>OX638138.1:32457070-33797077 GCA_951805005.1 Othius punctulatus | reverse complement strand
TACTAAAGAAATTGCATAAATTATATTTTCTTCTTCTTGCTTCAGCTTCTCCGACGGAGGTTGCTGATCATCATGGCAATTCTAACTTTGGAGATAGCCGAACGAAACAGGTCCGCCGACGATACCCCAAACCATTCCCGCAGGTTACGTAGCCAGGATATACGTCGTCTTCCTATGCTCCGTTTCCCTTGGATTTTCCCCAGGATTATCAGTTGTAGTAACCCATATTTTTGGTTTCTAGAGATGTGGCCTAGATACTCTAGCTTTCGCTTCTTTATAGTGAAAAGGATTTCGGTCACTTTGCAATTATATTTTGTATAACTACAAATACTCGCAATGTGGTTTTGTGCATATTTTCAGTTTTTAAGCTTATAATTGCTTTAATGCATTTTTTGAGCATATTTCCTTATTTAT
The DNA here is from genome assembly GCA_951805005.1 of Othius punctulatus. Classification (NCBI taxonomy): domain Eukaryota; kingdom Metazoa; phylum Arthropoda; class Insecta; order Coleoptera; family Staphylinidae; genus Othius; species Othius punctulatus. The sequence goes on along the minus strand of OX638138.1, from coordinate 33,796,663 downwards.
TGTGCTTATTTGCTTGTTTCTCAATTTTATAGCATATTATTTATATTAGCTAGGAATATATTTTGTGTGTATCTGTGTATCTTATGTGTATTACGTGTTTATAAGTTTTCTTGTATAAAATGCTGAAAGTAAAACTTTCCGTCGATGAATGGATACGTGGATATTTTGAATTAAAATATGAGAACGGCAAATTAATTTGCAGCGCTTGTATCAAACCGGTAAGTTTTATTTTGTGTTGCTATTTGCCTAGGTACAAGCATGTATTATGTTGTAGATTAACTGCGAGAAAAAAATTAACATAACACAACATATCAAAACAACAGTTCACCTGGAAAATTAAAATAAAACACAAATCTGCAAGCAGTACCCTGAGTACCCAGCAAACTATTTCTGAGTCTTTTGCGAGTTGTTCTACACATAATGAATAAGAATTTTACTTTGATTTATGCAATTCGATGGTATCTTCTAACATTTCGTTAAAAAAAGTTTATAATAGTATGCTTAAATCTTTTTTATAAAAATACACCGGTAGACATATTCCTGCCTTATCAACCATGAGCAAAACCATGTCTAGCAAGTATATAAACAAACTATTGAAGAAATAAAAATATAATTGGCAACAATTACATATGGTTCTGTGTAGATGAAACTACTAATTCATGTGGTCGGTACATCGCCCATTTAATGATTGGAATATTAAACGAAGACTCCACCGATGCATTTTTAATTAGTTCCAAGCAGTTAGAAAAAACAAATGGCAATACTGTTGCCATATTCGTTCACGATGGATGAACACTTTTTTTTGCCAAACCCCGTACCAAATGATAAATTATTATTGATGCTTTCTGATGCCGCTGCATATATGTTTAAGGCATAAGTATATAATGAGCAATTAATGCATTGCACCTGTTTGGCACATGGTTTTAATCGACTTGCTGAAACGATTAGACTGCAATTTTTCCTGGTCAATGATTTGATAAAAACCGGGAAGAAAATTTTCGTAAAAGCTCCACTGAGGGTTGAAATGTTTAGGGAAAGAATGCCAAATGTACCTCTTTCTCCGTCACCGGTTATATCTAGATGGGGTACGTGGCTAGATGCTGCCTTCTATTATGCCGACCATTTCGATTCATTTAAGGAGCTTGTGTTAAAGTTTCCCGAAAATGTGTCAGAGGCAATCAAAGAATGCCACAAAGTTCTTAAATATAGGAGGATTGAACAAAATTTAGCAATCCAACTACAGTTTCGTAAGCAAAGCGATCGATAAACTCCAAGCAAAGGACACAACTTTTGTAGATGCGGTTCAGATAGTTGAAGATTTTAGGAACGACGTCTCAAACGTACGGGGATCTATAGGAGAAAAATATCAACAGTTTTAAAAGGAGATTTCGTGGAAGATTTGCCGATAAATATTACAATTGTTCCCAAATTTAAATATGCACCGATTACAAGTGTGGATGTGGAGAGAAGCTTTACACACTTAAAAAATGTGCTCAGTGATAGGAGAATGGGATTTTCCGTTCAAAATTTAGAAAAACATTTCATTATTACTTCATTTAAAAATGAGCAGTAATCATTATTTGTTATTATTTATTATTGTTATTAATATTAATCACCAACACCTATGTTATTCAAATATTACTTTTATCTACCTATAGTGCGTTCTTGTTAATAAAATTATGTTTTGTTTTTCAGTATTTTCATAAAAAATAAAATATGCCTGTTCTTGCTTTTTCTGCGTTTTTGTGCTTATTCTAATATTTATGCTATTTTATACGCTTATTTTCTAAGATTTTTATGCATTTTTAAGCGCTTATTTTGTAATTTTTTATGCTTATAAATCCGCGCTTTGGCTTATGCAGCCTTTAAAAAACATTGTTTAGGGTTGTTTAGGGTTTAGGGTGTTTCATGCAATATAATTATTTAGGGTGTTGAAATTATAGTTTTTTCTACTATATATAATATCACCTAGAATATTTAATTTCATTCTTCAGTTGATAATCTTCACCTGTTGGCATTTGAAGTCATAGCATAGCATTCGTAATTAATATAATATTTTTATAAGTTTAAGTTATTTATGGCGATTTGTGTCCCTATATGTTTATGTACGAATAAGGGGGAATTAAAAATTTGTAGCGATTTGCACCGTGTGATATCACCTTTATAATGTATCCACTTGCCGACGGGTCACGCAACCGTTCTGCAGACTGCAGAGTACCAGACTGACCTTGACCTTCACCGGGTTTCGATCCGCCACCCAAAGCGGGGGCGGTGCCTATATCTCTATCGTTCCCCTAGTACATGTCCTCCATCAATCCGTCTACTTGTCCCCCAAGTCTCTTCTTTTTTAACTTCTCACATGCTGTGCACTAAATCCCCCTTAAAATACTCCGCCTGAACAAATTCGCCACTAACCGACGCACAAATTTACCGTCTGCGCTTTTTTATTAATGCTGCAGGGCGACTTTCATTAGCACCACCTCTGACACTCGTTTCCGAATGTTAACATTTAGCGCCTTTTCATCGCCAGCCAAAGCCAAATCAATACCCAGCTAAACAATGCACGATTCGACGGGTTTACACGGAATCGGGCAAATATTGTTCCAAAACTTTTGCGCACGGCGAACAAAACAAAAGTCAAATATTTATATCCCGATATCAAATATTAAAGCGCGGAAAGCTCAACATGGATGACCTACATTCGTACTTCCATAATTTATGGCTTTACATTTTTGTGCATTGCTCTGCTACCATTATGCATTAGGAAAATTAACTACGATATAATGTTTATATAAGTGATGTTTTACTCTACTACTCTTATACATTACGAAAATTATTATTATATGATAACTAATCCATTTTTTAACTATTCTTTTACTCAAAATTAACTATGATAAGTTAGACAACCAAAAATGCTATAAAAAGCTATTTTAATCCCTTAAAAATGTAGTTCAGAAATAAAAATTTCAAGAGAAATATCTAGAATTAATATCCCTAACAAATACAGTCACTACTACTATCTAGAATTAAGAGAATATAGAGCATAAGAACACAAACAAGCATGCAAAATGTATGAAACCCATAGATAGCACCAAGTGTCAATGATCAGTAAGAACTGTCTATGAGGTTGACTAGCCACAAAAGGAAGAAGGAAATAAAACTTCGTTTAAAGATTTAGAGCCTACAAATTATAGTGATTTTTCTTCATTTATCTCAAATTTCAAAACAGTCCATTAAAATCCTGTTCGAAAATTTTCTATATTATTTTAGATTAATAATTTTAGAAAACCTAATTATATAACCTTGAAATGAGGTATAGTTTTCCCCAACATTTACATAAAAATTAAAATGACCAATCAATTAAAATAAAACTGTCTATATTAACGTTTCAAATAACTTGATAATGTAATTAATACTATATTTGCTAATATCTTGATGAAACATTTTTTTATTATTGTAATTGTATATTATGTATACTTACTCTTCTTTTATTTCATATGTATATTTTATCAGTTTCCTGACACGTGTTTCGGCTTATTCAGTCATTTTCAAAGGATTATATGTGTTTACAATACAATTTATTTGATTGATTCAAATGAATCCCTGCTATAAAAATACCATTGCGTTGGAAGAGCTCGTTTTGATTATTCATTATGTTTTTTCCTTCCATAATAGCTACTTTTAATAGATGAAAGTAGCCCTTCTAATATGTTTCAACTATCACCTTTTCAGAAAATTTAATCGGTTTGATGCCTCCTAAATGGTGTCCTGTTTCTATACAATAGCACGTTAATCCTGCTTGTCCAATTAAATTCTGTATCGCCTTTTTATATTCACTGTACCTTGTTTTAAAGTTTAAAGCTCCTTCCTGTTTGACCTAAGTACAGGGTGTCTCCTAAAAAACGCCGCTAGCTATAACTCCTTTATTTATTGGCCGATTTCAAAAAAACCAAAACAAGATTAAATGGCTCCACATGTTCTATAAAGGGGCCCTAATTTTGTTGTTTTGTAAAATCAACTTTCATTTCAGCGATAGTCAACTTTTATTTTTCAGATGGATACATATATTGTCTTATTTTTTTTTTCTGGTAGAGATTATTTTTCCGAATCCAAAGATGCAATAAGCAAGATGTGATGTTTTGGTGCAGATATGTGGACGATGTATTTTGCTGATTTATTTATTCTTAATAATCTTAAACTCTATAAACACATAAATTCAATTCACAATGGAAAAAGAACAAAATGGCAAAATTAATTTTCTAGACCTAACAACAAAAATTGAAAACTGCAAATTAAAATTCTCAATATATAGACAACCAACAACAGATATAATAATTCCATCTGACTCATACCAATCACAATATATAAAACAATCAGCTTTAAATTTATATACAGGGTGTCTCTAAATTGTGTGGAAATTGCTTAACCACAGATTACTGGGATCAAAACAAGACGATTTAACAAAACATATCTATATACAAATGCGTTTGATTTAGCCAGAATTCAGCTTCAAAGTTAATTTAAAAAAAACAAAATTTGCTTATAAAAAGAGAACGTTTACATTTATTTGGATATTGTTTGGTATGACACTTTATACGAGTATAACTCATATGTTGACATAATATTGTTATTATCAGTAGACCGGTTGTGTATAAAACAAGTGATGCCAATATTAATACATTCATATTTTTTAATGACAAAAGCAAATAAATTAAATCGGATGCAGGCATTCCTTATTAAGTTTTTTTGTATCTTTGTTGTTTTTGATATCTGTTACAGTTTCGACACAAATAAATAAAATATGAGTGACCGCGCTACATTCGTTTGCCTGCGTCCGATTTAATTTTTTTTAAATTTATTTGCTTTTGTCTGTATCTTTTGTAGGTGTCTACTAAAGTTATCATTTCTGCTGTATTACTTGTTGAGATTTATGTTTGTAGATTTTTATTGATTATATTTTTTAGTTCGGGTACTGAACTTCGAACTTTTTAGTTCGGGTATAGATGTGAAAAGACTCTTTACGTTGAAAGATACCATTGTTGCATTTTTATTTATTTTAAGGTTTACCGTTTTTTCAATAAATTCTAATGAACTTCTGATTGAATATTTTGATTTACAATTTATCATTTTTGGAAGTGTTTTGTTAATCATACAGCAAATGTTATATTTTGGAGCATTAATGTATGAGACAACTGGCCTTATTGGAATATCTTCTTTATGAATTTTGGGCATTCTATAAAATATTGGTGATTTTGGGTTCATGATTTTAAATTTGAATATCTCAAGATCTTTCATGTTGGCGTAGAAGTTGTTATCTTCAATGAACTTGTTGACTTTATTTATGTATTCTTCATTTTTCATGATAGTAATATGAGCAGACAGAATAATCAATTATTTTAAGGATTAAATTGAATCAATTTTCTTTTTATTGTCAATACTTTGCAATGTAAGCATAATTTAGTATTATTGTATTTGTAATTTCATCATTGTAATTATCAGCTACTATTACAGCGTTATATGCCAGTATGGACTACACATAATTACATTTAAATCCAATGAAGGATTCTTGAGATATATCAGTTTTTAAATGAAAATTTCTCTAATGAAATCTCCAAAACTAGTGTGATAGCGTATCAAATTAATACAATATTTAAATGTTATTAAATGATTTACTATTACTTGTTATCTGCAACTTAATATAATATGCAATGGGAGATACTTGAGACATCCAGTCACCAACCAAGAGAGACATGAGTTTTTCATTGATAATATAGAATAATATAAATATGTTATTCTTTCTCTAATTAAGCTCGTATTTAAATAAATATATCTCAAAAACCACCGTATCAATACATAATACATATTATCTACTAGTATATCACTTAATGCCAGTAATAGATGGCATTCATATTTATACGCCGTTTCTTGAAGTATCAATAGGTATATTTTATAAGTAAGTATGAAAAACATGGAGACATTTAAATGTTTGCACTAAATTTTAAATATCTCTAGAAACGCCCATTGGATAAAAAATATATGTTTCCTTTATAATAGTAGTATAACGTGAAATATCGGAGACAAAGATGTGATATGTCTCAGATATTTCACGTTATACTACTATTATATAGGAAAAATATTTTTTTTGTCCAATGGGCGTTTCTAGAGATATTTAAAATTTAGTGCAAACTTTTAAATGTCTCCATGTTTTTCATACTTACTTACTTATTAAATATACCTACTAATATTTTATGAAACAGCGTATAAATATGAATGCAATATATTACTGATATTAAGTGATATACTAGTAGATAATATGTGTAATTAAATTAATATGCAATGTGCGATACTTAAGATATTTAAAGTTTCATGTGAAATTTGATTTTTTAGCGTTGCTCCAATTAGGGTCGTGTTTAAATAACGATATCTCAAGAACCACCGTATCAATATAAATATAATTTGTAATGAATATTGCACGATATACAAGTATTATATTGATGTAACTAAATTGGCATCCAATAGGCAAGAGATATATTAAATTTTTTGTGCAAACATTTAACTTCAATAAGTAATCTAAGTGTATCTCTCATTTTTCTCACACTTAAATACTGATACTTCTAGAACTGGGATATCAATATCAATAGAATGTATTACCCATAGAAAGTGTTATAGTGGTATACAACGTGTGTAATTGAATTGCAATTTTCGAAACATCTCGGGGAAAATTCGAAATTGACTCTTTTGCTCTTATTTTGTTTTCATAGTAGTGAAAGAGTAATTTAAAAACAGCTGCTCGCGTAAGTAAAACTGTTCAACATATTTTTTTTTGTATCGCCTGAAAATTTTTAATTATCGAAGATGAGCCCTTTTTTAAATTTGCAATTCAATTAAATTAATATGTAATAAGCGATTCTTGAGATAAGTACATCAATTTTCGTGTTATTTTGGGATTATCTTAAACGTTTCTCTAATTAGTCTAATATTTAAATAATTATATCTCAAAATACTACCATATCAATATGGCCAATATAATACTATTATATTGGCATTAGATGCATAATTAAATTTGTATCTAATGGGCATTTCTAAGGATATTTAAATTTTAGTACAAATATCTAATTTTAATTGCTGCATCTACATATCTCAAAAATTACCGTATTAATATAAATATAATTTGTTATAGATATTTAACAATATACTAGTATTATATTGGTATAAGTTAATTTGTATCCAATGGGCGTTTCTAGAGATATTTTAATTTTAGTGCACACGACTAATTTTAACAGATATTTCAAGTGTTTCCCAATTAAGCTCGTATTTAAATAACGATATTTCAAAAACCACCGTATCAATATAAATATAATTTATTAAAAATATTGCACGACATACTAGTATTATATTGGTATGATTAAATTGGTATCCAATGGGCGTTTCCAAAGATAATTAAATTTTAGTGCAAACATATAATTTTAATAGCTAATCCAATCTCTCATTTTTCTCACACTTAAATACTGATATCTCAAAAATTAGCATATAAATATGTATGCAATTTATCACTGATACTAAGTGATATACTAGTAAATAATGTGCATAATTAAATGAATATGTAATGAGCGATTCTGAAGATATTTTCCTAATTCTATATTCTACAAAATTCTATATTTTGGGACTATATTAAGTGTTTCGCCAATTAGGCTCCTACTTAAATAGCAATATCTCAAAAACCACGAAATTTACCACGAAACTGTGGTAATAATAATAATGAAGTTTAAGGTTTTATCCATAAATTACCAGTTATATATTCATTATTTATTGTAAGAACAAAATCATAAAATAAAATAAAAGTAAATACTATTTACCAGTAAGTACCTATTAAATATAACAACCTTAAATAATAATGAATCTTGAACATTTACATTCTACACCATAAGACAACTGAAGCATCATTTGGACTCACTTTCCATCCACTCATAAAGTTGTGATAATTAGGTAATAATTATAGAGAATGTAATTTATAACTCCTATAGCACTATACAGGGTGTCCCAAAAATTGTGGACAAGCTCAACAGCACTCGGGGATGCCAACTGAGTCCATAAAAAATACTAAAAAAAAATCCGCCTATACTTTTTGAAATATTGCTAGTCAAAGGTATAACATTACAGCAAGTTTAGAACGGCTCTTAGAAGGAATTAAATGAAAATCATGTGTTAAGCAATTTAATTATAATTATATGGATCCTAACCTCAGTCAAATTGAATTGATGTAAAACGATATATGCAACTATCTCAGATAAACAATTTAAAAATTTATTTTTTTCAAATAACTGCAGTTCATGACTTCACATTAGTGAATCTAAATTGTTTATCTGAGATAGTTGCATAAGTCGTTTTACATCTATTTAATTATATATTTTTTAATTAATCTAATTGAATATTTCCATATTTCTACTATCGTATCTAAATATTTCAAAATGAAACTTGTTGAAAAATCAACTTAACAACAGTCAGCTGTACAAATAAAATACTGATAATAAAGTCGTCTTAAGATTCATGTTCATCATTTTTTTATATTGAATATATTTTTTTCTTTTGGCACTTCTAAGGACTCAGTGGCCATCCCTGAGTGGGGAGCTGTTGAGCTTCTCCACTATTATTGGGACACCCTGTATACTTTTAAATTTAAATAATTTTAAATCTAATTAAAGATTCGTGAGATATATCTATTTTTATTTATGGATGTCGAACAGTAGTTATTTTAAGTGTTTTTCAAATTTACTTCATAATTGCACTAAAATAAAAATATATAAAAAAATGTAAAAATGTTTAATTTAAATTTTGACAAAATGAAATGTCGGTAGCTATTAATATTAATTATAAATATTAAATTAATAGATTTGGATGTTATTTTTTGTTAATAAAGTTTTGAAAGTGATAAAGAAAATATTATTAAACTAATGAATATTAAAATATTGTTACTAATACTAAACATTTTCTATAGTATTTTAAATTAATAGTATTAGAAAAAATATATAACTTGAAATAAAGCATTAGAAAGCCGTAAAATTTCAATGGAATATGTAGAATGTTAAATAAGTTCTGTGATTTAGATAGAATTTTGTGTAGTATTTAGATTTAATGCAATATTTTATATGAGTAACTTGTAGAATGCTTATGGAAGTTTGTGATACAGGTAAAAAACTATAGAATTGAGCTAGAATATACAGATATTCCATAAAATTATAACATAAAAATTTATATTTTCAATGAAATGTTATCAATTGTAGCTAAAACTTCTATGAAATTTTATAAAGTTTAAATGAAGTTTAATGTTGTACATCAAATACTACAGAAGTTATTTAGGATGAATATAATTTCTACAGAAACATATATTGTTTTTATAGGAATCTACAACTAAATCAAGTTGTTTGATATGGAAATATCTGTACAATTCATCTGTTATGTATACAATGTCCACACATGTATACGTGGAGTTGGTGACTGAACCAAACGAGTTTAACTTTTTTTTTGTACAAGCTGATAGTGCTACATAAATATATGAAAAATAATAATTTTAGCATGATTTTCTAAAGCGAGTCTTTCCCATCCCTTATAGTATTACATCTAGTTAGTAGTTACTATTTCATGTAAAAGTTGGAATAGTATCACTTTAATTGTGGCGGTTTCAAATGCAACCTTATATTTAAGTAAATGCAGAAACATAACCAGATAACAATTCTTAGAAGTCTTAGAGCCAAAGCAGCCCTCAGACGTTACGGTCTTGCAGGAATAATACGAAAACACTGCGACCTTTCGCCGGTAATAGAAACATTCATGCACCAGCGTAGGTGGAATTCTATTCGATAGGTAGCGTACACAAGGTGTAGATACCTTTGCTAAACATAACAGTTTAAAGAGACTCGTGTTTGTATACAAATACAGTTACGCTCTACACACATTTTCCATATAAAGTGGGTGCCAGGATTTACAGGTTCAAGCCCGGGGCGCATTTATTCCGGAAAGAAATTGCCAATTTGAATATAAATCTATAGTTTTCGTGGATTTAAACTTTTCATGGACTCGCGGTGTATTTACAGTGGAGTTTTGATCTTGCCATTCGACATTTTGCATTTATATTAAAGCAGAAAGGAGCCGCAGTGGGAAACTATTTTATTGGCAAGTGTAACTTTTATTAGGAGACTGTCTGGACTGCGAACTGGGTTACGAGGAATTGTAAATTTTCAATTTCCCTAATTACATTACACAACAACCCGACTGCACATACCTCATCTTGTCTGACTAATGCACGCTGCTTGTTAGTACGAATTGGAAATATTTACTGTTCAATTATTTAAAAAAAACTGCGGCTGCAGGGAGAGCAGCGAATTTACATAATAAGAGAAGGGAGGGTTTAATAAAATGAGATTACGTTTCAGGAACACATGCGCAATAATAAAAAGTGTAATATAATAATCTCCCGGGAAAATATTATTGAAGTGGAATTTTTCAGGATGGCGTACTTTTTGTTTAAGGTAACGTCTTTATTTCGCTTCCGTTTCATATCTGTATTTCTTTTGCAATCAGCATCTTATTCAATATACATTTTGATTGTATCAAAAACGATAAACTAAATGTGAAATATCGTTATTTGTGGCAACAACATTTTAATATTCCTGTACATCAACAGCAGGTAATTAATACCGAGTGAGCAAAAAATATTTTCATCCACTAGGGCAAAAAGCTCTACCACTAAACTTTTTGGCCTTAGATGCAATGCAAACGTTGATGATAATAATTTTTGCTCACACGGTATAAAATTAAAAAATACATAGTCCAATTACACGATGCCTGTTTTAAACATATTGCATATTTTGTTTAAATATTGAAACAAAATACTTGGTATTATCTTGCTTATACGATTTTTATACGAAAAAATGTTAAATGGGAGCAATCATTCACGTAATGGTACACTGTTACAATCGGTTATTAATTACCTATATAATATCTTAATGTGTAATGATTATTTGATTAATGATATTTGAATTAAATTACGTACTTAAATATCGCTTAAATAATATCTTAATGTTTTTAATCGTATATTTGAAATGTACACATACTTGAATTATGTCTACCAAAGTACGCCATATTTTCATTTAAATTTTCCACACCACAAAGAAAATTTCTAAAATATGTAGATATTTGTATATCATAATAAATGTTAAGGATAAAACGTAATAAAGCTGACAAAAAACAACTCTCAGAGCTGATTAAATTTGCAGCTATCAGTCCGGAAAAACATCGTTAACAAATCTGTGTGACAAGGATTAACAATATGTGCAGGATTACGAGGATTTCCAAAGGCTTAGAGATGAACGTGGCAACGAATATGGGAACCTGATTTTGGAACGGCATTATGCTCGAAGTATGACATTTATTTTTTTCCACGCTACAAAAGTATTGATCTAATTATGTCAGGATGTTTAATTTTAATTATAGATTTATTCATTACATGAATAAATCATTATCAGCTGATAACAGTCATTGATATCAGATGATTGTTATCATCTGATAACAATCATTATAAATTGTTATCAGTATTCCCTTTCGGATTATTGTTGAAATCGCCGCTTTCGCCATTTGTACAAGATATAACAATTGAGGTTTAAACACAGACTCACATGAGCATATTTTGAGACTTTAATTGCTAAATATTTTATACCTCTTACATTACATACATATATTTGTGGTAAAGGTTAGGTAATGAATTTTATATTTTTAAAAACATCAGGATGTTGAAGGAAGTTGCGAAGAGATACAAAAAAATAAAATTTATTACTATTTTTCTAACATCGTTCCAGAATATTTACATAACTTTACATTAAAACTCTGTTAAATATTATATCATTTATTTTTACAACAACAATGATCACCACCTTTTTGGCAATACCATCAGTATAAGACAATCTACAAAATAGGTTTTTTATGTAAGACAATACCAACAAGACCTAATTTTTAAAAACATCACGATGTTGAAGCAAGTTGCGAAGAGAAAAAAAATTAATTACTACTTTTTAAACATTGTCCCAAAATATTTACACAACTTTGCATTAATACTTTGTTACATATTATATCATTTATTTTTACAACAACAATTATCATCATCTTTTTGGCAATATAATCCGTATGAGACAATCTACAAAATAGTATTTTTTGTAAGACTATACCAACAAGACCTGTATATTGCCATTTTCAATAAAAAATATATATATACAGAGTGGCCCATCTATCCTCGCTCGGACCATTGCTGCTAAACTAATGAAAATTGAGTGGAAAATCTGATTGTAAGATATTGAACAATTGATGTGCTACATTTTGAAATTATTTTCGAGTGTACAAAGTGTACCATAAATCCGGGACACAATATTAGGTCTCATTTTTAAATGGAATACCCTGTATATTATTTCATTTTGCGAATCTGCTTCATGTGGGCTTCACAAATAATTTTTATTTTTAGGAATCAGATGCAACGTTGCTAAGTTATTCACATTTTAATCAAATTTAACGAAAAATCATGGACGAGGAAAAAAAGTCAGCAAAACCTTGTTATAAGAGATCAATGAAAAGATCTGGGTATGCAAGTACCCAAGACATTCATAATATTTGGAGTCACGTTGAATACACAGGGTGTTCTGAAACAACGATCGAATTTTGCTATTTTCAAATGGCTAAAACTTATTGAGATTGATCGTTATTTACCTATTAAAAATTATTATTTGATTACAGTCCATATGCTACTATTGAATAGCTCATTAGATGAGCACCTAGAATATTATGCTTTATACAGGGTGTTTCATTAGAAAAAAATGAGTTTTAGTCATTTAAAAATAGCAAAATTGTATCGTTGTTTCAGAACACCCTGTGTATTCTACGTGACTCAAAATATTGTGTATGTTTTGGCACATTGCTTGGGTACTTACATACGCAAAATCTTTGATTGATCTCTTATAATAAGGTTTTGTTAAATTTTTTTCCACATTGATGAGTTTTTGGTAAATTTGATTAAACTGTGAATAACTTGGCAACGTTACATCTGATCTGAAAAAATAAAAATGATTTATGAAGCCCACATAAAGCAAATTCTAAAAATGAAAGAATATATAGGGTGAACCACTTAAAAAATAGACCAAATTGTATGTCCCGGACTTATGGGACACTCTGTATTCACGAAAATAATTTTAAAACGTAGCACATCAATGATTCAATAACTTCTAATCAGATGTTTTCCTCAATTTTCATTAGTCTAGCGGCAATGGTCCGACCGAGGATAAGTGGGCCACCCTGTATATATAACTGTGTAACTGTGGGTATAAGGTATACAAGTCATGCCATCTCTACTGTTTTTGAAAGTCCATTCCACTAACTGAATAAATTTAAGAGTTGCGAATAAGTAATTACTTATATCTACTTAGTTATTGCAACATTATAATTATCATCAACATCATGTCATCATCAATTTGAGTAACTCAATGGCAAATATTATAGTTTTAACTGAAATTATTAAGATAAGATTACGGTTCAAAGACAATCAAAATCAAAAACATCAAAAAAACAAAATCTAAATTAAAACAAAATCACACACAAAATTTTAAACCAAATCTCCGAAAATAATGCGCTAAACTCTAAAACACATTCTAAAAAAGAGAAAAATCTGTTAAAGGTAGATACATACATATAAAAAAAATGTTTGAAATGAAAAAAAATTGAAAATATAAAATTCAATCGGAAATTTCAATTCAAAATTGACTAGCCTTTTCCGATTAACGAATCAAAGTTTATTTATATATTTATTTATTTATTTATTTAACGGAAAAATTGAATATTAACAGAGTTAATAATTATTGCTCATAAGGAAAAACTGCAGCACTTACTGAACAGAGCGCTGTTCAATATATTTTTATTTGTTAAAATGCCTATAATTGGAATATTATTGTTAATATGAGGTCGGTCGCTGCGGAGCTACAGGTATTAGCCTTAGCATCAGAAAATACCGTCATTAAATGAGTAAGTAAGATTGGTTAAATTTCTCACAATTTTGTCTCGTAGGAATACAAGTATTTATGAAAATTAATTTTCCAACCCGGCGCATCCACCAGAGTGAAAATATTTGAAATTTCACCAAACAATCATTTGTTGTTTCTACCTACGATAAAAAGCACATAAACAACTCCATAACGCCCGCGTTCGTAAAATGGGCATTGTAAGGTCTTCACGCTGTATCATAATCTCCCTTTGACCGTTATCCTATTCGAACCCCTTAAATAACAATTGCTGCCCGATTCTCAGGGGGACACGTAAGAACCCCGTTTTATAATTTTCAATGCAAATATTATATTTGAATTGCGTCAATTATAGTATTTATTGAATTGAATGTTTGTTAGGTAATAAATTGGTGAAACATATTAAATCAAGTAAAAATATGAGACTTGGTATAAGAATCACAAAAATTAAAGATATTAACTGTAACTGACAAAATTATACATTTATAGACAACGCTGCTTCATTAGATTTTCCACTTCTTTAAATTTTCAAAATTTTCACATTTTTCAAATGTACAGTCATGCTCACATAAAACTAGTACAAACAATTTGACATTGCTATATAAATTTGCTATTGTAACCTAATTTCTTGTACTAGATTTATGTGAGCATAACTGTACCTACTATGCGCGACAAAAAACTGGGATAGGTAATATGTTCTAAAGTGAATGTGTCTGATATTACTATGGATACCATATTTATAAATTTGAAAGACGACTTATTTATCTAACGTATTCGCAGAATTCCTAATTTAATGCTAATAATCCTAACATAATAGTGTTAATTAAAATGGCGTAAGTTCAACATTAAACGTATGATTCCTGAACATCAGAATTTCCACTTCTTTTGCCTCCTCAACTTCATAATTACCACTATTTTCGATTTTCCAAAAAAAAATAACTCGACGAGTTTTCAGCAATTCAAAGTTGCTAATTGCAAAGTTGGACCCTCAAAAGGGTCCAATTTACACTCAACTAGAGCCCAAAATTTGAATTTCTTAAGAAAGCAAGTTTTTCAAACTTGCATAAAAGTAGAAAGCTTATTGAAGCAATTGAAGAATAAAAATGTTCACAATTTTGGTTTTCATACTTCATTCAATGCCCAAAAGTCCATGAGTTTTCAGAAATTCCATTACTTTGCACCCTCGGAAACGCCCTAATTTATACCCTAAGAGAAAACAATATTCGAATTTCTTAAGTCGGTTAACTCGTAAGATTCGTTAACAGGTAACTCGTTAGCATAATATTACAAGGTTATATGTGATTTGTAAATTTCAGAATAAGGATTTTAAATATTTTTGCTATTACTGAAAATTATATATTCTCTTTTTTATCACAAGTTCTTGATGTTCCGATTTTAACTTTCCAATAACCAATAAGTTGAAAGGTCCCACTTTGGAAACACATAGTACAAGGCTCTACTACTAAGCTTAAAAAAATTAAAAGTGTTGCATGCAATCTTGTAATACTAAGCTGACGTACTATTAACAACATAAGTCTTAGAGTCTCTATAAAATAAGAAATTTTAGACCTAAATTTCCAGAATTTTGGTGTTTTAAACTAGCTCAAAAACCAAAACCATCGACAGGTTTTCAGTGTTACAGTGAACTACAATGTTAGATCATCAGACAAATTTGATTTTGTAATCCAAAAATAAGTTTTAAATTTCTTAAGAAAGCTGTTTCACATTTTGCAGTTTAGTAGAACGTAGTTTTACATTTCTTAAGAAAGGTTTCACAGAGATTCATAAAACAATAGAACTATCCACATAAAAATTTCGGTCATCACCTTTACATTAAAATTTTCCAAAATTTCGATTATCTAATGTGGCTTAATAATTTATTATTTATCTAGGGCATAAATAGTTCATTTATTATTTTATGCCGTACACCGAACGGTAGAAAGGTAAAGGAATAAATACATATATAAATAAATAAATAAATCAATAAATAAATATTATTTTATAAACTCCTGGTTTTTCTTACTTTCCTCAAAACAAAAAACTAATTTTAGTTTTCCTACCTCATTGAATGCTATTCAAGTCATGAATTTTAGTGATTCAGTTAATTGCACCCTCGGAATTTAGAATTCAGCTCCAATTTAGACCCTAATCGGAAGCAATTTTTCAATTTCTTATGAAAAAGGCCTACCTTTTAAAAAAATCAACATATCCTCGATTTAAAATATTTTGAATTTTGATTTTTCAAACAAGATCAAATACCAAAAACAGCGACAGACTTTCAGTTATACAGCAAACAAGAATGTTAGACCATCAGATAAGTCCGATTTTGTAGTCAAACAGAAATTAAGTTTTGAAATTCTTAAGAAAGTAGTTTCACATATTGGAGCTTAGTAGCATGTAGTTTTCATTTCTGAAGATAGGTTCCACATAGTTTCATAAAACAATACAGCCGACATCAACATAAACATTTCGGTCATTACCTTTACATTAAAAATTTCCAAAATTTCGATTATCTAATGTGGCTTAAGCATTTATTATTTATCTAGGGCATAAATGGTTTATTTATTATTTTATGCCTTACACCGAAAGGTAGAAAGGTAAAGGAATAAATACATATATATATAAATAAATAAATAAATATTATTTTATAAATTCCTGATTTTTCTTACTTTCCTTAAAACAAAAAACTAATTTTAGTTTTCCTACCTCATTGAATGCTATTCAAGTCACGAATTTTCGTGATTAAGTTAATTGCACCCTCGGAATTTAGAATTTAGCCCTAATTTAAATCCTAATAGGAAACAATTTTTCAATTTCTTATAAAAAAAGGCGTACCTTTAAAAAAAATTAACATATCCTCGATTTAAAATATTTTGAATTTTGATTTTTCAAACAAGATCAAATACCAAATACATTGACAGACTTTCAGTTATGTAGCAAACTAGAATGTTAGACCATCCGATAAGTCCGATTTTGTAGTCAAACAGAAAATAAGTTTTGAATTTCTT
The DNA here is from genome assembly GCA_951805005.1 of Othius punctulatus. Classification (NCBI taxonomy): domain Eukaryota; kingdom Metazoa; phylum Arthropoda; class Insecta; order Coleoptera; family Staphylinidae; genus Othius; species Othius punctulatus. Next base: position 33,779,604 of record OX638138.1, on the reverse strand, counting down.
AAGAAAGCATGTTTCACATTTAGCAGCTTAATAGATTTTTTACATTTCTTAAAAAATCAAATGCTACAGAGTTTCGTAAAACAAGACAATCAATTCATTAAAATTTCTATCACCACTGTAAGGGCTGATTCAAATTATGACAGGATAATTGGAGCTTTGTTGAATATGATCAAAAGTTTGGTAAAATTTATTGAAAACTTGACGGACGCAACAATAAGTTGTGACAATGCTATCGCTATGGGAATTTTCAACAGCGTTCAATGAGCGTTGAAAATGCCCATAGCGATAGCATTGCGACAGCGTAGAGTTGCGTCGTGTAGGAAATCTACGAATCAGCCTTTACTTTAAAAATTTCTAAAATTACATTATCAAACGCCACTTAAACATTATAAAATTTATTGTTTGCTACTTACTATTTAGGTAGATACTATTTTGGGCGTAAATATTTAATTTCTATTTTTTTAAATTACAGGTTTATCTTTTTTGCTTAAAATTAAAAAAAAAAACTCATCAAGTTTTCAGCGATTTGCAAAGTCATGCCATCGAAAGAGCTCTAATTTACTCCCGAATAAAAAAAACAAGTTTTGCATTGCTGTGAAACATTTTTATTTTGCATACAAGAAAGAATAACAAGAAATAAAAATAATAAACCATTATTATTATTATTATTATTATTATTTGTTATTTGTTAAAGTACTTTCTGGTATGTTCTACTATTTTTTTCTAAAAATTATTATTATTAGTACTAGTAGTAACAATATTTTAGTGGCTACCGATCCGCGGTCTTTCCACCTCATTATTATTATTAAGCCACGATTACTAAATATCAAAATTTCCATAATTTCGTTCAATTTTAATTCGTCGTAGTCTTAACTTCGTCTCATTTTTTATAAATCCTGTCTCATAAACCAAAGTGTACCTTATTTCAACAGCTACCATTAGGATCTTCAATAATAACCGATGAAGATTGAGTGTACCCATTATGTATTATGTACCCATATTTCAAAACTTATTCAAAAATCAATACAATTCATTTCTAGATTTTTTTTTTCAAGTGCTTTCCTGTAATGCCCTTTATTATTCTGAGGAAAATGGAACAAATTTTATATCCTAAACCGGAATCGTACAACAGAGAATCTAATCAATAAATATTAATCGTTAACATTGGTACATTGAATTAGGTTTAATATTCAAAATATAATTAAGTGATATCATCCTCAGTTACTCCAAAAATTAATAAGTTGGCGAATATAGGACTTGCAGTGAATACCATTAGGGTGTGTACATACCTATGTACCTTATTTAATTAAGTACCATTAGGATCTTCAATAATAATAATCGCTGAAAATTGATTGTGCATGTTATTATCTACCCATATTTCAAAACTTATTAAAAAATCAATACAGTTCGATTCTAGTTTTCTTTTCAAGTGCTTTCCGGTAATGTCCTTTATTATTCTGAGGAAAATTGAACAAATTTTATATCCTTAATCAGAATCGTACAAAAGAGTATTAAACCAATAACTATTAATTATTAACATTGGTTAATTGAACTACGTTTAATTTTCAAAATATAATTAAGTGATATCACCTCAATTACTCCAAAAATTAATAAGTTGGCAAATATAGGACTTGCAGTGAATGTGCTGTGCGGGAATGAAATGGAACACTAATAAAAAATATCCTCAATTAATTCAAAAATTATTAAAAATTTCAAAAAAAAACGATTTATGCGAGAATTTTCCAGTCAATTTTCTTTATTTTATTCTGTGTCCAATTCCAATACTCTACCTCAACAGTTTCAATCCGTAATAACGAAAAAACCGGTAAGAGTCCGGTAAAGTGTTGGTAACAATTGCCAAACGGCCGTTGCTAATCATGTTCCGAAAATGTAAGTAGATTTGGAACATTTACTAAATTTGTTTCTTTAAAATGAAATTTGACACAGGATGAAATAAATTCTGTAAGGACATAACGACATTCGTCCGTGAACTCATATTTTACAGATTTTTATGTTTGGAAAGCCTGCAAGAAATGTTTTCTCGAGAAAATAATAAAAATAAAAAATAAAAAGATTCGATTCGAGAATTTCCCAGTTAATATTTTTATTTTATCCTGTGTCAAATTCCAATACTTTACATCAACAGTTTCAATCCGGAATAACGCAAAAAACGGCCTACTCCGGTAAAGTATTGGTAACAATTGCCAAACGGCCGTTGCTAATCATGTTCGGAAAATGTATGTAGATTTGGAACATTTACTAAATTAGTTTCTTTAAAATGAAATTTGTCACAGGATGAAATAAAATACATAAGGACTTAACGACATTCGTCCGTGAACTGTTTTTACAGTACTTATTTCGAGTTTCGAGTTTTTTAAATGTCTTACTTATGCTGTAAAATCTGAGTTCCCGGACTCAAAACGTCAATATACAGGGTGTCTACGCTAAACCGTTTGTTAAAAGTTTACGGGGTTGCCGTTGTCCTAAAAATTTCAAAAAAAGAATGTATGCACACTTATCTCTTCCAGTTTTCAAGAAAAAAATGTTTTTCTAAAATTTTGTTTTTCCATTTTTTATCGCATAGCACGATTGGTAGAAAAATTTACTAAAAAAAATATAATACAACCATACTCCTATAGCAGGTATATTTTGAATTATTTCGAGGATTACTTTTTCGTCGCATTTCTGCATTGTATAACTTTGCATGTCACAAGTGCACTTTAGTAGGCATGTGATATGTTTTTGTTTTGTCGCTATTGTAATGCAAACTGTCAAATAATAAAACCATTTAGAATAAAGTACTAGTACTTGTGTAGTTTTATGAATAAGTGAAATGATTGAAACAATAGAGATAGAAGTAGGTCATATAAAGAGTACATGGCTTTAAATAAAATAAAAAAGTTTTTTTTTAAAGTGCATTATCTCGGAAACCTGATGATGTAAAAGGTCGAAACTTATGCTGTCGGATGGACGATAGATGGCTGCACAATTTTGTATACCTGACATTTTTTGCTCAGATGAACGGTTTCGGAGTTGTTAATTATTTTCTGTAAGGAAATTTGTTATTTTAGGTCGATTTATTTATAGTTGAAAAATTTATTCCGTAAAAAAATTAATATCTTCAAAACCTGAAGACGTAGAGTGCCGAAACTTATTTGATTGGACGTGTCGAATGGAGGTTTACAAATTTGCATACTTGTATATTTTTGCTCAGATCAATCGTTCAAGACTTGTTAATTATTTTTTGAAAATCAATTTGTTATTTTGATGTTATCCGACATTTTCAGCGAAAAAATTGACCTGAAAAATTAAGTTCGTCAGATAAACTGCTGCAAATTTTTTTGTTGAAGAGCTATCGACTTTATATTTTTAGACGATGTGGGAACAACATCTGAGAAGGCTCACAGTGAATTTCATTGAAATGCAATTCATGTAAGTGCGCCAAAAAAATTAATTACCAACTGCACCTAAAAAAATATATAATTCGATTTTTCTCAAAAATGACTAAAGATATTTGAAAAAAACAAACGACAAACGATGGATCGCCTGAAGCCCTATAGATTTGATGTAAAAAGTTTTTCGCTGCGACGCATATTTTTTGAAATATTAAATATTTTCTCTAAAAATTTAAAATCTCAAAGGGTATGGTATGGAATTTTTTTTGAAAAATCTCGACAACTCGGATTCGGCCAAAAATTACATCACAGGTCCATTTTTGCATGGAGATTTCGAATTTTGCATCGGTTTTTTGGAAAAAAAAAATCTCTCTGGTGCAGGGCCGTCTGAAGGATAAAAAAACGAAATAATCGTGGTTTTTATTTTTTTTAATGTTTTTCCGCCCACCCCAAAGAATTGTGATTGCAGTATTCTTGTAGAGAAAATCAAGGCGCTTCGTGTGGTATCACCGAAGTGGCAGTAGGACGATTCAAAGTGACCGAAAAAAAATAATGAAATGTTATTTTTAATTTTTAGCGCGTTAAACTGGTCATATCTCAAAAACCTGAGGATGCACGGTGCCGAAACTTTGTTTGTAGACGCGCCTGGAAAAGGAAAAAAAATACTGCTTCAGTTGTTTTTCGCTCAGAGCAGCGGTTTGGCGGGGATAAATTAATGTGTGTTCGCGGATCGACGTTTAGACTAAATTTTCCGGAAAATTATTTAATCGTATCGCGTTGGATATTTTTTTCTCATAACGAAACTTATTCTATTGTACGCATCAAATATAGATAAATATTTTTGCATACTTGTCAAATTTCGCTTAGATTTTCTCTAAAAATTTAAAATCTCCAAGGGTATGGTATGGAATAATTTTCGAAAAATCTCGACAACTCGGATTCGGCCAAAAATTACAACACAGGTCCATTTTAGCACGGAGATTTCGAATTTTGCATTGGTTTTTTGATTAAAAAAATCCCTCTGGTGCAGGGCCGTCTGAAGTGCAAAAAAAAAACAATAAAATCGTGGTGTTTAATTTTTTAATTTTTTTTCTGGCCACCCGAAGAATAGTCAATGCGATATTCTTGTAGAGAAAATCAAGGCGCTTCGTGTGGTACTACGGAAGCGGTAGTAAAACGATTGAAAATGACCAAAAAAAAATACTGAAATGTTAAATTTTTAATTTTTTGCTGGTTATACTGGTCATATCTCAAAAACCTGAGGATGCACGGTGCCGAAACTTTTTTTGTAGACGCGCCTCGAAAAGGCAAAAAAGTACGTGCCTCAGTTGTTTTTCGCTCCGAGTAACGGTTTGGCGGTGATAAATTAATGTGTGTTCGCGGATCGCCTTTTCGACTAAATTTTCCGGGAAATTATTTAAACGTATCGCGTTGGATTTTTTATTCTCATAACGAAACTTATTCTTTTGTACGCCTCAAATGTAGATAAATATTTTTGCATACTTGTTAAATTTCGCTTAGATTAATGGTTTTGGAGTTTTAAAATTGTTTGTATGAATAAATTTATTATGTTTAATTTATTCGACATTTTCAGCGAAAAAATTGACCTGGAAAATTAAGTTCGTCAGATAAACTGCTGCAAATTTTTTTGTTGAAGAGCTATCGACTTTATATTTTTAGGCGATGTGGGGACAACATCTGAGAAGGCTCACAGTGAATTTCATTGAAATGCAATTCATGTAAGTGCACCAAAAAAAATAATTACCAACTGCACCTAAAAAAATATATAATTCGATTTTTCTCAAGAATGGCTAAAGATATTTGAAAAAAACAAACGGCAAACGATGGATCGCCTGAAGCCCTATAGATTTGATGTAAAAAGTTTTTCTCTGGGACGCATGGTTTTTAAAATATTAAATATTTTCTCTAAAAATTTAAAATCTCCAAGGGTATGGTATGGAATTTTTTTTTTTAAATCTCGACAACTCGGATTCGGCCAAAAATTACATCACAGGTCCATTTTTGCATGGAGATTTCGAATTTTGCATCGGTTTTTTGGAAAAAAAAAATCTCTCTGGTGCAGGGCCGTCTGAAGGGTAAAAAAACGAAATAATCGTGGTTTTTATTTTTTTTAATGTTTTTCCGCCCACCCCAAAGAATTGTCATTGCAGTATTCTTTTAGAGAAAATCAAGGCGCTTCGTGTGGTATCACTGAAGCGGCAGTAGGACGATTCAAAGTGACCGAAAAAAAATAATGAAATGTTAAATTTTTAATTTTTTGCGCGTTAAACTGGTCATATCTCAAAAACCTGAGGATGCACGGTGCCGAAACTTTTTTTGTAGACGCGCCATAAAAAGGCAAAAAAGTTCGTGCCTCAGTTGTTTTTCGCTCGGAGTAACGGTTTGGCGGTGATTAATTAATGTGTGTTTGCGGATCGCCTTTCCGACTAAATTTTCCCGAAAATTATTTAATCGTATCGCGTTGAATTTTTTTTTCTCATAACGAAACTTATTCTTTTGTACGCCTCAAATGTAGATAAATATTTTTGCATACTTGTTAAATTTTGCTTAGATTAATGGTTTTGGAGTTTTAAAATTGTTTGTATGAATAAATTTATTATGTTTAATTTATCCGACATTTTCAGCGAAAAAATTGACCTGGAAAATTAAGTTCGTCAGATAAACTGCTGCAAATTTTTTTGTTGAAGAGCTATCGACTTTATATTTTTAGGCGATGTGGGGACAACATCTGAGAAGGCTCACAGTGAATTTCATTGAAATGCAATTCATGTAAGTGCACCAAAAAAAATAATTACCAACTGCACCTAAAAAAATATATAATTCGATTTTTCTCAAGAATGGCTAAAGATATTTGAAAAAAACAAACGGCAAACGATGGATCGCCTGAAGCCCTATAGATTTGATGTAAAAAGTTTTTCTCTGGGACGCATGGTTTTTAAAATATTAAATATTTTCTCTAAAAATTTAAAATCTCCAAGGGTATGGTATGGAATTTTTTTTTTAAAATCTCGACAACTCGGATTCGGCCAAAAATTACATCACAGGTCCATTTTTGCATGGAGATTTCGAATTTTGCATCGGTTTTTTGGAAAAAAAAAATCTCTCTGGTGCAGGGCCGTCTGAAGGGTAAAAAAACGAAATAATCGTGGTTTTTATTTTTTTTAATGTTTTTCCGCCCACCCCAAAGAATTGTCATTACAGTATTCTTGTAGAGAAAATCAAGGCGCTTCGTGTGGTATCACCGAAGTGGCAGTTTGACGATTCAAAGTGCCCGAAAAAAAAATGAAATGTTAAATTTTTAATTTTTTGCGCGTTAAACTGGTCATATCTCAAAAACCTGAGGATGCACGGTGCCGAAACTTTTTTTGTAGACGCGCCATAAAAAGGCAAAAAAGTTCGTGCCTTAGTTGTTTTTCGCTCGGAGTAACGGTTTGGCGGTGATAAATTAATGTGTGTTTGCGGATCGCCTTTCCGACTAAATTTTCCCGAAAATTATTTAATCGTATCGCGTTGAATTTTTTTTTCTCATAACGAAACTTATTCTTTTGTACGCCTCAAATGTAGATAAATATTTTTGCATACTTGTTAAATTTTGCTTAGATTAATGGTTTTGGAGTTTCAAAATTGTTTGTATGAATAAATTTATTATGTTTAATTTATCCGACATTTTCAGCGAAAAAATTGACCTGGAAAATTAAGTTCGTCAGATAAACTGCTGCAAATTTTTTTGTTGAAGAGCTATCGACTTTATATTTTTAGGCGATGTGGGGACAACATCTGAGAAGGCTCACAGTGAATTTCATTGAAATGCAATTCATGTAAGTGCACCAAAAAAAATAATTACCAACTGCACCTAAAAAAATATATAATTCGATTTTTCTCAAGAATGGCTAAAGATATTTGAAAAAAACAAACGGCAAACGATGGATCGCCTGAAGCCCTATAGATTTGATGTAAAAAGTTTTTCTCTGGGACGCATGGTTTTTAAAATATTAAATATTTTCTCTAAAAATTTAAAATCTCCAAGGGTATGGTATGGATTTTTTTTTTTTAAATCTCGACAACTCGGATTCGGCCAAAAATTACATCACAGGTCCATTTTTGCATGGAGATTTCGAATTTTGCATCGGTTTTTTGGAAAAAAAAAATCTCTCTGGTGCAGGGCCGTCTGAAGGGTAAAAAAACGAAATAATCGTGGTTTTTATTTTTTTTTATGTTTTTCCGCCCACCCCAAAGAATTGTCATTGCAGTATTCTTGTAGAGAAAATCAAGGCGCTTCGTGTGGTATCACCGAAGTGGCAGTTTGACGATTCAAAGTGCCCGAAAAAAAAAATGAAATGTTAAATTTTTAATTTTTTGCGCGTTAAACTGGTCATATCTCAAAAACCTGAGGATGCACGGTGCCGAAACTTTTTTTGTAGACGCGCCTTGAAAATTCAAAAAAATAAGTGCTTCAGTTCTTTTTCGCTCGGAGCAACGGTTTGGCGGTGATAAATTAATAAGTGTTCGCGGATCACCTTATTGACAGATTTTAGCGGAAAATTATTTACCCGTAATGCGTCGTATTTTTTTTCTTTGGTCCTGTTTGCAGCAGGGACGCGAAAAAATTAGAGGTTATACCAAGATGTCTGGGGTAAGCCTTTGTAAAATTAAAAGACTGTGCTCTCAACCGTTTCAGAGAAAAAAAATAATAATAAAAAATCGTCAGTTTTGACGTTTTTCCTTTGAAGGTCAATAGCTCCGAAACGTAGGGCCTAGGCTCTTAAACAACATGTGCGTTGAAAAGCCCGTTGAAAGGCGAATCTTTTGGTTGGGTATAAACGCACTCGAGCATTCATACGGCCGCGGAAAAAAAATATTTATCTGAAAAATTACCTGTTTAAAAAATCGAAAAAACGTCTCATCTTCAAAACCTGATGACGAGCGGCGGTGAATTTTGTTTCATCCGATGCGCTTTTGGAAGGCGCAAAATAAACTGCTCTTGGTGTTTTTCGCTTAGACGGACGGTTCGGCCGTAATAATTTTCTTTTGTGGATTTGTTAAATGTTGAGAATTTTTTTGTGAAATTTCGCGCCCCGAATTGCGCGCCCCTCTTAAAAACGGAGGTACGGTCCTGAAGCTTTTTTTAAAAAAAAGCCCCGCCTCTCCTCAACATTTTGTTCCATGGGACCCCCCACCGCACTCCCCCCTGAATGCCTGTTATATGAGCTTTACTTTCGTTCCTGTGTGGGGGGTTGTGGGGGGCGCAGGGGGGTCAATTTTTTTTGGTCATACTCCGGACGATACGGCGCATCCTCTGGCGTTCACGGCGTATTTTTAGGCCCCCCCGTGCGAGAGAAAAAAATTTCAGAAAATATGATCAATTTCGACCGATTTTTCGGCGCCATTTGCAAGGGGGTAAATATCAAACGTGGGGGGCGTAATTTTGGTGACAGGTGCGGGACCCCTTGGGCTTGCACCAAACCCAATTAGGTTCGCAAATTTCCCCCCCGTTTGAACGGCAGACCGGTTTGAACGGAATTTTTTGCGAGGGGTCTGGGGGGCGCCCCCCACCTTCGACGGACGTGCGCTTTGGCGGCAACGAAAGACCGATAGTTGTTCCATTTGTCGATATAATTTAGTCAATTTCTGTCAAACCGATCGAAAGTTGTGGGTTTTTTTTTTCGGCCTTTAAATTTTTCCGAAATATATGGGTTTTAAATGGACAATTTTCGAAGGTAATTTTTGGATATTTTTTTCTCCGCTCAGGGGTAAAAATTAAAAAAATTGCTCGGTGCGGGCAGGTAGAATATACCAGGCTATCCCCTGAAAAAAACTGGACCCGATTCGTTCAAAATTGTGGCCTCAAATGGTCGCCTAAGCCGACCACCTTTTTCCGAAAACGGTCGAAAAAATCGAAAAAACGTCTCATCTTCAAAACCTGATGATGAGCGGCAGTGAATTTTGTTTCATCCGATGCGCTTTTGGAAGGCGCAAAATAAACTGCTCTTGGTGTTTTTCGCTTAGACGGACGGTTCGGCCGTAATAATTTTTTTTTGTGGTTTTGTTAAATGTTGAGAATTTTTTTGTGAAATTTCGCGCCCCGAATTGCGCGCCCCTCTTAAAAACGGAGGTACGGTCCTGAAACTTTTTTTAAAAGAAAGCCCCGCCCCTCCTGAACGTTTTGTTCCACAGGACCCCCTACCGCACTCCCCCCTGAATGCCCGTTATATAAGCTTTACTTTCCTCCCTGGGTGGGGGGTCGTGGGGGGCGCAGGGGGGTCAATTTTTTTTTGTAATGCTCCGGACGATACGGCGCATCCTCTGGCGTTCACGGCGTATTTTTAGGCCCCCCCGTGGGAGAGAAAAAAATTTCAGCAAATATTATCAATTTCGACCGATTTTTCGGCGCCATTTGCAAGGGGGTAAATATCAAACGTGGGGGGCGTAATTTTGGTGACAGGTGCGGGACCCCTTGGGCTTGCACCAAACCCAATTAGGTTCGCAAATTTCCCCCCCGTTTGAACGGCAGACCGGTTTGAACGGAATTTTTTGCGAGGGGTCTGGGGGGCGCCCCCCACCTTCGACGGACGTGCGCTTTGGCGGCAACGAAAGACCGATAGTTGTTCCATTTGTCGATATAATTTAGTCAATTTCTGTCAAACCGATCGAAAGTTGTGGGTTTTTTTTTTTCGGCCTTTAAATTTTTCCGAAATATATGGGTTTTAAATGGACAATTTTCGAAGGTAATTTTTGGATATTTTTTTCTCCGCTCAGGGGTAAAAATTAAAAAAATTGCTCGGTGCGGGCAGGTAGAATATACCAGGCTATCCCCTGAAAAAAACTGGACCCGATTCGTTCAAAATTGTGGCCTGAAATGGTCGCCTAAGCCGACCACCTTTTTCCGAAAACGGTCGAAAAAAGGTGCAAAACCGCCATTTTTGACCGGCCGTCACGGGGGCCCCCGACATCGCAGGGCCCCCATCGAAACGGCATTCAGATGAGAAAATGTGGTTCTTTCGATCGCCGCAGACGCGGTTGTCGTGCGATTTTTTTTAAGAAAGTCGAAAAAATTGATTCTAACCTAAAAAAATTTTGCACGATTTGATTTTGAAATTTCGACCGGATTCGGATCCCACTCGGGGCGCTGAATTTTTTCCATATTTTTCCACAAAAAAATCTGAATATGGTACATAGAGTTGGGCATTTTGAAAGTCGTGAAAAGTGGCAAAAACGGGTTTTTGGGGGTGCATCAAAGGGGGCGGAGGTAGGGGGCTGAAACTCATATGGTAGAAGGTCCCCACCGAGATACGTCTCGGGTTGAATTTTTGTAAAAATCGGTCCGGCGGTTTAGGAGAAAATCGATTTTGAAAATTGAAAATTTTCGTTTTCAATTGAATTTTACTCGGTTGGCAGCAATGTTTTTAAACTTTAGTAAATCTGAAAAGATCATAAAATTTACTATATTTTTCAATTTTTTACTGAAAAAAATTTTTCATTGAGCCATTTTCTTATTTGAATTTGAATTAGTATATATAACTAGTACTTGTGTTGTTTTATGAATAGGTGAAATTATTGAAACAATAGAGATAGGAGTAGGTCATATAAAGAGTACATGGCTTTAAATATTTTTTTTTTTTTTTTAAAGTGCATTATCTCGGAAACCTGATGATGTAAAGGGTCGAAACTTATGCTGTCGGATGGACGATAGAAGGCTGCACAATTTTGTATACCTGACATTTTTTGCTCAGATGAACGGTTTCGGAGTTATGAATTATTTTCTGTAAGGAAATTTGTTATTTTAGGTCGATTTATTTTTAGTTGAAAAATTTATTCCGTAAAAAAATTAATATCTTCAAAACCTGAAGACGTAGAGTGCCGAAACTTATTTGATTGGACGTGTCGAATGGAGGTTTACAAATTTGCATACTTGTATATTTTTGCTCAGATCAATCGTTCAAGACTTATTAATTATTTTTTGAAAATCAATTTGTTATTTTAATGTTATCCGCAATTTTTGAGAGAAAAAATGATGTGATAAATTTACTTTGTCATATAAACCGATGTAAATTTTTTGTTTGATGAGATATCGACTTTATATTTTTAGACGATGTGAGGACAACATCTGAGAAGGCTTCCAGTGAATTTTATTGAAATGATATGCTTGTAACTGCACCAAAAAAAATAATTACCAACTGCACCTAAAAAATTATATAATTTGATTTTTCTCAACAATTACTAAAGATATTTTAAAAAAACAACCGACAAACGATGGATCGCCTAAAGCCCTATAGATTTGATGTAGAAAGTTTTTCTCTGTGACTCGTGGTTTACGAAATATTAAATATTTTCTCTAAAAATTTAAAATCTCAAGGGGTATGTATTGAAATATTTTCTAAAAAACTCAAAAACTCTGATTTTGCTAAAAATTACAACACAGGTCCATTTTAGCATGGAGATTTCAAATTTCTCATCGGTTTTTTGAAAAAAACAATTCCCTTTGGTGCAGGGCCGTCTGAAGTGTAAAGAAACGAAAAAATCGTGGTTTTTAATTTTTTTCTACCCACCCAAAGTATCGCCAATTCGATATTCTTGTAGAGAAAATCAGGGCGCTTCGTGTGGTACCACTGGAGCGGTAGTGAAACGATTTATAGTGCTCGAAAAAAAAATACTGAAATGTTAAATTTTTAATTTTTTGCGCGTTAAACTGGTCATATCTCAAAAACCTGAGGATGCACGGTGCCGAAACTTTTTTTGTAGACGCGCCATAAAAAGGCAAAAAAGTTCGTGCCTCAGTTGTTTTTCGCTCGGAGTAACGGTTTGGCGGTGATAAATTAATGTGTGTTTGCGGATCGCCTTTCCGACTAAATTTTCCCGAAAATTATTTAATCGTATCGCGTTGAATTTTTTTTTCTCATAACGAAACTTATTCTTTTGTACGCCTGAAATGTAGATAAATATTTTTGCATACTTGTTAAATTTCGCTTAGATTAATGGTTTTGGAGTTTTAAAATTGTTTGTATGAATAAATTTATTATGTTTAATTTATCCGACATTTTCAGCGAAAAAATTGACCTGGAAAATTAAGTTCGTCAGATAAACTGCTGCAAATTTTTTTGTTGAAAAGCTATCGACTTTATATTTTTAGACGATGTGGGGACAACATCTGAGAAGGCTCACAGTGAATTTCATTGAAATGCAATTCATGTAAATGCACCAAAAAAAATAATTACCAACTGCACCTAAAAAAATATATAATTCGATTTTTCTCAAAAATGGCTAAAGATATTTGAAAAAAACAAACGGCAAACGATGGATCGCCTGAAGCCCTATAGATTTGATGTAAAAAGTTTTTCGCTGCGACGCATATTTTTTGAAATATTAAATATTTTCTCTAAAAATTTAAAATCTCAAAGGGTATGTATGGAATAATTTTCGAAAAATCTCGAAAACTCGGATTCGGCCAAAAATTACATCACAGGTCCATTTTTGCATGGAGATTTCGAATTTTGCATCGGTTTTTTGGAAAAAAAAAATCTCTCTGGTGCAGGGCCGTCTGAAGGGTAAAACAACGAAATAATAGTGGTTTTTAATTTTTTAATTTTTTTTCCGTCCACCTGAAGAATCGTGAATGCGATATTCTTGTAGAAAATATCAAGACGGTTCGTGTGGTACCATTGGAGCGGCAGTGGGACGATAGAGAGAGAGCGAAAAAAAATACTGAAATGTTGAATTTCTAATTTGTTGCGCGTTAAACTGGTCTTATCTCGAAAACCTGAGGATGCACATTGCCGCCACTTTTTTTTTAGACGTGCCAAAAGAAGCCAACAAAATGAGTATGTCAATTGTTTTTCGCTCGGAGCAACGGTTTGGCGGTGATAAATTAATTAGTGTCTGCGGATCGCGGTTTCGACAAAATTTTTCGGAAAATTGTATACCCAAATCGGGTCGATTTTTTTTTTCTCTTGACCGATTTTGTTTCTTTGTACGCCATAAATATAGATAAATATTTTTGCATACTTGCCAAATTTCGCTCAGATTAAGGGTTTAGGAGTTTTAAAATTGTTTGTAGATATAAATGTATTTTTATAATTTGTCCGACATTTTCAGCGAAAAAATTGACCGGTAAAATTAAGTTCGTCACATAAACTGCTGTAAATTTTTTGGTTGAAGAGCTATCAAGTTTATATTTTTACACGATGTAGGGGCAACATCTGAGAAGACTCGTAGTGAATTTCTTTGAGCTGCGACGTTTGTAACCGCACAAAAAAAAATCAATCCTAATTGCACCTGAAAATATATATAATTCGATTTTTTTCGAAAACCCCAAGAAATATTTGAATGTAACAAACGACAAACGATAGATCGCCTAAAGCCCCATAGTTTTGAAGAAAAAAGTTTTTCTCTGCGACGCGTGGTTTGCGAAATATTAAATATTTTCTCTGAAAATTTAAAATCTCAAGGGGTTTGTATTCAAATATTTTCGAGAAATCTCGATAATTCGGATTCGGCCAAAAATTACATCACAGGTCCATTTTTGCATGGAGATTTCGAATTTTGCATCGGGTTTTTGGAAAAAAAAAATCTCTCTGGTGCAGGGCCGTCTGAAGGGTAAAAAAACGAAATAATCGTGGTTTTTAATTTTTTTAATGTTTTTCCGCCCACCCCAAAGAATTGTCATTGCAGTATTCTTTTAGAGAAAATCAAGGCGCTTCGTGTGGTATCACCGAAGCGGCAGTAGGACCAGTCAAAGTGACCGAAAAAAAATAATGAAATGTTAAATTTTTAATTTTTTGCGCGTTAAACTGGTCATATCTCAAAAACCTGAGGATGCACGGTGCCCAAACTTTTTTTGTTGACGCGCCTTGAAAATGCAAAAAAATAAGTGCTTCAGTTGTTTTTCGCTCGGAGCAACGGTTTGGCGGTGATAAATTAATAAGTGTCGGCGGATCGCCGTTTCGACAAAATTTTCCGGAATATTGTATACCCAAACCGCGTCGATTTTTTTTTTCTCGTGACTGGTTTTGTTTCTTTGTACGCCTTAAATATAGATAAATATTTTTGCATACTTGCCAAATTTCGCTCAGATTGAGGGTTTAGGAGTTTTAAAATTGTTTGTGAAAGTAAACGTATTATTTATAATTTGTCCGACATTTTCAGCGAAAAAAATGACCGGTAAAATTAAGTTCGTCACATAAACTGCTGTAAAATTTTTGGTTGAAGAGCTATGAACTTTATATTTTTACACGATGTAGGGGCAACATCTGAGAAGGCTCGTAGTGAATTTCTTTGAGCTGCGACGTTTGTAACGGCATAAAAAAAAATCAATCCTAATTGCACCTGAAAATATATATAATTCGATTTTTTTCGAAAACCCCAAAAAATATTTGAATTTAACAAACAACAAACGATAGATCGCCTAAAGCCCCATAGTTTTGAAGTAAAAAGTTTTTCTCTGCGACGCATGGTTTGCGACATATTAAATATTTTCTCTGAAAATTTAAAATCTCAAGGGGTTTGTATTGAAATATTTTCCAAAAATATCGATAACTCGGATTCGGCCAAAAATTACAACACAGGTCCATTTTTGCATGGAGATTTCGAATTTTGCATGGGTTTTTCAGAAAAAAAAAATCTCTTTGGTGCAGGGCCGTCTGAAGGGTAAAAAAACGAAATAATGGCGGTTTTTAATTTTTTTAATTTTTTTCCGTCCTTCTGAAGAATCGTTAATGCGATATTCTTGTAGAGAATGTCAAGGCGGTTCGTGTGGTACCACCGGCCACTGGAGCGGCAGTGGGACGATACAGAGAGACCGAAAAAAAATACTGAAATGTTGAATTTCTAATTTGTTGCGCGTTAAACTGGTCTTATCTCAAAAACTTGAGGATGCACATTGCCGACACTTTTTTTTAGACGTGCCAAAAGAAGCCAACAAAAAGAGTATCTCAATTGTTTTTCGCTCGAAGCAACGGTTTGGCGGTGATAAATTAATTAGTGTCTGCGGATGGCCGTTTCGACACAATTTTCCGGAAAATTGTATACCCAAATCGCGTCGATTTTATTTTTCTCGTGACTGATTTTGTTTCTTTGTACGCCTTAAATATAGATAAATATTTTTGCATACTTGCCCAATTTCGCTCAGATTAAGGGTTTAGGAGTTTTAAAATTGTTTGTAGATATAAATGTATTTTTATAATTTGTCCGACATTTTCATCGAAAAAATTGACCGGTAAAATTAAGTTCGTCACATAAACTGCTGTAAAATTTTTGGTTGAAGAGCTATCAAGTTTATATTTTTACACGTTGTAGGGGCAACATCTGAGAAGGCTCGTAGTGAATTTCTTTGAGCTGCGACGTTTGTAACCGCACAAAAAAAAATCAATCCTAATTGCACCTGAAAATATATATAATTCGATTTTTTTCGAAAACCCCAAAAAATATTCGAATTTAACAAACGACAAACGATAGATCGCCGAAAGCCCCATAGTTTTGAAGTAAAAAGTTTTTCTCTGCGACGCATGGTTTGCGAAATATTAAATATTTTCTCTGAAAATTTAAAATCTCAAGGGGTTTGTATTCAAATATTTTCGAGAAACCTCGATAACTCGGATTCGGCCAAAAATTACATCACAGGTCCATTTTTGCATGGAGATTTCGAATTTTTTCATCGGTTTTTTGGAAAAAAAAATTCCCTTTGGTGCAGGGCCGTCTGAAATGCAAAAAATTAAAAAAATCGTGGTTTTTATTTTTTTAAATTTTTTTCTAGCCACCCGAAGTATCGCTAATTAGATATTCTTGTAGAGAAAATCGAGGCGCTTCGTGTGGTACCATGAAAGCGGCAGTAAAACGATTGAAAGTGACCGAAAAAAAATACTGAAATGTTAAATTTTAGAATTTCGTAGAGTTAAACTGGTCAAATCTCAAAAACCTGAAGATGCACGGTGCCGAAACTTTTTTTGTAGACGCGCCTGGAAAAGGCAAAATATTTAGTGCTTTAGTTGTTTTTTGCTCAGAGCAGCGGTTTGGCGGTGATAAATTAATATGTGTTCGCGGATCACCTTATTGACAGAATTTAGCGGAAAATTGTTTACCCGTAATGCTTCGTATTTTTTTTTCTCTGGTCCTGTTTGCAGCAGGGACGCGAAAAAATTAAAGGTTATACCCACATGTCTGGACTATGGCGTTGTAAAATGAGAAGACTGTTTTATTGACGGTTTCAGAGAAAAAAAATAATAATCAAAAATTGTCAGTTTCTACGTTTTTCCTTTGGAGGTCAATAGCTCCGAAACATAGGGCCTAGGCTTTTAAACAACATGTGCATTGAAAAGCCCGTAGAAAGGCGAATATTTTGGTTGTGTATAAACGCACTCGAGCAATCATACGGTCGCGCAAAAAAAATATTTATCTGAAAAATTACCTGTTAAAAAAATCGAAAAAACGTCTCATCTCAAAATCCTGATGATGAGCGGCGGCGAATTTTGTTTCATCCAATGCGCTTTTAAAATGCGCAAAATAAACTGCTCAAGGTATTTTTCGCTTAGACGAACGGTTCGGCCGTAATAATTTTTTTTTGTGGTTTTATTAAAAATTGGTAATATTTTTGTGAAATTTCGTGCCCCGAATTGCGCGCCCCCCTCAAAAACGGAGGTACGGTCCTGCAACTTTTTTTAAAAGAAAGCCCCGACCCTCGTCGATATTTTGTTCCACGAGCTTTACTTTCCTCCCTGTGTGGGGGGTCGTGGGGGGCCCAGGGAGGTAAATTTTTTTTAGTCGGCCTCCGGACGATACCGCGCGTCGCTCGGCGTTCACGGCGTATTTTTACGCCCCCCTGTTGGAGAGAGAAAAATTTCAGCAAATATGATCAATTTCGACAGAATTTTCGGCGCCATTTGCATGGGGGTAAATATCAAACGTGGGGGGTGTTATTTTGGGGACAGATGCGGGACCCCTTGGGCTTGCACCAAACCCAATTAGGTTCGCAAATTTCCCCCCCGTTCGAACGGCAGACCGGTTTGAACGGGACTTTTTGCGAGAGGTCTGGGGGGCGCCCCCGACCTCCGACAGACGTGCGCTTTGGCGGAAACGAAAGACCGATAGTTGTTCCATTTGTCGATATAATTTAGTCAATTTCTGTCAAACCGATCGAAAGTTGTGGGTTTTTTTTTTCGGCCCTTAAATTTTTCCGAAATATATGGGTTTTAAATGGACAATTTTCGAAGGTAATTTTTGGATATTTTTTTCTCCGCTCAGGGGTAAAAATTAAAAAATTTGCTCGGTGCGGGCAGGTAGAATATACCAGGCTATCCCGTGAAAAAAACTGGACCCGATTCGTTCAAAATTGTGGCCTCAAATGGTCGCCTAAGCCGACCACCTTTTTCCGAAAACGGTCGAAAAAATCGAAAAAACGTCTCATCTTCAAAACCTGATGATGAGCGGCAGTGAATTTTGTTTCGTCCGATGCGCTTTTGGAAGGCGCAAAATAAACTGCTTTTGGTGTTTTTCGCTTAGACGGACGGTTCGGCCGTAATAATTTTTTTTTGTGGTTTTGTTAAATGTTGAGAATTTTTTTGTGAAATTTCGCGCGCCGAATTGCGCGCCCCTCTTAAAAACGGAGGTACGGTCCTGAAACTTTTTTTAAAAGAAAGCCCCGCCCCTCCCGAACGTTTTGTTCCACAGGACCCCCTACCGCACTCCCCCCTGAATGCCCGTTATATAAGCTTTACTTTCCTCCCTGGGTGGGGGGTCGTGGGGGGCGCAGGGGGGTCAATTTTTTTTTGTCATGCTCCGGACGATACGGCGCATCCTCTGGCGTTCACGGCGTATTTTTAGGCCCCCCCGTGGAAGAGAAAAAAATTTCAGCAAATATTATCAATTTCGACCGATTTTTCGGCGCCATTTGCAAGGGGGTAAATATCAAACGTGGGGGGCGTAATTTTGGTGACAGGTGCGGGACCCCTTGGGCTTGCACCAAACCCAATTAGGTTCGCAAATTTCCCCCCCGTTCGAACGGCAGACCGGTTTGAACGGGACTTTTTGCGAGGGGTCTGGGGGGCGCCCCCCACCACCGACGGACGTGCGCTTTGGCGGAAACGAAAGACCGATAGTTGTTCCATTTGTCGATATAATTTAGTCAATTTCTGTCAAACCGATCGAAAGTTGTGGGTTTTTTTTTTCGGCCCTTAAATTTTTCCGAAATATATGGGTTTTAAATGGACAATTTTCGAAGGTAATTTTTGGAAATTTTTTTCTCCGCTCAGGGGTAAAAATTAAAAAATTTGATCGGTGCGGGCAGGTAGAATATACCAGGCTATCCCCTGAAAAAAACTGGACCCGATTCGTTAAAAAATGTGGTCTCAAATGGTCGCCTAAGCCGACCACCTTTTTCCGAAAACGGTCGAAAAAATGTGCAAAACCGCCATTTTTGACCGGCCGTCACGGGCGCCCCCGACATCGCAGGGCCCCCATCAAAACGGCATTCAGATGAGAAAATGTGGTTCTTTCGATCGCCGCAGACGCGGTTGTCGTGCGATTTTTTTTAAGAAAGTCGAAAAAATTGATTCTAACCTAAAATTTTTTTGCACGATTTGATTTTGAAATTTCGACCGGATTCGGATCCCACTCGGGGCGCTGAATTTTTTCCATATTTTTCCACAAAAAAATCTGAATTAGGTACATAGAGTTGGGCATTTTGAAAGTCGTGAAAAGTGGCAAAAACGGGTTTTTGGGGGTGCATCAAAGGGGGCGGAGGTAGGGGGCTGAAACTCGTATGGTAGAAGGTACCCACCGAGATACGTCTCGGGTTAAATTTTTGTAAAAATCGGTTCAGTAGTTTTCGAGAAAATCGATTTTGAAAATTGAAAATTTTCGTTTTCAATTGAATTTTACTCGGTTGGCAGCAATGTTTTTAAACTTTTGTAAATCTGAAAAGATCTTAGATTTTACCATATTTATAAATTTTTTCATCAAAAAAATTTTTCATTGAGCCATTTTCTTATTTGAATTTGAATTAGTATATATAATTACAGAAATCAAAATCAACAAAATGAATCATTACATCAATCAACAAATTTTCAATTTATTCTATATAGATGGCAACTGCGAATAAAAGTTCTCCACATTTGCGCATTTGCACAATTAGAAATATAACTCACCATTTTTCTTATTCCTAAGAGAAGTTATAGACAGATTTCAGGCTACCTTTTAGAGGTCAAAATTTTAGAAAAACATGTTTTTCTTGAAAACTAGAAGAGGTAAGTGTACATACGTTCTTACAAAATATGTTCCAATTTAAGCGGGAAATTCAAAAATATAATAATATATGGGGTGTTCCATTCAAAATAAGAAAGTTGGTGCTACTTCCGGTGGAACCGGAAGTGATAGAAAGTTGAAAATATTTCACATAAGGATAACTGATTCAACCGTGTGACGAGGATTTTTTTTAAATTTTTAGGACAACGGCAACCCCGTAAACTTTTAACGAACGGTTTAGAGTAGACACCCTGTATATTATTGCAGTGTCCTGTTCTGAGGAAAATAAAACATTTTAAATATTAACCTGAACAAGAATTGAACCGACAAATGTTAATTATTATTGATCAGTCTTCGCCATAGCTATATCTATTTTTTTTTAATAATTGAGTGATTTGATCATCTAGCTGCTACCAGCATGTGCTTTAAAAATTCGAAAAACTGAAGAAAAAAAATCAGTTCGACGATTTTTAATAATTTTTAATTGATGCATTTTTGGCGATATTTTAATTATGGTGGGTATTAGTTATGACTTAGTTAGTAGATAGTTACTGATTAATACCAAAGTAAAATGTTGGGTGTTTCTTAATGACTATCGCACCACTGTAACCTTTAACGCAAATTTAATGCAATGTGGATTTGTCTGACAGACCATGTAATGATGAGCAAAATAACAGCGCCCATTTGGTTCCTTTATTAATGTTACTGTTGGAAATTTACAGTGAAGAGACCTCGCCGGTAATCGTGCAATTATATAATCGTAATCATAACTCGTGCGATTTTTACCGTTGAAAAAGGCTCGCCGGTGGACCTTCATTTACTTTGATTATCTAAACAGTCGGCATTCCAAACGTGGTGCGACAGTTAAAGTTCATATCGCTTACCAACGAGCACCGTAAAACGATAGGTTGATGAGTATGGCCGCTGGAGCCCGTCCATGTCCACTCGGCCAATGCAAATTAACGGCCGCAATAACGATATACGATAACGGCGCGTTTTCCGTCCGTTTCATTACTGGATGCAGCTCGCTTTTATGCGCTGACAGATTCGCCGTTTAGGGTTAGCCAACGGTGTAATCCCGCCGTCTGGGTATATCTTCATTTTTACCGTTCGCAGCTTTTACACGTTATTAATGAAGCGTTTTACACACTCGGCGGATTAGGCAATAAAGTTTATTGTACAGGAAATACAATTGAGTGTTATACTCCTTATTGACGACCTGGATTTAGGTTTATCGATAACGTAAAATGCGAAAATATCTTTTATTGTACCATAAAAACGTTACTGTCTCTTGTAAGAGTTTCTAGCAAAATAAAATCGTGTTTTAGATCCAAACTCCGAATTTATTTTAGGACATTTAGCTCACGGATTACATATTCACTCTGAAAGAAATCAACATTATTTTAAGAATATATTTACTCCTACAAGATAATGGGTGTATTTTTTTCAAATTTTAATCTACTAAACAAAAGTTTCTGTTATTTAAGACGGCCTATGTTAATAAACAATTAACATTTAACAAAACAATAAACAAGTTAAAATAAGTAAATCAATTAACAAGTTAACATTTAGATGTACAGGGTTAATATTAATGTATGGTATAAAACGAAATATTGAGTGTCTTCTTGACTCACATGATAGTATTGACTTTTTTGTTTGGTATCCTTGGCTGACTCGAAAATCCAAATTACGGGACATCATTAGCAAACACCATGTATATGTTACATAGATACTTAACTTGGCATGACAATATCGACATTTTCAATTTTCCATTTACAGTTCAAATTTAGATGTTGCTATGAATAGGATAAATATTTCAAACAAATGTTATATGTACTTCATTTTTCGTCGATTCGTGTGCGTTTTGCACGGTGGGATTTTGCAATATCAACAAAATAACAACAATTAAAAAAATAATTGCCACCAAATAATTTATTTATTTTTGTTATACTTTCATCCATTTTGGATGCCAGTTATTATTATATTTTTTATAAATAAAAGACATTACTTTGTTAGTATCACATAAAATTATTTATTGATTTGTTACTAGTTTCGACTACATCATTATCAAACAGAGTATAGACAGAGATTACTTAAATAGTCGAAACTAGTAAAAAATCAATAAATAATTTTATGTGATACTAACAAAGTAATGTGTTTTATTTATAATTACTAAAATGTATCACGAAGTATACGCCACCATCATTCAAAATTATATATTTTATTGTTCTCTTCCTTCTTTATTGGAATTACTGATCATTTATTTGTTTAGATATAAAGACGTTTTGTTGTTTTTATTATTTTTGTTATTTCTTCTTCACCTTACTGTACTAGTTTCGACTATGTTTCAGCCATATTTAGAGGTGTTAATTCTGCAATATATATATATATATATATATATATATATATATATATATATATATATATATATATATATATATATATATATATATATTTAAATATAGGAAGTATATTAAAACTAAGTTTGTGTTTTATGTGGTGTATGTGTATTATGTATATTTTAATTTAATAATACTTACTTTTTGAGTTCAATATATATGATATTAGATAAAAAAATTATAAGTGTTTTGACATTTAATTATTTATTTATTTGTCAAATTTCGAAGTGTATGTTATTATTTGATTTATTTGATTTTAATATAGATTCTGTAAGGATTATTTAAAAATTTATATAGTGGTTTAAATTTTAGTTCTGTTTTGTAGTTTAAACAGATTGTATTAGGTTCTGTATTTATTAATTTATCTATTTCATATCCTTCTAATAGAATTTGTTTGAGTCCTTTGTTAGTTTTGTGTAGTAATTTTGTGTTGGTGTTTATGTCGAAGGTGTGGTTGTTGAAATGTAAATGTCTTCCAAAATTTTATATAGCTCTGTCTCTGATATGTTATTTAATTCTTGTTTTCATGGCTTTTCCTGTTATCAAATGTATTTTGCACCCCAATTTTTGCAGCTTAGTACATAAACTCTATACACTCTTATACACTCGTATACACTAATATACCTATAACAGAAACATTTAAACTACACGAAAAATATAATCAAAGAACACATACATGACATTAAAGAATATACAGGCATAATAAATTGATTTAAATTAATAATAGGAAAAAATGTTGGCCTTTTCAATAACATTTATTTCAAAATGACTGATAGACTTCCAGTGGGTTCACCAACAAGTGGGATATTATCAAATATTTTCTTAGATAACTTAGAAAACATTATTATCAGCAATAAAAATCCTTTTAACAATTACATACTATTTTGGATATACGATATTTTAATTATATGGAAAAACGACGACACCCATAACATTACAGATTTACACAATTACATTAACACTTTACACAAAAACATAAAATTCACACTTGAAATAGAACAAAATAATAACATGAACTTCCTAGACATTAACATATATAAAACAAATAACAAACTTAACTTTAAAATATACAGAAAACCTACAAACAACAACATAATTATCCCAGCAGACTTATTCCACTATAGAACACACATGTACTCTTCACTTTACTCACTGATTAACATAATGCTCACTACACCACTGAACCAAACTGGTAAAATAAATGAAATAAACAAAATTAAAGAAACAGCAATTAATAATAACTATAAATTAGAAACAATTAATAAAATAATTAAAAAACAACATACAAATATTTCACAAGAAAATAAAATATTTATAACAATATATAAAAACATAATAAACAATCACTAAAAAAGATTAATAATATACAATACAGATTACTTGCTCAAGGACACATTTGCGACAAAGTTAATCAAACATTAAAAAACTATAATATTATAATTTCATTTGGAGTCAAAAACACAATAAAAACAGAATTATTTAAAGCAAAAGACCACACTAAACATTTAAACAAAAAATGGAGATTATGCACTAAGCTGCAAAAATTGCGGTGCAAAATACATTGGAGAAACAGGAAGAGCCATCAAAACAAATATTAAAAAACATAACAGAGACAAAACTATATCATATTTTGCAAGACATTTACATTTCAACAACCACACCTTTTACTTAAACACGAACACAAAATTATTACACAACACTAACAAAGGACACAAATAAATTTTATTAGGGCATATGAAATAGATAAATTAATAAATACACAACAGGTTCTGTGTTAAAAAAAATAATTTAGATTCTGTAAGAATTATTTAAAAATGGCTCAAACTACCTCTCTGCCTTACTCCCTGCTTTGTTATCAACTCATTAGATTTTCTTTTTCTTGTTATGGCAATATTTCCTGTTTCTTTATTTATGCTTTGGATTACTTTGACTAGTTTTTCAGGTACTTCCATCTTTCGTAAACCTTCCCAGATCCTATCGCGGGGAACTCTATTAAAGGCCTTTTCCATGTCTAAAAACACAATGTGTAAACTATTCTGCTTTTCCAAACTCCTATTAATTATGGGTTTCAAGAGAAAATATCTGGTCATGCACACTTCTCCCAGCTCTAAATAAACTCTGTGCTTCGGAGAGTTTGGTTTCTACTGTTTTTCTAATTCGCTTTTCTACAATTTTCTCGTACATCTTCATTGTCGTTCCTATTAGTCTAATGCCTCTATAATTTTTACACTCTGTTTTCTTCCCGGCCTTGAAGATTGGCACAATCATTCCCATTGTCCACTCTCTTGGTATTTGCTCTTCTCTCCATACTCTGTTAATGAACGCATGTAATCGCCTTTTCCCTCACCTCCTATGTTCTTAATAATTTCCCCTGTGATTCTGTCAATGCCTGCAGCTTTTCCTGCCTTGAGTTCTTGGATAGCTTCATCCACTTCTTCCTCTGATATTATATCCATTGTTGATATATTTCTGATTGGTATTGCCTCTGTGTTTGTGTCTGATTCATAATACTGATTTAGTAACTTATCGAAGTACGTTTTCCATCGCTCTATCGTTTCTTCTTCTGTCCTTAATAACTTGCCTTCGTCGTCGCTTATCGTCGAGTTTTTCCCGTTTACCTTTCCTTAGACTTTTCAGCATACTATAAAATACAATAAAATAAAATACAATAAAATACAAAATATAATCTGGTTGCTTTTAGAATTCTCTCCATCTTTACCCCAAAGTTTTCCCACACTTTATGCTTTTCTTCCTGTGTCATCTTTTACACTTTTGTTCGTTGGGTTTTGTAGGCCTCTATCTGGTCGATGTTCTCGTATGCAAATATTTTTCCTATCTCGCTTTCTTGACTTTAATATGCTGCTTTATCTCTTCTGTCCACCATGCCGTTTGTTTCTTATAGTTGCTTTGTTTACATATTCCACACACTGTCTTTGCAGTCTCTAGTATCGTTGTTTTTATTGCTTCCCACTCCTCATCTAATGTGAGCAGTTCCGGTTTTGGTAGATTACTTATGGCATTGTTGCTTTCTTCCATATAGACTCTTGCCACTTTCTCCGATTTAAGTTTGAATGCCTTTATGAGTTCTACTGTTGTTACTCTTACTTTTATATCTTCGTTGGGTTTAGGATGTTTCCTTTCTATTTCTGCCTCTAGTAGGTAATGGTCGCTGTCAATTTCAAACATTTTTTTTGACTCTAACGTCTTTTACTTGGTTTTTATTTATCCTTTCTGTTATGATGTAGTCAATAATGGACTTTTCCGATCGGCTGTGCTGTTCTCTAGTGTACTCATGAATTTCTTTATGCTCGAAAAATGTGTTTGTTATTACCAAATCCTGTTCTATACAATAATCTGTAAGTCTTTTACCATTGCCATTTCTATGCCTTTCTCCGTGCTTTCCTAGAACTTCCATGTACTTTCTATCTTACCGCCCAACACATCCATTGAAACACCTGTTACATATATTTCTCCTTTCGCTCTTTCAGTTACATCTGTTAATTGCTTCCAGAACGTATCTTTGTTTGATTTGGTGTCGTCTTCGTTCGGCCCGTAAGCTCCTATTATTGTTAATAAATTGTTGTTCCACGTATTTCTTAGTTTGATTACTAGTATTCGTCCATTTATTGCTTCCCTATCTTCAAACTCTTTCTCTAATCGGTTATGTATAATACATGCAGTTCCTGCTGCTGCTCTGCTTTCTTGTGTCACTCCGCTAAAAATTATTCTGTTTATTGTCTGTTAGAATCG
Organism: Othius punctulatus; assembly: GCA_951805005.1. Classification (NCBI taxonomy): domain Eukaryota; kingdom Metazoa; phylum Arthropoda; class Insecta; order Coleoptera; family Staphylinidae; genus Othius; species Othius punctulatus. The sequence continues at coordinate 33,753,812 of OX638138.1, read as the reverse complement.
TTTCTGTACCTTTCTTTTTAGTTTCAGTTATTACCAATACATCAAGATTTGCCCCTTCAAATACTTGTTCCAGTTCCTTCTCCTTGTTTTTGATACTTCGGATATTCCACGTGTCAATTCGCCATTTGTTTGTTTGTATTCCTGTCATTTTGGGGTTCTTTATTACTTTTGCTGTGTTCATCTTTTTGCTGTCCCTCTTGTGTTGTTGTTTGTTCGTTAGTTTTTTGGCATTTCTCTTATGTTTCTGTTGTCTCATCCCATTGGTACCACTGGTCATTTATCCATAACTTTGCGTATCCTACCCTGACCATAAATATGATTTGTGAAGCCCACGTGAAGCAGATTCAAAAAATGGAAGAATGTACAGGGTGTTCCATTTAAAAATAGTACCAAACATTGTGTCCCTGATTTATGGTACACTGGTACACAGTTGCACATCAAGTGCACAATAACTTCCAATCAGATTTTTCCTCAATTTTCAATAGTCTATCAGCAATGGTATGAGCGAGGATAGGTGGGCCACCCTGTACATATAAACTACCAGTAAGTACTCCTATAAAGAAAGAAGAAAACAATGAAAAATATATTTTTTTATTATGTATACATACATTTGGTGAGAAATAAACCTACTTAATTAAATTATTATTAATATTTCTTAGAGAGAGAGATAAAGCACAATCTTTATTAGGCTAGATAGAATATTGTTATTGTCCTTCGGCCTTTCTGTTATACGTATTATTTCATATTTGGTGCTATTTAATTAAATAATTAAAAATGAGTCTAACGTACATGTTGGTGGGCTCTTCTATTTCTACGTAAAGTAATGTGTATATATCCCAAAATGCTTCCAACGTACAAGTTGCTGAAAAACGCTTATATTTCTACGCAAAGTAATTGGTTGTTAGTCTTTCATAATAGATGAAAAAGATCAAGAGTAGCTTCTATGAAATATAAATGTAAAAATAAATAGACTCTGCATTTCGTCGTATCAGAAGTAGTAAGGGATGTAATGGAAATGCAAATTTTCAATTCGTCGTGCATTTAGTTGAAATTTACTTGGCGTGCAGAATGTGATCAGACGGGGAGGAAAAAACAAAGTGCCCGTCACATTCTGTTACCGCGATACCAAGTTTGCATACAAAAATAGATGCAAGAAAAAATGGCTGGAAATTTCAGTCGCTGAAGTTGCGATTTTAATCTAAATATAATCCTATTAGGACACTGTAAATTAAATTTTAGTTTCCAATTACATATTCATATTCCGCACGCTAACCCGTCGCGAGTGAATTCACTTTGTTTACAAGAGTATTTAGCCGAGCCGCGCCGCCAGATTATGGATTTAAAGTTTTCTAAGTTTTCGATCCGTCAGATAACTATGTCCGCCGGTTTTTATAATCATCTGCCGGCGTGGGTTGCTAAGCTGTGTACGGGGCAGGCGCAACATAAGACCTTTTTAATTAAATAGTTTCGTGTGGACTTGGCAAACTTCATTTTAAATTTACAGCCACACACTTCGGCGTCGCTTTAATCAAAGTACAATTTATGGCCGGTGCAGCGGAATCCGGCACTTCCCTTGATATGCAAATATGGGGATTTTTCAGCGGGAATTGTTTCGCGCATTGTTTAGCGGTGTTAAATTTGTCGGCAAATGGATGTGGATCTCGCAAGAACATGTAGTGAAGTTTGAAACTGCGATTTGAATAATGAAACACGCCTGTGTGTGTATGCAAAACGAGACTAATGCTTCGGGTAGTTAAGTTTCCCATTTAGTAAAATTAAAAGCATCGAGCGCGACAGTCGCATTCGCAAACTTTATCAGCACGAAGTTCGTGCGGAAATAACGTGTAATTTTTAATGTAAACTCCTATATTTGCCGGCAACAGTAAAAAAGCGGGAACGCTGAGGTCACTGCATACAATCTGTCTGGGCAAACACTACCCTGTCGGTGGAGTATGCTATACTTTATTCGTCTGGAGACCGTAAAGATGCATGTCCATTCAATGTTTACGACACATCAGCATATTGTCTTGGAACTTCTGCAACGCCATGCCCGCACTCGTCGTCTCCCCTTAGTTATTATTTTTCAATATGAAACTCGTACTATCGCGCGATCGTACAAATATCCTCTAATGTTTGCCCTGTCTGAACGTTTGCAGTTTTAAACGAGTGAAATGCATTTGGAAAACGTCTCTCCTCGGCTCCTCAAACATTACGCTGATGGCCTCGAACTTTTCAAACAGTGTGTTTACTTTCATATCGCCGATACATTTCTCCTCCACATCGCCGATAATAATTTTCAACTCATTTAGAAACCCCGGCAAGTAACAAACGGCAGGCATTTATTACGTTCACCGCCACTTGAATCGAGCCGATATTTATTCGCCCTTTGTGAAACTATAGAGGGAAGTCGTGCATGTGCCTTCCGTGCAATTTGCCTACACTTTGCTTATTTTATTTCACCTCAAAAGTTTCGACAATTGAAGTTGAAGAGTGGGTATTTGAATTTCAATCGCACGTGATTCCCCATGAGTAAGGTTGAAATATCTTGACATTTGACAATAGGGGCGCTTCTTGTTTTATTTGGAGCCACCGGCTACGGTGCCACGGCATACTGTACTAAAGTGGTTTTCCTAGTTGAATAGCAGGACATCCATTTATTCTGGCTCGCTCTTGTTCATGCATCACACATACGTCCCCTTGATTCGCGCCGATTAATATTAATTTACGACAAAAATGAGATAAATTGCCACCCCATTGTGGAAGAAGCGGCGATCAACTTGTTTCGATTACAAATTTTATTGCACAGAAAATTATATTATCAGTCAGCATAATTTACTTCGAGTACACATTTATGTATTCTGCACATAACGTAACGTAATTGAGACTTTTATAACATATATAATATAGGGGTAACTACTATAAATCCTACAAGGTTTTATGACTATTAATATTAAACCATTCAAAATATTCTTAACTTACAAAAACAATTAGATTATATTTTGTTATTAAGTATTTGTACATATCTGCATCTTGAGAGAGAGAGAGAGAGAGATTGCCAAACAGGAAAGAGATAAAGGGAAAACGATAAAAACAAGATAGCAGAAGCTAATAATAAATAAAAAAGAATATAGATGGAACAGCAAAATAAAAGGACTGTCAGAGGTAAAAACAAAAAACTGATAGGCAACAGCAAACGGGACGGCTTACACAAAGGAAATATAAAAATGCAAACCAAAATGGAAAGTGAAACAACATGGAAAATGGGAAACTGGAATGTTAGGAGCCTGAGAGGAAAAAAAATTAGAAAAGGAGTTTGACAAAACAGGACTAGATTTATTGGCAATTACTGAAACAAAACTCAAAGGGAAAGGGTAAAAAACAACAACAACGGACACACATGCATATGTAGTTGAGTAGAGGAACTCATGAGAGCAGCGGCAGGAGTTGCCTGCATAGTGCACAAAAAAAGAGAAAAAGAACTAATAAAATGGGAAACAATAAATGAAAGGATGATGCTAATAACATTGAAAAGGAAAACAAAAGATGAAATGAAAACAATGATAATAGTTTATGGACCAAGTGAAGATGAAAAAGTAGAAAAAACGATATATTTTGGGAAGAACTAACAACAAAGACAGAGGAGATAGCTGGTAAACTATATGTAGCAGGCGATTTTAATAGTAGAGTAAGGAAAAGAGATCAGATGTACAGTAATGTGATGGGTAATAACGGGGAGAACAAAAGAAACGAGAATGGGAAAATAATGCGGGAATATTGCCAAATGAATGAACTAATAATAACAAACACGTTTTTTAATCATGAAATAATTCACCAATATACAAGAGAAGAAAGAGCTAGAAACGAAAAGTCAATTATAGACTATATTCTCGTAAAAAGAGAGGAACACAAAAAGAGGTAGTAGACACTAAAGTAAGGAGAGGGCCAGAAATTGGAAAGGACCACTACCTAGTGGTAGCAACAATAAAAGAACCAATAAGAAAAAGTCATGATAACAAAATGAAGAAAATAGAAGTTAAAAAGATCAACGCTCACAGATTACAAGAAGAAGACGTAAGCAACGAATACAAGGATCTGGCGGAGAATGAAATAGTACTCAAACAAAATACATACAGGGAAGATGACTTAGATGGAATGTGGGAGGCATTCAAGAATATAATACTAACAGCTGCACAGACAGCATGTGGAAGCTACAAAATGACAAACACGAAAGGACAAACGGGATGGTGGACGAATGAGATAAAAGAGGAGATATAAACAAGAAGATAGCATGGAAAGAATATCTAGGAAAGAAAACTGCAGAACGCTATGAAAAATACAAGCAGAGCAGAAAAATGGTTAAACAATTAGTAATAGAAGCAAAAAAATAAGTTGGAGAGAATTTGGAGGAAAAATGGAGAAAAGAAGCAAAGACAACGTAAATCTGTTCTACAACATAATCGAAAGGAACAGGACAAAAGGGACAAACGAGACGAGACATAATGAACAAAAAGGGAGAAATAATACCAGATGACATAGAAAGGATGGTGAGATGGAAACAATACTTTCAGGAGTTACTCAACACGGAAGAGGAAGAAAAAGTGACAAATACGAACGAACAAGAACAAGACACAAAAAATGAAGAAGAACAAGAGATAAGTATGGAAGATTTATCAGAAGTAATAAGAAAATAAAAAAACGGAAAAGCAGCAGGAGTGGATAGAATCACAACAGAAATGGTCAAGAAACAAGGTACACAAGGGAAATCAGTGCTACTAAAAATCTACAACAAAGCATAGCAAGAAAAGTATGTGCCAAAGGAGTGGCAGACAGCAATGATAGTACCCATATACAAAAACGGCGACAGAAAAGACTGTAACAATTACAGGGCAATTAAAATAATAACTACAAATATGAAAATATATGAACAACTAATAAATAAAAAAATAAAACAAAGCACAGAAAGAACATTAATGGAATCACAGAGTGGATTCAGGGAAGGTAGAAGTATACAGGACCACATATTTATGATAAAACAAATACAGGAAAAGGCAAACTATGAAAATAAACAGATATACATAGGATTCATAGATATGGTGAAAGCGTTCGACAGGGTACCTCGTGAAAATGTATGGTCGATTTTAAAGAAAAGAATTGTGAATAACAAGATGATGAGGGTAATAAGAAGCATATACTAGAACAACCGGAATATAATAGTGGAAAGAAATCAACAATCCAGCGAGTTCGAAACAAACAACGGATTAAGACAAGGTGGAGGTCTGAGTCCAACACTTTTCATTTTATTTAAAGATGAAATAATTTGAACATGCAGAAAAAAGGTAAAAACAGTAACGGTCGGACATAACAAATTAAAAAGAGTAGAAATAGCAGAAAGAGCATTCGCGGATGCTATAATAATAATAGGAAGAAATAGAGAAGACCTACAAAATAATCTAAATATATGGAACAAGACACTAAAAACAAATGGAATGCAAAGGAACAAAAACAAGACAAAAGTGATGATATTGGGAAAGCAAGAACAGATTGATAATAAAATAGATGATACAAAAATAGAACAAGTAGAACAATTCAAATACGTAGGGGTAGAAATACAACAATACAAAGTGAAGGTCGAAATGAGAAGGAAATTGATAGCAGAATAAAGAAAACAACGAAGCTATATTTTCAACTAAGAATATTCATAAATAACAGGGAACTAACAAGAAAAACAAAAGTGTCCATATTTAAGTCAATATACAGAATAATAATAGGAAGAAATAGAGAAGACCTACAAAATAATCTAAATATATGGAACGAAACACTAAAAACAAATGGAATGCAAATGAACAAAAACAAGACAAAAGTGATGATATTGGGAAAGCAAGAACAGATTGATATTAAAATAGATTACACAAAAATAGAACAAGTAGAACAATAGAAATACCTAGGGGTAGAAATACAAAGTGAAGGTCGAAATGAGAATGAAATTGATAGCAGAATAAAAAAAACTACGAAGCTATATTTTCAACTAAGAACATTCATAAATAAAAGGGAACTAACCAGAAAAACAAAACTGTCCATATTTAAGTCAATATACAGACCGGTACTGACAGTAGGGTGTGAGTCTTGGGGTCTTGGGTTCTAACGAAATAGAAAAGAGCAAAGTCCAGGCAATGGAAATGAAGTACCTTAGGAGAATAATCGGAGTGACAAGAAGAGACCGGATAAGGAACACAGAAATCAGAAACCAGCTGGAAATAGAAACGGTAGAAGAATTTGTACAGAGAAGGAAATTAGAGTGGTGGGTACACCTACAGAGGATGAAGGAGGAAAGACAAGTGAAACAGGTGTGGCAGGCGAAAACACAACAGAAGAAAAGTAGAGGTAGACCAATAAAAACATGGGATAGTGAAATGAAAGAAATTATTGAAAAGAAAGGTAAAACAATAGCAGAGGCGAAAAAAATGACGAAGAACAGAAAAGAATGGAAGAAATAAATCATGGGACCAAGCCAGGAATAGCAAGGCAAAGCAAAATAAAATATCCCTACACCATAATTGGTAGAAGGGAGAACGATATATATAATCTCCCATGGTTTTGGAATAAAATAATTATTTGTATTGCAGAAGTACTATCTACAATTTTACAATTTTCGTTCATCTCACATTGATACATTGATAACATGGTGTTCCATTTAAAAAAATGTTTGATTTTGTTATTCCGCAAAATTGGGACACCCTGTATATTTGAAAATAATTTTACGGCATAAAGATATTTAAGAAACATTTTTTTTAATCTTTGACGGGAAACGCGCTAGGAAAGCCCGACTCACTGTTGCAGGACCCTGTATATTCAGAGGAAATCATGAAAGAAGCTCTCGAAGGCACAACAATAGGAGTAAAAATCAATGGTATACAATGGTCAATAACATAAGATATCCCGACGACACAGCTATAATTCCAACCAGCTTAAAAGACCTTCAGATAATCTCTGACAAAGTGTCAGAGATCAGACTACTTTAAATACGAAGAAGACCAAATGTATTATGGTGACAAAAGCAACACAAAACAACGGGGACATCTATATACACAACGAGCCCATAGAAAAAGTAACAAATACTTAGTAACTACTTAGGTACAACTATAAACCAAAACAACGATAAAAATAGTTTGAATATTTTTGTAAAATCGATATATATATATATATATATATATATATATATATATATATATATATATATATATATATATATATATATATATATGTATATACACATATACACATGAAAACATACACATGTTCATGTGTATGTTTTCACGGACGAAATGTGTTTGAACATGTTCCGGGTCTTTGAACTTCCGTGTATTGTTACAATATTATATTGGAGCCATGCGTTCCCAAGAACCTGAATCAGCAGTTGTCATCGTGGAAGACGTGGATCTTCCCGAGAAAACCGCTGACGCCAAGGTCGCGGCCGAGCCAACGACACGGCAATTAGATAATAAGAATTTACTTTTATGCTACGCATTCGTTAGATGTAGTCCACTGTTCAAAATAAAAATAAATTAACTTTTTAAAAACTAAGTCACAACTCCCGGAATCGTACTTGGCGCAGTCACGGTAGGATTGCCCAACAATCAATTGTAACAACTGATTGGTATATTTTAATATTTTGTGGCGCAATCGAACACGCAATTTCTAAAGTACGGTAGACCTTTGCATAGCATACGGACTTCTACCACATAGAAATTCGAATTCGAGTGAGTGAATTGAGTAGCTCACACCGCGAAAGTGACGAGTTAAGAACAGTGCTGAAGGCGAAGACGCTGCGTTCGCTGACCAGAGGAACGACTTCTCGAACCCGAGACTTCCGAGGCAGAGGACATCGCATCGCGATCATCGTCCAGAGGATCGACTTCTCGAGCCCGAGACTTCCAAGGCAGAAGACGTTGCACCACCTGTCCATAGGATCGACTTCTCGAACCCGAGACATCCAAGGCAGAAGACGTCGCATCACCTGACCATTGGATCGACTTCTCGAACCAGAGACCTCCCGAGCCAGATGAAAACGCTACTACTCTGGTGAGTACATAAATGTCAATTAACGACGGTGGTAATTCAGATTGCGAATCGTGTTTGAGCGATATCGAAGAAAACAACCGTCACGATAGTTTAATCGACGAGATCAGTACATCCTTCGATAACTTGCAACTATCAAGTGGAACTAACAACAATAATAATAATTTAAGTAGCTCCACGATGGCACAGCCACAATTTAAAAGCGAGTACTTGCAAATGGTGCCGGAGTTTAACGGCAACCTAAATAACTTAAATGATTTCATTTTGAATTGCGAGGAAATAATCGCGCAATTTTATGACATTAATGTAAATACATTTCAAAACAAATTCATAGTCAACTCGTTAAAAAATAAAATCACAGGAAAGGCAAAATGCGACATTTCCACGTACACCATTAACACTTGGCTAGATTTAAGAACAGCCCTCTTAGCAACTTATGCTGATAAAAGGGACCTGCAAACTCTAACTATCGAATTATGCGAATTGCACCAGAATAGGTTAACACCTATACAATTCTTTAATGAAATTCAGGCCAATCTTAATTTACAAATTGCATTTTGCAATAATAAATTCAATCATATTAAAGCTCAATACTCGATAGAAAATAGTTTGTCATTGGGTTTACGAATCTTCCTAAAAAATTTAAATAAACCATTGGGTGATTTTGTCACCACACGTAACCCGAATACGTTACAGGAAGCATTAAACATATTGGTTAATGACTTTCAAATCAACGATAAAATCAAAACAAATAATCTTCCAATAAAAATACAACACAACAAACCCCAATCACCACCTGCCTTTAATCGAACACCTAATCAATATCAGAGATCAAACAATGCAAATGCGAACGTTTTTACTCCGAGAAATAATTTCACCCCGCGTTACAAACCAACCCCCATGAGCACGAACACGCGTAATTCGTTTGTCCCGCCCACGCAACACAAGCAACCGTACAGACCATTCCAACAAAATCGGAATTATGTAACCGAAGAACTGTACAATGTAAACGAGCCTCCTTGCTCTTACCCCGACCCACTCGAGGGCTCGGAATCGCAAGACGAAGAACAGGAAGAATGCGATCATACCGATATGAATGAAACCGATTTTTTAGATCTAACCACGCTAGAAAACCGAACGACATAACATTGCTAAGCTTAAACTACGCGCAATCCCAGTTACCCTACATCATCATTCCATTCGAAAAATTTTCACTAAAATGCTTAATTGATCCGGATCGACAAAATCTTTCATTTCACCAAAAATTGCGATGAAATACTTTTCTAATTCCATAAAAAATGATCCTTTTGTTATAACAACAGCTCATGGTACCAGTGCAGAAAGATTTAGCATCTCAATACCTTGTCCGAAATTATTCAACTTTAAAGAAAAAATTAAATTTCACGTATTTTACTTTCATACCTTTTTTGATTGCCTTTTAGGATTAGATAATCTGCAACATTTTTCCGCGCTTGTAGATCTCAAAAACAACAAGCTGATTACATCCAACAGTGAAATCAATATAAATTACAAAACAACATCTGAATGTAATAATTGCATACAAATAGAACCACACGTAGAAAAAATAATTACTTTAAATATTAAGAACGTTTCAAATGGAACGGCAGTAATACCGTACAAAAAAATCAGAGAACTAGACAAATCAGAATTTCTTAAAAAAGAAGTCAACTATCTTGGTCACGTCGTAACACCTACAGGAGTCAAACCAAACCCCGACAAGATTCGGTGCATCCTAGACTATCCAATACCGAAAAATTCAAAGCAATTGAAAGGCTTCCTAGGCTTGTTAGGTTATTACCGTAAGTTTATCTTGAATTTTGCAAAACTTGTCAAACCCCTAACTGTTTGTTTAAAGAAAAATCACGAAATCGATGTTAATAATACCAATTATAAAGCCTGCTTCGAATTATGTAAAAATCTCCTTACGAATGACCCCATTTTGCAATACCCAGAATTTGAAAAACCCTTCCTACTGACCACAGCCGCAAGTAATTTAGCAATCGGCGCGATCCTTTCACAAGGACCGATTGGCTCAGATCTGCCAATTGCATACGCATCTCGAACTCTTAACGATCACGAACAAAACTATTCTACCATCGAAAAATAACTTTTAGCCATCGTCTGGGCAACCAAATATTTTAGGCCCTACCTGTTCGGAAACAGATTTAAGATCGTTACCGATCATAAACCACTCGAGTGGCTCTTCTCACTAAAGGAGCCAAATTCGAAACTGGTTCGCTGGCGTCTGAAACTAGAAGAATTCAACTATGAAATTATATATAAAAAGGGAAAAATTAATTCTAACGCCGACGCTTTATCGCGAATTCCAAATTTAAACGTAAACGAATCGAAAGAAACACCTTTTATAAATTACATGCAGAAAATCAATAATGAAACCGAAAACCAATCTATAATAGTAGAGCCCGGTTCGGACCATGAAGACGATGTATCAGAGCATGATCAGACAGTTCACACAAACCTAGAAGATCCTGTTGTCACCATTCCCATCTCCGACACCCCCGTGAATTATGGCAACAACCAAATCATATTTACTCCCGTCAAATTCGAACCTTTACCTCCGCTTGTACAAAGAATATTTAAATCTAAACAAAGAATATCAGTACAGATTTCCAGTAACAACTTTGAAACAGACATAATTAATTTCATAAAGGAGTATATAGCCCCCAAAGCTAAATATCACTTGTACTTCGAAAACGATGCATTATACATGAAATTCAGCAAAACACTGCAAAACCATTTTAACAATTCAAAGTTCAATTTTCTTAAATGTACAAAATTATTAACGGATATCGAAAATCCAGACGATATTCAAAATCAAATCCAAATTTACCACGAAGGTAAAACCAACCATAGGGGCATAACCGAAACCGAACAAAAACTAGCAAAGGTTTTCTATTGGCCCAAAATGCAAGAATCAATAAGAGACTACATAAACAATTGCGATATTTGCAAGGTAGTAAAATACGATAGAAACCCGTTGAAACTAAAGTTCAACATAACACCCACACCAGCCAGACCGTTTGAGATCGTCCACATGGACGTACTGATCTACAATAATAACAAATTTCTAACGCTGATAGACACATTCTCCAAGTATGCTCAAGCATATTTATTACAATCCCTACAAAGTATAGAAATCGCAAATAAATTCCTCATCTTTATATCACATCATACCACTCCCAAAATGATAATAACCGATAACGGTGCCGAACTCAACAACAACATGTTCAAAGAGCTCCTGAGCTTACACAGGATACAAATCCATTTCTGCAGCCCTGGCCACCCAGAAAGCAATGGCCCAATCGAACGCTTTCATTCAACACTCCTAGAACATATAAATATTTTCAACAACCGCAAAGAATTTAAAAACGATTCGATAGAAGTCAAAGTACTCTATTCCATAATCGCGTATAACAACTCGATACATTCAGTTACCAAATTTACGCCGTATGAAATAATTTATGGGCACATTAACCCAGATTCACTAATAGATATCGATTTGGAAAACCATCTCCAATCAAACTATTGTCAAAAACACAAAGATAAGACTCTTAAATTATATGAGATTATTAACGACTCATTAAAACGCCAAAAGGAAAAACTAATAAGCAAATTAAACGTAAATAGAGAAGATCTCGCGGAAATCCCCCAAAAAGTTTTTGCTAAGGACCCGATCAGATCCAAAACAAAAAATCGTTACAAGAAAACAACAGTCATCGAAACAAATCCCAGAAAAAAAACATTCACACCACAAATCGATGAGCATAAAACTGGCCGAAAATACCACAAATTACACATAGCTAACATTAAGAGGCCAACAGTAACTGCAAAAATTGTTCCAGGACCATCTACGTCACAGCTGGACAATGCATAAAGGATGTTGGAAACAATCCAGGTATCCTTCCGATAAAAGTAGGAACCGCAAGCTTACAAACATCAACACACATGGTTACTCATTTCTTTGATTTGAAAAACCTCATCTCGGAATATACGCGCTTACGTAGCCAATACTACACTTATACCAATATTACTCTTGTCAATTTAAACTACCAAAACGAACTTCACAATTACAACAAAATCGCTAAGTACACGATTAGTATGATAGATGAAAAATTAGTCATTTTTACGGCTAGAAGACGAACTAGACGTGGACTCATAAACGGACTAGGTTCTATTATGAAACAAATCACCGGCACTCTAAACCATGACACGAAGAACACTTCGATGCAATTTTTAACCACCTAAAACAGAATCAAAATCAAGTTATAAACCAAATAAACAGACAATATTCAATCAATAACGAAATAATGCGAAAATTCAATAATACAGTTAAAACTATAGAAGACAACGAGTCTCTCTTAGGCAAAAAATTAAACCATCTTCAATTAATAATTAAATTTACGGAAGATCACGAAGTTCTGGCATATACGAAAGATTTGATAAACCAAATGATAAACTTGTTCCAAATAATTTTAGAAATTTTGCAAGATATTGAAAATTCAATTACATTTTGTAGATTAAATGTGCTTCACCCAAGTATACTGACTAGTTCGGAACTACTAAACGAACTAAACAAAATTTCTACGTTTTACAATAATCAGTTACCCTTGCCAATCACTTCCGAAAACATATTTAATTACGAAATTTTGATCAAGCCAAAGTGTATGGTCAAAGACAACAAAATAATTTACCTTTTGCCTATTCCTTTAATAGATAAAAAGACGTATAATCTGTATTATTTGTAACGGTCCAGAAATAGCGTTGGCAGAAACTGCACTTTAATAATTAATTGGCGTATAGACCTGCACGGTAGGCAACCGTGGGCGCATTTTTTTTGTGGTGGTGACGCGTTTCCCCTGTGGGCGATTTTTAAAATTCACCGGGCGAGGTGCCGCCATAGACACAGAATTCAGCTACCTTGCGTACAAGTACGAGTGTGCCAGAGGAACCGTCGAAACAGTGGTACTACCATCCGGTTTCCGGGAAAAGCGACGGAGACTCAGTTAACCACCCTTGAGGGGATTGGGGCACCGGTTACGGGGCAAGGAACCATACAAACGCTCATACCATCGGAGCGTTTGTTGCGGGCTGAGCATTTTGCTACGGGCTAAGCAGCGATTATCCTGCCTGAGGCCGGAGTCGAGGGATCGGCGTCTGCGACGCAGGCCATCGCCATCCAGGAGCTGAAGCCAGCCGTCAGCGACGAGACCATCAGGGAACACAGGCCAGAGTTTCCATTATATATATATAGATTTTGATACCCTTTTTTTGTGTATGCTCAATTGAGCCATACCGTGATTTAATTTTTATTGTTTATTCTTTTGTGTAAGAGTTGCGTTTACGTGTTTCGTGTCGTACGTGCTTGCGCTTGTGTAAGAGAAAAGGTCACTCCGTCGGCCCTTTCAATCGCGCGATTAGGAGCTTATTATATTCGGCCGAATAGAGTAAACCCTGCGCGAAAGGGTGGCGTTCGGAGGTATTTGTTTTCAGGAGCGCAGACACGGTGTCCGTCGTTTGTGTGTGTGAATAAACGCCGATATTACACTACAAACTCACACCTGTTATTTTTTGTTCCCCCCACGTTTTCTCATTCATTTCAGTTACAGTTTTCTATTCTCACTGCGAGATTTAAATCTGGTGGTGTTGGCGCCAAACGGTCAGCGTTGTGACAGTTCGTGATTTCTGAACTTCGCTGACTGTCTGTCGTCCACCCACGCAGGTAGGGTGGAGCCACCCTTTGCGACGAAGTAGCAACGAGGTAAAATTACGTGGAGCCTTTTCTTTAACCCCCCCACTCTCTGACACCGAGAGCCTGGCCCTCGTCACTACTTCGAAGGGACCCTCCACTCGCTCCACGGCCTAACGCGCCGACTGCCCTTCAGGTACGTCACATATTTCTTATCAGTTCCAAATAAATACCTCAACATTATCTTACCATCGACTAAGTACGCAATCCAATATAAATCTGAAATACTACCGTTGTCTGATATTTGTGTACGCTCTTCATACACCTACCAGTGTAGCAGCAACCAAATAATAATAAGGAATACTACGTGCGAGAAGAACCTCCTACTCAATAACTCTATTAAGGGATGCACTTCGACAAAACTAAATGTCTATGAAAATTTTGTTGAATATATCCCCAAACTAAATCAATACCTTGGAGTTTTTGTCAATGAAGAAACAATTCGGGAAAATTCTAATACTAGCTGGTCCACCTACACCAAAACAGGCACCTATCTGTTCAACAATGCGAATTGCAAGGTCTTGATCAGAGGAAGGCCCCTAGTATTCGGTGACGAAACGAAAGGACAGCCAATACACCTCGAACAATTGATTGTTCCCCATGATGACATCAAAAGACAGGACCTTCCAGAACTAAAAATCAAAACACATTCAGCTAACGAAACTAGATAATAACATCCAGCCCATTCAGCCAATTCCAGACGATTGGGAATTTCACCAGGCCCACCGTTGGAGTACCCTAATCATATATTTAATATTAGCTGTTGCAGGAAGTTGTCTAATCTACAGAAAATTCTACAAGAATCGAACACGGAACACCGCCACCCCGCAACCCGCACCAGGTGGTGTCAATTTCTAAAACACCACTTCAGGTCATCGGAGCTTCCCACATGAACGGGAGGTATTATATTGGAGCCATGCGTTCCCAAGAACCTGAATCAGCAGTTGTCATCGTGGAAGACGTGGATCTTCCCGAGAAAACCGCTGACGCCTAGGTCGCGGCCGAGCCAACGACACGGCAATTAGATAATAAGAATTTACTTTTATGCTACGCATTCGTTAGATGTAGTCCACTGTTCAAAATAAAAATAAATTAACTTTTTAAAAACTAAGTCACAACTCCCGGAATCGTAATTACAATACAATACACGGAAGTTCAAAGACCCGGAACATGTTCAAACATATATATATATATATATATATATATATATATATATATATATATATATATATATATATATATATATATACATATCTGCATCTTTATCAAATGTTTTCTGAAGTGTCAAAAAGTCCTCTAATGAAATAGCTCTAACTGATGAAATTGTATTACAAACTCAAAACTTTTGGATTTTATTTTTTTATGTCTGCAAATCGATTTTACAAAAATATTCAAACTATTTTTATCGAAATATCGACCCTATATGGGGTGTTTTCGCCATGCCTAACATTACATTTATACAATACATTACATTACATTACATTACATTCCATTAAATTGTGATTTATGAATGATTAATTTGATATGAGATATGATGTGTAGTATGATTCATGAAGCGATTTGTCGGATGTAATTTTGTAGTTCGTTTGTCTTGTCTTTTAATACATAATACGTCGAGTTTTATTCTATTGTTCTTTATTTGTTTGAATTTATTTCGTAGTTTTTGTTGAACGGGTAGGATGTACTGAACGTTGCCCAATTGCGTCATACTAATGCAGCAAAATCATGCAAGTCCACTGCACTTCTGTTGATGTGTAATAATTAGGTGTAAGCTGTTTTATTGCATACATACCATACTTATGTGTGGAGGAGAAGCATGGACTATAAAGAAAGCAGACATGAACAGACTAGAGTCATTTGAGTTGTAGACATACAGAATGATATTGTCGTCCACCCACGCAGGTAGGGTGGAGCCACCCTTTGCGACGAAGTAGCAACGAGGTAAAATTACGTGGAGCCTTTTTTTTAACCCCCCCACTCTCTGACACCGAGAGCCTGGCCCTCGTCACTACTTCGAAGGGACCCTCCACTCGCTCCACGGCCTAACGCGCCGACTGCCCTTCAGGTACGTCACACGTTTTTGGAGCCCAACGTGGGGCAATAGCAACAATAGCTATCGTTGGTATCTTTATTTATTTAGCTCATTAACATCTTTTGAGGCTTAAGGGTTTTGTCAGCCCTTTGTAAATTTTTCTAGCCCTTCAGGATTTTGTTTTTCATTTTAAATAGACCTCATTTAATTAATTTTGCAGCCCTTTTTCAATTTTTGTTTTGGCCCTTTTTGCCCTTTAGAAAATTTGTGTGCCCTTTTTCAATTTTATGCGTTTTAGTAGTTTTGGCACTAATTTTCATTTTGACCCTTCAGCCCTTCGCGAAAACTTTTTGGCCCTTTGGTTTATTTTTGTGCCCTTTTTGATTGGGAATATATTTTTGTGGTAGGCCTTAAGTTTGCGCCAAGGAAACTGAACTGGGAGTTGGAAAATTTGACAGTATTTCAAATTTTTAATCAGCCTTCAGCATTTAGTATATTGAGAAAATTTGGGGTGGTTGTTTTGTGAGTTGTTGAGAATTTCTGTGAGTTTTGTGGGTAATATAGAATACACACAAGAAAATATTTTGACTTTAACGTTAACTTTAAATTTAAATATTTTTAATTTAGAGAATTTTCTGGCCTGTTTTCAGTGTTTGTTGGTATAATTTCTACTATAGTGTAGAAATTAGTTTATTATTCGCTGGTTACAAAAACCAACAATAAATTTATGGTTTTTGTAGAAACTTGGTGAGATAGTGAACGGGCGACCACGAATCATACATATTTGGTTGATTGGTTGATTTATATTTTGATTTTTGGCGTATGATTTTGTGGGTTCGAGCTCACTACGACTAGGTTAAAATTTTTTTGGATTTTTATAGTAATCGTAATAATTACGATAAGTTAGTTTAAATTTTTGTTCTTTTTCGGTACACGTATACCGTATATTTTTCTTTCAATTTGAATTGAAATTTGAATCTTTTCTTTTTGTTCACTAGTCCATTAGTTGTGATGGATTTCAAAGTAGAAGTTAATAGGCTATCAGCCGATGAGCGGGTGTATGAGCTTGAACGTCGAGGAGTTACAGGGGTAACTACTGCTGATGCGCAGCGTAGCACCTTACGAACTCTAATTAGATTGGAGTCTTCTGCCTCCTATGTGCCGGTGCCTAATCCCTTTGAGATAACTGACGACCTTGCGGCACTGGAATTGAAGTTGACGGAGATCGAGGGGTTAGTAAAGGACTTCGAGGAGCCTACTACCTCTTCGACCTATTTGAAGCTCGCCACTAAGTGTGGACACGCACACGGGCGAATTAATCGTTGTGTCGTTACGACTGACGAAGAACGAGTTAAGGTCTCCAGACTTTTAGTACGATTAGCAACGTGCGCCGGTACTATGCGTTCCGGAGCTAAATTAGCTAAGCGCAAAACCACTGCAACTCAGAGTTCGTTGCTTAATTTGTCCGTAATTGAAGCTGTCGCTCATTCATCGCGAGTAGTTGCTGAATCGAATAGTTCAAGTTCAGATTCTGATTCAGAAAATGAACAAGATCATCTGGCTTCAACAGATGTAAAACCTGTCGCGGTTAGGTTTTGCAATCTCACTTTTGGAGGAGAGCAGGGCAAAGTTTCGTTGTCCTCATTTTTGGAGCGAGTAGAAGAACTACGCGTTGCGCGTAACGTATCTTCGGCGTTATTGTTTGCGTCAGCATTAGATTTGTTCACGGGGAACGCCCTCATTTGGTATCGAGCGAACCGTAGATCTTTTGGGAACTGGGATGAGTTAGTCCTAGGGTTGAGAGAGGCCTTCCAATCTCCTGATTACGAAGAACGTCTCTTCGAAGAGATCAAATCTCGCACACAGGGACCTAATGAGACCATCAGTCTCTATGTTTCTGTGATGAAAAATCTGTTCATGCGATTGCCTAATCCTCTCCCTGAAGATATTCAGCTCAGAACCGTAACCAAAAATCTACATCCTAGATACAGAATGGCTTTGTGGTCACTAGACATTGTTACTTTTGCTGATCTACTTAGATTAGGACGTAGGCTGGAGGCTAGTACGGTCGCGAACGAATCGTACACACCCCCACCAGGGAAAGGTCGTGTGTTAGAGCCAGACTTGGCGTATGTGGAGGCTGTGCCGAGTGTGTCTTGTCACGAAGTCACTCCTCCTACAAATATTCGTCCGCCCTCTCAGTCGCGTTGTTATAATTGTCAACGACCGGGACATTCAAGTCAGGATTGTCGTGCGCCGAGACGCTTATATTGTTTTGGTTGTGGGAAAGTGGGAGTAACAAAACCAAGGTGCCCAAATTGCACTCCATCAAATTCTTTAAACCGGTCGAGGAGAACTTGAGCCGAACGAGTTGCTCCGAGGTTTTGGGAATTTCGGCAGATAATTTTAAGGGGCTTAGTGAACGTACGCGTATTTGTTTAGATTTTGTGTTGTCTAGTTCGCGGGGCGATGAGCGTCCATATTTAAATGTAGTAGTTTATGGGGTGTCGTTGTTGGGGTTATTAGATTCAGGAGCAAACCAGACCATACTTGGCGGTCCAGGGTGGCAGATGTTCAAGAATTTAGCGGTACGGTTGAAACCTTCGTCGGTGAAATATTGTACGGTGGCGAATGGACGTAGTTGCGAGGTAATTGGAATGGCTACACTTCCGATGATGGTTGAAGGCGTGACGAGAACGTTGGATGTATTAGTAATTCCGGAAATTACGAGGCCGTTGATTTTGGGAACCGATTTTTGGAAACGGTTAGGAATTATTCCAGACCTACGTAGTGGTCATTGGGAGTTTTCGAGTTTGGAAGATATGGCCGTAGATGAGTTAAACACCAGTGATGGGTTACCTTCACACCAACACGTCCAACTTCAGTCATCATTAACAAGTGCTTTCGAGAAGATGAGTGATACTCTCGGGTGTACCAATTTGGTAGAGCATGTCATCAGCACTAAAGCTACACCAATTAAGCAGCGCTACTATCCGATGTCTCCCACACTACAACGTCACGTAAACGCGGAGTTAGATGCCATGTTAAGTTTAGGGGTAGTTGAACCTTCTAAATCTCCGTGGTCTTCACCGATCGTGATGGTGAAAAAGAAGGATGACACATACCTTTTTTGTGTAGATTTTAGGCGAGTCAATAGTGTAACCGAAAGAGACGCGTATCCTCTGCCGTATATTTCTCATATATTAGATCGGTTAAGGGACGCGAAATATTTGTCGAGTTTGGACATTCGATCGGCTTACTGGCAGATCCCTGTTCAGGAAGAATCGAGGCAGCTAACAGCATTTACCGTTCCGAACCGTGGTCTATATCAATTTCGACGCATGCCATTTGGCCTTCATAATGCGCCAGCCACTTTTCAGCGACTCATTGATAGAGTGATAGGTGCTGATCTCGAGCCGTCATGTTTTGCATATTTAGACGACATCGTGGTCGTAACTTCGACGTTCGAGGAGCACATTAGAGTTTTGGAAACTGTTTTGAGTCGTCTGACAGAAGCAGGTTTAATGCTGCGTCGCGATAAATGTCATTTCTGCAGGCCACAGTTACGCTACTTGGGTTATGTTGTTGATCAGGGAGGGTTACATGTCGATCCAGAAAAGGTTTCAGCGATTGTTAACATGCCAGCACCCATTAATGTCACAGGTGTACGTAGAGTTATCGGTATGGCTAGTTGGTACCGTAGGTTTATTCCGAATTTTTCCACAGTCACTGCACCAATGTCAGCATTGGTCAGAAAAGATACTAAATTTATGTTGTCGGAAGACTGTGAATCGGCATTCAACACTATTAAAGATTGTCTTGTTAGCGCTCCTATTTTGTCTTGTCCTGATTTTACTTTACCTTTCGTCATTCAGACCGACGCTAGCGATTTTGGGCTAGGCGCCGTATTGACGCAAGTTACTGATGAGGGAGAGAAGGTAATAAGTTACAATAGTTGTTCATTGAAAGGACCGGAGAGGCGTTATAGTGCTACGGAGAAGGAATGTTTGGCCGTAGTATGGGCTGTAGAGAAATTTCGACCTTACATTGAGGGTGCTAAGTTCACCGTGATCACCGATCACTACTCCTTGCTGTGGCTTAACCGTTTGCAGAGTCCTTCTGGTCGTTTAGCGCGTTGGAGTGTACGGCTCCAACAATTTAACTTCGATATCATTCATCGTAAGGGGAAGGACCACGTGGTTCCTGATGCGTTATCACGTTCAGTACCGGTTCTAGACGCTGTAAACGTCGTTAATCATTCCGAAGGCGACGCGTGGTTAGTTAAGATGCGTGACGCGATCGCGAAGAGACCGCGGAAGTATCCTCTTTGGAAAGTCGACGCTGGGGTCGTATATAAGTTTTTGCCTCCCAGGTTTGGGGACCTTGAGGAACCCCAAGACTCGTGGAAGATAGTAGTAGCGAAACCGCGTCGGCGTGCCCTTATTTCGGAAAACCATGATTTGCCAACTGCTGGTCATGGGGGCGTGTATAAGACCTGTCAAAGGCTTAAGACACGATATTACTGGCCGAAGATGAAGGCAGATATAGCTCGGTATGTTCGTGAGTGTGAGGTGTGTTCGGCACACAAGGTTGAACAAAAGGCTCCACCTGGCTTTTTGGCGCCTAGGGCTCGAGCGACGAGACCCTGGCAAATTTTGTGTACTGATTTGGTGGGACCTTTGCCGCGTTCAACCAAGGGTAATTGTTATATTTTGGTTGTGGCCAACACCTTCACCAAGTTTAGCATGTTTTTCCCGTTGAGACGAGCTATTGCTTCAGCTGTCACGAAATCCATAGAAGAACAAGTTTTCCTTGTATTTGGAACCCCTCAATACATCATTTCAGACAACGGTGTTCAATTTCGTAGTAAAGAGTTCACTAAGATGTGCGACTCCTATCGCACTCGGGTATTGTATACTGCTCGGTATCATCCGCAGGCTAATCCGGCGGAACGCATTAACCGGGTCCTTAAGACTATGATCGCATCGTATGTGAGCAATAACCACCGCGTGTGGGACGCGAGTCTTCCAAAGATTGGTTGTGCCATTCGGACGGCAAAACACGAGGTGATTGGCCATACGCCTTACTTCGCCAATTTTGGGCGAGAGCACGTATTGTATGGCAATACCTTTGGTGGACCTCCGGATGTTGACTAATTGTTGGAGGACCCCATCAGGGACAAACCACGCGATCCTGATAAGTTCGACGCATTACGAGAAGAGATAGCGGGACGTTTGGTGAAAGCGTATCAGAAAAATGCGAAATCGTATAACTTCCGTAGAAGGCATGTACAGTACAAGGTTGGTGATCGAGTGTGGCGTAGAAATCATGTTTTGTCGAATGCTCTGAACTATTTTAACGCGAAGTTAGCTCCTAAGTTTGTTGGTCCTTTTGTAGTGGCCCATAAGAGGTCTTTGTGGACGTATGATCTAACCAATGATTTTGGTGATCCAGGAGGGACATGGCATGTGAAAGATTTGAAACCTGCTCTGGACGATGATCATTCGCTTTCGAACTAGGTGTTTGTTAGATTTTTCTGTTTAAGTGTAGTTTAGTACTTTTTCTTTTCTTGAGTTATCTACGAATCAAGAGTAACTCTTATCTTCTTGTTTCCTGTATGTGTTGTGGGGGTAGAGGTTGTGTTTTGACGGGCGATGCGGGTCGCTGACCTGACCCCTGAGTGGATAATTGCGGGCGTGATCCTCAGCTCCCAACGACTCCGGAGTAGTTATTTCGGTAACTACTGGTGGAGAGGGACTGAGGTGGGGCAACTCCACCCTGGGAGACGGGAGGTTGTTCGTGTCGGGTTGTCTGGACACAATGCTCCACGGAGGGAATTCATCACCTTGTTCCACGGGCGTTTACGCGTCCGGCGATCGGAACAGAGTGAGGTGGTTTCGGGATCTCGGGTACTGGGGGGATGAGACGGGTTTGGAATAGTTGGGGTTCGCGCCACTATTCCCTACAACTTCGGGTTGGGTCCGTCCGTCTACTGGGCTTTGGGTGCCCCGGAATCGCAAGCCTTACTCTGGGAAGTTCGTTGGAGCCACGCGTACACTACCCTTCATTTTTTTTTTTGATGAATTCCTGGGTTTAAGTCGGTCGAGGAGCGGACCGATGATGCCTTGTTAACTTCTGAGCTCAGTAGGTTAGTTGTGTTAGTTTTGTTAGTTTGATTGATTGTAATTTGTGGCTGTCACTTGTCTAAAACCATACGGTGTAAGTAAACTTTTATATTCTATGGGATCGTTCGTGTTTTGTCCTTGAGTGACATGCCGCATTGCGGAATTTTTCGACGACTCCCTAGTTTAGCTATTTAGCTTAGCCCTTTGGGGGATTTAATGAATATGATTGTGGTTACGCATCGAGTGTGTCGGGACATTGTTACTCCCACTAGTACTATCTTTCTTTCGTCATTTTTATGAGTTTATTTTTCTTTTTGGGGGTTTGAAAAAAACATCCGCTTCCCGGAGTTTTTAATTTTGTTGGGGGGGAATTTGTAACGGTCCAGAAATAGCGTTGGCAGAAACTGCACTTTAATAATTAATTGGCGTATAGACCTGCACGGTAGGCAACCGTGGGCGCATTTTTTTTGTGGTGGTGACGCGTTTCCCCTGTGGGCGATTTTTAAAATTCACCGGGCGAGGTGCCGCCATAGACACAGAATTCAGCTACCTTGCGTACAAGTACGAGTGTGCCAGAGGAACCGTCGAAACAGTGGTACTACCATCCGGTTTCCGGGAAAAGCGACGGAGACTCAGTTAACCACCCTTGAGGGGATTGGGGCACCGGTTACGGGGCAAGGAACCATACAAACGCTCATACCATCGGAGCGTTTGTTGCGGGCTGAGCATTTTGCTACGGGCTAAGCAGCGATTATCCTGCCTGAGGCCGGAGTCGAGGGATCGGCGTCTGCGACGCAGGCCGTCGCCATCCAGGAGCTGAAGCCAGCCGTCAGCGACGAGACCATCAGGGAACACAGGCCAGAGTTTCCATTATATATATAGATTTTGATACCCTTTTTTTTGTGTATGCTCAATTGAGCCATACCGTGATTTAATTTTTATTGTTTATTCTTTTGTGTAAGAGTTGCGTTTACGTGTTTCGTGTCGTACGTGCTTGCGCTTGTGTAAGAGAAAAGGTCGCTCCGTCGGCCCTTTCAATCGCGCGATTAGGAGCTTATTATATTCGGCCGAATAGAGTAAACCCTGCGCGAAAGGGTGGCGTTCGGAGGTATTTGTTTTCAGGAGCGCAGACACGGTGTCCGTCGTTTGTGTGTGTGAATAAACGCCGATATTACACTACAAACTCACACCTGTTATTTTTTGTTCCCCCCACGTTTTCTCATTCATTTCAGTTACAGTTTTCTATTCTCACTGCGAGATTTAAATCTGGTGGTGTTGGCGCCAAACGGTCAGCGTTGTGACAGTTCGTGATTTCTGAACTTCGCTGACTGTCTGTCGTCCACCCACGCAGGTAGGGTGGAGCCACCCTTTGCGACGAAGTAGCAACGAGGTAAAATTACGTGGAGCCTTTTCTTTAACCCCCCCACTCTCTGACACCGAGAGCCTGGCCCTCGTCACTACTTCGAAGGGACCCTCCACTCGCTCCACGGCCTAACGCGCCGACTGTCCTTCAGGTACGTCACATATTTCTTATCAGTTCCAAATAAATACCTCAACATTATCTTACCATCGACTAAGTACGCAATCCAATATAAATCTGAAATACTACCGTTGTCTGATATTTGTGTACGCTCTTCATACACCTACCAGTGTAGCAGCAACCAAATAATAATAAGGAATACTACGTGCGAGAAGAACCTCCTACTCAATAACTCTATTAAGGGATGCACTTCGACAAAACTAAATGTCTATGAAAATTTTGTTGAATATATCCCCAAACTAAATCAATACCTTGGAGTTTTTGTCAATGAAGAAACAATTCGGGAAAATTCTAATACTAGCTGGTCCACCTACACCAAAACAGGCACCTATCTGTTCAACAATGCGAATTGCAAGGTCTTGATCAGAGGAAGGCCCCTAGTATTCGGTGACGAAACGAAAGGACAGCCAATACACCTCGAACAATTGATTGTTCCCCATGATGACATCAAAAGACAGGACCTTCCAGAACTAAAAATCAAAACACATTCAGCTAACGAAACTAGATAATAACATCCAGCCCATTCAGCCAATTCCAGACGATTGGGAATTTCACCAGGCCCACCGTTGGAGTACCCTAATCATATATTTAATATTAGCTGTTGCAGGAAGTTGTCTAATCTACAGAAAATTCTACAAGAATCGAACACGGAACACCGCCACCCCGCAACCCGCACCAGGTGGTGTCAATTTCTAAAACACCCCTTCAGGTCATCGGAGCTTCCCACATGAACGGGAGGTATTATATTGGAGCCATGCGTTCCCAAGAACCTGAATCAGCAGTTGTCATCGTGGAAGACGTGGATCTTCCCGAGAAAACCGCTGACGCCTAGGTCGCGGCCGAGCCAACGACACGGCAATTAGATAATAAGAATTTACTTTTATGCTACGCATTCGTTAGATGTAGTCCACTGTTCAAAATAAAAATAAATTAACTTTTTAAAAACTAAGTCACAACTCCCGGAATCGTAATTACAATACAATACACGGAAGTTCAAAGACCCGGAACATGTTCAAACATATATATATATATATATATATATATATATATATATATACATATCTGCATCTTTATCAAATGTTTTCTGAAGTGTCAAAAAGTCCTCTAATGAAATAGCTCTAACTGATGAAATTGTATTACAAACTCAAAACTTTTGGATTTTATTTTTTTATGTCTGCAAATCGATTTTACAAAAATATTCAAACTATTTTTATCGAAATATCGACCCTATATGGGGTGTTTTCGCCATGCCTAACATTACATTTATACAATACATTACATTACATTACATTACATTCCATTAAATTGTGATTTATGAATGATTAATTTGATATGAGATATGATGTGTAGTATGATTCATGAAGCGATTTGTCGGATGTAATTTTGTAGTTCGTTTGTCTTGTCTTTTAATACATAATACGTCGAGTTTTATTCTATTGTTCTTTATTTGTTTGAATTTATTTCGTAGTTTTTGTTGAACGGGTAGGATGTACTGAACGTTGCCCAATTGCGTCATACTAATGCAGCAAAATCATGCAAGTCCACTGCACTTCTGTTGATGTGTAATAATTAGGTGTAAGCTGTTTTATTGCATACATACCATACTTATGTGTGGAGGAGAAGCATGGACTATAAAGAAAGCAGACATGAACAGACTAGAGTCATTTGAGTTGTAGACATACAGAATGATATTACGGATACCATGGACAGATCGGGTAACCAATGTGGAAGTAATTCGGAGGTATTCGAAGTAATCCAAGCTTGTTTTCCTAATTTTGTTTTAACTGACGTTGTTTTGAATGGTAACTAGATGCATTTTGCACATTGAAATAATAATTTAATAGTTTTTCTTTAACGCACTTTTTCTCAATTTTTGTTCAAATGTTACATATTGAAAATGTCATGTTGTTGAAAACATAATACAAAGTACTATCAAAATCAATAATAAAAATATAAGTTGTCATTTAAATAAAAATGGCTCTAACGTAATAACTTCAAAACAGAGAGAGATAGAAAATTGAAAATGGTCTCGAAATATTTGTTTGAAAAAAATCATGTTGACCTGTTGAAGCGTTTTTCGAAAATTTATACAGGGGAAAAAATAAAGCCAGTTCTTAATACTTTATGCGCTTTCTGTATAGTGTATCTAAGAACATTTTATTAGGCAGTTATTAGTTGAAATGTATGAGTTGAAATTCAGTCGTTACGATTTGCATATTCTTCTTCTCTATGTGCTTTCTTCGTTCGGAAAGTTGGCAATTATCATCGCTATGTGGACTTTTGACACAGTTGCTCGAAATAATTGGTTTGTAGTGCAACTGACCACTCTCTTAGGTTTTTCAGCCATGAGTGATGTCTTCTTCCAACACCTCTTTTTCCTTGTATTTTGCCTTGTATTATTACTTGGAGAAGGTGGTACTTTTCTCCTCTCATTATGTGTCCTAGGTATTGTATTTTTCCTGTCTAATGGTGTCTATGATTTCTTTATCATTCTTCACCCTTCGAATTATTTCCACATTGGTTACCCGATCTGTCCATAGTATCCGTATTATCCTTCTATATGTCCACAACTCAAATGCCTCTTGTCTTTTGATGTCTGCTTTATTTATAGTCCATGCTTCTCCTTCATACATGAGTATAGTATGTATGTAGCATTGTGTTAGTCTGATTTTGAATTGCAGGTTAAGATCTTTTCCACATAATGCCTTTTTCACTATCGTTGTTTTGGTATATAGTTGTACGTAAATAGTTATATTTGTTACTTTTTCTATGGGCTCGTTGTCTATATAGATTTTCCCGTTGTTTTGTGTTGTTTTTGTCACCATCATAAATTTGGTCTTCTTCGTATTTAAAGTAGTCTGATCTCTGACACTTTGTTAACGATTCTCTGAAGGTCTTTAAGCTGGTTGCAATTATAGCTGTGTCGTCGGGATATCTTATGTTATTCACCGGTATACCATTGATTTTTACTCCTATTGTTGTGCCTTCGAGAGCTTTTTTCATGATTTCCTCTGAATATATATTGAATAGGGTGTCCGACATTACGCATCCTTGTCGAACTCCTTTTCTTATTTCGATTTCTTTTGAATCGTTTAGTTGCACGACTGCTTTTTGATTGTCGTAAAGATTAGAAATTATTCTTATGTCTCTGGTGTCGAGCTTCTTCACTTTATGGGGTTGGATTAGGTGATCGTGTCGCACTCTATCAAAAGCTTTGTTGTAGTCGATGAAACATAGTACAGATCTTGTTTATCTTGAAACATGTATAGATCTTGGTTTCATGTCTACGCATCTCTGTATCAGGACGTTTAGAGCGAAGAGGTCTTCCCTAATGCCAAGCCCATTTCTGAACCGCGCTGATTCCTGGTTCTAGTTTCCCATGTATTCTGCTTTGAATCACTTTTGAGAACGCCTTTAGTGTGTGGCTTATGTGTGGATTTGTATCTATGTAACCTAAAATCCCTAACACATGGCGAATGAGATGAAGAACATCATATTGATTTTGGTGAAGTATAAATTTATGTTTGATGTGTTATGAAGATGATTATGTCTAAGTTTGGTAATCAACCTCCATGTCTTCCATTCAGTAACGTCCGAAATTCGTTTGTAGTTATCTCTTGCATTTTTCAGTATGATCTGGCCGCAGTCAATCATGGGCCTGCAGATAGATTTGTAAATTTTTTTTCAGTATTATCCTCCATATGTCAAACAACTAAAATTATTTGCCCGTTTTTGTATTTCCGTCTTTATATTTCAAAGCTGTTTGTCGAATTTGTGTCTATTGTTATTCCTAAATACTGTATCGAATTCGTGGTATGTATGCTCGTTCCGTTAATTGGTATGGTCGGTTGAATTGTTATTGATTGTGTGGTTGTATAAGGAGTTGGCTTTTGGAAGTTTTCTACTCTCTATTTTCAATTTGTTCACAAAACACATCCCAAATCCACGGGCGTCAATTCTGATACACCGTGTATAAATAATACTAATAAAGAAATAATATTGTAATGTTTAATATTTCTGACAGATAGGTAATTAAAACATACATTCAATTAAGTTACATGACTATGTGATAGTTCATATTTAAAATTCATTTAATTTGTTAGAAGAAGAAGAGTTAGAAAACGCACTAAATAAGTTAAAGAACGGAAAAGCCCCAGGTCACGACAAAATCAAATCTGAACAGCTGAAATACATAGGAAAGGATGGGAAACAACTACTACCACAGTTAACAAATAGAATATGGGAAACAGGAAAAATGCCAGCAGAGAGTCAAAAAGCAGTGATTTCCCAATACATAAAAAAGGAGACAGTAGAAATTGCAACAACTTTAAGGGAATGTCCCTGCTGTGCACAGCGGCAAAACTGCATGAATCAATACTAGAGAACAAACTAAGAAAGTAAATTGAAAAAACAATGGAAAAGTCACAAAGTGGATTCATGAAAGGTTATTCAACATAAGACCATATCTTCACAATTAAAAAGATGACAGAAAAAATATTAAGACAAAACAACAAACTATACATGATATTCGTGGACTTAGAAAAGGCATTTGATAGGGTCCCAAGAGCCAAAGTTTGGGAAATACTTGAAGAAAGGAAGATAAAAGTGCATTTAATAAAAGCAATCAAGAGTATGTATGAAACCACAGAAAACTACGTAAGGACAAATAATATTCAACATCTGAGATTTCACAACCACACAAGGCCCTCGAAAAGGGGGCGCTTTAAGCCCTCTGCTCTTTATTATATTCGTAGACAACATAATGAAAAAAATTAAGGATAACACCATGAAGGTAGAAGTAGGATACTATAAAACTAAAAGAATAGTGAAAGCAGAAAGTGCTGATGACTTAGTCATGCTAGCCAAAAGCGAAGAAGACCTGCGACACAATATAATATATGGGAGGAGGCACTTAAAAACACAACATAGTAATTAATATAAACAAAACAAAAGTAATGGTAGTATCAAATGAGGAAACAAAAGCAAAAATACTAATAAATTTGAAAAGGATACAACAAGTTGAAACCTTCAATTATTTGGGTACAATAATACATAATAAAGGAGCCATGGAAAACGAAATAAATAACAGAATCATGGCCGCAAATAAAACCTACTATGCAATGAACAAGTACATTCTAAACAATAGAAGAATCTCCAAAAACATGAAAATTACACTCTTCAAGACAATTTATAGACCAACACTCTTATATGGAAGCGAAACCTGGACAATAAATGAAAAGACAATGAACAAAATACAAGCAACCGAAATGAGATACTTAAGAAAAGTTGAAGGAGTCACGAGATTAGACAGAGTAAGAAACGAACAGATCAGGGAAAACCTACAAATACAAAGTGTGCAAAAATTAATACAGAAACGACAACTTGGATGGTTCGGGCACCTGATAAGAATGCCAGAAGACAGACACACAAAAATAATATGGGCATCAAAAGACGAAAAGAAAAAGAAGGAAAGAGGAAGATCAAGAAGAAGATGGGAAAACAACACAGAAAAGATCCTAAGAAGAATCGGCCTCGATCAACAAGAAGCAAGGAAAAAGGCTACAAATAGAAACGAATGGAAAAACTGTGTAGACAAAATAAATTAGTGGTGGCATGAATCTCGACACCCGAAAGGGTATAGGATGTAAATTCGTGTAAGAAATGTAAAGAAGATGGGAAAACAACACAGAAAAGATCCTAAGAAGAATCGGCCTCGATCAACAAGAAGCAAGGAAAAAGGCTACAAATAGAAACGAATGGAAAAACTTTGTAGACAACATAAATTAGTGGTGGCATGAATCTCGACACCCGAAAGGGTATAGGATGTAAATTGATTAGACAGGGTGAGTTTTTTCGGATGTTTAGTATGGGGATCTCGGAAACTAGCGGAGATAGAGGGACGATTAAATGGGGAAAGAATTGCAGTTTTACGAGTTCAATTTCATGAGCTTTTTGTTTTTTGGAAAAATTGCATGGCTAACTAGATATCTCGAAAAAATATATTTTTTGTTATTTTGTTCGGAGCATATTGCTCTGTTTTTATTGACTTTAGAAAAAATGTGTAAAGGAAAAAGTTATAGGAAATTATGTGTTTAACTATACAGTCTAACCGATTATTTTATTTAAGCTATAATTTTTGAGTTATGACACAAACTTGTGTTTTTTCTAATGGAAACCATAGTCGGGCATGACTTTATAACAAAGCCCTCTTTTCAACGATTCTAATGATATATCATATTACATAAGTATTTTTATAAATAATTAAATTATTGGATTTTTTTTCTTTTCAGTTTCGAACTATTCGAAGTATTGCGCTATAGAAACAATTGATAGATACAAACGACATTATAGAGGTGGTCGGTCTTCCGATCTCTCTGTTTTAGATATTTATTTATGGGAAATGGTAAAAGATAGAGTGTATCAAACATCGTACGTCACAGTAGATGAATTTAGAGAAGCTGTACTTACAAGTTACAAGTTTTTGCTAATATTGATGGACGCTCCGTTAGAAAAGCAACAAATTCCGTTTTAAAAAGGTGTGCATTAATCATAATGGTGAACCTTCTGAACATATTTAGTCTTAAATACTTTCCTAACTTTAATTACATTGTTTTGGTACTACTTTAGTTACGTTCTAATATACATACTTGTATTGTTTCTCAATTTATCGTCTGTCATTCCCTATTTAGTAGTTTTGTACTTATGTAATCTTGTTTTATCAGAAATAATTTTTATATAAAATTGTAACTCGCAACGAAATAAACATTTTACACCAAAATAATAATGTTTATAATTTCGAAATTAGAAGAAAAATTTTAATAACTAACTTGAATTTTAATATTTAACGCGTTGCGCATCTATCAATTGTTTCCACAGCCTACTTCTTGAATAGTTCGAAAATGAAAAGCAAAAAAATAACGATAATTTAATTATTTATAAAAATAACTATATCAAGTGGTTTATATTAGAATAGTTGAAAAAGCGCCTGTTTAAAAAAAACTCACTTTGTCTCATAACTCAAAAATTATAGCTTTAATAAAATAATCGGTTAGATTGTATTATTAAGCACATAATTGCGTACAACTTTTTTATTTACAGATCTTTTCTAAAGTCAATAATAACAGATCCATAGGCACCGTACCAAATAACAAAAAATATATTTTTTCGAGATATCTAGTTAGCCATGCAATTTTTTCATAAAACAAAAAGCTCATGAGATTGAACTCGTAAAACTGCAATTCTTTCCCCATTTAATCGTTTCTCTATCTCCGCTAGTTTCCGAGATCCCCATACTAAACATGCGATTGAACCCTTTTTAACATTAATATCTCAATTTGCTTCCATTTTATAAGTATTTTGTAGCAAGTGCTGCCCCCTCTAGAGTGTATCTCTCAGTAGTCTGAAAGGTCTGCATGCACATTATTAAATTTAAAATAAGTTCCTTAATTTGCATAAACAGTTCAAAGTTGTAATGTGCATATTAGATTTAAAGTTACCATTAAAATTAGTGTTATATTGTGTGGTTCGATACGCAAGTCCCCAAAAATCTGAAAAATCGTTAAATCCAGCACGGATCATTAAAGCAGTGCCAACAGGATTCTCCGATACATCAACTTTTTTTCCAAAACCCCGCCGCCGTTTATGTACTCAATAATTTCGGAGAAAACGAAAATAAAATTAGATAAATGATGAGAGTAAAGCCCGAGCCGATTTATGTGTGTCCATCAATTCACATTTCCGCGACAGGCCGCAAGTTATCGCTCTTAAATTTTACACTAGATAAAATAGAAAATAAAACGTATAACCCATCTTAAATTGAAATTTTCCTCACGTTATATATTTTCGCTCCACAGGTATAAAATTCCAATACATTACACTCATTCAAACAAATAACACCAAAAAATTTTCTCATACATTTTTATGGCACACATCAAATAATAGTTTCAATTACTTGCCTTTGATACAATATATTGAAATACTTTCTTGATAGAGAGTGAACCTTTTTTCTATATAGTCTTTGTACAATTATTTATTACTCCTAAATAATTATGATGATAATGAGGTTTATAATAAATTTTTAATATTGATATATGGAATATATTTCGTGATTTATTATAAAAATAAGTAATTGTTACATTAATTTCGTTTACTATGATTATTAATTACAATAGTGCTAAATTAAATGTATGCAAATTTGTAGAGAAGGTAATCAAATATGTCTAAATTATTTATTACGTTTTGGGGGCGAGTGTTAAAAATACACTTAAGTGATGCCTTAATCGCATGCCAGTGAAATATGTGGTATACTAACAAGAGCGAATGCATAAAACGGAATAATATCCTTATCTGTCCAGCAATTTCGTGCGATCAAGCAGAATGCATGTGGGCATTTTTATCTGCGGTGGAGCCCACTCATAATGCACAGTTTATCTTCAATAAAAATAACAGAATCTCGCCTGAATATTATCTCGCCGAGGCCGAAAAACACTTCGGTCCAAGTGCATACAAAAGTCGCAACTGGCGCGGCCGAAGTATCAGTCCTTGTATCTGCACAAAATATATATTTTACTGCACAATGGCCATTTATATGTATATGTATAACACTGCGTTATGAGTATGATATAGTAAGATAAATGACGTTGCAAAGCTCCATAGTATATATAGGTATACGCGAATATGATGCACTCACATATTTATCTTCGTGTGAGCACTTAAACGCTTCAAAGTTAAAATGTTAACAAACTTCCCTTAATACTCAATTTTTTTTAATCTGAAATGTGTGTCTGCTGTCTAGACTAGTGTTAATGTTGCAGACATTAGGTGCAGTCAAACGTGCAAAGGCGTGATTTGGAATGTGCGCTCATTGTGAGCCTAATGTGGCAAAGTTTCGGAACACTTTTTAATTAGCGCCTTTAATATTTACGTCGCGTAATTAATTAATTGGGGGAGCTGGAAGCTGGCCTCGGCGGTAATGGCAGGAGCCGGTCCTCCCTGCGGCGGGACATTCATTAACGCACATTAATAATGCAGGTTAACAATAAGTGGGCACAGATCCATTTAGAGTGAGTATGAAATCCGCAGCGGACTCGATGCTGGTGGACCGCATGCAGAATAATGGACATTGCATTTAGTGCAGCCGAACAATTCTCAGCACAATACAGGGCATTAAATTCAAACGCTTAACAATAAGAGCAACATTTATACAGCATTAGTTTGGCCGGGCAATTGGCTACACGGCAACTGTCGACCAACAGGAGTAATAAGTCTTGGTCTCCTGCAGAGTTTAGAGTACGTGCTCCGCTCACAATAGATAAATGATACTGCCAGCGCGTTCCCGTATCCCTGAATCCCGTTCCCAGCTGTGATCGCGCCAGTAAATACCTGCATCTTCAAGTTTACTATTATACTGGCTACACAGTAATGAGACCATTTGTTATTTGTTGTGTTACACCAGATTTAGAGCGGCAGGTATTAGCTATGAGGAATGGATTTCGTACTTGTTACAAGGGGATTTCAACTTTGTAGGGATTTGCACACTAAACATTCTATTTAATTTTTACATTTATTTCGCCTGTTCAATAAATCTCAACTTTTCCATTATTACTTGAAATAAACATCTAAATCAGGGATCCCCAAACTAAGCCGTATCCATGAACGTGTTTTACCGACCCACGAATATGTTATTGTTCAGATCAGTGCCATACTCACCTCTTTGGAAGCCTAAGGAGCAAAGATTTTTTGAGATCGTACGGCAACAAATCGTATATCAGAGAAAAAAATAAGAAATCTGAAAATGATAATCAGCGAGAGCTGAGAAGAAAGTGAAAACGGAAATGCGGGATTTAAAAATAAATCCTACATAATTGAAGGTCGTCATGGCAACGTACAAAAACGAGCAGCACATGATGCAGGCCGCGATAGTGAAAAGTTACACCGCTACGAAAAACTTGTGTGACGACAACTGACAGCAGAACATCGATATGTGAGGACATAAATAGGACCGCCTCCCCATTCCACAGGATTATATGGCGAGATCTGAACCAGTTCACATCACTCCGTATGTCGAAGGTACGCTGAAATAAATAAATCACTAACGGATGAACGCCATCTTGCGAGCTACAATTATAAGAGCGACAAGCAGAGCATTCAAAAAACTCTTGACCACTTTTGCGATGTACACTAATAGATGGCACTGTTAAATATGCTAAATAAATACGTTTTGCAACATTGCTGAAATGTTTCAAGCATTGTCACAGCGTAACGTGGCGTCGCGTAAGTAATCTATGAATCAGCCTTGACACTGTTTTGTCATATTGCCACATATCACAAATATTTTATGTCAAAGGTTCCATCTGTTGGCACTAATTGGTAAAGTGGATACCAATTTCTTGAACGCCCTGTAGTAAACGGTGAAAATTGGTAAAGTGACTACGAATATAATTCATTGGCAAAATATACAGAAATTAAAGGTAAAATCCCAAAGCTGTTGGACAGTAATACAAAATTATTGAAGAAAATCCTAAAATCCTCATGAGAGCTTTAATGAAAATTTTGCAGCATAATAATACAGCAATTTACAAAGAGTTAAAATAATAATAGAACTTTTTTTAAGTTGAGAATAATTTTAAAACTTTCATATGAAAGTAGCTATTACTTAAATATAACTATAATAATATAAACTAAGTAACTAAATTAGTTTCAGAGTTCCAATATTTTTAGCACGTTTTCCTGAAATT
This sequence comes from Othius punctulatus, assembly GCA_951805005.1. NCBI lineage: Eukaryota > Metazoa > Arthropoda > Insecta > Coleoptera > Staphylinidae > Othius > Othius punctulatus. The sequence continues at coordinate 33,719,515 of OX638138.1, read as the reverse complement.
TAAATTAAATCTGAAACATTCTTATGAATTACAATACATAGATGATATTTTTTTTCCTAACCATAATTGAAGAAAATCCTGAAATCCTCATGAGAGCTATAATTAAAATTTTGCAGAATAATAGTGCAGCGATTTACACACCGTCAAAATAACAATCGACCCTTATTTTCCATCTTTTAATTCCAAAAGTTTTGGTTTCTTTTTTAATCTTAGTTTGATGTTTGTTCTATTAACTTTTGCAGGTTTGTTAAAAGTTTCCTGCAATTTTCTTAAAATGTGAGTTCTGTAGCATCCAGAAGCAATATAGAATATAAATTTGACTGTAAGCATTGAATTTTTTTTAAGAAAAATTGAAACTTTGACAAAAATATTTTCATTTTGACAATAATTAAAATAATATAAGAATAATTTTATTTTTTGTACAAATAACAGAAATAATTAAGAGATTGTTGCTAATAGAAAATGATTTTAAATTAAAAATTTAATGGATAAGAGGGGGGGGGGGGCTATTATACAGGGTGTCCCAGATAAGGAGCAACAGCAAGGGGATCTCGGAAACCGTAAAAGTTACAAAGGCGCTTAAATAAGATAAAAGTTGCTCAATTTAGTGGTTAGAAATATTCTGTTGAAAAAACCAAATATTTCTGCTTGCTTCCGAAGATATTCGACAAAATCCGAAATCTTGAAATTTTGTTTTTATTTTTTTCTGAAGTTATTTGAAAATGTATAAAAAAACAAGAGGCACTTTCTCATTGCCACCTTTTTTGTCGAATATCTCTGGATGTAAGCGGAATTTTCTGTTTTTCGCAAGAGAATGTTACTGACCACAGTATAGCGCAACTTTTTTGTAATTTAACCGCCTTTGTAACTTTTACGGTTTTCGAGTTCTCCATGCTGTTGATCCTTATCTTGGACACCCTGTATATTATTATATAATACTCTTATAAATGTATTAAAAACGTATTAATTGATCTGCCAACTCAATTAAATATCTCAGCCTGATAAAATTTATATAATAATAATAACAATTTTAATAAAAATAATTGATATTTCATTATATAAATAATTTAAAATATTGACTATAAACATTGAAACATAACAGAATAATTGAAAATTTTATAGTTCTTCAATTTGCAGTACAATTAATTAAAATGTTTGCATAATAATTTAAGTGCTGATAAAAATAGTTTTTAATAATTTGCAATTATTATAAATAATTGAAAACGTTGCAGTAATAACTCAAAATATATGAAATATTAAAACTTGACGAGCATCTCTGAAATTTCGGTAGACTTATAACTTTGATAGTATTTCATAACAATATTGACCATTGAAATCTGAATACTGGACCGTAAAAACTGATATTTTGATAGAATTTTTTTGAAATTTCGGCAGTAATAATAGAAATTTTGCTAAAAGTGAAATATTGGCAATACTCCGTGAAATGTCTTTGTAATTCAAACTTGCAACAGTGTATCAGTGCAATATTGTCAATTTATTAGAATTTTGAAAGTAATTATCTAAATATTGACAAACTATATACAGGGTGATTTTTTTTCATTTTAAGCATTGGGATCTTGGAAACCATAAAACATAGAGATTCTGTTAAATGAGGAATTAGTTGTCATTTTAAGAGCTTCTGCAAGATGTGATTTTGTTTTTTGAAAAAAGACCACAGTTTTTCAGTTATAATACAAAGTTTATTTTTTTTAAATGGCAGTTATAGTTGGCTTTGACATTTTTAAAAAAGACAAATTTTTCTCTTTATAGCTATACATTGCCATTTAAAAAAAATGTATTATAACCCAAAAACTATGTTTTTTTTTCAAAAAACAAATGCATATCTTGCATAAGCACTTAAAATGACAACTATTTTCTCATTTAACCGAATCTCTATGTTTTATTGTCTCCGAGATCCCAATGCTTAAAATGAAAAAAAAATCACCCTGTACATAACCACGATCTTTCTTGTCTATCGACCCCATATGGAGTCTTTCCGCCTGTTTATAAAAATAATTGAGATTTTGTTATAAATGTTAAATTTGTGTAGTCTGTAAATTTTAGAATAATAAGTAAAATAATACGAAAAATTAAAATTTGCCAATAGTCTCTGAAATGCCGGTAGAATTATAGCTTTGACAGTATTGACAATATTGACAGTAATAATTGAAATTTAGACGCTAAGAAGTGAAAATTTGTTAGAATTCGTTGAAATTTTGGCACTAATAACTGAAACTTTACTAAAGGTGGAAATTCGTTGGTACTACTTTTGTGAAATTGCGTTGAAATTAATTACGAAATTTTGACAATAATAGGATATGAACTTTTATTCATGATTAGAATTTGGTGGTAATATTTGAAATTTTAGTAGAATTAAAGCATTGAGAGTTATTCATTGCAATTTTGACAGTAATAATTTAAATCAGTAGGGTAAAAAAACAAGTTTTATAAGATTCAAAATCTTGAAAATTATTACATTTTTCTGAGTACCATATCGTATTTTTTACACATAATCCCCAAAAACTCATCATAAAATCCAAAATAAATCAAAAGCGTCTCAAAATCTTTAAAACTATTATATTTTTTGAGTACCATAACGTATGTTCATACATAATAAAAAAAATCATCAGTAATCTATAATTTTACTTAATTATATAACTTTAAATGACTTTATAACTTTGCTATGTTTTTTATACAATTTTCTCCAAATTTAGCAACGATCCATGATAGTTTGAAATGATCCATGACAGTTTGGCAATATTAACTGAACTTGTACAAAACATTAAAACTGTCAGTAATGCCAATGTCAATTTTGACAGTAATAATTTAAATATTAAGGGTCAAAAAACAAGTTTTCAAACACCTTCATCATTTGCCCATAATCTTCATAAAATTTGATACAAATCGAGAGCGTTTCAAATTCATGATAATTATTACACAGCTTGATTAGAATAATAGCTGGCAAATGGACAACTTTTTTTAGTATGTATGAATACATGACATACATGTATGACATACATGTGTGTTTGTATTTTAGAGGGGAAAGTTGTTAGGCAAAAAGAGTCCTGCATTATCTCAAATTAATAATAGCATTATTTGAAAACTGGAAAAATTAAAAATTTCAAATTAAAACTTGAATGATTTTTTTTAAGTGCCTAATTATGTTCTTAATTTAAGGATATAATGTACAGCTTGTTATTATCTTCTACGGGTTGTTTTATCTTTCCCTTGTGTGACATGCATTTTTGTCTAACAATGTTTTCCTGTATAATGCATACCAAAAAAGTTGCCCATTTTTTACCCATTATTCTGATCACGCTGTAATTTTTTGAATGCCATAACGTATTTTCATAAATAATCGAAAATTTTCTTCACTAATCTATAATTTTACTTTACTTAATCTAAGTGCACGAAAAGAGTCGTAAACTCCATAATTTATAATTTTCGTAATAATTCTTGTACAATTTTCTCCAAATTTGACAACAATCTGTAACAGTTTGACAATAATAATTGAACTTGAAATAAAAAATAAAAAATAATCGGTAATGTCAATGCCAATTTTCACAGTAATAATTTAAATTTGTAGGTTCAAAAAACAAGTTTTCAAAGATCATTACCATTTACCTAAAATCTTTATAAAATCCCAAGCAAACCAAAACCGTTTTAAAATCATTATAATTATTATATTTTTGAGTACCATACGTATTTTCATATGTAATCAAACATTTTCATCAGTGATCTATAATATTACTTAACTTTATCTAAGTACATGCAAGATATACGGTAACGTATAGTGTACTTAATGATTTTTCTACAAATTTTCCCAAAATATTCATTTACTTGGTATATTTTTTATATTCATTGAATTATCATGAAATTGGTGGATTGTACAAATTCACTAAAATAGTAACAATATTTTATTTTTAAATCCTTGCATAAATCGATTTATTTCATAAAAATATACAATTCTTTATTAATTTCAATTTCCTGCCATCACTTGTTTTCAAGTAATGACGTTTCTATTAAATGGACACCTATTTTGTTTTCTTGATTTTGATAGTTCCCACACTTGTCAAAAATTGCCACATGATCATTTAAAAAAAATCGACGACGAAGTTGGCGTTGGGAATCTCAAGTCAGATCAGGACTAAGATCAAATCTGACATGTCAACATGACATTGCAAGCTGTGCGTGTGATCTTAGTGACTTGAGATTGTCATCGCCAACTTCGTCGTCGATTTTTGTTCTCGATATAAGAACATTTTAGAGTAAAAGACAATAGAACATTAGAAAACGAAGACTCAGATGCCTATGATTTGTATATATTAACTAAATTTTTTGAACAACCAAATTACAAATTTTGACTTGGCACGAGATTATTTCTACAAATTCCACAAGTAAGAATTTTTTATTTGGTCGATAGCCGATCTAAAATGTTCACATAAGCAATTTTTGTTATAATACAACAAAATGTAGAATTGATTTTATTTAACCCAATTTGGATGAAGCAAAGAACATAACGAAAAAAAACCATGGCCGGAGAAATATGTCGTCATTAAATAATCCAATAAAAAAAAGGTTGTTAACGCAGTTTAACTTAACAATACAAACAATAGTAAAGTCATTGAAATTCATTAGTAAAGACAATTGAAAAAATAAATTGCTACAGATTTCTTTGATGTACTTTCTATTTACGTCTGTGTGAAAATTCCGTAGTATTTTTTTTGTTGCAATTGGATTGATAAGATCGTGACTGGGATTTATGATTTTAATGTTCTTCGAAGACGTGGACGTTTACTTGCGTTTACTTCTTCCTCCTCTGGGAGGGAGTGGCGCGCAAGGACAATTCGCAGGACGTGGAAAATTATCCTGAAGTTTCTCTGTGGCTTCGCAACCGCACGAATGTTTGCGACTTGAATAACATTAAATAATAAATATATATAACGTGAAAAATTTGTCGCTGGAGATTTTTTGGGGGATTGAAAAAGTTGGTGTGGTAACAAAGTTGGAAAGATTTTACATGTTTATGCTCGTTTCTCGGCATGTAATGCGATTATATTTCAGCCCCTTTTTGCTGCCAATAGTGAAGTCTAGACCGAGATAACAGGCTTATGTTAAGTGCAGACTTGTTTTTTTTTAATAGCGAAGTATCTTGGTCTGCGATATAATTAGCCCCCATAACTCAGGCGGGATAGTTTATTAGCCGTGTCAGGATAATTACGGGGAATTTATCGCAAATTACCGATTTGCGGTAAAGTAGATCTATTTAGTGGGAACTTAATTTGAAATATGTGATTATAACGTGGTCCATTTACAGCAGTATAATTGGCAATCGCTTCAATAATGCCTCTTTAGGTGATTCAAATTGCACGCAATATAATTAAACTCTCGCATAATTGATTGACATTAGTTAAGTTAAAATAGTCGCAAACACTTTCCATTACACTTCTGGTTAAGCCCCTCGGGGCAAATTATTTACAACAGGCATTCAACTCAAATCTACGTCTGACTTTATAATCTGCGGATTGCAACACGGCTTGATTAAAGGGTTTGACGTCCTAAAAGTTTTGTTATTAAAATCACGGACTTGTTTTGTAATTCCGCTCAAATATTATCACAATAAAAGTGAAACGAAATTGCCGCTCTTCCTTTTCGCCGTTTTTTTATCTATTAAAAAGTTTTAATGAATCTTAATAAACTTTTTACGCGGAAAATATTATCCTAAAACGTTGCTCCATTGAAATTTTAAAATTCCCCCTGCATCGTGATTTAGCACGGTTATAACTAAACCTTAATAATCATTTTTCCTACCGCCTTTCTTATGTATACAATACCAAACTTTGAAGCGTTTTTAATAGAGGTCACATTAATGTGAGTTTTCACATTTAATTTACACCTTGTGTAAAATCTATTTTAATGTTATTATATTATTAATTTGAACATTTAGTGGAAAAATCTCACCAGAATATTTAGGTATCCATAATAGTATATTATAATACGAGTGCATATGCAGGAGTTTATTGCACGAGGGTCGGGTTTCGCGAGCACGAGGCGCAGCCGAGTGCTCGTAACGACCCAAGTGCAATAAACCTATATGCACGAGTATTATACGCTATTTTTTTTAATGGTGGCATTATAAATTTGGAAATAACTAGAAGAAATAACATTAAATTCTGATTCGTCATTTTAAATAATATGACAAATTGTTTAGTAGCCATGGAAAATACAATTGATGTTTACAAAATATCCTAATGTCAGAAATGGAAGCGAGTATTTTTGAGATTGCTGCTGCGGCAGAATCTTCCTTATTACCTAAGAAATCGAGTGAAAGTTATTTGAAGGAGTATAACAAGTTCAACAGTTGGATGGTTGCTCATGATGTCACCAATATCGACGAAACTTCGATTTTGGCGTATATGTCGCAATTGGTATTATTTTTTCTTACCTTTTCGTTCAATTTCTATTAGTTTTTATTTTGCAGTCAGAAATTTATAAATCTTCATCGTTGTGGTGTATACACTCAAAGATTATGTCTGTTGTAAAAATCAAACATGGTATTGACATTTCAAAATTTGCAAAAGTACAGGCTTTTTTAAAGCAGAAAAAGAAGGGTGAAGTGACTAAAAAGTCATATGTGTTTTCAGAAGATGACTTGCGGAATTTTTTTACCAAGGCTGACGATGAAAGTTTCCTGTTATTGAAGGTATATTGCCTCTAAATTTTTATCATAAGCTGTTCATTTTTATTTTTCGCAAGTTTGCTGCAACTCTGGGAATATTTGGAGCTTGCAGGCGTTCTGAACTCTATAATTTATGTACTTCAGATGTAGTGGAGGAAGGTCCAAATTTAGTTGTTCATATTAGAGAAACAAAAACCGACAAACCAAGGAAATTTGCAATAATTCAATTCGCAGGAGACATTGCGTACGTGGACTTGATTAAAAAATACACGGCCATACGTCCGAAGACATCCTTGAATAAGCTATTACTAACATATCGAAATGGAAAGTGTATCAATGAACCAGTTGGTATCAACACTTGCGGTAACTTCCCTAAACTGATAGCAAAATATTTGAAATTGGAAGATCCTAGCAAGTATACTGGTCATTCATTCCGACGGTCTTCGGCAACAGTAATTGCTAATACTGGAGCAAATTTGACAACAGTGATGGACGCAGGAGGATGGAAATCTATGAGTGTTGCTGCCAGCTATGTCGAAGAGTCCACACATAGTAAAATTCAAATTGCGAAAAGGATTGTCAATGGCATTGCAGGAAGTAGCAGTGAAGAACCGTGTGTATCAAGTGCTACGGCAGAACATGGAATAATATTTTCAAACAACCAAAATTGTGAATTTCATATTACAATTAATAAATGATGGGGTTGACAGTTGTCAGTGTCAGTGTTAAATTTGACATTTCCATGGCAATGTTTATAGCACGTACGTGCCATAAACGCACGTTTATGCACGGTTTTGGTAACCATAACAAACTGTTTATAATGCCACCATTAAAAAAAATAATATTAAATAACTTTCAATAAAAAAAATTGCCACACAGCGCTTGAAATTCACGGTGGCCTCAAATCATTCTCGCATTAAATAATCTAGAACTTTAATGGGCATAATATGTACCTACCCTCAGAAAAAAATAACCTTGATATTTAGTTTCTTGAGCATTTTTTATTTATTCGTAAATTATTCTTAAATATTAAAATAAGTAATGCGAAAAATCAATCTAAAAACCAAATAAATATATTAATGAATTATAAGTACTTACAAATATATCTGTCTTACAACCTTTATTTTACTTTACACGTTAGCAATGTACGTGCAATAAAAAAGAATTTAGTACACGTAGTATCCATTTTCCTACCTATATTGGTGCAATTCTTGTTGTAGAGGCAATTCAAATAAATTTAAACTCCATTGTTCATCTGACATCTAAAAAGTATTCGTCGGTGCAAAGTCTATACTAAACTAGCTTGATAAACTAAAATACCCATTAAAATAGATGGATGGTAATTGTCTCGCTGCACACGTAGAACTTTGCACCGTTTTATTTCAAACGGCTCATTAAAGTTTGCGATGGGATTTATTGTGATTAGAAATTTATAAACACACACTAAAAGTGGCGTTAGTTTCAGCTTAATGGTAAAATATCAAATTTAATTTAATATCAATTACATTTTGTACAGATTATTATTATTATTCAAAGTATGTTAATATTCCCCCCTTAAATTGTGTGATTCCGCTGGTTACATCACTATAGCGTTGCTTCAAATACTTAAATTTTAAGAAGTTATTATAATTATTTATACATGTGTAGTCATCCATAAAAAATGTTCTTAAAAGATAAATATAAACTTTAGAAACTACATAAATAATAATTTTTATTTACTATTGTTTTAAAAGAATTAATTTTTCCACCTGCAACATAAATTATACGAAAAATTAAAGAAAATACATTGGGCTAAGCCAAAATTTGTATTTTAGTTGTACATATATTTATGTATGTCCCCTTCTTCCCTTGCCGTTTCCATTTTTTGAATCGTTTATTTCAGAAACACGTTAAGTGTACTTTTTCAAATTTTCGGGAACCGAAGAAAACCTCTTTTCATATTTTATATATTGTATTTAAATATCCCATAAAAAGGACTGTCAGTTAAACGTATAATCTTACCAGCAAATTTAGGCATCCATAAAATAATATTTAATAACTTTAAGTTAAAAAAAATTGGCAAATAGCGCTTCAAATTCAATGTGATTCAAATCATTCTCACATAAAATATTATAGAACATTAATGGACATAATTTGTACCTACCCTCGAAAAAAAAAGTTGGAATAAACCTTGATATTTAGTTTCTTGAGCTTTTTTTTTATAAAAATATGCGTTTTGATTACTGATGGACCGTATTTCCGAAAATATAAAAATTCATAAAATGTCTGTTGACGAGTTTCTGAAATAAACGATTCAATTGCAATGAGCATTTGTACATAATTTATATAGTTTTTCGTATTGATTTACCCTTGATTTTCAGATTTTCTTTTTGGTGCTTACCTTTTGGAAGTTTGATCATTTATTTCCAATACTTTCTTCCGATTCGACCATCGAAAATTCAGTCTTTATAATTTCAAAATTCCTGTATTTTTATAAAATATGCGTTTTGATTACTGATGGACCGTATTTCCTAAAACATAAAAATTCATAAAAATGTCTGACGAGTTTCTGAAATAAACAATTCAATTGCAATGAGCATTTGTACATAATTTATATAGCTTTTCGTATTGATTTCCCCTTGATATTCAAATTTTCTCTTTGGTGCTTACCTTTTGGAAAAGTTTGATCATTTATTTCTTCCGAAACGACTATCGAAAATTGAGTCTTTATAATTTCGAAATTCCTGTATTTTGATTTAATTGTGGACATTTGTGCTTCTGTGGAGTATATCTTATAAATTCCATGAATTTGGTTTTGTAATATTGGAAATATTTGTGCTGTGTCTGGAAATTTATATGGTTTATATGAACTTACATAAATAAATTTCAACTTAGTCACTTGTTTTAATAAAAGTTTCTTCGTATCTTGAATGGTTGCGATTTAAGTGTATACATTTAAAATTAGCTAGTCTGTTTAAACAATTATTGGATTATATTATTATTCAATAAAATAATCGTTTCGAGCTTGTGAAATATTAACATTTAAAGAGAAAAAGTACAAATGTCTACTGAAGATGACCACATAGTGGTTGAAATCTACATTTAGAGAAATTAATGTCGTTGTGAAAAATGATAATATTATTATACAATTCAATATTAGATTCATTGTTCAAATAAAAATCGTACCGAATATCAAAATTCATAGATATGTAATTTCATTTTTCATTTTTTTTTTTTATTATTGAAACGTTTGCTCACTTTCGAAATTATTAAATAATTCCTTACTAAACTCATGGAAATGTCCTGGAAAAGTGATGTAAATATTTTGGTCATTTCAAAATTTTACCGATTATCAAGATACATAAATGACATACATTTACAATACATTTTGGAAATTTCAGTTTTTAGAATTTGAAAATTGGCTGCAATATTACGCAATTGTGGACTTTTGTACTACTGTACATAATTTAAACATTTTTGGCATTAATAAGATTTATTACACATATAGTTTATGAAATTTGAATTTAAAATTTTACTGATTATCAAGATACATAACTTCTTAAGACATTCACATAAAAATCTTGAGAAATTCATTTACATTATACTCGAAAAATATTATTGTTAAAATTTAACAAACCTTTTAAAAACTATTGATAATTTAACGCAGTATCAAACCATTAGATAATCTATTTCATATACTGTTTCCATAAATTTTCTGTAGTTCTGAAAATTTCAGTCAATACAATTTAGAAATTGCCTTCATTTTGATTCAATTGTGGGCATTTGTACTTCTGTATACTTATTGCATGGATTTGTAATAATTTTGGAAATTTCAGTTTTTACAATTTGAAAATTGGCTGCATTATGATGCATTTGTGGATTAATTGTACTTCAAATATTTGTACGATTTTGATATTTCCGAACATAATTTAAACAGTTTTGGCATTGATAAGATTTATTACACATATAGTTTATAAAATTTGAAAATTTCCTGTACTATTTAACATAGTAGTATGAACCTTTATTCCATATAGAGATACATATCTACAGCATACTTAATACATATAATAATATAATATTGATGATAGATAGATAGATATATGATATACGATGTGATACATGATATACGGAATGGGCTATCAACTTTCGTATATCAGCCCATGAACTATTGTGAATATGAATGGTTGTCTAATATTAGTTCATGAGTTAGTCGCTGTCTTGATGGTTTGTCAGTCTTTCGTACAATGTTTGGGAGGGATATTTGAATTTAGGAGTTTGGTTAATTAGATGAATAACAGAGAAAAGGTTAGTTGCTATGTGGGCAAATTAACATATTTGTTGAAAAATTCATCAAATTTTATGTGAAACTTTTGATAGCAGTTTGTAGTAGTTTTGGAAATTTCAGTCGTTGGAATTTGGAAAAAAATAGTATGTATTTTAATACCTACAATTGTGAATATTTATACTCACCTTATATAATATAAATATTTCTGGCTATTGCTAGTACAATATTTGTTAGATATAAATCGTTTTGAAAATTTAACATATTTATTTCTGATACTTCTGCTGTAAGTTGTGTGTACTTAATTTTGGAAATTCCAGTATTTACAATTTGGAAATTCAGAACTTTTAAGTTGTATTAAAACATTAGCGCTCTGTTTTGATTCATTTGTGGACAATTGTAAGTACTGATCTTTTTTTTTGTTTTAGTTAGTTTTGATAATTGCATACATAATTTATCAACATATCATATTATCATCGTACATCATTTTTTGCTATTGCTACATTAATTGTCTACTATTCTTACATATGTTTTATTATGGTTTACTGATTTTTATTTATTTTATTCATTGCTTACATTTTAGAAACTTTAGCAAATTTATTTCTGGTAGTTCCGCAAAAAGTTCATTGTGTAATTTAGAATTAGGGAATTGTTTGTATTTTGATTTCAATTGTGTCAAATTGCAATTGCTACTAATTATTGAAATTTTGATAATCGGCTAACATATTTTAGTTTTTTTGTGGCTAATATCTAGAATTGTTAAATATGTTTGATATGGTTTATGGATTTTGAAAATTTGTTCTCATTGCTTTTACAGTCCAGAAAAGTTATCATATTTATTTTTAACGCTTCTGATAGCAGTTTTCAGTATTTTTGTAAATGTATGTCTGTACACTCTGTAAAATGCAATTGACTGTATTTTGATACAATTGTAAGTATTTGTACATCATTTAAACATTTTTTTCTTATTGGTAAAAATAATCACATATATGTATTTTGATAATCGTTTCATATTCAAAGAAACTTTTCGTTGGCTACATTTTGGAAAACTTAGATTATTTATTTTGGATGCATCTGCTATAAGATTGTATTTTAGAAATTGCAGGCTTACAATTTGTAAATTGTCTGTATGTATTTTCATGCAAATGTGGACAATTGTATTCTTGGTTAAAAAGTACACAATTTTGAAAAGTATGTAAATAATTTAAACATTTATCTAGTATCTAGAATGTTACATTCAAGGATTTGGAAAACTAGTCCAATATTCCAAATGTCTAAATAAGTCTTTTCGAATTCTTTCACCAGTTCCTCTTTCTTTCCTTTCAAACCTGGTATGTTTTACGTTTGACAGTAATTTTTCTTTGCGTCGTCATCTTTTCGCTTATATCATTAGTGTCTTAACTTTTATTGCTTCTCCTACTACCTTATCTTCTAAATAACTCCATTTAAATTGTTTTTCCCTACATTGTCCTTCATTATTAGTTTTTTTGGAAGCCAATGTCACTCCATTCGTTTAGTTCTTTCATTGTTATGCTCCTGATTTATCTTTGTTAGTTCTTGATAATGACAAGAGGGGAATGAAATGCTATTACTTTCTTTATGTCTATTTGTGTTTTTAAAATCTCCACCTCCTTTTTTCTATATTTCTTCTATATTCTAAGAATTCTTGACTGCCATTACACCTAAATTTGTAACTCCCAAAGTAGCGGATATTTTACTGAAATTTGGAAATTTGATAATATTGTTAGCGGAGACGAAGACCAAGACCAACGAATCTCGAGGACTCTATCCTCTTAGAATAAAATTTCTTTTAAATTCGAAAAATTCTTGAGTGACTTAAATTTGTAACTCCTAAAGTAGCGGATATTTTACTGAAATTTAGAAGTTATCATTACTTTTCCCATGAATATAAAGTAAATAACTACGTGTACAACTAAACCCGGGACCTGTAAGCCTTAGGGCGAGTGCTTAACGATGGATGGCCTAAACCGGCCGTACAATAATTAAGCATCTTGGAATTAGTCAATTTGTGGCTGGGTTCGTCGCTTGACGCAGCATACCCTGCATAGGGTCTCCAGCGCCATGTTACATAATTGCACGTCATTTCCTGTAGGTTGTAGTTTTTTTTAAACCGTTTCAGGATTTTTAATGCCAGGTAGTTACTTATTATGCACCCAAAAATTATAAATTAAATTATTATAAAACTGTGTAGTTATTCGTCAGTAAAGTCAAAATATTTGATTTTAAGCTATTACTTATATTATTCTCTGAGCTTTGTGAAAAAAAATATAGTTAACTAAAATAACTTTTACCTTTATTTCACAGTTTATGAAGATGCGCGTATTGTGCCTGAAGTATTTATTTAGTTAATACAGGGTGTCCCAAAAATAGTGGACAAGCTCAACAGCATTCCAGTCAAGTATGGCCACTGAGTCCTTAAAAAGCACCAAAAGATTTTTTTTTAAACTTTTAAAAAATTAAAACAAAAACATAAATCATAGACAACTTTATTATCAGTATTTTGATTGTAAAACACGTTATTGTGATTTTGTCAATTTTTGTTGTCAATTTTCTTTCTGAAATATTTATGTACGCTATTAGAAATGGAAATATTTAATAACATTATATTTGAGTATTTTTTTAGTTAGTTGCCATTCACGGGTGGCGTGCTGTTGAGCTTGTCCACTATTTTTGGGACACCCTGTATAAAGAATAAACTGTAAAAAAGGTAAAAGTTATTTTAATTAATTACTTTATTTAACAACTTAGGGAATCAATAAAAAAAATTATCTTGTAACGGATTTTGCACTACTTTGCTAAATGAATTTTGATTTTGCATAATCTTTATTTTGATTTTTAAATTTTATTACTTAATAACGTAGGAAATTGCAATTTTCTTCTCTTGTAAAGAATTTTGTACTTCTTTGTTAAATGAACTTTCATTTTGCACATTCCTTTTTTTTAAATTCAAACCACTTATAATACGGTCAAATTTTAAACCTTGTGCTAAATTTCTACAAAACAATTCGTAGAAAACTGTGAAAAAGCATAGAAAATTTATTCCGTTATAATTATCATAACTCGTCGATACCTTATTTCATAAAGTATTCGTGAAAATTTCATGCGCTCTTAAACATTTCGTCTCTCACCTACTAAATCTCTAAGATATTATCGGAAATTTCGTGATTTATTTAAAATTTTGGCACTCACTTTCTAAATCTATAAGTTTTAACAGGTTTTTCATGTAAATTTCATGAAATCTTCATTATTTTGTCTCTTACCTACTAAATCTCTAAGATATGAATGGACATTTCATGAAATCTTCAAAATGTTATCTCTCTTATATTTAAGTTAATTACTTAACTTAATAACTTAGGAAAACAATCACAATTTTCTTATCTTGTAAAGGATTTTGCACTTCTTTGCTAAATTAATTTTTATTTTGCAAAATCTTTATTTTGATTTTTAAATTTTATTTATAACTTAGGAAAACTATTATAATGATCTACTCTTGTAAAGAATTTTGCACTTATTTGTTAAATGAATGTTCATTTTGCAAATAGTTAATTTTTTTGAATTTAAACCTCTCATAATACGGTCAAATTTTAAACCTTATGCTAAATTTCTTCATAAATTCTTCGCAGAAAACTGTGAAAAGGCATAAAAAAATTATACCGTTCTAATTTTCATAACTGATCGATAACTTATTCCATAAAGTATTCGTGGAAATTATATGCTATCTTCAAAATTTTATCTCTCACTATCAATAGAAATTTCGTGATTTCTATAAAGTTTTGGCTCTCACTTTCTAAATCTATAAGTTTTTACTGGTTTTTGATGTAAATTTCATAAAATCTTCATTATTTTGTCTCTTACTTACTAAATCTCTATGGTATTAAAGGATATTTCATGAAATCTTCAACATTTTATCTCTCACCTACTAAATCACCAATTCTCTGATATTATCTGAAATATAAGGAAATCTTCAAAATTTTGTCTCTCACCTACTAAATCTTTAAGATAGTAATGGAAATTTCATGAAATTTTCAAAATTCCTACAACACCTCTAAGATATTAATGCAAATTTCATGAAATCTTCAAAATTCCTACAAAATCTCTAATCACGTAAATTTCATGAAATGTTCAAAATGTAAATTTCATTAATTCTTCAAAATTTCTACTAAATCTCTAATCACGTAAATTTCATGAAATGTTCAAAATTCCTACAAAATCTCTGAGATATTATTGTAAATTTTATTAAATTTTTAAAATTCTTACTAAATCTCTAAGATATTAATGGAAATTTCATGAAATTTTCCAAAATCCTACAAAATCTCTAAGATATTATTGTAAATTTTATTAAATCTTCCAAATTCCTACTAAATCTCTAAGATATTAATTGAAATTTCATGAAATCTTAAAAATTTTGTATCTCACCTACTAAATCACCAAATGTCTAAGATATTAATTGAAATATAATGAAACCTTTAAAATATCGTCTCTCACCTATGTTAGCTGAACTTTTGTCACTTCTGATATTGTTTACCCAATTCAGATATTGTTAGGCCGGCGAATTACCTTTAGCTTAATACTGACTATTCTTAATCCATAAAAACAGTTTCGATACCAATTCTGCTGTATTATTCTTATAATAGGTAATTATTTGTATGGTCAAGATGTCGATTAATAAACAATGGGATCTGCATCAATGAAACTTATTTATTTAATACAAACTAATGATACAAAAATATAAAAGGTTATATAATCCTATAATAAAATATGGCAATCGCTCTCTTCTTTTGCTCCTTCCAACGACCGTTTTCTGTAACAATTAGAAGAGTGATCGTGAGTTTACAACTCAGTGAGACAATTGTATTGGTTGACCCGAGTAATAATTGGTCAATCCGATATCCTTGATTAATTACGGTGAAACAATTATCCTTGGTCAATTGTTTATCGATAGGTCAACCTCAACTCTCCACAACAATACAATGACTCACTATACTTGTTGACCCGAGTTCAACTCTCCACAACTAGACAATGATTCACCATACTTGTTGACCCGAGTCCAACTCTCCACAACCATACAATGGCTCACTATACTTGTTGACCCGAGTTCAACTCTCCACAACTATACAATGATTCACTATACTTGTTGACCCAAGTTCAACTCTCCACAACCATACAATGACTCAGCATATTTGTTGACCCGAGTAATAATTGGTCAACCCAACATCCTTGTTATCTTCTGGGAAAATGGAACATCGATGGGTCAACCTCAACTCAACTCAACCACACAATCACTCACCCTTAATTTATCCATACGGACACTAAACAATAAAACTTTACTGAAACTATTCTATTAATTCGTCACGGCCAGCTTCGCTAGGTGACACTCACTTAATGCGCTCTAAACGCGTCTGTTCCCTTCGAAAGGGTCGAGTGTTAACTTGGCCTTGAATCTATAAACAGAAATGCGACATCCGCCCAATCTTATACGCCCGAACGAAAATATTATGATTTACCATTTTAATAAATTGGGTGATATAACACCTATTAAATCTCTAAGATATTAATGAAAATTTCATGAAATCTTCAAAATTTCTATTAAATCTGTAAGATATTAATGGAAATTTCACGAAATTTTTAAAATTCCTACTAAATCTCTAAGATATTAATTTAATTAATTTATTAATGATATGTTCACTATTTTGTCTCTTACTTTCTAAATCTGTAAGTTTGTAATTGTTTTTGTGGCTTTTTAATGGAAATTTCATGAAATCTTCAATATTTTATCTCTCGCCTACTAAATCTTTATGATAATAATAGCAATTTCATGCAATTTTCAAAATTTTATCTTCCATCTATTAAATCACCAAATCTCTAAGATATTAATTGAAATATAATGGAATCTTCAAAATTTTGTCTTTCACCTACTAAATCTCTAAGATATTAATTGAAATATAATGGAATCTTCCAAATTTTGTCTTTAACCTACTAAATCTTTAAGATATTAATGGAAATTTCGCGAAATCTTCAACATTTTGTCTTTCACCTACTAAATCTTTAAGATATTAATGAAGATTTCAAGAAATCTTCAAAATTCCTGATAAATCTCTAAGATTTTCATGGAAATTTTATGAAATCATCAACATTTTGTCTCTCACCTACCAAATTTTAAGATAATAATGAAAAATTCATTGCTACACTTGTTTCCTGTTTTGTTGTTGTTTTTTCTTCTTACTCAATTTTTTTCAAAGATATACCAAATTATCCGTTTTCGTCCAATTCGTGTAAATATACAAACAAGCTCCCCATGCTTGTAATATTTAAAAAAGGGCACAAGCTTAATATCCGTTCTCTAATCAGGAGAGATAAATAAGTTGTATTTTTAAGTAATATCAGTTTTATGCACACATTATCTGGTATTTTAGCAGTGAATCATAGTCATACACGCCGCTGGTTGCATGCATGTCGCCCAATCCTGTATGCAGATAAGCAGTGCAGACAGGAAATTACAGCAAAGCGTCTGGAATTAAGCTCTATGTGGTGGCAAAGCGCCACCAGCAAATGCCACAGAAATAAAAATACGGTCGCTGTAATCACCATTCATAATTCTACACTTTCCGTATCAAAAAATTTTTTTTCGGTGTTGTTAAATAGTCTAGACTTTTTATGTTTGAAATTACACGGCGTTCTTTGCGCGAATTTATGTTATTCATATATTTCCAGCCTAAATTAAAAGTGCAGCTTTTATTAATGCCCATTTTTACACATTTTTTCAAGCACCACACACGCGCTCGTCGCATTCAAACTCCCAACACAGAAACGTCTCCAGCGCAATTAGTATTCCGACGCGAAAGTAACCGCCAGCTTTCATTTAATTTAATTAAATTATTTCGGTTGTTTACTGCCTGGACGACGATTCCAGGTGGATTCAATAACCGTTAATCAGGACCGGCTCCCGGTAAAATATGTGCTTGCGTACGTTCCACCGGAATAATGATAAGGAAAGTAACGAGCGTAATCTTTAGCGCCTTCGGTTTCTCAGGGCTCTTTGCCATACTTTATGGTGCGGGGAAAAAATGTCGCATTCACCGCCGTTGCCTTAAATCGCGATCGCCGTGGAACCGCCCGAGCTCCGGTTTTAACGTATTTCGAATTTAATTTGCATGCGCCCATCAAGTTTGCAATTATGTCCCTGCGCTTCCTTAATTTCACGATAATGCCTTGTAATACATCAAAGCGGGCACAATTATGTTTAGATAGTTAAGCACTTAAGTGAGTTGCTGCTCCATAATCGACGGTGCTAAACCGTGTTTCCTAGAGTCTTGCGTTAAAACTTTACCGTACGCCTAATTCTTTAAACTCTTCCGTCATTTTCAACAGAAGGGGCGATTACAAATTATATTGACATTTAATTAGCAAACATTAATTTATTTTTGAAAATGTTGCTACTAAAAATTCCAATAAAGTCTCGAAATTTTGAAAATTTTCCAATCAATAGTTAAAAAAAATATGTCCTCATTAAATTCACATCACCAAGTAACGCCAGAGTATTTCCAATGATTAATTTGCAATTTCTGCGTCGTTATTTTATCAATAAAGTGTAGGATCTTAAATTTTCTAAACCACCAATACTTTTACAAAACAAAACCATTAGCTCTGAGAAAAATAAATTGGTGTAGATTTCAAATTTTAATGTTATTATTATTCGGCGCTACAAATAATCACTTATATTCAAGATAAGATATCCAAATGTAACATATTTCATGTCCTTTTATACCAGTTTTAACAAAACTACATACTTTTTTGTTAAAATTGCAATAAAAGGGCATAAAATATGTTACATTTGGATATCTTATTTTGAATATAAGTGATTATAGTATTTATTAAGATATACAAATGTAACATATTTTATGTTCATTTATTGCAAATTTAATAAAACGTATGTAACTCATTGTTACAATCTGTAGTTAACTTTAGTTTTCTTGGATGTATTTGTTCTTGTGACTTGACAGCAATACTTGCAATTTATACAAACTAACTGAAATTTTCATAGCAATCTATGAAATTCCGACTGCAACCAAGGATATATTGGTACTTACAATTGAAATAATTAAAAATTTGACAGTTATTATTGAAATTTTGACAGTAACCTATGCAATTTTAAGAGAATAGTTAAAAAAATTACAGTAGCTATTGAAATTCTTATGTTAATAATAAAAATTTTCGTATAATAATTGAAATAATTGAAAATTTTACAGTAATTGTTGAAATTTCAACAGAATATTTAAAAATAATACAATAACCATTGAAATTTTGACACTAATAATTGAAATGTTGCTATAAAAATTGAAATTTAAAAAAAAAATTGTGTCATCATTGAAATTTTGAGTGATCAATGAAATTATAACAGAATACTGTAAAATACAGTAAATATTGACAAATCGTCGGCCTAATGTTACAAGGTTGTATGTGCAAATTTGTAAATTTGGGAATTCGGATTTTAAATATGTTTGCTATATCAAAAAATGATAAATTTTGCACCTATAATAGATATGTTTTTATCACAGGTTCCTAATAATCCAATTTTAATATTAGAACAAGTTGAAAGGTCCCGCTTTGAAAACATATAGCCCTGCAAAGCTATAGAACTAAAAATTAAAAAAAAAATACATGCAACCTTGTAACACCAAGCCGACGAAATGTTGACAGTAAGAATTGAAATGTTGGAATAATAATTGAAACAATTGAAAATTTGATAGTAATCATTGAAATTTTGAGTGACCAATGAAATTTTAACATGATTATTAAAAAATATATAGTAACAATTCACAAATGTTCAAATGTTAGACAGTAAGTATTAAAATGTTGGAATAATAATTGAAATAACACTGGTCGATAAATTTTGTCGAATGTGTTGTCCCTTCAATTTAAATGATTTTTTTGAAAGAAATGACTATGCATATGTACTATGTGCAAAAAAAATTAGAGTGTTAGAGGTCATTTTTTAAATTTTTTATATAGTTTTTCACTATTTACTTACATAAACACGTTATCAGTTAAAGAGAAGTTAAAAAAGTTATACCGGTAATTGTCAAACTGAAATTTGAATCCAGTATTGCTACAAAAAATCATCGGAATCGGTCTTGCATACCGAAAAAATTAAGTTATACATTTTGCAAAAATTGAAACATCACAAAAACTTAACGTGATAGAAACAATGTTTTAATGTTTCTGAAATCAGCGCAATATCGCGTAATTTAGGTGTAAGGGACAAAAATTGTGTTCCCCAGTTTAATTGAAAAGTTAAGAATAATTATTGAAATTTTGATAGTTTGATTGCTAACTAAATAATTAAATTTCAACAATATAATTTAAAAAAACAGTAATCATCAAAATTCTGACAGATTAATTAAAATTCTATTGTAATCATGGAAATTTTGACAGTAATCAATGAAATTTTGACAGGTTAATTGAAAATTGCGAGAAATAATTAAGAATTTGACAGTAATAATTGAAACTTTGGCAAAACGAAATAAATGAAATGTTGACAGTGATCATCAAATAATATCATATAATGGCATAATATATGGAATTTGGACAAAAACTATTGAAATTTGACAGAAAACGGCAATCTTCGAAACTTAAACTGTAACCATTACAATGTTCACTGAATAATTCAAAACGGGACAGATATAATTCATAATTTATTACTAACATTAGATACATTTTTTAGAACTAAAAATGTAATAAAAGTTATTAGTAGCAAAAATGACACATTTAATCATTAAAATATTGAGTAATTACTGAAATTACAAAAGAATAATTTAAAAAAAACAGTAACAATTGACAAACGTTGATAGTTAGAATTGAAATGTTGGAATAATAATTGAAATAATTGAAAATTTGACAGTAATCATTGAAATTTTGATAGTCGGCAATCAATTTTTTACAAACTAATTAAAAAAATTACAGTAATCATCAAAAATTTGTTAAAATAATAAAAATGTTATTGTAATCATTGAAATATTGATAGTTATCAATGAAATTTTGTCAGACAATTTCAAAGTTGTGAGAAATAATGAAGAATTTGACAGAAATAAATGAAATTTTGGCAAAATAATTGAAATAAATAAAATTTTGACAGTGATCATCGAATAATATCATATTATGGCATAATATATGCAATTTGGACAGAATCTATAGGATATTTGAGAGCAAACAGCAATTTTCAAAACATAAACTGTAACTATTACAATGTTCACAGAATAATTCAAAACGTGACAGATATAATTCATAATTTAATATTAATATTAGATACATTTTATAAAAGTCGTTAACCAAAAAGTATTAAAAGTTAATAATAGCAAAAATGACACATTTAATCATTGAAATATTGAGTAATCAATAAAATTATAAGAGAATAATTTAAAAAAAACAGTAACAATTGACCAATGTTCACAGTAAGAGTCGAAATGTTGGAATAATATTTGAAATAATTGAAATATTTGACAGTAATCATTGAAATTTTGATAGTCAGCAATCAAATTTTAACAATATAATTAAAGAAATTACAGCAATCATCAAAATTTTGACAGAATAATTATTTACCGTAATCATTGAAAATATGACAGTAATCTATGAAATTTTGACAGACTAATTAAACATTGTGAGATATAATTAATAATTTGACAGTAATAATTGAAATTTTGGCAGTGATCATCGATAATATCATATTATGGCATAATATATGCAATTTTGACAGAAAATATTGAAAATTTGATAGCAAACAGCAATCTTCGAAACTTAAACTGTAACCATTACAATGTTCACAGAAGAATTCAAAACGGGACAGATATAATTCATAACTTTATAGCTATATGACTGCTATATGAGTTGCTTTATAGCAACTATTGCTATATGACTAATATTAGATACATTTCATAATATTCGTTAACAAATAATGTAATAAAAGTTAATAATAGCAAAAAAGACCCATTTAACCCATTATAAATGGAATAATAATTAAAGTAATTTAATATTTGACTGAGATATTTGAAATTTTGATAGTCAGCAATCAAATTTTAACAAAATATTACAGTAACCATTGAAATTTTGACATTAGTAATTGAAACGTTGGTATAATAATTGAAATAATTAAAGAAAAATTGTGAAATAATTGAAATTTTGAGTTATCAATTAAATTTTATCATGATAATTAAAATAATTACAGTAACCATTGAAATTTTGACATTAATAATTGAAATGTTGGTAGCATAATTGAAATAATTAAAAAAAAAGTGTATTCATTGAATTTTGAGTGATCAATAAAATTTTAACATAATAATAATAAAAAATTACAGTAACCATTGAAATTTTGACATTAATAATCGAAATATTGGTATAATCATTGAAATCATTGAAATTTTGAGTAATCAATAAAACTATAAGAGAATAATTTAAAAAATACAGTAACAATTGACAAATATTGACAGTAAAAATTGAAATAATAGAATAATAATTGAAATAATTAAAAATTTGACAGTAATCATTGAAATTTTGATAAGTCAGCCGTAAATTTTAAAATAATTTTTAAAAAATACAGTAATCATCAAAATTGTTACAGTAATAGTTGAAATTTTGACAGAATAATTAAAATTTTATTGTAATCATTAAAATTTTGACAGTAATCAATGAAATTTTGACAGACAAATTAAAAAATGCGAGCAATAATTAAGAATTTGACAGTAATAATTGAAATTTTGGCAAAACAATTAAAATAAATGAAATGTTGACAATGATCATCAAATATTATCATATTATTAAAATCATCATATGCATAATATATGAAATTTGGACAGAAACTTTTGAAATTAGATACGAAACGGCAATCTTAGAAACATAAACTGTAACCATTACAATGTTCACTGAATAATTCAAAGCTGGACAGATATAAAATTCAAAATGAAAACAAAATTCGTTAACCAAAAATGTAATAAAAGTTATTAGTAGCAAAAATGACACTTTTATCATTGAAATATTGTGTAATCAATGAAATTATAAGAGAATAATTTAAAAAACTACAGTAACAATTGACAAATATTGACAGTAAGAATTGAAATGTTGGAATAATAATTGAAATAATTGAAATATTTGACAGTAATCATTGAAATTTTGATAGTCGGCAAACAAATTTTTACAAAATAATTTTAAAAAATACAGTAATTATCAAAATTTTGACAGAATAATTAAAATTTTATTGTAATCATTGAAATTGTGTCAGTAATGAATGAAATTTGGCAGGCAAATTAAAACTTGCGAGAAATAATTAAGAATTTGACAGAAATAATTGAAATTTTGGCAGAATTGTTGAAATAATTGAAATTTTGACAGTGATCATCGAATAATATCATATTATGGCATAATATATTCAATTTGGGCAGAAACTATTGAAAATTTGACGGCAAATAGCAATCTTCGAAACTTGAACTGTGTTCACAAAATAATTCAAAACATGACAAATATAATTAATAATTTAATAATAATATTAAATACATTTTATAATCATCGTTAATAAAAACGTATTATATGTTAATAATAGCAAAAATGACACATTTAATCATTGCAATACTGAGATTCAGTAACAATTGACAAATGTTGACAGTAAGAATTGAAATGTTGGAATAATAATTGAAAGAATTGAAATATTTGACAGTAACCATTGAAATTTTAACAATATAATTTAAAAAATTACAGCAATCATCAAAATTTTGACTGAATAATTATTTACTGTAATAATTGAAAATTTCACAGTAATCAATGAAACTTTGACAGTAATCAATGAAATATTGACAGACTAATTAAACATTGTGAGATATAATTAAGAATTTGACAGTAATATTGAAATTTTGGCAGTGATCATCAAATAATATCATATTATGGCATAATATATGCAACTTTAACAGAAACTATTGCAAATTTGATAGCAAACAGCAATCTTTGAAACTTAAACTGTAACCATTACAATGATCACAGAATAATTCAAAACGGTACAGATATAATTCATAATTTTATAACTATAGACTGCTATATGAGTAGCTTTATAGCAACAATTGCTATATGACTAATATTAGATACATTTCATAATATTCGTTAACAAAAAATGTAATAAAAGTTAATAATAGCAAAAAAGACCCATTTAACTGAAACAGAACAAATTATAATGAAACAATCTGTAATTAAAAAATAATTTTGATTTTTTTGAAACGTATTTTAATTTTTTTAAATAAAATATAATAAAAGATACTTCTAATTTTGAGATTGCTTGAAAAATACTTTTATCTTTTTACTAAGATTGATTAGAAACTGAAAGAAAATTTTCACAATTTTTAAGACCATCCTGAAGTGTGTGTTCATATTAGTTATAGTAATTTTATTTATTGGTTTATTTATTCCTTTGTCTATCTACCTTTCGGTGTAAGTGGAGAGAGTACTATACCAATTAGTAATGTAGGCCTACTAATTTGTATAGTACTCTCTCCACTTACTCATATCTTTTGTTAATTCCTTTATTTCATCCCATGTGTTCCCTTTTCTTGTTGCCTCTTCTTTTATTGCGCTGTTCCGCTCTTTTCTCTGTTGTTTTCCTGTTGCTCTTGTCTCGTATATTTTCTTAGTGTTTCTTCTCTCATTCGTCTCTTGTATCCATACCACATCATTTAGCATTGAAATAATAATTTAATAGTTTTACTTTAACGCAATTTTTCTATTTTATTTTTTTTCAAATGTTACATATTAATAATGTCATGTTGTTGAAAACATAATAAAAAGTACTTTCAAAATCAACAATAAAAAATATAGGTTGTCATTTAAAAAAATAGCTCTGATGTCATAACCTCAAAACGGAGAGAGACGGAAAAATGAAAATGGTCTCAAAATATTTGTTTGAAAAAAATCATTTTGACCTGTTGAAGCATTTTTCAAAAAATTATTTATTGTATGTATATGTGAATTTACTCTCTTACCAAGTAACTTTTAATTTAACATATGTATATCGTCCTGGATATTGACATGAATAAAAAATTAAAATGTAATTTAATTAAAAATGCTCAATGCCGGGACACCCTGTGTGTATAAAAATTAGAACGGGATATTATTCAGTATTACTACCTACGTAATTTTATTTATTAATATAATACATTAATAATTGTAAACGTTCGGCTGTCAAACGTTTATTTATTTGTTAATTAATACAATCGTAAGGCTCAAAGTTATTTTTCTGTTGGCCTCAATTTCATGTCATTTTTTCTTAATGCCATTTTAAGCATTGTTTTGTGTCTTTCTAAGTGATTTTTTTTTTACTTTTTTAAAGTATTATATTCCCGTTTCAATTTATGCTTTTCGAAGTGGTTTTTTCACATTTTTTAAAGCTCGTTTTCCGGTTTCTACTGATGATACATCCTCCGGAACGAAACGCAATTAGTACTATCTGGGAGCGCAAGATAACGGGATTGAGCACATGCGCCCGGGTACTAATGTGTGGTCCGGATTCTGTTTGGGCAGTTTCATTATACATGTAACACATTAGATGCTTACATAATGAGATTGAATTCTTATGGGTTTGCCTGGCATCCACATTCCGGTTCCTTGTCAAACGAGAGCATTTGTCACATTTTACGATTGTTAGTTTATGGTTTGTGTGTATAGGCATTAATAGCATACGACGGGTCGCCCAACCGCCGCGGAGGAGCTTATATTATGGGCGATATATGTACAAATTTAGTGGCGAAATTTATATTCACTTACTCGAAACGGCTTAGCATGCCATCCACCACTAATATTTTATACCTGCAGGTTTAATGAGTCTGGGGCCCTTTTTGTGCATAAATTTTGCATAAAGTTTTATTAGATAACACCGTCAAGCCGTTTCATGTGACTGCATAATCTCAATTAACGGGATTCAATGCGAAATGATAAATCGGACGCTTCGTTAAATTCACTTATTCGCCTTCACGTAACGAAGAAAAAGCATCGCAGCAACGACAAATTAATGCAAATATTGAATAAAACATTCGAAAGTACGATTTGCATACTTTATAGTGTAAAAATTTAGTTAACTTGAAGTAATAATCTCGGAGCGGCCGGATAATACCTACAGAGCAGGGCTGGTTAATATTTAAATTTATTCCATCAAAAGGTGAAAAGTCATTTTTCTCAATAAATTCCGAACGAGGCGCGCCTCTTAAACGGTGACGACTTTTTGCACCCCGTCGCGACAAATAAATTATATCCCTAAATACATAAAATATAACGAATCTAGTGCTAATACGGCAAGGGGACGGCTTAAAATAACGAATTTGGCTAGTCTACTGCATACTCCGGTCTAGTGGACTGTGCATAATGCCCGGACTAAGTGCTTGTTCTCGTCAACTTACATTACCATCGAAGAGTACCCGGGACAGCGTCATCTCATCCATACGGGGATGTCCCGGTCTAAGCCTACGTCGGAGGCAACGTGGGAACCTCCAGTTGTTCCAGTATATAACCATCTTATGCACATTAAAATGCAAACACATAGATGCAGTTAAGTGTATAAACACGTCGCATCGAAAATAAAAACCGCCGGCTTAAATGGTCCCCTGCAAATTTACATTTTCCACCTTCAAAAGTTCCACAGCTCCGAAGTTTTAACATCCATATTATTATTAGTTCATATAAACCGCCATGTAAAACTTTATACATCCGCGCGTCGTATATGCAAAACTCCAACGCAAAACACTTTTAAACAATGCATTTGATATTATACAATAAACTGCTAGCGCATTTTTAAAATGCAAAATACAGTGCATAGAATTAATTAGAGAACAATTGTTTTATTCAATCAATTAATATGACCCAATATATTGCTATGTTGTTGTTAGGGTCTAATTATTTTAACACAATAATTATGATTTACCCCACGTTGAAGGTGCCAAATAATACGTTATAGACAATGCCACACTTTCGGGTGTTTAAAATGTGCTGTTATACTAAGTCTATTAACTGTATAGATTTATTATTGGGTTGATAATTAAGAATCATAAAATTGTTACTTACTTTTGTCGTTATGAATTTTATTATTTTGTTGTTCCCTTTTCTCAGGGTCAAAAAGTGGGATGAAAATAAATTAGATGGCAGGCAAAGAATATTAATTTTAATTAATATTTATCATAATATTAAATATTTAGATAATTAATAACAAAACCAACACTACACTAATTCAATATGAAACAAAATGAACGCTTGACAATAGAAAGCAAGTCCTATCACTAATTAACAAACTAACACTATCAATATTTATTAACAATAATTTCCTAAATTCCTAATTCGCACAATTAATTCCCTAATTGAGTAGTAATTTTAGTAAATTCTACCTGGCATTCATATTCATATTCCTGGTGAATAGCGGCAACTCGCAGTGGTGATCGGCAATCCTGGTTGCAGATGTCGAATATGTAAATTCGATTAAGTCGGCACCAATTCCCTCGATTCAATGTCCTGCTGTCGTCGGTTGATCATCTTCTATAGTTGACGTCCTCGCTGAATCGTCTTTGGGGTTAAAGTTCTCGTTGAATCCTCTTAGACTCCTTTCAGCTGTTCCGTGTTGATAATGATTCCCTAGTTCACGTCGAGTGTTTACAGATGCTCGATGCTCGTTTACAGAACGCGTGAATGTACATAACTATTGTTCGACGATATTTGTTTCTGTACAACTGTTTTCTTTTTCTCTGCTGACCGACGTGGATGCTCCGAGATCTACAGCGAATCTGATTGTTTATCGGCGTTCAGTCTTTTTAAAACCTCGGTTAAACAAGTGATTTGTGCTTGTTAAAATCCGCCTACGTTGATCCAAATAAGCGTGTAAATTGTCGAGTTGCTACCCGAATCCAGTTTGTAACCACGGCAACGAATCAACAAATTATAATTATGATTATAATTATCCATATACCGGTGAAACCATAATTCCAATTGGGATTTGAAACTGACATTCGAGATCCTTGTATTTTTCTGCTTCTATACGAATGTCGAACGTCTTTGTACGATGAGTTTGAATTTTCCATTGAATTTTATACATATTACTGACTCATTACAATTATTTTACGTTAATTGGCCCTGAATTAATTATAATTCTAGCTATACAAATACGTTGATCCAATTACCTACGTTGATTCAAATAAGCGTGTAAATTGTCGAGTTGCTACCCGAATCCAGTTTGTAACCACGGCAACGAATCAACAAATTACAATTATGATTATAATTATCCATATACCGGTGAAACCTTAATTCCAATTGTGATTTGAATCTGATATTCGAGATCCTTGTATTTTTCTGCTTCAATACGAATGTCGAACGTCTTTGAACGATGAGTTTGAATTTTCCATTGAATTTTTTACATATTACTGACTCATTACAATTATTTTACGTTAATTGTGCCCTGAATTAATTATGATTCTAGCTATACAAATTCTATTTGACTACCTAAGTAATCCTATTAATATCTAAATACCCTAAATCTAATATATTCAGTATAATTTTCTATAAACAAAATCCTTTCTAACGTATACTATAAAATAACAAATTAAATCTATTAAATAACATCACATTATGTAATAGTGTGATGTAAATAATCAATTACATTGATGGCGAACAGTAATAACCGAAATTTTGCTAAAAGTGAAAATTTAGCAGTACTCTGTAAAATTTCGTTCCTATTGAAGCTTGCATCAGAAATTTTGAGAGTAATTATTAAAATATTGATAAAAATAATTGAGATTTTGTTAAAAGTAATTGAAAATTTAGCAGTAATCTTTATAACTTTGACAGTAATAAGTAAAATTATACGAAAAATTAAAAATTTCCAATAATCTCTGAAATGTCGGTAGAATTATAGCTTTGACAATATTTCATTACTATATTGACAGTAATAATTAAAATTTAGACACTACAAACTGAAAATTTGTTAGAAATTGTTGAAACCTTGGCATCAATAACTTAAACTTAAACAATAAGCGAAAACACTACCTCTGTGAAATTGCGTTGGAATTGAAGCGGTATAATATTGTCGGTAATAATTTAAAAGGTTACTCTATAAACTGAAAATTTGAGAACAATGTATGAAATTTTGACAATAATATGACATAAATATGACAAAAATTATAATTTGGCAGTAATATATGAAATTATGGTAAAATTAAAGCTTTGAGCGTTATTCATTGCAATTTTGACAGTGATAATTTAAATATGTAGGGTTAAAAAATAAGTTTTCTAAGATCGACCTAAAACTATTCATAACATCCCAAACCAATCAAACCGGTTCAAAATCTTGATAATTATTATATATTTTTTGAGTACCATAACGTACATAATCAAAAATATTTTCATAACTTATCTATAATTTTACTAAATTATATAACTACGTGCAAGAACAGAATCAAATACTCTGTAATTTATAGTTTTCGTAATAATATTTATACAATTTTCTCCAAATTTGGCAACGATCCATGACAGTGTGGAAATAATTATTGAACTTGTACTTGAACATTTGTCAGTAATGTCAATGTCAATTTTGACAGTAATAATTTAAATTTGTAGGGTTAAAAAACAAGTTTTCAAATATCATCATCATTTACCAATAATCTTCAGAAAATCTCAAACAAATCAAAATCGTTTCGAAATCATCATAATTATTATATTATTTTGAACGCCATAACATATTTTCATACATAATCAAAAATAATTTCATCAATAATCTATAATTTTACTTAATTATATAACTACGTGCGAGAAAATAGTCAAATACTCTATAATTTATAGTTTTCGTAATATTTTTTTTACTATTTTCTCCAAATTTGGCAGCGATCCATGACAGTTTGACAATGTTCCATGACAGTTTGGAAATAATGACTGAACTTGTACTAAACATTAAAATTTGTAAGTAATGTCAATGTCAATTTTGACAGTAATAATTTAAAATTGTAAGGTCAAAAAACAAATTTTCAAAGATCATCACCATTTACCCAAAATCATAATAAAATCCCAATCAAACCAAAACCGTTTCAAGACCGTGATAATTATTATATTTTTTTGAGTACCATTACGTATTTTCATACTTCAAACAGCTGGTGGTCTTATTTTTAAGATAATTTCCTTATTAGGATAATTCCTAATAAGTATATTCATGGAAAAATCATGAAAAAGTCATCAGACTTGTAACGGTCCGAAAACTTCTTTGCCGGAAACTACATTTTAATAATTAATAGGCGCATGGACCTGCACTGTAGACAACCGTGCTCGCATTTTTTTGTTGTGGTGACGCGTTTCCCCTGTGAGCGATTTTTAAATTCGACCGGCGAGGCGCCGCCATGAGGCAGACTTCAGCTGACTCGTGCCTAGTACAGACCGTGCCAGAAGAACCGTTGAGATAAGGTGTACCACCATCCGGTTTACGGGATAATCAACGGGGACTCAGTTAACCACCCTTGAGGGGATTGAGGCACCAAGTACAGGGCAGAGGACTAAAACGCTCATAACACCTGAGCGTTTGTTACGGGCTAAGCAGCTCGGCCAAACCATTCTTGGCTGGAGGCCGCGAATCGAGCACCAGGCGTCTACGACGCAAACCGTCGCCCTCCCGGAGCTGTAGCGAGTCGCCAGCGAGACCACCAGGAACACAGGCCAGATTCCAATATATATATTGATACCTAATTTTGTGTGTGCTCAATTGAGCCAGACCGTTATTTAATTCCATATCGTTTATTCTTTTGTGTATAAGTTGCGTTACGTGTTTCGTGCCGTACGTGTCTTGCGCTTGTGTAAGAGAAAGGTCGCTCCGTCGGCCCTTTGAATCGCGCGATTAGGAGCTTACTATATTCGGCCGAATAGAGTGAACCCTGCGCGAAAGGGTGGCGTTCGGAGGTATTTATTTCAGGAGCGCGGACACGGTGTCCGTCGTTTGTGTGTGAATAAACGCCGATATTACACTACAAACTCACACCTGTTATTTTTTGTTCCCCCCACGTTTTCTCGATCGGACAGTTATTTCAGTTTCAGTTTTTTTATTCTCACTGCGAGATTTGAATCTGGTGGTGTTGGCGCCAAATGGTCAGCGTTGTGACAGTTCGTGATTTCTGAACTTCGCTGACTGTCTGCCGTCCACCCACGCAGATAGGGTGGAGCCACCCTTTGCGACGAAGTAGCAACGAGATTAAAATTACGTGGAGCCTTTTTTTTAACCCCCCCCCCCCCCCCCCCCCCCACTCTCTGACACCGAGAGCCTGGCCCTCGTCACTACTTCGAAGGGACCCTCCACTCGCTCCACGGCCTAACGCGCTGATTGCCCTTCAGGTACGTCACAGACTTTGGGCTATTTAATATTTTATTGAACAGATACTTGCATAGACTCAGACTCTTCTATAAGATATTCATGAAAAAATCTTGGAATATTCAATGAAGTTTCACTCTATAAAAAATGTCGTTGAATTGTGCAATAGAGGTATATGATTTTTCTTACATTCTTTACAATTTCTCTTCAGTGCAGATTTTTCATAATATTTCCATTGAAAATTAGTAAAAATATTCAATAATTTCAAGGAAATCACAAAAAAACTCAGTTTAAAATGATTAATTAATTCATTATTATATGCATAGAAACTTTCCGAAAAATGGTTTAAAATTGCTTTATGATTGCTATGCTAGAAGTTTCATTTGGCGGTTAAAATAAGAAAAATTCTTGAAAAGAATTATTTCGCTCATATAAAAATGATTAGACATTTCCTAGTTACATTCATGAACAAGTCACGAAATTTGGATTCAATCAAATTGAAGACAGAAGATATTTCAGTATCTAGCAGTTTTACAAGTGTATTAATTAAATAAATAAATAATTCATTAGGAACTCCATAATAACTACTGTGGTGGAAGTATTATTTTTTATTCTATTAAAGATTTTACTACACAAAATTGATAGGAAATTCCACGATATAAAATACAAGTGTTATAAAATATTCATATACACTAATTTTTCTAAACTGGCGTTCACGTCATCAAAAAAATAATCATAATAATGATGACACAATTTTACAAGGTTGCCAGCTGTCCTGGGTATTTAAAAATGGCTGCAATCAGCTGTTGCGCCCGTGCAATCTTGTGCGACAGTGCGCGGTTCATATCAAATTCGTCGATTTCTCTGCCGTTTATCGTACAGATATCAATCTTGTGGTTATGGTTTAACATCTACAATGGCAAAATATACATTGTAATAATCGATCAAATGTAATAAGTTAAACGTCAAAGAAGTTTGGTTATACACACATGATAAGCATGTGTTAGTGAAAAAGATTTGGTATCGTCGCCGAAAAAATATCACGGCCGCCAACATAACATGATTTATTACATGATTAGCAGGCGAAAATTGTGTCCGCGGTTAATACACCGATTGCCTATTTATAACCACCGGTGATCAGTGTTATGTAACAAATGATCCTCAGAGTAATTCCTATTCTTAAAATATTGTTATGCATATTCTCGAAAACAATCTAGTTGGTACGAAAAAACCTCATCACATAGCTGTTTGATGGCGTGAACGCCAGTTTAGAAAATCTAGAGTATAAAAAAGTTTCATTTTTCGTTCAATTTTTCAACAAACTGATATGATTTTGTTATAACTTTATACAATATGTAGTAGGAATTAAATTATATTTACATGTACTGGACAGTAGTCCAAAAATGCTTATATGTATTTCAAGAATTGTCATGAATTGATTTCATATGATTTTATTTTAACTTCATACAATTTGTAGTAGAAATTAAATTATATTTACGTGTAGTGTAAGTAAAAAAATGCTTATGTGTAGTTCTAGAATTGCTATGAACTGTGGACTCCCGTGAATCGTTGTTGGAAACGCAGTTATAAATTATTGATAAATTAATTGAAATTATAAAAAATAATTAACTGCAAGTGCAATTTAAGGAATTGATAAAGTATTGTTGGCAGAAAATTTAAGCTATTTTCAACTAACTGCGAGAGTTACAGAGTTGATGACGTTTTTTTGTAACAAATTTAAACAATTTTCGAATCATGCTAGCGGTGTCATAAAATATCTCTAATTATTTTATCCGAATGAAACGTCTGGGAAATGTGGGCAAATGCACAATTGTAGTTTATTTTTTCCTTGGTGTAGATTCTTTAATTTAAATTTATTTTAATTTAATTTAGGGGCTATTTAAACCCCTCAGCACATTGGCCTCTATGTGTAATCCTTTTGTGTTTTCCCCTACAGTCTCAACGGTCATTTATGGGTCCTGTTTCTTTGAAAAAGTCCAATATCTTTTAGGTTGTAAAGTTGCTACTTACAAGTGGAGTTAGATGCAAGGTAAATGTATCGGTGAAGCAAAGCTCGATCGGTATTTTCGGGGTTTAACCCAATTTTGTCGCCGGGTGCAGTTTAGGAGAACAACAAAAGCGGTCCGTTACTCATGCACATAAATTGCCGCAAATAAATAGGAAAGAATTTGAATTTTCTTGCAAGGATCAGCCATAAAACATATATCAGCATACATTATGTAAATGTCGGCGGAGAACGTAGCGAAAAGTGCACCTCTCGCACCGCTTTGCGCGTTATTTTTAAACAAAACTTTTATAATTTATACGCGAGTTTAGATTGCACGTGAAAATATAAATTGGGCCGGTTTATTTCATTGTTGGCAAGTCAATAGGGCTCGCATTAAAAATCAAGCGCCGCTGAAATATATGCCGTGAGAAAATACAAAGTAAATATAAAGCGTAAACGGAACATTCGTATTTCAGTATCAGTCTGGAGCTTATTGTTGTGCCGTAATAAAAGTATTTTTAGTGACAGGGCTGAGACCGAATCGACTAACACCCTGGCGGTTTTACGAGTCATAATCATAGGGGCACTTATTCTCCGTGGCAATAGTCTCTTTGTAAAAGCTCTATTTGAGTATGAGCACATACGAAACTATAAACTTTTACTGTCTAGGTATATTAATACGAAAAATCGATGCATGCAATGTGCAGTGCGGAAGGAAATTAAAATGTCGCTGTTATGAGGGCTATAAATTTAATTTATTTATTATACGGGAGCGACTTGCAATTATGTATAATTTTAATAATTAAATGCGATGTGGAATTTTCAGCCGTGTTTATTTACCCTGTAGATTCCTAATAAAAGTGGCTATTTGTGGAGGCTATTTATGTTATGTAACTTTGCTGTGAAGAACGGTTTTGGTTTAGCTTTTACGACTCGATGTCGCCATAAAGTAAATGTAATTTATTGTTTTTTTATGGTTATAAACCTACAACGGTTGTATATGGGGTTGAGGTCAGGCGCGTATTTTTAGTTCAATATGCAAAACGCGGACAATTTATAAGCGCATCAAGCGTTTAAAATATAACTATCCCAGGTATTTAATTATTAATTTCGATTTAAAATCACCTTTTGATATCATCTTTCAAATAAAAACTCAAAGCGTAGTGGACGTCGGTTTTTAGTGCTTTATTTGGCAAATGCAAATTATGATTGACGAAAAAACCCGGCGGACGGTACGACAAAATTTGTATGTACGCGTGGTCAAACGCATTCCGTCGCTTTGAGAGTGCATGGCATCAAACGGGCCTTATAAAAACGCATCAAAAAAGCCGGTATTCGGATATTTCCACGCGATAAAGGATAAGAGCTGTCCATAAAACTAATAAAAGTGCATGTTTGTGTTTACGAATCCTTTGATTCGCGAAGCGGGCAGATGAGGAGGAATTGCGAAAAAAGAGGAGCCTGCTAATTCCTGTGTGTGCGCCTTGGATGATTAGATTATTGGGAAGCGGAGGCACTAATAGAAAGTGCTCACTTGAGGCAACCATCGATCACCGAGTGCATGTCCCGCCGGCTTTCAGATATAGCATATATAATATGTGGCTTTCCGCTGAGCCCCGCTGCAATTCCGCTCCAGCGGCCATGCCATGCCCCTCCGGGGACTTGTCTCTTTATCAACAATTACTGCAATCGGAAGTTCTAAAACCGAAAACATAATTGAAGCAAGAGTGCTATGAAATTCTTCCTACAAAATATACACAGTTTAAGATTGTATTTAACTAATATCCTAGCTTTCCTCTAGAAACTATAAAAACAAAGCGCGGATTTATAAGCATAAAAAATTACAAAATAAGCGCTTAAAAATGCATAAAAATCTTAGAAAATAAGCATATAAACTAGTATAAAGATTAGAATAAGCACAAAAACGCAGAAAAGGCATGAAAAGGCATATTTTATTTTTTATGAAGATACAGAAAAACAAAACAAAACATAATTTTATTAACAAGAACGCACTATAGGTAGATAAACGTAATATTTTAATAACATAGGTTTTGGTGATTAATATTAATAACAATAATAATTAATAACAAATAATGATTACTGCTCATTTTTAAATGAACTAATAATTATATGTTTTTCTAAATTTTCAACGGAAAATCCCCTCCTATCACTGAGCACGTGATAGGAGTGTGAAAAGCTTCTCTTCACATCCACACTTGTAATCGGTGCATATTTAAATTTGGAAACAATTGTAATATTTATCAGCAAATCTTCCACGAAATCTCCTTTTAAAACTGTTGATATTTTTGTAACTCACCAAACCCTTCATTTTTTGACAAAACTGCATCACTTTTTTTTTTAATAATCTCTCCTATAGATCGCCGTATGTTTGAGACATCGTTCCTAAAATCTTCAACTATTTGAACCGCATCTACCAAAGTTGTATCCTTTGCTTGGAGTTTATCAATCGCTTTGCTTACGAAACTGTAGTTGGTTTTTAGGAATGCTAAATTTTGTACAACCCTCCTATCTTTAAGAACTTTGTGGCTTTCTTTACACATTTTCGGGAAGTTCTAACACAAGCTCCTTAAATGAATCGAATTGTTCGGCATAATAGCAGGCAGCATCTAGCCACGTACCCCATCTAGTTATAACCGGTGTCGGAGGAAGAGGTACATTTGGCATTATTTCCCTAAACATTTCAACCCTCAGTGGAGCTTTTAGGAAAATTTTCTTCCCAGTTTTTATCAAATCATTGACCAGGGGAAATTGCAATCTAATCGTGTCAGCAACTCGATTAAAACCATGTGCCAAACAGGTGCAATGCGTTAATTGCTAATAAAATACTTTTACACTAGAATATGCCCTCAACATATATACAGCGGCATTAAAAAGCATCAATAATAATTTATCATTTGGTACAGGGTTTGGCAAAAAAAAGTGTTAATCCATCGTGAACGAATTTGGCAACGGTATTGCCATTTGTTTTTTCCAACTGCTTGGAACTAATTAAAAATACATTGGTGGAGTCCTCGTTTAATAATCCAATTATTAAATGGGCGATGTACCGACCACATGAATCAGTAGTTTCATTTACACAGAACCATATGTAATTGTTGCCAATTATCTTTTTTATTTCCTCAATAGTGTATTTATATAGTTGCTCGACATAGTTTTAGCGAATGGTTGATTCGGCAGGACTATGTCTACCGGTGTATTTTTGTAAAAAAAAATTAAACATACTATTATCTAGTTTTTTTAATGGAATTTTAGAAGATACCATCGTATTGCATAAATCAAAGTAAAAATCCTTTTCATTCTGTATAGAAGAACTCGCAAAAAAAACGGAAATAGTTTGCTGGGTACTCAGGGTACTGCTTGCAGATTTGTGTTTTTTTTTAATTTTCCAGGTGAACTGTTGTTTTGATATGTTGTGTTATGTTAATTTTTGTCTCGCAGTTAATCCAGAACATAATACATGCTTGTACCTAGGCCAATAGCAACACAAAATAAAACTTACCGGTTTGATATAAGTCCTGCAAATTAATTTGCTGTTTCCATATTTTAATTCAGAATCTCCAC
The DNA here is from genome assembly GCA_951805005.1 of Othius punctulatus. NCBI lineage: Eukaryota > Metazoa > Arthropoda > Insecta > Coleoptera > Staphylinidae > Othius > Othius punctulatus. Next base: position 33,682,620 of record OX638138.1, on the reverse strand, counting down.
GTATCCATTCATCGACGGAAGGTTTTACTTTCGGCCTTTTATACAAGAAAACTTATAAACACGTAATACACACAAGGCACAGGTACAACGCACTGAGATTAATTGGACTGAATTGATAGCACACTTGACCCAGATGCGTTCTGTGCACGTAAAAATACGGCAATCCCCGAAATAATCAAGCTTTGTTTACCAAATATCACGTACGCACGCTCGCTTTGTTGATGATTTTGTAATAACCAAGCACTCTAGACGTAACGGAGTAATATTAATACTGAATTCTCATTACAATAATGTGCAACGAAATATATTCCTAGCTAATATAAATAATATGCTATAAAATTGAGAAATAAGCAAATAAGCACAAAAATAAGGAAATATGCACAAAAAATGCATTAAAGCAATTATAAGCTTAAAAACTGAAAATATGCATAAAAGCACAATAAAAAATTTGCCACGTTACTTTATTTGCTGAAATTCGTATAGATACGAGGTCATTTTGGTCTGTAATTAAAACTGATGTATAGCATAATACCTAGAAATCCGCGCCTTGATAATAAATATAACTTTGAAACATCAATGGCACCCTATTCAATAATTGTATGGCAACACTGTGAAATTTTCATGGAAATTCAACTTGAACACAAAACACCTTTAGTGCCAGTTGCTAATAGAGATTATTTTAGACTATTAGCTATTTATCTATTATTCTACTTTTCTTTACCTTTGTCGTCCGATAGTGAAGTGTGACACCGGATAGCTCAACGTAACGGGGGGGTATCACGAACATCTGAGAACAGAAACAAAAACAAGTTAGATCAACGATATTTATAGCCTGGGGTGCTCTCGTGCTCTCGTTGGCATGCGAGAAAACAAACACGTTACTATGCAGGTGGCGCGCCTAAGGTATGTACACTATGCATTATTAACTAATTAACTATTTCACGGTGTGAGTGTTGTCGCATGAGCTCCAGTGCCGCGTCAAGGTGAGGCACTGAATACAGGAGTCAACTGGATATCACGAGGCTTCCAGAGGGCTCCATGCCCAAATCTGCAAAAGTTTTCGACACGAGTTGACTAATAGGGCTGAACTCAAGTCCACTCATAGATCGCATCGCGTGGAGACAAGTGATAAGATATTCATAATATATTTTTCTTATTCTTCCCAAAGCCAATTGCATTTTCTACTACTACGCAAAATTTCCTACAAAAGGCTTTATCACTGACTTTCCGTATACCTTTTTTGTCACAAAATATTGTATACTATCTCATTTGATATAATACATTTCTCGATTATTTTTATTTCAAATTACACTGTAAGTACTTGCCCTTTACTATACTTACTATCCAAATACACTTAATAGTTAGAAATAGTTAGAAATAGTTAGAAAATATATGCACTTATAATGGCAACAAAATTTACTACACCCCTACCTTTAATATAAATATCGATCATTCGTAAACATGTGATGGTAGAAAATGTAATATGATAATAAAATATTTAAGGTTTTATCTATAATTACCAGTTATGTACCACAGTTTTGTTAGAAAACAAGGAAACCATTTCCAACATTTACTTTAACAGGTTCTTTGAAATTAATTAATTGAACACTTTTGCTTAATTCCAAAACTTGTTGACCAAATCATATTGTATTAATAATGACTGGAAAGCATCTTTCAAGAGCTTTCCAACGATGTATCACAGGCAGGGGGTGCCATTTAATTTTTTTAGATGAAGGTGGCTGTAGCTTAAAGGGTGGGTACGGGGTTGAAACTATCGACGCGATTTTGGTTCCCCCTCCAAACCACCCAAACGGTTTTGAGTAATTTTAAAAATAATCATTAGTTCTATGAAAAAGTCCGTGGCAACTTTTCGAATTGACACCCTGTATATTGAAGGTTGTTTTAATAACTACTTACTGGTATTTATTTTTATTAATTTTATTACTTATTTTTATCGCCTGACTAGTTTAGGTTTATAAAAAACACATCTTCAGAGGCATACATACAGGGTGTCAATTTGACAAGTTGCCATCAACTTTTTTCATAGAACATATGATTATTTTTAAAATTACTCAAAACCGTTTGGGTGGTTCGAAGGGAGAACCAAAATGGCATGGGTAGTGTCGACCCCCACACACCCTTTAAGCTTTAGCCACCCCCATCTAAAAAATTAAATGACACCCCCTACTTATGATACATCATTGGAAAGATCTTAAAAATTGCTTTCCAGTCATTAATAATGACTGAATGTCCAAAAGTGTTCAATTAATTAAATTCAAATAACATGTTAAAGTAAATGTTGGAAATGATTTCCATATAGCCTGATTTCAAACTCCTCGCAAACTTTCTGAATAGTTTATGCCTCTGAAGTGGTTTATTACAAACCGAAACTAGTCAGGCCATAAAAATAAATAAACTAATTAACTAAATATAAATAAATTATGTACCAGCAATTGTGATAATATGTAATTAAACAGTACTTAACTGTACTGTTAGTACTGTTAGTACTTAAATACCAGTTAGTACTTATTAAAATAACCTTAAATAAAACAATGTTTATTTTTATGAAATTTGTAAATTGTCCGAGGTTTTTTTAAAAAAACTTATTGTTGCAATTTTAGTGAATACGTGTAGATTTCATAATAATTTGATGAATATAAAGAGTATGCCAATGAAATAAAAGTTTTTGAAACTCTGAGAAAATTGTATAGAAATCATTAAGAATATTACAAATTACAGAGTTTTTGGTTCTTATCTTACAAAACACCGTAAAAAAAGTTAGGTGTTATACACGGCAATATGTTTCCATTGCGCTACTAATGAAGTTTCTGTTTTTGTTTAAATCTTATCGGATAAATATATTAAATAGTATTATAGATTACCCATAACAATTTTTGAATATGTAAGAAAATACGTTATGGGACCAAAAAGTAATTATTACAGTTTCGAAACGGATTTTATTTGTTTAAGATTTTATATTAAAAAAGGGCAAATTATGACGATTTCAAGAAAACTTGTTTTTTGACCTAGAAATTTAAAATCATGTCAAAATTGCAATAAATACATGTCACAGTTTTAATACAACTACCATTACAAATATTACTGACACATTGTAATTATTAGTCCAAGATCAGTTATTATTGCAAAATTTTCAGTTTCTAGTGTTTTTTTTTTTACTACGATTAATTACTACGATAATTATAACAATAATGCAGTGATATACTGTCAAAGCTTCAATTTTAAGAAAATTTCTCTAGTTTTACTTTTGATAAAATTTCAGTTATTAGTGCCGAAATTTTAAAGCTTTCTATCAATTTTTCAATTTTTCGCGTCTAAATTTTAATTATTACTGTAAATATTGCGTATATTAGTATCAAAATTGTAATGATATAGTCTCACAGCTTTAATTCTCCGAAATTGTAATGATTACTGCTAAATTCTCATGGTTTGTATATAATTTCAGTTACGACTGCCAAAGTTTAAAAGATTACTGCCAAATTTCCAATTTTTGGTGTTTAAATTTCAATTAGTGGAGTCAATATTGCAATAATTAGTGTCAAAATTACAATAGTATATTGTCAAAGCTTTCATTGTACCGAATTTTGAGACTACTGCAATTTTTTTAACGAAAACTACATTTTTTTTAGTTCTTGTATATAAATTTCAATTATTACTGTTAATATTTCAAATATTAGTGTCAATATTACATTAATATACTGGCAAAGCTTTAATTCTACAGAAATTTTAAAGATTACTGCTAAATTCTCAAGGTTTGTATATAATTTCAGTTACGACTACCAAAGTTTAAAAGATTATTACAAAATTTTCAATTTTTGGTGTTTAAATTTCAATTATTGTAGCCAATCTTGCAATACTTAGTGTCAAAATTGCAATAGTATATTGTCAAAGCTTTCATTGAACCGAATTTTGAGACTACTGAAAATTGGTTAAAGAATACTATAAAAAAATTAATTCTTGTATATAAACTTCAATTATTACTATTAATATTTCAAAGATTAGTGTCAATATTATATTAATATACTGTAAAAGCATTAATTCTACCGAAATTTTAAAAATTACTGCTAAATTCTCATGTTTTGTATATAATTTTGCCAAAGTTCAAAAGATTATGCAAAATTTTCATTTTTTTGTATTTAAATTTCAGTTATTGGAATCAATATTGCAATGATTAGTGTCAAAATTGCAATAGTTTATTGTCAAAGCTTTCATTCTACCGAATCTTGAGACTACTAGAAATTTTGTTAAAGAATACTACTTTTTTTTTTAATTCTTGTATCAAAATTTCAATTATTACTGTCAATATTGCAAAGATTAGTGTCTAAATTGCATTGGTATACTGTCAAAGCTTCAGGCTTACCGAAATTTTAGATATTACTGCTTAATTCTCATTTTTTGTATAATTTTAGTTAGACTACCAAAATTTAGAAGATTACAGCAAAAAATTTAATTTTTAGTGTTTAAATATCAAATTATTGCAGTCAATATTGCAATAATTACTGCTAAAATTGTAATAAAATTGTGTAAAAGCTTTAATTCTACCGAATTTAGAGGGATTACTGCAAGTATTAGGTCAACATTGCAAAGATTAGTGTCAATATTGCGAATATTGGTGTCAATATTGCGAGTATAGGTGTCAAAATTGCGAAGATTAGTGCCAATATTGCATTGATATACTATCAAAGCTCAAATTGGTATTTCAATTATTACAGTCAAAATTGCAAGAAAATATTGTCTAAGCTTTATTTCCACCGAATTTTGAGTCTACTGCAATTTTTTTAATTCTTGTGTCTACATTTCAATAAATACTATCAATATTGCAAAGATTAGTGTCAGTATTGTATTGCGTTGCACTGTCAAAGCTTTAATTCTACTAACATTTTAGATTTTACTGCTAAATTGCTATTTTTGCATAATTTCAGTTATGATTGCCAAAATTTAAAAGATTATTGTCCAATTTCAAATTTTTGGTATTTAAATTTCAATTATTGCAGTCAGTATTGCAACGATTACTGTTAAAATTGCAATAAAAATGTGTCAAAGCGTCTCCCGAATTTTGAGGAATTACTACAAAATTTTCAATTCTTGTATCTAAACTTCAATTATTACTGTTAATATTTCAAATATTAGTGTCAATATTATATTAATATACTGTCAAAGCTTTAATTCTGCAGAAATTTTAAAGATTACTGCTAAATTCTCAAGGTTTGTATATAATTTCAGTTACGACTACCAAAGTTTAAAAGATTATTACAAAATTTTCAATTTTTGATGTTTAAATTTCAATTATTGTAGCCAATCTTGCAATACTTAGTGTTAAAATTGCAATAGTATATTGTCAAAGCTTTCATTGAACCGAATTTTGAGACTACTGAAATTTTTTTAAAGAATACTACAGAAAATTTAATTCTTGTATATAAACTTCAATTATTACTATTAATATTTCAAAGATTAGTGTCAATATTATATTAATATACTGTAAAAGCTTTAATTCTACCGAAATTTTAAAAATTACTGCTAAATTCTCATGTTTTGTATATACTTTTGCCAAAGTTCAAAAGATTACTGCAAAATTTTCAATTTTTTGTATTTAAATTTCAGTTATTGGAGTCAATATTGCAATGATTAGTGTCGAAATTGCAATAGTACATTGTCTAAGCTTTAATTCTACCAAATTTTGAGTCTACTATATAGTTTTCAATTCTTGTGTTTACATTTCAATAATTACTATCAAGATTGCAAAGATTGTTTTAATAATAATAAAATATGGAATTCGATTTATTTACTCTACTCTTATAGTTTTTGATACTCATATTTTATAAACTTATGTAGTAGTATGTACCTAGTGCAAGTATGTAGTATTTATGATATAAAATATAAAATATTAAATCCACTTTTGGTAGGTATAAACATAAATTCAACATTTAAGACTGAACAAAAATTGTTCGAAAGTTTCAATGTAAACAGTTTGGATTCTTTTAATTGTTGGAATCGTCTTATGTTTTTACATTGTGGTTTAAATGTAAACCACAAGTAAAGTTTAAGTTATGAATAGTTGAGCTATTTGCTCTTTCGAAATCTAATATTTTTGGAAGCGCTATTTATATTATGTCTATAGATGGCGAGACGATAAGTCCTGAAAAAAAAAATTTTTGGTAGAAATATAATTTTTATTTCATTTAAAATATACTGCTATTAAATTTCATGTTTCATTTTCTGTTAAATTGATATCTACTAATACTTATTCTGATAACTGTTAGTTGACTACTAATACTAATTCTTTCAATTTTATTATATATCTTTTATGAAGTCTTTATAAAGTAAGAATTGTGAATCGCATTTAATCCGAAAATGTGTACCTATTCATATCTGATCTGTTTAGTTGTAATGATAAGCAAGTGGGTGTTGAACAATTATAAAACTATTTTCATTGCATTTTGCGGCACTTAATTTAAATGAAATGTTGCCTGGCTACGTTTCCTGGCTGCAAGATTAATTAACGGTCTTCCAATTACGTCTCGCCCTAATTAGACGAGAAATTGATTGCCAGTTCGCGAAAATAATCTATTCTAAACATTAGCCAGGAACGGATGATTTTTCACGGCGCGTCTGACAATCCGCAGGCGCGACGTTCAACAATCCATGGCGATCCCTGGTCCGTCCATTTAACATGTTCGCTGCATATAATTTAGCCGAATCATTTCCAAATTTAATGGTTCGGCCATTACGCGCGTCCCTAATATAATCGCTTAACTAACCGGATAATTAAATAACGCCAGAATACGTGATGTTTGAATTTATCATTCATATTCATTTCGGCTAGAATGGCCCTAATTCGCAGGATTGATCGTATATCAAGTACGAAGCCTTTCAATTTATTTATAGTTGCACTATACAATGCACGCCTTTGTTACTGTGAAATTGAAATTAATTGACGAAACTTATTTACTTTTAATATTGTTTCACACATCTATTTTAATAATAATAATAATAACTTGAGCATAAAAAATATAATAAAAAAATCAATAACAATATTTTAATGTACAAGGTGTACCTAAATGATTGTTGGTATGTAATCACTTCAATTAAATTGTGCCACCTTTCAAATTTGTATACCGTACTATTTGAGAACGGTCACTGTTAACCATACTTGTCAACTGTCAGACAACATAATAACAGAAGTTTGTTAAAATGTACACTGATCAGAAGAACACTTTTATTGTGAGGCTTCCTTTCGTAATGGACGATTTGAAAATGTAGAATGGATTTATTCAATTCCAGAGTGCGTTCGGGAATTTCAACAAAAGTTCCCTGACCACCAATTTGAATAGTCGGTGTTTTCAATACATATTTCACGAATAGTGCACCGTATTAGTGAAACTGGTAGTGTTCAGAAAGGGAAATCCTCAGAAAGACCCTCAGTATCAGGAGAGGTTGTTGCAGAAGTTCGTGAACGACTCGAATTAAGCCCTCAAAAGTCAATTCGTAAATTAGCTATGCAAGCTGAAATTCCTTTGAGCACGTGCCATAGAATTGTGAGAAAGAGGTTGAATTTACACCCTTATAGGGTCTCAGTGGTGCAAGAATTGTTGCCAGTGGATGCCGATTGAGTTATTGCCGATGGTTTATGGAAAATTTAACTGACGATTGATTGCTCGATTTAACATTTTTCAGTGATGAGCCTTAGTTCCACCTATCAGGATATGTTAATTCACAAAACTATAGATGCTGGCATTCTGAAAACCTTCATCTTTTTGTGGAAGCACCACTACATCCTCAGAAGGTTGAAATTTGGTTGTCTGTGTCTCCCCGTAGAATAATTGGGCCCATATTCTTTCATGACACAATAAATGGTGAGAGATATCGGCAACAAATTTGTCCAGTCTTTCATAGACCAATTAGATGATGAAGAATTGCAGAACGGATATTTCCAACAAGATGGTGCAACAGATCATACAGCCAGAGCAACGTTAGCCTATCTGCAGGAGTTTTTTGATAATAGAATTAGTCAAGGACTATGAAGACTGCATACGTTGGAAGAGTTAATGACAGAAATCGTAAATGTCTGCCGAACCATAACTCCTCAAATGCTAATCAACATTTTCAACAATGTTTACAAGCAAATAGTACACATCTTCAACATCTACTTTAATTATATATTTTATTTATTAATTATGTTTTCTAAATCTTTACATGTTCACTTTTAGCCAATTTTGATCAAACCAAAATTTTAAATCGATGGTCCGAGGATTTTTCTAATATATTTTTAATTTCCGAAATAATCAATTTATTTCATACTTTATGAATACCCTGGTGTATACAAACATTTGAAATAATGCATACATTTTCGAAAATTCTTATAGCTTCAAGAATTTTATTCTATTTTTTTTATTTTTATTCTAAAATTTTATAACATCGGTAGTGATTTTGCCAAAATATCTAAAGATTGTCAGTGGTAGTTTTTGAGAGTAATTTTCTAGAGTAGCATGCAGTTGTTCTTTGAATTTTTCAATTTTAGCCCATTTTGATCAAATTAAATGTCTGATGAATAACAGTAGCGGAGAGCGAAACAAAATCACTACAGAGTATTTTATTCGACAGAATAAAAAGAAACAAGACAAGATAATAAACGAATTTCGATTATTAACTGTGTGAAAAATATCATTTCCATAGAACTTTTATTTTGCCCAAATGCAAGATTTTAAAGTCTAACGGTTTATAATTGTCTACAATGCATACAGTTTTATATAATTTTCTGGAGATTTCGGGGGAATTTTATTTGTAGTCTTATTAAAATGGACCAGTATTTATCATAATTCATTTTTATGCAAAATTATTACAAAAAACATATACTTATGTTATTGTGAGATATTTCTTCACCTAACTACACTTAACTTGTAAATAGTCACCTTGTAATCTTGTAAAATGTCAGAATACTTCAAAAAATTAAAAAATGATGCTAAGAAACTATTTTGAAATCGCATATTTCCTTAAACCTGAGTTTTTGATACATTTACAAACAACCGAAAAGTTTTCCAATAAAATGCTACTTTTTGTTACTGGATATCAGCCGAAAATATTTTTGAAAAGCTTTAATATGAATTTTCAAGTATCTGTATAAGTAAAGCTGACGTTACTGAGAGGCCACAAGACTTTTGATATATATTTCTGAAAACGGACATTTCCTCAAACATTTGATAGGAAACGTTCCATGTTTACAATATATTTTTTTTAAACTTAAATATATGCCAAAAATGTACGTGTTAATTTGACAACATAAAGCTGCTGGGCTTGGATTGACATTGAAAAAAGCTCGCCGAATCAAAAATTAATGAAGCAATGTTGTCTTTTGTTTGCATATTTTTTTTAAATAAAATTCCTGCTGTTGCATTGAAACCAAATAACGTTTGCTTCTACATCGAAACAAAATAACTTCTAAAAGTAGAAATGTACGTTTTAATTAAAAAATAAAATATAGTTGGGCTTGGAATGACTTTCTTGGAAAATCTTGGAAAGACTTGGAAAAAGCTCACCAAATCAACAATAAAGGAAGCAATGTTGTCTTTTGCTTGAAACAGTTTTATTCTAAAATGGTTGTTTCTCGAAACCAAATAAATTTTGCTTTTGCATTGAAACGATAAAGTTTCACATTTTTTCTTTAAATTTAAAATTTAAAAAGCACATTGTCGGTGTCATTCTAAGACCTCGAAACCACTTTTAGTTTTATTTTTTGGTTTTGAGCTAATTCCCACGGTAAAAAGTGCTCGGAATCGATTGGAAAATACCTCGTCAGACCCTCTAAAGAAATATCTCGTATCCAAAATCGATACAGTTCTTGGGTTACGAGATATTTTTTTTAATGCTTCTTCTATAACTTTGAGTTTTTTGGGTTATGAGGTAATAGAAATGCACCGACGACATTTAAATTAAAGATTTAACATTTTCTCACAAAATAACTCTTTTTCCATACGCAAGAATGACTTTTGCTTTTGCATTGAAACGATATAACTTTTTTCTTTAAATTTTAAATTTAAAAAGCACATTGTCGGTGTCATTCGAAGACCTCGAAACCACTTTTAGTTTTATTTTTTGGTTTTGAGCTAATTCCCCCGGTAAAAGGTGCTCGGAATCGATTGGAAAATACCTCGTCAGACCCTCTAAAGAAATATTTCGTATCCAAAATCGATACAGTTCTTGGGTTACGAGATATATTTTATTTTTCTTCTAACTATAACTGAGTTTTTTGGGTTATGAGGTAATAGAAATGCACCGACGATATTTAAATTAAAGATTTAACATTTTCTCACAAAATAACTCTTTCTGCATACGCAAGAATGACTTATATTTATGTCTTAAGCGGTACAATTTTGACTTTTAAAGTTTTAATTTTCTAATTTTCCCAAAAAATACCTTTAGATTTTACTACGAAATCATTATTATATCAAATTTACTGATAACCGAGAAAAGTTCAACCAATTTTCAGGAAGTGGTCATTTTTCAATTTCTTACAGAAAAGTTCGTATACATAAAGAATGGTCTCACGGAAACCGTCCGTTAAAAGTTTAGCTTTCCCAATAAAATAAAATTTGAAAAATATCATCCAAATATAGCTTATTCCGTTCTCCTTAAATGAAATACTTTCAACCTTCTATCACTCCCGGTCCGACCGTAAGTAGCCACAGCTTTTGTTTATTACCTTTATTATTAGTGGAATACCATTTATGTTATTATGTACCATATGTTCATAAAAGAGTGTATTAAGGGTTGCTGTGGAAGGGTGGCTTCTTTTTATGTTTCTGTTTATTAAATAATTTACTGTGATTACTTTAATAACTATATGTGATTGTTTTATGGTCTGCTAGTCCTCAATTTGCAATAGTGAAACATTTTGTAACATTGCCAGATTTAAAGCGGAGCAATTATTAGATTTGTCGCAGATCGTTGATTTCAATAATTCCTGCATGACTTTCAGTATACAGCTTGTTTGTGCCGTGGAGTAATCTGCCCCACTTGGGGATGTTACCTATGAGGACTTTATTTTCATGCATATCTGCTAATTTGTCTGTACACACAATTTAAGAATGCGATTTTAAAAGTAAAGTTATGTAAATAATGTACATTTAAACTCGTGGGCCCTTAAGTAATTCTTCATTGTAGTGTTTTCATGTGCTTGGAAGCCACAAATATTGCTGAAACTAATAATAATTTAATATTTGAGTAGATAAATATCAAATGACACAATAGAAATTTGAATTGCATGAAGATAGCGTTTATTGCCATATTCATGAGTAATGAGTGAAATGTCTCGTGCGTCTTTAAATAATTCTTCATTGTTGTCTTTTCATGTGTTTGGAAGCCACAAATATTGCTGAAACTAATAATAACTTCGTATTTCAGCAGTCAAATATCAAATTCCACAATAGAAATTAGAATAGCATGAAGATAACTTTTATTGCCATTGTCATGTCTAATGAGTGTAAATGAAGTTGCCTATGTCAAAAATAGAACTATTTTTAATGGAGCGGAACAAAAATATTTCACATGGTGACGTAATTACAAGAAATATACACCTTGTATCTTGAAGGTCATAAATCGCTTATGATTTCCATTAACTAATATAAAGTAATATAGATTTATATTAGTTTTCATGCTAGGAAAACACGCTCGCTCTTATGTTTTGCGTGTACGGTAGTCGTTGGTTGACGGTGTGATTAATATAATGTAATGGAGGTAGTATTAGTAATAACATAAATCTGTGCTGGGGTCGAAATTGGGTTGTCTTGCATGCACACGAAGAATTACAATTTGTCAGCCAAACTGCTGTATGTATATTATAACATAAAATAGCAATTGAGTGTGAGTCTAACTTATTTATAAGCTGCCTGAAACAGAACTGTGTGTACATCACCATTTGCAAGGATACGTCTCACACGGTGGATATACTAGATACTAGATATACCAAATTTTATTCAAAGCAACCTGAGATTCCGTGGGATTCGGGAAATGGCCGGTTCTTCATGCAAAAGTTCGCCGCGGAAAATAAAATCAGTCAATCGGATTTCTCGGATTTAATATTTATGAATTTTCCACGCCCTTGTGGCTTTATTCTTTCACGCTCAAGCGAATAGAATAGAGAAATGCATTAAGGAGAAAAGTGCGGCATATTCCGCTTCCATTAAAGGCGTTTCACGCCTTCGCTATCGCGGACAGCGTCGCTTCATTTAAATACAAACGACGCATTAACATGCAATTAATACGTTTCCTACAATATCAAGACATTGGCATATTTATTATATATGAATATTGCAACGCCCTAAGAATACGTAATTTTAAGCACTCGCGAGCAAGATGAACGGTCGGAATCCTGCGCTTAAAATTCACAACGCGAGGCGGTATTTATCTATCGCTTTGAATACAATTGAATATTAAAAATTGCACTAATATATAATACATAAGCTTCAGAAGTAATATGATCCATATTGTCTAGACTTTATAATCTGCAATAGCCATTTATTCTCTTAAGCAGCCGCTCTTAAATAAAAGTCAATCCTTTAGTGGATAAATGGGTTTAGTGTCGGCTTTATATAGTGTTGCGGTGGCAATATAGGGATTAAGGCAGATATTTAAATTTATACAGCATCGCTGTGCATTAACAGATCATTTTAAGGTACAAAAACCATTAAGAGCGGTAAATATTGTGCCGAAGCAAATGCGTTTTATAATTAATATGTGTGCACAGTGAATTACGATTTTCGGGAACCGTAAAATTTCGGCGATACTTGCTTGCTCACCTTATTAACATTTTCCTGTTGTTCCGTTCGGCCCAGACACATAAAAATTTCGACTGCAGACAGTAAATATTGATATGCAAAAAGTAACCACCCGCATGCCTGGTGATGGCTGCATAATCCGCCAGCACATTTTCAATATCTGATAATGAATTTAGCTACACATGTTTGCATAAAATTACAATAATATATCCACGATAAATTGCCGGTGTATTTATTAAACCGCAAGACTGTTTCATTTACGAGACAGTTGTGTGTTTATCGCGTAAACTAAGCTAATATTCAGCATTTCGATGTATTATTGAGCGCGTCTAGACTTTCCCCGTGAATGGAGGGCGATGTAAATGTCTAGACCCAGTTTTTTCTTTATTAAAAGCGCGACGGGCAGGGCCATAATTAAAATTGATTGTGAAGTGCATGCGAATGTAGTCTTGCTTGTAACATATTACGATCTAATAAAGTGGAGGAAAATATTTTATCGGGAATGCGGGGAATTTCCTGCGAACGTCAAATCCAGGAATCTTCGTCCCGGAGAAGTTATATTATTTTATCCGCGAAATAATATAAAAGAATCCAAGAACCGAATCTCCCGGTGCACAAAGAAGCTATAAAATGCACTTATTCCTCAGAGAAATAGTGTTGATTTTAACACAATAGTAGTGATTGGATTTGGAACTTAAAAATAAAACCGGAGCCGGGGAGTTCTAAACTCGGCTCTGATGATGACTTGGTTTGGCCTGCTCCGCAACACAAAGCAATATCCTGAGCTATTGTCGAGAGATACGACAGGAAATTTCAATGTAATTTTAGAGAAACACTCAAAGTAGTTACTATAAAACTGCAAAGTGTCCTGGACCAGACTTTCTAACAGACATCGTTAATAAAGTTCGAAAACTAAGAAATCTGCAGAAAAGATGATCCCAAGTTTCAACTTTGCCTTTAAGACCCTTTTAATGAGACCCCTTTATTACGCATTTTTTCGTATCAGAATAAGTGGGTACATTTTGTTTTAATTACACGACATCACTTAATTATATCTCAAAGACCATAACCGCCACTTGCTAACGAACTCTTAATTGGCTGTAATTATTTCTATTTTCAGTTTTCGTTGTAACGGTATATACTAATTCGTAACGAAACAGTTGGGGCTCTAATTACAATTGCAGGTGTTAATTATATTTTATCATTTCATGCAACCACTTCCTTTAAAGTGCATTTCCAATTCCGTCCAAAATCCGTATTTGGTAACTAATATTTATGATGGCATTACTCCACTCAATTTTACGTAATAAAGCAATAATATATGTAAATTTACAAATTGGTATATTTATTAAACTACACAGACACCTACATTTACAACTAATTGCAGTAATTTGCATTTCATTATGGTCATCAATTCCCGCTAACAATATAAAAAATTGTATAATTATAAAATGAAACTGAAAATTCTTCGAATTCAACAAGTATCAGCATTTCTAGCAAAGAACAAAGTAGGTACAAAGTACCAAACTATTTGACAAAAATGAAAGCCATTTGCATTTACACATTACAATTTAACTTCAAAATTGAATGATATTTTCTCGAAAAACTATACAAATCTGCCAAATTTTCGGGGGTAATACCACACGTGCTTAAAAACTACCGATAATTTTCATGAAAGCTGGTTGTTAATAATTCCACGAGTTTGAAGAACGGAATTAGTCAACACGCTTGATTGGAATTTATCGGTAATTTTGAAGCACTTGTGGTATTACCCCCGAAAATTTGGCAGAGTTGTATAGTTTTTCGAGAAAATATCATTCAGTTTTTAAGTTAAATTGTGATGTGTAAATGTAAATGGCTTTCATTTTTATTAAATTGCTTGGTACTTTGTACTTTGTAACTACTTTGTTCTTTGCTAGAAATGCTGATACTTGTTGGTACAAGCACAAGTGGTATTCAGGGAGAATATTTCTCGAATAAAAATTAAATAAATGCAAATTCGGATACTGACAAAAATGATGATGATATAAAATTAAAAATGATATAAACTATCTCTAGACACTCTTCTCGCTCTATTTCGTGTTTTTTTGGTACACTTCTAGTGACATTTTTGCGAATTTCCTGTTGTGTGATCCCAAATCGATCGATGTCGTCTAAAAGACTTTTCTTTACTTTGACGTTTCTGCTGTAACAATGTCATGGTAACGTGGAATTTCCATGGGTAATATAATAAGTGGTGTTCTCATTATCCATAATGATTTTATAAATACAACGAATTTCAACTCCAACGACGAAAATGCATTTTCCAAAGTTTGGGGTTGAAATAAGTCGTATGTTTAAAACTATTATCGATTTTTGAGAACACCACGAATTATATTTAGGAAGGGAATATAATGAATTGATTGAGACATCTAGTAACGCAGAATAAACAAGAAGCTAAATATACAGTTTAAATACCTATATTTATTTAGATCACTTCATTTTTCAAGCAGCAAACCACATTTATTACCCCATTTTACTATTTTACTTGTACTTAAGACACACTGAAGATTTAGATCAGTCATTATGGATGCTCAATAAATCCAATACTGATCTAAGTTGGGGATTTCCAAAAAAATATAATAAGCAGAGTATCAGTAGCCACTGCCAGGAAAATTTGTATATGATTACTTACTTATGATTATGATTACTTGTACTTAAGACACACTGAAGATTTAGATCAGTCATTATGGATACTCAATAAATACAATAGTGATCAAAGTTGGGGATTTCCAAAGAAATAAAATAAGCAGAGTATCAGTAGCCACTGCCAGGAAAATTTGTATATGATTACAATCAATATGCTTGAAAATCAAAATTGTTTTTGATGCGCCGGGCATCGATCCCGGTACCTCTCGCATGCTAAGCAATAATAATAACAATAACAATAACAATCTACTGAATTAGTTTTGGAACAACATTATTATCCTCAAAACTTGTCAAAAGATCTCGAAGATTTGAATCAGTTTTTATGGATACTCAATATATCCAATACTGATCTAAATTGGGGATTTCCAAAAATATATAATAAGTAGAGCAGCAGTAACCACTTTTAAGAAAAAATTTATATGATTATGATCAATATTTTGGAAACTCAAAAATGTTTTGGAGGCGCCGGGCATCGATCCCGGTACCTCTCGCATGCTAAGCGAGCGCTCTACCATCTGAGCTACGCCCCCTGATATTAACAAAATATTAACGAATTCTTCAGATTAAATGCCATTTAAAAATCCAGTTCATGCGTCAACGTTCCACGCCCAACTTTCATAATTTAACGAGGCATTCGATATCAACCAACAACACGCACAGAAATGGAGTATTATTGAAACAGTCAGAACACCAAAAATGTTTCAGTGTAACCAATAATTCAGTCACAGAAATTCAACCAGAATAAAGTAAAAATTTCAGTCAACAGTCAATTGTCAAGGGACAGCGGTGATACTTCCCATACACCAGAAAGGAGACAACAAAGAATGCAGAAACTATGGGGGACAATCTCTACTGTGCGCCGCGGAAAAAGTATATGAGAACATACTAGAAAGAAGAATTAGATAAAAACTTTAAAATGAAATAGAACCATCACAAAGCGGGTTCAGGAAAGCACATTGTTCAATAGATCACCTATTTACAATAAGTAACCTAATAAATAAGACCCTAGAACACCAAGAAGGCATGTATATCTGCTTTGTAGACTTAGAAAAAGCGTTTGATAAAATGGAAAGAGAATTTGTGTGGCAGACACTAAATGATAAATAAATTGGACCTAAACTGAGAAGAGGAATCAAAAGCATATATAAAATTGTATCAGATCCGAAGACATAATCACAACGAAATTTAAAATCACAAATTGATTGAGACAAGGGGGTGGACTAAGCCCCATCTTGTTCATAACAGAAATCGATGAAATCATGAAAAAGATTAAAACCAAGACAAAGAAAACAGTGATAGGATACCACAAATTAAAACCCACCATAACAACTGTAAGAATTTTTGCGGACGATGTGGCAATCATCGCACAAAATAAGAGATCTACAAATAAATATTAACTAACTAATATTAACAAAGATAATGAAAATAGGAGAAACTAAAGAAGCAATAAACAATCAATCTAATCAATAACGAAAAAGTAGAACAAGTAGAACACATAAAATACTTAGGACAAATTATTGAAAGGAACGGGAATATGGAAACAGAAATAAACAACAGAATACAATCCACGACAAAAATCTTTCACGCGGTTAACAAAATTATACCAAACAACAACAAAATATCCGCACGTCCAAACATCACGCGTCACTTGACAGAGTGAGAAATGTGGACATCATAAATGTACTAGAAATGGTAGAACTTAATAAGCAGATAGAAAATAGACAATCACAATGGCTGGGACACCTATTTCGGAAAGAATACAACAACCAAACAAAGAAGATATGGGAAACAAAGAATACAGGAAAGAGAAGTCGGCAGACTAAAAAGAAATGGGACAAAAATATTGGAAACATATTAAATAAGAAGGGGATAACCAATGCAAAAGTGAAGGAAACGGCAAAAAACAAGAACCGGTGGAACCAAACGATAACAGAAAATACATGAAGGAAAGATAATACCATTTCGACACCCGAAAGGGCAAAAGAAGAAAGATTATAATAATAATTAATAAAAATCTGAATTTCCAAATGATATTTAAAAATCTAAAATGCCGAATTTTAAATAAGAGAAGAAAGTAAAAACCAGAAAAGAAATTAGAAATCCTGTAGATTCGATGAAAAAGTATCAAAAGGAGCCAAAAGCACTCATCTAAATTCTACCAGAACAAAGTAAAAATTCTAGCCGAGTTCAATAGTCTCACATTAAATATTTATAAAAAAATTAAAATTCATCAAATATGCTAGCTACTGCCAGATCATACTGAAAAATGTAAGAAACACTTTCAAACGAATTACGGGCGTAACTGAACGGAAGACTGCTCACCAAACTAAGTCACAAGGACAATCACCTTCATAACATATAAAACATAAATGTATACAAGATCACCAAAATCATACCCAGCCAACAAAGACTGGACAAACTACGAAATAAATTTCAACAATAACAGGACAATAGGACAATACTCGACGAATTATGTATTAAAAGTCAAGACAAACGAACTACAAAATTACTCCGACAAAAATGCTTCATGAATCATATTACACTTCATAGCACTCTCTTATCAAAACAATCACTCATAATGTAATGTATAATGTAATGTATAATGTAATGTATAATGTAATGTATAATGTAATGTAATGTTATACAACGCGGAAAGATCTCATGGGGTCGATAGCCCAATAAAGATTGTTATATGCACTGCTCAACATTTGAACTGGTACACTTACAGGAACATATATAAAAAACAATTGACTACTTTTTTAACAACACCTTCTTGCCTAATTGATCGTATATGGTTCTGGAAACACTTTTAGGGCGAGGAATTAAAATAATAAAACTTAAATAACGAATTTCAATTGTTTTAATAGAAAAATAACAAAATCTTCATTTTAGTATTACAGACAAGTTTGCTCTGGAAATAAATGATAACCAAACACTTAAAGATTAATAATGCGTGGGACCTAATCTAGTTCTTATGACCTCTTGGCAACGTCTTGGCATGCTGGAAATCAAATCCCGAATGTAATGCTGAGGAATATTTAGCCATTCTTCAAAAACAGCAGTGTAGAACTGATGGTGATCGTTTGGATGCACTCCTCGTGACCTTATCAACCTTTTCAGGTAATCACATACGTTCTCTATGAGATTAAGATCTGGAAAGTACGCTGGCCAATCCATGTTCGTAATATTGTTCTCATAAATAAATGCATTGGTTTGCCTTGTTCTATGAGGACGCGCATTATCATCAACAAACACGAAACCATCGCCTATTTAATTGGCAAATGGCAACACTACAGGTTCTAATACCTCATTAAGATACCTGACACTATTCATTGTAGCATTTCCAAGCAAGACCAATTCAGTACGACGAGTCGCATAAATACTCCCCAAACGGTAATTGAACCGCCTCCATAAGCCTGATGGTAAGTCACGTGGTTCTCAATATAGCGTTCTCCTCTGCTTCTCCAAACTTTCACTATTCCATCCGAGCTATGGAGACGCACTCTGGTCTCGTCACTGAATAAACAACAACCCCAATCTTCAACCCTCCAATTTGCATGTTCGTGTGCCCACTCTAGCCTTCTTCTTTTGTGGCCTCTGGTCAACAATGGACATTTTTTAGAAGATCTGGACCTTAAATTTACCACATGGAGCCTTCTTCTTACTGTTTGAGTGGATACTTGAGTACCTGTTGCATACAATAACTGAATTTGGAGTGTTCTTGCAGTAGAAAATCTATTCCTTCGAGTCTGAATCGTAATAAACCGGACCTCCCAGACTGTAGTACTGCGATTTCACCCTCCGCCGTGCCTATGTTCGACAGATCCAGTATCATTAAAACGCATTCGAGCTCTTCTGATCACATTGTGGCTCACGTTGAAGTGGCCAGCAACAGTTCTTAGTGATGTACCAGTCATAAGCATTCCCATAGCTTGGCTCATCTCTTCAATACCTAAACGCCTTAATGGCATCTTTAAAATGCGGTCAACCACTATGAATTAAAACTAACTTAAGATATTCGCAAACATTTTCTTAAAACTTGATAAATTATAAGCATCCGCGAACTCAGTAACTGCACTAATGATAGATAAACAACAATTGTTTCGCAAATGTTATTCGATAGGCATTTGTTTGCATTTCAAAACACAGCCCTGATCATATAGGAGGTTATGCTAAACGCATAAGATTTTTTTTATTTTTTTTTAATTTCACTTTATTTTATATAAGTGTACCAGTTCAAATGTTGAGCAGTGTATATGCTGGTATAATAGCTACTTTAGATACATTGCAGTTAATATAAGCGTTAAGAAATAGTTTCGAATGCTTATTTTTTCTTGTTGGAAAATAAGGTAAGGATCAGTATTATTGCAACAATGCGTGACAAGTTAGTTAATCAACTAATGTTACGCTGGGATAAATGAGTCAATGTTTGCGGGGATTATGTTGAGATGTAAAAAAATAGGTACATATGTATGCAGTTTTTTTGTGGAATATTTTCTTTAAATATGCGACTTGTCTAATTTGCCATATGCGCTTTTAATATCGGACTCTCCTCGTATATTTTAGAAATTTTACCATACTTTAAGCATTTTTGATTACCTAAGTGTATTCAAAATAGTTTCTGCATTTGTTTGGGTATTTACCGAAGTATATATATTTTCATGTCGACTACCTATTTTACGAGACAAACGTGTAACAAAACTTGATTTAGGCAAGGTTTATGATTTGTACGACGAATTTTTGTTTTATTTGCCTAATATAGATTCTTTAAACATATCCATTACATGTAGATAATTTCGTATGTTGGATATGCATATATAAATTGAACTATAGAATTCTGTTTTCGTGCTTCATTGTTTTTGTATTTCCTCTTCGTTTGATATCCAATTTTTCATATTTACTAGAGTACATTTTTGTACTCGTCGGGACTCGGGGGTTCACTTCTTGTGAATACGGGGGTGATTCCTTCTGTCTTTCAGCTTTCCTATGCGATCTCTCTTGATCAACTCTTGCTCGTTTCCGACCCCGACGCCATTAGAGCATTCAAGGGCTAGGGGTCTCTATTTTATTAAACCTTTTCTCCAACACTCCAACTCACCAACCCGTCTGGCCAGGGTGGTGTTTTACGGCTAAAATCCCCACAAATATCATGGCGAATTATAAAACAAAGGAATTGAGTCCCCAGGTGGGTAAAGTCAAATCCCACACCTCTAAGGTCTGCCTCACGGAATCTGGGGGAGGCAAAAATCGCTTATGACTCCAAACAAACACCTTCGTAAACGTAAACTTAACTTGACAATCGGAACATATCATATCCGTTCAATGAATCACGACGACAAAATCCACGAGCTAGAAGAAGAGCTCACAAACATAAAGTGGGATATAATAGGGTTAGCAGAAACGAGACGGAAAGAGGAACAACGAATGATACTAAACTCAGGTAACACACTCTATTAGAAAGGTAACAAAAATAATACCAACGGTGGCGTCGGGTTCACTGTACATAAGAAACTGTCCAAAAACATACAGGCCTTTAAGGGATTATCAAACCGTGTGGCCTACCTCATAATCAAATCAAAGGAGTAACACTAAAAATCATCCAGGTGTATGCCCCAACAAGTACATACGAAGACGAAGACATGGAAATTTTCTGTGAAGATATCACTAAAGCCGTGGATCAACATAAGACTCGCCTGACTATCATCATGGGCGATTTCAATGCGAAACTAGGCAAAAAACTAGAGAAAGATGAGACCAAAATGGGAAACTTCGGCTACGGAAATCGAAATGAGCGAGGTGCTAGGTTAATAAACTTTATGGAAGAAAGAGAACTATATGCCATGAATTCATTTTTCAATAAAAGGCCTCAAAGGAAATGGACCTGGATTAGTCCAAACTCCACAACACAAAATGAAATCGATTTTATTTTATCTACTAACAAATCCGCTGTTAGAGATGTAACAGTTCTTAACTGATTTAGCACCGGCAGCGACCATAGGCTGGATAGATCAAAATTAAGCGTAGACATTAACCATGGCACAATACGAAATATAAAGGCCAGAAATGGAAAACTTGATATGAATAAACTGCAACAACACAAAAGTTTATATATAGAAAAAAATAAGAGCTTGTCTAGCAGAAAAAATAAATCAGGAGGAGAAGGATATAAACCAAATAGAAAAAGTACTCACAAAAACACTAGTTACCATAGCAAAAGAAGTAGCAAAAACAGAGGGCAAAAGAGATAATTACATTAACGAACCAACAAGAAAACTAATCGAACATAGAATACTGAATAAACAGTTGATGAGACATTCAATAGAATACACAGAGCTAAATAGAACCATTAAGAAAATGATAAAAAAGGAAAGAATGCGAATACAAGAAGACAGTACAATCCATCATCTTAAATAACAAAAACATGAAATGTCTAAGACCCAGACTGGGCAAATCAGAAATAAATAAAGTCAAAGATGAAAAGGGCAATGAAGCAAATACTAAAACAGAAATTATTAGAATAATTGAAAATTACTACTCGGACTTGTACCAATCAAAGAATAGTTGATGAGACAATCAATAGAATACACAGAGCTGAATAGAACCATTAAGAAAATGATAAAAAAAGAAAGAATGCGAATACAAGAATACAGTACAATCCATCATCTAAAATAACAAAAACATGAAATGTCTAAGACCCAGACTGGGCAAATCAGAAATAAATAAAGTCAAAGATGAAAAGGGCAATGCAGCAAATACTAAAACAGAAATTATTAGAATAATTGAAAATTACTACTTGGACTTGTACCAATCAAAGAAAGACCCACAAGAAGACGGAACAAATTGACTTACATCAAAAATAGTGAACATAAATTCGGAACTTCAACCCGAAATATCCAAATCAGAAATAGAAGCGTCACTGAAACAATTAAAAAACAATAAGGCAGCGGGCAAGGACGCCGTAACTGCCGAAATGGTAAAAATTGGAGGAAAACCTGTTATTGGTTGTCTGCACCTTCTCCTAAATCAAATTTTAACAGAATAGAAAATTCCAGATAATTGGAACGAAGCTATTACAATACTTCTATTCAAAAAAGAAGAGAATTACAAAACTATCGTCTACATAACTCTCCTAAGTATCATGTATAAGTTCCTAACCAAAATACTAACAAACCGACTTATCAGAAAATTCGATGATTACCAACCCAGAGAACAAGCAGGCTTCAGGAAGAGATTCAGCACACAAGACTGCTGACAATGAAGTTCCTAATAGAGAGAGTAAACGAAAACAAAATACCATTATTCGTAGCATATGTAGATTTCGAAGAAGCTTTCGATTGCGTAAAACATTGGGCAATAAAGAACTCCCTAATAAACAGCCAGATCGATTATAGAAACACCAGCCTACTGTCAAACATCTATCAAAATGCTACAAATCAGTACAAATATATGAAGGAACTAAACCAATAACGATTGCAAGAGGGTATTATAATCAATGGAGATACAATATCACCAAAATAATTTAGTCAAGCATTGGAGGATGTTTTAAAAAATCTGGAATGGGATGATTGTGGCATCAAAATATGTGGACAACGACTAAATCACTTAAGGTACGCGGACGACATAGCATTATTGCAAATAATAAAACAGAGATACAGAAGATGTTAAGAGAGCGGGACCATCAAGCCTCAAAGATTGGTCTTAAAATAAATTATTCGAAAACAAAGATACTAACTAGTACAGAGGAAGATGTTACAGTACAAATAGGAAACAAATCAATCGAGCAAGTTACCGAATATATATGTACATACGTGGGACAACTAATAAAACTCAACAAAGATAATCAAACCAGCGAAATAAAAAGAAGAGTTAGGCTTGCATGGGTAGCTTTCAGAAAGCTGAGTTTTATCCTAAAAAAATAAGCAGTACCTACAGTAGCAAAAAACAAGAATTTTTAATCAGTGCATACTTACTTCCCTGTCTTTACATACGGGGCACAAGTATGGACATTCGCAAAGGCCAATATGGAGAAAACTGCTGCAGCTCAGAGAGCTATGGAAAGACAGATGCTCCACATACGACTATCAGATAGGAAAAGAAACGTATGGATTCGAGAAAAAACTAAAGTTAAAGATGTAACAGAGGAAGCTGCAAAGCTAAATGGAAGTTTGCTGGTCACAACATCAGACAAATCGATGAAAGATGGAACAAACTTATTGTACACTGGAGACCATGGAAAAATTCGAAAGGACGAGAAAGGCCACAAATGCGTTGGGCAGACGACATAAAGAAACATGCAGGAAATAAATGGACTGAAATAGCAAGTAGTAGACAGGAATGGAAGCAACTTGGGGAGGCCTATGTCCAAAGATGGACGACAGAAGGCTGAAAAGAAGAAGAGACATATTTGTATGTCACAATTATGACTCGTATTTCAATTTTTCTTTGTTTACCCATATTTATAATTGAACTAGTTGTGTTGTTGTTGAATGTGTATGTACATTGTTTGCATCTAGTACACCACATTTATTGTTAGTAACTTAAATTTCCATATAAAGTGTATGTCGATCCAGTGTTAGATTATGGCGGAATAAAAACGACAATGTGCCGTTTATGTATAAAAGCTCTGCACTTAGTTGCCCGTCCGCCATCTTCAATACAGCCGGTTTATTGTTTCATAAAACGGTTATAGCCGGTCGCATCATATTATAGTTATAGCCGAACGTAATAGGTAACAAGTGCATATGCCAAAGCCGTTGCATTGACAGATAAATTTAATGGCAGCTGCGCGAGTCTGTTCCTGTCGCTGATTCCGTTATTTGTCGGCCTTTTTATGCTTAATATTATAAAATTGAATTTCAACGCGGGCCCCGGGGGCTTATAAGCAGTTCCATGCAGCGGGATCTGCGGCTCATATCACATATGAAATCCATTGCGGGGTCGCAGGTTTCCTTTACGTTTCCCTCAAACGCTATTCAGAACTGTCGCATGCAACAATGTTTGCTTTATTTTTAATGGTCTAATAAATTTGCGCCGGTCTATACAAGCGGTTGGCACGGGGACGATCCCACTGTCTGTGTGTCTGTGTGTGATTTTATGGAGGTTTGCTCTTGCAAATAAGCGCAGTGTGAGACTTTTGCATTTGGACTATCTACGGACGGATTTTATGGAAACGTAATTTCGATTTTATGCTTGCTTCTGAAGGCGATACAAACCGGCGTTTTTGTATGTGCGCAATATTTTGTTATATTTTATTTGGTTATACAGATGTATGGTTAATACACGAAATGTTTGCATTTTATATGCACCGTATTTACGGATGCAATTTCTGAAGTTATACGTAATACTGTGAGCTCGACGGCCCCTGGTTAGACGTGTAAACTTTGAGACGGCATTAATTAGTTTTGCGATGACTTTATTTTCCTTCAATTCCCATTAATTTTTTGCTTATTTTGTCGCCTATACACTCCTTCATTATAAACATAATCAGTTTTAACTAAGATGAGGGACCGGCTTAATTTATATGAAGTATTCTTATAAAACTAACTTAGCCCTCATTTAAGTTTGCGTTACGACGAGATATTTAGATTTGTTTTAAGTTAATATTAATAAAGAAAACAAGGTTAAAATTGAATGGAAGAACTAATACTCGGTGCAGAATGAAATTTCGAAACTTTGCAAATGCAGCGCTTGTCTTAGACGCACAAAAAATGGCAATTTAAAGTTTGATTAATGGATGCTAGACTAACAGTTATGCAGTTTACATTGGGCGGCCTCCGATGCACCATACAGACAATATAAGCTTCGAATTAAGCGCCAGTCAAGCGTTTTTCATTAATGCCCGATTCATAATTCCGAGGCTCTTATTACACATTCTTCAGATACTTGAAACCGTGAAACACAGTTCAATGCCGATACTGCCGATATAAGGCGATCCCTAAGAAGATTCGCTCAATTGAGCGAAATTATAATGTTTATATAGAGGAGCGCTTTAAGGGGCTTTGCTCCGCCCGACATGTGGGATTTGGAAATAATTTCCACTTTTCTGATATCTCCGGCAACCAGACATATTGCGGACTTACGTAATATTTCATTACTTCTCCTCTTTTCGTGGATATATAGTTTTCTCAGCTGAAAAATACGCGTACAAATTGCATCGGATGACACAGGAGTGCAGTGGAAGTAATTCTTTCTCGTTCGCGTCTTGCTGCACTTCCTCACAGGTTTTAATCTTGTCTAGTCCATGAAAGTCTCATACATATTCAGACAGAAGATGTAATGTGAAAATTTAAATTGAAATCGGTTTAAGACTTTTTTTATTATCGCGTTCTAATAATACCGCAAAATGTGTTTTTTTTTCACTCCTAGTCATATAGTACATCATTATATCATGTATCAAAGCACTGTGAAGTTGATTTTCCATGATTAGAGGTTCATAATTTTTCATTTTTTACCAAAATTAATAATAATGTCAATGTCAAATTAATTTCAAAAATTTCTTAAAATTCTGGTACATTTTCATTATAACTCTTACGATTTCTGAGTTTATCAGTTAAATTTTTTTATATCTCCATGAAAGTCTCATATAAATTCAGGCAGAAGATGTAATGTGAAAATTTAAATTGAAATCGATTTAAGTTTTTTTTTAATATTGCGTTACTAATAATAGCACAAAATGTGGTTTTTCACTCCTAGCCATATAGCACATCATTATGTCATGTATCAAAGCACTGTGAAGTTGATTTTCCATGATTAGCGAATCATAATTTTCCATTTTTGAACAAAGTAAATAATAATGTAAATGTCAAATGAATTTTCAAAAATCATTAAAATTCTGGTACGTTTTCGGTATAACCCTTAAGATTTCTGACGTTATCAGTTACATTTTTTGCTACCTCTCGTAGTTCAGATGGTGTATAGTTGTTCGGCACTCAAAATGTGGTTTTTCACTCCTAGCCATATAGCACATCACTATGTCATGTATCAAAGCACTGTGAGGTTGATTTTCCATGATTAACGGTTCATAATTTTCCATTTTTTAACAAAGTAAATAATAATGTAATGTCAAATGAATTTTCAAAAATCCTTAAAATTCTGGTACGTTTTCGGTATAACCCTTAAGATTTCTGAGGTTATCAGTTACTTTTTTTTGCTACCTCTCGTAGTTCAGATGGTGTATAGCTCATTTCTTGTTCGGAACTCATTTTCACTGTATTCGTTGAAAATGTAAATGTCAAATTTTGATTTATGTGATGCAAGATGTACGTTGTTAATTTTAAATTATTGTAGTTAATCCAGTAGAGAAAAAAAATAGTATATACACCAAGGTTGTGAATACTATTATAGCTGGGGTCTTCGCCTCGCAATATAATAGACCTCGGCTATACTAGTATTCTTTACAACGTTCGTGTATAATCTACTAATATTTTTCATTATACATTACAATAATATGTCCATTAGTATACAGTCTCATGTTATATATATGGTACAAATTCCTGATATTATAATTTATAACAGTCAAAAATACCAGAGATCATATCAGCGACAAACGACACTAAAATAATTTGACTGATATAATCAGAAAATGCGTATTTAAATCTGTTTAATATTAGGTTTGAGAAATCGCATTAATAATAATTCCGCTAAATGTATTTATGTTTCATTATTTATAACACTAATACGTTCATTACTATACAATAGGGACTAATTTCTAACTAAAACTAACTTAACTTTAATCTAAAAACTAATTTCTATCTACCTAAATTTAAATTACCTATCCTAAACGAACATTATCAACTACTAATAGAAAAATACCACCACGAGGCTTTGTAACGCTGGATGTTTTTTCAATATGTAAGTTTTAGATCAGTTTTATGGAATCAATAAAAAAATCATATTTTAATCGTACTTTTTTCTAAATATTTCCAATCCTTCCGCAAGTTTTTGATATTTTCTTTGGCTGGAATTTTCTGAAATGTTTCATGAGTTTAGATTATTGGTAGATATTTTCTCAGTAAACGAACATTAACAACTACTAATAAAAAAATACCCTCACGTAAGGCTTTGTAACGTTAGATGTATTTTAGAATATGTACGTTTTGGATCAGTTTTATGGAATCAATAAAAAAATTATATTTGAATCGTACGTTTTTCCAAAATATTTCTAGTCCTTCCGCAAGTTTTTGATATTTTCTTTGGCTGGAGTTTTCTGAAATGTTTCATGAGTTCAGATTATTGGTAGATATTTTCTCAGTAAACGAACATTAACAACTACTATTAGAAAAATACCATCACAAGGCTTTGTAACGTTAGATGTATTTTAGAATATGTACGTTTTGGATCAGTTTTATGGAATCAATAAAAAAATTATATTTCAATCGTACGTTTTTCCAAAATATATTTAGTCCTTCCGCAAGTTTTTGATACTTTCTTTGGCTGGAGTTTTCTGAAATGTTTCATGAGTTCAGATTATTGGTAGATAATTTCTCTAATTTAGATTTTTCCAGTTGATCTTGCATTCTGATTGCGAATATCGGCATGGTTTTTATATAAAATTGAAATTTTGTTGATTTCTTTGTTAGTTTTACTTCAATTTGATAATATTTGTATGCTGATTATGAATATCGTCTTCGGTTTTATAAAAAAAAAAAAATTTGTCGATTGTTTTTTATTTTAACTCAAATCCAGGAGCATGTAAACAGATGCCTTATAAGTGTATATATTTGTTTTTGTAACTTATTATGTTTTTTTTAAATGAAAGTTTTTGATGAAAAAACATATTTTAATCATGCACTTGCTTCCACAATATTTCCTGCCCTTGAGCAAGCCAACCAGCTGGGATATTCTGAAATGTTTTATGATTTTCTTTCCAAAACAGTCAGATTTTTTGTAGATGTTTACTCTAATTCAGATTCACGGAAATTTTTACAATATTTCTGATGGTATAATTTAAATGTTTGTTAGTTCTGAAGATACATTATCATCAAATATTTATTGTCAGTCAGTAGTAGTGACTGTATTTGTTAGGGATATAATCCCTAACTGGCTATCGACCAACGTGGGTCCTTCTGCCTTGCGATTTGTGTAAATGTGTGTATTGAGTTAGGGCTTGTTACTCTAGAAATTCGCCCCCGATTTCTAGAGCGGCCTTAATGAGCTCTCAACGGCGAATGGCACTAGTTTCTCAGTAATGTACTACCTGTACTGGGTCTCGAACCCAGGCCTTCGTGCATGCTAAGCAAGCGTTCTAACCTGTCCCCAAACTTGCGGTTATTGTCAGTCATTTTTTATATTTCTTCTAATTCTGATTTTCTACAATAAGATACAGAATCATCAAATAATTGCTTTCAGAACATTATACGAATCATACAATGACTGATATATCTGACTTTCACCTTAATTTACACACTTCCATAAAACCTGTTGTTTTTTTTTTCTGTTATCTCTTTTTGTTTAATATTTTTAATTTGAATTATGTATTAATTTTAATATTTTATATATCAAATTAACTCATAATTACTGCGAAGACAGAAAGGCCTTTGGTCGATAAGGAGTGAAGATTGTTACTACTTCTATTAAATAATGTAATAAATAAATAACTAATATATTCTAGAACAGGTCTATCCCGCAGAGCGGGCCTCTAAATGTATAAATTACCCTCAAATGTGAAATATGCACAATTCTTACATTAATAAATAATATACAAAATAATATAATACAAATCAAATAACGTGTGACGCCACTGGCGACGAATAGAAGGTAGCAGCGAAGTTACTGGAAATCGGACCGATCTTGCTCGATCACCCTCGAATATTCGAGAAGCCACGCGCAGGTATATAAGAAGTGTACGGTACGCACCAATTCTAAAGCCTTTTTAAGTGAAATACTGGGTGAAATTTATCTTCGCAGAAAAGAAAAATAACGATCAAACATCGAGTTTATAATGACCGTAGAGAATCACACTATTTAATCACAAACAACAATAATAAAGTTAAGTGCATTGTTTGTATGTAAGTATTATCGGTTCTCAGAGAATATGATATGAAGCGACATTACACTACGTTACACGAGAAAACGATTCAGCAATATACAGGGGAGTCAAGAAAGGCTATCATTACGGATTATAAGAAAAACCAAAACAAACATTTTTTTTTTAAACCTGACACTAATAACAAGTACAGTATGCCGCTTCTTACTAAGTAGCGCTGGAAATTGTCAAAGCGAAGAAACCTTTTAGTGATGGAGTACTTAATAAAAAATTTACAATCAAAATGGCAATACAATTCAATGAAACAAAAATGGCCGAAAAATTCGAAACAGTCTCAGTGTCGCATCAAACAATTGCAAGACGGGTGGACCTTATTAATTAATACGTATCTAAAAAACTGCACGACTCGGTTAAAATATGTAAATACTTTTTGCTATGCCTGGATGAAAGCACTGATCTGTCCGACATTAGCCAGCTTATAATTTTTATCCGAACTATTCAACATGACTTCAGTGTAGCAGAGGAGATGCTTGATCTTATTCCTCTCCATGGTACAACCAAGGATACGGATATATTTGAAGCTGTATATAAGCTGGTGTCAGACTACGGGGGATTATATAAATGTTCCTGTATTGTCACTGATGGAGCCAGAGCTATGATAGGAACTGAAATTGGATTTGCAGGATTTTTGAAACAAAACAACATCAACTATCCTGTGATACACTGTATTGTTCACCAAGAGGCCCTATGTTGAAAATCCTTACGTCAAATAAATATCATGAAAGTGTGTGTTAAAATAACTAATATTATTAGAGGGGACAATCGTGCTTTGACGCACAGAAAGTTTCTTGATTTTTGAACCGAAGTAGATGCTACATATGGGGACTTATTACTTCACACCGATATTGTTGGTTAAGCGCCGTAAACTGTTTGAAACGATTTTTCGCTCTAAGCAAGGAGATTCCTATTTTCCTTAAAGGTGAAGTGAAGTCCAACACTATGGAACTAGAAAAGCAAATGGTAGATGCACAATTTTTAGCAGACCTTCCATTTTTAATAGACCTGATATCTAACCTTAACGAATTGAATTTGAAGCTACAAAGAATACAGCACAATATTGCCAACTTATTTGGACACTTCAATGGATTTAAGAATATAATTAAGCTTTTAAAGTCTTCATGAGAAAAAATATATTTTTCATTTTTTTCCAAGTTGTAAAGAGCATTTTGAAAAAATGAAGGATTTTGAGGAAGTTTCAAATTTACCTCACATAAAATATAGTGACATAATTGCAGAAGAATTAGAAAATCGATTTACCGACTTTGAATAAATCGATAGAGAGATTTCAGTGTTTACTCAACCCATTACAATTTCATTTGAGAATGTAAGCAGAGCAGACCTTCAACAACTGGAATTGTGTGATTTGCAATCAGATCCTTTTTACCTAGGAAGAACTAAAACTGGATTGGACTTTTTCAAGTTGCTGCCAGAAGAACGATACCCTAACTTGCGAAACTTAGAGCTTACACTAGGTTCAATGCTGGGAAGCACGTATCTTTACGAAAGCAGCTTTTTCAACATGAAATTTCCATGTCAAATTGTGATGTAGATGTGACTCTGATAAGTCACTTACTCAATATTGTTTTTTTACATTTCTCCTGATTTTGATGTACGCGATTTTTCTAAATATTTTTGTAACTTTGTGACTATTCGAGTTTTTATTAGTTCTGAAATTCTCATCAATCTTATTTGTTACAAGTCATTCAATTGTTGAATATCGTATATTCCGTAATTCATATTTCCCGAAATTATTAATCCTGTAGAAATTTACTTCATTATGTTTTTTTAAATTTAATTAACACATCGGAATTAATGATCTTGTGAATCCAAAAATTTATTTATGAGCATGATGTTCCTCTAGATATGAATAATTTGATGAACCTTATATATTTTGAAAGGCGTTTTGCATTTGAACTTTTAAAATATGTATATGAATGTAATCCGTAGCAAATCGACAAACAAAATAAACGATCCCAAGATGTATCAAATACGCGAATATAAAATGGTGCAATTTTGTGCGACGCACAGAAACACGTACTAAAGCAAAAACGCCAAAATATGGTCGCAATTCATCAAAATTATTACCCTTTCTTGTGGCATAAAACGAGAATTGCATCCGCAAAAATCGCGCCAGTAAACAACGCGACGCCGAAATGCATCATCCCCGCGTGTTTATCGCCCAACGAATAAACGACATCGGGCGTTGATGTGCTAAACGAATGCAATTAATTAGTATTAAATTGCGTATTATTGCCTTTATTCGCATTCAATTATGTATTCAAACTGGAATGGAGGAGTACTGAAGCGCCCCCAGTGCCGATTAAAAGTTGTAATTGGAATGCTATTTGCGTACCGATCGGCTCGTATTATTTACCGAAGGTTTCGAGTTGAAATCACTTTACGGTTGATACAAGTGCGGCGCAAGTTCCGCCAAACTGCAGAGCCAAATTTAAATTGCCGACCCGGAAAACAGGCCGTTCCTATGAAAATACTACGTGTTCCTGCAAGGGTTACAGTTATTGAGTTAATTCCTGGCAAACTTTATAGTTCATTTTGCTTTCGTGCCCCGTTTGTGCAACAATGCAACTTTTGTGCACGTAGTGGCGGAGGGGCATTTCCACCTCTGTGTATTCGCTGCATAAAGGATCGCCAGGGTTCGCGGGGAATTCGTACGCTGAAAATCGCTTGTGGGCCCCGGAATGACGTGTAAATCATTGCCTTAACGAGCCGCACTTTGTTTCCGTTTACTGTAACCATTATACACACTTTTCGTTTAATGCCCTTAATATTCTTATACAAATGGCGCGAGTCCTTTTTCATTCCACCCCATTTATTTCATGAAACATGCAATAACATGTCCTTCGGTATCTAGAATAATATTAGTTTTAATGGTATTCGATATACAGGGTATTCCACTCGTTATGTATAAATTCAATAAATACAGGAAGAAAAGTATCCAAAGAAAACTCTTTGAGCCCAAGCAATTGAAACTGTATGTTTGCGCATACGTTTTTGCTTTTGCAAATTTTCTTTAATAGCTGTGACATCGATATTTTCGTAAGTAGAAAAAATTATATTCTTCGTCAAATAAAACGAAATTAATATGCCCTCGCATACTTTTTTGTTTGCTTTTATACTTTTTGTTTACGTTGTGAAATTGATGAAAAATTCATATTGTTCGTAAAATTGAACAAGATTATTAAGAGCTATACATACACTTCCGAAAAGAAAATTTGCAGCAAAAATAAAATATTTCGATACCTATTTGGCAGAACATCGTAAGTGACATTTATTTGGACAGCTAATTTCATTTCGTTGCCGAAAGTAGCTAAAAACGCCATAAATTTCTTAGAATCTTCATCAATTTCATTAAAATAATATGTAATTAGTTACATGAAAATATTAAGAATTAATAAGTAGTTTTCTGTATACAATGTCTTCAATTAATACAAAAAATTAAAAAAATATTATTAATACAAAACTGAATAAATTCTATTTAAATAAAACATATGAAACTAATAAAAATAAGAAGAATTAACAGTATTCCTTTCGTTAATTATTTTGAGTTATTTAAACATTCCACAAATTCTGATGAATATCCTATAAATTAAACAAAAATTAAATCACATTCTATGCCTCATAAATTATCCGAAAATTCTATATTTTGGCGCCAACTTAATTTAAATATTGACGATCATTCTAAATATTGCGTGACTAAAAACAATAATTTATTGAAAATTTGTTTATTACAAAATAAATTTCCATGCAAAATTAAATTTTGTCACTTGTTCCCACTCCTATTATCAAATCATCGCACCATTAATAAAAATTATATTAGTAAAAATATCGTCTTAATTTCTACAAATTCTATGAAATTTTTTCAAATTCCAAAATTGCATAAATTCGGTAATAGTACACGATTTCTTCAAGTTATTGAAATAAAATACATATTCAATAATAAATCCGATTCCTATTTTATCAACTGTGTATGTTTGTTCATACACACACAAACGCTAATAGTTATAGTTGAAGACGATACACGAGAAATACACAAAAGCATACAAATTAATTTACAATACGTGTCACACAACAGAGAAATACAGTTTTTAGTTTTTGACAATTTTGCCTGATGATGATCAATTGATTGATTTTTGATTTTTTATAGATATTTTCTCCGATTCAGATTTATTGAAATTTTGACAGTATTTTTGATGGTATAATTGAAATGTTTGTTAGTTATGTAGATACATTATTATCAAATATTTATTGTCAAAAATATTGTCATATTTTTTATATTTTCCCTAAATTTGATTATCTGCATTAAAATTCCTAAATTTTGAAACCGGTCGCAAAATCAAATAAATTAAATTAAATTAAGGAAGTACACATTTTTTACTGAATAGATATTTTATTAGCAAAAATGAATCGTAATTTCTACAAATTCTAAGAAAATTATTCAAATTCTATGAAAATTTCATATATTCAATGATAGTATACCATTTCTTAAAGGTATTCAAATTAAATACATATTCAATCATAAATCCCTGAAGACCCAATAAGTTATGAAATCTGGACACTTTCTATGAAAATAATGACAAATTCTATAAAACTTCAATAATTTCTATCAAAATGAAACCCATGGAGCTTACGTGCAATGTGAAGAATTATAAGATTTAGTTTCGTCGAATACTTTAAGTCTTTTGAAATGACACAAATTCTATGGATACTATAAATGCTACGGAAATAAATACAAATTCTATAAATACCTCATACATTCTACAAAGTTCTATAGAGAGGGATAACCATCTTTCTTAGGCTATCGGCCTAAATAATAAAATATGTGTATGATAAGCTAAATCTGCATGAAAATTAAATCATTTTTATCAATTGCTGCATTTCCTATTTAATCATTGCACTGTTAACAAAGATGTTATTAGTAAAATCATAATCAAACATTCATGAAATTCACAAATTCTTTTATAATTATAAAATGCAAATTTTATCAAAATTACATAAATTTTCTATGTAAATTATAAAGTTCTATGAAAATCCTTCAAGTTATATGAAAGTTGCATAAATACGATAAAGGTTGAAAAAAACGTATCAACATCAAACTAATTCTACAAAGAAATGTACAAATTCCGTAATATTTCTTCAAAATCCCTGAAAATCAAAAAAGTTGTGAAATATGCACTAATTCTATTGATAGAATCACGATTCAATTAAATTCTTACAAATTATATTAAAATAAAATACAATTACCTACATGAAATTACAAAAACAATTTTATTTTTAATAGTATTTTTAAAACCTGAAATTGAATTCATAAGCCACAGTTTTTGAAAAAAATATCACAAATATTTTCCTTGTCTACGTATTACTCCACTGACTTCAGATTCATTTTCCGAAAAACCAACACTCTATTTTTAGAATCGTTTCTAAAGAACATAGAACATTAATAGAACATTGCTGATATAGAATTGTTTTATAGAATATTTTTTTAAATCTTAAGAAAACTGTCTTCTGGAAAATGGCAGTTGTGAGTTCTACATAAAATATTATAAATTTGGCGAGAAAATATCTTAACATTTCAAGATGCTTCATGAAATGTCAGACACGTTTTATGTTTGTATTTTAAAGCTGCAAATTCTATGAAAATTAGTATATCTTTTGAAAGACCGTGATAGGACATCTCATGAAAGATATTTAAAACAAAATTCTTGTGGCAAATGAAGGCATGAAAATTTTGTATAGATTTATAGATTTGTTTTAAGTAGCACATATTTCAAGAAATGTTAAGAAAAAT
This sequence comes from Othius punctulatus, assembly GCA_951805005.1. Classification (NCBI taxonomy): domain Eukaryota; kingdom Metazoa; phylum Arthropoda; class Insecta; order Coleoptera; family Staphylinidae; genus Othius; species Othius punctulatus. The sequence goes on along the minus strand of OX638138.1, from coordinate 33,647,294 downwards.
GTCTCCTGTAAAGAAGCAGTTGTGAGTTCTTCAGAGATATATAATATATAAATTTGACGAGCAAAAATTTTAAATTTCAAGATATTTCATGAACTATAAGATACATTTTATGTGTTCATGTACATTTATGTACATCTTTTGGCCAAGACCAAGACCAAGATAGTACATCTCTTTCTCTTGAAAGATTAAGGTATTTTAAAAATATTTTCTAGTGCCAAATAAAACCAGTCAATTATATGAAAATTTTCAAATTGACAATTGTAGAATTGTTTTAAGTAGCAGAAATATATAAATTTGGGGAGCAAAAATCTTAAAATTTCAAGATATTTCATTAAATATAAGATATATTTTATATTAAAGCTACAAATTCTATAAAAAATTTAGTACATCTTTTGAAAGACCAAGCTAGTACATCTCTCTCACTTGAAAGACTAGGGTATTTTAAAAATATTTTCTTATGACAAATAAAACCAGTCAATTATATGAAAATTTTCAAATTGACGTTTGTATAATTGTTTTTTACTTTGTTTTTCACTTTCAAACGTAGCAGAAATATATATTTGACCAGCAAATTTTGTATAGATTTGTAGATTGTTATAAGTTGCAGATATTTCAAGAAATGCTTAGAATGCTTAGTCTTCTGGAAAATTTTGAGCAAATTTAGAACATGTCTGAAATATTTTTTCTCAACATTTCGATATCTTTATGAAATCTGAAGATTTTTCTAGAAAGTAACACGCTAACTATTAGATAATAATCTTTTAATAATACGTTATAATATAGTCAGCTTATAAGTGGCAGCTCTTGCCGAAGTCTAGTACATTTAAAATATAGTTTTACCCTAAACGTGTATTATATCTAAAATGTATTAGTTCGGATGTTCTGTCAAAAAAAGTGTCGATGAAAAGTGGCAATATTAACGAAGTTACGAATTGAATTTTAACAAATTTTATTATTATTATTTTAACACAAAACAAAAATTGTACTTGTCGAATTTCGGAATTTCAAAATTACAATATTTATCTGCCAAAAAAATTGTTTTCTTTAAGTTCATGCTAAAAGACTAAACAAAACAATTTCAGTTTCATGATTACTGTCACCTATACATCAGAGAAGCTGTCCATCATTCGGGGTAATACATTTTGTAGAATTTCATAATATGCAAAAAATATATTTTTTTAATGAAAAATATAAAGATCGTTTCTGAGTTGATGGATTTAATATCATATCATAAAATTCAATAGTTATTAAATATTTTTTTAATGCTTTTAAAGTATGTAACCTTCACAAATAGAGAATTCTAGTACAGATTCGTTCCAGAATTATCTTACAATTTTTGGATTTCTACGTAATGGTTTGATTGATGTTTTTTTCATAATTTATTTTAAATTAATTTGCAACAATTTTTCAATATCTGGCAAATGCTTTTGATTATTTGACAAAATTGGAATTTTAGAATTATTTTACTGAAAAATTCTATTTTTCTAAATAATGGTGCTCCCAAATTTCTTTTTTATTTCATTTTTAAATTTGCCATATATTTTCACACAAACGAGGCGTGAAGTAATTTACAGCGTTAAAATCCAAAATTTCGAAATAAGAGCAAAGATGTTTACTTGTTGATTCTGTTAATACTTAAGGCAAAATAATAAAAATATGTAGTTTTTATGCTCCGTTAATGTTGAGAATTCGAAAGAATAGTAAATTACTACTAGCATAAGTTTTAATTCGCACTGTCACCCTTGTAAATATTTGCCTCTCGTTTCCGAATGCATAATGTAGTTTACATTGCATTAATGCACAATGCATTAATGTAGTTTCATTCTGTTCCAAAATTTAATTATTGAATTTTTTTATTTTTTTTAATTTAATTACTTTTGGTGCAAACAAAAATGGCTACAATTTAAAAATGTCTGCAAAATTAATATTTTATCCTGTTTGGGTAATATTTACAAATATAAAAACAAATAACTTTGGTGGAAATAAGAGTAGGTATACTCTGATTTTTCTAAACTGGCGTGCACGTCATCAAAATAATAATCATAATAATGATGGCACAATTTTACAAGGTTGCCAGTTGTCCTGGGTATTTAAAAATGGCTGCAATCAGCTGTTGCGCCCGTGCAATCTTGTGCGACAGTGCGCGGTTCGTATCAAATTCATCGACTTCTCTACCGTTTATCGTACAGATATCAATCTTGTGGTTATGGTTTACCATCTACAATGACAAAATATGCATTGTAATAATCGATCAAATGTAACAAGTTAGACGTCAAAGAAGTTTGAAGCATTAGTGAAAAAGATGTGGCATCGTCGCCGAGAAAATATCGCCGATGCCAACATAACATGATTTATTACATGATTGGCAGGCGAAAATTGTGTCCGCGGTTAATACACCGATTACCTATTTATAACCACCGGTGATCAGTGTTATGTAACAAATGATCTTCAGATTAATTTCGATTCTTAAACTATTGTTATGCATATTCTCGAAAACAATCACGTTGGTACGAAAAAACCTCATCGCACAGCTGTTTGATGACGTGCACGCCAGTTTAGAAAAATCAGAGTATATCTACTATTCAACCATTTCTGCTGAATCAAAATCTTTAGTTTTCTAAGGTTAAATTTTCAAGAGAAAATTCAATTCAGAATGCATCTCATTCAGAAATTCGTGCAAATTGAACTTAAAATATAAATTGCAAAGTGACATTTGGTTATTCGATTGAATATTTGGAAAGTTATTCGCAATTATCATTTTTTTCATTCATCACTCTAGATGTAGTTAAATTTGCAAGAAAAAAATCAATTCAGAATGCATCTCATTCAGAAATTCATATGAATTGAACTTAAAATATAAAATGCAAAACGACATTTGGCTCTTCGCGAGAATATTTGGAAAAATTATTCGCAAATATCATTTTTTTAATTCACCACTCTAGAATTAGCCATATGAGCAAAGCCTGATCTATTTAGATATACAAATGATATGAACGAACCCAAATAAAACTTAAAGTATATATATATAAACAATCTTTATTGGGCTATCGACCCCAAGGGGTCTTTCCGCCTAACTTAAAGTAATTTTTCGACTATAATGTATTTGTATATTGGGTATTTTTGGTGGAGGCGCCTGGATATAATTATAAAACGGCGAGTTATATTAATGATTTTTTTTTAAATATTACTGTAATGATTCTTATCATCCTTTATCCTCATCTTTTCTCAATAAATTATAACATAATTTATCACATAATACATTTAAATAATAAAAAAAAACTCAAGGTTACAGTTAATAGTACTTCTGCCACTAGCTGTAACCTTAAGCGTTTAAAATTTGTTACATAATAGGAACAAAAATCGATTGTTTTCGAGATAAAGCAATAACTTTTTCAAATGGCTCAAATCTCATTGGCTATTCGATATGAGCTCGCTATTAAGCAGTTCTGGTATAATTTAACCAACTTCTTGTCTGCTCAAATAAGGGAGATCCCATTTTAATGAATCGCCCGTTCACCAAACTCGGGCAAGGAACGTCGCTGTATCTTACTAATTTCGTTCGTTCGTTAAGGCTGATTCATAGATTTCTTACGCGACTCAACGCTACGCTGTGGCAATGCTATCGCTATGTGCATTTTCAACAGCGTTTAATGCGCGTTGAAAATGCCTATGGCGATAGCATTGTCACAGCGTAGCGTTGCGTCCAATAAGAAATCTGTGAATCAGCCTTTATAGCAAACGATGCTAAAGTTTAAATTCAATAAATACTTAATATAAAACTTCAGCTACAATAATATCAACAAATAAAATACTTCAACTTCAATAATATAAATATCGTAAAATGAAAATAAAAATTATGAAAATAATGTAACATGAAAACTGCACCAAATATAAAATAGCTACTAAGTTCCTCATTATTATTGCCCACCCATTTCAAATTTTGAATATCAGTATTAACAAGGAAACACGTAACTACTGCAGCATACAAGTAGTTTAAAATCGGATAAATACCAAATTAACGTACAGTTCCCTTCTCCATTGTCCAAAAATTTCTCCAGAAACGAACGCTTTCTTTATGCCGTGCAATAAAAATCTCCTTCCCTTCTCGCGAGTTATTCTTTCCTGCACCATTATTTGTCCATTCGCATTCGTTCTTCCCCTTCGCTGTACGCCGCTTCTAATGTGTCTTTTACACACAGCGATATTGAAATCCGGGGCCGGGTGTGTAATGGCGAGAACGTATTTTATTGCGTTTTTCCCTTAATGTGGGTCAGCCCTTACAATCGGATATTCCTGGCTCCTGGAGGATATTACTTTCAAACGGGAGATGCGGAGTAATACAAATGGATTCGTTCGGTGCAGGCCATAACTTCGCGTGAAAATCGTCGCCGGAGACGTCGTTTGCTTAAAGGAAGTCTTACAGTTTGATGAATTATGGAGACTCGGAATCGAATTTATTGACCGCACTAGGGTAAAACAATTTCCATGTGGAGTGCATAGCGTTAACTGATTTAAAATGTGTAAAATGGTTTAGGCCATTATGGCAAACATTGTAGTTTATAGCAAATTAAAAATTGCAGTGTGAGTAAAGCAACACATTTCTATTTAAGGTGCATATTTGGGGTATAAGATTTTTTTTATGAAGCTTAAGTATATATGATGTTAGTGGAAAGTTTGCGAAAGAAATTCGGGGCGTCCACGAAATGCATCGTCGTCCTGTTCTTATTTTTCCGTGTGTAAGTTTGAAACTTTACGTTGACTAACCTGGGGCTACAAATCCAGTTCCAAGTGCAAAAGTTAAGAGACTAGACAAATTTTCGCAAATAAATAATCTCCTCCGGGTAAAACAAGAATCGACGGAAAGTTAGAACCTTACAGAAAAGTTTTCAGTAATCAGACTGCAATAGGAGATTGCTAATCGCAATTTAAACCGTTGCGCCGATAATTCCTTATGACTCCAAAACTATCACTACGTGGTGGGAAATATTGGCGTGACTGGTTTTAATTAAATATTAACGCTTTATTATCGTAAAAACGGCGTTAACGGCTTATATAGAAGAGTTGCGCACTTCTATTGCACGTAAAATGTAACGAGCGATAAAGCAGTTTAATTTAAAATGAGTACTCAATATAATTAAAGATTATAGTTGTATTAACTGGGGGTAATGATGCAGCTTGACGAACAGCACTGTGTAAGTGCCCGATCAATCTCTCGTCGCTCTGGTAACGGGACCGATCACGCGCCCTCCCGGTAATGCAACCCGCTAATTAGCCGTTAATCACCCCTTCCTCCCGAGGGACCACCCGATTTCCACTACCACACATTCTTATCACAATTGCTGTGTGAGGGAATGCGACGTTTTAAACCGTCCGCCTGATTTACGGCCGCGCTTACATTAAAAAGGTGAATTTATCGCTCCACCACAAATTCTTATTTAGCGAGATATCAACGCTAAACAAAACTTAAGGAAAACCCCTTTCCGTCGTAAAATTTCCACAAAGACAAGAAAAAAGATTGAAAAATATTGCTTATGCAAATTCCCCCAGACATATTTCATACGTATCTGTTTAAAATTTTAATGGAATAGTTACCGTCGCAAAAGTTTGTGGCATTGTAAAATTAATACGTCTGAAACATCTCTGTGTACACAAAGTTCACGACTCATATTACTTTATTGGCAAAATGTAATCGTACTTGGGTAATAACTTGGGTAATTTCTACATTAAATACGTTGAATTCATTATCTTGTACATTCATATCTATGAGCATAAATTGAAGGCGTCACAACCTTTGTATTTGGTACTTAAAATGTGATAACTACTATTTATACATAAAATATACAGAGAGCGCATGAAGTATTAAAACCTGGCTTTATTTTTTCCCTTGTATAAATTTTTGAAAAATGCTTCAACAGGTCAAAATGATTTTTTTTCAAACAAATATTTCAGACCATTTTCATTTTTCCATCTCTCTCCATTTTGAAGTTATGACGTCAGAGCCATTTTTTTTAAGACAACCAATATTTTTATTATTGATTTTGATAGTACTTTTTATTATATTTTCAACAACATGACATTTTCAATATGCATATTTGTAAAAAGTTGAGAAAAAGTGCGTTAAAGTAAAACTATTACATTATTATTTCAATGTGCAGAATGCATCTAGTTACCATTCAAACCAACGTCAGTTAAAACAAAATTAGGAAAACAGGCTTGGATTTTAAATATTGGAATAAAACAAAATTGATTAACCTGAACAATCTACCTGAACAATCTAGTACAATTATGTGAAACAAATTATTACCTACTCACAGTCAGATTGACGTTTCATTCGATTCATCGTGTCACAAGTTAATTTCAAAATGGTTCGACGATTTTCTGAGGCACAAAAAATTGAAATTCATATGATTAGAGGTTGTGTTAATAGAATACGTACCTACGAAGAAGTGTGCATTTATTTTAATAATAAATATCTGCTTCAAGTACCTCTTCTTAAGACGCCTGTTAGTGCAATAATAAGAAAGTATGAGCAGTTGGGACATTAGAGATCAGATTAGAGACCGTCAGATCCGGAAGATGTTAAGCTAAACGTGCTATTTGAGTTGCAAGAAAACCCTCATATTCACTCCAGAGCGGTTGCGGCAAAAAGTGAGCTTTCACAAACATCTGATTTAAAAATTTTGAAACTGCAGAAATGGCATCCTTACAAAGTAAATTTAGTCCACGAACTGAACGAAGATTATTTTGATCGTAGGGTTCAGTTTTGCGAACAAATGATGAATATCTGTAACGTTGATGAAGGGTTTACTACCAGAATTTTATTTAGTGATGAAGCAACTTTTGATGAAGTTGTGATGAAGGATCCCCCTCGGGGGATCCTGTAACCCCTAGAGGGCGCGCCCCAGGTGGCGGATAGGGGGAAGCCCTCACCGGCTTAGCCGGCGGGTAGGTGGGAAATAAAATACCACCCGCGGACCAAACAGGATGGGCAGATCGGGCTCATAGCTGCAGAGAAAGCAGCCGATCTAGGAGAGAATCTCCGAACAAGAAATCCTGATCCTCCTGGTAGGGGGTTGAGGCATCGGGTTAACTCCTCGATACTCGGAAAAAACACAAACTGTTAAAAGAACCAGTCAACAGCCTCGGAACGGAATGGAAACTAAAAGACGACATAAGCTACGGAACCGGAAAATAATTTTAGGAACATGGAACATTCAAGGCCTCTCAACAAAAACTAACGAAGTACTCTCAGAATTAATGAAAAACAAAGCAGACATAATAGTCCTAACAGAAACAAAAAAGAAAGGACAAGGCTCGGAAAACCTCGGGAAATAAATATGACCACTTCTATAGTGGCGTAGGGAAAGAAAAGAGAGCCCAACAAGGAGTATCGATCCTTATTCGGAAAGAGCTCAGAAGATTTATAACAGCATGGGAAGCAATTAACGAGCGAATGATTAAGATGAACCTAACTCTATATGGACAAAAACTGACAATACTAGGCGTATACTCCATAAACGATGATGCAATAGTAGCAAAAAAAGACCAATTCTACGAACAACTAAACTGCGAAATGATAAAAGTGGGCAGCACACGAGAACTCATAATGATCGGAGATATGAACGCCAGAATCGGGAAAAAACATCAGGATAAAGTAGTAGGACAACACGGAGAAGATGCACTAAACGACAACGGCTGCAGATTAATCACAATATGCGAACAAAATAACCTCAAAATACAGAACGGATTCTACCCACACCGCAATATACATAAATACACCTGGACACAAAAAACAAAGAACCTGAAATCTATAATAGACTACACAATAACTCGACAGAAAACTAATCTAGTCATACAAGATGTAAGGGTGTATAGAGGGGCAACATGCGGCAGCGACCACTACCTGTTGAGAACAAATATCCTGTTCCCAAGGAAGTACGAAAAAGAAGAAAACACAAACAAGAACGAAGGAGAAAAAGGAAAAGAGGACAGATTTAACTTGGACAGCTTAGAAAATGAGAGCACACAAAACCTATACAAGGCAAGATTGGACCAAAAACTACAGACCATACAACATAAGGATAACGAAGAGCATTACCAATATATCAAATCATGCATACATGCAGCGGCCAAAGAAGCATTAGGCTATAAAGAGCAACAGCAAAGAATAACACCATATTGGTGGGACGTAGAAATAGAAGAGAATATAAGAGACAAGAGAGAAAAGTACCTGGCATACTTGTCGAATATGTCGAACAAGCATAAAATATTGTATAAACAGGCACAGGCAAAAGTCCGAAGGAAAATTAGCCAGGAGAAAAACGAAGCATGGGAGAGAAGATGCGAAAAAATAAACACGTATATAGGCGGACGAAAGAGTAGCGAAAGCTGGAAAACGCTAAAATCCCTGAGACAAGAAAAAACAAAAGACCTAATATCACCAATAACAATAGAAAAATGGGATGACTACTTCAAACAGTTATTAACAGAAGATAGACTACCCTTCCAAGAGAACACAGAAGGAGAAAGAAACATAATCACAACGGCATCACCAACCAGAATAACTATAGCGGACGTAAAACAAGCGTGTAAATCACTAAAGAATAGAAAGGCACCCGGACCAGGAAATATCCCAGCAGAACTCATTAAATGTGGAACAACAAAACTATACCAAGAACTAACGACACTATTCCAGAATTGCTTAAATGGAAAGCCAACCCCAGAAGAATGGAACATCGCGCTTATATCAACTATACACAAGAAAGGAGACACCTTGAACTGCGACAACTACCGAGGGATAGCAGTAACGAGTACACTATATAAAGTATACGGTAAGATCTTGGCAAAAAAAATCGAAATAGAATACAGTGATATGGAAGCGGAAGAACAAGCAGGATTCAGGGTGGGAAGGTCCACAATCGACCATCTATTCTCCGTCACTCAAATAATTGGAAAGAAACATGCGTACAACCAGGAAACCCATCTTGTGTTTATAGATCTAAAAAAAGCATATGATAGTGTACCACAAAGTAAACTATGGGAAGCACTAGAAACAACTAACATCAATGTAAACATAATAAAGGCGATAAGAAGATTATACCAACAAGCATCAGCGAAAATAAAGATGGGACAAAAATTATCAAAAGGCTTTAGTATAACTAAGGGGCTTAAACAAGGATGCTGTTTATCTACGACCTTGTTTAAAATATTCCTAGAACAAGCACTAAAACAGTGGAAAAGAAAATGCAGAAACATGGGTATACCCTTAAACGATAATATCGTACACACACTGTGCTTCGCAGACGATCAAATAGTGATAGCACAAGATCTACATGACATCGAATATATGACCAGAAAACTCATAGAAGAATACAGCAAATGGGGAATGGAAGTAAATATAAAGAAAACGGCATATATGTGCATAGGAGGACAACAACAAGACCTCATCCTAGAAGACGGAAGATGCATAAAAGAAGCCAACAAATATAAATATTTAGGAGTACAGATAACCAATGACGGAACACTAGATGACAACATAAAAGAAAGAAATACACAAGGAAGAAGAGCAATAGGTATGTTGAATGGAATATTATGGGACAAAGGCATAACGAACAAAAACAAACAACGAATATATAATACCATAGTAAAAACCATACTAACATATAGTAGCGAAGTATGGACACTCAAAGACAAAGCAGAAAGAACCCTAAAAGCAACGGAAATGGATTTCTGGAGAAGAGCTGCTGGGAGGTCCAGAATGGAGAGAATAACCAACGACAGGATAAGAGAAAGCATGGGAGTAACACACACCATAATTGAGGACATCAGAGTAAACCAACTAAGATGGTATGGACATGTACAAAGAATGACAGACGAAAGACTACCAAAACAAATATGGGAATGGACACCACAGGGAAGAAGGAGAAGAGGAAGACCCAGGAGGAGCTGGAGAGAGGACGTGGATAAAGAGCTGAGAGAGAGAGAAATAGAAGAGGACTTATGGATGGACAGAGACGGATGGAGACTGGAAATCGGAAGACGTCGGAAGACGTTGTAAACCGATATATATATATATATATGAAGCAACTTTTTATTTGAATGGAACGGTGAATAAACAAAATTGTCGCTATTGGTCCGAGCTCAACCCTCAGTGGATAATGGAAGCCCATACCCAATTTCCGGAAAAATTAAACGTTTGGGCAGGAATAGTAGGTGATATTATTATTGGGCCCTTCTTCATTGATGGCTCGTTGACAGTCCAAAAATATTTGGAGCTATTGAGAGATTACCTCGTTCCAGCTTTGGCAGTTCTATTACCAAATCAACACGATCCCGACATTCCAAATGAAGACTTATGGTTCTAACAAGATTGGGCTCCACCTCATTATAGCCCAATGGTACGCGACTATCTCAACGAAGTCTTCCAAGGCAGGTGGATTGGCAGAAAGGGTTTTGTTGAATGGCTAGCACGTTCCCCCGACCTGACTCCTTTAGATTTTTTCTTATGGGGTTACATCAAAAGTAAAGTATACTTTAATCGGCCAACCACAATTGAACAATTGAAAGAACGGATCCAAGTCGAAATGAGACAAATACAGCCAGAAATTCTCCTCAATGTCTGTGCAGCCTTTCGACATCGATTGGCACACTGTCAAGAACAAAATCCTCAACAATTTGAACATCTAATTTGATTATTTTTCCCTAACCAATATTTTTTCGTTATTTTAATTATTTTTGTGACTTCATATTATTTTAAAACTTATCTTAAAACAAGTCATTAGTATTTTTTCTCGATAAAAATTTCTTTTGGTTTTCTGTTTTTATTTTTGAAATTGACGATATTGTAATAAGTATGTTTTTCAAGATGATCAATTTTGTTTTATTTCAATATTTAAAATCCAAGCCTGTTTTCCTAATTTTGTTTTAACTGACGTTGTTTTGAATGGTAACTAGATGCATTCTGCACATTGAAATAATAATATAATAGTTTTACTTTAACGCACTTTTTTTCATTTTTTTCAAATGTTACATATTGAAAATGTCATGTTGTTGAAAACATAATAAAAAGTACTATCAAAATCAATAATAAAAAATATAGGTAATCATTTAAAAAAAAATGGCTTCATAACTTCAAAACGGAGAGAGGTTTAAAAATGAAAATGGTCTCAAAATATTTGATTGAAAAAAATCAATTTGACCTGTTGAAGCATTGTTCAAAAATTTATACAGGGGAAAAAATAAAGCCAGGTCTTAATACTTTATGGGCTCTCTGTACATATTTCATTGTCATAACAAACAATGAAAAGACTCAATTCTGCATAAAAAAATATAGAATAGAGACAATCACTTCATAAGTTTACAATGTTTATTTTTTCAAATATTTAAAGAAATTGTTTTCTAAATGACTATAGTCTATGCCAGATAAGATGTCACTTTTCACATAAAACCGAAATATCCTCCACTGGTGGAATCGGACCAATGAGAATGCATCCCAAAACCGCGGAAGGTGTTTTGAGCCATAAACCATAATGTATTCCTTTGATCCCTTAGAAATGAAGTACTTTGGAATAAGCAACAGTATTACTCAGGGACTTTAAGCTTATTTTACCTCAATGAACTAGGATGGTTCAAGAGATGCATTCGCACTTTTGTTAAAAAGTCCGACAGGACAGAGGAGGGGCTTTGGTTTTATGTGAAAAGTGTCATCTTATCTAGCAAGGACTATAGCATTCAATGAATGATTTTAGTGGCAACTAACACCAAAATAGAAATATATCAAAGACATTGTGATGTAAAGATAGTTCGCCTCCTCGAGGTGCACCCTGGATAACGCTACATCAACTAACACAGACTGGCGGTCAGATAATCTTAGGATCTCCTGACAAAGGTACATACTATAATACTACAAATGAGAAGTTTGTAGTAGTGAAATTACAAGTTTCTGTTGTTGACTGGCTATAGATATTGTTACATGTATTTATCACCATTTGATTTTCATATTTTCTCTTCTTCGGTAGCACATCGCTAGTGTATGTAAATGTAATTAATTAGATTTCTTGTTTCTTAACATTTGTTTACTCTTGTACTTTTTCTCTAAAATAATCGGGGAAGCAGGAAAATTCATTCTAACCGATTCAACGCCGGGTATATAAAATAAATATTGTGAAAAAGGTAAGTGATTTAATTAATTTTAATAATGAATTTATTATTCAGAAATTACAATATAGAGAAAAAAAATCAACTGTTAGAAAATACAATAATAACTTTGGTGTCCATATTAGGTAACGATGCTTTTGATCTTATAAAAACTATTTTTCAAATTATTGAAATTTCAAGAATAACGTAAATATCAAACTTAAATCAAATTTTAAAATATACAAGAACGATTAGGTTACAATCGGACGATATAACACTGGAAAAAGAATGCCTAATCACTGCTCAATTATAGTTAATTTATTTTTCATAAATGTCAAATTTGTAAGGGACTTTTCAACATTTTTTTTTTTAATACAGAAATACATATACGTATTCTCATACTTTTAAAAATACAAAAACTATAGGGTCATAATATAAAAATATAAACCTGCAAAAAAAATTAATCTTAATCACGTCTTAATAATATTTTCAGAAAACAAGTCCAAAATTATTCGCGATTTATCCCGAACATATTGCCAAATTTAAACCCATTAATTAATAAATTTGTAAAAACTTACTATAGTATTACTAAAATACTACTGGACTACTGAAAATCTAATCTAAATCTAAATCTGGAAATAATCTATCCAATTTTGTAAGAATACTTTAGATATATGCGTAATTCTTAAAATTTGATATAAGCCTACTTTATTGATGAATATTGCCAATTTTGATCACATATTTTTAAATTTCATAAGAACCGACCAATTTAGAAGGAATGTTCCAAATGTTATTAAAAATGTCTTTAAATTTGCAAGTTTTAAAGAATTGCGAATCATTAAAGTAGTTATACATCCTCACGACATGCGCATTAATCTCTGTAACTTTTTTTTTAAACAAATCTAAAATTATTCACGGCTTATGCCAAATATATTGCCAAATTTGAACCTATTTATGTTAAATTTGAGAGGATTCGTAAATTTGGACAAATATATTTTCAATTTTGCAAGAATGTTTTAGACCGATGGGCGATTCCTTCCTTTATTGCGATTCAGCATTAAAATTGACAAGTTTGAAATAATATTTTTAGATTTCGCGATAATTGGGGATGCAATTTCCACTTTTGATAAAATTTTAAGTTTGGTGACAATAGACAAATTTAGGAGAAGTACTTAAAATGTTACTCAAACTGTTTTAAATTTCGCATGTATCCGCTAACCAAAAAAGTTCGTGCAGTTTACAAATTTAAAAGTACTTCAAATTTGTATTTCTTAGGATTTAAATATGTATTGTTAAAAGAGTGTTATATAATGAATTTTGTCTTGTTCTCTTCTCAGTACAAATGTCTACTGAAGATGACCAGGTAGTGGTTGAAATGTACATTTAGAGAAATAAACGTCGTTGTGAAAAAGGATAATTTGTTATTTTGTTTCTTTAAGTGTTAATATTTCACAAGCTCCAACCGAATATTTTTCGTAAATTAACTCTTCGTCGTTGGCAAATCTTGGTCCCCTTAACTTTTTTTTTATGTGCTGAGCAGAAAATAGTCACAAGGCGCAAAGTCAGGGCTATAGGGAGGGTGATTTAATTCGTGAAACTTTAAATCCTTCAGAGCATATTGGACAATGCCAGCTTTGTGTTCCGGAGCATTGTCATGCAAAGGCAAAATTCCATTATTGAATTTTTCTTTGCGTGTATCTTATATTGCTTTTTCCAATTTGCCTAAAATTTCGGCATAATAGATTTCTTTCATGGTGGTTTTACGTGGCAGGTCATCAATCAGCAAAATTCCTTCAGAGTCCCAAAAGATCGTGGCCATTGCATGGATTCCAGTTTGCTTTCAACATCATAGTAATGAATTCATGTTTCATCGCCAGTAACAATTCGTTGTATAATCCCTTCTTCCTGCCCTTCACAAAGCTCCAAAAATAGTTGAGAAGTTTCAACTCGACGCTGCTTATCGAACGGGATCAGCATTTTTGGGAAACATCTTGCACTTACCTTTGACATGCCTAAATAGTCATGAATGATGATCTAAACAAGTTCGCTGCTTATCTGCAGACTTTCAGCTAGTATATCAATTTTGACTCGTCGATCTTCAAGAATAAATTCATCCACTTTTCGAATAGTTTCTTGAGTGATGGCTGCATTTGGACGGCCACTGCGAGGATCATCTTCAAAGGACTCCCGACCCCACTTAAATTGTTTTTACCAGAATTTAACGGTTTTATAGGATGGGGAAGAATCGCCATGAATTAATTTCCATCGGACTATTTCCTTCTCTTGTTAAGAACTTGATGAGGGCGCGGTGCTCAATTTTTTCTATTATAAAAAACCTTGACACATTAGAAAATTTCTGTAGAAATGTACAACCAGAACTGAACAATGATAATTGCGTGACAGTTTTCTGATAGTTTAAGGAAAATAATAAACAAACAATTTTTGTTTTTCATAGCCTCCTTCATAGTTAGGTACCTTTTTTTATCAGCTTGCCCAGCTTGTGTTTCTTAAATTTGTTATTGGTATCTGGTGATATAGGTACATATTCCACACATATTTGAATGCATGTAGGAATATATTCTTCACTTAAAGATTATGGATTAGACAGTGGTACGTTATCCCATGGGCAAATTGGGTATTTGCCCAGAGCCCCCAACGGCAGAGGCGTCCCTGGGGGGCCAAAATCAATAGGATATTTTTTTTTATAAAAAAAAATTGTTGCTTTAATTGATATTGTATATTATATAATGCAAAAAAATAACACTGCACATGGGGGCCCCCAAATTCAAATTTGCCCAGGGCCCCATGAAGCCATAACGCGCCGCAGGGATTAGGCAAGCTTCCCCAATAAGGTGTGTGTTTGACTTGCATGACGACACAATAATCCGGCATTTCAAAGCGCAGGTACAAACAGCAATCGAGCAAACATCGCGCCTGCAATCCATCGAGCCATTGATAAAATTACGCAGACGTACACGCGAATCATGGCCGCAAACAACTTGGTGAAGCACGTAAATAAACACAGCAACAACCTCGTCATGCAAGATGGTGTAATGTAAGTAAAACGCCCGAGACGTGCGGCTATAATGAATTGTGTTAAAACATTTTAGCGCTCTTTAACCTCATATTGATTGATTGATAGGTTGCATTACAGTGTCGTATTCTTGCGGTTGCAGAAAGGAACAGGCCACGCTAGAATACTTAACGAGGGAGAGCTGGGATGAAAAATGGGGCTTTATGGGAGATTTCGATAAAGTATGTACACACTTTTAATAAATAACGTCATAAAGTATTTGTAAAAGACCTAAATTTTAGATGATTCTATTTCATGGTGGTGTGAATGCGTTTCTGCGATGATTGCAAAGCCGCAATTTCATAAATTGCGACATCAGTTTCGCTCCACGTTACACAAAAATTAAAACGTTTGAAAGGACGCCGAGTTTTCTGGTAGTGTCGGTAGCTTTTCATCGTCTGCAGCTTCTGAAAGCGCGACGAACAAAGCAGGAAATTGGCGACATAACTAAACCCTCACTATACAACATTTCCACTACTTCAAAGCGTAGTCCTATCAGAATTGCGCCACTAAAAAAAAACCACGAACGAGCAATATTGCACTACAGCTTTCAAATGCATTGCTTCGCTTTAAATAATTGCATTATCGCATGACGCGCATAGTAATAATTGCGGAATAAAGTTTATGCTTCTGGAACAGTATACGTAAAATTGTATTAAAACTATATGTGCGAGGGCGAGAAGGGAAGTTATTATAAAATACACTTTAATCAAAAACTACACAGACTAATAAGAAATTATGCAGTAAAACCGTTTCTCCGTCTTAAGTTTTAAACGCTCTCCGGGAATTTATTCGCTCCCGAGGAAATATAGTTACGAAAACTAGAGCAAGCCAGCCCAATTTATAAGACTTCAATTTAAAAAGTGGAGCCGAAAAGACTTCTCGGCGGTTATTATTTCAGCTGCAGCCGTAACTTTCTAACGGGATTTAAATGTGGAATTATTTTACTGCAGCCAATCTCCATCTATTTGCGTAATATCAAACGGTACGTCAATCGGGCGAATTTCCATCTAACATTTCGTGTTTCGCAAAAACATTTTACGACGCTTACAAACACATGGCTTCATTCCGCCCTGAGGGGCGCGCAAAATTTATTGTTCCTTCCCGTTCAAACCGACGCAGAATCGAGCCGATCACTCCGGAATTTTATTCCTCTTCCCAAATTGACAGTAAAGTCTCGCCAAAGTAACGCGCCGTTTAAGGTATGATTATTTGATGGCATTCAAATATCTTCGCAGGGGTGCCTGGAAATAGCACGTGAGAGAGGTATTAGTCCCGGGGAATACAAGAGGATGATAACAAGGAGAAAAGGACCTAAGCTACCAGCTGTGTCTACATGGGATCCGGCATCTTCCGGGCCGATGCCCCGGACTACGGCAGGTGAGCAGCTTTCAGGTCCGCTCACCCGGATTTTTCTTACACACTGCTGAATTAATTCACACCAAGGTACGACCGTCAACGGCGAAGGATGCTCAGGGAATTGCTGGACCTCGGAAATTATTCGGTCTCCTTTTTTGTAATTACAGAAGACGTGGCGTTTCCACTCGCAGCAGTCAGTCAGAGGTTTTTTATTGCAGAATTTCTTTAAGAATTATATCCGGCATAAAACTTCCCCAACAGCAAAATTAATACTACACACTGATTTACAAATTAATAACTGACGTAACGACGGAAAGACCGATTAGGTATAATTCCTAATTAATATGATAGTATTTAATATTAATAAATACGACAGTACTTGCCAGAATAAACAGTAGGTACTGAAGTTTGTAGACCAACACCTATACACCAAGTGTTTGTTTACACCAATTGTTTGTTCCGGGGAATTTCGGATTTAACAGCCTACTAGCTCAAATCAGTTTTTTTACATTTTTTGCAAATATTTTATAGTATAACCCTACTAAAAATTTAAACCGGTGAAAATTACTAAAACTGCTCTATAAGAGTACACAAAAAAATTATACCGAGCTATTTAAAAAAATTACCGGTGACGTCACAACAAATACATGAAGGTATTTAAAAAGTATTTTTCACCAAGTTGTAGCTAAGACTGTCCCATTTAATAATATATATGGTATTTTGATGATTAAATAACAAATGCAGTCGCTACAGTCTTGGGCGCTTTTTATCGAACACACTATATACTGCTTTACATGTTATCTTGGTAACTTTTCATTATAGTATTGCGTGTTCTTGTTGTGTTGCTATTAAATTAACTATTTCATCATATCAATGCGTATTTTGTTGTGTTAAGATTTAATTATCTTATCTCGTGTATAGAAAAAAAACAATGTCAGCTAGAGAGATTTTTCGAAAATGGTCTCGGGAAGACTCAAAACAGATATTTGCGTTGAAATTTTAAATTCGAAAATTTTCACCAATATGTATGACCTTAAAGCTTAAATGTCTTGAATTATTTCAGTGGTAGGTACTAAGAAGGACATTGGTTCCACTGAAATAATTCATGATATTTGAGCTTTACTGTCATACATTCATAATATTTGAATGATGCCAGAATAAATAGTATTTACTTACCTAATAGTACCTACTGAAGTTTGGGTAACCAAGCATAATTAATCATTGTGCCGAGTTCAGTTCGGTATGCTTGATTGCTTAAACTTCAGTACCAACTGTTTATTCTGGCAAATACTATCATATTAATTATGCAATTATGCATTAATTGCAGTCTTGGGCGCTTTTTATAGAACAGTATAATTCTCTAGAAATGTCCCAAATTTTAAAAATATCTCTAAAGTGATTTAAGAATTAAGCTGTTTTTTTTAATTAATGCAAAAGTGTTTCGATTTCTTTTTTGAAATTTTTGGAATTTCATTCAAAAAGATTTTTTAAATCTGTAGCATGTTGTTCCATACTTTATAAACTTGTTAAACCTAATGTTAGATATTTATATTGTTTTTGAAGACTTTCTTAAATCTAATGTTTATAACAAATTTTATTATATTTTGGATACATCTTTAGCCTAGTTAATATATATTATAAATATTTTATAAATTATAACAGAAATGATCATAAAATATTATAATCTTCTGTCGGATTTCCAGAGGAATCAAGTGCATTTCTGCACTTTAGAAATTTGCACAAAATCTTATTTAAATTTCGTAAATAGATTAATATTTAATATTAAATATTTTAAAAGTAAAGTAAATATTTTATATTTTACACTTAGAAAGTTTGAAGTAATATGTATTACTTGATGACTGGGTGTACAAAGAGAAATACTAGTTATTTGTATACCAAGGCCGCGAAATTGTATTTTAACGTACAGAGAGAAGAATTGTCGCGGAGGCAAAACAATGTCAATAATGTTAAAGGACTTCGCGGACAAGGTATACACAATATTTTTTGTGCAACTAAACATTTGTGATACAAATATTTTAATGAAATAGTTTTCATTGGTCATTATTGTGCACATAATAAATTACACTATCACTATTGAAATCAAGTAAACACACATAAAATAATAATAATAAATATACGCGAAAAAGTTCGCTCTATGTCAGTTTTTGTGCTTTGCGCGAAATTTGATTTCGCGGACTGTTTAGCGTATGCAAAATGGACACTTCTCGTCCGGTTGCACAAAATAGTATATTATTTCACACGGAGGAGAAGTAAGACTTTTCCTGGCGCGCCTGAGTTATAATAGAAGGCAAGCCATGAAAAGTCACTTGGACTCCAAGTGATGTGTACTATTTTTTTCTTCAAACGTTCTGCAAAATACGAAATCTCGTAATTTTTATATATAATTTTTACAAATAAATTTAATATCAAAGAGTGTCATCATATGTTGGTTTTCTTGATTAAAACTATTTCAGCATTTGGCACTGACAGTGATAATTTTTGTTGAAGAAACCATTTATAGATTTAATCAATTACTAGTGAAAGCAGTTTATCTACAGGAAAATAGGAAATACATGCAAAACATCGATATTTAATTGTTATTTGATGTAATTTATAGTATTGCTTCGCTTTGTTTAGAAGGCAAGCCATGAAAAGTCACTACGCCTCCAAGTGAAATTTACTATTTTTTCTTTAAACGTACTGCAAAATACGAAAAATCGTAATTTTGATATATAATTATTACAAATAAGTTTAATATCAAAGAATGCATCGTATGGTTTTTTTGTTTTCTTGAGAGAAACTACACAATTTTGAGTAATTAAAAACAATTACATATTTTTGAGTGTTAATTATCTACTTTTAATCTTTTGCAATATTGGAATTTTTAGAAAATGTTTCAATCTTTGACATATCATATTCAGATTATTTTTATAAAACCTTTAATAGCTTCTATTGTAGGAAAATCTTAAACATGCAGAATAGTGTACACTGGAAAGTTTATTCACTTTGAAATTTATCTAGCATGTAGTTGCAAGTTATTATTTATAAAAAAATATATTCAGTTTGTTTAAATTCTGGAAATAAATTATAAAAAACGTTAGTAATTTGGAAATAATTACAAATCCTAAACGATAAAATAAAAAAAATCCCAAAATACGTTTACGATCTATATCAGTTATAGGTTTTCGTAAAAACAATGTAAAAGTTTGACAAAACACAATTCAAAATATCTTAAAAGTTTTACAGGCTTAAGAAAATAGATAAAAGCTGTTCAAACCTTAATAAAAATTTCCATCAAAGTTTAAAAGCAGCAGTGCTAAAATTTTCATAAAAAAGTTTAGTAATTTATAATACATATTATGTAAATTTGTAATAAATTATTGTAAAAAGTTGACAACTCAGAATGAAAATTTTGATTGAGGTGCGCAAATTTCAAAAACCACGTATGTTGAAATAGCCGAAATACCTTTAAAAAATTAGATATTCATAACAAATACAGTTATGCTAAAATATCATAATAATTTCAGTAGGTAATTAATTTGTGAATTTTAAACTATTAACATTAAAAAAATCCAAAATACGTTAGGAAATTATAATAATTCTATGATAGCGAAAAAATATATAAAACATAAAGTTCAAATGCTATAATTTGTTAAAAACTTTTCAAGATTTAAGTATTCAAAAATTTACTAATGTGAATAAAAGATTCATAAAACTCAGATACAACTTCAACAAAACATTTGTTCACTAGGAAATTTATTCAGCTGATTTTTTTTTTCTCTTACACTTTACAAATCAAACTTTAAACTAAGAGTTATATGTGCATTCTATACATGGAGCGAGTTTGAAATATATGCATGGAAGGACTGAGACCAGTCAAACTTGAATATAAGTTTTATTGTATTTTTTCTTTGGTATGAGCTATTACTTTTTTATTTGTTTTCCATGTGTAATTTAATTTAACCTGTGTAAATTATGCTAGTGTTAGATACATCATTAAATTATTATTATTATTATTATTAATTTTGTCAAAATTTGAATTATTCTTCTTCTTCTTCTGTTGCCACACACCCATGTTGTCGCGAATTGTCTTCTACTGAATTCTATTATTTGATTCTAATTGCAATTATTACTGTTGCTTTTTCAATGATTACTGTATTTTTTTAAAATAGTTTCTCACAAATTTTCAATTATTCTGCCAAAGGATTAATGACAAATGTTCAACTATTTCAAGGATAAGTCTAGTTGTACTAATTTTGATTAATTTAAAGTTTGAAATTAAGTTTAGCAGCATTAAGTTTCTATCAATACAAATTATCAATTTCCAATTCTTACTGAGAACAATTACATTACTATCTGAATAATCATTGATAATTGTTGAAATTGCAATGATTACTGCTAAGTTTTCGTTTATTACCGTCCATATTGTAATATTTACTGTCAAATTTTGAATTATTCCCTCAATATTGCAATGGTTACTGTCCAAGTTTCAAAGATTGCTGTAAAATTTTCAAGTAAAAATTCGATAAATGCAACTTCTTAAATGCAACATTCTCTATAAGAGCAATATTTTTGCAAGTATGACATTTGACAGATAGACAGATAAGTATTTTAAATTTTCTAATTCAACTCTATTTTAAGACAAAAAAACAATTAAGTATGAATGAAGCTGTTGCATTTATCGAATTTTTACTTTATCTCTAAACATACGTATGAATGCCACCCACAAATTTCAATTATTACCGATCGTTTCATTTTTCGACAGACATTCAATAATTCTCTTCAAAATTTAATTTATTACTATCAACATTTCATTGATCACTGTAAAAATTTCAATGATTAATGTCATATTTTGAAACACTTCACTGTCAAATTTTGAATTTATTGGTCAACATTGAAATACTACTGTTCAACTTTCAAAGATTGCTGTCAAGTTTCCAACAATTTCTGTAAAACTTCAATTATCTTGCAAAATTTCAATTATTACTCTCACAATTTCAATGATTACTGCACTTTTTTAAAATAATTTCTCACAAATTTTTAATAATTCTGTGAAAATTTAATTTATTATGCCACAATTTTAATGATTACTATCAATTTTTTGAATTATATCTCACCAGTTTTCAAATATTCTGTCAAAATTTCAATTATGTAATAAACTTTCAACTATGTATTGTTTTGACTTTTACCATTTTTGTCTCCATTTCAAGCAGTAAGTTACAAAGTATACAGAGTGATTCAGCTAACTCAAAGTTTTAAAAGATTATTGAGTTCTTTTTTTTTCGAAATTAGAAGTTCCGGGCTTCCACGGACGATTGAATTAAAATATGTTTGTCTTTTTGGGATTTCTGATTATATAAGATATGGTATTATCCTCATTCTAAATGGAATCTCCTGAATTTTATTAGTTTTGAAAACATAAACTCTCCTTATTTCGTT
The DNA here is from genome assembly GCA_951805005.1 of Othius punctulatus. NCBI lineage: Eukaryota > Metazoa > Arthropoda > Insecta > Coleoptera > Staphylinidae > Othius > Othius punctulatus. The sequence continues at coordinate 33,625,288 of OX638138.1, read as the reverse complement.
AGTTTCAATTTTATGTTTTATGCATTATTTGATGCTCCGATAACAACTATAATAATTAAACCATTAATGACAGTAATCGTGACAGTGAATAATTTACTGTATTGTTGGATTTCTGATTATATAAGATATGGTATTATCCTGATTCTAAATGGAATCACCTGAATTTTATTAGTTTTGAAAACATAAACTACTCCTTATTTCGTTAGTTTCAATTTTATGTTTTATGCATTATTTTATGCTCCGATAACAACTGTAATAATTATACCATTAATGACAGTAATCGTGGCAGTGAATAATTTACTGTATTGTTAGGCACTACATTCGCTACAATTAAATTCAAATGAATATTGCGGTGTACTTGGAAGGCTTAATTTCTACTTTATACGCAAGATGAATACATTTAACTCTCTTGCAATTAAAAGCAAACTTAATTTCAGGTTTATGTATCCGCACAAATAATTACGCCTCCATTTATTTACACGGGCAACTTAATAAAACAAAGGTCATAATTCCCGTATTTTAATTCGCGTGGTATAATAGGTATAATATTCGCCTCTAGTTATAAATAAGACAGTCTGTGCAGCAATTACATCTGCGGCTGTGTATTAATTACGGGAATGTTCCGCGAATGCATAATTAGAAGCTCAGGTCTGGCGACAGGTGAGGGTGATTCACGCCATGCATTAACATACAAATCTGCCGGAGGAGATTATTTTCGGCAACATTTTAATCCGTCTCTCCTCCAGTGCGTAAATCATAGCGCCAAGGAGACGCTCTTTAATTTGCTGATTGGGCAGCGGGACGCGCTGCAGCTTTTAAGCAACTTTTTCCCATCTCGGCTGGGCATTATTCTTCGTCTTGATTTTTCTCCCGCTTGTTCTCCGTAAATCGTGCTTGAACTTCGCATTCATTTCCGAGGCCGTCTCTAGACCGAGTGCTAATTAAAATAAGTGATGCACTTTTGTGGTTGAATGGAAACTGTATATGATTACATAAATTGCAACCGTAGCACATTGTACGCGACGAGTCCGCGATAAATCCTCCTTAACCGACAGTTCTCTGTATTTATATTTTACTTTTTGCGCTTAATTTCGAGCTTAATGTTATTAAAGAAGAGTGAGAATGGGGGCGCTGTCGGCAAATGTGAGAGATTTATTGGTAGGTAAGTGCGGTTATCTCGAAATATTATATTTATTTCAAATATCTCTCTCCATTTCTGCTTAGCAAGCTGCACTGTCTGCGGCATTTATTTATGCAATTCCGCATCATATTTTGCAATGCTTTCACGCGCAATACAGTAGCAAGCCTAATTATAATTTTAAACTTAATCTGTAGATACACACAATTATAAATTTTCGAATTTCGAATAGTTTCGGTAGTTTTAACGAATTGTTAGTTAATTTTAAAGCAATCATCAATATCAACATTTGTTGATTTGTTCAGGTAAAATTAGTAATTGTTATTTATTATTATTAATAATAAAATAATTATGTGTAAATATATTTAATAATTATGTAATCCTGGGAGGCGACTTTAACGTCCACTTTGAAAAGCCAAAGAACAACAATGCAAATACAGTGTGAGACTTATTAACCGGATATGGCTTGGACGAAATGGTGGATTTCAATACAAGACTGGACAGTCGACTAGATAACGTATTCACTAATTGCATAAAATCAAACATCACAATATGTCTTCAACACACTGCACTGTCGGACCATGAAGGTATTGACATAGAGGTTTAATTCAGTACTGCCAAGAGTTCACCAGTGGTCAAATTATATACACCATTACTAACAAAGGCAAACACACCTTCTACCATTTGCTCGGTGGCATTGGCTGGAGCTTCCTAGAATATATCCCAAAGGTTGATGATGCATTTATGAAATATCAATCAATAGTTGTACAAACTTTCGAAAAGTATTTTCCTATAAGATCTGCAAAGACTAAAGATAGCATAAGTTCTGGATCTGATTGGTCTCTGAAGACCTCAGGCGGCTGCGCGAGTCGCTGGGGCTTGTTAGGGATGCTTTGCAAAGGATAAACTCTCCTGAATTACAAAATTAGTACAAACAACTTAGAGCACGATATAGAACCAATATAAAACTGGCACAACAAAATTTTAATGACAAACGAATAAACAACTCAAATAATATTCTTAAGACTTCATGGAATATCATAAACTCCTTCAGAAAAATCAACCAGTGTCAGTTTTCTGAAAATATCGATCCTTCCGCCCTGAATGACTATTTTTCAAAAATAGCATCCAATATAAATAACGAACTTCCTCGAGCCACATACGACCTTATTACTTACCTACATAATGTAAATATCCCCAGCAATAACTATTTTCACTTCAAGCCAGTATCCCAAGCGAAGGTGCGCGAAGTATATGGAGCACTCAGGAATGGCCGCAGTAAGGACATCTATGGTTTAAGCACACATGTAATAAAATCCGCCACTGATCAACAAATTGCACCATTAACTAACTTAATTAATAGATGTCTCACAACTCATTGCTTTCCAGGCTGTTCGAAAAAGGAAAAGGTAATACCAATCTATAAAAACAAAGGCTCCAGAACAGACATGAATAACCAAAGACCCATATCAATTCTCCCAGTCTTCTTAAAGATACTTGAGAAGATTATAGGCACCCAAATGATTGATTTTCTGGAAATAAATGATTACCTGTCAGACAGCAATTTGGCTTTAGAAGAAATAAAGCCACAGTAGATGCTGTCTCATCGTTTATTGGGGAAATTCTTGAGTGTTTTGAGAGTAAATCCTTTGCAGTGGCATCCTTCCTTGGCCTATGCAAGGCGTTTGATTGTCTCCCCTGACATACTGATCCGAAAATTATACTACCATAACTTCAGTCCAAATGCATGTCGCATAATCTCAGACTATCTAAAAAAATGGAACCCAGTCAGTGAGCCACAATGATACTCTAACAACTGAATTACTTATGCTCTTTGGTGTTCCGCAGGGGTCAATACTAGGTCCTCTACTATTTCTAATATTCATTAACTATTTAGCCCAAAATATAGACGGGACAATAATTTTATATGTAGACGACTCAAATATAATAAATACAGGTACAACTATTCAATCTGCCTTGGAAAAGAAGTGCATGGCACAAGATGCGGCATATAACTGGTTCACTGATAATCGGTTAAGCCTAAACAAAGATAAGTTAGTACATATGATCCTTACTCTAAGGCCCTACGATAAGAACACATATGCATATGCAGATTCAGTCAGATTTCTTGGCTTACATCTGGACAGCAAACTAAATTGGCACAGTCAATGTGAAGCTCTGTCCCATAAAGCTGCAAAGAATATCTTCCTCTTGATGAATTTATCTCAAAACATCTCGCAAAATGTTCTGCGCACAGCTTACTTTGCACTGTGCCAATCGATGTTTGCATATGGCATTAAAATATGGGGCAATTCTCGAATTGTAGGTCGCATATTTTGCCTACAATGAAAATTTATCAGAATTATTTTGCTGGGTAGGATACAGATATAACTGCAGGAAATGCTTCATAGACTTAAGTATACTAACAGTACCGTCACTATTTATCCTGGAGACTCATTAAGCTTAACATCGATACACATGCAAGCCACTCGGAGATTCATGACCACTATACGAGGAACAGACACCATTTAGTCCTGGACCCACTCCGCTTAAATAGGTCTCGCACAAGTGTGAATTATTATGGGGTAAGTTTCTTCAATGCACTTCTCCCTCGGAGTATAAGATATCTACCATCAAAGCAGTTTAAAAGTAAAATCAAGCAATACCTTCTAAGCAAAGCATTCTATAGCTATTCAGACTATTTAAATAATGATTTCATTGACCTACTGTGATCATCTAGCTGTGGCTACTTATCTGTGATACCTATACTAACTGTGGTAACTACACTGAGTGTTGTCCGATAGACTGCTCGGTCTACAGTCATATCACATTCCTCCTCCTCGATCCGTCACCCTACGAAAGGGTTTGGTGACATCATGATATGATCGTCTTAATTTCCTTCGACCATGTACTCCGATCCTCTGCAATATGGGATGCCTCCTGCAGGCTGTGGCCGGTGAGTGACTTCATCTGGTCTATCCATCGGGTAGGTGATCTTCCCCTAGGCCTGCGCCCTTCTACTTTGCCTTCCACGATTAACCTCTCTATGGAATCTTTCTTCCTTGCTATATGGCCAAAGTATCGCAAAAATGTTCGGCTGATGGTGGTGGAGAGTCGGTCTTTGATATTGAGTTGCTCTAGGATAGAGTCATTCGTACGATGAGCGGTCCACGGTATGCGTAACATGCGTCTATAAACCCACATTTGGAACGCGTCTATTCTACGGGTGTCGGGCTTTTTTACTGTCCAGGTTTCCGCAGCATATGTGGCAATGGGGAATATTAGTGTTTCTATAAGTCTCAGTTTGGTGTTTCGAGTTATCGCTGTGTCTTGCCATATTCTGGTGAGCTTTGATGTCGCGCCCCGTGCCATAGCTATGCGTCGTCTTATTTCTTGTTCGCAGCTACCATTATTCGTTATAAAGGACCCTAGGTAGTTAAAGTTGGTTACTACTTCTAGACCTGCAATCGTTTGTATGTGGGCTTGGTTATTGTCAGCGCGGTCGACTACCATGACTTTGGTTTTTCCTCTATTCAGCTCAAGCCCGTATTCTTTGCTGGTGTCAGTTAGTCTATTCATTACATTATATTATTTCCTGTTTTTTTCGATATTTCTGTTATGTACTGTATGTGTGTTTATGTACTGTTTTTATGTTAAAACTGTTTTCGTATGTTACTATATTAGTGTTTCCAGATGTAAAAACTGGGATAATTTTCTTCACTAACATACTTTACAAACTATGTACCTACTTTGACTTGTGTATGCTGTATAGTTCTAAACACAATAAATATTATTATTTTGCCGTTTAGCTCCATTCGGAGTATTGCTTGTTTCTTCTGCCATGGCTATTTATCGTCGCTATTAAGCGATTTATTACATTTTACAAATACAAATGTTGCCTTTGCAGATTTCTGTTCATCGTTATCAGATTCTTTATACGTGCAAGCACAATTTCACGCCCATGAGCGTGAAATTGAGGAGCAGACTTCCAAAATGCATTTTGTCCAAAACTTCGAGATTTGAGTTAAAGATGGCGTTTAGTTCTAAAAACTAAGGCTCATCTGATGAGATTTCTCTCGACATTTCAAACGTATTTAGTCCTATGCAAAATCTTCGGACAAACTTGGTCGAACTTTCAAAATGAATTTTTTTGTCTACTACACACAGACTTTCAAAACGCGTTTTGTGCATTACATGCATTTTGAATGTAGTTGGGCGAATGTCATTCACGTTTTCACAGATTATATACAGGGTGTCTCTAAATTGTGTGGAAATGGCTTAACCACAGATTACTGGGATCAAAAAAAGACGATTTAACAAAACATATCTATATACAAATGCGTTTGGTTTAGCCAGTATTCAGCTTCAAAGTCAATTTAAAAAAAACAAAATTTGCTTATAAAAAGAGAACGTTTACATTGATTTGGATGTTGTTTGGTATGACACTTTATACGGGTATAACTCATATTTTGACATATTATTGTTATTATCAGTAGACCGGTTGTGTATAAAACAAGTGAAGCCAACATTAATATATTCATATTTTTTAATTACAAAAGAAAATAAATTAAAAAAAAATCAAATCGGACGCAGGCATTCATTATTTTTCATTATAAGTTTTTTTGTATCTTTATAGTTTTTGATATCTGTTACAGTTTCGACACAAAAAAATAAAATATGAGTGATTGCGCTACACTCGTTTGGAAACAAATCATCAGTAAACATAATTTTCTGGTTAAAAAGTACACGTTCAGCTTTTTTTTCCTGAATATATCATCAAAACGCAAAACGTAAATCATAATCAGCTGGTAAAACCTCTTGCACTATTTGGATATCGTATAGATGAAGCAATTGCTATAATTTCCAAAATTTCTTCCTCGTTATTAGGTAAGGTGACCAGATCCTAACGAGCCAAAAGCGGGACAGCGAGGGGGGGGGGGGTGATTTTTAAATTAAAAAACAAAGAACGCAAAACGCAAAATAGACAGGGTGTCTCCCAAAAAACGCCGCGGGCCAATAACTCCATAACCCCCTAACTATTTAACTATTTATTGCTTGATTTCAATAAAACAAAAACAAAATTAAATGTCTCCACATGTTCTACAAAGGGGCCCTAATTTTCTTTTTTTTGCAAAATCAACTTTCATTACAGCGATAGTCTGGTAGATTTTGCAAAAAAAAAAAAATAGGGCGCCTTTGTAGACATGTGGAGCCATTTAGTTTTGTTTTCGTTTTATTGAAAGCGGCCATAAACAAAGGAGTTATCGCTAGCGGCGTTTTTTAGCAGACACCCTATATAATATATATATAAACAATGTTTATTGGGTTATCGACCCCATGGGGTCTTTCCGCCTCCTGTATAATATTATATTACATTTTTTTTTTAATAACATGAAATATAATGTCATATTTACAAATATAATAAATACGAGGCATGTTTTTAAAGTACTCTTTTGTATTTTGGCCGCTGCAGCGCTGCTACCAAATACAGATATTGGTGAAATATATAAGCTGATAACTCCAAAATAGCGAATAAAAGATCACCCCGAAAAAAAAAACTCAATCTTTCAAAAGTCGGGACATTTTTGAAAAGTCGCGGGACGCGGGACAAATTTCTAAAAATCGGGACTGTCCCGCCAAAATCGGGACGTCTGGTCACCTTATATTAGGGCTCCTAAAATCCTAAAACCAGCAACATATCTGTTTTATCGGCGTAAGTGTACTTTATATTCATTATTGTGAATAAACCATCATCAATTCGGTAACTAGATTACATTTGTTTCCAAACGTATGTAGCGCAGTCACTCATATTTTATTTTTTTGTGTCGAAACTGTAACAGATATCAAAAACTATAAAGATACAAAAAAACTTAATAATGAATGCCTGCGTCTGATTTGATTTTTTTTAAATTTATTTTCTTTTGTAATTAAAAAATATGAATATATTAATGTTGGCTTCACTTGTTTTATGTACAACCGATCTACTGATAATAACAATAATATGTCAAAATATGAGTTATACCCGTATAAAGTGTCATACCAAACAACATCCAAATCAATGTAAACGTTCTCTTTTTATAAGCAAATTTTGTTTTTTTTAAATTGACTTTGAATCTGAATTCTGGCTAAACCAAACGCATTTGTATATAGATATGTTTTGTTAAATCGTCTTTTTTTTATCCCAGTAATCTGTGGTTAAGCCATTTCCACACAATTTAGAGACACCCTGTATATCATGACTATCGATAATAGTTGAGACACGAAACATGTTGTTAAATATTAATTCCACGAGTCTGAAAGACGAGTGGAACTATTTGACAACATGTTGAGTGCATCGACCAATGCGATTATCAATAGTCACGATTCCAATAGTTGTATTCGTCACATTATATCACCAATTTTGTCTAATTGTAACATTTCAGTTGTCACCATAGCATACCAGATGTGCAAAACCAAGTGTGATTATCACTTATTAGTCAATTCGAGTTCTGATTATCAGCTATTAGGCGGTCGCTAGGTTAGGGAAGAAACGCATTATGAGTGATATAATCAGAAGTAATATAACAAGAGCGTCAAAAATAATCGAATATAGCTAACGTATTCGAAATGTGTTCTGAGAAGTATTTTGTTCTGAGAAAATGTGTTCTGAGAGTATTTTAAGGAACACATTGAGCAGTAGTCGCTATATACAGATTATTTTTGATTTGATTTGATTAGAGTTGTATTCGGAGAACTATATACCGAATAATAAATGTAAATGCAAGAAATATTTTGTCAGTTTGACTTTCGTGTATACTATGATTCACGGCAACTTGATATTTATTAACACCTAAATTAAATTAAATTCATAATTATGACTTATAAGAACTTGATTTATTTATGGTATGTAATATTAAAAGTACAATTATTATAAATTACTGGAATTATTATTATAATTATTAGATAAATCAAGAGAACTGACGAAGAATTATTGATAGAAGAATTTTCAATTTCCGATTCCATTGACTCACTTCTTAAATTTGAAATAAGATTTTTATGATGATTTTCACTTAGATTCAAATAAGGTTGAATTGAAGCAAGATTGTTGTGTCCAGTTATTGTTATAATTTCTTCAGCGTTAATACCCGTACTTGATAACTGACTAACTGTAGACGCTCTGTTAGAATGATTTGTTATTTTTACAAGTTTGGTATTTATTCCGATGCTTTTAGCAGCACTTTTTGTCCATTTACTAATCTGATTGTATCCTAAGGGCATGTTTTTATACCAATAGCTATTTTCATGTTTTTCCCAATTTTTATTTACTGTAAGAAACAGGCGATTAGTTTTAATGTTAGGTGTCCGTTTAGAAAACATTTTCTTTAGAATTCGAACGGGGCACATGTCTATATTGTTTGAATTTGGGGTAATCCATTTACTATCTCCAATTTTCTTATCACCTTCTTGTGCTGTTTTGGAGAAAATTGTGTTGTATTCCATCCGACCTAATGGCAAACCGTAATTGTTTATTTCTTCTTTGAAATATTCTGTCAAGCAAGCACATGCTTCTCATCCTCTCCACGCAAGTTCAACAGACGCACAGATGAACTGCGTTTTCTTTTTTCCAAATTGCGTTGTAAAATTTTCCTCTTTGAATTGCGAGCATCTCTTGCTTTTTGAAATATAACGCTTTTAAAAGGGTCTTTAACTCTTTTGAATTTATTATAATAAGTAAATTGAATATGCTTAGCTGTGAGATTCCAGAGTGTTTTCAATACTCCTTCTTTATAATCTTCACCATTAACTTCTCACATGTTGTAAGCCCAGTCTTCCAAAATTTTACATAATTCTTCATCCGACTTTTCTTCTTTTATATCATAATTTCTTTCTGAACAGAAGTGATCAAATTGTCTTATAACATAACATTCTGTTCGCACTGTATTAATGGGTTTTATGGATGTGACGGATTCTTCGATTTTATTAATCTCATCAGATCTAAATCGATTCATATTGACCGCTTATTATATACTGAATGCAAGAAATATTATATCATTTTGACTTTTGTGTCAAAATATTATGATTCACTTGATTGTAACTTGATTTTGATTAACACTTAACCTGATCGAAATACGCAAACTAACGATATATTCGAAACACGCCCCATGACAACCAGTTAATTAGTAATAAGCGCTGTAATACGAAGTAACTATGGAAAATTCAATATTGTGATTGGTCCATTTAACTATGAGGTATATAGTCATCATAATTTAATTGCCATGATATGTCTCTATAGTATTATCTTATTTGGACTATTATTGTTATATTTCTAATAATTATCAACATATAATTGTCATGATACGTCTTCGTGGTATTATCTTATTTGGCAACATAATATGGAGTACATTGTGTTGCGTAAAAACTGAGGAACTGGCAATGAGCCCACTTCAAATTTTGAAACTTTTTACTATATGACATATTTGGGTTAGTTTCATTCCAGTCTCTCCGCACAAGTTTTGCGCTTTTTGTGCGAACTCATGCTCGCAGTGGGGAAGCTAATCTATAAAATTATTTGTATCCTGAGGCAGAGATTTATTACTTGTCGAATGATTGCTTGAAAATCGTTTACGTTTTTATCGAGTTTATAAAATATTGCTGGTGCATGGCTTCGTACCGAATTTATTTTAATAGAGTAAAGATTAAACTGAATTTATCATCTCATTACGTTACACCGTTTGTTGTCTGTTTCCTTATTTATAAACGCCACATTTCTGCTACTATATCTAATTAATGTCGCCGAAAGTGTCTTACTTAACTCAGAATTTTGACTTTTTCGCCGTGGAATTACTACCTGTGGATTGTTCTGAGCCCAAGAGTGTGCGTTATGAAGATTAAATAATCCACAATTAAAAAAGTAGGATGCATCTATACATAAAATTGTATTTATAAAATCACCATTTTCCGTAATTTTGTTGATTAAGCTTCTGCAAAATGTTAATCTACAGATGGTATCATTTGCTTGTAAAGTTTGAGAAATAAGCAATTTATAACGGTAAAACTAATGCTTTATTAAAATTGTTGATGCTCTAGATTTAGATACGTTAACTTGATTTTCTATTTGCCGAGTTGAAATGTTCGGATTAGCGAACATTTAACGCTGTCGATTGTTTTTGGCCAATAACTGGCAGAATTTTGAGCATTTTTTTATAAATTATAGTTATTTTACTACTTAGTTGTATTACGTCTTTTTAAATTTTGTACATTTGTTTTAAAGATAAATTTAAATAAAAAAATAAAAATTGGAATAATTAATATTTCCCATATTTTTCAATTTGACATAGGTTGTTATACATCGTTGAAAAGAGGAAAATAAAGTCTGTGTATACGTATAGAAATAAAATATGGCAGCCATTTAAAATAAGAAAGTTGCTATTAATATCTCGGAAACCGCCATCTTTCCATTGTTTTGACTTGATTCTCAAGTTTGTGCGATCGAACCAAGTAACTTAATTTTACACTTTTTGCCGTATCTTTAATAATTTTGAATATATAGGAGTTCTTAGAAAATCGGAATGTTTAGTTTTTCTTAGAATAACTTCTAAACTACTTGAACTTTAAAAAAAATTTCAACAAAATCTGAACCAGCATATAAAACTGCCCATTTAACCAGATCTCTAGCTTTAAGAATAAGAAAGATACCCATGCTACTCAATTTCAGACACCCTGTATATAAATATAATATTTTTTTTAATTCGCTACATATTTCGTTTCTTTGTTATTTAGGAGACGGTTACAAAATTTTGGAGTCTGTACACGCATTATTTATTGCTGAAGCTATTAGTTTCACACAGGCCCTAAAATTTATATGTGTCCCACTAGCAACGCCCCTGTGTTTCAAATTCAAGGATTAAATAATATTAATTCAACATTAAATTCCTTTCAATATAAATACCTAATACAAACATTCAAAGCTCGTTAGTAATATGCACAATTATTAAATGCACACGGAAATATATGGAAGCAAATATGTACAGCTGTACAATTAATTCCTAAGTATTATTGGCGCATGAATTATGCCGTAAATACATCCGATATTACCGCTGTACGCTGAAAATCTGTTGAGTATGTTAGTCTACTCTCTCTACGCTCGTGCATTTATTCAACCGCTGCGCTCTCGGTATTAACGAGCGATATTGTGCACCAGTTGGTAAACATGTACGTAATTTTAAAATTGAATTTAACAAAATAATCAAACTACGTAACTGAAAATTGGACACAGGACGTTCGTATACTACTAGTCCAACATGGCAAAATTGGTATTTTGTTGCAGTTGTTAAACGCAATGAAAAGCAAATGTAATATTAATAATTAAATATAATTATTAAAGATTCAATAATTGAATGAACATTGCAAATCGGTTTAAAACGTTTAATAAAAATCATAACCAGACTGATATGTAAGTATGAATTGACTTGAATTCGTATGAATTTTAATTCCTGTTTAAAATAAAATTAAAGTGGAGTCATTTAAAAGTTCCACATTTCAAACTGAAGTACACAATACGATTGTTACCAAAAACAGCAGATTTATATTCATACACTTTTAAAAATTTCTGTGCCTCGCGTAATTGAGTTTCCAACTTCCAGAAATCCAACGTTCCGTTTCTAATTTATTTTGCGGGGAGAGCTGTAGATATGCGTTGCATTGATAATCTGGCTTTAAGCTCCTCGGAACTTAATTTGTATTTATTTTCCGTAAAAATAGGGGCGCGCTGCTTCTAATTAAACTTCCAGAATCGTCAACTTTTCCCGCTATTCCCTTTGCGAGAGCACTTCCCACTAATTAATGAGTTTTAGTTGTGATTCAAAGGATTTTTATAAAACATATTTATAAGAAGTTATCTCTCACCACTATTATTTCAGTGACAAAAAAACGCGCCGCCGAACTTTTATTGGATCGCTCGACGCGGAATAATTACTGCTAATTACGAGTTAATTAGTAATCTGAAAAAATATGTTTTGAATTAATGCTAGTTTCGTGAGCCCGCGAGGGACGACTTAGGGCTCCCACTGCCCAAATACTCCTAGGCATCTTTCTCGACCAGGTAATAGCTTTTTTACGTAAAAAAAAAATCACAGTTCAAAACAATAAAAAAATCTTTTTGGGTAATAGAAATTAAAAATAAGCGATGTTTAAAATAGGTTTTGCAAAAATGAATTTTAATAGTATTTGAATCATTCTACAGCAAAATTATTCAAAGCCTCTGAACATATGTCTTCTCTAATAATGCGTATATTGCCTATACAGATTCCGCTTCAACCACATAAAGGTCTTTAACGTACATGAGCAATATAACAGTACACGGGATTGCCAGCTTCAGTTCCCCTCCAATTGGGACGCCACTTAGAGAATATCAGCTCAAAAATTCTGGACCCCAGACCAAAGATTTCTCAATCTAGTTTCACACTGTACGCGCACCAACCATTATATTTTTGGTTCTGAATATTGATCCCACAAGAATTCTCTTGTCGACAGGCTTCGAACCCGAGGCCATTGATGTGACGTCATTGGTTAAATTAAGATATAAGCATTTGTGCATCATACATGTAATAAGTTATAAAAACATGCAGTTTCATGGTTGTGAAATATAAGAGTAAAGACCTCTAATATAATCCCTTTTCATTAAAATTGTTTACGTGTATTTTGTAATTTAACTATTGCACAATTGTACCTAGGTACATAATTAATTAGAGTACAGTAATGTCATTACTATACAGCAATCTCGGAATAAAAATACGTTTTATTTATTAGCTTTAAGGGTGTATCTGCATCAAAATTAATTTGAATAATTTAGTTTATTTATACCCAGTAGTGTGGCAAAATAGAACAAAACTTCTATAAATTCATTACATAATTAGGGATTTTTTTTAATTTCTAGTCTGAGTAAATTGATAACTACAAATTTATGTACAACAAATAATTAAATGGGAAAAATTGTTGGTCTATTTATACACTCAGATGCAAAAAAAACAGGTCATTCGATCGTTGTTTGCAAAAAACCCTTTGTTTTTATTTTATGTTAGTATAGTCCTTAGAATGAAAGTTTTAGCGTTTTACAATCAAAGAGACCATCAGGATGTAGAAAAAAACAACATATGATACTTATCAGTTTATTTAATAAGCGAAAATAACATTTAAAGGTATGCGTTATTCACTACCTATTGCTCATTTGGCATTATGCATAGAGGATCAAGGAGGCTAGTGGGTTTTGACTTGTTTGTTTTCGATTAACTGTCATTTTCATTATTAATCTCTGTTAAGTTTATTTTGCTGAAATGCATTTTCTTTCGTGAATACGCACATTATCGTTTTCGCTTATTAATGTTCATTAAACAAAAAATGCAAAAGACTACGAAGAATATAAAGAAGCGAGAAATATAGTGAAGATAGAAGTAAGCCAAGCGAAGGAAGAATCATGGAGAAAATTTGGGAAACAGATGCAAGAAAACTTCAGAGACAACCAAAAATTGTTCTTCGGAACAATAAAACGATTGAAACAAAAGAAAGAACATAATATGATGAACATAAAAGATTAAGAAGGAAACATAATAACGCAAGAAGATAAAATAATGCAAAGATGGAGGGAATACTTCGAGGAAAAGCAGAGGAAACGACAGCAGAAGAAGACAGAATAGAAGAACACAGAGAAGAAAAGGCTGAAAGTGAAATAGAAAACATACCAATAACAGAAGTAGAAGAAGCAGTAAAGAAACTAAAAGGAGGAAAAGCGCCCGGATAAGACAACATCACCCCGTAAATGCTAAAGTATATGGGAAAGCAAGGAACAGAAGAAGAATTAACAGAACTGATAAATAAAGTACTAAAGAGCGGAGATATACCTAAAGATTGAACACCGGAGTAATATTACGAATAAGGCGGAAAGACCCTATGGGGTCGATAGCCTAATAAAGATTGTTTATATATATATTACGAATATATAAAAAGGGGGACAAGAGAAAATGCGAGAACTACAGGGGTACAACGCTAACAAGCATAGCGGGGAAAATAATGACCAGAATAATAGAAAAGCGAGTAAGAGAACAACTAGAAGAAACGATAGAAGACACCCAAAGCGGATTCAGAAGGGGCAGAAGCACGCATGATCATATACTCACAATAAGACAACTAAGCGAAAAAATGATAAATAAGAAAAGATTCGTCCATATATGCTTCATAGACCTAGAAAGGGCCTTCGATAGGGTAAAAAGAGAAGATATATGGGAGGAACTGAAAAAGAGAGGAATTGACACAAAAACAATAGAGCTCATAAAAACAATGTACAAAAATAACAAAAACAGAGTAAGAACGAATAACGAAGAATAATCAGAATTAAAAACAAATATAGGAGTAATGCAAGGTTGTATATTAAGCCCACTCTTATTCACACTAGTGCTCGATGGTGCCATAAAAGAAGCAAAGAAAAAGATGAAGAATAAGGGTAGGATACTGGAAAATGGAAGAGACCCAGATATGTAAAATGCTCTTTGCGGACGATATGGCCATAATAGCGGAGACAGAAGAAAACCTGCAATTCAACATGGAAGTACTGGAAAGTGAGTTGACAAAGATTAACATGAAAATAAACACAGGTAAAACCAAAACTATGGTCATAGCAAAGGAGAGCACAAACCACAGAATAATGATGCAAGGTAAACAAATAGAACAAGTGGAAAGTTTCAAATATTTAGGATCAGTAATAGAAAGCAACGGGAAAATAAAGAAAGAAATAAACGATAGAATAGGCAAAACCGGAAGAATATTCAATGCACTAAAAACTTCTTTCCTAGGAAACAAAGAAATACCTAAAGAAACAAAGACCAAAATAGTGAAAAGGGTAGTGAGACCAACGTTAACCTACAGCAGCAAACTCTGGACATTAAACGAAACAGACAAATCTAGAATCAATGAGGTAGACATGCGCTTTCTAAGAAAAATTGAAAATAAAACAAAAAAAGACAAAATACGAAATGACATGCATAGACAAAACTTACAAATAACAGACATAAATGATACAATCATAGAAGGTCAATTGAGATGGTTCGGGCATGTTTGCAGAATGCACGATAACAGACAGACAAAAAGAGTGTATGAGACAAGACCTACGGGGAAATCATATAAGGGAAGACCAAGAAAAACCTGGAACAACAGAATGAAAGAGCAGGCAGAGAAAAGAGGATTAACATGGGAAAGAATCAAACAACTCGCACAAGATTGAAGAAAATGGAGAGAAACCTACATGAAGAAACAATAAACTGTAAAACCCTACACCAACAAGGTAGAAAGGGAAATGATTAAATAAAATAAATAAATATATAACAAGTGCCATATATTGCTTCTTTCTACATCCTGACGGTCTCTTTGATTGTAAACACTAACAAAATTATTCTAAGGACTATACCAACATCAAAATTTAAAAAAAATTGTTCTCTTGCAAAAAATGACCCAATGACCCCCTTTTTTGCATCAGAGTATATTTGTTTCTAGATAATTAGATGTAATTTTATATTTGCGTTTATTATACCTATTTTGAATATTAATTAAAAAATAACAATTTTTCTAAACGACCAAAAATAAATGTATTGCTATTGAATTGGGTTCACAATATTTTAACTCAACATAAATTTCGAATTGTTTACTACTTCACTAGCAGTAGGTACAAATTAATTTCCCATTTTAAATGTTAATAGAAAACGTTCAAAAATAATCGACAAAACGTAAAGAAAATCAACCAAACTCCTAAATTCAAATATCCCTCCCAAACATTGTACGAAAGACTGACAAACCATCAAGACAGTGACTAACTCGAGAACTAATATTATTAGACAATCATTCATATTCATAACAGTTCATGGGCCGAAAGACGAAAGTCGATAGCCCATTCCATATATCTATCCATATATCTATCAATCTATCATCAATATTATGTTATTATATGTATTAAGTATGCTGCAGATGTGTAACTGTATATGGAATAAATGTTCATACTACTCCCTACTAAAAAAGCGTCATTTTTTGGGACCGACCAAAAGTTAATGTATGCTATTGAAAAGAGTTTACAGTATTAATATTCATCATAAATTTCGAATTGTTCATTAATTCCCTATTTTGAATTTTTAAAAAAGGTTTTTTCTGATCGACCAAAATTTAATGTTATTGATGTTAATTAATTACTCCTATTATTTTATAAAATTGTGTCTATAGTATTTTAATTCAAGATAAATCTAAAATTGTTCGAATTGTTTAAGTACTGAGTGTCGTAATATTAATTGCTTGTTTGTTGCAGGTGAGGTCGGATGGCGAGGTGCTAAACAGAGCTGCAACCTGGAAATGTTTGGAAGCCTTTATGTTAGTCCGAGATTCACCATAGAGCGTCCAGGTTCTCAAGAAATTACTCGCTATAATTGTATATTCTTGGGATAAAAATTAATGCTGCATCATTCCAAATAAAAATGCAAAAGTAAATCTCTAATACACTCTTTATAGACATTTTTTTTATGTACCTATCTATACATTTTTTAATTCTGTCATTATTGTAGGTGTTATTTTAAATTCATTAAATCGTATTGGCGTTTTTTCAAATAACCATTTTCTGATATAATTTCGTAAATTTAACCGAAATTCCAAAATATTTCTTTGTATTATTTGAGGGAACGTCTTATAAGAAGACGTTCTAAGAAGACGACTTCTTACCTTTTTCTCTTTTTTATTAGCAACCATCATTTCTACAGTTCTCCAATTTATGCCCCATTTCTAATGTTCCTAATTTCCTTACTTTCCTACTTTTTTTGGGAGTATTTAGGAAAACCCCTTTCCAACTTTTGATCCTACCCTTGATACTACCCTTAATACCACGCTTAATTATTATTAATAATAATAATAATAATAATAATAATAGGTGCACGAATCATACCACTACTTTTTGAAACATTAAAAAAAATGTTTTTCGCATTATCTGCAAATTTAAAATATGTTAACAAGTAATTATAGACAAACATTTCATCAATTTATTAATAAATTTTCAATGGCAAGACACGTTTACCAAAAACACCTCAGGATTTCAAACTATTTGTCATGAGTCATGAATCATGAATTTTATGCAATTACAAAAAAAATTATTTACATTTTATGCAATTAAAAAATGAAAATAGATATAATATATAAATTATTGATGTAATAATATAGATGCAGCAGTGTTTTGAATCAATAATTAAGTTACAATTTTAAAAATAGCCCTCTAAGCCCGGCGCATCCACCAAAATGTCATCCAGAGTAACATTAATGGTCATAATGTAGAAACAAAAACCTACCAAAAGTTCGATTTTTTTTTTGCCGTGTGCACACAATTGTAAATAGATAAATTAACCGTAATAAATGTATAACATTTTCACATTAACTTAAAATTGGACACTACATACCACATTTTAAAGTTTTATTTCTGGAGACTTTTGAATGTTGAAAATATTTTTTTTCCAATTCGCATTATTAAAATGCTCATTATGTGTATTGAATATTGAAGTTAAAACTACACTTTAATCGAATGGGTGAATAAAATGTTTTAATTTTCACTTTATTCACTATAACCATTGACAACGTGAATAATGTAAAAAAATAGGTAAATTCGCACTATTCTTGAAATATTCCTTGTCACCTGTCAATGTGACACTTCACGCAAATTCTGATAAGGAATTGGAAACAATATTGTATGATACACGTCAATAAAGCAATTTTATTCACTTATACCATAAATAGCTATTTTATAGAATGAAGGTACTGGAAAAAATACATTGCCTATATTTACAAAAACAATCAATTACATATATTATTTTAGTTTTGTGCGCAATTACCTACTACATAAATTATATATTCTGCTAATATTTTGTTTTTAGTGTTTCAAACTGTTTGGATTTTTGAAACTTTCTTAACGGCATATGTTTCAACGCTCAAAACTGCGCAACATTGCCCATTTAACCGAATCTCTATCTTTGACAATAAAAAAGATAAGATGATATCCTACTTAATTTGGAACACCCTGTAAACAATGTCCAAAATGTACATTTAGCAAAATATTGTACTGACTGCACCTATTCAGCAAATTTAATAGCTATTTGTGCATATTGAGTGATATATTGGTGTATAGTGTATTTCATTGATTTAATATCCAATGTGTAATTCTTGAGATATTTGCATTTTAGTGAGATCGTGCGTTTTTATATGATATTCTGAAATACTGCTGGTGCATTTTTTTAGCGATATCTCAAAAACTAGCGTATTAGTTTTAGTACAGTTTGGCACCGATATTGTCTGATATATTAGTATACCATATGTATAATTGTATTATTATCTAATGCAAGGCTTTTGAGTTATTTGCTTTGTAGTGTAATCAAATATTTTCCAGTGATGTTCTCGAATATTGCTGGTACTCATTTAGTGATATATCAAAAATTGGCGTGCCAATATCAATGCAATTTATATTTTATATTGAGTGAAATATTAATATGTAATATGTTGATTTGGTTTAATATCTAATGCACGATTCTTGGGTTATTCGCATATTCTCTAATGTTGATTATATGTAACTATGTAACTAGTGATATTTCAAATACTAGTACATTAACACTAGTAAAATTTATTATTGATATTTAGTGACATATCAGTCTGTAATATAATCAATTGCATTAATATTCAATGCAAGATTCTTGAGATATTTGCTTCTTAGTGTGATCGTGAATTTTTAAGTGATATTCTCAAATACTGCAGATATTTCTTTAACGATATCTCAATACCTGGCGTATCAATTTTAGTAAAATTAGGCACCGATATTGGATGATGTATTGATATATCTTAGATTTAATTGACTTAATATCCAATGTATGGTTGTTGAGATATTTACTTTCTAGTGCGATCAAGTGATTTTCACTACAAATATCTCTAAAATATTTCTGGTATAGATTTAACGTTATTCCAAAAACTAGCGTATCAATTTGAGTCAAATTTGGCACTGATATTGAGTGATATATTGGTGTATAGTGTATTTAATTGATCTAATATTCTTTGCGTAATTCTTGAGATATTTGCATTTTAGTGTGCTCGTGTGTTTTCTGATGATATCAAATACTGCTGGTACTTTTTTTAGCGAAAAAAAATCTCAAAAAGTAGCGTATCAATTTTAGTACAGTTTGGTAATGATATTGACCCATATATTAGTAAACCGTACTTATAATTGTATCAATATTTAATGCGAGACTCTCGATTTATTAGATTTCTAGTGAAATCAAATGTTTTCCATTGATATTCTCGAATATTGCTGGTACTGATTTGGTGATATATCAAAAATTTTCGTGCCAATATCAATGCAATTTATTTTTAACATTGAGTGGAATATTGATACGTAATATGTTGATTTGGATTAATATCTAATGCACGATTCTTGGGTTATTCGCTTTTTGGTGCTATACTCAAATGCTGATTATATACAGGGTGAGTTTTTTCGGATGTTTAGTATGGGGATCTCGGAAACTAGCGCAGATAGAGAAACGATTAAATGGGGAAAGAATTGCAGTTTTACGAGTTCAATTTCCATGAGCTTTTTGTTTTTTGGAAAAATTGCATGGCTAACTAGATATCTCGAAAAAATATATTTTTCGAGATCGGGAGATCGTCCACCTCTATAATTGTCGTTTGTATCTATCATTTTTTTTCTATAGCGTACTACTTCGAATAGTTCGAAACTGAAAAGAAAAAAAACCCATAATTAAATTATTTATGAAATTATCTATGTAATATGATATGTCATTAGAATCGTTAAAAAGAGGCCTTTGTTATAAAGTCATGGCCGACTATGGTTTCCATTAGAAAAAACACAAGTATGTGTCATAACTCAAAAATTATAGCTTAAATAAAATAATCGGTTAGACTGTATTATTAAGCTCATAATTTTCTATAACTTTTTCCTTTACACATTTTTTCTAAAGTCAATAATAACAGAGCAATATGCTCCGAACAAAATAACAAAAATTATATTTTTTCGAGATATCTAGTTAGCCATGCAATTTTTCCAAAAAACAAAAAGCTCATGAAATTGAACTCGTAACACTACAATTCTTTGCCCATTTAATCGTCCCTCTATCTCCGCTAGTTTGCGAGATCTCCATGCTAAACTCACCCTGTATAACTAGTTATATTCCAAAAACTAGTACATTAATATTGTTATAATTTATTAATGATATTTAGTAACATATCAGTCTGTAACATATTAATTGCATTAATATCCAATGCATTATTCTTGAGATATTTGCATTTTAGTGGTATTATGTGTTTTTCAGTGATATTCTCAAATACTACTAGTAATGTAAGTTCGATGATTTAATTTAATTTTTTCGTTCCCTTCAATTTTTTGCTACAGTTAGGTAAAAATATCTGGCAGAAACTACGCGAATTTACCTTACTACCTTTATTTTACACTTATCTACAAGAATTGCACGATAAATGATCTAGAAAATATTTGTCCAGAAAAAAAAACCAAATAGAATATCCGGCGAAACTACAAGAACTCCCTTGTAAAATAAACAAAACCAGCTCAGCACTTTAAAATTTAATTTTGTAGTTATAAATCTTTTCCAGTCCCTCGGTGCGAAACTGTTAATTGGATATAGTAACAGCTACCTTAATAAAATAATTGGAAAAGTTCCCGGCGAAAGTTTCCCAAATTAAAAGTTGACTGTAGTCCTGCACACTTGCACCCGAGACATCCAACACGTTTCCCGTAGACACCGCCATAAATTGCATCGGCGGGATTTAATCGTCTGCAATTATGTCGATGTCCGCACGTCGCCTCTGCGAACGGCCATCGAGAATATTCAGCGTTCGGGGCCAAACAGCGGTCAATTAGTAAATTGCCTCGCAAATAACCCCGGGCTTGGTTCGGCCAAATGCAAATAAATATTTCTCCGGGAACTGGTCATCGGGGTATTAAAGGATACCACAAGGGTGGTTTACTTTGAGGAGGAAATACCCATGTGTATACGTGATTTTCTGCAACATTGTGGTTGGTGGACACTTCTAAAATGAGTTGATTTTAAGTTTCCAATTTGAGAATACATTTCGAAATTTGGCTTTTTATTGCACTATTGGCTGGTCAGTGATTTATGAAAAAACTTTAAGCGTATAATAATTAGAATTACGTGATTTTAGTAAAATTGTGCGTTGTGACAGAAACAATAGAACTCTTATAACAAAAACTACAAAGTTTGTCAGAAACAATAGCAGTTTTGACAGATTTGACATGTCTGTAAGAAACAATAGATTTTCTTCCCAAACAATGGATGTTTTATTGAAATAGAAACTTTGGAAAAAAACATTTACGATATATGACTGAAACAATTGGATATTTAATAAAAGCAATAGAATTTTTGACCCGAGCAATATTTTTGTAATTGATAATTTATACATTAATGCAGACTGGTGGTAAAAAAACTTGCGCCACGAAATTATACGAAAGAAAAACAGGGTTGAATTATAAATGTTTGTCTTCTGCACAATAATGCGCGTATAATTTATAGAGCGCTACAAATATGAAGGCATTAACTGTTACGTTATAAGCATCCCCGTTTTCCAAGGGAGAAATAATGGGGCGCATATGGCGAAACATAAATCATGCGAAATTTCGCATTTTATATTAGCGCAGATGTATGTGCGAGTCTCCTGCGTCACGGTCAGAAGATAATACAAAACAGATTAACTGAACAAAGGATTAAAACAGCGGACCGTGCGAGGATTAAAACCTATTTATTCCTCGTGCAGCGTCTACGCCATTGTGTAATGAATTTTTATCAGGCGACTTTTGTATGCATTTCAGCATCTAAATCTGCCACCGGAGATAATCCGGTATATTTCAACTCTTGAAATATGTAGATGCTAGAGACGTCTATTTTATTCACAAATTGACAACATGTGGAGATGGAGCGAACACGTTCTGCGGCAACGAGAAAAAAGACCCATTATAAATATTCAAATTAGACCTTAGGAGAGGACGTGAACCAGTAGCGACAGGCTAATACGCCGAAGATAGTTCTGCATATTTCTCTCGTTAAAATGGCTTCGCAGTGTTTTCTTTGGGAATTTTATTTGATTTAAATCACATGAATATGGATCGCCCGTCTAATATTATACATTAAAATCTGCTTTGGCTTAATAATTAATACCATTACTTTGCCACACTATTTGCCGGAGTTTTAATAACTTGCTTCGCAAACTGAACAGTCAAGTCATCTTATAATTGCTTAATGTAAAAAAATACTAGAAGAGATCAAGAGGACAGGAATACCAATGAGATAAAGAGAAAAGAAACAAGAAATTTCACAGAAAATGCATTGGGAGAATATCAGAGTATTACGTATTAATATGGAACTACAAAAAATGTGCAAAAAAAATATATTATTGACTATATACCTCATAGTTGAATGGATCAATCACAATATTGAATTTTCCTTAGTTACTTCGTATTACAGCGCTTATTACTAATTAACTGGTTGCCATGGGGCGTGTTTCGAATATATCGTTAGTTTGCGTATTTCGATGAGGTGTTAATAAAAATCAAGTTGCCGTGAATCATAATATTTTTACACAAAAGTCGAAATGACATAATATTTCTTGCATTCAGTATATAATAAGCGGTCAATATGAATCGATTTGGATCTGATGAGATTCATAAAATCGAAGAATCCGTCACATCCACAAAACCCATTAATACAGTGCGAACAGAATGTTATGTTATAAGACAATTTGATCACTTCTGTTCAGAAAGAAATTATGATATACAAGAAGAAAAGTCGGATGAAGAATTATGTAAAATTTTGGAAGAATGGGCTTACAACATGCGAAAAGGTAATGGTGAAGATAATAAAGAAGGAGTATTGAAAACACTCTGGAATCTCACAGCTAAGCATATTCAACTTCCTCCTTTTCCTTTTAAAAAGCGTTATATTTAAAAAAGCAAGAGATGCTCGCAATTCAAAGAGGAAAATTTTACAACACAATTTGGAAAAAAGAAAACGCAGTTCGTCGGCTTTAGCCCATGAAGAACAAACAAGAATTATAAATTATTTTAATGGAAATACACCTGATGGTCTACAGCGAAAGTTTTAGCATATTGCGTCTGTTGAACTTGCGTGGAGAGGAAGAGAAGCAAGTGCTTGCTTGACAGAATATTTCAAAGAAGAAATAAACAATTACGGTTTGCCAATAGGTCGGATGGAATACAACACAATTTTCTCCAAAACAGCACAAGGAGGTGATAAGAAAATTGCAGATAGTAAATGGATTACCCCAAATTCAAACAATATAGACATGTGCCCCGTTCGACTTCTAAAGAAAATGTTTTCTAAACGGACACCTAACAATAAAACTAATCGCCTGTTTCTTACAGTAAATAAAGATAGAAAATGTTTTCTAAACAGACACCTAACATTAAAACTAATCGCCTGTTTCTTACAGTAACTAAAGATTGGGAAAAACATGAAAATAGCTATTGGTATAAAAACATGCCCTTAGGACACAATCATATTAGTAAATGGACAAAAAGTGCTGCTAAAAGCATCGGAATAAATACCAAACTTGTAAAAATAACAAATCATTCTAACAGATCGTCTACAGTTAGTTAGTTATCAAGTACGGGTATTAACGCTGAAGAAATTTGAATCTAAGTGAAAATCATCATAAAAATCTAATTTCAAATTTAAGAAGTGAATCAATGGAATCGGAAATTGAAAATTCTACTATCAATAATTATTCGTCAGTTTCTCTTGATTCATCTAATAATAATAATAATTCCAATGGCTCAGCAATTTATAAT
The DNA here is from genome assembly GCA_951805005.1 of Othius punctulatus. NCBI lineage: Eukaryota > Metazoa > Arthropoda > Insecta > Coleoptera > Staphylinidae > Othius > Othius punctulatus. The sequence goes on along the minus strand of OX638138.1, from coordinate 33,601,265 downwards.
GATTGTACTTTTAATATTACATACTATAAATAAATCAAGTTCTTATAAGTCATAATTATGAATTTAATTTAATTTACGTGTTAATAAAAATCAAGTTGCAGTGAATCATAATATGTATACACGAAAGTCAAATTGACAAAATATTTCTTGCATTTACATTTATTATTCGGTATATAGTCCTCCGAATATAACTCGAGCATCAAAAATAATCTGAATATAGCGACTACTGCTCAATGTGTTCCTTAAAATATCATTTCCTCGAATATCAGCTATATTCGATTATTTTTGACGCTCTTGTTATATTACATCTGATTATCTATAATCTAAATTTACGAGTATATAAAGAGAAATAACAATCTTTATTAGGCTATCGGTCCTCGACCTTCTGCCTCGTATTTTAATTTATTATAATTCTGCAAATCCAGTTTTTTTCTTGAGCAAAATATGTATTTTTCCGTCTGAAGAAATTTTCTTAATTACCCAACGTGTTGATAAGATAATATATAATAAGATATTTTATTAACGCAGATACGATAGGGAAAATATAGTTGTTTTAGACCAAAATATAAATTATTCCATGGATTACATTGCCACATATCAAACTACGAATTCCCAATGCGTCAAAACTAATAAATCTAAATTAATAGTGTTTTTTTTTTTAAATTGGTATTTAATAAGAGTCACACCCAAGTTAACCTGGTTTCGACTATACAGGGTATTCAATTTCGATTACCACTATGGGAATATCGAAAGATAATCAAAAAAAATTCAATGATTGCTGAGATTTAACAAAAAATTAAATTTTGCTAAATCTTATTTATTTTTTCCTGTCGTTAGTTGAAGAGATATTAAAAAAATATAAATACATCTTCATTGGCCCTTTTTCTCATCTACAACATGGGAATTTTAGATTTTGGATCAGACGTTGAGTGCAACCGTCATCAAGTTTAAATTTTTAAATACGGACCTGCAATTTTCATTTTTATTTTAAGTTATACTCGTCTATAATAATATTTTTAATAACGTTTTAATATGAAAATAATTCAAAATCTACAATTAGCACTAAACTGGATTTAAAAAATAAAAATATAAACTAGAGTGCCATGAAAACAGTTTAAAATTGGAGACATCGTTACAAAACAATAAAACTGGACATTATTTACTGTCAAAGGTGCTTAGTTACTTCTTAAAAATGTTTTCTAACGAACACAAAAGAGATATGTTAAGAATTTACTATCATTGTAAGAGAAACTCTGCTCGAGCAAGTGAAAACTATTTACACGTGTATCCCGAAAGACCCCAGCCATCCCAAACTTTGTTTAAAAATTTGGATTACAATTTAGGGCAGAATGGATCTTTCAAGAAACCAAGAGTGCCTTATGGAAACCGTGTTTTCGAAGATGAAACGGCGATGGTTCTGCAAGAGGTAGCTAGAAAATTGTAAATACTTTTAGTTATCTAAAAATCAGGTATTTATTGTAGATAAGAAATGATCCATCGAAGTTGACCAATGAAGTAGCGTTTGAATTGGCCACAAACAAAAGTCTGGCGAATTCTTACAAAAAATAATTTTAATCCCTACAAAATATACACTTCCCAGAGTTTATTTCCTGGTGATGGTGAACGGAGGTTGCAGTTTTGAAATTGGATTTGTGAGCGTATTGAAAATGATGATCATTTCTTAAACACTATAATTTGGTCAGATATATGTCAGTTCACAAATTGTGGACTTTTCAATAGAAAAAATGAACACATCTGGTCAACAGTGAATCCACAAACAAATACCGAAGTTAGAAACCAAGTTAGATTTGGTATTAATGTTTGGGCTGGTCTGTTGGGAGACAGAATTATAGGACCATTCCTCTATCAGGAAAACCTCAATGCGGAGAGATATTTGACGCTTCTCAGGGAGGAATTAGAAGAATTTATCATGGAAATACCTCTCCGTCCACTAAATTTAATATGGTTGCAGCAAGACGGGGCTCCTCCACATAATTCTAGGGCAGTTAGGGAGTATCTAAATGAGCAATTTCAAAATAGGTGGATAGGTAACCATTGACCTATCGAATGGCCAGCTACTTCGCCAGACTTATCGCCATTAGATTTTTTTTGTGGGGCATGTTAAAAAATAAAGTTTATCGCAGAGTGCCAAATAATATTGATGGACTTCGGGCAAACATTTTAGAAAGTTTTCTGAGTGTAAGGCAGCGTGATATACAACGAGCAGTGAATAATATTCGACGCAGAGCAGCCCTTTGCATTAGAGAGAGAATGGCAAAATATTTGAACATTTGTTACAAAATTATTATTCATTATTATAACACCTAAAATTCGTATTCAATTGTTAAATTATATTTAGTAATAGAAAATAGTAATACAGTATTAAATGTACTGTAAATGTAAATGTATTTCGTGTTAAAAACTTGTGTTGCATAAGATGCAATTTAACGTTTATAATAATTCTTCCGATTTTAAACTGTTTGGCACTCTAGTTTATATTTTTATTTTTTAAATCCAGTTTAGTGCTAATTGTAGATTTTGATTTATTTTCATATTAAAACGTCATTAAAACATCAAGTGTTGCACATCATTGTAACAGTATAGACGAGTATAACTCAAAATAAAAATAAAAATTGCAGGTCCGTATTTAAAAATTTAAACTTGGTGACGGTTGCACTTACACGAAACGTCTGATCCAAAATCTAAAATGCCCATGTTGTAGATGAGAAAAGGGGGCAATGAAGATGTATTTATATTTTTTTGATAACTCTTCAAGTAACGACAGGTAAAAATAAATAAGATTTTGAAAATTTTCATTTTTTTTTAATCTCGGCAATCATTGAAATTTTTTAATTATCTTTATTAAATATTGTTCCCCATATTATTACCCAACTTTGCCCCAATTTAACCGACTTCGTATCTCTTGCCGTTTCCGATATCCCCATAGTGGTAATCGAATTTGAATAACCCTGTATACATCGAGCGTATTATAAGTTGAACAATTTATAACTAATTAATGTCGACACGAAAACCTGATATAGCGCTTGCCTTTAAAAACGTTGAAAGCAAAGTTTTAAGGAATATCATCGGAGTGCCACGGGATCATAACTAATTCAGATGTTACAGAGGTATGTAAATTGTACATTTTCACAAATTAAAAACTTTTCTATTAAAAGTATCCACCTGCACCTGCAATCTAAAAGCATAAATATTTATTTTTCCTGCAATCGCCATCAAGACATATTTTAAATATTAAAACAGTTTTGTGTGGTAATCGCTTATGAAAAATTTTTATTAGTAGTATAAATTATCTTTGATAATCTTTAATTTTTTCTGCAATCGCCATCAAGCCAAGTATATTAAAACAGAGTTTTGTGTGGTAATCGCTTATGAAACATTATTATTAATAGTATAAATTATCTTTGAAAATCCCTCTACAAAATTAACGAATTTATTTCCTTTTAGTAATAGTTTAGTTGAGTTTATTTGTATATACATTCTTTATAAGAGTATTACGTTATTTAGAATAATAAGGGGTGTAAAGTTAGTTCGCCTCCTCGTGGTGCACCCTGGATAACACTAAACGAACTAACACATACTAGCACTCAGATAATCTTACAACCTATTGACATGACAAATTCTACATCATATATATAACAACAAATGAGAAATTTAACCATCATGATAGTGACTGTGATACATTACCACTGGACCATTGTAGTAGGATACTTGGACACTTAGACCCAGTTGTGCGATGGTGGATCAACCTTGACCATGGTTTAGTTACCTGGGATACAATTGTTGATACAATGGTATCCTTAGAAACTGAACCTCGATCAAAGATGATCCACGATCATACAACTGGGCCTTACAGTGTTATTCATAGAAATTTAAGCCGCGGTTTAACGGTAGTTTAATCTTAATAACCTTGGCAACCCTTTGCAAAACACCGCTAAACCACAGATTGAACTTTTATGAATAACGCTGTAAGAACTTAAAATTATAAATTAAAAACATGTATTGAAATTTGGTGTACCATACGCCAAACAAATAAATAGAATAATAAGTGGTCACATGTGTGTATTATTATTGTTATTATTGTATGTAATATTATTACTGTTTGTGCGACGTCTCTTATATGTATTTTTATTGTATATATCTGAGGAAATAAATTCTACTCTTAACAATTCGTCAAGTTTCACAATAGATTTTTTTGTTATTATATAAACTTGGGTAGGTTCATGTTATGCCCCTCAGCACTGCGGCCTTTAGAGTCCTATTGTGTAATAAATCATTTTACAATTGTATCGGTTTCTCGACCTGCTCTCAAGAGTATTAAAAAGTTTCGATAGAATAAATGCGTTTATTATTGCTAATAAATAGTTATGTGCGTCAAAGAATACAAAATATGTTATTAAAATGTCTCTGTACTCCACGATCGTGATAAATTATGCCAAATCTTAAAAGTCCATGTAAATATTATATGATCTTCCACCACAAGATACTACAGGAGATTGAGGCATTTCGAGCTTGCCAATTAAATCTTAAGAAGCGCCAATTTTTGACAACTATTGCAACTATTTAGTTGCAGGATCAAAAAAATCGTAAATTTCCTAATACTCCAGAATATTCTAAGTCAAAAAATTGACAAAAACATCCCAAATATATGTTTAAAAAAATTATGTACCACAAATGATTCATAATTTTAAAACACGAATTCCCGAAAATCCCCAAAAAAATCTATTTTCGGAATCACTAATACACTATAATGGAAAACTCAGAAATAGTTATGGAATTTTTCTAAAATTAAAACTGTGATCAATCCAGAGTCAAGAACTTCCTCAAAAGAAAAATTCAAATATTATACCTACCTTCTATCAAATGATACGCAGAGATATTTTAAGAGTTCGGTCGTTTCTGAAATCAGGAAATCAGGCTATATGTATAAACCTTAATAAAATATCATGAACACCCAAAAATAATAACAAAATTAGAAATTTTATAGATGTTTTTATAATTACTGCTCAAAATGCTAAATATTACATAAAACTACAAAATAAAGCACTAAATGTAAATATCAAAATTTCAGATGAATATCTTAAATCCAAAAAAATGCTATTTGTTTAAGGTGCGTTCTCACGAATCAAGTATTGCGTACTGATCGATTGTAGTTGATCAACAAAACTAGTGTGAGAACCTTTGTTTCAGTAGAGTCAACTTTAGTTTTCATTCATAGTTTTCATTCAACTTTTGTTGATCAACTACAATTGATCAATAAAACTTTATACAGAACGTGCCTTAAACCTCAATAAAATTGAAATGAACAACAATATTTAAATCATCATAAACTTTACTTACTAAATTGTCCTTTTGAATATTTAACTTGAATCAAAAATATACAGGTTTACAAAAGTCCGGCAAATCCTTAATATCCATTTAAATATCAAATGGCCTTCTACAAAATGGTGCAATAACTGATCCAGGTAGTGTTTAGCGAATTCCCGAAAATGTCTAAACGTCGATTTGTAAAATCACCAATAAAAGTTAAGCATATTTCCAAAATTATTAAGAAAACCAAAAAATGTATAATTATACTACTGAGAATTCCAAATATTACATGAGAACAACAACCCAAAGAGGCCAGAATTTCATAAAAAAATCTATTCTAATTATTAGAAGACATTCTATCAAATAATACCAAGAAATATTTCGGAATGTCGGTTTAATGTATGAAATTATATCAGAAAATGGTAATTTTAAAAAACGCCAATACGATTAAATGAACTTAAAATAGCACCTAAAATAATGACAGAATTAAAAATGCATAGATAGATAGATACAAAATGTCTATATAGAGGGTACTAGAGATTGATTTTACGAGAGCATACGTAAAAATGACGAAGTCAAAATTTGCCAAAAATGGGTTGAAATGACCAGGTACCATAAAAGTTCGTTGTATTTATCAGAAAAAAGTTTCTATTTTGTACCTTGGTTCACTGGAATGTTAATAAAAACTAATAAAAACAATAAATATTGAAAACTAGATGTATACGTATTATAAAGTTTTGAATTTTCAAACACAATTATCTGGAAACTGTATTTTATGACTGTCATTTACACATTTAAGCCCGCGATTAAAAACAATTTTGTGTCGTTTTTTGCTGTCCATAAATACTGCTAAAAAATCATAAAGTCCTCACAAGCTCCCGAAAATCATAAAATTATATATAGAAGCAATAATGATACATCAGACATATGGAATAAAATGTGCAAAAATACCAATTGTATTTTAAAACACACCAAAAATACTGATAGAATAGAAAAGATTCATACATGCCCACAGATGCTCTTGAAAATTTGAAGGGAATAAATTTCTGAAAACGTGTATTTACGAAAAACTAACTAATAACATTTTTTAAACAAAATATTGACAGTATCTGAAAATTCACAACATCCACAAATACTCAATCCGTCAAGATCATAAAAAGTCCAGAGGATCATAAAAACCTATTTATATATTAGAATCTAATATCTAAATGGTGTATATCTAAATGGTAATATTTAAAGGTATTTAGGATCCCAATCTATGATCTAATAACTAGATGTGCCATATTTTTGCCATTTTTCAAGAACACCCAAAAAACAGTGTCGGAGTGGGTTAAGTTATATATAGTTAAGTTTAGTTAAGTTAAGTTAAGTTACCAGAAACACAAATATATCCTGAGAATTGCAAAATTTTCAAAATTAGTGGCTGCATGAAAAAATTTATAAATATTAGTGTAATACTCCAAAAAAAAATTCAAAAACAGTGACGGGATGAGAACATTCATAGATGCTGTGTACTACTAAAAACTTACGAACTTACGAATATGAATTTTCGTTCATTAGGCTGAAGATCTACCCTCTCTGTAATAATGTTACTAAAATATTCTGAAACACACATAAATACAAAAACATGTCAATACATAAAATTGGAGTATTACGACATTTCTTATAATAGAATTGGAAGAAATGCGTTTGAAACCTATAAAACATTTAAGAAAATTAAATATATCCATGTACAACAAAATATAGGGTCACTTTTAATAATTTCGAAATATATTTGTTGTTGAGGTTTTGGAAAAATATATTTATATGTATATTATCTAAACATATATATTCGTGAAAATTATTCAATATTTCTATGTAAAAATAAAAACAATTAAACATATATTCGATTTTTTTTGAAAAATTCACTTGATTTTTTTTGTACAAATTATAGAAAATTAAAACAAAAACTCTGTGAAAATTTTAAAAATTTCATTTGTTAGACAGTTTGGCCCAAGTTCAGTAATAAATGTTACGAAAATATTCCCAGACACAAAAATATACAGTGTGGAAATTAAGTAGCGGATAAATTCGGTAACTCCGTTAGTGTGTATGAGAGAGAAAAAATCTAACAGGGAGATAGCAATAAAAATTACTGCGCATATGAAAATATTTTTTTTCAGATTTAAAAAAAACAAAATTTTAAAAGTTGAGACGTCATTAATGTTGTTTTTCAAATGACAACCTATATTTTTCATTTTTATTTCGGTAGAGTTTTTTAATCTATTTTCAACCATACAACATTTTGAATATGTTACATAAGAAAAAAAATTAAAGAAAAACGGCCTTAAAGTTAAAAAAGAAACATTTCTAATTGTTTCCTTATGTAACCTATTCAAAATGTTGTATGGTTGAAAACAGATTAAAAAACTCTACTGAAATAAAAAATTAAAAATATAGGTTGTCATTAAAAAAAACCATTAATGAAAAACCTTTTTTTTTTAATCTGAGAAAAATATTTTCTTGTGCGCAGTAATTCATATCGCTACTCTCTTTTAGATTGTTTCTCTCTAATACACATTAAGGAAGTTACCGAATTTATCCGCTACTTAATTTTCACACTGTATACTTACCTACATAACAAAACATAAAATTCCACTGTGGGATGTAAAATATTTCTTACAAATTCATTCTGTAAATGTACGTGTCAGTGTGATCAATCTAAATCAATAGCTTGCGCTGTAATATGAAACCAAAAGTTTAAAATTTTGGAAAACAAATTTTAACATTTTAGAAAACAAGATTTTTTTCTTTAAAAATGGATTTATCCAGTCAAGATACTGCACTCTTGAATAAAACCATGAAAAACTTACACAACAAGGTTAGGATTTAGAAGTGAGGAAATTTGCGGATTAAGTGGGGATTTAGGAAGTTTGATTTTTTTCTGATAAGTTATAGTTTCAGATGAGATAAGAACAAAAATGTTTGGAAAATTTAGGGGCAACAATTTCGTCAAACAAAATTCCGAAATGTTTTACCTTGTTTTCCAGAAATGTTACAAAAAATCTGAATTAAACGTATCCCTAACATTGGACGTTGTTTCATTAACTGTTTTATATACAGGGTGTAACAGAAATACGTGTGTTAATTTTAAACATTGGTAGAACTCGTTATATAAAACATTTTTTCTATATGTTTTTTTTTCAAAATTTGCAGGTTTTTTTATATATTTTTGCCCCCTAATTTTGACCGAACGAACCGTTCTCAGGTACTGTCACTATAGTTGTCAAGTGAAGTTTATTTCAAAATGCCAAATTTTTCTAATCAAGAATTAACAGATATTGTGTTGGTATATGGCCGAGCTTTTGGAAATGCCGCAGAGGCCCGTAGATTGTACAGTGCACAATATCCTAAACGTGTTTTGCCTAAGAGGCAATGATGCACCTTTATGACACCGTTGCCATCACAACAAACGATTTTATCGCTGCACACCTTTAACCATAGGTGGGTATGCGTTTTAGTAGATAAACTAGAACATATTTTAAATCAGTTTACCGTTGGTTTTTGAAAAAAAAACATATAGAAAAAATGTTTTATTTAACGAGTTCTACCAATGTTTAAAATTAACACACGTATTTCTGTTACACCCTGTATACCGGCTTTTTTTTTCGTTTTTACACATATGATTGACAATGTATAACTGGTTGCCTGCATCACCCGCAAGGAATTTCCTACGTGTAATTCTAAAAAAAAAAAATCAACTCATTAACGGCGTCGGTGCAGGCAACCTGTCAATTTTGGCATATATTACACAGAGAGGTTATGTTTTTATTCAAGACAATACACGAGAGTATTCGTAATGTATCAAGATCAGCTGATATGTAAACAAATGATTATTTTCTTTGAGGTTACCTGAAAAGTAAAATTTTTAATAACGTACAAATACATAACGTAGATGAATTGAAAGGCCGTATACGTACTGCATGTAATGGCATAAATCCACAATACATTACGAATACATGCGTGTCTTCAAAAACCCTGTCGTGTATTGCCTAAAATAAAAACATAACCTCTATGTGTAACATATGCCCAAACTGACAGGTTGCTTGCACCGACGCCGTTAATGAGTTGATTATTTTTTTTTTAGAATTACACATAGGAAATTCCTTGCGGGTAGATGCAGGCAACCAGTTATATATTGTCCATCATATGTGTATTAAGGGAAAAAAAGCCCGGTATATATATATTTGGTCAAATTTGGTTAACTACATTTTTATTTGCAATTGTATATTTTTTTGAAGTTGGTAACAATGAAAAATGATATATATATATATATATATATATATATATATATATATATCATTTTTCATTGTTACCAACTTCAAAAAAATATACAATTGCAAATAAAAATGTAGTTAACCAAATTTGAAACTTTTATTTAAACGAAAAGCTTCAAATTTCGAAAAACAAGACGTACTTTGCATTGTTTTGAAACATTTTGCAACATTTTTCATCCAACAGTGACTGACTGGATAGATCCATTTTAGAAGCAAATAAATAGTTATTTACCTAACCAATTATGAAAAGTACGATATTGTTTGACGAGTGTAATATTTGCCAAAACGAGCGAATCGAGTTTTGCAAATTACACGAGTCAAACAATATCGCATATTTCATAACAAGTTACGTATAAAACTGTATTTAATTCCCTCAGAATTATTTATTCTACTATTTGAATAAGAACGTTCCTTACTACATCACAGAATCAGATCACCTTATACCTATTGTTTCTACGGAAACATGATTTCACTGGCATAAACAAATTTGTCAAGAAACTAAAATAATTCACAAATTTAATAGTAATGCCAAAAATGTCCTCAAATAGCGATTCAGAACTAACTTATGACGTTGAAGAGTCTGCTAATGTTGCCATGGGTAATTTACTACCAGAAAAATCCAGGAATAGATACGCTGAAACCTACAAAAAGTTTGAAACTTGGTGGGAACTGCAGTTATGTAATGTCTTTACATAACTACATTACATAACTGTGTGAGTGACAGTTGTGAAAAATTTAACGTTTCATAACAACAGAAATTAATGTAAAATTCAACTTTTCAAAACGGAATTAAATTAAAAAATATTACACTCTTGTTTTGTCACATCACAAGTTACTGATTTAATATTTTTCATTTCTGTTAATTCCCACTGTGTTCCGTAAGTTTTTCATGTTCTTGTGCGATAGTGTAATACAATAATGTAATATAATATAGTATAATAAATGTATAGATCTCCATTTGTTAAGCAGCTGAAAAAAAAATGTTCTATAACATTTGAAACTTTTGTGTTCACTCTGATTTTTTTTGTTTGTTTATTAATTATAAACAAATTTATGTTCCCAAAAATGTATAATTTTATAAATGTAATCGTCGAGATGTAAGAAATATTTAGAAGAAATATTGTGTTGAAAATATATATCTGGTAATTAAGTATGTGGAAGTTTTTGGTAGTTTGAATTTTCAAGGAGTTCAGAGCTTGTCAAGCGCTATCATGCGTGACTTTTGCGGGTTTATCATTGTATAAGATAAATCAGTACGTACCTGCAAATTTGCGCTATCATTGAATGTGTAAGAGATACCCGTAATAAACTGTTTAAAAGTAGCGAGTACCAGAGACAATAATTTAACAGGCATGTTCCCGTGATTTATGTGGGGGACCAGAGAAGATCCTACCTGTTCAGCTATTCCTGTCCGTGCAAATATATTTCACTTTTATTACCCATTCCGCCTCCGCGCCGTTGATATGACAAAGCGGTTATGCATTATTCTTATCCAATTGTAACTTCGCGATGGTAGATATGATGAAATTACGTTTTAATTTAGTGGCGCGATCGCTTTAATTGTAGGAAGCTAACGAAATGAAATTCCAACGTAGGTAAATGCACGGAACGTATTCCGCGAATGTACTCCGGTAATAAATCTCCCAACGGGAACGTCCGTCCGGCAGATGCAAATGCAGAGGCTGCGGTCCCACTCCGTCTCCTCGACAACCCCCGTCCCGTCTCCATTAAACATGAGTTCCCTGCTCGCACTTGTAAATTGGGTATTGTGAACTTCATGGTTTACCAACACTTCAAGACTTTGCCATTATTAAACAGACACTAGAATTATGCAGATTGGATACCCGTTGATTAACATATTAACGTTGTTTGGAGCAGCTACTACTAGATGCAAGTTGCACAACACGCGGAATGTTTCAATTTACTTTAAAGTGCGCATTATGCATTTATTTACTCTATAGGGTAGTTACGGGAGAGGGCGAAAAATAAAATCTTAATAACGCTAAAATACGTGGCAATTTTATTTTGTTCCGAAAGTATTTTGTCTGAAGCCCGGAGGAAGTTGTTCCAGGAGTGTTAAAGGACTCACTTCGACGGCCACCATTTCGTCGTTTGATAGCCACCCTAAGTGAACGAGATGCTGAAAGAAAATAACCATTTCAGACCGGGCGAATTTAAAACTCCTGAACTTTACCTTATATTTTTTAATGGCGTGGATGTGCGGCCTGGATGCACTCTCGTTTTCGTCAGACGACGCGAGCGGCGCCGGCTCGATTTTTCGGACTTTCGCCGCGTTCTTCGGCGATTTCTGGAAATAATTAATTAAAATATTTTATACGGCTCCCCTCGGATTACGGTCGGAAGGAATGGTCAAGCGATTTTAATTAAAACTCTCGTATAAACACAAGCACAAAATTAAATTTTAAAACGAGTTCGGACGACAAATGTTGCACGAAATTGCATCCAAATATTCCAAACCGTCCGGGAGTGAGCGTCCACTTAGTCAAAGTCATAACACGATAGCGACAGCGAAATATGCAACATGCAAATGTGCAATTTCCATTCCGCCCAGTGGGGATCACCTGCGTGATATTGCAATTGAAATTCATAATTCTGCACAGGTATCCATCAATGTGGCGGGAAGGTCCTGTCACCGATAAACATTACACTTCACATAATAAGATCAGTGTGTCGCGATATTACCCAAATTAATACCTTAGATACTAGACAATACCATCTTATAACGGAGAGAAGCAGCGAAAACGGAACGAAATATTTTTACTAAATCATAATTCGTGTACTATTAATATTAATAAAATATTTAGTGTTTGGCGTAAATGATCATTCTGAAATTCAATAACAATGTTTCTGTTATAATGGCTTCATTTTATTTCAGAATTTTTCGGAATATAGTTGGTCCTAAGTTAAACGGCGGAAAAAAAACAATAAAATATCTGACTACTGCTTTGGCATAAAAAATGTATAAGCCCACATTTAAAAGCCCACAAATTAATTGTCAAAAATGAATAGATGTGCAATTTTAAACAATTTTGTGAAAATTTTCTGAATATACAAATCTACATTTGAAAATAAAATTATGCCAAAAATTAATAATGTGCAATCTTAAACAATTTTCTAAAAATTGCATACATTATTATTTAATCTTTCAAAATCGCATAATAAATTATTTAACAACATGAAACGGTCGTCTTTTCAGATATTTGCGATATTTTCATTAAATCATGTTTTTCTCTATTTCAATTTAAATTGAACATTTATGTGAACATGAAAATAATGAAAAAATATTAAAGCAATTTGTAGGTCCTACCACCGATAAACATTACACTTCATAGCATACGATCACTCTGTCGCGATATTACCCAAATTAATACCTTAGATACTAGCAAAGACAACACCATCTTATAACGGAGAGAAGCAGCGAAAACGGAACAAAATATTTTTACTGTACTTATACAATATCAAATATTGTATAAAATATTTAGTGTTTAACGCAAATGTGCGTTCTGCATTTCAGTAACAATGTTTCCATTATAACTGTATAAATCGATTTTAAAGATCAATGTTAATTTTTGTCTCGCAAATGACTTCATTTTATTTAACAATTTTTCGGAATATAAGTCATCCAGTTCGGTCCTAAGTTGCGGAAAAAAACCATTAAAATATCTTACTACCGCTTTGGCATAAAAAATGTATAAGCCCACATTTAAAAGAAAAATTAATTGTCAAAAATTAATATATGTGCAATTTTAAACAATTTTGTGAAAATTTTCTGGATGTACAAATCCACATTTGAAAATAAAATTATGCCAAAAATTAATAATGTCCAATCTTAAACAATTTTCTGAAAATTGCATACATGATTATTTAATGTTTCAAAATCGCATAATAAATTATTTAACAACATGAAACGGTCGTCTTTTCAGATATTTTCGATATTTTCATTAAATCACGTATGAAATTTTCTCTATTTCAATTCAAATTGAACATTTATGTGAACATGAAAATCAGTATTGTGGGAAATTTAAAAAAAGTTACAGTGGAAGTTATACTCAAACTACTGGGTAAATAAATCAGGCTATTCTGTTTATTTCAACTTATTTAAGAATAAAAATGATTTTAAATAAGAACTCTGAAACAAGAGAAAAAACGAGGAAAAAAGTTGGCCTTTGGAAGTGTTGTTTTTATGTGGATTTTTTTTAATGCGAACAAATGAAAATACAAAATAAAGTTTAAATACAAAATAAACTTTACTTTAAAAAAAAATTAAATGAAAATTAAAACTGTTCACAACCACTACTGTTGTCATCCTAGTCCAGTTCGGGTTACTCATCAAGAACACTTGAATATTGCTCGGCAAAGAACGGTTCGTAAAATGATATATTTTGGGGTTCCTCTAAGAACCCATTAAGTCCTTAAGATTCTTCAGAATTACTGATGATATTTTTTTTCCTTTTTGTTTAGATATTGACACTTAAGAAAGAAACCCGATGGACATGTGTCGTATTTAAAGAATTGCAATATTTTAATTTGCCTGTTACATGCGACTTTTATTGTTTTTCGAGAAAACGGATTTGTTAGTGCATACATTGGTGCATGACATTCGTCTTGAGAAGCGTTTACTGTAAATAACTCGATTTGTGCATTTTTGGACTTGTGTTGTGTTTAAAATAAACGCCTCAATTTATAAGTAATATTGAAAAACGATTACTTATCAAGTTTTCAATAATTTTTTCCTCTAAATTTTGCAATATTTTTTATAACTTGAACTTTAATAACTAAAACTTTCATGCGTTGTATCTTAGAAATTGTCCGTCCTAAATTTCTAAGATACAACACATGAAAATTTTCAAAATGATAATTTCGTTTTGGAAACAGTTCACAAAATCATATGTATAATTTTCCCCATCTCTGTTAATATTATGTTTCATGTTAATATAGGAAAATGGGATGCTTTTGATGCTACATTCTAAAATTGTAAAAGTGCAGCATTATTTTTAGTGACTGTGCTACTCAAAAATTCATTAATCTTACCTAAATCTTGCAATATTCTGTTACAAGAGGATGGAAAATGCCAAATATGTCAAAATCTTATTAAAAATTATGTATTAACATGGTAAATGCATGCATTTCATAAAATCATGTATGAAATTTTCCCTATTTCCATTCAAATTACATTCGTTGCATTCTTTATGCCACCATAAAAATAATGAAAGAGTAATGAAACAATCTGTAAGCTGTTAAAACAATTTAAACGTAATGTTGAAAACGATTGCTTCTCAAATTTTCATTTGTTTTCTCCATAATTTCACAATAATTTTTCACACAACTGGAGAATGGACATTTCAATTGTTTATTTCAAAAACCCATTAAGTGTACTTTTAAAAATTTTCGGGAAACGAAGAAAAACACTATATTTTTTCATATTTTATATATTGTAATTAAATATCCCTTAATAAGGAATGTCAGTTAAACGGACAATGCAAAAAAAATTGCGTTTTGATTACTGATGTGCCGCATTCCGTAAAAGAGAAAAATTCATAAAAATGTCGGTTGATGGATTCTGAAATAAACGATTCTATTTCTATTCTAGAAATGAATCTATCCAGTCATTACACTACATAGCCCAGTCATATTAGCCTCAAGAAGCCCGTTTTGCGGAAATTAATTATATAGTTTTAAAATTTGGTATATGTACTCTTGAGCACTCTAGAATCGAATATCCGTCGAGTTTCCCCACTCCCGGTGGGCGCTTCATCCCTTAATATTGAAAAACACTCCCCAAACGGTGAACTTGTGATATTTTTCGCAATTATCTCGTAAACGGTGCACCGCCTGAACGTTTTTATGTCGGGTAAAGTTGAAGGAAACAAAAATTTTAACAAAAAACTTCGCAAGTTTTGTAACTAAAGCTATAGTTCGCACGGTATAGACGCCGGAAGTAAGAGATGAATACTGGCGCGCGAAGCACAATTAATCCTTTCTGGGGCTCTCGTTTCGTAAATAACTACAAAACGGCTAGATATTCGTTAAAATGATTTACCTACTCTGATCGAGAATTTCTCACTGTACAACTTCAGTTATGAGCACGAGATAATTGCGAAAAATAACACAAATTCACCTTTTGGGGATGTATGTTTTGTCAATATTAAGAGATGAAGTCCCCACCGGGGGAGAGGAAACTCGGCGGATATTCAATTCTAGAATACTTGAGAGTAGTTAGAGTATGTATACTAAATTTAAAAACTGTATAATTTATTTCCGCCAAAAAGTCTAATTTGACTGGACTAATACTATCGTATGAAAACATAGAAGAAAAAAAATTACAGAACACAGAGAGAATATATCAGAAATTAAAAACATGAAATCTGTAGGTTGCAATGTCATATGAAGACAAAAGTTTAAAATTTAGAAAGCAAAATATTAAAATTTACAAACAAAAAAAATTATTGGCTTCTATCTATTGTTCTGTTCCTGTATCTGAAAATGTTAATGTTATCCAAAAAGTATAATTTGACTGGACTAACACTATCGTATGAACACATAAAAAAAATTATAGAACATAGTTAGAATTTTATCAGAAATTAAAAATACGAAATGAAAAATATGAATTTCAATGTCAGATGAAAACAAAAGTTTAAAATTTGGAAAGCAAAAGCTTCCATATATTCTTCTGTTTATGTATCTGAAAATGTTAATGTTATCCAAAAAGTCTAATTTGACTGGACTGACACTATCGTATGAAAACATACAAAAAAAAATTAGAACCTAGTGAGAATTTATCAGAAATTAGAAAATATGAAATCTGTAGGTTTGTTCACACGAAAACAAAAGTTTAAAATTTTGGAAAACAAAGGCTAAAAATTTACAAAAAAATGTATTGGCTTCTATCTATTGTTCAGGAACAGAATCTATTTTAGGATATGTTTTGCGTCAAACTTTCTGGAAAACAGCTAACACTTATGGAAATTTTTCTTGACGAATTCTTGCCCCTAAATTTTCCAAAAATATTTCTTTCAAATCCATAGAATAATTATATTAATCAAAGATTCGGTATTATCTTTAGCATAACTAAAGTTGTCATGATCAATGATATGCATGCAGCATGTTAACGCGCTTGTATTATTACGTCATAATGATGTGTGTGAATTTTCTAATAAATTTTGTTAATGTATTTTACATTTTATTTTAAATTGCAATTTTACAAAAATTAAAAAAAATTACTAGTTTTTTAGTCAAATATAAATTTGAGAAATCGTTTTAAAAATTTCTATTTCTATTTCTTCTGGGATATTACGTAGAAAGCAAAGTTATTTGCAAATCATTTTTTGCTACTTGTTGCCCTTAAATTTTCAAAAAAAAAAAAAACTTTCTGGCCTATATGTCGAATGAAAACTGGGAATTCAGTATTATTTTCGATATCATTAATATGACCAAAAAAATCGTACAAGTCGTTGATTTCATCAATCAATGTCATGAATTCGGCATTATTCATATTAGCATAATCAAGAGCGTCATCGAATTTTAATGTTAAGATTATTTTCGAGCATTGTTTCTTATATGCCAATCGTTTCCATAGATAGCGAGTAGCAGTAGACATATCAGAAGCAACTATATACTCGTACGTCCTGATCATGTCTCCTCTTAAGAAATGTACCCATAATAATAGATCACGCGATCATAGTAGGTATAGAAAATGTGTCAAACACAATTAAAAAAATTCTGAGAAAGAATGTTTTCTGATTTTTTTTTTATTGTTTTTAAATTTGCTGTTTAAATTTTTCACTCCCTTAAGTAAACCGTTTAGATCTCTAGATTTTTAAATTTGCTGTTTGAATTTTTCACTCCCTTAAGTAAAGCGTTTAGATCTCCAGATTTTTAAATTTGCTGTTTAAATTTTTCATTCCCTTAGGTAAAGTGTTTAGATTTCCAGTTCTAAAAGCCCCTGGCTTTAGTTTTTAGATTTTTTGAGAAATTTTGAGTAATTGAGACTCGCCCTTAGCGATCCACTTTTGCCTAATGACGCCATTATGAATGAGCTGACGTAACATTGTAAGCGAATCGAATTTTATTTACGTAAGAATTGCATACTTTGTAATTTTATAAGAGAAGTATTTTCTTTGAAAATAATCAATCATTATGTCACTACATACATTTTTATGCCCATTGTTCGCAGATGCGGCTGCAGCGCATATTGAGTTTCTAGAACTAGTTTTGCACTTTGATTTGCATTTCAACCGACGGGGCCCAGATTATAATCGAAGCTTATAAACGGATCGTACACTTTTTATGCGGGATTTATCATAATTTAATCTGTAATTGCTACTGTGCACATGCCTGGAAACTCAAAGTCAGGCCCCCGCTAATTTATCCCCGGTTTATGCAGCCCCAATGCAAAGCAAGCTCGTTGCTTCATCGGGTGAACACACACGTTTACTATTCGTTTCAGTTTCTTAAATCACGCGATTTTAATACGTATATGGAAGCGTATGAATTAATTGGGCAATTAGTGAATTTAAAAGGGGGGATTAAACGTTACACTGGATGTAATGTTGGTCAGATTATGTGACGCATTTGCAGATTTGCAGGGAGCAAATTTGATTAATCATCGAACCGCATAGGGGCTTACTCAAAGATTAACTCAAAAGTAAGCCCCACCTATTTGATGCTGGAAGCTTAATAACAGCACGCAAATGCGATTTTCCGTCGACGGGAAAGAATAAATCTTTCATAATCAATATCCGTTGTAATTGAATTCGGTCCATTATAAGTCTAATTAATCCGCGAAATATCCTGTAACATTGGGGAATTTGATACACAGCGTGAAATACACCGTTTCTCGGTTCGCAGAAATATAAATTAAAGAGCATCGCAATTTGCGATAGCATGCGCGCCATAAGGATTCCTAATAATTGCTTTCATCGCAATCCGGCTCCGCATCGGCACCGGCAAAAAGCATTATCGCTTTAATGTGTTTGTTCAAATGCAGGTTCGGGAATACGCGGCGACCGCTCTGACGTATCGCGATATCATCAATTCCACAATATATCACTGTCCAAGTACTATTCAAACTGTTTCAAGGGTTACCAGCCATTCATTGCCATTGAAACGGTGATTAATTAACGTATACAATTCTTCTCTACATTATATTATCGCGCATATACATTTCACCGCAACAATCCTTCACCGCTTTAGAAAACAGCGCAATAATTTACAATATTATTAAGGGCGCATCTTTATCACCCTCATAAACGTGTCATCGCAGTATGTGACAAAATTAAAGTTTCAGCGTTATTACGGCGCAGACCAGTAAACTTTTAAAACGCCATCAGAAACATGCTCCAACCATCAGCACTTATATATAGATTACTGAAATATTAATAGCTTAATATCATGTATAAATAGAAAGGTTAAAAGATCGAGATTTTATTACTAACAAATTATAATACATGTGACTTTCCCACCGTTTCGTCAGTAAAGCAGCTACCATATTTCGAATGCTGTGGAATTATTTAATTATCAGTGCAATGTAATTAATAAAATAATAGACTACAGGATTTGATATCTACCTCTGAATGGCCCATTAATCACTTAATGTCTCGCGGTGTTAGAACTGTCTTATAGTGATAACGATTAGCAACGTATCGAAATTAATTCGCTCGTCTTTCATATCACTGCTGACTTCAAAATTTGTTATCTCAATAATGTGAAAAACTTTTGATTTATTATTATTCTTCTTCTGCTGTCCACATCACGATTTTCACAATCACATGCTTTTTTAAATCGTTTTATCAACTGAATTAGTTTTGGAACAACATTATTATCCTCAAAACTTGTCAAAAGATATCTAAGATTTGAATCAGTCTTTATGGATACTCAATAAATCCAATACTGATCTAAATTGGGGATTTCCAAAAATATATAATAAGTAGAGCAGCAGTAACCACTTTTAAGAAAAATTTTATATGATTATGATCAATATTTTGGAAAATCAAAAATGTTTTGGAGGCGCCGGGCATCGATCCCGGTACCTCTCGCATGCTAAGCGAGCGCTCTACCATCTGAGCTACGCCCCCCTGATATGGAAAAATAATATGTAGATATCGGTAAGAATCAAGGCTGGTTCGGTAGCCTACATAAAAATTTATGGCGCCACACCCATGTTCTTGGATTCCGATACTTTCACCTTCGTTTGTGTTGAAAACAACTCGTGAGCGTAATGTATATTTAATAGCAGATTTATTATTAAACATTATTTGTTAATACAAGAAAATTTTAATAATATTAAAAGATTTTTAAAAGAAAAATGAATAAATTGAAAGATGTTCAAAAAAAGCTATTTTATATAATAATCCATATTTCTTCGATGGTACATACTAAACTGAAAGAAAAGAATAAAATCCTGGCAATACAAACTGATAAGACTCCACAGAAACTCATTGGAAATTGAGAAAAATGAATAAATTGATGTTGAAAGGAAGATATATGATATCAAGATCCATATTTTTTCCGACTAATCCTTTAGAAAGAAAATTACCGAAACACTGAACAAGACTCCTCAGAGGTGCACAGAAAACTGAATGAAAAACGAGATGTTGAAAGGAAAATATTGAATATGAAATTCTATGTCTTCAACAGGATCATCAGAAAAAAAAGGACCTTAAGCACTGATAATTATAACTTATAAGACTTCATAGAGCTGCAGAGAAAAATTAATAAATGACTGCATACTCTATATCGAACTGTAGTAATTTATCAGAGGTTCATGATTTGGTTCTATTTTCAACGTACGACAGTAGAATACACTACTAAAACGACAAAAAATATAGAAAGAACACATCAAAATCTGAACGTCTACAAAATTTTGACATTTAATGACAATTTCAGACGGTTTTGGTCTGTCTTGAATTTGATGAGTGGACTGAACCATAGTCAACCAACTCAGTCACATAAAAAGCAAAGAATATCTCCAGAAATTCAAAAACTAACAACAAAATAAGACAAGAATAAAAGAAACAGCAAAAATGAATAGAAAATAAACTCAAAAATTTTACAAAAAGGTAGAAAAGGTACGCTTTTGAAAAATCCAACATGGGCGGCACTTGAGTTTCTGCATTCACTTATATGAAAAATTAATTAATTGTTTTGGAAATAATGTGATAAGAGTAGCATCACTTTTTTCCATATATTCAATTAAATGAAAAATATTGATCGACTTTTTTTTGTAAATTTTAAGTTTATATTGAAAAGATTTTTTGGGTCAATCATAGACAAACCCAGCTATAAAAAATCTATGAAAATCTTCCTGTAATAAAGTTCAGCAGAGAGAATTAGTAAAATAAATGCCCAAAAATTAAGAAAATGTATAATTTTTGCTATTGACTTTTCTTTAATTGTCAACTGTTATCATTTTTCTAGAGCTTCACGGATTGTTTTTATTTAAATGTACGACAGTATGATATAAAAGATAAAAATTAATCAAAAAACTGATTAAATTTTATATAAAGTTATATTTTATGACAGTGGGCAATGTTGCCATAAAATTGAGTATGTATTGAGTACAGAATTTATTTGCTATTTTTATTTTACAAAAGCACATTAGGCAACGTTGTTAGAAATCTAAAATTTTATCTTTTTTTACTGTCATGTGTAAAACTTTATAAAATGAAACCACAGCCTTCATAGTTTAAAAAAATGGAACAGAGTATAAGTACCAACTAAAAAGACTAGATTGTGTGTGTGAAACATCGACGAAATGTGTTAAATATTTTAAGAAGATTTATCTATTTTATTACTTACATAAAAATCATTCTAATAAGGTATCTGTATCACAACGTGGGTCATCCCATTTGAAATTGTCGAGAGTTGTTTATTGGAGGGGAGGGGGGAACTGACACACATGTCAACAGTACGTCACATGTCCCCCTCAAATATTATAATAATATAATATATTATGCATTACCTATATAATAATAATATTATTCATGAAAATTGTCGAACAATAATAAAAATTGACGGCGCTCGCGAGTTTTTTATTTTGCCCTTATTTTCTGAGATATCCGAGGTGACATACATTTCAAAAAATCACCCTTTATTTATGCATGAAAACTGCTTTTCATTGACCTTAAAACCTGTAGGAACATTCAAAACGCTCTGTATGGTCACCCAACGAAAGCTGACAATGATACAATATTTTGTCGAACAAAAAATCGCGTTTTCTATGCTCGTTCGTATGCTTAAGATAAATGTAATAGAGTGAAATGAAATGTGAAACATATGTCGAATTCCGGCAATATGGAGCGATGAGTAATTGTCAGCTCTTAACGGGTTACTCTATGAAAATCTATGTATTGTGTGATGATCAAAACAAAAAAGTGTTTTGGCGGATTTTTTTTATTATCAGTACAATGTAATTAATAAAAAATTACCCTGCAGGATTTTATACCTCTTTACGAAAATAATCCATTAACCACTTAAGAGTTAAGATTATCTATATTAAAATATTTACGATAACAATCACCTAGTATTAAAATTGATTTCCTTATTTCGAATTGCTTTTGTTTATAAATGATAACTTCAAACTTTGCACTCATTGCCTTAATATGTTAGTTTGGTGGCAACAATTTTTTGTGTAGTCATCAAAAAACAAAATGTCTTGGAGGCGCCGGGCATCGATCCCGGTACCTCTCGCATGCTAAGCGAGCGCTCTACCATCTGAGCTACGCCCCCTGTTATTAACAATTTCCTGATGCAATTTCGCTTGGACACTGGTCAATGTCCATGGACTACTTTAGCTCTCCAGTGCCACACCCAAACATAAATTTCCAACACCGTGTTTAAAACGCCGCATATAAAGAATATGCATTGGTGCAGGTGACATTATAATAATATTCATTGTTATGTGCGATGTCAAAATAAGTACAGCAAGAATATTTTGTGTGGTCACAAAACGTAAAATTGTCTTGGAGGCGCCGGGCATCGATCCCGGTACCTCTCGCATGCTAAGCGAGCGCTCTACCATCTGAGCTACGCCCCCTGTTATCAATAACTTCTTGATATAATTTCGCTTGGACATTGGTCAGTATACCTGGATTACTCTCAAATACCACACCTTAACTTAATTTCAAGTTAACTTGGAACAAATTTAATACAAATTTGTAAAGTTTGTCATCAAATATTACAAAATCAAAACATTCGTGAGAATGTTTAAACCTGAATCTTTGAAACTTTCGTTGTTAATAAAAATGTGGCACTTCATGATAATGATAGCGAAATATTTTAAATTACCAAATTATTAGGTGGCAATTTTAACCGGGCTCTGTTTTCGACGGACTTCCGCAGATTTATTAACCAATCTAGGGGCTGACTTATTAACTATTGTGGCAGATGTAAATTCATTTGAAACGCCTGGAACTTCCACTACACTTGACCCTGGCGAAAGTAACATCAACTTTCCTTCTTTAAATGATCATCACATTAGTAATAGCAGAATTAACATTTATTACCTAGGTATTACCTAGGTACCTAGGTATTGCCTAGGTAAATGAATTACCTAGGCAATACATTTTTTTTGAAAATTCTTATAACAAAATTGGAAATTAACATTGTATGGTACACGTGAGTAAAGAAATTTTATCCACTGAAAAACATGATCACACTCGGCTTCGCCTGGTGCGCTTAACTATTTTTTCGTGGATAAAATTCGTCTTTATTCACATATACAAAAATACAAAAACATATGCAAATATTAAATATTTAAAGTGCAGGTTCAACTTTTGCACGGAATTGTATGAACATTTAATATCATCAATGCACCGTTTGTAATGTCATAAACTAAACTAAAAAACTAAAAAATAGTGCTCTGTCTGATTCACAAATTCCAAAATTAATGTATGAAAGTTAATTTTCAAGCAATTAAGAAGATGATTTTTACATCACTATACTAGTTCCCTAAAGACTTTACAGTAGTAGACCTGTAAAGTACCATTTAACGTACTGTAAAGTAGACACCATTGATCAATTGTATAAAAAAATGAATTTGTCTAATGAATTAAAACGAAATTTTATTTACTGCAGAAAATGTGAAGTTTTGCATTGTCTTAACTGTTATTTTATTTATTATTATTTTATTATTATTATTTTATTATTATTTTTTGAGAATTACCATTTAAACAACCGATTTGACATTCGACGGCAAATAATTTAATTTGTCAAAGTAAAATTAATCCCATTGATAAGGGTGACATAAAAATAAATAAATTCGTTATGTCGTTATAATCAATGTTAATAATTACAGTAAAAAATCGATAAATGCAACAGGCCCGATTCTATATATCAAAAAAAAGGAGCTTTTAAAGAATATTGCTATTATCGAATTGATTATAATTTTTTTAACGCAAAGTAGAATTTACCTATGCTAATACATATAGAAAGTAAGGCCATTCGTACTATACATTTTTTATCAGGTTAATTTGAATTTAAACATAAGGTAGAACACAAACAAGAAGCAACACAATTACCACTTAGTTAAGGTTAGATCTGTCAAATGTCAAAAGTTGCAGTTATGGAAAAATGAATCAAAAATTGTTGCTGTTATAGAGTTGCTAATAAAGAATGTTTCATTTACAGTAGTTGCATTTATCGAATTTTTACGTAATATAAAAATAATTACACCCACTAACTTTCGAAATATTTAAAATTCACTTTTTTCTTCAATCAGTAATAACGTTGTATTGGATGTTCTGCTGAATCAAAATAATAACTTAATGGGTTTTTAGTATACGACAATTTCTCGTCCATACAAATACTATGTGACTAAATTGGAACTTCAAGTAAAATGCGCAACAATCCCGTATAAAACGGTATGTCTGGCACGTATTTTAAATGATGTTTGAATAATTTGTAAGCATCAATTTTTTAAACGTAGCAAACACGAAGTATCATTAAATGTATTGTGTTTTGGATAATTTGTAAACAAATACTTTTTGAGCCTAGCAAAACACGCAGAATCATTAACAATACACAATAAAACCAAAAATATTTGGGGGATTTACGTAATGCCATACCTTGATTGCAGCAATCTTATAAACTGCTACAAAATAGAATCATTAAATATAGCCTCATTGATATTAGTTATTATTATAATAATTTTTTTAATTAATTTGGCCTCGTATATGCAAATTGTCCTGCCTATATAAGCCAATTTAAGCCTTGCATATCAACATTGTGTATTGACATCTCAATCAGAAAACAATTCAGCAACATGAAGGTATTTTGCGTCGTTCTGTATATCAGCTTCATTGCGGTGGCAATGGTAAGTTTTCATTTTTCTGCATATGGATTTTTTTTTCCAAAATGTTTTCTTCCACATGTATAAATCGTGCTCTTACTAATTTTTACTCGTCCGGTCGAGAGTTGACAGTGACTCATCGCGTTGTGTTATACGTAAAAAATGTTACGTTTCTCAATACACGCTGCGAACATGCGAACGAGCATAGATATTTCGATTCTTACAGAACATGAGTCATTGTCAGCTTTCATCAACATGACTATAAACCGTTTTTTTTCAATATTGTCAGGTTTCGTCGAGACGACTTTAAACCGTATTTTTTTCCAATAAGTTGAACTGTTTAAAAATCATTGGGCAAAATCAAAAGTTTTGACTTCATCAGTTATGTCATAATAACATTATTGAGAAATCTATCACGTTTGAACTAATTAATTAGATTATGAAACTAATCCAATAATTGTCATATACTTTTCTTGCTAATATACTTCACACAACATCGACTATCGAGATGTATCAAAATTATAATTTAGCGCGAAACTTATCACTTGCCATAACAGTTATTGAGACTTGATAATTGTTAATGCTATTCCTATAATTTAAATACTTTGATCCTGCAAAAATTTAGATTTTATTTGAAACCTCTTCCTAACTTCGACTAAACCCCAATATATTTTCAGTGTGAATCAGATCAAGACGAAGCATTCAATAAAATCGTCGATGCCTGCGCATCAGAAATAGGTATATCTGCAGATGCATGGGACCATCTTGATGACGAAGATATGGACCCCAAATTGCCGGACTTCCTCTTCTGCATGTACAAGAAGTTGAATTTCCTGAATGACGACGGTGAATATCAGATAGACGCGATCAAGGAAGGGCTTACCTTGGCGTACAGCGAAGAAGTGGCCACCAAGTTCATCGCGGCATGCACCACACAGGCATACGGAAGCGGAACAGAAACTGCTCTGGAAATGGCTAAGTGCGAGGAAGGCATCATTCCTGACAGCAAATAGTGTACTTAATACTTAACTGATTGATTTTGTACATAAATATAACGTTATTGCACACTAAACCAGGGCCTTTTTTTAATTATAATTTAATTTTTTTGTAAATTTGGATTTCTTCGCGGACAACTGGAGACCGGTTTCGAACTGGTGGATTATTATCTTTAATATGCTTCTCTTACACTTCAGGGCTTTTTTCTTATTAATTAAGGAGGAAAATATAGGAAAATTACTCAATAATTGAACCGACAAACTTGAAAAATGCAACAGTTTCCAGTTATTATCAATTTCAACTCAATTTTCTTTGCAAACAGACTTTGTTTTGTTTTCATAGATAAAATGCTTTGTTTGTTACCTTTGGTAAATGTTTGTTACCTTTTACTTATACTGTTTGATAACTTTTACTTCAAATATCTGCAACAGTTTCGAGTTATTTTACATTTCAACTGAATTTTCCCGTGAACTTTTAAAATCCCGTCACATTTTATTTCTTGAAGAAAACATGAAGATTTACATTATCTTCACTTTAATTTATATGTTTTTTATTAATTATTGCCTCATACATTTAAAATTTTGAGTAATGCCATTTCTCTACCTTTTCTCCGTAATAGAAATTTTATTTCTACAGAAAAAAAATGCAGTTCTAGACTATTTCTTGCCATTTATTTAAATATGTTTCATATATCTGCAGCAGTTTCGAGTTATTTTTAATTTCAACTGGATTTTCCCCGTAAACAAAATTTTATTTTCTGCAGAAAATGTGAAGTTTTGCATTGTCTTGACTGTTATTTTATTTATTATTATTACTCACTTCCTCGTCGATTTTAGTTTTAAATTTTGAGAGTTACCATCTGAATCAACTACCAATTTGACATTCGACGGTAAATAATTTAATTTGTCACTTATAATTACACGAGAGCTTTTTTTTGTCGAAGTAAACTTCATACTTCAATCAGAATTTTGTTGCCTGGCAATTTAACAAAAGAAACTGCCTCTGAAAAAAAATCTGTTCGTACGACGAGTATTTTTTTCTGGCAGTTTTTTGAGCAGGCAACAAAATTCAAATTATAAATGTCAAGTTTACTTCGACCCAAAAAAAAAAGCATGAGTGAAATTCGGTAAGACAATTTAATTAATACGTAAATCACTAAATTAACAAATAAGGTGTGAATTAGTTTATTTAATTTGTCGCTAAATTGACGTTTGAATTCACAGTATTGCGAGGCACATTATTGTTGATGGCTTTTTCAATTTCTCCAATCGAAGACTGTCCAAATCGCGACATTTTCACAGATTAAATACTTTTCTGACAACGAAGTTTGAGAAAAAATTGATTACAATATGGTTGTCATGCCAGGGTTGCTAGAGGTCGATGATGCAGACCTGCTAGATTCAGACACTTTCAAACGTTAGGTTCCATTTTGTTGCTGGAAGAGTTAGGGCAAACTGTTTTCGCTGTCATAATGATAAAAACTCCGCTGCTTATGGGATTTTTAGTGTATGATTTAAATTGTCAAAGTAAAATTAATCCCATTGATATGGGTGATTTATAAAAATAAATAAATTCGTTATGTCGTTATAATTAATGATAATAATTAAAGTAAAAATTTGATCTATGCAACAGGCCTGATTTGATATATATCAAAAAGGTAGATTTAACGAGTATTGGTATTATCGAATTGATTATAAAATATTAACGCCAAGTAGAATTTACCGATGCTAATACATATAGAAAGTAAGGCCAATCGAACAATATATTTTTTATCAGGTTAATTTGAATTTAAACATAAGGTAGAACACAAACAAGAAGCAACACAATTACCACTAGTTAAGGTTAGATCTGTCAAACGTCAAAAGTTGCAGTTATGGAAAAATGAATAAAAAACTGTTCTGTTATAGAGAGTTGCTAATAAAGAATGTTGCATTTACAGTAGTTGCATTTGTCAAAATTTTACGTAATATAAAAATAATTACCCTCCCTAACTTTCGAAATATATAAAACTTCACTTTTTTCTTCAATCTATAATAACTTTGTATTGGATGTTCTGCTGAATCAAAATAAGTGCAAGCACTAAATGGGTTTGTAGTACTCGTAAATTTCTCGACCATACATATACTATGTTACTATATTGGAACTTCAAGTAAAATGCGCAACAATCCCGTATAAAACGGTATGTCTGGCACGTATTTTAAATGATGTTTGAGTAATTTGTAAGCATCAATTTTTTAAACGTAGCAAACACGAAGTATCATTAAATGTATTGTGTTTTGGATAATTTGTAAACAAATACTTATCGAGCCTAGCAAAACACGCAGAATCATTAACAATTCACAATAAAACCAACATTATTTGGGGGATTTACGTAATGCCATACCTTGATTGCACCAATCTTATAAACTGCTACAAAATAGCATCATTAAATATAGCTTCATTGATATTAGTTATTATTATAATAATTTATCAAATTAATTTGGCCTCGTTTATGCAAATTGTCCTGCCTATATAAGCCAATTTAAGCCTTGCATATCAACATTGTGTATTGACATCTCAATCAGAAAACAATTCAGCAACATGAAGGTATTTTGCGTCGTTCTGTTTATCAGCTTCATTGCGGTGGGAATGGTAAGTTTTCATTTTTCTGCATATGGAATTTTTTTTTCCAAAATGTTTTCTTCCACATGTATAAATCGTGCTCTTACTTAATTTTTACTCGTCCGGTCGAGAGTTGACAGTGACTCATCGCGTTGTGTTATACGTAAAAAATGTTACGTTTCTCAATACACGCTGCGAACATGCGAACGAGCATAGATATTTCGATTCTTACAGAACATGAGTCATTGTCAGCTTTCATCAACATGACTTTAAACCGTTTTTTTTTTTCAATATTGTGAGGTTTCGTCGATACGACTTTAAACCGTTTTTTTTTCCAATAAGTTGAACTGTTTAAAATTCATTGGGCAAAATCAAAAGTTTTGACTTCATCAGTTATGTCATAATAACATTATTGAGAAATCTATCACGTTTGAACTAATTAATGAGATTATGAAACTAATGCAATAATTGTCATATACTTTTCTTGCTAATATACTTCACACAACATCGACTATCGAGATGTGTCAAAATAATAATTTAGCGCGAAACTGATCACATGCCATAACAGTGATTGAGACTTGATAAATGCTAATGCTATTCCTATTATTTAAATACTTTGATCCTGCCAAAATTTAGATTTTATTTGAAAACCTCTTCTTAACTTCGACTAAACTCCAATATATTTTAAGTGTGAATCAGATCAAGACGAAGCATTCAATAAAATCGTCGATGCCTGCGCATCAGAAATAGGTATATCTGCAGATGCATGGGACCATCTTGATGACGAAGATATGGACCCCAAATTGCCGGACTTCCTCTTCTGCATGTACAAGAAGCTGAATTTCCTGAATGACGACGGTGAATATCAGATAGACGCGATCAAGGAAGGGCTCACCATGACGTACAGCGAAGAAGTGGCCACCAAGTTCATCGCGGCATGCACCACACAGACATACGGAAGCGGAACAGAAACTGCTCTGGAAATGGCTAAGTGCGAGGAAGGCATCATTCCTGACAGCAAATAGTGTACTTAATACTTAACTGATTGATTTTGTACATAAATATAACGTTATTGCACACTAAACCAGGGCTTTTTTTAATTATATATTTTTTTTTTTTTTGTAAATTTGGATTTCTTCGCGGACAACTGGAGACCGGTTTCGAACTGGTACATTCATCATCTTTAATATGCTTCTCTTACACTTCAGGGCTTTTTTCTTATTAATTAAGTAGGAAAAAATAGCAAAATTACTCAATAATTGAACCCACAAACTTGAAAAATGCAACAGTTTCCAGTTATTTTCAATTTCAACTCTAATTTTTTTGCAAACAGATTTTGTTTTGTTTTCATAGAAAAAATGCTTTATTTGTTACATTTGGTAAATGTTTGTTACCTTTTACTTATACTGTTTGATAACTTTTACTTCAAATATCTGCAACAGTTTCGAGTTATTTTACATTTCAACTGAATTTTCCCGTGAACTTTTCAAAATCCCGTCACATTTTATTTCCTGCAGAAAACATGAAGATTTACATTATCTTCACTTTTATTTTTATTATTTTTATTAATTATTGCCTCATACATTTAAAATTTTGAGTAATGCCATTTCTCTACCTTTTCTCTGTAATAGAAATTTTATTCCTACAGAAAAAAATGCAGGTTTAGACTATTTCTTGCCATTTATTTTAATATGTTTCATATATTTGCAGCAGCTTCGAGTTATTTTAAATTGCAACTAGATTTTCCCCGTAAACAAAATTTTATTTCCTGCAGAAAATGTGAAGTTTCGCATTGTCTTAACTGTTATTTTATTTATTATTATTACTCACTTCCTCGTCGATTTTAGTTTTAAATTTTGAGAGTTACCATCTAAATCAACTACCAATTTGACATTCGACGGTAAATAATTTAATTTGTCACTTATAATTACACGAGAGTTTTTTTTTTGTCGAAGTAAACTTCGTATTTCAATCAGTATTTTTTTGCCTGGAAATCTAACAAAAAAAAACTGGCCTTGAAAAAATTTCTGTCCGTACGACGAGTAATTTTTTCTGGCAGTTTTTTGAGCAGGCAACAAAACTCAAATTATAAATGTCAAGTTTACTTCGACCCAAAAAAAAAGCTAGAGTGTAATTCGGTAAGACAATTTAATTAATACGTAAATCACTAAATTAACAAATAAGGTATAAATTAGTTAATTTAATTTGTCGCTAAATTGACGTAGTTGAATTCACAGTATTGCGAGGCACATTATTGTTGATGGCTTTTTCAATTTCTCCAATCGAAGACTCTCCAAATCGCGACATTTTCACATATTAAATACTTTTCTGACAACGCAAGTTTGAGAAAAATTTGTTTACAATATTGGTTGTCATGCCAGGGTTGCTAGAGGTCGATGATGCAGACCTGCTTGAATCAGACGCTTTCAAACGTTAGGTTCCTTTTTGTCGCTGGAAGAGTTAGGGCAAACTGTTTTCGCTGTCATAATGATAAAAACTTCGGTGCTTATGGGATTTTTAGTGTATGAATTAAATTGTCAAAGTAAAATTAATCCCATTGATAAGGGTGATTTATAAAAATAAATAAATTCGTTATGTCGTTATAATTAATGATAATAATTACAGTAAAAATTTGATCAATGCAACAGGCCTGATTTGATATATATTAAAAAAAAAGCTTTTAACGAGTATTGCTATTATCGAATTGATTATAAAATTTTAACGCAAAGTAGAATTTAATGATTCTAATACACATATAGAAAGTAAGGCCTATCGAACTATATATTTTTTATCAGGTTAATTTGAATTTAAACATAAGGTAGAACACAAACAAGAAGCAACACAATTACCACTAGGTTAGATCTGGCAAATGTCAAAAGTTGCAGTTGTGGAAAAAGAATCAAACATTGTTGCTGTTTAGAGAGTTGCTAATAAAGAATGTTGCATTTACAGTAGTTGCATTTATCGAATTTTTACGTGATATAAATATAATTACCCTCACTAACTTTCGAAATATTTAAAACATCACTTTTTTTCTTCAATCTGTAATAACGTTGTACTCGATGTTCTGCTGAATCAAAATAAGGGCAAGCACTAAATGGGTTTATAGTACAGGACAATGTTTCGTCCATACATATACTATGTGACTATATTGGAACTTCAAGTAAAATGCGCAACAATCCCGTATAAAACGGTATGTCTGGCACGTATTTTAAATGATGTTTGAATAATTTGCAAGCATCAATTTTTTAAACGTAGCAAACACGAAGTATAATTAAATGTAATGTGTTTTGGATAATTTGTAAACAAATACTTTTTGAGCCTATAGGTGCATCTACCCTTTGGCAAATGTTTGTTACCTTTTGCTTATACTGTTTGAGAACTTTTACTTCAAATATCTGTAACAGTTTCGGGTTATTTTACATTTCAACTGAATATTCCCGTGAACTTTTCAAAATCCCGTCACATTTTATTTCCTGCAGAAAACATGAAGATTTACATTATCTTCACTTTTATTTTTATTATTTTTATTAATTATTGCCTTATACATTTAAAATTTTGAGAAATGCCATTTCTCAACTATTTCTCTGTAATAGAAATTTTATTCCTACAGAAAAAAATGCAGTTTTAGACTATTTCTCTACCTTTATTTAAATAGTTTTCATATATCTGCACCAGTTTCGAGTTATTTTAAATTTCAACTGGATTTTCCCCGTAAGCGAAATATTATTTATTGCAGAAAATGTGAAGTTTCGCATTGTCTTAGCTGTTGTTTTATTTATTATTATTACTCACTTCCTCGTCGATTTTAGTTTTAAATTTTGAGAGTTACCATCTGAATCAACTACCAATTTGACATTCGACGATAAATAATTTAATTTGTCAGTTATAATTACAAGAGAGCTTTTTTTGTCGAAGTACACTTCATACTTCAATCACAATTTTGTTGCCTGGCAATTTAACAAAAAAAACTGCCCTTGAAAAAATTTCTGTCCGTACGACGAGTAATTTTTTCTGGCAGTTTTTTGAACGGGCAATAAAACTCAAATTATAAATATCAAGTTTACTTCGACCCAAAAAATAAAAACTTGAGTGTAATTCTGTAAGACAATTTAATTAATACGTAAATCACTAAATTCACAAATAAGGTGTAAATTAGTTTATTTAATTTGTCGCCAAATTGACGTAGTTGAATTCACAGTATTGCGATGCACATTATTGTTGATGGATTTTTCAATGTCTTCGATCGAAGACTCTCCTAATCGCGACATTTTCACAGATTAAATACTTTTCTGACAACGCAACTTTGAGAAAAATTTGTTTACAATATTGGTTGTCATGCCAGAGTTGCTAGAGGTCGATGGTGCAGACCTGCTAGAATCAGATGCTTTCAAACGTTAGGTTCCATTTTGTCGCTGGAAGAGATAGGGCAAACAGTTTTCGCTATCATAATGATAAAAACACCGCTACTTATGGGATTTTTAGTATATGAATTAAATTGTCACAGTAAAATTAATCCCATTGATTAGGGTGATTTATAAAACTAAATAAATTCGTCATGTCGTTATAATTAATGATAATAATTACAGTAAAAATTTGATCAATGCAACAGGCCTGATTTGATATATATCAAAAAAGTAGCTTTTAACGAGTATTGTTATTATCGAATTGATTATAAAATTTTAATGCAAAGTAGAATTAACCCATGCTAATACATATAGAAAGTAAGGCCAATCGTACTATATATTTTTTATCAGGTTAATTTGAATTTAAACATAAGGTAGAACACAAACAAGAAGCAACACAATTACCACTAGTTAAGGTTAGATCTGTCAAATGTCAAAAGTTGCAGTTATGGAAAAAATAGAGTTGCTAATAAGGAATGTTCCATTTACAGTAGTTACATTTATCAAACAAATTTTTACGCAATATATAAATAATTACACCCACTAACTTTCGAAATATTTAAAACTTCACTTTTTTTCTTAAATCTGTAATAACGTTGTACTCGATGTTCTGCTGAATCAAAATAAGGGCAAGCACTTAATGGGTTTGTAGTACTCGACAATTTCTCGTCCATACATATACTATGTGACTATATTGGAACTTCAAGTAAAATGCGCAACAATCCCGTATAAAACGGTATGTCTGACACGTATTTTAAATGATGTTTGAATAATTTGCAAGCATCCATTTTTTAAACGTAGCAAACACGAAGTATAATTAAATGTAATGTGTTTTGGATAATTTGTAAACAAATACTTTTTGAGCCTAGCAAAACACGCAGAATCATTAACAATACACAATAAAACCAAAATTATTTGGGGGATTTACGTAATGCCATACCTTGATTGCACCAATCTTATAAACTGCTACAAAATAGCATCATTAAATATAGGCTCATTGACATTAGTTATTATTATAATAATTTATCAAATTAATTTGGCCTCGTTTATGAAAATTGTCCTGCATATATAAGCCAATTTAAGCTTTGCATATCATCATTGTTTATTGACATCTCAATCAGAAAACAATTCAGCAACATGAAGGTATTTTGCGTCGTTCTGTTTATCAGCTGCATTGCGGTGGCAATGGTAAGTTTTCATTTTTCTGCATAGAGAAACTTTTTTATCCAAAATGTTTTCTTTCACATGTATAAATCAAGCTCTTACTTTATTTATTTTTTAGATTAACAATAATATTGTATTGTAACATTGCTAGATTTCAAAAGCGAACATTTGTAACATTGCTAGATTTCAAAAGTGAACGTTTATATTCAAATATAACTATAGGTACTCGTCCGGTCGAGAGTTGACAGTGACTCATCGCGTTGTGTTATACGTAAAAAATGTTATGTTTCTCAATACACGTATCTTATTTTATATCGTTCTATTGCATTTATTTTAAACATGCGAACGAGCATAGATATTTCGATTCTTACAGAACATGAGTCATTGTCAGCTTTCATCAAGATGACTTTAAACCGATTTTTTTCCAATATTGTCAGCTTTCGTCGAGACGACTTTAAACCGTATTTTTTCCAATAAGTTGAACTGTTTAAAAATCATTGGGCAAAATCAAATGTTTTGACTTCGTCAGTTATGTCATAATAACATTATTGAGATATCATATCACGTTTGGACTAATTAATTAGATTATGAAACTAATACAATAATTGTCATATACTTTTCTTGCTAATATACTTCACACAACATCGACTATCGAGATGTGTCAAAATAATAATTTAGCGCGAAACTTATCACATGTCATAACATCGATTGAGACTTGATAATTGCTCATGCTATTCCTATTATTTAAATACTTTGATCCTGCCAAAATTTAGATTTTATTTGAAACCTCTTCCTAACTTCGACTAAACCCCTATATATTTTCAGTGTGAATCAGATCAAGACGAAGCATTCAATAAAATCGTCGATGCCTGCGCATCAGAAATAGGTATATCTGCAGACGCATGGGACCATCTTGATGACGAAGATATGGATCCCAAATTGCCGGAATTCCTCTTCTGCATCTACAAGAAGCTGAATTTCCTGAATGACGACGGTGAATATCAGATAGACGCGATCAATGAAGGGCTCACCATGGCGTACAGCGAAGAAGTGGCCACCAAGTTCATCGGGACATGCACCACACAGACATACCCAAGCGGACCAGAAACCGCTCTGCAAATGGCTAAGTGCGAGGAAGGCATCATTCCTGACCGAAAATAGTGTACTTAATAATTAACTGATTGATTTTTGTATATAAATATAACGTTATTGCACACTAAACCAGGGCTTTTTTAATTATAATTTTAAATTTTTGTACATTTGGATATCTTCGCGGACAACTGGAGACCGGTTTCGAACTGGTGGATTCATCAGTCCAGTGCGTAATTGATTTCAACAAGAGGTGGCTTTAATATGCTTCTCTCACACTTCAGGGCTTCTTATTAATTAAGTACTAAAATTCTACACTTGATTTGTTGTTGAAACACATTAATGCTAAGTTAAAATGAGCCTTTTAAGTATTTCTGAGAAAAACTAACTTTTAGTTAGTTGGCTAATTTTTGTTCCTTACTTATGACCTCACCGTATATTTAGATTGAAATATATGGAGGGTTGATAATTGCCGTATTCGTTATATACAACAACAAAGTTTTTACGTTTTGCATTATATTATGCAGAAATATGCAAATAGTTTTTAATTGTTAAATAATCCATGAATCACTCCGCCTCATATATTATGAATCTCGCCAAAGTCATATGGCGAAGTGAACTTGTTCTGTATTCCAGTTGCGAGCTTTAACTATTTGCATAAATGCGTTATTTCGTATTCCACGGAATTGATATCTATGTAATTAGCGAGCATTATGCAAAAGAGTTCCTGGAGGCGCCGGGTATCGATCCCGGTACCTCTCGCATGCTAAGCGAGCGCTCTACCATCTGAGCTACGCCCCCTGATATTGAAAGAAATATTAATGCACTTTCCATTTTTTATCATTTCATTATTGGCCTAGTTAAACATTGAATAATGGGGGCGTTTATAAACAACGATACTGAACAATATAGAAATAATAACCCATTTAATCGTCAAACAGAATATCCATCTGCAAATATTTTGTGACAAATTATCATTTCCAGATGTATTAACTAACTCGTCGCTCAATTTTGCAATAATAGTGACTTAATGTTAATATTTCTTGCAAGAAAACTCCTCCTATTCTTATATCTCGATCTCGAAGATCGACCTCGGCAAGAACCTGTCTAAGAACCTGGAAGAACCTCGACAAGAACCCCAAGATTGACCTCGACAAGAAAAAAAGCGTTTAAAACGATTTTTTAACGCTTATAATAACTTCAATTGTTGATTGACAGGTATAGAGATACGCAACCCTGTGCAAAAAAGTGTGGCCAGAATACTGTCCAGTTGAGAAAGAGACAGGACACGACAGCACAGAACAGAAACAGACAGACCCCAAAGTGGCCACTCTATCGGCTGTTTTTTTTTAATGCAAGGGGATGCGCGGGTTAAAGGGGGTATGTTACACTTCTCTGCTTTGAGTTTACACTCTTCAATCAACCCTTCAATGTTTCTAAAGAAACTAGCATATTTTCTGGATTCTAAATTTGTAATAAATAATTTATGTGAGACTATTGACGCTACAATTTTACATTATTCTGGTAGAATTATATTACTGAATTTTTGCCCCTTTTGATACTTTTTTGGTCGAATCTTCAGGATTCCATTTTTTGTGGGTATTACTTTCTACTCTTATTTAAAATTCGGCATGTTAGATTCATAAATATCATTTGGAAATAAAGATTTACAAAATTTTATTTATTATTATTTTATTATTCCAAAAATTGCTACAATTATTTCGTAAAGGTTGAGTATTTTCTAAGACTATTGACTCTTGTCTAGTATTTTTACTTTGTTTTATTAAAATTTTCGTCTATACTAAAATTTTAATCTTGATACAATAGACTCTTGACTGGAATTTTCACTTTATTCTGGTAGAATTTCTGTGACTGAATAATTGGTTACACTAAAAAATGTTTGGTGTTCTGACTGTTTCAATAACATGTCGTTTTGTGTGTGCTGTTAGTTGATATCGAATGCCTCGTTAAATTATGAAAGTTGGGCGTGGAACGTTGACGCTTGAACTGGATTTTCGATTGGCATTTAAATCTGAAGAATTCGTTAATATTTTGTTGTAATATCAGGGGGCGTAGCTCAGATGGTAGAGCGCTCGCTTAGCATGCGAGAGGTACCGGGATCGATGCCCGGCGCCTCCAAAACATTTTTTATTTTCCAATATATTGATCAAAATCATATAAAAATTTTCTTAGAAATGGTTACTGCTGCTCTACTCATTATATATATTTTTTTAAATCTCCAATTTAGTCAGTATTGGATTTATTGAGTATCCATAAAATCTGATTCAAATCTTCGAGATCCCCACCTTTTTAACACAGTTGCTGCAATATTCCAAATCGATTGTATTTTGATTCAAAAGTAAGTATAATATTTTGTAATATATTATTTTTATTGACCTTAAAACCTGTAGGAACATTCAGAAAGCTCTATATGGTCACCCAACGAGAGCTGACAATGATACAATATTTTGTCGAACAAAAAATCGCGTTTTCTATGCTCGTTCGTATGCTTAAGATAAATGTAATAGAGTGAAATGGAATATGAAACACATGTCGAATTCCGGCAATATGGAGCGATGAGTAATTGTCAGCTCTTAACGGGCTACTATATGAAAATCTATGTATTGTGTGATGATCAAAACAAAAAAGTGTTTTGGTGGTAAATTTTTAATTCTCAGTGCAATGTAATTAATCAAAAAATACCCTGCAGGATTTTATACCTCTATACGATAATGATCCATTAACCACTTAAAAGTTAAGATTATCTATATTGATAAAATTACGATAACACCTAGTATTAAAATTGATTTACTTATTTCGAATTGCTTTTGTTTATAAATGATAAGTTCAAAATTTGTACTCATTGCCTTAATATGTTAGTTTGGTGGCAACAATTTTTTGTGTAGTCATCAAAACGTAAAAATGTCTTGGAGGCGCCGGGCATCGATCCCGGTACCTCTCGCATGCTAAGCGAGCGCTCTACCATCTGAGCTACGCCCCCTGTTATCAATAATTTATTGATATAATTTCGCTTGGACATTGGTCAGTATGCCTGGATTACTGTGAAATACCACACCTTAAATTAATTCTAAGTTAACTTGGTACAAATTTGATACAAATTTGATACAAATTTGTAATGTTTGTCATCAAATATTACAAAATCAAAACATTCGTGAGAATGATTAAAACTGAATCTTTGAAAATTTCGTTGTTTATAAAAATGTGGCACTTCATGATAATGATAGCGAAATATTTTAAATTACCAAATTACTACGTGGCAATTTTAACCGGGCACTGTTTTCGACGGACTTCCGCAAATTTACAAGCCAATTCAAGGGCTGACTTATTAACTATTTTGGCAGATGTAAATTCATATGAAAGGTTCCAGTACACTTGACCATGACGAAAGTAAAATCAACTTTCCTTTTTTAAGTGATCAACACATTAGTAATAGCACAATTAACATTTATGTAACTAAATTAACTATGCAATACATTTCTTTGAAAATTCTTATCATGAAGTGGGAACAAAATATCGTATGATACAGGTGAGTAAAGAAATTGTATCCACTGAAAAACATTATCACACTCGGCTTCGCTCGTGCGCTTAACATTTTTTTCGTGAATAAAATTCGTCTTTATTCACTTATACAAAAATACAAAAACTTATGCAAAAATTAAATATTTAAAGTGAAAGTTGCAACTTTTGCACGGAATTGTATTTTGCACGAAAAATTGAGCACTCTTTTTGATTCACAAATTCCAAAATTAATGTATGAAAGTTAATTTTCAAGGGATTATTACGATAATTTTTACATCACTTTACTAGTTCCCTAAAGACTTTACACTACTAGATCTGTAAAGTACAGTTTCACGTACTGTAAAGTAGACACCATTTTTCAATTGTATAAAAAAATGAATTTGTCTCTAAACCAAGGTTATTTTCATATAATTCTTATTATATTTTTTCATTATGATAATTTGATATATTTTATTAACTATCTAAAATATAATCTAAATTATCTAAATAATCTAAAAGTATATAGAATATAAAAAAACTTGTTACTTGTTCGATGTAAAGTGCAGCGACTGCTTCCTCGCAAGTCGCTATCTCCCGCTTTTGTTCCTGTTAATTCTTGCAAGTCGCAAATATTCGGCCTGTACAAATTTGCATGCTTACTGCGTCATATAAATATAGACGCACATATTCAACCTCCATTCATCCATTGTCGTTTGTTGAAAATCGAATCAAATTAGAACAAATTAATATAAATTAATATTATATGTGACATTTAATATTTTGTGATATTTTAAAAAGTGTCTGCGATTTGGTGGAAGTACAGCGACAGACGACAGAAAACCGAACAATAGAAATAAGGTAAGCGAATTTTATATACCTATTGTTTTTGATTTGATTTAATAAATACTTTTATTCAATTTTGACGTTTTAAACTGACTTTATTATAGCCATAGCAACTTTTTTCAAACTAATTAAAAACTTATTAAAGTGAGTAGGAAACGCTTGCTATTTTTTTGGATAATTTTAATTCATTTCAATGTATTCTGAATTTTATTTACTCAGATTTTTTTAGACTTAAAGAAGGAAAGTTGATTTTACTTTTGTCAGGGATTTGATCCCATAATGGCTGAGCATACTAAAAGAGTGCACATACACAACAACATTAAAATGCCTCATTATCTCGGAGACAAAATCCAAAATGAAATAATCAATTTGATAGGTAATAATCTTAAACGGCATATTTTAAATAATGTTACACAGTCAAAATAGTTTTCTATTATACTAGATTGCACCCCCGATAGTAGTCACCAAGAGCAAATCTCTGTTTGCATTCGATTCGTAAATTTAAATACAAATCAAACAGACTTCTGTGTCTTTTGTGACCTTTTCTGTCCAATAACGGATACAACAGGGGAAGCGTTAACAACTTTTTTGTTAACAACACTAGAACAAAATGGTTGAAGTATTAATGATTTACGCGGACAAGGTTACGACATATGGGGCAAATATGCGAGGAAAGCATAATGTTTTGCAAACAAATATTCTTGATATGAATTCAAGAGCATTTTTGTCCCTTGTTGTAATCACAGTTTAAATGTAGTTGTGAACGATTCTGAAAAATCCAATTTTTTGTATGTACTTTTTTTTCAACAGTTCAGGATGTTTATAATTTTTTCTCTGTCTCAATCAATTGATGGTTAGTTCTAAAAAAACACATATCGAATTAAACGGTGAAACCTCTATCAGATACTAGGTGGTCTAGCAGGATTGACGCTATAACACCTTTAAAGTATCAACTGGGAGAAATAGATGATGCTCTGTTTGAAATAGTTAGCGGGTGCAAAAATTTATTCGATAATAATGCAAAAAACTTTGCAATTTGCAAAAATGTATTCGATAATAATGCAAATAAACTTTGCAAAACAATTTGAATTTATTTGAATATTGCTTATGTGGTACAATGTTTTAAGTAAAGTAAATATTACAAGCAAAATCTTACAGTGCAAAATGTTATTCGCATGCGCGAGTTTGAAAATACAAAATGATTTAAAACAAAAGTATACCGGGTGATTCAAGTTTTATTACCATGGGTTTTTTAGGCATTTGGAATTGCCCAATAAATATGAAAAATTGGATTTATATAGGTCTGGTACTAATCGACGGAAAGGTAGTTTGACTTTTTCGATATATTTATATAGACGGTTATAAAATTTAAAAAAAACTCTTTTCGGGCAAAATACTCTATCGTTATGTTTGCCCTAAACTATTTTATTTTATTCATAGAACCCATTTATGAAATCAAAAATTAACGAAAATGATTAGATTTAAAATTAAAGCATTTTTTACATTACTGACCAAGTTTCCTCAGTATGATTTATGATTTTGTAAGTCAAGAGTGCGGTTGGAACGTTTTATGACTTTTGATGATTCCGCCAGTCGCCCGTGGGTTGAACGGGCCTTGCAGGACCGTAATCCCTATCTTAAATATTATATCCCTATCAGGCCCTACCATAAAACCCATAAAATCCATTATAGGGACTATTACTGGAAGCAGCCGTCATATTTTACTATTTAGTAATAAATCTTACTGTTGCAATATCAAAATTCATTTAATTCAAAAATTGGTGCAATTTTTTTTACTTGGATTACACTGAAATGTTTGGAATAGCATTAAAGTGTGTTCTGACAAAAACTATATAAATAAAATTACGAATTCTTTGTGAAATAACGTATAAACTACCGGATGGTTAAAATTATTTTTTTTATCGTCAGATTGGGCTTCATCAATATCTAAACATGTGTACTTATATTTGATTTTTGATTTTAATTAGAAGGCGCCATTTTTGGCCTGGTAATAAAACTTGAAACACCCGGTATATCGGATAGAGGGTTCTCTGATTTACTGGTCGATGCTAATGAAGTCGCTTCTCTATCAGATGTTGAAGCAAAGTTCGAAAATAGTGGTTCTTTAAGAGCAAGAAAAAATAAAAAGCAGTTCAGTTATGAACATGGCGACGAAACAATTGCGAGCGAAGAACTAAAGTTAACTGCTAGAATAGTGTATTAGATGTGAACATACATCTGCACAAGACAGGTTTCAATAATTATCAACTTATTGAAATAATTTTAATTTTTTGTACGACAAAATTTTCTCGGCACTCAGAAAGTGAGCAGTTGAAATTATGCACCGAATTAGAAAATATTTTAACCGACAAAAAAAAATAACGGTCTTGAATTATTGCAAGAATTGCAGTTTTTTACAAAATATTGGCCCAGAGATTGCGTCTTCTCCGAACGAGACATTAAAACTATATTAGTAAAAACAATTTAAATCAAACATTTCCAAGCACTACTGTAGCACTGCGTATTTTGTTAACTATGCCTGTTTATGTAGCTACTGCGAAACGATCTTTCTCAAACTGAAACTTATTAAAAACTATCTAAGATCATCAATGTCTCAAGAACGTCTTCAAAATTTGGCTATCATTTCATTGAATCAGATTTATTAATTACCTTAGATATGCAAGACTTGATAAGGCAATTTGCTAGAAATAAGGCGCGCAAAGTTACTCGTACTAGTTTTTTTTTTTTTAAGTTGATATCTGCGTATCATAAATTTTATTATATTATATTATATTTGAATGTATTATTTCATTGTACTTACATTTTTTGTAATTATTATTGCACTTAAAATATGTACAGAATAAAAAATATTTCTGAAAATGTTTATTTCTTGGTAATAAAATCCGCGTAAAAATTACTCAATATTTACAAATTGCAAAATTTTGGAAATTAACAATATATACTTTTGAATTGTAAATTACGGGGGCGGGGGGCATAAGAGTGACTTTCTGGCCCCAGGGCGCCAGAAAGGCTTGGCTCGCTTAGCTTAAAATTCGGAGCCTTAAGTTGTCATGAATTTATAGTCTTTTGAACTTTATCTAATAACATTTTGAAAATTTAATTGCTAACGCCGGTTTACAAAACGTGTTTATTTTATTTTTTTATAATTGTTTGTGCATAAAAGATACTTCACTGTATCCAACGTAATATATTATTATCCACCCATATCTGCTCCGCCATGAATAATTTCCGTTCATTTTAGTTTCCATATAACCGTAATCCACTGTGACTATTAATAATTCTGAAAGCTTCAGAGAAGTAGACAATAAAAACAGGAGCTCGTTGCAAATTCGAACTTGTATCCAATTAGATGAGCGCTCTGCCGTTTAAGCTCGCCTCTGAAAGTTTCACGTGTACAATAAACTACTAAATAATGCAGGCAGATTAAAATAGTCTCGGGCCATGCGTAATTAGTACATTAAAAACAGCACGGAGTTATTAAACACCGCAGCGACCCGCGTAATTAGCGAGGGAGGCGGGGGTTGGATGCTACAATCGACGATTTTCTAATTAATTAGCCCTTCAGGAGGCGATTGGTCAAACGCGTTGTCGGAATATTAGTCGTCCGCTCCCTCATCGACAGTTTGCCGGAATATTTAATTGAATGGAAAGGGGTGCCTACAAATCTCGCAACTGGCGGAGTTCATAAGGAGAACCAGTTTGTCTGTTATATCCCGGGGGAATTGCAGCAACCACTGATTACTAGATAAATAATAGATGAATAGTTTACAGCGAGGGAACGCACAAAGAGACTGTTTTGCTCATGAACTATTCCAAGTGTGAAAATTGCATTGTCTGCTGACAGTTACAAGATTTAACTTAATTAATCATGCCCCCTTGCTTACTGTCTACTTCTTAAACTGTACACATAAAGTTAAACAACCGCCAAGAGGGTACTAAGTACTCCGGTAATAGATTTTAAAAATATGCCGCATGAGCGAACCTGCGTTGCAAAGAGCAAACTCCCAAATTACTTATTATTAAACTGAATCAGCAGACGCAGAATCATATTTAAATTACGACGAAAATTAATATAAGTGCTGAAAGTTTCGTTTCTACTTATTCGATATTCACTGTTTTAACCGAAGACAAAGGATATATTTGAACTTCGTTTTGTAGCAAAACTTGGAATAGCTCCCAACTCTATTATTCAACAATTTCATAAAATATTTTAGCAGAACATAGCACAATAAATTCCTATAGTAATAGTTATAATTTACTATTGAACGCCATTAAATGAAAATTGTTATTTTGCAGTGTGTCTCACTTTTTAGGACTAGGACTTCAACAGTTGTTAGGCCTCATTTCAAGAATAAAAATTTCAATTAATATGGGCCTTTAGCTGCCTCGTTAGTAACATACAGGGTGTTGAATTTTAGTTGACCGTTGAAGCAAACGCTACTTAAAGTCTGCTATTGGGGGCGTAGCTCAGATGGTATTATTAATTATTAATTTCAATTAATATGGGCCTTTAGCTGCCTCGTTAGTAACATACAGGGTGTTGAATTTTAGTTGACCGTTGAAGCAAACACTACTTAAAGTCTGCTATTGGGGGCGTAGCTCAGATGGTAGATGGTACACTTATTATTGCTGCAAATCCGAATGCCAGAAACCAGAAGCTTCTTACTCCTTATTATTGCTTATTTGGAAACTGGTAGTTTCAACCTTCGGAATTTCGATAATTAAACAGACGTCTACCTACCTTGTAAAATGAATCTAAATGTTTCTTATTGTTTCTTTATTTCCACATTGTGGTGCAGAAATGAATTCGAAATTCATTTTTACAGCTTTCTGAATTATCGGAAAAAATTGGTTTCATCTTTATTAATTAATATATTTTAACTCACAATATTGACAATAAGTAAAAGGCAACGAAGATGAATATGGGCAGGTGAAATGAACATTAAGGAAAATAAAAGATTTAAGACTGGTATACTCTGATTTTTCTAAACTGGCGTTCACGTCATCAAACAGCGATGAGGTTTTTTCGTACCAACGTGATTGTTTTCGAGAATATGCATAACAATAGTTTAAGAATCGAAATTAATCAGAGGATCTTTCGTTACATAACACTGATCACCGGTGGTTATAAATGCTAATCGGTGTATTAACCGCGGACACAATTTTCGCCTGCCAATCATATAATAAATCATGTTATGTTGGCAGCCGTGATATTTTTTCGGCGACGATGCCGCATCTTATTCACTAACCCATGCTCATACATGTGTGTATAACCAAACTTCTTTGACGTCTAACTTGTTACATTTGATTGATTATTACGATGCATATTTTGCCATTGTAGATATTAAACCATAACCACAAGATTGATATATGTACGAT
Source organism: Othius punctulatus (assembly GCA_951805005.1). Lineage (NCBI taxonomy): Eukaryota > Metazoa > Arthropoda > Insecta > Coleoptera > Staphylinidae > Othius > Othius punctulatus. The sequence continues at coordinate 33,556,296 of OX638138.1, read as the reverse complement.
AAACGGCAGAGAAGTCGACGAATTTGATACGAACCGCGCACTGTCGCACAAGATTGCACGGGCGCAACAGATGATTTTTAGCAGCCATACAGCTGGCAACCTTGTAAAATTGTGCCATCATTATTATTATTATTATTTTGATGACGTGAACGCCAGTTTAGAAAAATCAGAGTATAGACAAGATACAAAATAAGGAAATAAGATGAAGACTTTACTCACAAATCAGACCACAAAGTCTGTGGACTAAATGTATTTTTGGAAAAAAATTGCCGGACAACTAGATTTTTGATGATTATTGTACAGGTTCTACCGCTCTTCAAAAAAATATGACGTAATTACTATTTGAAGTAGGTATAAAGTGTTTGACGTCATTGACATTTTGTTTAGAATGGAACCTTTTTTTTTTCGTTTTACAACTTTGTAATTCTTTAATACACTATAATGTATTTATAAACAAATATATACATGGTGTCCTAAATAGAGTAGGATTGCATGGGCATCTTTCTTATTTTGAGAGCGAGAGAACTGGTAAAATGGGCAATGTCATGCAGTTTTGTATGCTGGTTCAGATTATGCTGAAAATTTAAGAAAATTTAATTAAAATTTAATTCAAGAAAATTTTTCGATTTAAAGTTTAGAAATTATTCTAAAAAAAGTAAAAGTTGTGATTTTCTAAAAACTACGATATTTCCATAATTATTAATGATGTGGAAATAAGTTTAAAATAAAAGTTACTTGGTTCGATCGCACAAACTTATGAATCATGTCAAAACAAAAGTCAAGATGACGGACGATGTATGACGTCACACATACTGTGGAATAAAATTTACAAAATCGAAACAATGTTTTTTGTAAACAAAAAACCTTCTGACTGATCAATCTTTAATAAGTATTGCATACTTTTTAACGCTCTCTCAAAGTTTGTCACTAGGATTTGAGATATGATATCATTGACAGTTTTTCAAAATGGGAACAATTTCTTATGCAACATTTATACAGGGTGTCCTAAATAGAGTAGGATTGCATGGGTATCTTTCTTATTATTAAAGTTAGAGATCTGGTTAAATGGACAATGTCATTCAGTTTTGTAAGCTGATTCAGATTATGTCGAAAAATTTTCAAAAGTCCGAGCAGTTTAGTAATCATTCTAAAAAATCTAAAACTTGTGATTTTCTAAAAACTACGATATTTCCATAATTATTAAAGATGTGGAAAAAAGTTTAAAAAAAAAATTACTTGGTCCGATCGCACAAACTTAAGAATCATGTCAAAACAAAAGTCAAGATGGCGGTTTCCGAGATATTAATAGCAACTTTCTTATTTTAAATAGCCGCCATATTACATTTTTACACGTCTAAATCGACTTTTTTCTCTTTTCAATGATGTATAACAACCTATGTCAAAATAAAAAATATGGGATATATCAATTGTTCCAATTTTTATTAATATTCTATAAATTATTTTTAAAACAAATGTAAAAAATAAAATAAAAAACGTAATATAACTAAGTATAAATACAATAAATTATAAAAAATGCTCAATATGCTTACTGTTATAATGGCTAAAATGAACTACTAAATGGCTAAAAAGAAGCTAAACACAATTGACAGCGTTTTAGAATATTGCCAGGTACTTATCGCAATGTGTTGCGATTAACGCCTTTTATTGCCTCGTGTCATTGCTTCACGAAGTTCATCTATGTCATCTAAAGTTACTTTGTTATTAAAACGGCCATTTAAATAAGCAATAACTACTCTAGCATTGAGTGGAGGGGCGCCATCTTACTGGTACTATATTTATAATTGAAGTTACTTCCATAATTTTTGTTTTTTTAAGTTTTAAAATCAAGAGGCGTCAAGTATGCACATCTGGCTGGCCACTAAACAGTTGTATTAGTCGCTATTACTTTGTTATTAAAACGGCCATTTAAATAAGTAATAACATCTCTAGAATTGAGTGAAGGGGCGCCATCTTACTGGTACTATATTTGAATATTTTGTGATAAAGGTAAATCATCCAATAAATCTTATAAGGTTGTTTGAAGAATTTCTAAATGACGTTGTGCAGTTAGAAATATTATTGCACCATGTAAATCATTTCCCAATATGCCACAAAATACATTAAAGCCGAACCGCATTTGGTTTTGCCATGAAATCACTATGTGTGGATTGTCCTGACCCCAATGGTGTTCGTTATGATGATTAAATAATCCACAATTAGAAAAGTAGGATGCATCTATCCATAAAATTGTATTTATAAAATCACCATTTTCCGTAATTTTATTGATTAACATTCTGCAAAATGTTAATCTACGGATGTTATCATTTGCTTGTAAAATATGAGAAATATGCAATTTATAAGGGTAAAACTTATGCTTTTTAAAATTGTTTATGCTCTAGATTTAGATACGTTAACTTGATTTTCTATTTGCCGAGTTAAAATGTTCGGATTAGCGAACATTTAACGCTGTTAATTGTTTTTGGCCAATAACTGTTAGAATTTCGAGCGTTATTTATAATTTATTGTTATTTTACTACTAAGTCGTATTACGTTTTTTTTTATTTTATTTTTTTTACGTTTGTTTTAAAAATAAATTAAAAAATAAAAATAAAAGTTGGAATAATTAATATTTTCCATATTTTTCATTTTGACATAGGTTGTTATACATCGTTGAAAAGAGGAAAAGAAAGACTATTTAGACGTATAAAAATTAAATATGGCAGCCATTTAAAATAAGAAAGTTGCTATAAATATCTGGGAAACCGCCATCTTGACTTTTGTTTTGACTTGATTTTCAAGTTTGTGCAATCGAACCAAGTAACTGTTATTTTAAACTTTTTTCCGCATCTTTAATAATTATGAATATATCAGAGTTTTTAGAAAATCGCGATTTTTAGTTTTTTAGAATAACTTCTAAACTGCTCGGACTTGCTCGAAAAAATTTCAGCATAATCTGAACCAGCATACAAAACTGCATGACATTGCCCATTTAACCAGATCTCTAGCTTTAATAATAAGAAAGATACCCATGCAATCCTACTCTATTTAGGACACCCTGTATAAATGTTGCATAAGAAATTGTTTCCATTTTAAAAAACCATCAAATCATGACATCAAATCTCAAATCCTATTGACAAACTTTGACAGAGCGTTAAAAAGTATGCAATACTTATTAAAGATTGATCAGTCAGAAGGTTTTTTGTTTACAAAAAACATTGTTTCGATTTTGTAAATTTTATTCCACAGTATGTGTGACGTCACAAACTTAAAGTGGGGGTTAAAAAGTATACATTATTTATCAAATGTTGACATTACCAAGTGTATTTTTGCTTCAAAAAACTATTTTCGATTTTATAAATTTTATTCCAGAATTAATATTGTCAGTGTATATTAAAATACCCATTAAATTTGTGTAATTATTGTCAGTAATAATATAACAAGAGAGTGAGAATAAATTGAAAATAATTTGACAGATTGTCGAAAACTTGTTGCCAGGCAATAGTCACGAGAGCCCGAAGGGCTCGAGTGACTATTGCCAAATGGCAACAAGTTTGAGACATAATCTGTCAAATTATTTTCTAATTTATCGAACTCTCGAGTTATATTTGATTAGATTATTTTTTGACGTTTTTTGCTTTCTAGTATTTCTTTATCAATTTCAGTATGCGAAACGCAGCTAAAGCGACTTTTATTCATTTTGTATGACACTTTAATATGATTGATAAATTAATAATTTGACAAATATTTTGATTGACAAGAGTGAACCTAGCTACCGAGATTATTCCCACTATAATAATCTCTAGAGAATATTCCCAGTATAATAATGACGGGATTGGTCCAGAAGTATCAATATGACAAAAATCGAAATATATCATTGGTTTTGAGAAACGTCAAAAAATAATCATCAGAAAATTGGATCACCACATACATAACATAATACCCATTTCATCTGTATTCTCAATTAACAGCATTTGAATGGGAATTGATTTAAATTAAGGCATGTGAATTATTAATAGCTATTTATGGTATAAGTGAATAAAATTGCTTTATTCATTTGTATCATACAAGATTTTTTCCAATTCGTTATCAGAATTGAAAAAATTGCGTAAAGTGTCACATTGTGAAATGAAAACGAAAATTTCAAGGATCGTGCGTATTTACGTATGTTTTTACTTTATTCACGTTGTCAATGGTTAAAGTGAATAAAGTGAAAATGAAATCATTTTATTCGCCCATTCGATTAAAGTGTTGTTTTAATGATGAGATTCAATATACATAATAAGCATTTTAATGCGACTTGAAAAAAAAATCCAATTCGCATTAATAAAATGCTCATTATGTATATTGAATCTCATGTTTAAACAACACTTTAATCGAATGGGTGAATACAATTTTTACATTTTCTCTTTTTTCACTATAACCATTTACAACGTGAATAGACAACGTGAATAAAGCACTATCCATGAAATTTTCGTCACCTAACAATGTGACACTTCGCGCAAATTCTTCAAATTCTGATAACGAATTGGAAAAAATCTTGTATGATACACGTGAATAAAACAATTTTATCCACTCGAAAACATTATCGCACTCGCTTCGCCTCTTGCGCTAAACTGTTTTTTCGTGCATAAAATTCTACTTTATTCACTTATACCATACATAGCTATTATAAACGGCGAGATTAGAAAACAACGAATCAATTATTCACAAAGAGAAATAAATAAAAATTGATGGCGCTGAAGCAAAGGCTACTAAATTATCGTCATGGGGGCGTAGCTCAGATGGTAGAGCGCTCGCTTAGCATGCGAGAGGTACCGGGATCGATGCCCGGCGCCTCCAACCTTTTATCACCATTTAAAATAAAAACAATACAATTTTCGGTATCTACCATTACCGCAATGTACGTTACGAAATAAAAACACCCCACATTACAATTTCATTGTCATTTTCTGCACCATTACCTGTAATTTAGTGACCATTCCATCACAGAGGGGTGCAGAAACAGTACACAGTACGAACAATAACTGACCAGTGGAACTTGATACTTATGTGTACTTCCACGCTGCATTGAATATAATAGAATCTATTATAGTTACAAAAAAATACATTTCGTATGCACACATTTCTATAGGAGGATCATATTAACCCTAGAGGGACAGTTTTATTAGATTACACTTCTATTTCACGTCATCTCGTATTTTCTATTGTTGTTACCCCATCGAATTGCAAATAACTAGTTTCCCACTTTTATTACACCACAATTTCAAATAGCGAATAACTAGTTTTTCTTATGCCGTTTTAATGTATTCACTGCATTCTCCGCCGTTAAAACGAAACCCCCACCAATATATTAATACACAAAAACTTACCTTCTCTTTGTTGACGATCACAATATTTGCATCATCGTGCAGAATAATAACTTTATCATTCCTCGGGTCAAACGTAATATTCCTAATCGGAAAGCTTTTGCTGAACATTTTGTAGTTTTTATCGCCTAGTTCCTTCGAGAACGGTGTTAATTTTCGGTCATACAAATTAAATTCAACAATCTGAAATCAAAACGAAATAAATGCTTTTATAACCAATATAATGCAAATTTGTAATGAATTAATAGATTTTGTTTTTGTATAAGACAAATAATAGTATATTGAATATTAAATGTTAAAAGGGTAAGTTTGTAACACGTGGAGTGAAAGTTGCGGCATGACCCGAGGACGAATGCTGCAATCACTCAAGTGTTACAAAGCCCTTTTTACACGTAATATACATAGAATTTTTTCTACGATAGAAATATAACGATTGAAAACACATCAAAGCAAAATTTTAATTGAGTTTTGATTATTTGTAAATGTCATACTCTTCAATTTCATTAAACTGGGTTTTTGCGATTAGTATTTTAAAATAAATTTAACTTCCAAATCATGTAATGCTAACAAACTTTGTAACAAGTTGCTATTGACAGCTAAGCACAAACACAAAAAATTTGTGCCATTCCTGAATTGTATGTTCAACGAAGACCTATTTTTAACATGAAAATGACGCATTAATAGTTTGACAAATAACACTATCGTGGAAAAAAATTGTTTAATGAAACAAGTCATGCAAGTAACCCCAACACCAATCACAATGTATTTTAACCAAAATTATTTGTGTTATGGTTGGTACATGTAAAAAATATCTGAACGCAAAAAAAATGGTTGTTCTTTAGAATTTCTGGCTACAATTACTAACCAAAATGTGTGGCTGTAATATATGTATAATTTTGATTCGTTACAAAATTCATTCGGCAATACGCAATACTGTCACTAAAACTGTTATAAAGTTGTCACAATTTTGATGTCTATTTCAACTCATACATGCAACTTGACAAAAAAATATGTGTCATAAAATTGTCACAATTTTGACGCCTAATAAAATTCATGCATCCAACTTGACAAAAAGATATCATAGCCAACTTGAGAATAAAACATAAACGGTGTTTATGTTATAATACAGATTTACATTGTTTCTACCTATACATTTATTATTACAACATAAAATACCTTATGATCCGAATACACGACGACCATGTTCATGGTTTTCGGTTGGACATTTAGGGCAGTTGGCGGATGATTATACTTTGGAAGTTTGCAGTAAAACTTCCAATTTTTTTCTATGTACTTCCAGACGGCTATGTTACTCTCAATGTCCGCACCTATGAGAAACTGACCGCACGGTGAACATATGAGAGACGAAATCACATTGTGGAAGTCTGAAACAAAAATTAAATCAACCCATCGAGTTTTGTAGCGGAGAAGGTTAATTACATGATCCTGTGTTGATGGTTTGCATTAGAGCAGGTACGGACTTAACGTTGACTATTTGAATATCACCAGCTTGCGTTATTAAAAACAGTTGCTGACTGTTTGGAGTAAATATTGCTTTTATGCTGACGCCACACTCTTCCGGCAGGCTTTCGTTGAGAATTAATTGTGGCTCCTTCTCGCCTTCCTGAAAAATAGTTAACAATAATAATATAACAGCTATATAATATACATACGTATTTGAAATTGAACAATCGTAAAATTGTGTTTGTACTGAAGACGATCCATTTGCCATCGTTAGACATTGAGCACATGACGATGCCCTCCTTTTTGTCCTTTCCCAAATCGCTTTTAACGCGGCGCTGTAGAATTAGCAATTTTCTGGATTCATGCTTCAAAGGTAGGTGGGTGGAAAATGTGCTGTTTGAGTTTTCATCACTACTCTCGCCCAAGCTCCACAGTTCTATATATTTGGGGTACTGCAGCAAAATGTACCTCGCATCGGCGGCTACCACGGCGCACGGATTTTGCAATATCGGCGGATATTTCATCAATGTTTTCGGCGGATGATAACTGCATGCCAAATAACCGTCGATGCCCCCAGAATACAACCTGGAATCGTGCAAGGCCAGAGCGCGGACGTCGTGATCGTGCACTTTCCTCTGTATACTTTTCACCCACTTATGGCATTCCCCTTTTACGTTTATCTTAACGTAGCTCATTATATTGGGATCTGAGCCAGCACAGTACAAAGTTTTTTCGTCTTCCGACAGGCAAAGCGATAAAACGTCGGACCTGTGCGACTGACAGCTCTCTATCTGTGCCCCAACTTTTCCATCCCAGAACGTTAATTTACCACGGGAATCTCCGCTTATGATGGTGAAATCTTGCGTCACAGCCAGACACCAAATTATCGTCGACTTATTGGCTTCTGCTCGCCCCGTCGTCATTTTATGAATTGCATTTCCCATTTTTACATCCCAGATGCGTATAGCGTCCACACTGCCGGACGCTATAAAGTTTCCAGTTGAATCGTATTTTAGGCATAAAATCCGTCCTTCTTGTTTATCGAGGAACTTTTCGAAAATGGCCCCGTCGTCTGTTATGTTGAATATGTTCATATAGCCCTGTTCTGTGCCAATAGCTATTTGCGTTTCAGCTTCATTAACATCCAGGCAAAATGCAGCCTGGCCAGTTACAGACGTTTTCTTTTTAATTGTCAGCTTCCTCAAGTCGTACTCCATTAGCAGGCCCTGTAGGCCGACACTGAATAAGCGATTCTTCGCCCATGCTAGGCCTTCGATGCTGTAATTTTCCGTATTGCATGCTATCAACGTTTCAATAAATGGCGAGCAGGCGATATTCCACAGTTCTATTGAAGCATCCGATCTAAAACCACGTCATATTAAAATACAGTTAATACTTGTACATACTGTAAATCTAAAAAATGATGAAAACGTGAAAGTTAAGACATAAATGAGCTGTTAATAAACAGGGCAGTTTAACTACCATAAAAAAGAGGGAAATTCATACGTCAGCTATCAAGTTGATACATTTATTATTAGAATACTAAACCCAAGTTACTTTCATTGATAATTAGTTATTGAAAAGGTTTTAAAGGCTTGAAATTAAGCTTTGTTTGATTGAAAGCAAATAAATAATTAGGTTATGTTTACCTGGAAACCGCTAGCTTTTTTAAGTCCTTTTGGAATGCCATGCAATAAATTCCTTTCGGTTTTGGCTTATAAAAACGCACATTATGCACTTTGCACACGGACATTTCGATGATTAATTATGTATTATCAAAATGTAATAACTTTATAAATCAATGATATAAACACGTGCGAAAAACCCCCACCTTCATGCTGTCAAAAAGATGATATTTCCGACGAAAAATATACAAATAAGTTCGTTTACCCTAGCCAAGAATAAATATATTTATTACCATCAATAATTATGTGGCAATAAGTTCGTAAATAATCTAGGTGCACCAATATTTCTATAAACATTTTTGGAATCCTTAATCTGCAACCGCAGAAACATTCATCAAGATGAATATTCTTCCAAAGAAAAGGTAATAATCGCGGGAGTATTATGTAGGTCCACTAGTGCGACAACACATACAGCAGATACACTTAGTGGATGCTATGTCCAAATGCAAACACTGGTGTCCTGCAGCACTGCTTGGTTTTATCGCACCAGTGAATCGAGCCTGAAGCAAAACATGCACAAACCATGAATTATTTTATAGATGGCATGTTCGGACCAAGGACAATATTGCACGGGTACGAAGAGATGAAGCAAAAGCTGCTGCGGAAGAAAAAGATAAACAAGATCGGATTAAGTTGGCAGTAAGTAATTATTATAGTTGTGCACACAATAAAAATTTGCCACCCTTCATTTTATTTTCTTAGGAAAGAGAAGCGAGGACCGACATATTACGCCAAAAGGCGAGGCAACGGGTCGGTGGCGACTTCATTTCGCTGGAAACCTCTGAAGCCGCGCCCCAACCAAGTGCGCAACAACACATTAACTTCTTCCAAGACCTCGAGGATGGGACCGCGGAATGCAAGAAATCCAACAAGGAGCACGAAAACGAGAAAAAAGAGGAACGAGAGAAGTACGAAAAGCAAATCGGATATCTGACCTACCTCGGTCAAGACACGAACGAGGCTTTGGGCAAGAAGAACTGGTATGATGTTGCACCCGAGCGCTGCTCGTCCAAAAAAGACGAAAACGAGATCAATATGAAAGCAAAAATGCTGTACGATCCCCTGGTTTTCATTAAAAAACACACCGAAGCGAAGCCCGATAAAAAAGATGGCGCCAAAACGAAAACTGTAACGCCGACACAAATTCCTGTACGGCAACAATTACCTGTCGAGAAGAAAAGTTTGCCACAATCGGCCATCTCCGACTCAAGTAAAAAGCACAAAAAGAAACATAAGAAGCACAAGAGTAAATCGCGGAAACGGAAGAAACACAGTGGCAGCAGCGAAAGTGAATCCGAGCTGTCTTCTGATGAAGGCAGAAAAGAAAAACAGAACAGATTGGAGGTGCTGAGGACGGAGCGGCTAAAGCGGGAGCAAGAAGAGAGGAGGAAATCTGATTTGTTGATCGCCAAGTTGCGCGGTGAAGTGGTAGAGGCAAAACCGGAGGAGCCGAAACGCCAGAAGTACAACTCTCAGTTTAATCCCGAGTTGGCTAAACAGAATTACACGTCTTTAATTAGAACTACAAAATAAGTAGCTTGTTTTGTTTATTGCTTTATTTTTTTGTTAACATTAATAACATATGAAATAAAATTTTATGAAATGTTTGGCTATCATTGGGTGTATTAAACCATCATTGCACGTTTTACATAAAACATATTCCTTGATATTGTAACAATTTAAATTTGGCAACTAACAAATCTGCCAAGAACTATTGTGCAGAAAACCCTATTCGACTGCATCATTAAACTACACTACACTATAAACTACAATTTTATTGTTATTTTCGCATAACATATTAAGAAATACTGTAATATCTATAACTTTAAACTGACTAATTACTTAAAAATAGTTAAAATAATTAATGGACTCCGTTAGTGGTGGTAAATCTCAGGATTTCGACTATTCAACGTGTATAATGAAATCTTACATTATCTTCCTGGAAATGGTATAAGGCGATTTGGAAAATGTGGCCACGTAACCAAAATAGATTGTGAGGCCTGTTGTGTTTATCTCTGGTAATTTGAGAGTTGTATAGAATTATTGTGCTATAGCTGTAGTGTGGTGGTTTATTGGGTTAAATTTATCAACACTCAAGGGCTATAGTACGAAAATTTAAAAGCATTCCAAGAGGTAAACACAGAATGGCGGCATCAGCTGTGTGTAACCTTAGTGTAAGGTGGGTTGTGTGTCTTGGTACGCATGAAAAATGGCAAGTGAATAAATATGATATATTCATCGTTTAACTTTCATATATAGATAAAATTCAATTGGAGGCTTATAAGCCGCAACCATTACTCTTCCGATGAGTCATCACAAATTTCGGATAATCTCCGGTATTGGCAAAGTTATTTTCAGTCCGCATCGTTACACGCTAAAAGCCCACTAGTACTCCATACATACGTATTATATGAGTTGTCTAGTATCATATTACGCAACCAGATTGTAAAAATCTTAATTTTTCGGCATGTTATCGAGCAAAGAAGGAATGCTTTATGAACACCCCTCGTATGTGCCGACGCTGGCGCCCTCTTGCACGAGGCTACGGAGTTTTGTCGCAACACTAGTCCATAAAGGCCCCCCAGGGCGGCATTTGCGTCGAATCCGTGACGTTTGAGGGCCGTTCAAAAATTCAAGTATAAAACCTAATTTGTATAGTATAGTATAAAATAAACATCAAAATTTAAAACAACTATGGTTCGAAAACTACAAGAGCAATCAACAAATGGTTGAGGTGTATATATCACCATTTACCATCACATGTATATATCACCATTTCATTTTTACTTTTTCTCTTCTTCGGTAGCACATCGATAGTGGATGTAACTGTAATTATAGGTAGATTTCAGGTTTCTAAACATATGTATACTCTTGTAATTTTTCTCTAAAATAATGAGGGGATGCTGGAAAATGCATAAACGTGGGTTTGCATGTTAAATTCCTATGTATACCAAACCAAATTATAAATATACAAAATTAATATTATACAAAAAAACATGGCTTAATAATAACGAATTACGCGACATCTGCCGGAAAAAAATGTGAACTTAAAACACCTCAAAATAGTAGTTTGTACAACTAGAGTGGATACGATGCCCATATCGCACGAGGTGGAGTTTGGCGCACGACGCCGTAGGCGGAGTGCGCCAAACCTCCGAGTGCGATATGGGCAATCCACTCGAGTTGTACACACTACTTTTTCTACGACAAAAACGAGTAACAATGTTATGTAAATGGTATTTACTAATAAATGTCAGTGTGACACTTTTGAATGTCATTCATCATTCAATACATTTAATATATTAGAATTAATATAATATAATATACTTTGCCTTCGACTTTTCCGGAAGTAATGATTTATATGTATCATTTGCGGACTGCCGAATATCGGGGGGTGTACAGCTTAATGATGAATCGCTTTCATTGGAAATCATAATTCAGCACTGTAAAGATAATTGTAATAATGTCGATTTGACTTTTTGCTTATTAATTTGTCGTTGACAACTATGACAAATTTATGAAAAAACATGTTGCTCTGCAATTTTCCATCTCTCTGATTGGTGGATATCATATCCGCACACGTGTGTGGGAATGAAAATATATCCACATTGTTCATTGCAATAGGCCACATATATGTATAGTAGTCTATGAAACAATATGCTAATATACATATAGGAGTAGAAAAATATATATTTCCACACGAGTGAACAGAGAAATAAAAAAATTGTAAAGGTTTCTATTTTTGGGAAGTAAAATAGATTTCTGTAATTCCAGATATCTTAGTAGTAGTAGTAGTAGTAGTAGACAATCTTTATTAGGCTTCGACCTATGTGGTCTTTCCGCCTTCCGGATATCTTATTTACCGACATTTAAGTTTTAGATGTCTGCAAGAATTGAAAAGTATCACTATTTGCACTTGAAAATGCCCCCACTGACAATGTATTAAACAGTGTTTACAGTAAATAAAACTCCAATTTCAACATTCTAACTACCACAAAAGATTATAATAAGAAGCAAAATACACTAACATAGTTCACGTTTAAAAAGTAACTCGATGAATCAAACAACTCCAAAATAAAAACTCCCTATAATAATCAGGTAGTAGAATTAAATAAAACAATTTTACTTTGTTTCTTCCACTAACACATTTATTTTACAAAAATAATTTAGTTACTGCAGTTTCGACTACTTTATAGTCATTGTCTAACTAAGTACAAAATTGCTTAATTATCAGACAGATCTTATATTCTCTCCCCTCTTTAATTGTTATAAAATTTAGGGTATGTATTGTGTTTCATTCTCAATTTTTGTACTTAGCTTGACAATGACTATAAAGTAGTCGAAACTGCAGTAACTAAATTATTTTTGTAAAATAAATGTGTTAGTGGAAGAAACAGAGTAAAATTGTTTTATTTAATTCATTTACCATGTTCCACAAAGTAACGGCTACCAGTATACAGTATTTAATTAGGTAGTAACTTTTTCCGAGTTTAAAGTGCGGCAGGACACATATAATGCACATTATAACTATTCTCTAATTTAATCCGACAGCAAAACACATAATGAGCGAAACTGTTTTTTGGTACAGTCATGCTCACATAAATCTAGTACAAACTAATTGACATTGCTATATAAAGTTGCTATTGTAACCTTGTACTACATTCTTGTACTAAATTTGTAACGGTACAATACCGGGGTATCATTATAAATTGTAATTAATTTATAAACGTAGGGTGGCTCGTAATCTAAGTGGCTGTACTTCACCTGTGTTTGATTCATGGAATCGTTATAGTGACAAGATCGATGGTTCGTTGTTCAAGTATTGTGTCTGTTACGGGGAAAATATCAAATTATACGCATACACAAATATCATCATACAGTAATTTATTCATTCAGTAATTCATATGGTTTTACATTTTAATTTAGCAAGTAAGGTTTGGTTCATTTGGTTATGGTAAATAATACGCTTTACATTTATGTGGTGACTAAGGGTTTATTTAATAAGTAATAACACACAAATAATGAAGAATGGCGATTTATTCTCAATTAAAGTTTTGAAATGAGTAATGATTTTTACGTGGTTTCTGACTATTTCATTTGGTTGTGGTGAAATAATACGCTTTACATTTATGTGGTGACTAAGGGTTTATTTAATAAGTAATAACACACAAATAATGAAGAATGACGACTTATTTTGAATTATAGTTTTGAAATGAATTTATCTATTTTTACGTGGTTTCTGATTATATTTCGTGGTATTCTGACGTGAATTAACGTTATAATTCAAATTCTACTGGTTACTAGTACATGCGATTTGTCCCTGCTAATTACGGTGTTTTGGTTATGTCATTCATTCCCCATGCGTTCGTTCATCAATGTTTTTGTCTTTTATTTACTTGATTTAATTTATCCTCAGATAAAGTCTAGCAGTGCGTTTCCCCGCAAATAACATGCCAGTATCAAGGGTGACGATTTACCCTTAATAACAGTTTCGCAATGCATTTACCAAGCAATAACACCCAAATAATTATATTGCAAATTTCGATCGGTGATTTGTGCACGATGGTCAGTTGTGTCTGGCTAAAGTACATATATCTGATCTCATAGCGAGTCTCATACCCTAACCCTACTAGTCTGACGTGTATGAGACATAAGCCCTTTTGTTGGTGATTAACTCTTTTTATTGTTTATATTATCTTTTCTTTTGCTTTGATTTGGTCTCAGATGCATCTTTTTGACTCTTTTTATTTTTATTTTCTTTTGTTTTTGTTTTGATTTGGTCTGAGATGCATCTAATTGTGAGGTAAATTACGATCGGTGATTTGTGCACGATGGTCAGTTGTGTCTGGCTAAAGTACATATATCTGATCTCATAGCGAGTCTCATACCCTAACCCTACTAGTCTGACGTGTATGAAACATAAGCCCCTCGTTTGTTTTTGACTCTTTTTATTTACTTATTTTTTTATATTTTCTTTTGCTTTGATTTGGTCTCAGGTGCATCTTTTTGACTCTTTTTATTTTTATTTTCTTTTGTTTTTGTTTTGATTTGGTCTGAGATGCATCTAATTGTGAGGTAAATTACGATCGGTGATTTGTGCACGATGGTCAGTTGTGTCTGGCTAAAGTACATATATCTGATCTCATAGCGAGTCTCATACCCTAACCCTACTAGTCTGACGTGTATGAGACATAAGCCCCTCATTTGTTTTTGACTCTTTTTATTTTTATTTAATTAATATATTTTTTTTTTATGTCTTCTTTTGTTTTTAATATTTTCATTTATTTTTAGTTTGTTTTTACTTGGTTTTTGTGATAATTGAATTCACCTAGCGGATGTGATTCTGCATAATTTTGATTTTGATTCATTCACGGATTTATATACCTTCCTTACGCATGCTCATGCATGACTTCCCTTGATTCGCATTCATTCTTAGCTGCCGTTATGTTTCGTATTTATTAACTTTATTTCTCGTCCGATCATGACTTAGGAGTTTGATTCATTCAATGATTTTTCTATAATATTCACATGCTCGTGCTACAGGAATATACTGACTCGCATTCATTCATTTATTTCTTACCCGATCATGACTTAGGAGTTTGATTCATTCAATGATTTTTCTATAATACTCACATGCTCGTGCTACAGGAATATACTGACTCGCATTCATTCATTTATTTCTTACCCGATCATGACTTAGGAGTTTGATTCATTCAATGATTTTTCTATAATATTCACATGCTCGTGCTACAGGAATATACTGACTCGCATTCATTCATTTCTCAATCGCTCAAGAATTCAAATATGCAAATACTGAACACATGCATTATCGATGCTGAGGGCTGTTTTATTTTTACCGTCATGCAATTACGACCTATTAGTTCGATCACTCACTCGGCTGATGTATTAGTGATATTAACTACGCAACGTTAATTACAAGGATTTAGTGATTTGGTATGACATGATGATATTTGCTGATTTTTGTAATAATTATTGACCTTCACGGATACCGGTTTTTAGTTCCCGTTGCGATCGCTACCTGGGAAATCCCTTGAGTTTATATCTGTTTAAATACCTTCCTGACCTATCTCTTTCCCGAATCCCTGGCTAATGAAATATAAATAATAATTAAAACGCATGATAATCGAGTATGTTGATTCGGAGGAAGGATCTCATCACTTCGCACGTTTGTTTGAAGTTTCGTGGCAATGAAAGCGGTTGGTAAAATAGTCCCGTTATGGTAACTAGATTACAAGGACGAAATTAACATACAGTTGACGGAGCTTCTAAATGCGCCCTTCTTTTGGAGATTAACTCCTCAAAGGGCGTCACGAAACCTGTATATCGCTTTCAAGGTAGTCACATTTCTCTACGCCTTCGGCGCTAAGACTTGCTAGAGTGATAATTAGGTGAGGTAATTGATGGTGGTTTGTTTGGGGTCGTCAAACTTATCATACGTGACAATATTACGAAGAGAACCATGCATGCTGTGGTATTAGATTACGGGACTGAATTTAACATACAGTTGAAGGAGCTTCTAAATGCGCCCTTCTTTTGGAGATTAACTCCTCAAAGGGCGTCACGAAACCTGTATATCGCTTTCAAGGTAGTCACATTTCTCTACGCCTTCGGCGCTAAGACTTGCTAGAGTGATAATTAGGTGAGGTAATTGATGGTGGTTTGTTTGGGGTTGTTTTGTTCTTTCGTAATTTTGTCACCGGATATTCTTCCGGCGGGTTGCCGAATTAATTTACTTTACACGCGTTATGACTTTTCTGCTGAATATTTCGCAGTGCCCTTCGAAAGAGGCGTAGTAATTCGCGTTACTCGATTATCAATTGCGTCGGTACTCACTCATTAACCCTTCCTATCTCTCGCTGATTGGATAGCCGTACCGATGTCTTGGTGGCCCCTGCTTTGTGTTGTTTTAATTACTTCGCGGTCTCCCCAAAAATATCTAACTGGTTCAATACTGCCCTAAGTGAATTATCAATTTCCCTGACTGTTTATACTAATTGCGCCCCGTTTACACTCTCGCGATTTCTCTCGTGCCCTCGGCCGTCGAGAACTAAGTGATCTCTTCCCCTGCTTTCGCATATTCTTATATGTTTTACTTCCCCCTTTTCCCCGCGCCCTCTGGGTCCACACACTCTGGTTATCCCGTGCCCTTCTCTTGCTCTCTCTCTAAGTGTATTCTCGCTCGACGTCTGCGCAATAATTTCTCCCACATGTGTAAGACATTCGATATTTTGTTGGTGGATTTGCGTTTACTCGCAATACAAATCATGTCCCCTCGTGGTGTGAGTTATCCAGCCCAAATGGGCTCTGTTCTAAGAATTTCGGTGCGCGTGCATGTAGCCGGCGCTGTTTTTATGGTACTTAAGTGAATGATTCTATGGGCAGTAATATTATACTTTCGGTTTTGGAACCCCCCGGCATTGGTCAATGTCGGCCAGTGGCACATCCCCTGTCTGGTTTCGAGTAATTTATACTTCCATGAACTGTTGATATTTCCGCCCGACTAGTAAAATCGTGTTACCCTCAAGTTAATGGCTTTTATTGTCCCCATTGTTGATAGAATTCTCCCGGCCTGGCTCCGGGGCTGCGGTCCCCCACGAGTCTGTTTACGTAGTTTTACGCCGGAATGCGATACTTATTTAATTATTAATACGAACGATTTTTCAGCAAATAACACCTGTCTTATCTACTCGTTGTTTAGCTAAATAAAACATGGTTTGTCGTGGGTCATTTCAAATTTATGTGAGCATAACTGTACTCTAACTTTAAATATTGCCAAATAAGTACCCAAAATTCTTAAACAATTTTTCACCAACTATTTTGTTCCAAAATCAATTCTGGTGTAATCTATTATAGAAAATTTGAAACGTATGTACAGTTGATTGCAAAAGAAAATAGACAAAAAGAGCTTCCTGTATTTGTTTTTTCTCAAAATGTTATTGTATAAATGTGGTTTTTATAACCCCGATTTTTTTGAAATTTGAAAATCTTTCAAAGTTGACATATAGTTTAAAACTTATATAAGTTAACTATTAAAATGCCTCTTCTAGATGACGAAACCAAAGCAATAAATGATTCAGGAACGGTGTATCGGGGTACACTTTCGGCTTACCACTTCACCAAATACAAAAAATGTTGTTGAAGTCATCTGTTTAATTGTAATAAAGCAGCCGAAAATTTCTTGTCTACTTTTTTGCAATCCACTGTACGTCACGAGGGGAATGATATAGCGATAGCATTGTCACAGCGTAGCGTTGCGTAAGAAATCTATGAATGGGCCTTGAACGTACAAAAATCGCACATCAAAAATTCGAATAAAAATTTAATTTTTCTGCATATCAGCCTGGCCACTAGGTGAACAGCTGACCCCTCCACAAAACGTCAAAAGAATTCGCACCTAACCTCGAAATTCTAACATGCATTTTAGTAGTTAGTTGTTGGAAGTATCACTTTTTTGGAACAGTTATGTAGGTATTCACCAAAGGCAATATATTTGTGAAGATAAAAATTACATAGATTAATTTGATCGCACCTGTAGGTACACCATATCAATGAGTGTTTGGCAAAGTAACGTAACATTATTTTAGAAAAGAGATAAAATTACATTGTTTTTGTGGCAGGTCCTGCCAAAGTGTAGCAAGTCTAATAGTTATTTATGTAACTTTGTATAAACTTATAGAAATATATTGCTAAAGAAGGAAACAGGAACATACAGATCACATTGTACTGCTATTGCCCTTTGAATACGTTGTACAACTACGAAGGTTTAGTACTTGCCTGAGCAAATTTTTGTTGATTTACTCCGTTGTTTCTGCTACATACAAAACTATTCCGGCCGACCCTTCAATTGTGTAAAACATAATATAAAACAAGTACAGTAAAAACAGTAAATAAGGGTATTTATCGCCAAATTTGCATTATTTCTAAAACGGAGGTGTAACAGTTTATTATTGTACCACCAAATACTAATCTAAATGCCACAGGAACTTATGCAACTCTGCAAAATAAACATCAAAACATTTTGTCGTCAAAACCTTCAGAATTAATTGTTTAAATTATTTATTTCCAAGCAGTTGCTCATAATGGCAACGATAACAAGGTGCGAGGAGAAGCCGAAGGACCGCACGGCGGAGTTGAAGGAGGCAGTGGCTGGCAAAGACATTGACGCGGCCATCAAGAACGTCAAGAAGGTGGACAACACGTGTGCAATGGCCAGATGCAAGGCGAGGACGAGCGACTTTGCCGTCACCTGCAAGCACTGCAACGGCAGGTTCTGCACTACGCACTGCCTACCGGAGGTGCACGGCTGCGGCGAGGCGGTCCGGCGGGACGAGCGCCGCAAGTACCTCCACCCGGAACCAAAGCTTTCGCAGGAAAAACACTCACAGGCCGCTACCAAGCTGAACACCAAGCTCAGACAGATGCAGCTCGAGAGGAAGGCGAAGCCTAAGAAGAAGTGAACAGACGAAGTCTGGCATAGAGTATTAAGAAACTAAACTATGAGTTGTGGTTGTTATTTATTTTAAAATAAATTTTTACATTCGAAACGCTTTAATCCTATACATTATTACATCACATTGTTCTTGTATATAGCTTTAAAAAATAGACTAGATACTACTTATGGTTAGGTTTAAATGTTTCTTAAAAATATAATGCTTTTTTATCAGTCGAATTAAATTACTATGCCTTGTACATCTTATTTACCGGATGGTGGAAAATTTTTGTTTATACTAGTTTATAAAATTATAGTATTACACAGAGTGTCTCGGTAAACAATCATTTAAAGATAGTTTTCATGCAGTCAATAGTATTTAACAAATCTCTTTCTAATAAGACAATCCTGTATTAGTTTTCATACCAAAACATTTTTTTTTGTGTATATAAAATTTGGCGGTAATTATTGTTTGGTTACATTATTACTGTTACTGCCAATTACCCTGGCTTACACACAAATGAGTTACCTGCTAAAATTGTACTAATTTAGAAATTAACAATGTCTGTTCGTCGCTCTCAAGAGAATAAATTTAACGTGACCAAAATAATGCACATCAAAGACCAACAGATTATAAAATGAATCCAGAAGGGGCTTTTAAAAGGGCTTGCATACTTATTTCGGACTCCTGTGCCTATATCCCGACCGCAATGTTTCCGTGCCTGAAACACCAGGGCAGCCGGTATTATGTATTGGATACATGCTCCCGCGTATGACCCAGTAAACTCGACCAGTGAGCCAAGATCATGAGTGCAGAGGGCGACGGCAATCGGCGGGGCGACTGCCAGTGTCGGGAAGGTGAGGCGCTTCAACACGAATCCGTACGAATCCATCAAGTTGGGATCCAAAAAGAGCGCCTTTAGGTTGTTTTGCAGGGTAATCGCGATTATGGGGAAGCTCGTGGACAGGGTGAAAATCGGGAACATGCCCAGGAAGTACAAGATCATTTCGCCAAAAAAGCCGCCCTCGTCGTCGCCGCTGGGCACGAAATTGAGTGTGTACAGGTCGTCCAGATTTTTGAACGCAAACACGCCTGTTATGCTAAGCAGCAGGTAGAACGCGCAGATCAGGCCGTAGTCAAGCGCCAGCTGCCGTAGCACGTACTGCTTCTCGCTGAACGGCGCAATCAAGCCCGGGAGTGAGTGGTGGCACATGAAGCTGTAGACGCTCGCCCCGATCAGCACCGGAACCCCATCAAAGCAAAATGTCTCCGGATGGCCGAGGGGGCCCTGCCGGTAAATCCTGACACTCGCCAAAGTTATCATCACAGTGAAAGCGCACCAGCGCATTGAGGTGGTTGCCAGCTGGAAGTACTTGGTTTTCTGCACGTTGAAGTACGTGAACGGACCTATCAGCAGCGCGAACGCAGCCACGAAAATCCTGTACAGGCCCAGCTTTGTTATCCGGTCATTCAGGCAGTCGATGTCAAACGCCATATCTGCCTTTGTTGAGTTGGGGCTGGTGCGGTTGTTTGGGCAGACCAGGTCGCACAGCGACTTAGAGACGGCCGTCGTGTAGATGGCGAGGTCGCCGTAGAGGTAGACGCAGAGTGATATGTAGAAGAGCCCACGGCCCGCCTTGTTGAAGTAGAGACCAGCCATCTGGCCCAGCTCCACCTGGTTGTTCAGGCTGTAGTAACGCCGCATGTTCCTGTTGGCGGGGATTATAGCAGTCTCCTCGTTAGTTTCTTCATCACTATCCGAGTCAAAAGTAGCTTCACTCTCCTAATAAAACGTAGAAACAAATGCAGTTAAAATAATATAGTCAATATACAGGGTGAGTCGATAGGAACGGACCAAATTCCAGGAGTGTATTGTACATGTGAAAATAATTTTTAAAAAACATATTTCCGATCTTCATTTGTTTTCAAGTTATTGTTTCAAATCTTGAATATGCAAATGTGGTGTTTGTCTATGGTTTTTGTAATGGGAGTGCTACAGCTGCTGTTGAAAGATATCGTCAATGGTTTCCACATCAGAAAACTCTGGATAAAAATGTATTTATCCGACTTTTCAACAAACTGTTCGAAACAATCACTTGAAAACAAATGAAAATCGGATAACAACATTTGAGTTTTTTTAAGTAATTTTTACGTGAACAATACACTCCTGGAGTTTGGTCTGTTCCTTCCGACTCACCCTGTATTTATTTTAATTCATCCTAAAGGCATATAAAGTACTACAGTGTGATCAATAATGTTTGGGGACTATTAAAATACGATTCTAATGAAATGTGCTAATGAAATCCCCAAATTTTAGGAACGAAA
This sequence comes from Othius punctulatus, assembly GCA_951805005.1. NCBI lineage: Eukaryota > Metazoa > Arthropoda > Insecta > Coleoptera > Staphylinidae > Othius > Othius punctulatus. The sequence goes on along the minus strand of OX638138.1, from coordinate 33,535,005 downwards.
TTTGAATCGCCCCACATTGTTGATTGATTGTATTCTGTCAATAACAAAAGTTGTGGGCAAATTAGTGCTGATTTTTTTATGCAATGTAAAACGATTTTTTAAATTTGTAATGACGTGTTTACACCAATGATAGTAACATGTGTTGCTAACAAATCGACATTTTGCGACGAAACTTGTAATTACGCCTTTCTTGTTGTCTGCCAAATGACGATTTGTTATCAACACGAGTTACTAACATTGGTGTAAACGCGCCGTTGTACTTGTTTGCTTCTTACCTCTTCATTTGATCTTTTTTAACATAAAAAAAATAGGAAATTTTTGTTTGTTTCATTTTATGCAGCATACATACTTAAACCAGTCTTAGAGCAATAATAGACTACTACGTAACACTCCCACAAACACTGGCGTTTTCCCCGCTGGAATAAGAATAGCGTATTGTACTTTAAAAAAATACAAGAGCGGATTCAAACATTTTTATTGCTGGTATATTTGCTTCAATTAGAATACAGTCGTCATATTTCGAGGTAGCAAACGTTCTCTATGTATCTGTCCATATTAAATCACTTGTGCTTTTGTAATCATGTGTTCGTAATATTTTAATAGTTTAATCAAGAATAGAATTTTAATTTTTAATTCTCACATATTTTGTTTTTAACACTCCAAACCTTTAGGTAGAGTTTCAGCTTACCCCATCGATTTTATGCATCTGCAGCTTCTTCAATTGGATGGTCGCGTTGGAACACGCAAGCGTCTCGATTATGAACGTCACAGTGATGAAGCTTATGAACGCAAGGCCCATTATTAGTACAGAGCTCAGCAACCATCCGGCTTTGGCGAACACGGATGGCAAAGTCAAGGCCCCCGTACCCACTATCAGGTTGAACACATAAATCAGTCCCACCTAAATCAGAAATATACTCAATTCAAGATTTTGGGCAAGTACTTATAGATATTGTGTTAGTTATATCTGTTTCTATTCGGTAGTTTGTACTATTTACTAACAAAAATATAACAGCTCGATTAAGCGATCTCGATTAATGTACTGGTTGTAAGTAATACATGTAATACCACTTGTAAAATTGTACAAGGGGTACAATTAATTTAATCGCTTTATAGCAAGTCGCGCCAAAGTAGCTATGTTCATGTCTCATGTTGGTGCAACTTTGCTTGTTTCTTCTAGATATAGGGTCACTGAGGCCAGCATCACTTAACATGGATTACTCCTGTGCATCTAGAAACTGGCACATACAGGCAGTGGCATATGTGAATTTAATTCAAACTGAATGAGCAATATTTACAGCAACAAAATGAGTACCACAAGAATTAAGTACACTTCTAAAAGACTTACCCATGACGAGTAAACATCCGGCCGTCCTTCGGACGCAGGCATTGTTGTGGTTAACTGTACCTGGGCATAGTTTAAATTGTAAAAATTCTAAGATTGGGTTAAAAATTAAAATAGTGACTTTGACATGCTGTGGTGACATAAACAAATGTCAAAAATCATAGTCGCCAAATAACAAAAAAATAATAAAATGTTGATAAATGGCAATGAATCGTCAAGATATCTACCGAGTGATCCATTTAGGATGAGACTGAAATTGAGGTTGGTAATCTTCAGAAATTGGCATCTTTGCGTGTCAAAAATGAGAGGTTTGTGTTAATTATGTGATTATAACGGATCTGTCATTAAGACACTGAATTAATTATATATAACCACAATAATTTAATATTCAAAAGAAGGCAGCGTTACAAACTCAAAGTAGTAACTGCATTATATTACCAACACAAAAATGTCTCACCCTAAATAGTGATACGGTCGCTACTAATGAACATTTGAAATTTTATTGAAATAAATAGTTACTGATTATTCCCAGTGTTTAACTAAATGCGTAAATTTTATCTGCTTGTAGCAACTATATCTTCTTTGAATTTGTTAATGCGGGACACCCTGTATATGCCGGAATTTAGAAATTATATGTTGAGAGGAAACACTGCTATGCAGTGGCTATGCAATTCGTTGAACTTTGCGTTGAACCTGTCATTCGTTTGACGTTTTAAAATGTAGGTTATATCGGTTGAATCAAAAACAATCAACACAAACTAAATCCATTTGGACCGCCGATAAACTCGCGTATTCCGACAACCCAACACGAAAATGTTGCCAGGCATCGGCGTGTTCGGAACGGGCCCGGTGGTGAAGGTCCTGGTTCCCATCCTCCGCGAGAACGGCTTCAAGATAGAGGCGATTTGGAGCAGGACCCTGCAGGACGCCGAGCAAGCAGCTATGGAGCTGAACATCCCCTTCCACACGAACAAGATAGATGATGTGCTGCTGCGCAAGGACGTGGACCTCATATTCGTGCTCTGCTCGCCGAACCTGCATGCGCAGATATCCGTCAAGGCACTGGGCATCGGCAAGCACATAGTGTGCGACAAGCCTGCGGGGCTGAGCCAGGAGGACGCGCTCAAGATGGTCAGGGCGGGGCAGTACTACCCCACACTGATATCCATAATAAACCACTCGTTCAGGTTCTTGCCGGCGTTCACGCACATGCGGCGGGCCCTGCAGGAGAAGTACGTGGGCTCACGCATAACGCTGATCGACATACGCATACAGAGCGGGAAGCTGTACTCTGAGAACAACACGTACGACTGGCGGTGCGACGATATTATGGGTGGCGGGACTCTGAATCTCATCGGCAGCCACGTCGTCGATCTTGTAACTTTCTTGACCGGGCAGCGAGCGAATAAAGTGCACGGTGTCGTGCGGACGTTCACGAAAACCACCGAAAGCATTAATGGCATAAGGCAAATATCAGCGCCAGACTTCTGCACGTTTCAAATGGAGTTAAACGGGGGTACATTGGTCACGGCCACAATAAACAGCCACACGACCGGAAGCGTTTTCCAGCAGGATATTAGCATTTCTGGGGACAACGGGCATCTCATTGTGCACGGCGGGGATCTGTCCGGTCGGAAAGAGAAGGGCAAGGACGAGGTGCTGTACTTGGACGTTGAGGACATGCAGTGCCCGATTTCGAACACAATCCTTCCACGGCCGTATGCTAAAGGGTTGTGCAAGATGGTCGGGGCGTTGCGGGAGGCCTTCTTGCCCGTTAAGGAGAAAGCCGGATGGATCAAGGAGCCAGTCTGTCTGGCAGCTGGGTTTGAGGACGGGCTGTATGTGCAAGCCGTTATGAGTGCCATCCGAGAATCATCGCAGAGCCGGCAGTGGGTTCAGGTGAATATTATGACCGAGCAGCCAGATACCAATGCCTTACTGAGTGCAGCTGTGCGAAGAACTGCAATTTCAGCTATTTCCTAGTATTAAGTACATATTTGTTAGTGATTTGATAATTTAATGAGATTGATTTTACAAGGTTGTTATGTTTAATTTTTAATATTCGTATATTTGCACTGTTTTAGTTTTAGCGATTTAAGCTTATAAAAACTGCTCTGTGAATACAAGAATCCCAACAGTATTTAATAAAAACAGTAATTTTTTAGTTTGTTGCTGCACTTTTAAAGCTGATAGTGCCTATCTTGCATGCCAAGAGTCTCAGGTTTAAACCCTGAAGGTCGTAAGATTTTTTAACAATTAAAATTCTCAAATATCAAAGACCCACTGTTCCAAAGGGTAACTAAAACGATCCTGTGTGATGTTTGCAAACCTAATCTCCTCACTTCATCATAAGATCCATTTTTTCCAATATTTCCCTGAAATTCAATGAATTCTCCCTTTGCGCATCTCCTGAAACCCCCCTAGATCTTGAAGTGGAACATGAAACATCAGTTTTATCTTGTGCATCTGGGACGCTACTTTTTGCACTCGATTGATCATCAGCCTCTTTCGTGTATTTGAAGACAAGAATCGGCAGGTTATTTCCGTAATGACTAACTGCCACGATGTTGTCTTTCGGATGATACTGCACACAATTTATCACAACACTCAGCCTGTAAGGCTTGTATGTGTGCTCAATTCGTCCTGTTTCCGTATTCCAAGCGTACACATCTCCATTTTCGCTTCCGGAGAGAACATATGTCCCGCAAGGTGTTAATGTGCAAGAGATGTGAATCCTGAAAAAAAACGTTTGTAATTCGTAAACCTTTAATAGAACAAACACTTCTGCAAGATTAAACAAATAATTACAAAACTTTACCCACCTGTTATTTAACGCATTCGAATAAGTTTGCAAAATGTACCCAGTTTTGATATCGACTAATCTGATTTTACTGTCCCTCGAGTTTACCAACAATCGTCTTTCTCTTTTATGTAACAAGACTTGATTAATCACGATGCCCTTTAGGTCGACCACTTTTATTTCTCTAAAACAGTACGATTTCAATATAATACATTAGCATTTAAATAAGCAGTTACTTCCGAAGTTGCCATCGATTATCGCTAAACTTCCAAACATTGATAACGCCGACGGAGTCAGACGAATAAAACATGGTCCCATTTTTATTGAGGCACAATGAAGTGACGTATCCTGCATGCCCCTTGAGCTCCTCTTGAAGCTCGTATTCCAGGCTCTCGTCAAACGACCAGACCCTAACGAAAGTATCGTAGCAGCCTGTTATTATGTGATTACCATGAATCACACTTGAGTATACAAACGAAGGATGTGGAAGCATCTGAAATTAAGCAGATATTATCCCAAAATAATAATTGTATTCTATGATCGATTAATTTAAAATTGTTTCAAAAGATATTCTGCGATATTCAGTCAGGTTTAACCAGAAATCACGTTGGTGACAAATGGCAGTAGAGGAATTAGTATCATTAAACCACAATTTCTATACATATAATTAGTAAGAAAAAACAGTAAAACTAGCATTAGTGACAAAACGTCAGCAAATACAATTCTTCTTTAAATTATTTTATGTAGTGCCCAGGTGCTTGCTATAAAATTACCTGCAAAAACTTGAAAGTCTTCATGTCCCAAATGGACACGGTGCAATCTGAAGATGCCGTTATCATCAACTGATCGTCACCCGACCAAGATATACAGTAAATGAGACCTTGATGTCCTGCCAGATTAGCAACGATTTCATCGGTTAACACCTGAAACAAATAAATCATCTGTAATCAAATATAAGAAACTATAACTTTTTTATCAGAATAAATCATAATAATACATTGGAATATGACATCTTTGTTGATAGGATAAATTTTAATTTGATATCTTTGTAAACAGAAACAATTGCAATTTAAATTTATTTTTGTCTTTATGATACATTTTAATTTGATATTTTTGTTAACAGAAACAATTGTAACTTAATTTGACAGCTCTTTGTGCCTACAATACCAAACTTACATTATACACTCCGACAACGTATGTACTATCTTGAAGAACGCTGCATGCTAAATGCAGCCCGTCATTGCTGAACTTCATTGCAAAGCAACCTTCATCGTAGCTATCATATTTAACAGTACATTTAACCGCAAGCTTGCAGACTTGATTCTCCTGCCTGGACCATGAAGAGCTCCCGCTTCCCTTGGCACTGACGCCTTTTACTGTAACGCCTTTGTCGTTTTCCGGCGCGTCTATTTCACCGTTTTCGCTGACAGGTGACCGCCCTCTTTCCACCTCGTGAGGGGCCCTCGATCTAAGAGTCTCCACTACGGCCGTCGGCGATATCACACCCTTAACTGTCACTTGCAGGGTGGACGGATACTTGCGGAGCTTCTGCTTCTGCCACCAGTGGAACACGTCGCATCTTTCGGGCGGCAAGTTCTTCTTTGGCATGGCTGGGTAGTACAGTTGCAGGCGAACTTTCTGGCCCACGTTGGAGAATGATGGTGATGAGAGTTTGAGGAAAGCCCACGCTATTCTATGCCAACCAAGTTGCCCTAAAATAATAACAATTGATTATTTAATCATTTCAATCCCATCTTGTAATATTTGAATAGGTTTTTTTAGATGTAATTGGGTCAGAATTATTTGTCAAATAATGACAGGAAAAAAATAAACTCTTCCATAGGTAGAGGAGCAGTAGAGATGATTATTATGATTTAAATCATTTTAACTGAAATGAAGAAAATCTCCCAATAAAAACAAATGTCTGCATGAGCAATAGAAAGTTTACTGAAACCTGAAATTGTCAGCTCACAACAAACAATTGAACACGTATGCAATTTTTAATAGTTAATTCTCGGGCAAACATATTGGTCGTGTTCTTTTATTAAATGGCTCACCTCCTTAGATAGCTCAGCAGATCTGATCCGAGTGCGTAATAAAAGAACGACCAATCAAGGCGCTCTGTTTTGCAGGTTGGGCTTAAACGTTTGTTTATAATGGTAATCATTGAAACACACGTTTGACAGATACTTCTCTGCTCACTTCCGAACTGATACCCCTGCATAAACGCTCCGAATCGGGAAAGGGGGAGGAGTAGAGCAATATAAAATCTTACAACTAATCTGAGATTAACTGAGGTTAGCTAAGTAAATTCGACTAAAGAACACGACTATTGTTAATTAAACAATTGAAACATTTTTTGTGAGACTTTTTAAAATTGACAGCTTACAGCAAACAATTGCATGTAGAAACTTTGTACACTACATTTGAAATTAAATTCTCAGGTGAACATGTATTCTAGCACAAACCTCTCTGTGCAGACTGTCTTATGACAGCGGTACTCAAAAAGTCCATTATTTCCAATATCATTATTATAGAATAGTTTCCTGTGAGAAAGTTGAAGTCTTCGTTAATTAATATTGTTTCTTCCCAATTTGGATGCAGGGATCTATAAACAACCTCAATAAACATGGTAATCTACCTAATAAACACAAATATGCCTAGTCCTGACCAATTTAAAAGTTAATGAAAGGAGAACACAAAAATTGATTGATCCCAATTGAATTGGGAGAATAATTTTTCTTATCCCACAAAATTTACCTGTTTTCCTGTAAACTGTAGGCTTGCGTCAGAATAGGACCAATGTAGTCGATGTCCTTATTCTCGTAATAAAATACAATGTTTCGATTCTTATCAGACTTTTTCATATATTCCCCTGAACTGGAGTCGACGAGGTGCACCTTAAAATAATATCACATGATCAAATAAATAGATACAATTGTTGTTTTTGCTACAGAAAACATTTTTGTGGGCAATTGTAAAAAACGATTGTGTGATTCGGTTGAACTGTCAACTACCAGGCCTGCCATATGCAAAAACTAAATAAAATTAATGTGCCTGTAATAATCCATACCTTAACAACTGGATGGACCACGAAAGAATCTAGCAGCAACCGATCGGATTTGTGAACCGTAACGCTTATAATTTTATTGTAATCATAAGTAGGGGCGAGGTTGCTGGTTTCTCTTGCCTTCAATCTATTCTTCTTAGGCCTAAGCTTATGACTGACGACCTCTTTCAGCTCAATTACTTCATGTGCTGGTTTCTCCACGGTTAAAACTGCCTCATCACTAACCGAATCATCACTCACTCTCGATGCATCGCGTACGACCCGAACGATTCTTGAATCATCACTTTCATATAGGCCAATTTTCCGATGATCGCTTGCAGCTCCAGTAGCACTCAAATCATCACTGGTTACGTCTCTACTGGTTCTCGAATCATCAGTTGTGTCCCGCATAATCGTCACAACGTCACCGTCACCTTTACCGGCCCTCGGTTTGTCTGCAATCTTTGCGCCGGCCGGATTGACCCTGCTTCTCCGGACTCTGGCTTCCGGCACGACAAACGTCTCGTTAGATCCGCTGTTTAAGACGTCCATCTCCATGCTTTCTGGCACGAGGGTGCCCAGGCTTCCCTTTGCCTTCCTTGGCTTGGGCACCGGCGCCTTCACAGGCAGCACCTCCACCGGTTCCTGCTCGTGGCTGGAATCATGCAGGAACTTGTCAAGTATGTATGCCTTGTTCTCCACGGATAGGTCGCCCTCCCGGTGGATGTCCACGTCAGCAGTCCCGGCGGCCTGGGGCGCTTCCGAAGAGGACACCGACTCCACATCGGACACAAGGTTCTGCTTCGATTTGGTTTTCTTCTTCAGAGTGGTTTTCAATAGCGAGTCGAATCTCGCTTTCGTCTCGCTACGGATACCTGACTTGTGCATGACTACAAATCTGCAAAAAAAAAAGTTAATCCAGTAGTGCCATAGATATTACTGGATATTGAGTTTGGTTAATAGTGTACAAAATCACCCCAAATTTAGATGCTCTGCTTATCCTTATCTCATCTTTACTCGACTTCTATTAGACTGCGCAAATAATAGAAAGGTCACGTGAGATTCCAAGAATGTTCTTCGTGCACCGTTAAGTTGAAGATCAGAAATCAATAAGGAAAGAACCAAATTTGGTTTTAATTTTTCCTTACTTGAGAAAGTAGTACTGTTGATTGTATTTATTATATTATTATTTGTTGTATTTTTATTGGATTATTTATTACATGTTTATTAAACAAGTGAAAATACATTCGTTGCCAAGCTACTATCTTTCGTTGCCATGGCTACGTCAAGTACTACAAACAAACAACACAAATATAATGTTGGGAGCACATGCATTTCTGTATACGGGGTGTTTCAAAAGTGCTTTTGAAATCCGATTCAGTAGGCCAAAACAAATCGAAAATTAAGAGGAAACATTTTTCCAATTGTCACTTATTAACGAGTAACTAAGGAAACAAATAACAAGAAATGAAAGAAAAATAAGCAAACTACAACATTTTAAGTCAATATGACTAATGACTTACTTGACATGACTGACAGTACGGCCTACTATTTTGCTCGGAGAAATGTGTTTCTTCTTGATTTTTATGGAAATTCCGTACGTGTAGGAACATCTTACTCTTGTATAGCTCATTTTGAAAAATAACCTTCATGGTTCTACCTCGCCATCGCAATAGATCGCAAATCGATGACATCATCTATTATGTCATCTATTGAGTTATCCAGGGGGTTATTTATGACATCAATGACATAAAGTCGACGTCACATTAACTACATGACCAAAATTCTGTGGGGCAGACAGTGAACCATCTATAACTGGAATGGCCTCGTTACTATTACACTAATAAAAAGTATGACGAGTCCTAAAGGACGAAACAGCTTTTGTCGATCAAGTTTCATAGAACCAATCCTGCCAAATTCCAGAAAGTATATGCAAGGCATCCTAGAAGTTCTTCGAGTTATATTCCCTGCAATCAAGGTTAGTATATATTATACATTAATTAAAGAACACAATTTAATAATTACACAGGCATCACAATAAGCAGCAAATAGACATCAAGTAAATTAATAAAAATGGTGTCAGTTTAGCAAGTTTAGTATGCTCCGTGGGACAGTGAAATTTACGAAAACGCTGAAAATTTCTGAAATTAGGTCATGTAATTGACATAATGAAACACCCTCGTATGTTGCGGATTCGACGTGAGCATTGCCCTAGCGGGCAATTTTGAACTAGTGTAGCGAAAAAAATCCATTGCCTCGTGCAAGAGGGCGCCAGCATCGTCACATACGAGGGGCGTTCATAAAGTATCATTTTTTGTCAATAACTTGCCGAAAAATTGAGATTTTCGCAATCTGGTTGCGGAATATGATACTAGACCGCACATACAATACGTACGTGGACTAGTGGGATTTTAGCGTTCAACGGTGCGTTTTGCAAATAACTTGGCCAATATTTTTTTTCTCAATAACATAAACATCTCACAGCATTGCGGTTTGCAATTTTGAATTCAGCATTCATTGCTCTAGCATGCTGTGCACTCTGTAAAAATCGGAATTTTTAAACTAGTTCGTTATATTTTCGGATATTTTATCAGGATCATATGAGTTCCTGGAGATCGTCTATTCGTTCTTAATTTTTTTTTCTCGATAACTAAGCATCGCACATCACTGCGTTTTGCATTTTTATATTCATCATTCACTCTCAATCGAGGTGTGCACTCAGTTTAAATTTAAATTTTACAGCTTTGAACGGCTCCACGGCTTTATAATTTATTTATTATCTTGGTTATTACAGCGGATTTTGGTCGCAACACTAGTTCAAAGAAAGCCTATATTTAAAACAACTGGCTCAAAAGCTATCACAGCAATCAACAAATAGTTTCCATTTTCAATAACTAACCTTCATCAGTTCTATGTGTATAGAAAGAAAGCAGCGCTAATATTGACGACTAAGCAATAAAATATTTTTAAAATACATGATTTTGCTCCAAGCACTTTAATTGCAACAATTTGTAATTAAATAAGAAATTAAATAAAAATTAAATAAGCGTCACTTTTGCAAAACTAATAGTTATTATTAATTGCATGTTATGCAAATTATAACCTTTTTACATAAGACACATGAGAAGAAAACATGGATGAAGCCAACATCAATAAACACACATATACAGGGTGTCTCTCTGAAAACGTAACACACATGTAATTAACCTCTTTTTTTTCAAAGACGCCTATGCAGTTTTTCTATTAAAAACTACCTGGACTTTTTATTAATATTGCCACTGTAAAATTTTCACCTAGCAGCCATTTTTTATTTTTAAAGGCTCCTTAGATTTCACATTAAATCTCAGCCAAAAGCCGAGATAATTATGAGGTAGCAAACAGTAATAGGAGAGCAGTGCAGACTATATCAACAATAATATTGTAATCGACATTTGCTTGTGTGCATTAACATCTTACTACAAATTGAATTCAAATGCAAACACAACCAGCTCGCAATCTGTCGAATTTTAGGTTATTAATCATGATAGAATCCATCAAATTCATAAAACAATTGAGAAATCGCGGTGTTAGCACTATTAAGTTTGTTCCCCATTGCTACCATTAATTTCTCCTGCTGGAGGAACTCTTCTGTATCCCACCCATATCAAACATAAATTTGCACGGTGTTAAAAAATTAGAGGTAACATAAGGTTTTATAAGAAAATCACTTACGTCAATAAAAATCAAAAATTTATACTTAAATTTATTTAAAAATTATCATTACATATTTCCCAATCAAGAATATTATACAAGGCTAAACAGTTATGGTAAAAATTCAGGAAAATCATTTGTTACATATGCGTCATAACAAAACTCATGTGTACTTGGGTGTATGTATGTTGTGTGGTGTGTGTGATCATTCTTTCCAGCTGGGTAATACTGTTATGTACATAACTGATAATCAGACAGAAGTAACCGAGGTCCTTAACTTTTGTACAAAAAAGCAACAAATGAAAAACTGTACTGCATATTGAATTTGTCTCTAAAAAATAATCATAATGTGGAGAACGTACGTTGGTTTGTTAAACAATCTCGTATTTATCAGGGAACATCACTGCGTCTACAGAATGTTTCACAGGCGAGTCATCATCTACCATCAACACATCAGTTATCTAAAAGAAAAAATTATGAATGACAGCAATTATCTTAGTAGAAAATAGTAAATTAGGCGATTAAGTGATTTTGACATTTAAAATTATTTAATATATTAAAGTATAGGTGGATATTTAGTTCTTTAAAGCACGCGCAAGATTGCAAGCATGATGGTGCATACGGAATGCTTGAAAGGCGAGCTGTCCACACATACTTTACGCTATTCTTTATTATTTATCATTTATTATTGGTGCATTTTAATACCATAAATTGCCCTGAAAATTTGAGCATGTTTGATATGACACAATGATTGTAGCTTTGTTGGCAAGGTGCTGAATAAACACGAAGTAAATAATCCGGCAATTTGGCATTAGCTTGTAAAAAGTGCAATCAAAAATTAATAATATAAGTGCCAAAGCCAGCACAGATATATTAAATGGATGGAAGAATTGCGACAGGCAAAATTGCAAAGGTGACATTTATGTATGACATTAACTTTGATGGCATTGTTGTCTTTGGCTCTGTGTTTGAAACGAGGAACAGTACCAATAATAAAAAAGATTAAACAGTATTATCACCAAGTTTAAATTATTTTTACTAAATGTCGAAATTTCTACTAGTCATTAGATTGGCAAAGGATTTTGAGCTTAAATTACTCAGTGCGGGTATCATTACAATCATTGATTAAAGTTCGTCCAATATCCCAGCGAATCTTTTGATGAAGAAATATTAAATTAGTAATACCAAAAATATCCAAGGCTCCTATTATTTAACGATAACATAATGGTTAATATACAATGTTGCGTAACTATCAAATATAAAATTTACCAAAAGTAGCAGACGTTGGCTAATGTGATCTATTCTTCTTTTTGGGTTATGAAATTTTTTTTTTGTTACTTGCACACATCTGTCAATGATGTAACCAAATTATATCAAGGCTCAGTTTTACAATATCTGATTATCTACGATCATGTCTCAGTGTGCATGCATATATTGGCTCAAAAATTGCATCCTCGATAACTTAACAAAGATAGTCCGAAAATATACAACTGGGTATTGTTCAATTTGCCGCTACTTATAAATCATGCTACTGAGCATAATCACCTTAAATTAAACAAGAAAAACGAAAAATAATTCAATACCTTGAGATTAGCGTAAGAACTCTTTGAAGTGAACGAGACCGAGATTGGAAAAAAGTCAGTAGGGATCGACTTGGGTGCAGAAAATTCCAGAGAGCCGGTTTTATTACTCCCGTCAATTATAGGGAGAGACCACACAAGTTGGTTTCTCCTAGTCTCGTGATTGTAATTGCCGTCGCACTCGGAAACTGTCGGAGTACATCCCATTCTGTGAAATAAAACACATAATCATTTTTAAACAGAGATACAAATAGAAACAGTAACAAAACAAAATTGAAGCAATAAGTGAATTAAATTCCGTTACTCAACAAAAGTCACTTCAGAAACAGCCAACTCACAGTATTGTATATTAAACGGAGGTTTTTTTCCCCAGAGTTTAGTAGTAATGATTGATGCAGTACTAAACTAACTTACGGCAAAGCAATAGTTATATTAACATCGGCGAGTTCCAGATTGTTATGAGTAAGCTCATACTCAATGTTGACATCGCAACTTCCGTCACCAGCCTCTGAAGGCCAGCAGTTTATAAGTAACGGGACGAGTGTCTCGTCTGTGCTCTGTAACCTCCACTTAAGAACTCCCACATCCGTATTTAGAGGAAAAGGCTTTGCAGGATGTTTTAAACCAATCTGGAAAAAAAAACAACGGATATTCAAAACCAACGGGTCATCCATTTATGGTGAGAATGTAGTTTAGGTTGGTAATCTGCAGCAATTGACAGCTTTATGTATAAAAAATGTGTATTGTCAAAAATGATGCAGAGAGGTTAGTGTTTATTATATTGTATTGTACATAATGAAAAACCTTTCAAACGTTCTGTTAGTAAGGCACCAAATTATATTTAAGCACAATAATTTGAAATAAATATAAAGTGGTAACAAAATTGTGCAAACATAAAAAGTCTCATCTAAATAAGATCACCTGGTGCAATCATTATATATCAGACATCAGAATGTGACTTGAAATAAACTGTGACAGTTTTGACGGATGTTATGAAAGTTTATTTGCGCTTAATAAGCATCTGCGTAAAAAATGTCAAGTGATCTTGTTAGATTTGTAAGATTTTACACTACACAAAAAATGTTCAACCACCCGACCTTATAAAAGACTGCAATATTTTAAGCATTAATGACAATAATCATCTAATATTGCTTGGCTCGTTGATTTACCTGCGAACGTAATTTGAACAGTTCCTTGTCCACGTTGGGATGGGTCTGTAACTGAATGCCGCGCGTGTCCTGGTTGTCCAGCTGCACCCTAATGCGGCCCCACTTCTCGTTCCCGATGTGCAGAGTGATGAGTCCGAGCAACTCAAACTGCTGCACGCCCCCGTCCCTGCCCATGCGCACCACCAGCTTCTCCTCCTGCCGCAGATGCACTTCGTCAGTGTTCGTCTTGATGGCCGGCGCCTTGTTGCCCGACTGTGTGAGCTTGTTGGCAGCCGGGGCGACAACGTTCTCGCCTTCGGACTTGAGCTGATCCACGAACGACTCAACGTCCCTGGACTTGCCGCCCAATTTCATGCCTCGGGCAGCCGAAGCAGGTTTCCTAAAAGCAGAGATGGGTTGAGGAATTTCCGTCAGGCGTTCGTAGCAACCAATGTGCCATTAAAATTAATATATTCTAGTTCATAAGGTTCATAATAAAAAAATTATCAACTCAATATATATACGAGTTTATCTTTTACACTTTAAAAGTTAGAACATCAAATGTAACTTAACCTAACCTAACCTAAAGCCTGGGCGAGAAGATCCCATTTGGGGTTTTATTGTAATATAAATGTGTTTCCCCCTTTTTTTTATAGCAGAAACAACGGAATTTCGTCAAGTTGCTTTACTTCTTCGTGAGTAACCTTTTGCTATTCTTAAAATTGTTTTTGTTATTATTATTTAACCTCAAACTTACTGTACTGAAGCGTATGAAGGCGGCTTCACTTCATTATTAGTATTGGCAACGTCCCCAATAACGGGGGTGGGCGTGTAGCTGGTGGAGTTCCCGAACCCACCGCTGCCTCCAAATGACGGCTTGCCCCCCTTTTTGGCGGCCTCCATGCGTTGGCGCTGTAACTCCTTGGCCTTCTCACGCATCTTATTTTTGGCTTCCCTTTCTTGGGTCTGCAATTGAGAAACGATTTCTAACTGTTATAAGACTAACGGATTATAAGTAAATAACGTTTTAACGTCAGTTGGCAATAGATGTTACTAAAAATGTAGGGAGTTTTGGTAAATTTTTATATTTCCAAGCAGGTTGATAATTAACTCTTATGGTATCATTAGATGTGATTTGGATACTTTCGTTTATTAATTATGCCGGTTACCTAATATTTCTTTATCAGAAGATACTCTAGTGAAATTGGAAGAATTTGAATCAATAATTACTGACTAATTTAACCTCAAAACTACAAATATCTGTCAATTTTTGCCAGCTGTACTTAGGCGTTGATGAATGATGTTTGAACCAAATTAAAATTAAACCTACGTTACAGTCACACATTTTCCAGGCATGAGTGCCACACTTCAAAAATCATAACCGCAATTTGAAAACAACATGACCCATCATTTTCATGCCTAGTTATATATTACATTAACAATGGTATTTCTATATTTCTGTAAGGTGGACCACCCTCATGAGAGATACTAGTCTAGTCTGAGAAAAACATCATTCAAAATCATCCTCGAATAATGGTTATGAGAAGTTTGCTTAAATTTAGTTAATTAAATCGGATTTTACGAATTTTTTAAAACGAAATTCCTTCTATAAATGTCATATATTTACTAAACCTGCCAAATATTTATAAAATCAAATCAATAATTTCATCAAGAATAATAAAAGCAGAAAATCTCTTCGACCCAGTTGTACGATTGTGGTTCATCCTTGACCATGGTTCAGTAAGCTATGTAGAATACAATTGTTAATACAATGGTATCCTTAGCAACTGAACCAAGATGAAAGATAATTCACGATCGTACACCTGGGCCTTAAACAGCCCACACACTATGCAATCTGTTGTACGATAAATTGTTCATCCACATCTGGGTCTGGGGGGAAATACCGATCAACTTGTACTGATTATTTCTCCGATCTGCAGTACAACTTATCGTTGTACCAGATTGTGCAACAATTTTATGCGAGTTAAAAAATCAGTCAATATCAGTTATTTGCAAACAGTAATCAAATATTTGTTCCATTTTTTTGATCTCTGACAATAACATACTCAAATAAACTAAGTTATTAAAGTATTACAACAGAAAATATTATACTTCAGACAGAAATTGAGATGTTGGTGATTCTCTAAAACAACAGGCTTAAAATCCTCTATTTTATCAGCCAACACATTAATTAGATACGGCGATTCATTCATCAAATTATATAATAACAGTGCAAAATGAAATTACCTGACGGACAGCCTGATAGACCTTCTCCTCGTGCGAGTCCATCTCAACGAAGGTCCTAATCTGCGAAAGATTGACGCTCTCCCTGTAGCCCAGGGCAACAATCTCGTCAAAGGCGAAGATCAAGTTGAACGCGTTCTCGGCAATCTCGTTCTCCTCCATTGTGCGGCAGTAATCTGGAATCTGTGGCGGCAATCAACAACCATCGTCCGACACATGCTTGCAAAGAAAACTTACGACCCTGGCGAACAGGCGGAGCGTCTCGAGGTCCTCTAGGATGTTGCTCGCCTTGGTGGTAATGAGCAGCATGTAGAGCTTCTCGAGCGGCTGGTATACGTACCGAACGGAGTCCGTCTCGACAAAGGTGTGCTGGGTGCCGGCCGGTATGAGCTTCGGGAAGGCGCCCAGCAGGCCCTCTATCCGGGCCTTCGTCATTTCGACAAACTGCCTCGAGATGATCGCTGGAAAAAGGTTGCATTGAGTGCAATTGTCACAAAGCATTTGGCATACTTACTTTTGCCCGCCTTGGTGCATACCGCTGCAGCTATTAGCACCTGAAATACACATGATAGGTGAGAGAACGCTTGTGGTTTGCCACAAACATCTTTAAAGTGAGCTGGGTTATTATTGTTTTAATGCGTGGTAAAGGATGGGATTTACGTGTCGGACGAAATTAAATATAATTACCATGGTTCGGTTATTCAGTAAAAATCACTAGTAATCGGGATGGTGGTGGTTTTATTCGCTTTTATTCAACATTACACCCAATTTCAGACAACTTTGTTAAGATGACGTTGACGGCTATGTTGTAAATGTGACGTGACTGGCTAGGGCTGCCAACAAACTGAAAACACATATCGCCAACACAAATATCACTCTTGCGAGTCATTCAACGGGTGTTGAAAATGCCCAAAGCGACAGCAAATTATTTAATTTATCTACTTTTAAAAGCCTTATTACACAATCCTCTTCACACTGTCCCAGTTGAATAATGATGCTTATTGCAGCCCTAGTGGTGTAACCACTAATATACCAAATTGACTAGTTGCCATAACACTGAACTTCATCCTTGATTTTGAATAAAAATTTGTAAAATTTGATTTGATTTTGTATTTACCTGAATTTTCTTATAAATCAATGCTCTTGAATTTGTATCACAATTTACCGCCCTAAATAAAGTTAAAAAAGTTTTAGTATTATATATTATAGGAAAATTATATAATCAGCAATAAATACAAAAGATTTAGAAAGGATACTTGAGTCAAACTCTACAGAAATTACAATACATTTGTCTTTTAAAACAGAAAAAGATTTTTACATAGAACGATTTTTGGCTAAAAAGCTAAAGGTTTTTGAGTCAATACATTTTATAACATATGCGAGTCAACACTTTTTTGTCAATAAATGAGATGACTTTTAAATAAAAATCGGACAAGATTTCTGAACACACGCTTAGGAAAAATACATTGCAAAATAAAGTCAAAAGATAGATATGAATTTTCACTAAAACATCAGGTACACATCAGTCAGTAAGTAGAAAACCTGTTCAACTCAAAAGTTACGAGTCATATAGTCAATAATTGGAAAAGATATGGAAGTAAAAATTAGGATTTTTTTTGTCAAAATCTAGAAATGATTTGAACGACTGGAAAACATTTCAGTTGTAAATTAAACCTGGGTGAGTTTAATACATCACGAATTCACCATTTTATTTTCACAGATTGTCATATAATCATAAAGAACAATTTTGCAGACGAAACGTATAAATCATTACACTTGAAATACTGCAATGACTCAATTCTTTATTAATATTTAACATAACAGAAAAATAAGAAAAATACAATTATAAAATTAATTAATATTTTTATTATAACATAAAAATATTGACAAATAATATTATTTGACTAAGCCTAACTTTTTCGCTTCTACCTCGTAAATCAGCAATCTCCACATTTTCACCACAAACACTTCAGCTTCCTCGTCGAGTACCTAAAAATAATCCAAATTAAGAACACTAAGAATATATACACCGTTCACAATATATTCTCCCCAAAGCTGGCTGCATTAGGGGACATGAACAATAACAATAACAATTTGTCGTTATAATTCTTGACACTGTTGCCATACTGCAATATACGTAAAATTTAGTCAATAAGTGAAACCGTCATAAAATTCTCACAATTGTTTCAAGTCACATTTAATGACATTAAAATGCATGGATGAAACTTGCCTAAAAAAGTATTACAGCAGACTTTGGAGATAATAATACGTGAACATGTTTAGAAAGAATATATTCTCTCTGATTTGTCATAATGTTTCATATTCTATCAAATTGTCTTGTTTGATAATTATTGCCCGTTTTTGGAACGAAAAATATGTTCAATTCTCAATAAACGGCAAATGCAAAAAATGTATCAATGTTTGATACAAAAAGTCCCAATTAGATGAATATTCTCAAATTACCATTTGAACATCCTCCAAGATGACCTGCGGCTGCGAACCTGCCATCACTTTGGAACAAATGAAGTCCACGAGGGTGGGCTCCGGTTCGCCAATATATTCGATAATCTTCTTGTTGATCCACGGCCTGATCTTCTTCTCCATCAGGCCGTTGTCTATTGCCGACCAGTCCAGTTGATATGCAAACAGCGCGTCTTTCTCCGTGGGAATCTTCTCGATGAGCGACTTGATGTGCTTTCGCTTCTCCTCCTGTGACTTTAGGGATTCGTCCGACTTTTTCTCGCCGTTCTCCTTATCCTTTTTACTAGCTTTCTTGTCTTCATTATAATCTGCAATCAAATAATGATCCGGCTGAGAAAATCGCAAGATTGAAAATTCACAGGTATAAACTGTCACAAACAATCAAATGCTAAACTTTGTTGAACAAATTATATAATCTTGAATTAAATTTTTAATTGTCGCCAACAAATTTCATAAATTTTCAAAAGCTTTATTTAAAAAATGGCAAAATAGAAAAATATACGCGTTTTAAAATTATACGATAGTTATTTTTGTTTTATAGTCTATTAATTATCTTGTTTTAAATATATTTTATAACTCACCTAAAGGAACCAATTTTCGTTTCTTCACTTGAGTGGTCGTGTCGTCTTCGTCGGGATTGAAGACCTCCCTGAGATCCAGTTTCTTTCGTTTTGGGTCCCTAGTCTGGCCATGCGGACTAAATACTATCGGTTTAGACAGGGTCATCTTCATCGTGGGATGCGGAGGCGGGGCGTCCTCCTCGTGATTCGAGGCGAGGGAGTGCCTAGAGTCTTCGTCGCCCGCCTGAACTTGCGTCCACTGCAATCAAAAGGCCCGACTAAATATTCGACTTCAATGTGTTAGAGATTGAGAGAAGCATCTTTTAAATATCATGCCCGATATTATTAACCTGATGAATTTGCCTGTTCGCAATGCTTCACATGTTGTCATACATTAAAATGAAACATGTACCATCTTTACTATCAAGTGAACAACAATGATTGTGGTTTGATAGGTAGGGAACCAAATACCCGTGTGGGTACAACTGAAAGTATGAAAAAAGAAAATTCTCTAGATTACTTCTTAAATCTAGTTACTTTCTTAGTTAAAAAAACTTGAGTTACAAAATTACCCAGATTTTTCGACGAAAAATATACTTAATCACAATCATTGTAGCTCATTCTGTATAACGATGGGTGAAACGAAAACCATGCTTTTCATCCTATGTTTATTACTAAATGTCAACCTCCTGGCATTAACGTTAAATAGGTCAGAATTCAAATGCATTTCAATAAGCCTGATGTACTATTTGACGTTTTAGATATATTATCAATATTACAGTTTTGAATAATAGTTTTACCTGAGCTGTCTCTGTGTGGCCGTCATCACTGTTCTCTTGAGGGGGCGGAGCGGGGCTGAAGTGGTCGTTGTCCATGTCGCTGTCGCTGTCAATGGGCTCGGCCTCAACGGCGGCCAGTTCCTGGGCCGCCTGCTGGACGACGTACTTCTCCCTCTCCTCCCGCTGCCGCTGCCTGTCCCTCTCCCTCTCCTGCTCCCTATCCCGTTCCCGCTCGCGTTGCTTCTGCCGCTCCAGCTCCCGCTCCTTCTCCTTCTCGCGCTGCTTCCAGTGCTCGAGGTTCACGTCGATCAGCAGCTTCGGCTTATACTGGTCTTCACGTTCCTTTTTCAGCTGCACATATTACATGATTAGATACAGTATATTTTATTTATAATCGTTCAATAGGTTTAATTTATATCAATTTGATTACCCTTTCGAACTCTGCATTGGGGTCGTCAAACTCCCCTGAGAAAATTTTGGCCTTGAGTTCTTCGATTTCTTCCTTCTCTTTGGCCCTGTCCCGACCATCTGATTCAGCCTCCTTGACGCGCTCGGCCAGCCTCTTCTGCAGCTCGCGTCCCTTATAATATTTAATGTCGTCGCGCTCATCGTCGTAGTCCTCCAGGAACTCCTTAAGTCTCTTGGCGTCCCTCTCGTGCTCTTCCTCACGCAGCCTATCTTTCTCCCTCTCTTTTTCATACTCCTTCGCTTTTCTGCGCTCCCTCGCCTCCCAACCCCTACAAATATATACAAATATAGTGTGTAATAAATCACAGATTACTTAAGCTAGAATAAAAATCGTAGACAGCTATATCTAAATATGAGTATCACCTTCTCAAAAAATCGGTAAAACAGATTTCCACTACTGTTGCAGCATAACCTGTTAACCCAACCAACATTAAGTAGAAATTAGGTTACAAAGAGCGCCAAATGTGTTCTTTCTTTACTATATTATTACGGCTCTTTTAAGACAATTTTTCTGAATATTTGGGATGCAGAAGTAATATCGACACCTTTTTGGCAGAACATTGTAAGTGTCAGTTTTTAAGACAGCTAATTTAATTTAATTCCCGTAAGTAGCTCTTAATGTTTTACACCTAAACTTGCATTGTTTCTAAAATATAGGTATAGCAGTTTATTATTATACCGCTAAAAACTAATATAAATGCCATATGTGGAATTTGTTACTTACGATGTTCTGCAAAAAAGGTGTCAATATAACTCTGTATGTGTGCATGCGGCAGCTTATGGAAAATTGCAGCTATACAAATTTGCCTGTCCAATAGCAGTTACAAATGAATACATCAGAACAGTTGAAAATCTTCACACGAAATTAGGTTATTTTAAGTGTACTATAATATAAACGTTGAAATCACCTTAATCTCTCCTGATAGGAGGCCTCCTTCTCCCTAGCCCTTCGTTCGGCCTTCTTCTTCTCCTTGGCTTCCTCCTCCATCTCTTTCTCCTTTAGCAAATCCTTGCCGCTCTTCGACTTGTCGTCCCTTTCTCGCTCCCGTTCCCTGTCCCTGTCCCGGTCTCTGTCTCTGTCCCTCTCGCGCTCTCTCTGTTCCCTCTCACGTTCGCGCTCACGCTCCCGCTCTCTCAGCTCTCGTTCGCGTTCCCTGTCGCGATCCCGATCTCTGTCACGGATCTCCCTCTCTCGGCTCCTGTCACGATCACTTCTGTCTCTTGACCTGACATAATAAGAGAGTACCGTTAAATAATAATAATATAAAGGTACCGTTTAAAATACCATGCGTATAATGAAACTTATTAAGCAGACTTTAAGTAAATATCGTTATCAGTTGGCAACAGATTTTACTAAAAATTGTTTGGACTTTTGGTAAATATTATTTTTTCCAGTAGGCAACACTATTCATTAATAATTAGCTATAGTTTATTCACAAAATTCCTTTGACAAGACAAAAATCATTTTGGACTGTACTTGGTAACGATAAATTACCAACTATATTATCTGACTGTACTTGTGTCAAATTTTTGAAATAAAGTTGCTGTTGACATTTACTGTCAATTTCGGTCGGTGAGACATATGGTAAACACTACGGCTCTTGTGACGGTGGCGGAGCTGTGTTTGTCCCAGAGTTTGCACCCTCCAAGGCGGCCTTCCACTGTGGCATTGGTTCGTGTGAACGCTCTCATAAGGATTATTGTACATCTCTCTTGCACACGAGAGCCGTTAACACATTAGTCAAAGTGACAGATTAACTTCCAATTAAATCGTTACTAACATCTAAAGTTAAGTTACTATTAGCTGATTTAGGGATTTTTATGTTAGCCAACCAAATATCATTTTGACATCGCGGGAGTTTTGTGATTGCACTATAGTTACAGATGCTGAACATTTAAATTGAGGTTACACTCTTCGATCATTAAGATCATCAGATCATCAGTTAAATAGAAATCTCCTTATTTTGGGTTCAGAACTCTCAATTATATGCATTTTTTGTGCCAATTTATGTGTTATTACCTGGACCGTGTCCGCCTCCTTTTCTTCTCATCCTTCTCGCGTCGCCTGGGGCTGGGAGAATGTGTGGGGGAGCGCTCTTTCCTGTCGCGTTCCTTGCCGTCCTTGTCCTTGTCCTTGTCCTTCTTCCGGCTGACCTCACGCTCTTCCTCTTGTTTCTAGAAGGAAGCAGAGACGCCAATAAACAAACGCTGGGTTGGAATGAAATACTCTGAGGCTAAGTTATAAATTGAAAAATCTCATACCACTAATAATGCTCTGATCAGTGTGAATTCAATCCTAAACCGGTGCACCGAATTATAGTTAACTTTTTTTTAAACATTTTTAAACTTTACGTGATTATAAATATATACGCATATATTTACAATACTTCTGTAAAAGAATAGACATGTTGTTGTATAACGAAAGAATCGAACATTATACACTAGTAAAACTCATTTGGAGCCTAGCTTGAAAATATTATTTACAAATGTATGTAAATACTTGCCTGATAATTAAATGTATGCGTGCTAAAATTTTTGAATATGTATTTGACCCAATACCATCATTGTAAATAATATTTCCAAGATCGGCTTGATTGGTATGTTTATTGTATGCATATAATGTGAAATTGTTTTAAAGGGGTAGTACGTATTAAAACTTACTCTCAAGTTTGAAAAGACAGAGTCGCACGATTCCTTCGTGTCGTTGTTGGTGTCTTGCCAGTAGTCTCCGATAATTGTAGACAAATTAAGCTAACGGACTGTAACTTACGAATACAGTCCGAAGCCACAGTACTAATAAATCAAGATTTTGATGCTCTAAGAATTAACCATAGTTCACATCAAAAAACCAAATGAGATTTCATAAACCATTTGAAAACTTTTGGTGACATTTACCTCATACAAATGAATGTTTTAACGGATCACAAATAAATTAATGATTAAAATTGTAATGCATATGGTTTATAAAATCTCGTAAAAGCATGGCAATTTTAAAATTAAATAAAATAACTTGTATACATAAACCGCCTTTTCTTAACATCTCGCTTCTCTACCCGCGGATTGTCTCGTAAGAAGTTAAGCAAAAGCAGCCTATTAATATTCACAAGTGTAAAGACTCACCAACGGCGCCCTGGGCCGAACATAGGTGGAACTGCGCTGCTTCCATTAGCCTGTTTGGTTTCAATTACCATATGAGCGCAACCTTTACATCCTACACTCTCCTATCTTATGCAAAAACCTAACCTATCCTGACTTTATGTTGGGAGTGAAAAAGGCAATAGAATGTTAAAAGGAAACTGAGTGTAATTTTGAAAACAGAACAAATCTCTCTTAGCCTGTCCAATAGCTAATTGCAAGTATAGACCCCTCAAGTTCGAAATGGATGGACTCACCTTCATGATTTCACGGAACTTTCCGATTTCCCGTGTTATCAAGTCGCGTTTCTCCTCTTCCACGTCCGCCTCGTCCAGGATTTTGTTACGTTTCTCCAGGACCTCTTCTAAAAGCAAAAAACAATTACATTTACAAATTTACATTAAATTTTATTATAATTTTATTGTGAAAATCGATCCAAAAACAACAATAAACATAATGTGCTTATTTTACATGTTTCATTTTTTGTAAGAACACAATCAAAATCTAAACCCACCAAAGTTAGCTGTGATATTTTGTTGTTGTCAAGTTGCATGTATGAATTTTGACAGGTGTCACATTGCAACTATGAAAAAATTGTAATCAATTAAACTAATGTGCTGGCAAAATCAGTATCGCAAATTGAATACACATAACCTACCATTTTCATGCGTAGTAATTTCTGAAGCATACCAACAAAAATACCACCCTAACAAAGCTTACTTTGGCAAGAACAGATGCAATTACATAAAGTTCAATATCATGCACTGGCGGTTTCACTTACGGTTTGCAGGTTTATGCAAAGTCAATTGCAAAGGTTAAGGTGTCTTCGTGACACCGTTTTTTTTTTTAGCTGTATTTCCTATTTAGTGTAATGTTTATGTTATAACAATCTTATAATCGATTAAGAAATATCGTTGAAAATATATTTAGGTTTACTATTGTTGTAATTGTTTGCAAATTTGTGGTTATTCAAAACACCAGCTGTGCCTTACCTTCTTTCTTAAGTTCAAAATTATTCATCTCCTCCTTGTATTCGACTAGCAACTGCTGGATCCTATCTAGAGCTGCATTATCCAAGGCCTGCGTTTCCTCGTCTAAAGGTTCCTCTTCTTCGGGTTCATCTTGTAGAGGAGAACCCGAACCCTTCTCTTTCTTGCGTTTTTCAGCTGCACAATAAATGGTTAGGTATGAAACATAATGCCAATAATAGCATTTGATTTTATTTTTATAATTTCGTGAATCAAATTTCATTATTATTGGCCAGGGTTGATTTAAATCAAATGATTTTTTAAAAATCCTTCATTACTTTTGCAACGTTTGTGCATTCCAATAAGGAACAATTAAAAATATAATGTAACTATAGAGTTAGCATGCTTTAAAGTAGATAATTGTATTTAAATAAAATATCTTTCTTTTCTTCCTTTTTGGTCATCACATTGTATAGATACACATTTTTTTTTAAATCATCAATTCTTGTTCAGGGGAAGCCCAAATCATGTAAAGCCGTTGAAATCTGAATTACGATTGTAATTGTGTTTTTATATTTTGTACCTATTTAGCATTAAGACTCTAAATGTATTTTGTTGCAACAACTCTCTTTTAATGTGTAGTATTGATATATTGTGTTTTGACTTGTGTATAACTCTTTGTTACTTGCCACCAATAAAAATATCTATCTATCTATCTATCTAAAACGTGACCACTTAGCAGTGTGATAAAGTAAAATCAATGATTTATTAAAAATAATTATATCATTTAAATTGTGATCTAAATAAATTGATTCAAATCACATTTGGCAGAAACTACTCAGAAATATAAAAAAAAAAATCTTGATTGTTGTTTTTTTTTAATCAAGTGTATTCCAACCCTGTTATGGGTAGCGAACTAAAAAAAATATTTCCGGGTTCTTAAAAAGTTAGGTTAAAAAAAGTTACTACATGAAGACTTGCTCATAAACTTTGCCGGATATGTGTCGAAAGCAATGGTCAAATATTTGAGCATTTGCTTGAACAGCATTTTATTGAACATTTGCTTGAAATTTGAAGCTTTGAACATTTATTGAGTATTTTTACATTAAATAGTATTCACATAGAGTAAACTTTCTAGTACATGTATAATTATAAAAGTGGCTTAGTTTCCAACAAACACTTTCTGATATAAATTAATATTATTTTAAGCAACTTATTTAGGAGATTTTTTTGGAAGGTACTACTAGCGTTATCAAACGGTATAATTTTTTGACGATTTCGAAGGTTTTCTGTGTTGTTCATTTAACGTAGTTCGCCTGTTAAAAACATTTTCATAATGGCATATTTTAAGATAAAACAATATTTAGCATTTTCTAAATGAAAACATATTCAAGACGTTTCAAGACAATTCTAACATTCTGGATGAAAATGATGAAAACGTAATGCAACAATCTTATCAGTATTATTTAGAGTAACCAATTTGTGTTAATATAATTAATAATTGATTGGCTAATGTAATATGAATTGGGTGTTACCTTTGTATTCATCTAATACTGCTTTCGTTTTGGCGTCGACTTTGGCCACCAGTCGTTTCTCCCCGACCATCAGATCGTGTAAAATCCTAACCGCCCTCAGTCCCGCGTCGGGGCCAGCCAGCTCGCAAAATCCGAAGCCCTTCACCCGCTTCCAGCTGATCACGGGGCCGCAGGTGGCCAAGATTTGCCTGATCATCGTGTCGGGCGCCTTTTCCGTGATATTACCTGAAACAACGGGGCACAATAAAAATGCACTCGATGCGCACAAATGCGGACTCGCTTACCCACGAAGACTGTGACTGGCGGCCCTTGAACCTGCTTAAACTGTTCGCGGTTTGGATTGAGCTTTGGAAATGCCCTGATCTGAGGGGCCGTTGTAACCTGAATAGGTAGCATCTATCAACAATGTGAGTAATCAAGAAATAAAATGGTAAAGATTTTCAAATGCAGCCACCACATTCAAATTTTTCTTTTACACTTATGTACACGTAAAACAACAACGAAAACATCTGTAGCTTCATACCTCGGCCTTCAAAATGTATAGTGAAATCGGCAGGCGATTAACTAATGCGATAATGAGTGACGCCATAGCATCCGCATGTACCAGTCAAACATATAAAAATCAATAGAAAGAATTGTTTACGTATGCACTTGTAGGCGGTGGCGGTCATGAGAGCGTGGACTTACGTGTTGCAGCGGCATTACGGCGGGCATCAGTGGGGGCGGTGGCCCCGTCATCGACATGTAAGCCATGGGCAGCCCCTGCACTAAGGGCGGGCGTCCCGGGTACGACATAGCACCGAAATTTAATTAGTTAACACTTCCTACTTTAAATCTGTATTAGCTCAAACACATTATCAAGCTTGACTAACCTTGTCTGACAAAGTGTTCGCACTAATTTACTTTCGAAGCCCAAACGGCAACTGCTGCGACCTGGCGTTTACCTTGGTTTCGTTCAAAATGTGCCACGTAAAGCGTGTAATTAGGAATCAGTTGGATTTAATCATTTTTAGTTATCAATTGTGTAAACGCCTTCGTGTGTCAGTAGAAAACCAACTGCGAGGATGAGGGCTGCCAACAGCAAACGATGCCAACCCAACCTTAAATTGGAAATTGATTGATTTTACTGTCAATGGATTGATGACATATTTCAGACAACTTCAACCAACGTTAAGATTGCAGAGTGCAAAAGGCAGACATGACTATAAGAGCTTAAGAAACTCAACTACTGAAGATAATCGCATTGCAATCAAAATATTTTAAGAACTTTGATTTTGAGAAATGTACATTTGGTTGCCTGGTTTTTAGCGAACATTAAATTACGCTATATATCAAAATCCGCACACTATAATTGACTAAAAATAGTATCAAACATAGTAAAAATTCCGCCTATTCACCTCAGATAATCGGTTTTCCAAATTTTTGCAGTTTAAATCATAAGTATTAAGTTCACCAGTTTCTGCGCTGGTGTCGCCGACCGTCCGCTTGAAGATATCATTGACATCAACTATGTAGTCAACCAAGTATACACATATAGTGTTTTTTTTCGTTGTCTGTTATTATAATTAGAATGTATAAGATTCACGTTAGAATTAAAATATTTGAATGATTTCAGTAAATTTTAATTCATCTATGTGCTAGATTGTACTTTCGAGGTGTTATTATAATTCCCTTATGTCCTGCCACCGGCAAGTACCAACCTTAAAAGTTTTTTAATGATCGGGAAATTCAAACCGTTATCTATCATTTATGAACACTATGTATAGTCTGTTCCATTTTTAGTTTTAGTTTAGTTGGTGGTCTGTGGTTTTAGCTAAGTTGGATCTGTTAGGGTGACAGTATTGTTGGCCAATGTAAAAAGCCAATAGACTTGAAAAAATAGGCTATATTAAAATAAGAGGTTATATTTTATTACATCAAATTGAGTATAGAACCGGCGTGTCTGCTTTAAATATTTTATACAAATTTTTAATTGAAGTTTTCGCATTTCCATCAATGATTTTTGGCCTTTTTTAAATAATTAAAAAACCAGCACACTTGAATAATTGAAGCTATAATTTAATTATTTTAATGCTGCTATACACGGTCAAAGAAATTCATGAATTTTGTAACCTTGAAGTAATTGTGTGTAATACACAAAATTGACGTGAATAAATTAACGACAATAAATTCATGAATAAATTGTCACAATAGAACCCATAGATACCTGCTCTACGTTCTACCTGCTCTAAGTTTCGGCAATTTTTTGGGGAATTCTAGTTACATTTCTGTTTTCAAAATAATACCAACCTACTGGAAAGTGACATGTGCACATGGTGTATCTAATGTGGTGTATTCATGGTGTAATACATATGCACCTACTGCTAACGCATACAAGACAGCACAATGTTTTTGTGTTTCTTTTCCTACTTTCATTATTAACACACAAATAGAGACAAGATGAGAAGAGAGTATCAAAGAAAGTTGGCAACACAGTGACAGTGCAGAAGTTCCAAGTTTACAGTTGGTAAAAATTGACCGTGTAATATGCCTTCACATTTTCAATTTATTTAATACGAATTTATCCATGAATTTCTTTGACCGTGTAAAACCGGTATAATATATGAATTAGGCAACGTTGTTAGAAATCTTACATTTAATAATTTTTTCACTGACAGTTCATTTTTGTTGGTGTTATGTATAAAACTTTATAAAATGAAACCACAGCCGTTAAACACTCACAGTTAAAAATAAAAATGGGCAGAGTTTACGAGGTTTCTGTTATTTTTTAAATTAATGTTAATTGAATTTATATTAGTTCTTAATCAGCCAAGTTTTATTATAAATAATCAGCAATAGTCTTATTTAGTAATATAGGCAACGCTCTTTCATGTTTTAAAAATATATTTGTCACCCTTTCTTGGCAAAGGCTCAATCTTCGTCATCACGCATTTGCGTTAAAAATTAAACCGGAATAAAAGTTCTCAGTTGATTCTATGTTGCTGTGGTGTTAAAGTTGCCATGACAAAAAGTAGAAAAAGTAAAAATGTACCTTGTTTTATCTTTCCTGTCGGCATTTTTAAATTTCAAGTAAAGGAACTGATTAGAGAGTCGGATTAATCCGTCCGAGTTGTTATGGCCATGTAATGCAATTCTCCTCACTTAATTAAGAAACATTAATAGTGAACACACAAGAAATGGAAATGTTTATGTGCTGTGCTATTTTACACTAATTTGTCAGTATTTGCGGACATTAATAAACTTAACTGGTAGTTGCAATAAATAAAACAATATCACACTATTACTCTGTTTTGAAATATTGAGCATTTAGTATACCTATAGTAGTACATTATAATAAAATTTGCATGCAAATGTTTCCCTTAGCCGACCCTGAGTTCCAAACTACAATGCGAAAACTATATTCGGAAAAATTCTCTACGATATTAACAAAAAAGTTGCTGCAGTTAATAACTTTATTTCACTATTTATACAAAATATTGCCTTATTCTAGTCGTAAATGCACTATAATAAACTAAACTTAACTTACAAGTAAACTGAAATGAAAATAACATCGATTAAGTGGTGAAATCTATTAGTTACGTTCTTCTTTGATCAATGAAGGGTGTCCGTACTTCACATCTTGAATGTCCGTTCGACTAGTGAGTAGTTCAGTTTTGACAGCTGCGGCATTGAGCCGTGGATCTGAACTGTTTATTGGGACATATGTAAGGGTTCTGTTTAATGTTTTTAACTCGTCCTCTTTGACTTTTGGGTCAGACTTATAGGAAAACTTTGCATGCAACTGCTGTTTGTTGTTTTCCGCATTAACATAAAAATTTCTGCAACAAACATTTACACATAAACATTTATATGTAGCCAGTGATTCGGGTATCGGCGTTGGGCCTGGAAACTATTGCAGAACTGGCAAACTGATACCCACAAATTACAATAAATCAATTACCGTCTGAAATTTGTTAATTAGTTTCATTATGTGTTTCAATATCAATTTATGCAACAAAAGTCTGATCGCAAATAAAGTTCTGGATGCCTGTTATAGTTAGTGGTGAAATTTAATTAAAATCATGTAATTATTAGCAATTTTCCTTTAAAGATAAAATTAAAGTCATGTTTTATTAATATACTTTTATTTCTCACAAATACAATACTCTGTCTAATCTAAGATCTAATACTTTTAAACTCATAAAAAATATTTTATGTACAAATCTGTCAGAAAATAATAGGTAATAAAGCGATTTTTTAAAATCACGAAAATTCGATAAAACTGTAGACATAAAAGGTACAGTTTAAAAAAACGAACATGAACCCAAAATTGTTACAACACCCAAAAAACTATATATGTCCAGGGGACATCGTTAAGATTTAAGAGATCAAAATCAGTTACATAATTTGTCCACTTCTTTAAATGATTATTTCTAATTCTTACAAACCGCTCGCTCCCTATAAAATTTCTTTCACTTAAGTAATCTACAACAGGAAATTCTCAACGTGGGAGGAAGCTTATTGTAACTTTAAATTTTTATAAAACGGTGTGTAGTAAAAATAAAAATTTGTACACAGTATGAAACTAGTACACTTTATATAATCTAATGTATCGTATTTACTTTTGGGTTGGAGTCGTGGTTGCAGGTGCTGTACTCTGAGCGTATTGTTGAGCGTACTGAGCCCAGGCCGCCTGCTGCTGCTGCGGGGTCATCTGGGCGTACTGCTGCGTCGAATCAGTGGCCGTATTAGTCGATACCGTTCCAGCTGTGGTCGAGGCCGCTTGTCCCGACTGATTCTGCAACAAGTCATTTTTACCAACGTATTAAATGAAAACAATATTCACAGGTCATCTCGAATGGTAATAATCAATCATCCAATTAAAGGACGTTTTCCAAATGGCATTTTAGCTGCTGTACCTACAGAAGAAAGGCAAGAAAGAGATTAAGAAGAAACTGGGTCTCATTGCAAGAACCAGCACAGGGCACTCTTGGCTAAAAAGCATATGAACACGATGGGTGCTTTAAAAACTCTACCATGCACAGGATGTGCACAAAAGTGCCGAACATCTGTACAATCCAAATACAATTCTTGCCAATGATGAGAACTCTTGAGTTCACCCTTCAACATTCAATCCAGAATCCAGAATTTTTCAAAATCAAGTCCTTGAAAATTCTTTCAAATCGTGTTCTTATGGAAAATTTTATATCAATATCATTCTGGTTTTCAAATAATTAGATAGGCATTCTTATTTTCCAAAACGCTTTTACGTGCATTTTTAGGTTTATTTTAACTCATAGCGTTGGTTTTATGAGGTTTCAGAGAATTATCAAACTCTTCACCAATTTTTCAATGAAAGTTGAATCTTTATTGAGCAATTATTTTATATGTGGTTTTCTGTGGAACATATTTACCGCATAAAGAGACTCAACTGTATGTATATATTTTGTAACAGATGAGCAACATAGCCGGTTGGCTTTTTCACAACTAAAAAAAATTCAACGTACCTGTGTGTTCCAATTCTGGGCGTACTGTCCGTAGTAGTTCCACGAGGCATACTGTCCGTAGCCGCCCTGCCCGTAACCGCCACCGTACTTCCACTGATTCTGATTCCAACTGCCCTGGCCCTGATTCCAGCCCTGCCCACCCCAGTTGTTCTGGCCCTGGCCCTGGTTGTTCCAGCTGCCGCCCTGGTTCTGGCCGCTCCAGTTACCACCACCGGTCTGGTTGCCCCAGCTACCGGAGCTCCTGCCCGTGCTCGCATTCACCTGGTTTCTGTTTCTGTTAAAGTTGTTGCCACTACCCGTGTGGTTTCTGTGGTCGCGGTTGCCACCACCGCCGCCGCCGCCACCGCCACCACCTCGGTGACGATCGTTCACTACAACAATATCTAAATTCAGAAATATATATAAACAACTTGGCCCATACGTTTGTACACAAATATTTTATACTTCATCGTGAATCACAACAATTTGGCTGTTCATTGTGGCCACCCTATTATGTTAGCCCATTTGGATAACAGAAATAACTATTAAATTGTGTTAATAATGTTTTATCAAAACCAAAAAGACGCATTTTAGTAGAATAATTTAGTTCTCGGACTTCTTTTGCATTTAATGTAGTAAATATTCACAAATATCTGTAACGCATCAAATATTAATAAGAACTTTTGCATTTAAAATAGGAATGAATTGAAAACGGGGAATTTGACATGGTTGGCAGCTCTCCCGGACATTTAAATTGACAGCAATCAGCTGCCATGTGAATAAAAGCTGTGCAGGCAGTTGTAGGGCTCAAGTTAACTCATGTATTGTCCGAAGGTGTCTTTATATTGTTTTAGCCTATTTTATGATGCATTTTCATTGCTAGTTGTTTTCAGTCATGTAATTTCTAGGTTATGTTGCTTTGGTGTGTCTTCACCCAGACTTGATATGCAAAAGGCGCCGAGTTATGATCAACGACCTAAATATCAAAACATAACAACAAATGTCGGTAGGTTAACTAACACAATATGTGTTAGGAAAGTCTCATTGATGTGATATTTAACTGCGCCACAATTTTTGTATGGAGTATAAAGTTGATTTTTTATTTTTACCGATGCTATTGCCAACTTCACTGAATTTTAATGTACCGTTCTAAATACATCGTGTGTTATTTCTCCAAGGCTTCAATAATACTCACTTCCTCCTCTGTTATTTCTCCACTCTCTTGGGCCCCTGTTGTCTCTGCGGTCGTTGCGCATACCCCAGCCGCCGCCACCACCGCCGCCACCTCCCCCTCCTCCTCCGCCGCCGGCCCTCCAGCCACCACCACCACCTTGGCGATGGCCTCTGTCTGGATATCTGTTGTACGGCCTGTTATCTCGGTAATTACTGCCCCGATAATCACCTGCAATTGTATAAAAAATTATGCAGGCAAGCAAAACACTTATGCGTTAACAAATATTGATGTGAAATGAATAAATCATATACACTGCCTACGATTTAATGTTTGAGGTTTAAACTATTACAGCAAAGGTTTTAAATGCTCTTATCAATGCGATGAAAAGATTTGCAAAAATAATCTGAGCAAACACCGGTCACCGTTTGATATGATAGTCCTTAATTACCATCTTAATTTAATAGAGTGCTAAATTATCAATAACGGCCCACCCTCTGTAAATATATTCTTACGTCTTGGACCACCATGTCCCCATCTGTTGTTGTAGCCACGGTCATCTCTGTAATCCCTGCGGTGCTGCATATTGCCGAATCCAGCTTCACGGCCCTGCGTATTGTATTTCTGAACCTGCGCTTTGGCTTCGGTTTCGGCAAGCGAGGCGAAAGTAACTTTTTCTAGCCACTCTCCCATTCTTGGTACACTCATGTTGGCTACAAGAATACAATGCACGCGTTAGAGATTAGGTTGACGATAAGACAACTTTAATAAGGCCCTGACACTGCACTGAGTCGCTTATTAAAATTGTTCCGATATTAAATGAATATAAACATAATTCACAACTATAAAACAAAAATTTAAAAAAATGTGCTTGAGCCGAAGTAGTGATGTTGAGGTTAAAGACAGCTTAACATTACCACTCCATAGTTTAAAACGCTCGTTTGAAAAGAAATAATACAAATCGAAAATTGATACATTTTCTTAAATTGGCATTATATGTGGGGTTGCGAATTTCCCGCAACGCCCGCATATAAATGTTAATTTTTAAATAGGGACGTTAGTGTGTCTAATGGTTTGTATATCATGTTATGTGTACCTTTCATCTCAAGTACGGCGCTTTCTGGCAAGTCTTTACCGGTCTGGGACTCCTGTTGTTTCAATCTCCTTGCTTGTTCTTCGTCCTCATTTACTACAATGACCGCGTGCCGCTTGAAGCCCCAAAATGAACGCATTTTGCGGCGTTGTGCCGAGGGGAACACGTTTGTCTGCCACAACGCTCATTATTATAGCTTACATTTTCAATATAAGTTCACAATGCAAACAACACTAATAATCAACCATTACAGACTTATAGAGATTTCCGCATTTGTGTTGACTCGTGTATGTAATTCATAAATAAAGACTTCATCATAGTTACAAGCCACATCCCCAATCTAACCACAGAACTTACCCAAGGTGTAATTGAGTAATTGAGAAAACACAAATCTTAATGAGACGAGGCTGTAATAATCGAGTTATTATGTCGTTTTGTAAATATATTCCTTCTAAATAAAATAAGAGCGCGGCAATTAATAGCTGCATCATAGTTATCTTTTCCATTCACACCTTAACAGTCTAATACATACCTTTCTCTATGGACCTATACTAAAAAAGAGCTTAATTCTAGGAACTAATTTGTACAGTGGGCAATTTGCTTGGCACACATATCAAAAGGTCATGTCTCATCGTATCACTGCGAATAAAATTACAGAGTACTGCAGATAAATAGTCATCAATCCTGGTTTCTTCAATACATCGACAATTCCGTGTACTTGGTGGCGTTTATTCCAGTCCTATCGGAGCATAGATGTTGCAATATGTGAAGGTATGTAAACCACATTCAATACTTTGGAGTAGATTCTAGATGTTGCATTGAATTGTATCCTCGTCTTCTTAAACCAATAGTCTTTTGTGTGCCATTGCCCCCTACCCTTAAGCCTATGACTAACCTTTGCTAACCTTACTAGTCTAACCGATGTTCCACTGCAATAAAAGGGAATACGAAAAATTCACAATACCTTACAATTTTATGTAAAAAAAAATTGACGTTCTAAACATTTCCTGAAACATACTTACTTGCGTACAATGCTGATGATGGAATAGATAATGGATTTAACTACTTACTGTTTGCTTAAATTCTATTGTAATTGGGAACATATATGTGGCAGAATGGAACTCAAAAGATTTCAAAAACTTACGCTGTCTGACATGTACACTTCATTAAACTTCAATCAATTAAAGATTTGAAATGTACGAAAGATTTGCTAGTCATTCTATGATTTGTATATATTGAACAATCCGTTTAGAGGCTGCACATGTATGATTATAGTTAAATATAGATATATACAAACCAAAAACAGCAAATATTCTTTTAAATTACTGTGTTGATCCTTTTGTCTTAATGACTACCACATATTCTCGTATTGAATACAGCTATATCTAATCGCACTTTTTGATTTCATGATCATTTCTCACCTGATCTAATATGAAGTTCCGCCTGCGTGATGAAGCAATTTCGCACAACTTATTGAGGCACTTGGTCAACTTGTCGAGGACCACATTCCAGCGACCTTTATTTATCTTTTCTTCGATTGGCCTGCCGTCAACCTAAAACCGATGTAATGAATCAAAACGTGTCCAGGTGTATCAAACTTAAAAGAAGGACCAAACTTACAGTCATTCTTTCCAAGATGTATGTATTTCCAATAATCGTGTATTTCTTATCGGGCGTGTTTTCTATGTGATCCTTCACCCAGTGAGTTTTTCCTGATGCCGGTAAACCACACATCATAATTACCTGATAAAGAAAAATAATTTATGAGTGCATATTGACATGCTATACCCTGAATGGTATAATGTAGGACTGACTCATTGGTAGTAGTGCACATCGTCTTTATGAAGCAAATAACAAACTAAGTCCGGATCATGTTGATTTTAAATGCATAAATGGCATAAATGAGTTGCCGTTTGAGACTCGGGCATTCTTACTATAACTCAATAGACACTCCAACTCCAACCGATTGTTAAGCGCTTTACCACCCGAAAATTCCCGATGCATTATTTTCTTCCACAGTATAATGCGCAACTGTAAAATTGGTTCGGGCGGCATCCTTCGGTGGATCGGTGGAGTACAGAGTATGTTATTATTTTATTTTTAAATTGATAAATATTCCTTGTCAACGATGCTTTAGGTTTTTTGTAAAATTTTATGACTAATAAAACTACTTACAAACAAATTAATTACACACCGAGCAGGGCCTATGAAATTTACGGTCCCACTCCCTATGTCCCGCCACAGCCATAATCTTCGGCTAAGAGTCACTCCTACATTACCGTTCATAATATAACATCTCTGCTGACAATGTTATAATATTATTGTACTGGAATATGAAATTGCATGTTACACTGGGGTAATACGAGCAGCTTTAAACATTTACAGTTGCATACATGATGTATTTGTTAATGTTCTCTTTAAATAGAAGTTTACGTCAATTCAATGAAACTAAGTTTTACCTCGCATTCATCACGCTTTTCAGCAGCCTCGGCCCCGCGAACTTTCTCCTCAACATTGTTAACGAACTTGAAGTCTGCAAATTCCGCTGGAGCCACTGCCCAGGGTTCTTCGAGGCTGCCAACGTTGAGCTCGAAGCTGAAATTTCTGGTGATGACGTGTGGATAGAGGACGAAGTCTTCCCCGATGTCTGCTTTGTTTATCTGCGTCGAAGCCTTGATCTCACCGTTGATTGCAAATGAAATAGTGATCATTTCTTCGCCGTCCATATCCTTAAAACGGTCAAACAAATAAATCGTGGTTTTACAGATTTTCAAGTGCCTCTTACCAAATAGGTGCAGACTGTGTCGTTTACTCCAAACTTGGCTTCCTCGTTTTCCGTAAACTCTTTGTTCACAAATAACTTGCCGCTGGACTCCAGACCATAAGAGAACTCGGTTTCGCCAAGTTGGAGGTTTGAAGCAGCAACTGACCATCCGATTCGGATCAGGTGCGAGGGAATGTTGTGGTTTTCGTCTTCCGGCTTGGCATCTGGCTCCTTGCTTTCAGTCTTCTTTTCTTCTTCTTCAGGCTTTCCGTCGTCCTCCTCAGGAGCATCCACATCCATCTTCTTCTCCTCTTCAACGACCTCGGTTTCCTTGGACTCGTCTTTATCAGAAGGCTCTTTGTCGGAAGGCTCTTCTTGAGTGTCTGTAGTCTCCTGCATTGCCTCATCATTGCTGGGGCTCTCTTCTTTGTCTTTGTCATCCTCTTTCGCCTCGGAGGCCTCGTTACTTGCTTCGTCACCTTCAGGTGTGGTTTCGGGTTTTGGTTCAGATTTTGTTTCAGGTTTCTCAGTTTCTGTTTCGGGTTTGCTCTTGTTTCGATCCCTGTCAAACCGATTCACCTTGTCTTTTTTATCCCGGCCGCGGTCTTTTCGATCCCTCGCGGGGATCTTAAGAATGTCCTCGAATTTCATTTCTTCCAGTACTTTCATTTCGTAGCAAACCTACATAGAATTACGTTAATAACAGAAATTGTGTGCTAAAAGGAAGAAGAGTAGGAGACAGTCTAAATGTTAGTTAGGAAATGTACGTAAATTAATTTAGTCCGTTACGCATACAACCATTTATCATTTAAAAAGTCATGTCATTCGACTGAATACCTTTCCAGTTTTAAAGCCGTGTGATAACCGCGCTCCAGACCAAATATAGCCGAAGGCTCCATCATGTAATGGCTTAGCTGATAAGAAAGTTTCTTTATCAATCTGAAGGTGAAGGTCGGAATCATCTGTAATTTAAAATGTTATATAATATTATTATGAAACAATTACATTATGTTTTGCCTTGATAAACAGTAAGAAGTGATTATTTCTAAGAGGCCTAAAGATACATACGAGTAGGAAAGCGATTCGAATAAATTTAATCAGAAAAAAAGAAAAACAAACATTATAACTAAGTTAATTTATTTTAGGAAGTGTACAGTATATTATTTTTTAAATTACAAAATAAGTAATTAAAGAAAATTATACAACTACATTGTACTATCTACAAATTAAAGAAACCTAGAAATAATTTGATAGCCACAAATCC
Source organism: Othius punctulatus (assembly GCA_951805005.1). NCBI lineage: Eukaryota > Metazoa > Arthropoda > Insecta > Coleoptera > Staphylinidae > Othius > Othius punctulatus. Next base: position 33,497,466 of record OX638138.1, on the reverse strand, counting down.
ATGACAAATTGTACAACGTAAAACTTGTCGAAACCAAAAAGCTACCAAAACATTCCTCGCCATCTTTAACATACAACCACCAAATTACAGTTTACTTGAGTGGAGTCTACTTACACCAGCTTAGTTGCACCTTGCTGGAGTCTATGGTAGGTTCGTCTTCGCCAAGTGGAGACTTGCTGCGCCTGCGCTGCTGGGGCCACTCGGGCGATGGGCTAGAATGTTTTCGCTTCTCCCCCCGAGGTTCTTGCTCGCTGCTGCTCTTCTCCACCTCCTCCTCCACCACTGGCTGTTGCTCCATCGGCTCCTCAGCGGCTTCTTGCGCGGCCTCCTTGGCCTCGGCCTCGGCGCCCCACCGCGAGCGAGACTTGCGGTTTTTGGGCTCTGACGAATCCTAATGGAAACGAAGATACATGCACTACCACCACAAAGAAAATGAACTATAAAATCAGAGCTTCCCAAACTTTTATCATCTGTGAAAAATAACCACTTCATGTAACAAAAATTAAGATTGAATCTAGTAAACTCAAGATAAATATTGTAAATTGTTACATGATATTAGAGTAGTAAACACTGTTCAAGATCTATTTTCGAAAAAGTTTGCTGTGTTGATGACATTTTTGTTGGTATACATGAAAAATAACTAGACTAAACTCCATTCATTTTGATAATGGGTGGTCGCTCACATCAAGTAGATCGTGTGCAGCTGTGTAAGCGTTCCTCTAAATCCCGTGGTAAACCAGGTTAGTATAAAACAAATTTATTCAGTATTTACCATTTTTGTTCTTGTTCGTTTTCGTCCGTTATTCTTTATAAATGCTTAGAAACAATTGAAAAATGGTTATTTCGTTAGGAGTTTTAATATTTTTATTTACAATTATATTTAACTATTATAACTTAAATTTGTGTATGTTTTCTTACAATACATGCGCTATCCAAATGATGTTGGTGACATCTGACATTTGTACCAACCTATTTGTTTCAGTGTTTTTTGAACAATTCTGGAATTCAACTTGACAACTGCAAATTTCCCTTAGACCACTCATTATCAAAGTGAATGACTTATAGGTTATATTATTTTTTATTTGTGATAATTATTATTCACGGCCAAGTGCTGCAGGCAAAATATGTATATCCATTCACAATCAGCTTTTAATAAAGTAGGCCATGTTAGGGTTCATTTTTTGTTGGAAAGATTTAGTTATGCACCAAGTAATTTTGTTTTCAGGTTATAATTTATGATGGTCAGTCATGCGCACTTGCCAGCAATATTTTCTATATAATGAGGCTTTCCCGTTGAATATTTTTCGTACGCAAATAAGATTGTGATTACTGTTTTTTTTTTTTTATTAATCTTAACCATATTTATCTTAAATCATAATCAACCAGGCAATAGTGTTATATTTTATATTTTTCATACATAGAAGCACAACAAATTCTGTAATGTAGGCAACACTGCTTAAGTTTTAAACATATACAGGGTGATCCAAAAAGGTTCAGGACGGTTTGAATTTACCGGTTCATTAAATTATTGCCACATTGGTAACATGAATATTTTTAAGAGATTTTTATTTTGCAGTGGAGTTTCTAAAAAGAGTAGTATAGGTACAGTCATGCTCACATAAATCTGGTACAAACAAATTGACATTGCTATATAAAATTGCTATTGTAACCTATTTTTATGTACTAGATTTAAGTGAGCATTACTGTACATAAATTACACAATTACGTTAAAAATTAGTAATATCATTTACTTGACAATACAATGTTCTAAAATAAGAAACCAAGCAAAATACAGCAAAAATTGAACAAAAACGCAAAAACGTGGAAAAGCACAACAATGCAAAAAACAACGACGAATTGTCACTTTAATTTGAAGCTACACATTTACCACAGTACCACAGTAACAAACATGAAATGCACTAAATCTTATGGCGGAAAATTCAAACAGTCCTCAGACTTTTTGGATCACCCTGCATTTGTCAAACTTAGTTTTGACGTTTTGTCAAAATTTTCTGCTTCAGACATGACAATGATAAAAACATGCATGACTACTTTACTAAAAGTTGACCGTTCTACGAATGACATACTCATGAATGTATTGATTATAGGGCAATATGAAAAATCTATCACGAGATTCCGACTGCAGAATATGTATGGTTCTCGTCTTAACGACACCCGCATGCACGGGCCAGGGACCATTAGCTTGTACCATGTATCTCGGCCAAACGGTACTGTTAAACCGGGAGCATGAAAATATGAAGATAAACCTCACTGCTAGTCGGTTCGCCATGGCTACCAAAACAGTGTTGGTAGTACCCGTGAATGACACTCTCAATTATAATTGTAGGTACACCCATACCTTGATATACGGCCTACAATTTCTCGATAAAAGGCCATAAACTAGGAATAATCGTTGTTTATGTTCGTATACGTTCGTTTTTTGTGGACAAATATTAGGCAGGCACACACGTAGAGATTTTCAACCGATCTGCCCCGCCGTCCGCATCTGGCATCCCTGTCACGCCGATCTGCCCCATTCGGCATGACAGGGATGCCAGATGCGGACGGCGGGACAGTTCACTTAAAAATCCCCTACGTGTGTGCCTGCCTAATGGATCATTTTTCAACAGATTGACACCAGGGATGTGATGTCGCGGAATTCGTCATCAGACTGATTCTTAAAATTATTTCGATGTCGCATATTTTGATATTTGCAAGAATTTTATTTTTGTGTTTATTGGTAACTACTTGAACAATATTTTAAATTGATTAAAAAAAGGATTTTCTATCAATAACTAAATTATTTTTCATTGATTTTTAATTTTTTAGTACCTATCTCACCAAATTTATATGGTTTTATATGGAAATATATAATTCGTGATACGACATTTGGCTTCACGGCCGACTTTTCAGGAATGTATCTTGGCTGTATGAGGTATGTGTGTACACCATAAAATCGGCCATCACTATTTATGACATGACATTACTACCATTGCTGTCTTGTCATTTAAAATAGGGTAAGAAAACCACCAAAGAAGTGGAAATCTGTCTCGTTATTAATTTCTTCTTTAATGTTTATTTACAGATGGCCAATTTCTACTGCTGTGACTAATTATCAGTGCTATGATGTCATTTAAAGTAAGAAATAATGCAGGAATATCATAAAAGAAGCGCCATTGCCAGCTTGGGAAACTCTAGATTAAAGTCATTACCTCATCAACTGTGTCGCCGTTTGTACCATTTTCTTCGATGTTCTCTGCGGATTTCTCCTCTTGGACGTCTGTCATTGGTACATCGTCTTCCTCCTCTTCTTCTTCTTCGACAGTTTCTTCCTCAACCTTCTTGCTACTCTCCTAAAACGTTAAAAATTAAGTAAAGAAAAATCCATGGGCCATAAAAAACGTAAGCTCTATCTATTACACCCATACCTCATTATACGGCCGATCATTATACAGCTTTTTGCAATAACAGCATTGTCTAATTATGGCTAAGTTTTGATTTACGGTCTACAATTTTTCGATATACGGCCAAATTCTCCTTATTTATGTATCTACGGGTATTCATTGTCAGACTGATTTGTAAAATTATGTCTATTTAAATATTTTATTACATTATAAAATTGTATTTTTGTTTTTTGTACATATAGAATTCTATTTTTGTTTTTATTGATAACCAGTTGAGCAATATGTATATATATTAAATTAATTTTAAAAATTTCAAGCAAAAACAACATTATTCTTTGTTAATTTTTGGATGTACGCATCTCACCGAATTTATATGGCTTATATTGAAATAAATGATTATACGGCATTTCGGCTGAATATCGCGGTATGGGTGTACTTCTAAGGTAATACAAATAAAGATTGCTAATGTAATATGGAGCAATGAAGAAATAAGCTACAAGGGAAATTTTCGGCCCGCCAATTCTGTATGACTGAAACGTATCATATCAACATAATCAATATAATGGATTATCAAAATTTAAAAAAATATTTAAGGTATTATTATGTTGTACTTATATGTACTTATATGTACTTGTATGTTGTACTGGTAGAGTTATTTTTATTTTATTTTATTTTGCCCGACTAGTTTCAGATTTTTACAAACAATCATCGGAGGTGTGATATGTGTATTTTGCTATGTATATGTCTTGATCTTATTTTTATCATAAATATTTGCAAGGTATATACATAGCACACTACACATATCACGCCTCTGATGATGGTTTGTTAAAACTTCGAACTAGTCAGGCTAAATAAAATATATAAATAATAAAATTAAATTAAAATAACTCTTAACTTAAATAAATAACTGGTAACTTATGGATAAAACCTTAAACTTAATTAAAAAAATTAATGATTATATTGATAATATTAACGTCAAGAATTATGAACTGAATTTAAACCTAAAGGAGGTTTCAAAGTGATTCCTCAGTATTGCGAACAAGTTTAATGGCCTTTATTGCCAAGCTTTTTTAAACAGGCATTCATAATAATAATACTTCTTTAGTTAAATGTTGTTAGATTAAAGGTACAGTTAAAAAGCCATGCGTATTATGAATTCAAGGGACTTTAAGTAAATATCGTTATAATATCAGTTTGCAATAGAGCCACTAAAAAATACTGGGACCTGAATTTCAAAGGTTACCATAAATATCTATACTCAGTCAAATTTCAAGACGAAGCATATATAAAATGTTCACGTGAACAGCGACAATTTACAAGGCCTATTCTACACAACTCGAGGGTAGCGATAGCAGTAACAAAATATCCTTAGTCCGGACAGACCGGAGGCTGCGGCGCGACCAATCAGGTACTTGTGAAGAAGTGTTCACATGCCGGCCACGCATGTAACAGTATTTATATAATCTCCGTCTCCAAATTGGATGGACTATAATCATTTAGTGTGCCGGCATAAGATCATTAGTACAAACAACGTGCCTTAAAAAGAATGAGATCTTGTCTATTAAATTTCCCATGCAAAATAAAATGTGCCGCTCACACAATGCTGTTATGCTAGTAAGCGGGAGAATAGCTTAACCACAATAGCCTTTGTTGATAGTTTATAAATGACAGTGCTGTTATGCTCGTCGGCGGAAGAATAACATAACCTCAATAACTTTTGTTGTCAGTTTGAATGACAGTTCGAATAATATAAGAACAATAAAGTGGCACATCAAAATTTACTTGTAAGCAATTACACAGTCAAACTACAAGTATTCTTTTTAATAAAAGATGTATGAATGTGCGCCCATTTCCTATTTTAAACGGGCCGAGACAATATTAACGTTAAGTGGGGTAGACGCTAGCAGTGAATTTGCATAGTGCAATCATGATTATGGGCTCACCTCAACCTTCTTAGATTCTTGTTCCTTTGGTGGCGGGACTTCTTTGTCCTTTTGTACTTCTGGTTCAGGCTCGGGCTCCTTGGCGGGCTCGGGCTCGGGTTCCGGACTGGGCTCTTTCTTGGTGGCCTCCTCCCTGTCCGAGTCTACATCCTGACTTGTGTTTAGATCCTCTGTGGATGTGTCGGCGATGGACGTATCGGGGAGCTCTGAAACGAATTCAAATTTCCCGCCAAGTTGAATATTTGATAACCCTCATATTTGATTGGATATTTCGTCGATACCCGGAGCGACCGCACACAATGGCGCCCCATGAGAGGGTCCATGGTGTTTGGCAACGGTTGGTGGAAGGGAAAATGCGCTGAACTGAAGGTTTTATGTGGCATTTGTATTATTCGTTCTGAAAACATTGTATGTTTTTTTTTATAACGCGTATATTAGTTTGCAAGGCTCTTAATTGTAAATATAAATTATTAGGGTAATTAGTGGCGTCTGCCCGTCCCAAAATTTCAATCGCGTGCGTTATCAAGCGTCCCGAAAACATTACACGCGATATGTACTAGCCACGCGGAAAACATTCTATGTGGGTCTTGGCGGTTTTTACAACAAATAACAGCAGACAACAAACGGGGGCTTTGTCAGGCGCGGAATTTGGCGGTTTCCGCGATCCGCAGCGCACAAAGAACAACGGGGGGCCTCACCCTTGTGCAGCTCCGCTTCCAGTGCTTCTTTCAGGCGCTTAACCAAAACCGGCTTGTTTCCCTTCACGTCCAGTCCCCTGGCCTGGAGCTCCGCGCGCAGTTCCACTACCTTCAGCTTCGCGGGGTCTAATTCTGAACTCATTTTTAACACTCACGCGAATACCAGAAGCCTGCGAAAACTATATCTGCTTGCACATAAACACGTACAACTCACAAAAGCACGCGCAAATTTTACAAATGGCGGACGCTTCTGCGCCAGTGCTGCCACATGGCGTTGGACAAATTGATTCCCCGGACGCTAGTCACAGAAATCGCACTGAATGGACGCTTTTCACACTGAATTGCCAAAACAACGCCCGGATTCAATTGGAAAGCAAGCACTCATCACAGGCCGCCACTTAATAGCGGTATTAACTTAAATTGACACGGCGGTTAGAATATTACGTATTCTATTTTATTATGGGTACAAAAAACGACTAGAAAACATCGATCTACTTCGATGCGTTACGCAAAAGCATTACGTAATCGATAATTACGTTGGCCACTCTGGGCATCACGCGCGTGCGCAAGGTGGCCATGGCGTTTAAATTTGAAATTTCGGTTTGATCAATACCAAAAAGTTACCATGAACGACGAGGAAGAAGAAATTATTGGTAATGTACATTATTACATATTCCCACAAATAATTATTAAGCGCCACTGACCTTATATGTATGACGAAAGTATCGTTTTCCAAAACAAATCCATAATAAAAATATCGACATTTCCGGTTTGTGGTCACTCCAGTCGATTGAGATGTCCAGAATGCCACCAATGCCCTCCAGCAACATTTTCTTTAGGTGTCCAGCAAAGTTTTTCGTTCATTTTATACGTTGTGGGGTCAGAAACTCGTTATGGTCCAATGGAAAAATTTGAATGCTAGCAAGCGTATATCACGTTTCGAATACTTCGATAGTCCATTTTTCGAACATGCTGTTGGTGTTTGGTGTGTGAAACCCCAGTTATGGACCAGATTAGTCAAAAACGGCTCAAATAATTGACTACCACTTTACAAATTAACAGTGTTATTCATAAAAAAACAGCCGAGGTTTAACGGTGGTTTAATCTTAGTAACCTTGGTAACCCTTCGTAAAACACCGTTAAACCACGGCTTAAATTTTTATGAGTAAGCTGTAAGGGTTTTCTAGACTTTTAGAACAAAACCTGGGTTCGATAAAGTGACAAGCGGAAGTGGGCGTTTGTATATCATATTTTCGTTTGTGTCAACATTTTCGAAAATATTATGTACTTGAAAATTATTATACAAGTGTCTCAGTGACTACCAGACATAGCAAAATTAACTATGGTTCAACTATTGCTATGTCTGTTGTTGAATTAATCAAATTTACTGTCAGATTGCTGTTATTTTTATAATTAATAATATGAATTAATAATGTAATATGAAAATTATTTGACAGAAGTAAATTTGTGTTGTTTTAAATATTTTGTTTTGACCACTCAGAAAGAATATATACAGGGTGGCTCACCTATCCTCTCTCGGACCATTGCTGCTAGACTATTGAAAATTAAGGAAAAAATCTGAATGCAAGTTATTGGAACCTTGATGTGCTACTTTTTAAAATTATTTTCGAGTGTACAGAGTGTACCATAAATCCGGGACACAAAATTTTGTGTATTTTTTAAATGGATCACCCTGTATATTCTTTTAGAATTTTAGAATCTGCTTCATGGGGGGCTTCACAAACCATCTTTATTTTCAGGGATCAGATGCAACGTTGCCAAGTTATTCACATTTTAATTAAATTTAACGAAAAATCATGAACGTGGAAAAATATTCAACAAAATCTTATTATAAGAGATTAATGAAAGAATCTGCGTATGCAAGTACTCAAGCAATGTGCCAAAACATACACAATATTTTGAGTCACTTAGAATACACAGGGTGTTCTGAAACAACGATACAATTTTGCAATTTTTAAATGGCTAAAACTCTTTTTTTTTTCAAATTGAACACCCAGTATATAGCTTCATATTCTGAGTGCTCATCTAATGAGCTATTCAATGGTAGCATATGGACTATTATCTAATAATACTTTTTAATAGGTAAGCAACGATCATTTTCAATAAGTTTTAGCCATTTGAAAATACCAAAATTCGATCGTTGTTTCAGAACACCCTGTTAATATACAGATCAGTGTTGAACACAAAATAGGACGAACTGCACATTTCTGTTCAACAATTTTCAACAAAGTTGAACGGAAATTGGATTAAATTTTCTGTATTACATTCATACTAGATTCTCTTGAACCAAAATAGAACGAAAATCTAGACGAAAAAATACCGATAAAGTATAATGTAATTCAAGCTTAAAAATGTGATATTGACAGATATTTTAAGGTTATTAAAATAATATTGTCATTGCATGCTATGTTGCCACTTTTTCAATTAAATAATTACCTGAATCAGTGCCATCTATAGGCAGTAAAAGGTAAACTGGGTAGCTTTCTTTGATACACCCTGAAATTTAATAGAACATTAAAACTGAAACAAAATCTGGGTTTTGCATTATATATTCAGCATTATTTACAAGCAAAATGGCATTTGTGATACACCATCACAGGATGGTGAGATCACAAGAGAATTAAATTTAAAATTCAATTGTGCAAAAATCTACAGGGTATTCCATTTAAAAAAACAAAGTTGAATGGTATCATTCTAGAAAATTGGTAGGCAAATGTATGCGGAAGCATACAACAGTAACACAGTGATTATATGCAAATTGGCAAAATTTAGAGCAAAGTATCATGTTTATAGTGCCAATCAACAATGACTTGGAGAAAAAGATTGCCGACGTGTTCGACGTGTTTGATCACGCTGGAGCAAGGACCGTTGACGTCAGGGAGGTGGGCACCATAATCCGGTCCCTGGGCTGCTGTCCAACGGAGGCCGAGGTGCAGGAGATGGTAGTGAAGATGGAGGATGCCGCCAATCCTGGATCAGTGCATTTGATCCGGTTCTTGCCCGTCGTCGCTCAAGCAGTTACAGAACACAGGTATATATTTATAGAAATAGTATATCTATTATTATAAGTGCGTAAACACTGTTAACGATCAATTCTCACCAAAGTTGGGGAAATATTTGCTGGCATGAATAAAAAATATCTAGAAAAAAGGTTATTTTAGTTTTATAATTATATTTATTGACAGTCGGCACTGTTACCAACCAAACATGAAAAACACGTTTTAATACTGCGCATTTTTTTTCAATTTTGAATTTTTTATTATTTGATTCAATTTGCATTGGTTTCATTTGCAACACGGTTAGTACAACTGTCACATTTTGATGTCTATAAAATTCATCCATGCAACTTGACAAAACAAAAATCACCGCTTACCTAGGTGAGAATTGACCTTAAACGGATTTATATGTCTATTAAAATTCAAACATGCAACTTGTCAAAACAAAAATTACGGCCAACTTTGGCGACAATACAACATAAACACCATTTATATGTTATTGTAAATCGTACAGATTTGAACCGGCAACTCCCGATCAACTACTCGAGGCATTTAAGGTGCTCGACGACAAGAAACACAGCTTCCTGACAAAAGATCACATTTCCACGATAATCACTCAAGACGGGGAGCCATTCACTCAAGACGAGCTTGACGAGATGCTTGAAATAGCCGTTGATCCGCAAACACAAACTATCCCTTATGAATATTACATAAATCAGCTCATGGTGAGTCATTTCGGGCAGCAATTTTGTTTTAAACTAGGTTTGAAAAAATTACAAAAACTAGGGACATTACATGAACTGTCTAAAGAAGTTTTGAGGTGGGGACAGAATGTTTGCAAAGAGTTTTCACGCTTCAACCAGCAAAGTGATTATACTGGATGATCCATTTAGGTTGGTAACTTGCAGAAGTTACAGCAGCTTTGCATGTCAAGAATGATGTAGAGAGGTGAGTTTTTGTATTAACAAATTGTTCGAAAGCATAACCACAACAATTTCAGATTAAAAAAAATGTGGTAACTAAATTGCATTATTAACATAAAAAACTCTCACCCTAAATGGATCACCTAGTAAATGTTAAGTCAGTCAACTCCTAAGCAATTGGGGATGGTATGAAATTTCTGATAGCCGTTACATCACAATCGATTTTATTGATGGCGAATTCAAGTGTTTTAGTTTAATTAATAATTATCTTTGGCTCTTTATTTAATCACATATTTATTCATGAAAGTTTGAGCCGGTAGAAGAAAGCAAGAACGTATACATGTTAGCCGATAGAATCCAAGCAGAAAAACCGCCACCAACTCCTGCCCCTAAGAGATTTTCCCAAATGTTCCAAGATATGCAGAATTTTATATAATCCCTGTCCTCATATTGTGTATTGGTATGTAATACGCTATATTAGACCAGTTTCAAAAGTTACGACGACATTGTAATATACATTTTCAGAATTAAATTCATGTCTACCACATATTCTTAAGGCCGATTCCTACTATGACTTACGCTGTGCAATGCTGTGGCAATGCTATTGCCATGGGCATTTTCAATGCACATATAAATGTCCACAGCGACAGCATTGCATTGCGCCGCGTAAGACATCTATGAATCATAGCAGTAATACCATTCAAGACATTAAATAATATCATTCACTTCAGTTTATTTCATCAATATTTAATTTTGCAGGTCGAGTAGAAATGCAAGTTGCCTCCATGTTTAGAGATATCAAGGAATAATCAACATATTCATACGAGGCATTATTTTCTTAAAATATGTAAATGAATGTTAAATAAAAACAATTATTTTTTATTTAAACCTGTAGGTAGCTTTGGGAAACCCTGTATAATAGCTTTTATGTAATTGCATTTATTGTCGTTATATTATCATTACACAAGAAGTAAATATTTATAAGAAATATGTAAATACTTCCCTGATACCATAACTGAATTTACCAACAAACATCCCTTATAAATGTGTAGTATGGGAATTAAATGGAACCAAAATGATTCCGTTATAGTTTAGAAAACTTTATGTCAGTCTCTTTGGTAGCTGCGCCCATAGCAGCGTTAATAAAATCATCACTCTGCAACATGAACTGGTTCCATTGTGCCTGAAAAATAATATTGCAACAATTATAATCCGCACTGGTATAATTGGTACCTACTATACTACTATAATTGGTAACTGTCATTATTTGACGGATAATTCTGACCCAGTTACATTTTTATTTCAATAAATATGAATAAGGAATTTAGCACAGAGCATTTTGTATTCTTCAGAAATAACTAGGTGTTAAAATTATAGATTATGTTATTTTAAATTTATGCTTATAATTACTGACATTCTATTATTTTTATATCCAGTCATAAATTGTGAAACTGTGTGGTTCAGTTTGAGAAAAGATTTTGCTTACAATTTGATCAAGACCCTCTTTTACGCCATGATCTCTTGCATAGACAAGCGATTTCTTGGTGCCTTGCACGGCCACAGGACTCTTGGCCGCAATCACTTCAGCCAACTCAACCGCTCCAGATATCATGCTAAAAATAAAAACAAATTATAATCAAAAGAGATTGTTAGAAGTGATGGATTTTTTTATAAAAAAGTTGCTTACGTCTCCTTATCATTAAACATTTTTGAGACCAATCCAGCACCTAACGCCTCGTCAGCCATCATCTTGCGCCCGGTAAAACACAAATCCCTGACCAAGCTCTCCGAGCCAATGATTTTGGGAAGCCTCTGCAACGTGCCTACGTCTGCGGCCATGCCGATGTCAACCTAAAAGGGAATACCATCAATACCATTACACCACAATTAAAACAGTGACGAAAGTACTTCTTTCACTTGGAAGTACGCATCTTTCGTGCAGTAGCGTATGTCGGTGGCTGTGACAAGGTCGACTCCGGCCCCGATGCACGCCGAGTGGATGGCGGCAATCACCGGCTTGTTGCACACCTCCATAGACGTGAAGCTGTACTGGTATATCTTTAGATACTTAGAAAAGATCTTCGCTTTTCTCGCCACGTCTTCAGCCTCTGCTAACTCCCCAGCCAGGTTCATAAAGTCGCCAAGGTCGATACCTACAAATATTTAATAAAAGTACACATCTATAAAACTCAATATATTGTTAGTTACTATAGTGTCTTAGAATTACAAGTATAATTGTAACTATAGTTTTTACTATTTTCGTCTACTTCAAATTTTCCATGTAAAATAAAATGTGCCACTTGTGTGCAGATTTACATAACCATAATACAGTGAACTCTATACTACATAACTATAAAGACCTCTCAATGTTAACCACTGAGGTAAAAATAAAACCTGGGTAACTCGCAGAACAGTAGTATTCGTATATTTCTGTCACACATTATTATTATTATTATTCTTGTACTTTTTCTCTAAAATAATGGGGGAAATAGAAAAATGCATAAATGTGGGTTTATATGGTAAATTCCTAGTATACCAAACCAATTCAACACCCGGTATGAAGATAAAAAGCAACCTGTTAATGTATTTAATAATTCGTGAAGATCCGTTTATAGATAAAACCATTTAAAAATTGGGAACCACCATGAATCTTGATTTTATACTTCTCATATCATATTAAACATGTAAGTTAAAAAGAGATGCAAATACTACAGTCTCTCCATTGCAGTTGGCTGTGTGCCTGACACACTACTTTGTATTGGCGGTATAGTAACGAGGCCCTTCCAGTTACCTAGTACAGACTTCGCTATCATAATAACATAATTTAACAGTTCTGGATAATGCAATACCAAATAACAATTAAGTGGCACATAAAAATTTAATAAACAATGTTATCTGTTAACAATTCACAAAGATATTATGAACAAGCTCTACTAAGGAATTATATACCTTAATTTAAGGAAGTCCGTACGAAAACTCGTCTTCACATATATGATCGGAGTGTCGTAGACGAGTTTTGTTGGGACTTCCTCATTTGTAATTTGGATTACCTCCTGTAAATAGTTTTCCACTCCCGGAGATAACAATCGCTCTGCAGTCGCTGTTTTCCGATAGTTCGTCAAAGCACTTGCCCATCTCTCTAAAAACAAGTGAATTATACGAGTTGTCAATAGAAATAGTTTGGTTGATTTGGTTGTTTTGCTGAGAAACAGAAGTGAGTTTTAAACACACTTTTTGCAGTTAAATAATAAGAAATAAATTTTAATTTAAAACTATTATAAGTCCATAAAAATGAATGATTACTACTCACAGTACCAAAGTTTTTAAACTAAATCTTACATCCACATCGTCCCGTTGAAGGAGTTCGCCTTCTTCGGTCTGTTCAGCTCGACATGGTAGACATAGGGCTTCGGCACACTTACCGCCAGGGTTTTGTATTCACTCATTCCCGTGGAGCACATCCTTAACACTTCGGACCCAACTGGAAGAAGAAAACAAACTTTATATTTTTATCATTTCGTAGAGAACTCTACTAACATTTTTTATTTCTTAAGAGAGCATTGGAAACTACAGCCAGAGACATGTTAAATGATAAAAAGTAGATAACTTAAAACCAAAGAATATACTAAAAACTATGAACTTTGAACTAAACAATTAACCTAACTTTTGCGATTGTTCCCCATCCCATTTGGTTCTCACATCACATTACAGATGTCAGACGTCGTCGTTAAATTATTATTAATTATTCACTATTAGTATTTATTATATTCATGATACGTTATGTAGAACGGTAACTTAGGGTGGCCAGATTTTTAAAATTTACAAAAATAGGAAGAGAAAATGCATATATACAGGGTGTTTCAAAAAAGCAACCCAGATTGCCATTTACTTGCTATAGATGGCACTGACTCAGATAATTATTAAATTGGTAAAGTGGCAATATCTATCTAATTACAGCAACAGTATTATTTTTGCTGAACTTTGTCATGACCGCGTTTGATTAAATAAAAAAGTTTAACTATATTAACTCGTCTCAGAGCACTCCAGTTTGACATTTTACTTGGAATAAATGTCACTGTCAGTAAAAATACAATGTTGTCAATTAGTTTGTATTTTCTTTGAAATTAAGATGTTTTGCGGCCTCTATTGAGCTTCGTGGTAAAAGTGACTTCTTCAGAAACGCCCTGTATAATTACAATTATATTTTTATTACATTAAGGTTAATTGGCCAAAAATGTATTCTTAGATTAAAGAAACATTTCCATCTAATTTATGTAATCATGATGTTTGCATTTAATTGATAAATAAATGTAATAGTTATTTTATTACTATTAATTATTGTTCACTTTTCATGAAAAATTATGTGCATTGAAACTTAGGTCTTACAAAAAATAGCTCCAATCAAACTATTAGGTTAAGAGGCGAAGTGTGTACAATTTTGTCGGCAAGCCAAACCATCATTCATCGAAATCGGGTGAAAATACGCACCCAAAATACTTTGTGGCTTAGCACCTAAATCTCTGCAACATGGAAGAGAAGATCCTACAAGGAATCAAGGATGTAGGGTGAGCATATGTCGATTGAATGTGTGGGACTTGCTGGAGCTCTCACCTTTTGCAGGTACATGGGGGCCCTAAAAGAACCGGCAATCCTGTCTCAGAGCATCGACGAGGGGGCCAAGGGCGTGGAGTACACGAAGCTCGTCAATTTCCTGACCAATGAGCTTCGGTCGTTGTGTAACATTGACGAAGAGGTGAACTGCATTGAAGCGCCAGACGACGCTGTGTCTTTTATGATGGAGTTGAGTTCCTTTTTGAAAGAACTTGGTGGGTATTTCAGAAGGTTTCCAGTAGAGAAACTCGCTTCCTTTATATATTTCCTCCATTGACTTGAGCCATTTTAATAGTTCAACTATCAATGGCCATTCGGAGAAAAACAAAGTAGTAGTGACCTGCTGCGTTAATTGTATACCATACCCATCTGAGCTGATAGGTATAAACGAATTAAACTCGTACCATCACAAGTTTGTGTGCTGTAAGTGAATGGTTGTTCAATCTTCATAAAGTTCCATTTCCGACGATCGAACGTTTGAAACTATTTCAGCAAATTTGTCACGATATTGCGTGTGTTCACTGCTTGTTCAATATTAGCTTATATTGTTTATATTTGTAGCAAATCCAACTGCACAGCATATTTTGTGGCGTCAGTAAAATGAGTCTTTAGGGCATTATATTATGTATAAATTAATCTTCAGGTTGCCCCCATGATTGTCTGACGCAAGGACATATATCTGACCGACTAGACACAAGGGAAGATAAATTGTTACTTCTTGATTACCTGCTAACTGAAATGATGGCAGCGAGAGTTCTTCAAGAACATAAACCTGACAACAAAATTGAGCTCAAATTGGTAAGACAATGTAATAAAACAGTTAAGACTTTGAGCTTTAAGCAAGGCTAGAAGATTTTTAATAGATTTATGCTAGGTTAGAAGATTTATAATAGATTTAGGCTAGGTTAGAAGATTTCTAATAGATATAAGCTAGGTTAGAAGATTTCTAATAGATTTAGGCTAGGTTAGGTTCTTAATGGATTTTGGGTAGAAAACTATAAAACGTACTAATGTGGGCAGATTAAAATTCTTTCTGAACTTCGTTGATTCTAGAAAGAATCTCCCCAAGCGGCGAACTTGAAGAAAATGCTGGTGATCCTGCGGTTCCCCAAGCCGCCGAGCAACATAACCGTGCCGACCCTGTTCCAAAAGCTGAATCCGACGGTGCAGACCCTCGTGCAGAAGGCGGGCGACGACCTGCTCGGCACACCGATCTGCAATTTTGCGATAAACAACCGGCAGTGGGAGACCCTGGGCAAGATACAGAAGGACCTGCACGCCGAGTACAAGATCCGGCGGGAGATGCTGCTGAAGCGGCTCGACTGCACCATCCAGTCGTTCCAGTGGTCTGACAAGATGAAGGGCAAGGACGAGCTGATCAACAAGTCCTACTCAGAAAAACGGAAGACGCTTAGAGTGGAACCCGACGTTGACATTTCAGACCTTCTGAGCGCGCGCGAGGATCTCGCCATCATTGAGAAGACCAGCAGCGCCAATGTCCGGAAGAATACTCAGACAGCGATAAACAAAGTTATCATTGGACAGGTAATGTGCCAGTTATAATTATGATTTTATAAAACTTAACACCAGTTCCCCACCAAAGTTGACTGTGTTAGGGTGACATATTTATTGGTATGCTTGAAAAATACTTAGACGAGAATAAAACATTACATTATTTTCAATTTTTTTTAAATATACAAATGTTGGCACTATGTTGGCAACACTGTCAATAGGTTCATTCCAAGTAACAGTCCGCTGACGGACTGTGGACAGTTTCGGATAGTTACGTTGCGCAGGCGCGATTTTGGACTGGATCAGAAAATTTACTGACGGATTTCTGACGATTGAAAGAGGGGATGAGCGGCAGATTTCGAACCGATATTTGCCGGTAACTCTCCCTTCTAGCTGGCCCTTCATTATCATTAAAATAATGACTATCATGATATTTTTCCGATAATTCTTCCGTTAATCTACGACTTATCCTAAAATGTTTAATATATTGTTCATCACTTAGTAACGGTACGGTTTCTTCAAAATAATTTTCCGTTTTTGGTACATTCATAACCTCCAACAACTCTTCCAAATCTTCATCGCTGGACCAGAAACCATTCATCTAAACAAATATGTGAATTACAAATCAGAATTGTCCAGAAAACTAAAATAAATCAAAATAGAAATTGCACTTTCATCCACGTGTAACTTGCTTCGCGTGATTACTGCGCTTGTGCGGATGTTGGTTTAAACACGTTTAAAGGTCCTAAAATGTGTCCACGGTCTGAGGCGCGGACTGTTCTGATGCGTCCGAAACTAGTCCGAAGATCACTTGGAACGCTGGACTACAGTACACGATCCGTCCGAAACCAGTCCGCGTGCACTTGGAACGGCTGACATGAAAGGGCGCATGCGTAACCGTCCAGGACTAGTCCGGGATTGTTACTTGGAATGAACTTAATGCATGTGTCACATTTTGATTTATATTGATATTCATGGATGCATCTTGACAAAAAAATAAAAAAATATCACATAAAAGTTTAGCAACCTTAGATTGTGAATGATTTGTATATTTTAAACACATTAGCCAAGAAAAATCATAAATTATAATTAAATGTGATAATATTAAAGTCGTTAATTTCACAAAGTTTTGAATTATATGCATTTATGTTGTTTAGGTTCCGGACAGAGGGGGGAGAACATCCGAACAAGCGCCGCCACCGCCAGAGATGCCCTCCTGGCAGCAACGGCAGTCCGGTCCCAGTGGCGGAGGGCGTGGTGGGCAACGAGGCAGAGGTGACGGCAATCGTGGAGGCTACGGCTCCCGTGGAGGATTTGACAGCGCAGGTAGCTACGGCGGGGGCGGAAATAACTACAACAAAAGCGGAGACTACAGCAAAGGGCAGGGAAACTATCAGCAAGGAGGAGGTTATGATAGCAGCCGCCCCCAAAGTGCGAGTGGATATGATAATAACCGCTCTCAAAGTCGAGGCGGATATGATAATAACCGTTCTCAAAGGGGAAGTGCATATGATAATAGCCGCCCACAAAGCAACTACCAGCAAACCGGAGGCTACGACAGCAACCGCTCGCAAAGCGGTTGCCAACAATCAAGTGGTGGATATGAAAACAACCGCTCTCAAAGCACTTATCAACAATCGAGTGGTGGATACGATTCCAACCGCTCGCAAGGCGGGTACGACAACAAAACGAGTGACTACAATCGCGGTCACAGCAACTATAATCGGGGAGGCAACACCACCAACACAAGCTACGATTCGGCCGGCAGTTACTCAAGCGGCTACGCTGGCAGCTACGATAACAGTAGCACTGGTTACTCCAAGAATTTTGATAGTGCTGGGTCGTATGGTGGCCATAAAAGCAGGGGCAGCACTGGAAGCTCCGACTACCAAAACGAACCGAAACGTGTGAAAACCTATGACACGTTCCAAAGCAATAAAACTACGTATGCTGATCAGTACGTGCAGGAGAGCCAGCATAATCAACAGTACCAGCCGAGGGGTAACAGCAGGGGCAGGGGCCAGGGCCGATCAAATTACAGCCGAGGAGGCGGTCAACAGAATTACTATTAAATTATATCTTAATCACTATCAATTATGTGAACAACGATGTTTGAAAGCATTATGGGTTGCAAAATATATGGGTAGTAGTACTCATACATAAAACGTTTTAAAAATTATTATTCTCAAAGATCTTAACAACTTTTTTTTACTTATTCACAAGCTGATCAACTCGGAAAATTTTGTTGCTCACCATGTACTAATTAAAATGTGTATGTTCAGAGTTGCCAGAGCTTCCCGAAATGTATCTAACACAATGAATGGGGTGTTTATGATATAAAATATTTTAATTTAAAAATGTAACTTATACAGGCTTAAAATATGATGCAACACTCCGCATTTTTTCATTCTTTGCGTTCTTCCTAGCAGCAACCTTGCTTCCTTTATTATCACTTTTGTTTTCCTTGTTAGCAATGGGATTCAGCTCCAGGTGCAGTTTCTTCGCCATGTGGTAATCAACATGGCCGGCATACTCGACAACGGGAATGTGCCTCTTGCATTCCTCGCAAGTTTCAGTGTCGCCACTTGGGGTTTTTATCACCAAAAACGATGTCAGCTTTTGGTTGCCAGAATCTGCAGCTTTACGTTTCACGCTCTTCTTCGGTGACGTGCTTTTATTTCGGTCTTGTGTATCGAGTTGTTTCGGTTTATACAAGTCCGCCTCATCGCGCACCATTTTTAAAACAAAATGGTAATCCATGTGCGACACATACTCGGTATTTAAAATTGCCTTGCCACATTCCGGGCAAATGGTTTCCAAAACGGGCGTTTGTTTCAGTGTTGAATTACTGGTGCTGGTTTGTTCGTTGGAATCAATTTCGTTATTCAATATTTCATCGAGTTGCTCGTCAAAACTCTCAGCTTGGAAAACCAGTGAGGTATCAAAGTCTCGTTTTACTGGATCGTGCAGCTTTTTTAAATACGTTTGGAAGAATGAACTTGTGTCGGGCGGAATGTTGCATCCGCTCACAGCCAATTCACCAGAAATCGAGTCTTCAGATTCATACCCCGATTTGCTCTCATCATGAATAGCGGGGAGATCTGCAACTGCCTCATTCCGTTTGGCGTAATTTTTGAAGAAGGACGAGATTTCGTTCACGTTCTTATTATCCTCGAACTTGCCCACGCTCAAGCCTAAGAATTTGATGCGGAACTTGTCGTCGGTGCGCAAGCAATATTTCTTTATCACCTCGTAAGAGTCCGCCATGATTTTTTTCTGGTCGTACGAATTCAACGGGTGCACCCGAGAACTGGCGACGTCTTTCCTATTGATTTCCTGCGCAAAGCTAACTACCATCTGTTTGGCCTTGCGGTTGTTCTCCTCGAGGTCTTTCTCCAGCCTCTCGGATATTTCTTCCGCAAGCTCTTCCAACCAATGCTTGACTGAATTGTGGTCTACCAAGGCGGTCCGACCAGGAAATTTCTTGCAGCATCCGATCGATTTCGAAACTAGTCGTACGGTTACAGGCTCTGTATCTATTCCTCTTGCGATTTTGTAGAGCCACACACTACAAAATTTTACTTCAGTTTAGTTTTTATATTGGTACAGTTCCAATATTAAGGCTTGGTTTTTAATAATCGTTGATAGGTGCCGACACGAAAAAGACTGCCAACTATGGGCATTAGCATTATTTGCACTAGTGTAACTAGTGTTATTACGACTTAAAACCTAAAATATAACAGTCACTTGTCAGAATGCTAATTTACAAATAAATCTCTGTTTACGATGACATTTTTGCATTCTCCATGTTGGCACCTATAAGAATATTTCAATACGTACGCTGTTTTTTCATCGAAGCACTTGGCCAAATCCTTTTCGCTGAATTGATACAATTCCCCCATATTCTGGATGTTCAACTTCTCCGAGAGATGATTTCCGAACTTCCCACCCAAGCTCCTAATTTTTCTCACGGGCATATCCTCGTACAGGGTCGGGATTTCTTCTTGGGGCAAAACTGTTTGCTGGTTTGGTTTGTGCATCCCGCAGACCAGTTTCGCCAAAATTTTGTTGTGGGCTATTCCAGCGGAACATCGATAACCTACAAGTTAATAATAATAAAAATCGATACTGCTAGTCTACCTTCGGAGTTATAAAATGACTTTTCAACAATTCGAAGGGCAAAGGTTAAATAAATATCCCCATTTGGAAATATTCCATCACTTTGTCATATGTACTCTATACAACAGCAAGTGGGAGATTTTTTAAACATTATTATACCATGTCACTTTCAGTTTTCTTATGTTTACCTGTTCTTGCATACACAGCCTCTCTAATTTCCTCAGCCATTACAGCGCCCCAAGCCAATTTGATGTTGCTTTCGGTTAAATATTCATCGTCGTAAATGTAGTTTATAAATGAATTGATGTGACTGTATCCCACAACGTGTGTACTTTTAAATTGGTCGGGACGAATTTTGAGTCCTAGCTTTATATGGTTATTTATGGCTTCTGTGATATCCAGGTATGCTTCATCTACTGAAGCTCGTTCGAGCAGCGGAGTGAAGGTTTGCAGCACTTCCGCAACGCGTTTACCAGCTTCTCTGTACCTAAAATTGAAGGGATTTGGAATAAAAATTAACCAGAGAACCCGTTTACAATGCATTCTCGCCAAAATTGGCCGTGTTTGAGGATATTTTTATTGGCACGCATGAAAAATTAATAAAAAAAGATTTAGGTAATCTTCCTATTTGGGACCTGAATCATGCGCCAGTAAAATGCATTACACACACCGTTCTCACGTTTCTTTAATTCGTAGAAATGGCCGATAGAGATAGAGCTCCGATATTTATTGTTAATCTCAATTTACTTATAAAGATTTTGTTTTCCATACTCCGGAAGAATGCATCGACTGGTTAACAAAGAGAAGGCTTGTGCATAACAATTATGTGTGCAATATCTGCAATATAGAAATTTCACTAGTTCAACGAAATCAAAATCTGATGATGTTTGATAATTAAATAGATAAACGTAGCAACAACACAAACATTGTGAGCCACCAGTCTGGCGCACGCACATTGCTTCAGGTCCCTAAAATGCAGGATTACCAAGATTTATCTTCATTTTGTAGTTATAATTATTGACGATCCGACACTGTTACCCCTAGAGTTAAGGAACTCTCTGTTCCGCTCTCAAAGACACACATTAGTGCAGAAATTTTATTCCATGTATATTCATGTAAAACAAGTATTTCCCCCTTGAATTGTAAAGTGCGGATGTGTTATTTTTATAGGCAATGGTGAGTTTGCCTTGCATATTTACTTGGATAAGTCGGCCTTTCCTCGAACATTCGGGACCCGCACCAATTTGATGTCGGGGCATTTCTTCTGAGCCTCATGTCCTCTCATATGCCTTGTTACTCCTCGATCTCTGGCTGGATAATTGACGGCAATGATTCTAGAAATGCGCAGGACCATAATTAAACGGTAATTCAATGCCGCAATACATTTACCCTCCACCTTTCCAAGCATTATACTGCACGACCGCTATCGGTTTCCCACATAATTTAGGATCGAGGTTTTCCTCCACCTGGCAATAAAAACAATCCATATCCACTAAAATCACCACCCTGTCTGTATGCGCCATACCAATAGAAGGATATTAGGCCACTGAAATAAAAATGAAATTCAAAGGAGTTCAATGTTCTATAAAACTCATCGCTAAATATTGTGCATAGGTTAATGGTCAAGAATTAATGAAAATTTGAAATTTTTGCAAAAATTAACCACAAAATTTTAATGTTAAATAAATAAGCGACAAAATATTCTTTAAAAGTCAACAAGCTAATAAGTGAATGACTATTGTTTACTTACTTCTTCACAATAATATCGACATGTGTACAAAATGTATAAAATGAAATTAATGTAATTAAAAGTTACATCTTCCACGAAATACCCGCTAAAAAATGTTTTGACAAATTAAATTTCTCGGTGTGAAGCAACCGAGCACACTTCTTCAACACACTTGTTAACATTATAAAACAAATTATAACTAGTTCAATAACGTGCATATTTTAATATGTTATTATTTAGAATAAATATTTGTATTTTATGAGTCAAATTATACAAAAAACCCTAATTATAAATAATCTGCTCCATTTTGTAGACCGTATATTTATGAAATATTGTTTTAATTTGTTAGGGATTTTTACGGCAGTTGCTTTTGAAACAGTTGTTACATTGCTAATTTTACTGCGAAAATTCTTGAGCAAATGTAACCTAAAACTGTCAACACGATTTATATTTTGTTGACATTACTTACAGGCGATATTGTGAAAACGTAATAATGCCCTCCAAGAAGAAAAAATACAACGCCAGATTCCCTGCCGTAAGTGGGTCAAAGTGATCAAAGCGATTTTCATCCAAAAATCACGTTTTTCAGGGCCGCATCAAAAAAATAATGCAAACAGATGAGGAGGTAGGAAAAGTAGCACAAGCTGTGCCAGTTATCATCTATATCCTTTTTAAAACTCTGCGCCATTCCGTTAAGCACTCAGCTTCTTAGTTAGAGAAGTTGAAAGATTGTTATTGCAAACTTAACATCAGCACTTAGACAATTATTTCCTTAACACTGAGCACCTAGGACGCTTGAGCTGTTCGTGGAGTCCCTCCTGACAAAGTCCACGCAGATCACGCTGTCGAGGAATGCGAAGACCCTGACGCCGTCCCATATGAAACAGTGCATACTGTCGGAGAGCCGCTTTGACTTCCTGAAGGACCTTGTGAAGAACATACCAGACGCGAGCGTACAGGAGGACAACGAGAACAATGCCATGGAGGCGATAGACTACAGCACCGGCAGGATCGACGACGTGAAGGAGGAAAAGCCCGACATTGTGGCAAACTTCTACACGGAGCAGGGCACGTCCACGGCCAGAACGCCGGTGATACAGTACAGCCCAAGGATCGCGAAGCCCGACCCAATCAAGGAAGCCGATCAGATCAAACAGGAGGCGGACGTGAAGCGGCCCATCCTGGCGCCGACGGAGGTGCCCAAGCTCAGCTTCTCTGTCGAGAGCATCGTGAGACAGGACCCTAAGGTACACACGGATTTGTCCGCCGGCGGGTTCGGCAAGCCGACTGTTCCTAGCCTGGTGCTGCCGACGAGGATACCCGATTTAACACCTATCGTTCCGGCTCCTAATAATAACTATGGACAGAATACTAGTGATAATCTTTACATTGATGAGGATTATGATAATTGAGGTTTTTATATGTTCAAACATCCGTTCCACATCATTTTAGGTCAGCGATGGTTGTAAATACAGGGCACCCCAATAAAAGTATCAACTTTCCATGTAAACGCCTAGTTTACCAACAGCAGTTAACTAGCAGATAAGTACCATTAATATTGTTGATGTATTAAAGGTAATTAATCCCCGATTAAAGTTAACTGCTCAATTGAAAAACAAGACATATTTTTTCAATTTTTGATACTTTACAAGTCACATCCACCACAATTCATTGAGGACTTCTAGGAAATTTTGTTCCCGTTTAGAATGCTGTACTTTTGTTGTCAGTATTACGTAGTACAAAAATGTATGTTGATATGAAAAGCTGAATATCCATTCTATAATAAGTTGGAAAGGGTTTACGTACAGAACGATCATCAATATTTGGGGTTATTTAAATTTCTCGCCAACAATTTGGGATCGATTCAAATTTGCCGGCAAAAATTTGAGGATTTTGTTATCCATCATCGTGCCGTATCCATGTTCCCACTTCTGTGCACTCAATTGAGCATTAGAGACCATTTTGTCTATATGCGAAAGTGCGGAATAGCTAAGACACGATGTCGACCTACGAAATTTTTGAGGAGAAATTCGAATCAATCCCAAATATTATTGATAGCCCTGTATAAGCATATCAAAATTATCAAACAGTAAAAACAATTCCATGCAATTGTTTATATATCATGCGATCAAAAATTATTTAGATAAAAGAAGTTCAAAGGCTTCCATGTTGGAAGTATGTCTGGTACAAGACGTCTGAAAATCTGGTGGCAGCAATTCATGATAGGCTTGTATTTTGTAGGGATGTATATCCAAGACCTTTTTCAACTTTTCTTGGCAGGTTCCATAACACTGACACAGTTATAGCCGCCCCTTATCTAATTTATTGTTCATCGGACGGTACAAGTCTATATGAAACATTATGATTCTATATGAAGTGGCACTTTTTGAGGCTTCCTGTATATATGTGTGTAAATATGGGTTAAGATGTGTAATTTTTAGAAGATAAGTTTTTTTGCTTTGATGTATTTCACTCGATAATGTCAGCAGAAGTGAGTTCAAATTTTATGGCAAAAACAAATTTAATTTGACTATGACGAACTCTAAATCTGAGTTAAATTGCCTAAATGTTCCTTAGTAGTAGCCCGTTTCGAAAAATCTGATTTAATCAGGTGGTCTAACCAAAATTAATTTGGTTTCCGGTTTCGGTTTTCTCTGAATTTATAATACAAATTATATTTTCAGTTATTTATTTAATATTTATAAACTTTATGCTTAAAAATGCATATATTTTCTTTTAATTCGTTACTTTGTATGTGAATATAGATTTTCCTTAAAAATGTATTCATTCGTTACTTCGTACTTCAGTTTTGATTTCCCTTAAAAATTCTGTTCCAAATTGCATCAATTAATGAGTTGAGACAAGATTTATTCATCCCCATTTAAGGGTTACATTCTTTAAATTTGGCTCAAATAAGATTTCCATTGTAAGTGAAATCATATTTATAAATAATAATTATTTCGCTGCTCCGCCAGTGATACATTAGTTGTTGCCGCAATACTTTATATGCCGCACAACTTAGAGATGTCCATAATGCTGTCATAGTGTCTTTGTAGTGTAGGATACCTTTTAACGTTTAAGGACAAAATTCATCAAGGTCCGCTAGAAGGCACAGTGTTTCTGTGAAGTTTGCCATTTGTTCTGTACATCTCTAGGGCTAGTTATGTACCCTGTTTAAGAAATACCATAATAACCGCATATTACTGCAATCGGTGATTTGTTTCTTTAGGTCCTCTGATAATGTATTTTAACCCAATCTTTTCTTTAACAGCCTTTTTTAAGATGCCTTTCTATTACCAATTTTTTAAAATTTAAAATATAAGTTTTATTTTACCTCTAAATTAGTTTTCAATGTGTGTTAAGTTTCAATGGACATTAAATTATTAATTTTTTATTCGACGGGAGAGATTTAGTAAGAAAATTGCGTACCTGTGAAACATTATACATCACAATTCAGATATTTGTTTCTGCCATACAATTTGATTTAACATAACACCTGACAGACCGAGACTATGTCCAATAACCATGACTTACAAACATGTGGAATGGATTATAGACGTTATTTTTTAAGATCGATAGTTTGCATAGTTTTAATAAGACTGATTTATAGTCTCAAACTTGAAGATGGATTTGTAATGTAGAATCAAATTGTGTAAGCTTGTTACCAAACTATTGCCGATATATATTTTCCTGTACAAATAAATTTTTACAAATAAAGCTATGAAACTTGATTGTGTCCCTTTATTTGGAGAACCACGACAAATCGCCAATTTGAAACTGTAAATCAGCTTCCTTGCTTCATTCAACTTTTGTACATTATACCACAGTTTAATTTATTTGAAATTCGTATTTCTAATTACCTCGAAATGACATGCATTTGTGCCAATTTGTTATTTTTCGGTACACACTAACCGAAATGTCTTTTTGGAATTGAATTCCAATTGAATTCAAGGAATTGAATATTAATAAATAGAAAAACAAATTAAAACAGATTTTAGGTCCAAGAGTATTTCTGTCCTGCAGGAGGAATTGTAATTCAAGAATATAATTGACTCCTATTATTTTTGTAGGGCTATCATGTTTTTTTTAGGCTTTATTTTTCTGAAGAAAAACATTGGGATATACTAATGTCCCAAAACTTATTTAACTACCAACAGTAATATTCACATTGCGGTACTTCTGCTATTATTGTCCCTATTCACAAACGAATCGCAACTTCAAACAAGTGAAGAAACATAAACATTCGAATCTTCTGTGGAAAAGAATACTAAAACTGTTTAAATTCGCAGTTACTTATCGGAGACAGGTGAAATACAAGACAAAACAACAGTGCTCACTTCCTGGTTACTTGTTATATATCATAAAAATAAAACGGCCAACGATATTAAAATTCACTAACTTCAATTAATACCCGGGAAATACCAATAATATGGATACAGAGTATTTCGATTGGTGGGATTAATTGGAAGTAATCGAATGTGGAACAAAATATATAAATATAAAAATATTTTGTATTATATAAGTATAAAAGTGTATACATAATATTAGTATGTACAATGTAAGTACTTGTTTTCTAATATAAAAATAATAACTATATACATTATTCAACGATCATAAATATCATTACAATTCTAATATAATAAATCTATTTGATAATATTGCGTTCGAGACTTTCAGAAATATTTCATATGTACAAGACAAATATTTCATGGGTAACTGCAACAGAGTTGATTGTTTGAAGATAAGACATGAAATAATTACAGCTTTATAAATTATAAAAATACTAGCCACTTTTTTTAAATAAGATAAATTACGATTAAATAAAATCTATAATACGATTGTTTGAGTTGTTAGTATTTACTCAAAATACATTAAAATTTAATCAAAATAGCAATAAATTAGTCATTTATCGTTCAGATTTTAGCCGTTAATAAATTATTAATGTATCCGACATTAGTTTTCAATGGAAAAAATAATAAATTACACTAATTCTAGAACTATCAGCTGAACTCGTTCCCTTCGTACAGACCCTCGCATTGTTCTAGCAGTCTTAAAACCGGAGTAATATTGTAAGGGAACAAATCCTTGGAGACTAATCTAGTTATTTGCATTTTTAACCTAATTAAAACAGTCATGGTGTTGTCTAATTCACTAATCCTAGACCCTGGCGAGCTGTCGCAGCAGCTCAGCACAAACTTTGACCAGTTCCTGCGCGTATACTTTAAAAACCTTAACAAATAAAGGAGGAAACACGTCTCATTGCTGACGAGGTAATCCAGCAACACCCCTGAGTCGTGGCTTACGATTTCTAAAAACTCGATAAACGAGTAAATTGGATTCAGCATGTTTATCAAGTCGGGAAAGACGGCGTTGCGGTACGAAATGCCAATCGTGATATCCAACGTGCACACCATCGACTCAATCATGTAATCGTCTTGATCGCTGAACAGATGGATAAGTATTTTGGAAAACGACGTCTCCGGGTGAAAGTCCATGCTGTTCTTAAGAAACGACTCAACTTTTTTGAGAACGTCACGTATCGAGCGCTCAATCAACTGCATGTCCTGATAAAAGTCATAATCGTCAGATCCGACACTGGAATCGGAGCTGTCCGAGCGAGTTTCTTTGATCGTAATGGCGACAGACTTTAAAACGAGCAGCACCATCTTCTGCAGCAAAGTTTTGTCGGTGCTGCTCTCGCTCGAGTGAACACTCGGTATCGTGCCGACAAAGCTGTTTACAGTGAACCCCTCGTTCCTCTTATATGGCAAGCTGTCTAGCAGACGGTAGTCCTTGACGTATCGGACGATTAAATGCGCCAGCTGGCAGGTGTCGTCCGGGAGCATGTCCTGAAGAGCCAGCGTACTTCCATAGCACAGCACCTCATTAAAAAGCGAGAGCAGCTGCTTCCAAATGAGGGGGGCCAAATTGCTGTGCAGGAGGCCCACAAATATCTCCAAGTGGGCGTAAAACGGCTTCGTATCAATAACGCTCAGGTTTGCCTTAACGGATATGGTGCTTTCCCATAAGGAGAGGAAAGTTAATATGCAAGTTTGAACTTCGACGCTCTCGTTGTGCACAATCAGGTTCTGTATTTTGCCAATTAAATCCGGCCATTTGGATTCTAGACTTTTAATTATTAATCCTTTGATTGCAGACGTGTCGTAACTGTCCGGATCACTGAAAGGGACCATCGTGCAGTTGCTGTCTTCACGCGAGCTTGTGCCGGCGCCTTCGTGCATCTGCGACTCCTCTAAGACATGGATTTCGATGTCCTTCCATTCGACAACACGCTTGATTATCTCCAGCGCAAAATTCATCTTGATGTAGTCTATGCTCTCCATAGTTAAATAGTTAATGATTGTCTCCAGCCACTCATTATTTATGTTCGTTTTCGCTACTATCAGAAAACTGCTCAGCACTTTTGCCGATAAGTAGTTTATGTATTTGTTTCGTGCGTCACTTAATGATATTATTTGTTCAATTAAATTGTACTCATTCCTCACGATCGTATCACAAATATCCACGATCCTCGAGCATATGTACCCCTTATTGTTCTGCTTAAGGTACACATCGAAAAGGAGCTGCAGTTTCGAAAGAAACTCTAACAAGTTTGCGGTAGGCCATTCAATGAGCATTGCCATCCTCGTCCCGTTTATATCCTTAATTTGTTGGCCCTCGAACGGCTTCCGCAGCGTAGCTTCCGATATGCCGCATAAACACTGTTTAATTAAATAATCCTGAAAAATATCCAAACCTTCGCCCTCACGAACAACGGTTTCCGTTACCATATTAATACTGTCACTTGGTTTTAATAATAACTTATTGCCGACTTGTCTGTCGTGGTTCGTTAATTGGATATTAGAAGATGTCTGCGGCACGTAGCCCAGCCCGCCATGCAGCAAGACCGGCTCGGACATGTAGCTCAGGAACGGCTGCGTGAAGTTTGCGCTGGCGAAGATGTCGGGGGCTGGCTGGATGAGGGGATCATCCACGCCGCCCTCCCCCGCTGCTGGCGGCTTCACCGTGCCGCTCAGCTGTGAGTTCAGGCTGTTCATGGTCACGTCGGCCTCGTTGACGGTGGGCGGCAGTGCCCCATGCAGCGCCGAAAGGTCGGTCCGCATGCCATTCTCCCGGAAGAAGTCCGGCTCATCAGACGTGTGGTCCTCGTCCCCGCGTCGCAGTTTTTTCTTCACTGGCTGTTCGGAGGCCATCTTTTGTTCCTTTTCCCGTAGCACCATTAGAAATTGTGTCGGTGAACGTCACGCTCGGAAATTTCTGTGGTCAGTTTCAATGATGAAACATCTACAAACAAAATACTTGTGTTAAAAAATAAGGGTTTACTTTTTGAAAGCTAATAATTCATAATATCTCTTTTGATTTGTGCACTTTTAAGCTAGGTTTATGCACTAGCGTTTTGTGGATTGCAAATTGCATTTTCAATGGAAGTTTTTGTCACTACCATTTATTTAGTCACAATTTGTAAATTAACGTTGTAAATGATTATGTTGAGGTTATGTCTAACAGAAAACGCATAATATTGAATTCGCTTTAAGTTTTACGGAAAACAGAAAATGTTAAAGCAGTAAGTTCCGTGTATACCGTGTACACAAAAATCGCATTTCGCAAATCGCTAGTGCATGAACCTAGCTTTAGATTGAAATACCTAATTGGATGCAAAATGTGAATTTACTACAGAGATGACATCACTGATTTTTGGATCAAATATCCTAAGCTTTGGATATAGATTACAGATGGATGGAATATCCTAAGCTTTGGATATCAGATAATAATAATAATAATAATCCATACTACTCCTCCACCTATGGCGTAATTGGTTACTGTCATAATTTTTGACAGAGAATTCTGACCCAATTACATTTTATTTTACCATAGGCCCCTGAACTATTACTAGTTATGCGGGCGTTGAGAGGAGAGGGGCATTATTTTTATTGCCCATCTGCGCCTGCATGCGACTTATAGATGGTAGAGGCACATTTCCAACATTTGTTGCAAGGAAGTGGGAAAACTACAGAAAAACCACCACAGAAATGCAGACCCAGGAATCGAACCCGGGACCTTGCGGTCTAGAAGCGAACGCGTTAACGCTCACTCCACCGCAGCCTTTCATCATCCAGATCCAGATTCAGATTCTATGCTTTGCATATCAGAATATGAATCGGATATCAAATCCACCATGTTGGTATCTTACATTCAAAGATTACCGATTCTCAGATATCTCAGAAATGAAATCCTAATCTGAAACCTCATATGTCAGATCCGGATTTAAAACCTCGGATATCTGACCTGGATTCGAGTTATTAGATATAAGAAAATTGGGGTCCCATACGATCTGGATCCCAAAATCATTGGATATCTGCAGGCATAATGGCCACACAGCTGTAGTCGCTGCACGTACAGTAAACTGAAATGTCAACTCCATTGTTTTTCAAAATCGCTTCTGTTTACCTGAAGCATATTATTACAAAAATTAAAAATCTAGTCTTGTCACATAACCTTTAACTTTAACAGCTAAATTTTCTTAGCCTCAAAAATGATGTAATTAGAAACTGTGAAAAATCGGGTTTAATCAAAAATAGAAGAAAGAAATACACATTTCCAATGTTTCATTCATTACCTTCAACTTGCATTTTATAATATGGACTTTATCTATTATATTTTGGGTGCACGGGTTTGTGAATTTGAATATAATAATTGACAGGCATGTACAATTAGGTGGGGATTCTACGCATTGCCATATCTAATTATATAGAATCGAGCAATTAGGAAGGGAGGATAAATCTACCAACAGTCAGGTAGCTTTGGGTTATCCCCTATTGTATGGATGACCGGTAAATTTAATGTATTTGCTATTCTACAGACAAATGACGAGAAATGTACAAATCAGAATATTCTTTGGTTTGGTCAGGTATAAAGTCAGGTAATGTTTTTATAACCCAAAAGCATGATTGTTTCATTGGAAAACAAGCCTAATTTTGTATCAAATTCCGCAATATCCCCCGATTGGGTAAAAGTTCCAATACAGAAAATCTCAATCTTTGAGAAGGCTTGACATGAAGTATAACTAGTCCACAAAAATAAATTGTGTTTTATTTGACTTAAATTCATACTAACATACTAATGAATCTTCTTAGTGTAGCCATTAATTGGATACTTTCGAATGGATTTACTACAAGGCAAGATATTTTTGTACAATTCTGATATATAAATTGGATTAGATTCAGGAAATTCTACCAAAAACCTCTATTAAAACATATTAAGGACATATGCAAAAGTCTGTCATTTATTAGGTTAGATTTCTATAAAACTGCCGATGGATTTAACATTTAAAAAACAAGATCCAGATCTATTTTAAGTAACTAATTGAATAATAATTGATAGTTATTTCGTGAAAGGTTTTCACGATATTTAATAAGAATAATTCTTTAATCCGGGAGTCAATGGTGGTACAAATTTATGGCAATGTAATTCGAGTAATGTAAGATTAGGCCATTATTTGCAGCACATTAACAGATTTGAATCGTGCTTTGTGCATACACGATCATTTGAAGCACCATACCCTCATGACACGCCAAATGTCAGTTTGGGCAATACGGATCGTGAACTTGGCCACGTAACACATACAATGCTGTTGTAAGGTGTTACAAAGATCTCCAGTCGTGATTTAGTTTAATGCGGCTGCATTAAAGGATACACCACATGTTAAAATGGAAAACAGGAGCGTAGATGGTAATTGTCACCTTCGCCTCGACTCGGCATGAAACATTTGCTACTGGTCTTGCTGCAAGTGTCCGAGCACACACAATTTGCTTCTCATTGTGCATTCTTTTGAATACCTTGCGTTAGTCCCAGGAAACTAAATCTGCTGCTGGCCGAATTACTCACTTTTAGTTTTTTCAATTGTTTTGATTGACAAGGAGTCCCCATTATTGCAGCCTATTATTCCGCGGACTTTTAAACCGCCGTTTCGATCAGCCTCGCATGTCACTGGCACTGGGGGTCACTTCGGCGAGACGGTCCGCGCTTTTCGTTTTGTACAATAAATAATATTTTTTTTAAAATGTAGTAATTTTACACATATACACAACACACTCCATTGCGTACAATATGAGGCGTAGGTCAAGCGGCCGTCCGTGTGCATGCAGGAATTTCGGCAAGACAATGCGGGGCTCAAAAAATCGCGCGGGGCCGTAAATAGAAGCCCCAGCTAAAATTAGAGAGGTCGCGGGGCCCGGCGGTGTCGCAAATATCGGTTTATTCTCGATATCGATTTATTTATACGCGCGATTTTTACGAATTTGACTAGGGTTACTTCTGGATACAAAGAATGTGCGGCGTTGCCAGGTGTACGAGTGCCATTCATAATTTTTATCGGGGTTTTTTGATCGCACGGCCGATCTCGGTGGAGGTTGACGCCAGTTTTCCAGGGTATCGACTGCGGCGAACCGATTGAGGCCCCGATTTCGCTCGGGGGGGCCTGGAGTTGCGAAATCTCGTCGCTTTTAGAAATAGCTGAAACGCCGTGCGTAATACGGGAGAGCGCTTTTTAATTCATCCGTCGTGCCTTTACACTTCGCCCACTTTGCCATTAAATACAATATCGACGTAACGCCTAATTAATTGTAATTATCATCATTGTAACTCTATCAATAAGCGAAAGCACGAATAAATGGCTGTTATATACTTGAAAAACGTGTTAGTCGCAACACATCATATGGATGCAGAAATCGAGGCCCTAAAGAAAGTTGGAATAGGGTATCCAGGTGTGGCCATTGACTCGACCATCTGTGACCGGTGATAAATTGCGCCAAAAATTAAAAAAAAACAACCAGCTCGTATAATAACACACCTCATCTCTTATCACACAAATTAATAATTTACAATACTCGAGCGTAACAGCAATTAGCTTTTTTTATATAATTACGTCCCGTTTCAACTCAAAATCATCATTTGATCCCTAAATTGCATAAGCGTTCAAAGCAATGCTGCAAAATGAACTCTTTATCAGTAATAACAGGACATCTTTATTGTGAAACAATCGTATGGTAAATCACATCAATTAGAAATCTGCCTGCCAGCATTAATCAGCTTATATAAGTGGTCAGTAGATGGATGCGTTATTTATAGACGTGTTCGCAAATCAACAAACCATTTGCAATTGGGCTATTAATTATCTGATTGCGGTTCTCGTTATCGCCGCATTTCTTGGATTGCAACTCTTCGAAGGTATGCAAATACGTTCGAATTAACTGTGGTGCTCGTATCAACAAGCGACGTTGCCACGTTTAAAATTCTGAAGAGGACAATCTCTCAGGCTTCCGCAGACGCTGATTAACAAGTACAACTTTTGTTGCTATCTTACGTATGTCAGAACATTTCCATGTTCCATCATATTTCCAAAATATATTCGATATATTTATATATCGAATAATACCACCAGAATAAACAGTAGTGGAGTATAGGCAACCAAGCATACGCATTGCGCTGTGTACAGTACGGTGGATATACTTGGTTACCTAATCTTCGTACTGCTTATTCTGAGGAATACTGTACTACATACGAATAATTAGCAGGTGAACAAATAAGTAATCGTATGAACGCATTTATAATTAAACGAATTGTATTTAATAACAAACGTCACTTAATATCTAGCGCACGAAAGAACAAACGTTTTGTCATTTTGCACCAAATCGTATATTGTGGATTATTTTAATGTCGAATCGGGCTCAATTTACTGCCTATTTTTCTTACGGTAGCGTCAACACAGTCATATCGTTAGGTTACGTTGCTTACGTCAATTATGAATGCACCTTCAGTGACGAGTTGCACATGTAGTTTTTTTTCCGAAATTGAGACATTTTATTATTTCAAACATCAGTTTTACGTTAGTTATACATTATGCACCAGAATAGACAGTAGTGGAGTATACGAAACTAAGCATACGCATTGGGCTGTGTACAGTACGATGCATATACTTGGTTATCTAATCTTTAGTACTGCTTATTTTGAGGAATACTGTACTACTACTACGTACTAAATACGAATAATTAGCAGGTGACCAAGTACGTTTTTATGAATACATACGAACAAATTCGAATTTAGAATTGTGCGGACTGGATATAATTATGCTTTAAGTAATTATGTGGTACAAGGCAGAATAAATTTAATGATAATACAGAGTGAGCAACAATGATTGTGGTCATGTCAAATTACCCGCCGAAAAATCTGGGGATTTTGTTCACTCCAAGTTTACACAATTAAGAATCTTGTACCAATATGCATATTTGGTTGCTTATAAAAGCACAATTATTGTTTCTCACACGTTAGGTTATGGACTATGGGGTTGTAGTTTTATTATGGTCTGTAGGTAACCCATCTGCTTTCGTGGTGATTTGAAAACGGACGTGTCATTGACGTAAAACGTGAACTGAACGGCAACGCCGCAAAACAATACGTCTGTGGTCTCGAGTGTACACCTAGTGGGGGTGGTTCTTAACTTAAAATGGCTACTAAAAGTTTAGTTTTTCGTGAGGTATTTTAAATGTTACGAAACCAGTTAGCGAAACCGTAGTGAATCGAAGCAATAAGGTATTTATCGCAGGGTTGTGTTGTGCTATAGGTCGGGCGGATCAGTTGCGTGCGCTTGGCGTGTCGCCGTCGGACGTCCCGTGTCGTGTTTATATTTAGGTTATTCGCAGCAATCGCATCCCAGTTTGCGCCCCGCCGTCGCACTCGCGCCCCCGTGCGTGCCCCCGTGCGGACGGTCGCGCGGCGGCCCCCCGCGCAGGCCTGCGCGTTCCGCGGTGTGCCCTAATGAGGATGTCGTCTGTCCCCGCGGAGGATGCCAATATTGTTTTCAGTTATTAACGTCAATCGTGGGTAGGGCGAGGACCCCTCTCGGAGGCCTGCCGGCCGCGCGGCTCACTGGTCCCGGAGGTATCCGGCGTCGGGGGATTAGAAATGCCATGAGGTGTGTCTTGAAAGTGAGCAGGAAATCCATACCACAATCACTGCCACTTTCTGGAATCAATTCCAAATGCAAATGGTGTGTTCTCCGGCAGGAACAGCCTTGCCATTTCCCACAGGCAGCCGTGAACCGGGAGGATGCAGGTCTTGTATTACTGGCAATGTGGTAGGATGCGAACTCATTTTTTTTTTCTATCGGGGTGATGTATTGAGGCGTTAATTGCAACATGTGGAGTGCACACGTCCAACATGAAAACGAGTAGTTCAACGATTCTACCATATCACATTATCTGCATACTGCCCAGCAAGGGGCGACTAGCTTTATATTTATGAGGTTGAACCAATTTTGAAGGGGTAAATTAATAATTTTTTATACAAGGTGTTTCCCAAGCAAGTCATAAGGTTATAATTGTCTGGGCAATCTTAAGATATAATTGTAACTGACAAGTTGTGAATGACTGTTTTTCAGGGTGTTTTTAAGAAAACTAAAGTTGGAGGTGTGGTCACCACACCACTTTCATTTACGAACATGTACGTCTTTGTCATTATTGACAGATATATAACGACATTTCCTGAATCATCAGCTAATACAACTTCTCTTTGTTGAAACAGCAATAATGCTTAACAACGAATGATAATGACGTTTTAAGAAGTATAAGAGCAAAATTTTGTTGAAAATTTAATTTAAAACCCTGGAAACCATGGGAAAAATATAAGAATGTTTTTTCCATTAACCAGATACAGATACCAGTTTGTGAGCACCCCCCACTTCTCGCCATCATTCGTGGGTTTTGCTGTAGATTTTGAAATATTTGCAAAAAAGAGAAAAACCTATACAATAAAGTACCATATCCGGTTGGTGGTTTTCAGCCAAAAATGGACCTTCCAATTTTCCTTGATAGCTTAAATATGAGTTTTGAAGCGGATCAGTTGATTATCTTATAATTAGTGAGAAATTTCACTTAGATTTAGAAAACAGTTATTTTCTGTTAGATATTGAAATTTCAATTTCTGATACAGAATTTTAAGTGCTTCCAGCGGAATCACAACTCAAAACCCCCTACATTGCGGATTTCACAAAATCTCTATCTTTCATGGTAAGAAAGATACCAATTCTATGTTTCTAAAAATTGGAAACCTTGAATATTCATTTTTTCCCTTTGCCTCTGAAGTGAAACAACAACTGTGGGGCAACATGCTGGCTTCTGACACCTGGACTATGTATACTGCCTCACGCTGTAACAAAAAAAGAAAATGTACATAATTATATATTATTCTTTGAGCTTTGTGAAAAGATTATTATAATTAATTAAATAACTTTTACCTTTTTCTACAGTTTATTTAGTTATAAAAAATAAACTGAAAATAAAGGTAAACGTTATTTAATAAATTACAAAATTATAATAAACGCTTAGGCAGCACATTCAGTCTATTTATAAAAAAAATAAAAATATCTTCAAGATTAAAAATGCCTATTTCGCTGCTATAGTTAAAAAAACAAGTTAATATATTTTGCTATGGCAAGAAAAAAACAAGTTTTTTTGTATATTTTTCTACAAATATACAATAAGGAAATGAAGAACAGCTAGATTCACTTTTATGTCAAAAAGTGTTATGATCTCTACTTGAAACAATTGTTTTTGATAATTTCGTTGCCATGGTATTGCAGGTATAATTTAAATTCGTTACAAAATTCATTAGGCAACACTGTAAAGTACAACTTATTTGTTTCTGTCACAGCGTAAATGTAAATGTTATTATTTTAATTTAATGTGCGAAACAGGCGGAATTTGTTCTGTTTTATTTCGTAAGAAAAACTTTAAAATACTTTTATAATAAAAAGGGGGTTATTGCATTATTATAGATGTTTACAGGCAACCAACATTGCAACATTGTAACTTTAGGTGAATCATGCGCCCTCTTTGCAACGTGGGCGACAGTACTCATCAATTATGCGGCGCATTTCAAAATTTCATGCAAGCAACTTGATAATATAATAATAATAAAATCACGAGACTCGTGAACAGTGTTACTCATTGCACTAAATGAAATATTCTAAAGCTGCCCTATCTGTAAGTATGATTGTTCCAGGAGTTATTTTGATTTTTATCTGACTACCGTTTTGATACCTTATCATGAAAATACATACCAACGATATCAATATACACAAGGCCACATTTTTTTCATGGGACAAATGCCCATTCATTATCCAGAGAGACGTTCAGTTTTAATACAACTAACAGTAACAAAACTGTCTGATTAAGGTAACTTTATTTTTTTTAAATTTCCTTCAAATTTATGTTAGGTTAGGTTAGTAAAAAAAAAACTGTAACTTAACTTACTATCTTTTAAAATTACCTATAAATGTATGGGGAATTTAGGTTAGGTTAGATTAAGTAACAGTAAAAGAACTGTCTTAGATAACTTTTATCTTTTACAATTCCCTGTAAATTATTGACAAATTTAGGTTATAAAAATTAAATCGTACACAGAGGTTTAACTTTGGTAAACTCACGGTAAATAACTATTTGCTCAAAATAACTTTTATCGTTTAAAATGTCTGTAAATGATACAGGGTGTTTACAACCATGTCACTCACTTGCATGTAAAATTTTGTTGCACCACTATTGAAGCCTACATTGAAGAATACATCTTTCTGTCGGCCTTAACTAAACGTAGAAAAGTTTTACTTTTCTGTCCGCAAACACTTTTCATGTGCTAATTTACTGTCTATATGAATCTGCCAATGTGCTGTTTGTTATAAATATTAAAACAGGAACAAAAATAATTCAGCACAAGTATTGTTAATTATGTTGAACATCTTTCGAATCGTTCGTCGGTCGTACGTCCACGGCGTAGCGTGGCATGCTGTGCCTTGGTTTAGAACGGTGTTTGCAAAGGTATCGCGTTCAACATGAAATGCAATGTGGTTGTTTATAGAATAAGTATATATTATGTCAATTTGACAGTATCTGTCATCACATTGAATAATTTCTCTAAGCATAAATTAAGGTACTTCTTTTTTATTTTAGAGGTTGACAGAAAAATTCAATATGAACCTCAGAACAAAGTGTATTTTCAAGTCTCGCCTGTTTGATTGCCTCGCCTCTGGCTTGGCCATCAAACTCAGACTCGTCCTGAAAAATTCACTTTTTTACCCTCGTTACATAAATATTTATTTTTATATAAATGATTTTTCACTTACACATCAAAATATTAACTACAAAATGCATTGAAGAATACATTTTTGTAGGTTATTGATTTTTCACTTATTGTCCTGTTGCAGGCCATTCAAATTTGTGGTATTTTCTTCGTTACTCGCTCAGGAAAGTAAACTCAATATTCAAGTATCGGAGGTTACGATGTAATACTTTAAAGCAAGCTTAATTTGTTCACCAGAAGATAACATGACGCTTGTGATAGCTATGGTGTAACTAAATTCATACGTCCCGGATTAATCTTTTACATAATGATGATCCCTTGACCCAGGCAGATAGATATGAAATTTTTGTTCCCTCAGCGTTTGGAATTTGCTGGCCTCAGTGTCCGAATATTTAAGCAATCCTGTGACCCTATGACTGGATTATTTAAGTTTGAGTCCCAATACAAGGCGGAAAGACCGCAGGTCGATAGCCAGTAAAACATTGTTGCTACTATTACTTACGTTACAATAGCATTTTTGCGTCTATATTCGATTAGAACCTAATGAAACACATATTGGCTGCGTTTGCTTCCAAAGGATACATATGAAGAAAAAAAACTGGCATAAGTAGACTGTAAAGTTGAATTTTTTGTAATGTGCTCTCTTTTCTCAACCGCTATATTGATAATTTTATTGTACGTTAATACAATTAAATAGGATCCAATGATCCATCCCATAAAGAATTTCCTGATTTTTTAGTAGCGTTTTTTTTTAATTCACTACATTTCTATATTGTGCAATGTAGGAGTCATAATTCGCATTTCAATTGTTTGCAATTTATTTTAATAAGCTGATTGAATGGCGAGTCACATGTGATTCACACTGCTTTCACTTGTTGAGGTAGTCATGTTAATTAATGGCTTCTTGCATTTAAGTGTTATCTAATGGCGATCTTTAAAGAATTGTTGGCTGTTAAGCAAATATAACAACTTAAATGCTCCTAGTTAACGAGCACACACAATGGTAATCATAGTATCATTTCAAAATAAATGGTTTTTAACAGTGACCACCAAATATCCACCATGTTATAATAAAACTTAGTCGTATTTAAATATTTTTATGTACATGTACAAACATGTTTACATATGTGTCATAATTATAATAATTTTTGTCAAAATTTAAATTTTTTCCAACAAAATTCAGTCATATTTAGCGAAATTTCTTTTGTTGCTGGATAAATTTCAATTATTCTGTCAAGCATTCAATATCCACAATTAAATTATAACTAAACCGGTATAACGTTTTCCTTTTTGTATATTACTCCCACTTAATTAGGGGCCTGTTATTGTTTTGTTATAATGATGCTTATGTAGAAGACACATATCATAATCCAACAGTTATTGTATTTCTCAAGAGAATAATAACTGTAAGCTGTTTTATTGTGAAAGACCATGTGAACCGGATTGTTCTTTTAATTAAATTTTAATGAAAACTGGATTCAAGATAAAATATTGGAACTGTTTTCCATGCTCGATTCAATTGTAATAAAGCTGAGCTGATAAATGCGGTTTTGCTGTTTATATCGTTCAACTTTGAATTGCATTGATAGTACAATTAGTTATCTGCTTGCATTATTAATTACAGGGCCCGTCAAAAAAAGGAAGCAGTTTTTAACTCTAATAACTCCAACGTTCATTAACACAAAACAAAACAAATTAGCTTAAATTGACGAAAATATATGCAATTTCAGTACTAATTTCTTAATCTATTTAGATTATTGTTTTACTGGTAGGTGTGGGTCTACTTATTTGATTATGCGTACGTACGGTATCCTCTCAAGAATTCAAGAATTTTATCCTTTTGCAAGTATTTATTTATCAATTCTTAACAACCACACGAGGAAACGTCAAATAAAAACAAAATAACAGCCACCTAAAACTGTTCCCTTTTTTTTTTTGCGAGATATTATCTATACGATCTATAGCTCTATTGCGAGATATTATCACATTTAAGATCGCCGGCTAAATCATATGCACAGTTACATTACCGCTGAATATAAATGAATAAATATTAAAAAAATTGGAATGGAGAAAGGTGATGAGTTTTACCCTGTCTTTATCAGAGTAAGCTCTTCAATGTTAGCAGAAATAACAGCTTTCTTTTGTACAAACATTTGCAATCGACAGTCGGGCTTGTGTCACTTGTTATCCAATATTTTTCACATACTGTGCTTCAGATTACATCATCAATTGACAAAACCATGCATTGTTAGCGCATTGTTAGTTCTGCCAGATGACTGTTATATCATCTGGCATGTTGCTCATGTCGCTCTCCTTTTTCAGGCGCCCTTTCTGATGAATGTGAAGACTTTTAATTATGACTGACGTGCAGGCTGGTGGTGGAGCCATGCCGGAGGTAGCCGGTGAACGGCGCTTGCGCCAACTGGAGTCCCTATTCCTTGGGGGCCCTGTGCAGGGCCAGACTTTCAGCATAGAGACCCTCATAGATGTACTTCTCATACTTTATGACGAGTGCTGCAACTCGAGCCTGCGGAGAGAGAAAACTGTATCAGCCTTTATTGAATTAGGTATGTTTACGACTGAATGTTTTAACGATCAAGTTGGAAAGTGCGGCTAACCTCCATTTCTTTTCTAGTTAAACCAGTAGCCACAAACATAAAATCACTGCGACTGTCCAGAGATGATTTCGAAATAATTAAGGTTATCGGACGGGGGGCCTTTGGTGAGGTGTGCGTAGTTAAAATGAGAGGATCGGAAAAGGTATACTTATTGATTTAATAAACATATTCAATTATAGTCAGGTTGACATATAAAGATGTTTGACAACCCTTTATAGGCGTAATTTGTTTTCGACAGTTTTTGAATAGGTACTTCCGTTCTAAGTATTGTCACTTGATTAATCTGCTTATGTATGTGAATTCCACCGACTAATTAATCAATCCCAATTGATGACCTATCAGAATTATCTGTCAAATAATAAAAGTAACCAATTACTCCATTGGTGGAGGAGCGTAGGGATTATTATTATAATCTGTACCTTTAATAATGTAACCTTTCATCGACACTCCAAAACTAGTAAGCGCTAATTGCTAGAACGGTGGTACTTCTTTTATTTACTTCATTTCATTTTGTCACCGAAATATTTCACATACTTTGTGATCTGTCCCCATATCTGCAATGAGTTCTCACAATAATCCTTCCTTGGTCACCAATCGTAATAACGACAGATAAAATTTTTGGCGGTGCCAACCCAATGGAATGAAAATAGGGCGCAGTTTACATGGGGCACTCTTATTGATACAATATCTTAAATATAATAATGTCTCAATTAATTTTTAGCCTAATGAATGAAATTGTTATAAGGACAATTGCTCTGTAGTGAATGAAATGTAGAATATTGTCTGTATTGAACTATGAATTGTTTATTATTTTAGGTTTTCGCCATGAAACTGTTGAACAAGTGGGAAATGCTGAAGAGAGCAGAAACGGCCTGTTTTCAGGAAGAGAGAGATGTTCTTGTATACGGTGATCGGCGATGGATCACGCATTTACATTACGCTTTTCAAGTAAGCCTCGATAATAATAATATTACTACTATGGAGGCTTTTTAGGACATTTTAGGAAGCTAATTGTTTTGTTTTTAGGATGAATCTAATTTATATCTTGTTATGGATTATTATTGTGGTGGTGATTTGTTAACGTTGATAACCAAATTTGAAGACCGTCTTCCAGAGGATATGGCCAGGTTTTATATTGCCGAAATGGTCCTTGCCATTGACTCGATACACAAGTTAAGATATGTACATCGGTAATTGGAGAGCAACGTAAGAACCAACCCTTTCACTGATACCGTGCGATTTTGCAGAGATATTAAGCCTGACAACGTATTATTAGACGCAAACGGGCACATAAGACTGGCCGACTTCGGCAGCTGCCTGAAGCTGAACGACGATGGTACCGTGCAATCGAACGTGGCAGTCGGCACGCCCGACTACATCTCGCCGGAGATACTGAGGGCCATGGAGGATGGGCAGGGCAGGTACGGCTCCGAGTGCGACTGGTGGTCGCTTGGCGTCTGTATGTATGAGATGCTGTATGGGGAGACACCATTCTACGCGGAGAGCCTGGTCGAGACGTACGGCAAGATCATGAACCACAAGAACTGCTTCGACTTCCCAACTGACGTTGAGGTATCCGATCCCGCCAAGGACCTTATCAGGCAGCTGATATGCAGCCAGGATTTTCGGCTTGGGCAAAACGGCATTCAGGATTTCAAAGTAAGAACGTATTCGGAGTCTAACAATCTCTTTGATCCTTTTCAAACCTGGTACAGTCCAGTCGGAATACTTGCCGAGATAATCGGATGCTCAGTAGTTGTACCTGACTGTGATTGGCTGTGATGTCACATTAATCACGAGTCTACACCAATGGATAGTTTGAATACGAACAAGCGGCACAAAGTAAATGTTCGGGTTACGTTGGTCCGGCGCTGTCCGGTCGGCCTGTATTTTATTTAAAACTTTTGTTTAGTTCTGTTTTAAAAATAGCAATAAAAATTGTATTTTAATTTCTAACAATATCTGCATCTTTTTCGTTGTTAAATAATTAACAGCTTGACAGTTTGAACAGACAATGCCTATGATGATGAAATGCTTTGATCTAAGAACGGTGGACTCACCTGCTTCACGGCACCTTTGTAATCTTGGTGGATAATGTTTCGAAAGTATCCATCGTAAAGACAAAGGCACATTGTAGATATCAGTCATAGAGTGATAGACAAACATTTTTAAGACCAAAACGTTTTGT
Organism: Othius punctulatus; assembly: GCA_951805005.1. Classification (NCBI taxonomy): domain Eukaryota; kingdom Metazoa; phylum Arthropoda; class Insecta; order Coleoptera; family Staphylinidae; genus Othius; species Othius punctulatus. The sequence continues at coordinate 33,454,555 of OX638138.1, read as the reverse complement.
ATCTTCTTTATGGTATATTCTTGCGTTATCTCCAAACCATTCCACTTCACCTGGCTTAATTGTGAAACGCAATTTCGTCATGAAATGCCTTGGTTTTGTAGAGGTGCGTATTTTATCATTCATGTCCGTCCAAGCAGGCCTTAACCGTTCTTCATGTGATATTTCTTTAGTAATCTGAGGCAATAACTTAATTATTTTTACATTGTTACAAAATTATGACGTTTGAAAGTAATATCAATTGTAAAGTACATTTTTTTAAAGCCTGTGACGATGTTTTATGTTTAGACTCATCCATGGTTCGAGGGTGTTGATTGGGAAGGCATAAGGGACAGTAATGCCCCATACATACCTGAGGTCTCTAGTCCAACCGATACTTCCAATTTCGACGTCGATGATGCCGACATACGAACGTCTGATGCTGTCCCTCCAACCCCGGCGAACTCGGCGTTCACCGGGCTGCACTTGCCTTTTGTAGGTTTTACATTTACGCAGGGGAGGTGAGTGCGCATCACCAGTGCCGTCATAAAAGTTATCTGAAGTAAATACCGTTGCAGCAGTATATCAGATTTAGGATCGCTGTCAGTAGGTAATGTAAACATAGTAGATAAGCAGAATAAGAAGAACCAGGGTGATATAATGTCGCTGGCGTTCACCCAAGAGCGTGAGGTCGACAAACGGATGTCGCCGGACGGCACTAGGAAATTGCAGGACGAGATTAACGTACTGACGAAGCGCAACTGTGAGCTGGAATCCCAGCTGCGGAGCTTCGAATCGACGGGGAATCAGTCTAAGGAGGTCATCAACGACTCGGTGGACGGCACCGAAAGTACGTACAGTTTTTGTGTGGTAATAGAGTTGTTGCAAACTATCAAGGACCTATCACGTGGTTTGTGCACAAAACCCAATTGGTACAGATGAGTTCATTCGCACTAAATAAGAAAGGTTGGCAATCTGCTATTTCGTGCTTGCCTGTGCGGCATAATTTTACACAGTCAACCTCGCAAAATTATTGCCAACGTTATTGCGTTTACGAAAAATAACTCGTATGATTCATAGATTTATTATGCGACCCATTGACCCAATGTTACTCTTTGAAAAATCTGCCGCTATGGACATTTTAATGCTCGTTGCGTCGCGTTATGAATCTATGAATCCCATTTCACCCTCACAATTGTGGTCATGTTCATACGTTTTGTTTCGGAATGAAAATTCACTTTGCATGATACGCCACTGTATTGAGTGATTCTAATTCTCATTTTCTTGTCGCCCTTGGTTCGTCAGAGTTTGCGCAACTAAGCTCTGTCCACACTCCTCAGTTTGCGACAACTATATCTGTTAATACCTTTGTCCGCAATGCAGGTAAACTGAAAGACATGGAAAAGATAGTCCGGTTGTTGAAACAAGAAAAGGAGGATATATTGAAGGACAAGCAGGACTTGACGGATAAGCTTAAATTGCAAGACAAGGAACTGAAAGATGCGCTGGCGCAACGGAAACTTGCAATGGCTGAGTACACGGAGGTGTCCGATAAACTTTCGGAGCTCCGGCAGCAGAAGCAGAAACTATCCCGCCAAGTACGTAATTAAATTTGTTAATTGTTTCAATAGACTGCTTCTGATTTGAGAAATGCTTGCGTGAAGTTCGCTACAAACATTAGCCACATAGTGTATAGCTGGCTTATGACTTATGTCTACTTATTTTTCATGCATGTAACAAAAATGTCGCCTTAATGCAACCACTTTGGTGAGAATAAATGAAATAAAAAAATCACTGCTCTGATAAAACGTACTCATACACATTCTAAGTTCTGTTGGTTTATGTCCAGTAGCAGGTTAAATTTGTAACTCGTAACACCGAAACTTTAAATCACATGCTGTCGAATGCTAAAGTTTTGTTATGTAAATTTAACACTGTGTTTTTATAATTGCTAGGTTCGTGATAAGGAGGAGGAATTAGAAACGGTGATGCAGAAAGTAGATTCATTAAGGCATGATATTAGAAAGGCGGAGAAGCTGCGTAGGGAATTAGAGTCGCGGGTGGAAGATGCAATTGCGGAAACAGGGAAGGAGAGGAAGTTGAGAGAGAGGTCGGAGGAGTACTGCCGCCAGATGCAGGCAGAGTCGGATAGATTAAGAGTACGAAGTGAACTAGCACCTAGGGATCAGCAAGACAACCACAGGCTTAAGGCGGAATTGGAAAAACTTGAAGTAAGTGCTAGTTTTACGGTTTCGTTTACCAACGTCCGTTAACTGAAATACTATTTATTGCACTATTTTTACATAATGATATATATTAATGATTAATTGAAATTATTAATTAATCAATTAAGTGAGTAAGATCTTGATTTAACACAAAAACAAAACCAAAAGTACGACTTTTAGCATTACCGACGTTGATGAGCTTGTTTGTTAAAAAAATAGAATCTGATAATTGTTATGTTTTAGGTCCAGTATAATGAAAGTCTCGGCCAACAACAAGCTAGGTATAATTTAGAAATTTCTTCACTTAGGGAACAATTGCACGAAACCGAAACGCATCGAGACCTACTGGAAAGAGAGGTATTTAATCTTACATTTCTATTCATCACGATTCTTTCCTCTTTGTACTTTTACTATTACAATCAATAATATTACACCCGACTCTCAGTATATCTCAATAAACAAGTGCACCTTTACTGTTACTTTTGCATGAATTATTACCTCTTTGTGTAGCACCTATGTTTGTGATGTCCCCGTTTAGGTACAGTCGATGAAAGAGAAACAGGACAAGTCGCGGGCCGATGCTGTGTTAGAAATGGAGCAAACGTTAGCCGACCTAAATCATAGAAACGAGCGGGAGAAACAAATTTTGCGCGAAGACAGTCTCAAGTTACAGTCTAATGTTGAGTTTGTGAGTTTTTTAATTTTGTATGCATTGGGTCTAACACTACTAACCTACGGTTATTGTGGCGCTGTTTCCTATTTGTGGTGGTCGTTATTGTACGTTACTAAATTCCAGTGCAAGAAGGTATAGAACTAACCTAACAAAATATTATTTCGGTTGTGGATTCTTATTGTGTAACTATGGCAGGTGGATTTCATCGTATTACCGGTGTCTCAAAAAAGTGTGTATCGGGAAAGCACTTATTCATTATTATGTGACACGATACTGTTTATAGTATGATTTATTATACAGTGTCGTAAGTTTAGCATCGTGTCATTCAGAAACTTTAACTTATAACTTATTGTGCAATATATTGGAATCTGTTTATTATGTTATACAAAAATGCACTCAATTAATCTGTCTTTTATAGAAAACTTGCTCCTTTTATAGTCTTTACAGTGTCCCTTTTTTATAAATAATTGCACAATAATAATATTCAGTTATGCATTACGTCGATATCATATCAATACAATCAAATATATTAGTCAACATCGTCTTGTGGGACATATTCCTTCATCATTCTTCATACATGACTCGACTCAAAGTTACAAATGATTTTGTGGAGTATTATATAATCTTTAAAATCGGTAACGACCGTTTTTATGCTAAAATAATTCCTGGGGCAATCTTGAAGAACTGATTTTTCCGATGCGGAGATAAGAATTTTATTTTTGCCAAAAAAATTATGCACACATTTTTTTGAGACTTTAATTTAATGATGTATAAAAATATGTACATACTAAGATGGTACTGGCTTTATCCGCTTCTATTTAATATTCAACGAAAAGGGCACCGGATGATTGCCATTTGTTTTCAAAATGTAAACGTATTCCAGCTGACTGAGTCAATGGGGAGATTGCAAACGGAGCGCGCCGCCTTGGAAGCTGAGTACGAACAATTGAGGAGCAAGCAGGAGAGCCTGGGGCAATGGGAGTCCCAGCTCTCTGAGATAATTCAGTGGGTGAGCGACGAGAAGGACGCGAGATCTTACCTGCAGGCGTTGGCTACCAAAATGACAGAAGAACTAGAGTTCCTTAAACATTCTGGTTAGTTATTGAACGCATATTTGATAAATACCTTAAATACTGTTGACGATCTATTCAATGTGCATGAAGATCCATCATCATCGCAATTTCCCTTGAAAGTATTAGTGGCAACTTTGTTAGTGACATTAGAGTTTCTCGATAACGAGGTTATGGTTCAATATGTAGTGATTTTTATTTTGACCAACATAAAGGAAAGGGTGGTGGATGTATAACAAAAATCAACCATACATTGCGGTCACATTTTGCTAGTAACAGTGCTGGCGGTTTTTAATCATAATTACAAATTGAAAATAACATTATCTTTTTTGAGAGAAAGTTAACGTTTGTTATTGTTTTTATGTTTACTGTAAATTTATGTCGCAGGTGTAACGAATACTGTGGGAGGAGGAGACAAGAATTGGCGCAACCGTAGGTCGCAGAAGCTGGATAAAATGGAGCTTCTGAACCTACAAAGTTCGTTGCAGTCGGAGATACAAGCAAAGCAGACCATCAGCGAGGATCTAAGCAAAACCAGGGCGGAGCTTTTGGCCGCACAGAAGTGAGTTCTTTATTTCTTGCGCGTGTTATGAAAGTTTAACACAAATTTCATATGTTCGATGTTTCATTTAGGTAATACTGGGCTGCATATTAGTGTGTTAATGTTTTGCTTTTGTAGAGAATTACGTGATTTTAAGCTGCGGAACGAAAACATAGCTTCAGACCTGAAACGAAAAGAGAAGCAGGTCAAGGAATTGCAGCACAGGCTGGATTCCGGGGAAGGATGTGAGTAAATTGTAGTTTCCCCTTTCAATCCGTAATGCAGTAGTAAACTCCTTTGAAACAGTTAATTGATAAAAGTTTGAACTTTTTTTTGTTTAACTTTGAGACTCAATTTCGTTTTTAATATGCCAATTTTCTGTCATTCAGTAAGATCAAAGTTTTCGCCGTTAGAGGCAATGTTGCACCCACTCAAGACATTTCTGTTTATTAACTTTTCCGTTCTTTTTATTAGTTTCCTTTTTATACTTGTAATGCCATTTGAGTGGATGCAGTGTTCTATATTAGCACTCCCAGGTTAAAAGGTAGGCAATTGGTAACAGTGCTTTTTATATTATGTGTGTTCAGTGGGTTGGTGGTTGAGGCAGCTACCCCTAGTCATCGGCATCACATCGTGCTTCTGGGGAATCCTTTTACTATTTCTACGCTTGTACGGTTAAAACACAAAACACCACACATAGACTGTTAACAGGCATGTGATCATTTTGAATTACACACTCTTATCCATCCATCTTGCTTACTTTGTAAATCAAGGGATAACTAAAAAAAAAATGTATTGTTTGCAAAAAAATAGGTACTTTGTGTAATACATAAGTAATCAAAGCATCTCACTTTTTTGGCAGATTCACACAAGTATTGGCTTCCTAATGTGAATATTCAAAAAGTTGATAACAATTTATTGATAAATCTGTTCATTATATTAGTTCTCAAAAAAAATAATTCAATGATAGCTAAGAAATATTCAACCATTCCGCTTTAAATTGATTTGCTCTGATATTAAACCATTTTATATATTTATTAATATTTTGTTGTAACTAAAATTTAAACCACGATATCAATTATCATAATATAACCATATTCATGATTATTAAATCCATGTTTTAAATTATTTAGATAAATTCCATTCACAACTAAACGCAAAGTTTTTCGTACTTGATTTTAATAAAATGACAGATCTTTTGGTCTTGACATGAATTCTTGTCTGAAATTTATAAAATCCTTAATAAGTCATATTGTATCAGAACCTGTTCGTCTTAATTTTTATTGATCTACTAAAGATTTCAAAAAGTTTGATTAAAACCCTCATAATAATCACATTTTGAATTTGTAAATATGGTGGTTGTGTATGGTTTTTTGCTACGGGAAATAAATAAAAATAGGCCAACAACTTTTGGATGTTTTATTTATGTGCAGTAGACATTCCCGGAGTTTGGAACTTTCAAGTCAACTTCTATGACAAAATGTATTATTCAAATAAACGCAAAATTTTAAACTTCAGGCTAAACATAACCCCAGAAGCAAAAGGGCCTCGTAAATAAGCCATACTACATTTTACAATCTTATGCACAATTTTTTTAATTGCTTTATTTGTCACTTTAAATTTCATTTTGCATATAAAATCGCTGTTCAATCACTGCATTTGGTATCACTAGCAAAGGCATGACTTTTTGGTAGCGTAATCTAACCTAAAGTAATTGTTTATTGACTGATATGTGATTTAATCAAATGATGAGAATATTGCAAGCACTATTGAATTATGACATATTAACAATGCCACAAAATACGAAATTATATATAGTTTACAGTTATTGTATTGTAGAAGTAGCAAGATTGATGGTTAGGTCTGCAGATAGGTCCTTTTTTATTAAATTTCTTTCTTACCGTTAATTTTTATGTTACATGTACAATTACATTTTTCTACAAAATAAATAATTTCCTTATTTATATTTATATCATTTATAGATTCCATTGAATTGATTTATGAACAACACTAGTTGTGATGAATGCTAGAAAGTTATAGACGTTTATTAATAATCGTGTGATAAGTTTAAAAAAAAATATATATAGCTGGAAGCTACTTTTTGTTTAATTGTTTACTGTTCTGAATTTACTATATTATTTTGTTTCCATACTGCCATACAGTTTAACACGACCACAAATTTTGTGTATATAAAGTGTATATTTTGTTAATACTTATAAAATTTATGTATATATAATATTCTTTTTAATTATCAAACAAACCATTTGCATGGCGTACATTGATACTGTATAGAAGATGATTCATTTAAATTTGGACCTAATTGTAGTTCTTAGTGTGTTAAAAAAAATATTTCCGTACACTGTTACATGCAGCGAGCGTTGGAATTTCATCATTTCTCCGTCGTCACATAAAGGGTTCGTTATATTGTTTAATAATAAAAGAAAGCTAGAGCCTGAATACTAAGCTTTTTTTGTATATTTCAGCTTGGAGTGCTAATATTCATTTTTATTCACCTTGTTTTTCTTACATGTCATTGTCTTTTCCGCCGCTAATAATATCAAGTGTTGGTTTTTTTATATTTAATTGTTTTGTTTAATCTAGGTACTAAATAGTTTTTTTTTTATTATTTGTTTGTGACAGGATTTGTTAACATCTTTCTTGCATAATATTTGAAGCCGATTAATATTTTCTCTGTGGAATCATGTGTGCACTCCCATTTATCTGAAAGTTCAGCACATCAAGTTGATGAGAATCTTGGGAGTGAGCACAGTTACATGTTTAGAGCTTGAATATTACATAGACTTGTTTTACTTCATGCATCATCCATTTATACAGTATTTATCACATTTTGTTTCGTCACGTACTTTTTTTTAATGAAGTGGGTTTAGATTTATGTGTTACAATTGTTTCTAATAAGTGTAACTTTCAATTGCCCAATTATTTCGAGTGACATACAAGTAAAATCGTTAATCTTGTACTAAAAATCGTTTAATCAAAATTAAAATCACCCGCTTGCTGCCGTAATACATATTTACCCTAAATACTACTAAAAAACGGATTAACGTGATTTTAAGGTGCGGATCATTACCGCACATATCTCATAATCTCATAATTTGGTTGGTATGGTTAGTTATTTTACGATTGGTATTTGTTGACGTGCCGGATTGCCTGTAAAAGATTTCAAAATGTCCCGTGTTTCTTGTAGTACTGGAGAGACCGTCATCGCAAATGAGCTATTTGGATCAGTTTTTAAAGGAAACCAATTCAAATCAGCAGCAAACCCACCAGCAGCTGCAGCACGCCATGCAGCAGTACGAGACTGGCACCGCCCAGCAGCACCTCTACCATGGCACCTCGATCGAGTCCGAGGAGGGCGACATCGAGGACAACAGGGCGCTAAGCGTCAACAGTTCAAAGAGTAATCTATCGGAATTGAGCATGGTGAGTCTGAAACAGGTAAAGATATACATAAAAAAATATTTTTTCAAGAAAGTCTTGCAAATACTTTGTGTAATGAAAAATAATGTAAAGCCGAGTTTTTGTAGTCCTGAAGTAATTCCATAATTTTCTTGCATCATTTGCTTGCTTCCATGAAAGTAACACACAGACTCAAAAGTTAATCATAAAAAGTTGTCAAATGTTAACCTGTTGCTGACATTTGACATTCATTCGCCACAGTTAACAGCGGTCAATATATGACCTCGTTTATCAATAAATTTTCTTTAACTAAAATTTTATTTCATCATGAATCTTGAGCATAATAAATAATTCATGTCTGAATTTTAGCACGAGCAACCGTCCCCGATGAAACACAAGTCCCATCAGTTCCTGATTCGGACGTTCTCCAGCCCAACAAAGTGCAGCCACTGCACCTCCTTGATGGTCGGCCTGATGCGGCAAGGAATGGTCTGTGAAATCTGCGGGTTCACGTGCCACACGGCCTGCTGTCCACATGTGCCTAGCGTCTGTCCTGTTCCGCCGGACCAAAGTATGTTCCGACAATCACTTCCGAAGGCGGCACACGCATTACATGGCTCTGTTTTCAGCTAAACGACCATTAGGAATAGATCCCACTAGAGGTATAGGGACGGCTTACGAGGGCTATGTCAAAGTGCCGAAAACTGGTGGCGTCAAAAGAGGTATACTCCATTCCATATCTTTTCGGGTCATGGGTGGCTATATAATTGCGATTAGTATTGTTTCGTATGTGTCATCCAAAGTAACTATTGTCACTTTTTCGTCCTAATATCTGAATTTACTGCTTCGGAATGTTTTAATTTAAACAAATTCATATATTTTGCATTAAAAATTATAAGTATTTACACATATGTTAATATTGATAGAAATTCGAGTTTGCATAATTTTGATTCTTATGCTTTGTAAAGTTAACCAAGATTAACTGTCAAAGCTAAGCCTAGTGTTAATTCAGTAGAATTGCATATTAATGTTTTGAAACAAATTTTACGTGATATAATAACTTGAAGTCTCTTTTATAAAAGCAGAGTTTTGTGAAGTCGCTTTTATAAATGTGAGTTTTATGGAAAAACATGTACCAACTTTAGTTGAGTGTTCTAAATGTTTTTTTAAACAATCTTTTATAATAGCAAGGAAAGTATTAATTTTATGATACCCTTTAGAGTGCCCCACAAATCAAACATATGGCCAACCATGACCCGGAAACATCTGCAATGGAGTATAGTTTAAATTTGAACTCTGCCAAGTTATGATGCATAAAGCTATTTTTTCATGCAGGTTGGGTGCGTCAGTTTGTGGTTGTTTGTGATTTTAAACTATTCCTGTACGACATATCAGCGGATAGGAATGCCTTACCGAGCGTGCATGTCGCCCAGGTCCTGAATATGCGCGATCCTCAGTTTACAGTTAGCTGCGTTAAGGATTCGGACGTTATACACGCCAACAAGAAGGATATTCCCTGCATATTTAGGGTAAGAACAAGGAAAAAATGTATCTTGTTATACAGGGGTGTATGTGAATTCTGTCATACTTATATGGGGGTGTTCATATATCTTATAGAATCTTGTCAGATGTATGACCGTTACAACAATGAATTACTAAAATATTGAAGTCAAATATTTCGATGGTCTCCGGACAGCACTGGACTGACCATGTCCAGAAATAAATCATGTATCCGTTTTCAATTCCGTTTGGCAACATTGTGATACGTACTTTTGAAATTGTCAAAATAGTGATGGTCAATATCAAATATTACCATCTCATAGAACTTCAATGGCTATTAAAACACTTCTTCATTCTTCAGCTGCGATTTATGTCATAAGTCTCTTACTCATGTTTTAATAGCTACCATTTAATGCTCATTACATAATATACTTTATTATAATACATAACATGATGTTATATTCAACTGTGTGTTTAGATAACGACTTCTTTAATGGAACCCCCGGGACCAAGGAACTCGATGCTAATGCTGGCCGATTCGGAGGGCGAAAAGAATAAGTGGGTGGTTGCTCTGTCTGAGCTGCATCGAATCATGAAGAGGAACAACCTGCCCAATACTACCGTGTTGGTTGCTCGGGAGCTCATCGACAACTCCTTGACGTTGCTAAGGAACGCACTGAGCGCTGCCATAATAGATCCGGATAGAATTGTTTTAGGCACCGAGGAGGGTTTATATTGTGTAGATTTGGATAGTAAAGGTACGTAATTATGTCAATAAGTTGACACCATTGTTTTGTTCTTCGTCCTTATACGTTCATTCACAAAGGCACAGAATAGTTCAGAACAGAATGTTTTGTGAGTAAATATCTATAAATACACATCCTATACAGCCTACTTGGATGAGAATTAATATTCAATGGTATTTATTTAGACATATAACAGTAGGAACCTCAAAATTTTGTATAAAATTGATTGAAAGTTTAAAGTTTTGTAGATAAATAACTTTATTAGTAGTTTATAAAAACCTAGTGGTGAGCAAAATGCTGCTATGCTATAAAATTTCTAGCACTGTATTATCAAATAATTCATGGCTATGTCGTACAATTTATGACGATTTAATTTTTCTGTCTAGAAATTGCAAAGGTCGGCGAAGGTAAGAAGATTTACCAGCTGGAGTACATTCCCGAGGAGCACCTGTTGGTTGTAATTAGTGGAAAGCAGCGGTACGTGCGGTTAGTACCAATCAGAGCGTTGGACGGCGACGACACAGAATGGATTAAGGTAGCTGAAAGCAAGGGCTGTTCAGTGTTCACTGTTGGTGCCATTACAAACGTCCCTAACTTCTGTATTTGCGTAGCTGTTAAGAAACAAGTAAGGTAACGCCGAGGTTCGTGTTTCTTTGTGCTACATATCTTATTTTTCAGCAAAATACTTCTATAATAATCTATGAGATAACGAGAACTCGCACTAGACATAATCGTATAAGGGAACTGCAATTGCCAGTCTGTGTTCAATCACTTCAATTACTCTCCGATGGCAGGCTATGTGTTGGGTCGCCTTCGGCCTTCACCGTTTACACCCTGCAGGGAGACTATCCCCCTATTTGTAAGTATGTCTATGATATAAGGTGAACACCGTTTTAAATTACTTTTAATTTCACTTATTTCTATATATTTGGCTTATCTCAACAAACGAAACAATCATACAAATTCTAGGTTATGTTACGTTGTGTGTCCTCCAAAATATGAAAATGTAAACGCTTGTGACGCCAACTTGTGGTAATCTGTGCATGTATAAAATTGAAGTTAAGATAAAAAATAAATGTTCTGATTTATGAAAAATTAATATGTAAAACAAATGCTTCATAAGCCAAAGTAGCGTTAATTTAATTTTTACACTTTGCAGCCTTGTTGCATCCCGAGAACAATCTTCAAGCAACATTATTGTGCAACACAGTCGATGCTTTACGCGTTATTGAACTGCCCAGGAATGAATTCTTATTAGTATTTGGAACGTTAGCGGCCTATGTGGACAGACATGGACGAAAATCGCGCGATCGTGAGATAATGTATCCCGCAGTGCTGACTGCTTTAAGTAAGTAATTATTGTTGATTTGCAATAATTTTTATGCATATTTTGTGGCGGCACTTATTATTACTACTCTAGCCAAAGTCAGTGTCGCAGAATTTGCTCTTTTAGCACTAGCCTTTACTGCAGGGGATGCTACATTCAGCAAATTTTGTAAAAATAGACAAATCGAAACATATGACAAACGCTCTCCAGCATTCACATTTTTTAGTGTCTCTAACTTTGGAACATGTATAATAAAACAACTGCTACTGTAGGAGACTTCGACAGTATTGTGGTTATCTCTTTTGTGAACGGCTTACACAGTTTTATGATTATTGCAGGTTATCGAGACGGACACCTGGTCATCTACAGCGATACACATATAGACGTGTTCAACTGTGCAACAGGCGAATGGGTGCAGACGTTGAATGTGAAAAGATCCCGTCCGTTGAATGAGACGGGGAGTCTGTCGCTTTGCGTGCTTCACGACCTTGTGCACATGCTTTACCTCTCGAATATACATCAGAGGGACATCTTGAATTTGGAAAACATAGTTCCTATGGATAGAGAAGGGCGAACTTTGCCCCGGACAAGAAGGCGCTTTTCGTTGCGGGAAGGAAATAAGTCGCAAAGGATGTAAGTATGCCACGAACACTTATAATATTTATAAGGAAAGTGTTCTCACAAATCCAATTTCTAAATCTTGCATTCGTTATGAGTGCAAACAATAGCCGATTTCAAAATTTTGCTAAAAGTCTAATGCCCGATATTATCAACATGTTTTAACAGTCATTTAAGTGTAAATTTAAGTGTTATATGTAAAATTTAGTCGTTAATTCGTATTACCTTTTTTTTTGCGCGTCGATATCTATGGGCATTAGCACTGTCGAAAGTTTTTCTTATCCAAAGGTATCTGAGATTTTTTGTCATGTTTCGGGCATGAATTTTAATAGATGTCAAAATGTGACAAATTTATGACAGTTGCATTGACAGTCTACTGCAATTGATGCCCGAAATCTAACCAAACGGAAAGCATTGGAAAGCATTTCATTACAAAACGTTGTATTTACAGAAACACAGATCGCCGTTCCAAACTAATTTCTGCACCAACGAACTTCAACCACATCACCCACATGGGACCAGGTGAGGGGATCGAACGTCAGAGGTTAATCGACCTAACAGCAACGGGCCCTTTGATCGCTTCCCCGGATCCGTCCTTACCTCCACAGGTTCAACCAAGGGTAATGTCATTTATAGACTTGCTTCCTAGAGTTGCAACCACATAAATTTGGGTGTTGCAATTGTTTTTATTTCTTACAAATCATTAAGTATTAATTAGAGGTTATGTCTAGTAGCACTGAATTATAGAGCTGATAAAGACTAATTTTTAAATATGAAAAGAATTTCCACTAACCTCGCTCACACTGTAAAAAGTAACATTTGGTGATAGTTTAAAGGACAATGTAATATTGACTAAGTTTTTAATATCGTATACAATTAATAATTGACGTTATTTAATAATCATAGAAATTGTAACCAAATTTACTGATTTATTCTGAACAATCCGGTTCTACGTAGTGAATTTAGGACCCTTTGGCCTGCTTATGTTATCTTAATTTTTAATGCATAATTAACGGCCAATAAATAATCCTCTGATATTTTATAGCCCGCAAAGATTGCGCCGTTGCCCCCGAAGCATGGGGAGAGAAGGCGGCCGGAGATATCTAACCCCACGCCGTTGCGCACGACGTTCCCCGCCTACAACGGAGCCAGGAGGGCTGCGCCGCCCAGGCCCCGCGAGTTGCCTCCGGCGCTGCCCAGGCCGTCCGACACATCGCCCTCGCCCGACCCCGCCAGCCTCGGTAGTATGTCATCGCTGCACGACATGATTAAAGTGAGTATTTCCTGGGGCCCCTGTAGCAATCGAATCTAATTCTGTGAAAATCTAGTAGCCGTCGATACGCTACTACATCTCAGATTATACATATTAGAAATGAGGTGGCAGAAATTAGGAAATTTAGTCAGGCAACCAATGAAAACCGTGAGTTTGGTATTTTCCGACTAACTATCCAGGTTTTGCATTTTGCAATGAGTGATAATTTTATAATTAATCCCCACCCACCTTAATCTGAAGGTTTGATAATAAGTAACAGTATTTCACAAATATTATGGTTTGTCTAATTCTGTGGTATTCTCGAAGTTTGAACTAATGTCCTTATTTTTTGTAACATTAGGCATGAATATGGTTATATTATAACCCTTTTAAATCGGCTAAAGAAAATGCTATCCTGTTTTCAGTTTGTGATTGTAATTATTGACAGCCGATTGCTGATGCTAGCATAATTTGTAACTGTAATTTTTATTTGTTATAAAATTCATTTGGCAGCTGTGTCATTTTTTGTCATTTTGTCAATCTGTCATTTTTTAATATTGATTAATATTCATACGTGGAACAAAAATAATATCAGCCAATTTTCGTAAGAATAGATCATGAATGGTGTTTAAAATCCATTAAATCAGCAATTCTCAACCGCTGGTCCGTGGAGAAATATGACCGGTCCGCGGGTCAATAAAGGTTGAGAAACACTGTATTAGATCACCACAACATCCTTTTTCACAATTCACAATTTAGATTATTTTCAGGATTCAATTTCTTTTTCATCCGGTATTACAATATTCAAAATCTTTCTAAATGCAATGCACATTTTGAAGTATTTATGTAATGAGATTGCTACATTTGATTCAGTCAAATTTCAAGTCAAATTTCTCTCATCAAAATCTGGGGAATTACTTCACTCCAAGTTTATAAGTAAGAAAGTAACTAGATTTGACAGTAGAAGCGCTGAGTGTCATATGTTTGATACGCCAATAGAGAAGCAATCTAGAGGATTTTCTTTTCACATTTTCAGTTGTACCAACATGCATATTTGGGTGCCTACCTATCAAACCACAATCATTGTTGCTCACTCGTTATTTATCATTTATGCAATCATTCGTTGTCAAATCCCAGTTCACATCTAACCAAGTGTCTAATTCACCCTTTTACACACTTACGGTGTTGAATGCAAAATATTAATTTTTGCTGTAAATAGTATTGACTTGTGTTTTTAAGTGTGTTAAGTTTTTATCGATGTTCTAACTCCCTTAATTCTCATGCCATGTTTAGTAAAAATAAAATATCTGCAAGAGTACCTAGCGTTCACAAAGCAACTAATTGAAATATTTTCCTGGCCTTTATGTAAAACAAATTTATTAGTTCTAAAGTATTTAAATTTTTTGTAACACAAAAGTTTTGTTGCTCGTTGGATGTTTTTGACTAATAATTTACATATTGTGTGGTAATGAAATTGTTTTTAACCGATGGATGATATCTTTTTGTTGTTTTTAAACTCTAGCTCCGAATGTGTCTGCGTTCCGGGTGCTAACCTGTTTTGATTTATCCAGCAGGGAACCGAGAGAAGTAGTAGTCCTCGGCACTCGATTGCGAGCAACAACAGTTCCAATTTGTCGACACCTCCGTCTCCGCAAGCCGATCATCACCACAGTTCTAGTTATGACAGCTAAAACGATCATAGGAAAGGGAATAGCTGCTCCGTATAGCATACGTAGTCTTCAAACATTACTCTAGCATATTCAATCGACGAATATAACGAATATATATTTGTACATCACATTTGGAGCGTTTTGCAACCATTGATGTAATTAGTTACCTCATATTTCGTTTTCAATTATTAGCATATTGAATACCGAACGGCTTTTGTACTTAATTTGTATATTTTGTTTTTATACTTATGACTTCTTTAAAGATTTTAAGTGTTTTATACTGTATAATATGATGAGTCAATTAATAGTGTTTTGAGCAATATTTTCCAAATCAAAAGATTTATTTATTATTTGATATAGTTTCTAGTAATTTTTGTTTGTTTCTGTGTACGCAAAGTAGATTTAAAAAAGTATTTATATATTATACAATTTTTAATATTGTTTTTGTATTTATTATTTTATATATATTGAGATGAGAATATTTTTTATTAGTACAATTTTTAGTGGTATTTAGTTTTGAACTATATACATAACAGTGAGACAATATGATAAGCGATGTTTTTGGCCGCAAAACAATTATACATAAACAAACACGATGTTAGATTTTATACTTTCCCATTATTGTAGTCATGACTTGCGACCAGATACGTCACTTTGTAAAGTGGAAAAATCGGAGTATATATACACGACACGGATAACCCGAGGGGCTCACTTACGAATTTTGTACTCTCGGATTATTTCATTGTATGACCCAATTTCCATTGTTAGAAAGACATGTAATGTAGTATTTTAATCAAGATTATGGTGCATTACACCTTTTGTTTTGGAAACTTATGACATTTACATTAATTTCTCCCACTTCTTTAGTTTCCATTACAAAAGTATTGTAAAGTATATACATATATTAAAATATTTATTTTATTAATATAGCAAATTATATTAACATTATGATAGTATTATAATTATATTATACTTACACATGCTTCAATTTTGGGGCAATTCTTATTATTTGTTTTCGTGGAAAACGGTTTTAATTGTACTCTAGTGTGTGTTGAATTTTTAATTTATTTTCCTTTATTTTTGGTATCTTATAAGATAAAACTTTTAGGGTACATATGTTATCTCTTTTGTTTCTTTGATATTGTATAATCTTTCATCTACTATATTACAATATTTAATATTGCACCTTTTTATTACTTTCTAATACAACAATATCCAAAAATGTAATCCCAAAAGTATATTTAAAAAAAAAATTATACAAACTACAAATACAGATCAATATAGTACTGTTTATATTTAAAACGAATATTGCTAAATTATCCTTACATGCTAAAAAAAATTCAATCGATACATGTAATATATGAACACAACACTTCGTACTCACAATAATATGTATAAATATGCAACTTAAACATACTAATGCATACCAGTGAAAATTAAATAGCCTTCCTTTATATAAATTACCAATTATTGATCAACACTGACGTTGTTTACTAATTCGATATTTAAATTAACAAAACTTAATTATATCAGGTAAACAATTTCTGACAGTCCGATGTAAACGTAATGGTATTAAAAATAAATTTAGATTCTTATAAACCACATGGCAGAACGTACGTCTACATCACGCCTGATATAGATCTTTCATAGTTAAAACTTAATCCAAATTCAAGTCGAGATCATCTGTAATTCGGCGCTTGCGTGACTTAATACTGTTGATGGGATTTCTTAGCAACGCCTCAAGCGACGTGGTAAAAAAACTCGCAAACTCCTGCTTTTTCTTGGAAGCGTCGTCAGCGCTTACGTTAACGTTGCGAATACTCTGGGAAATATTCTGCGTAATGTTCTCATTTATCTTGTTGCTCAGCCTCTCCCGCAGTTGCAGAGCCGCTGACTCCCTCGGTACGATGAACCGCAGCTTGCTGGGGATCTCAAAGTCTATGCTGGCCTTGCGCTTTCTCTCCAGCTCCATTATGTAGGTGTTCGGTGTCTGTATCTGCGACAGGCGGGGTCTGATGGTGGTCTTGTGGGCGTTGCCAGAGGTGGTCGCTTTCATGTCCGGCAGCGACGGCAACATCGCCTTGAGCAGATCTTCCCGAGCCCGTATCACCTCCGATGTCAGATCGGAGAACTTTTGGTCCCATTCGTCGACATGCTTCTTCAGGTCGGTTATTGTGACCTCGTGCTCCTGCAGTTTTGTGGACTGCTCTTGGAGCTTGTTCTCGTGCTCTTGCAGCAGTTTGGTTTGTGTTTTTATAGTGCTGTTCTGTTTTTCAATCTGGAAGTTTAATAACATTATAGCGTGAAATAAGAGGGTGAGAACATTGGCAATTTATAGTAAATTTAGTTATACAGGCTGGTGTTAAATTCACAATTTTATTATTTCATTCTACTTCTGTTCAAAATTTCATTAATCAAATTTTAACGTTGTTGTTTAAAATTAACCTTCAACTTAGACAATTTGCAAAACACTTGTTTCTAATGTTAATATCTTCATATAATTAAATTGTAATTAAACTGTAAGAATCTGTGGTTACCCATTGGTGAAACATTTTGAATTAAATTAAATATTTGTAACTAGTTTTTTTTTTTCAAAATAAGATTAATGGTTCACCATGCGTATTTGGTTGCCTACATATCAAACCACAATCATTGCTGATCACTCTATATTTACCAATAGAAATTGATTTCCCTTTTTTTTATTATCTTAATTTTTCTTTAAAAAAATCGTTGTGGTACAATTTTCTTTATCACGACTTTATCAATGACTGGTGAAATTATTTTTTAAATCTTGTGCAGTGACGACTACTTCGATGTACCTTGCTGTAGAGTTTCTCGATGACTTTTGATAGGATGTTTATTTGGCATTTCTGTTTCTTGTTGCTTTTGCCGATTTTACGAATCTCATCTTGCAATCCTGGCTGGATGAAGTACACCCTTGGCCCCTTAGTGGCAGATATTGAAGCTGGATGGAACGGAACAACTAGAAAATAAAAGGTGCTTTTATTATTATATGTTTACGTTTTTGTAATAAAATTGTGCAGAATTCCCGAGTACTTAGAAGTGGTGGAAAATAAAATTTCACAGTATTACATTTTATACTCAATTTTTTTTTTATAAGAGTATGCATATCTAAGAAAATATTTAAAAAATAAAGGACAATGAATTGTTTTACTGCAATCTACAGGCAACCAACTGTATACCTATTTTCAAATTAATACCTTTCTGTGCACTGAAACGTTTCACTTATCAAGTATTGATAATCAAAAGTTACGCAAATACAGGTCGAGTCAATATTCACTAGCTAATTATATTATTAATTTTTGTTTTCGATTGTAGAACGCATATCCGAGGGCTGGTGAGTGAATAATGACTCACCCTGTATAATGCCTACCATTTATAAATTGGTACTGATCTATTTTTACATACGTGAAGTTGATGTATGACCTTTAATGCCAGGCAGAATCTTTTCGTCGAAATATTCCATTGCCATGCTGCTTATGTCACGCAGTTCCTGCAATATCTCGTGCGTTCTCGGTGGCGCATCAACTTTCTCGACAATGTTTAAAACACGTTCCAGTTCGTCGAGAACCTAAAACATCATTATTGTTGGGTTTATTTGCAATTATGCTAGTATCGCTTATTTAAGTTATTCATGTCATCTATTTTACCCATCTTAGGTTAGGTTAGTCTTGGATAGACAGGAATAAGCTTATTTTTGGTGCCATTTATCAGTCCGCCAAAATGCGACACATACCTTTCCGGGTATGAAGCAGCACATGTTGTTTTGTATGTACTTCATATACGTCATATTGAGCATGCTTATTCTTGTCTCGACGGCCGACAGGATGTCGCAGTGCCTGAACAGTGGGTGTATCCTCCTCTCAGATTCCCTACGAGGGAGCATCGACTTCACCCGCTTGAATATTGCCGCATGACGTTTCTCAATCTGTATAAACCCCCTCGACAATAGGTTACTGCCAATGTCGTTGAATTTTTTGCACACCTAAAACAATATTTCTAATAAAAATAACGATAATTGTAATACTTTCGTAATTCCACTATGTTCAGGGTATTGATCACACCGTTCACTATCTATTCTTGCCAAATTTGGTTGCGTTAGGGTAACATTTCAGGAACCATCGCAGTGTTTTAAGTTAAAAAAAAAACATAACCTAATTGGACCAATTTAATTTAATAATAAAATAAATATACACAGATAGAAACATATCAGATATCCATGGACAACTAGAAAAAAAAGACAGTGAATATTTAATAATTGTTATTGTTGCAGAATAAAGAGTAACTATGGACAAGCATTTTAGTTTGCATTAGCACTTTAAGTGCAAGCACAGTTTCTCATACGATCAACTCTCTCAATTATCATCTTGCACATGAATCATTCATGATTACCTACAATACGCGATTTACATTAAGACGGCAGCGACATGGTGGCGCATTTACGCACTGGTGTTGATCTAGCAATCTTGTGCGACAGTGCTCAATTTATATAAAAATCGTCTACTTCTGCCGTTTATCGTACAGTTATCAATCTTTTGGTTATGGCAACATCAACAAGGGCAAAATATAAAACGGTTTTGCATCGTATTCTGCTCCAACGCAGACAGCAACAAAAATCTTGAGGTTAGTTTCGATTCCAGTCTGCAGGTGCTGCCGTCTTAAAGTAAATAGCCTATAAACACGACGCTCTGAGCTTATTTGCCTATTCTTGTAAATTTCATAAAAAAATTTAATAAGTATATCTAAGTATTGCAAGATTGGTAAAAATTTGTTGGCCGCATAACTAGTAAAAAAAGTTAAAATTGTGGCACATTATTACACAATTGCAAATAATATATGATTAGCTACGAAAATATAAAAAGTAATACGATTACAATCCATAAACAAATTAATCACAAGTCTGTCAGTCATCGGGTACTAACAAATTTAAATTAGAATTAGTTGCCACGGAGTTCGTGAAAGCCTGATCTCCGCCGCGTATGGAAAGCGAATGCGTGCTTTCGACCTTTCTCTCCCTCATCATCGTAGTCCTCTCCCACTTCCCGCTGGAGCAGTTCTTACAGCCCTCCATGGGTATCACGTTCAGGCTCACGGTCCTGTTCCCACAGTCGCCACACTTGAAAAACCGCTTGAACGCGTCGTACACCTTCAGCGGGTGCCGCTGTTGCTTGCAGTGCTCCGCTGCGGAAAAGCTGGTGTACTTGCACTGGAGGCAACGCACCGCCTTGCACTCCACCTTGTACGTGGACATCATCTTCTCCTCCATTTTCTCCTTCATCTCGAGCTTGTCGAAGTACTTGTCGCGCTCATTGTCGTCGTGCTGTTCGAGCAGGTCGGTGTGCTTCGAGGTGACGGCCATCATCTTTTTGAAGCGGTCCGAGAAGAATTCGTTGGCCTGGATCTTCTGCTTTTTGGCTTCGCTTTCTGGGCCGTCCGGCCGCACGGACCTCTTTTTCCCGCCACACGGCTTGGTGCTGTTGGGGTCAGTTTTTTTTATCGGACCGTTTTGTTGCACCCACTGTATCGCTGATTGTTTAGCTTTGTCTATTTGACGCCTAGGAATAGGCGAGTTCAAGTCGATGACTCTGTCTCTTAAAGACGTGGCAAAACCAGCACCAAGTCTCGGAACATTTGTTAGGGTCATTTGCGGATTATCATTATTTTCTGATTGTTTCGATTTAGCTGTTGGTTCATTTTCTGAAGTGACATGGTTACTCATTGCTTGTACAGTTTTTGATGAAACATTATTTCCTCGCCCATTATTTTTTGATTTGCTTTCTGGTTGAACTTTTTTATTACTTGGATTCTTCAGATTAGTTCCTATAATTTGGTCTTTACTACCAGACTCACCCGAGGATTCTTGATAAATTTTGTTAATGCTTTGATCGATACGTTCTTTAATACTCGAATGATTTACAAAATTAGCCGTTTTGTCTTTTAAAGTTTTTGCTTGTGTTTGGAAAATATTTATGTCCACAAGATTAGAGAGCATTGGTTTTTCTGAGTTTACAGGTTCCATGCGTTTAAAATTCGTTTTATTCAGATGTGGACTTAAGTTTGTGTTACTTAGCTGAATATCTTTTACTAAAGATTTGTTAGAAGCCAAGTGATTTTTATTTTTGTGATTTTCTTTAGAACCACCAACAGAATTTACATTTTTTAAACTTGCTTTTGAATCCACGTGATTTTCTACTGAACAAGTTGATTTAATATTTTTTCTTTGGATACTGTTCAATTGGTAAGAAACCAAGTCAGATTTGTGTTCATTTTCATTAGGAGTTCCTGAATTTGCTGTTTTAGAGCCTTCCTGACATCCCAATTTTAAAGCGTGTCTATCAGCGCCATCGTTTTCTCCATTTTTTAAAACATTATCACATAGCAACTGAGGTTTGTTTCCATTTGCACCGAATTCCTCGTTTTTAGTGCCTTTTGAGCTATGCACATCATTACTATGCTTATTCTTACCCATTGAAATATTTAGAGGATCTATTTCTGTATCGGATAAATCAAATTCGATGTCACTCATGAAACTGTCTTCCAATGAAAACTTTTCATTACTATTATCTATAGTGTTTTCGTTACTTTTGCCTTCAGACTTATTTTGATCAGAGAATTTATTATCAACAAGATTCTCAATGGAATTGCTAGTGGCGGCACTTCCATCACAGTGTTTCGAATTATTAAGCTTACAACTTTTTTCAATGTCATGTCGCCTCGTTTCAAGGTTAAAATTAACTTTAGTCTTTAAAAGATTGTTATCCTTGTGCTTCTTTTTAAGCTTAGAAATTACATTTAAAGCGGTACATTTAGATTCTGCAAGTGTTATTTCATCTGCTATTGCCCTATTTTTATCACCAGCAGTCTTAATACATCCGCTTTCAGTCTTGCTTTTAGATTCCTCGAGTGTAAATTTAGGCGATATCGTGGCTGCACAATCCTTGCTGGTGGCAAAATCGGACGTCCGACTGCCCCCTAGTCGCTTCATCAGTTCTAAATCTTTCATTCTCTGATTGGCTGATAACTCAACGTGCACGGCTTGTTTTTTCTTACGTACGTTATTAACTTTAGCTACATTATTGCAACCATTTTTCCCTGATAACAAGCTCAATCGGCTGTCATCTCGTTCCAGCAATTTCCTGCTCCTCTGTGCCGGTATGGCTGAGTACGATTTTCCTGCATAAAACACCTCGTTCTTACCCAAAACCTTATTCCTAAGTGCAGTCAAGCCACTGCCAGAAAAATTGGCCTGCAGGTCCGATCGCTTGCTGCATTTCTGGTACTCCTGCTTAACGTGGAATATGCAAAACTCGCAGGAGTGTGTATTTACGAATGCAGTGCACTGGTCCCCGTTCTTTTTCTTGCTTTTGCATGTGCCTAGGTCCTTAGACTGCCCGAATACCATCACCCGCTGGAAGTTGTCCACACTTAGGCATGCCTGCAATATTTAAAAACACGTAGCTTGTTTGATATCGTCGATCAATAATGTTGCAGTTACCTCATCTCGCGATTCCTGTTTCTTCTCAAACACCGTGGGGTTAAGGACGCCGATGACGGTGCCAACCACGCACTTCCACAACTCTTTGAAGGCACTCCCAAACAAGAACACGGAGACAGTCTTCAGGTCCCCATGCAAATCGCTGAGCGTCCAAATCGCGAACTGGTTTCCCTTCTGCGAGGTCTTCGCCAGCTTGTGCACGATGACCCCGGCGACCACCCAGTCGTTCTTCGGCGTGAGCGTCTCCACGTACCTGCGGACCCGCGCCATCGGAACCGCGTCCCTGCCCTGCATCCGCTCTTTAAGAAGCGCTTGCGAAATTAACGGTTTGGTGATGCGCATGCCGAACATGGGGTCAGTGTAAACATCGGACTGGGCAGTTTTTGCAGTTTGGGAAGGCTTATTGGGGGCGTTGATTTTCCAGGTCGATGCGGAGGGTTGCAGTGATGTCAGAGGCCTCTTCGATTCGGCGCCGAGCATGTGCTTCACGGATTTCCCGAAGTCATTGTACTTTTGGTTTTCGAAGTCTCGGTTGTCCTCATCGTCTGAGCTGTCTGTGTCGCCGGTGTGCACCGCAGTGCCTCTCAATTTTTTTGTCTCGGGTGCTGCTGGCTCGTCCAACTCATGAGCAGCCTTTGTTAACAGAGCGTCTAATAAGTCTTCATCCATTGCAGCTAACTTTGCACTTCTATGCGGATTAGCACAACGTAAACTGAACGCAATAGCTATATTTTCATAATTCAGCAAGTTTCTTGAACTCGGGGTTTAGGCGCCAAAAAGTGACAGACAAATATAACCTACATCAGCCATTTCAGGGTTGCACCTTGCCAACATTGGGGCGAAAGAATCCGTAAGTAGTATAATCGTGGCGAGACGATGAATGGGATTGATTAGGCGAGATTAACATATCTATCAGGCATTGGGCGAGGTGGGAGTTACTTAAATGGAAAACACAACTTACAAGTCTATTCCTGGCGATTTCATCATAGCTAAGGAACGAAAACATCCGTTCCAACGCGACGTCGGGTAGCAGGATGATGTAGGGGCCAATGCTCATAGTGCTGCGGTTAGTTTGACCCCCGTTCTGACCGATTTAATCAAAATAAATATTATTGATTCACCCAGAAGACACTCAACATCTATTCAGTAGCAAAACAAACAAAAGAACAGCTGATTTAGTAGCTACCAACTGCTAAAACGTGTACTTTGGTGCTTTTAATAAAGAGAATTCCAGATGCATCATTTAAAAATGGCTCCTGGAGGACGAATAATAAAGTTGATAAGTCTTGTTGATAAGTAATCAGATTGTAACATTCTTATTGAAACTGAGTGAACAGCGCGATTCAGTATTGATTCCAAATATACAACCGCATTGCTGGGAGATGTTTGGTATTGAGAGAAAAAATATAGAATAATTAAAATGCTAATATGCAGGCAGCCCAATATACCCATTCAACAAAGTAAAAATAGTATATTGTTTTATTAGGAGTAGAAGTGACACTTTTTGTGGCGAGTCTGTAGGTATTGGCTGCCGAGCGGAGCGAGGCAGGCAACTACAGACGAGCCACAAAAAGTTACTTCTACTCCGAATAAAACATGTAATTTTTTCTTCAAACGTCGAAAATAGTTAAAAAGATAATGGAATTAATATTTTTAATTGTCCGAATACGTATAGTTTTAATTCCCAAAGAAGCATGCTATGCAGAGCGTTGCTATGGTTT
The DNA here is from genome assembly GCA_951805005.1 of Othius punctulatus. Lineage (NCBI taxonomy): Eukaryota > Metazoa > Arthropoda > Insecta > Coleoptera > Staphylinidae > Othius > Othius punctulatus. The sequence goes on along the minus strand of OX638138.1, from coordinate 33,430,303 downwards.
TGTTTAATTCATTATTTGACATTAAAGTGTATAAAATGGACGAAGACATGTTTCAATGTACACCGCCAGATATTTTAGAATCGGCAAGGGCTGCAACAGAGAAATTATTGCCCACTAAGTCCAGTACCATCTATGAAGTGGCCTACAAAAAATTTATTAAGTGGTGCGCCGAGAAAAATGTAAGCAATTATAGTGAAAATGTTTTACTCGCATATTTTTCGGAAATGGCTAAGAAGAAAGTAAAAAGTTCCACTATGTGGTCTCAGTATTCCATGGTAAAATCGTTATTAAATATTAGAAATGGTGTAGATATTACCAAATATTTAAAACTACGTGCATATTTAAAAAAACAAAATGAGGGTTATACACCCAAAAAGGCAAGAGTGCTGACAAAGGAACAGTTCGACAAGTTCTTATCCGACGCTCCTAACGAGAAATACTTGGCGACAAAGGTGAGTTCTTAGAATAATAAACAAATACAAAATTAAACCCTAAATCGTATTTTCAGATTATTTTGATATTTGGCATATCAGGGGCATGCCGTTGCGATGAACTCGTAAAAATGAACACGACAGATATTCAAGACTTGGGATCTTTGCTACACGTAAAAATACCAGATAGTAAGACATCAAAAGTAGAAAATATCTGTGGTAGCAGCAAAATGGTTGGCGACAGCGGTGCTGTAAGTGCTGCTGTTGCTGCCAGCGCAATCAGTTTTCAAGGGGCTAAAATATCAAATTGTACCTTTAATTTACATTTTAACAATAAATAAATTTGTGTTTTGTTTGAATTTTTTGTTTTGTTCATCATGTATGCGCACCATATGTATGTGCAATATTAAACCCGCCCTCGTAGGGCGTTCTTATTACAAATTATCCAATCATGTTGTCAAATTTACTTTTACTGCCTAGTCAGTAAAAGTGAAACTTTTACTGACTAGGAGACGAAGTAAAACTTTAAAATTGTGAATCGAGTCACTAAAGGTGTCACTTTTATGACGTTTGAAGAAAAAAACATTTACGGCTACACAAAAACAAGGCATACAATCGTGTTCAATGTTCATAAATGATAACGGTTTGAATTTCCCGCTCATTAAAAAACTTTTAACGTTGGTACGTATCAATGGCAGCACATGAGGGAAAATAGAGAAGCAAATTATTGAAGCAATTTACCGTGCGATCAACAATTGTCATGTGTCATGGAACCTGCCAAAAAAAATTGAAGCACTTGGATATGCATCTGTACAAAGTACAGACCTTTCATGAATGGCTGCCACCAGATTTTAACAGACGTCTTGTAACCTACCAGGCATACTTACAACTTCTTAAGGGCTTCTTTTATCTAAACAATTGTTGATCACACAGTATTAATGAAACAAATAATAGTTTTAAGTTTTTTATAAACGTTTAGTTATAAAAACACCTGTGACTTCTGTATGTGGTATTCTGTGGACAAGTCAGCAGTATTATGTTATTACAGGTTCAATATATATTTTTCATTCTAAGTTTCAATATCTTTATTATATCCCTCTTATAAAAATATTCTGTCCATGAAAAGTAAAACATGCTCAAAACATCCGGCCAGGGTAAAAACGAAACAAAAAATCATTAACTCAAAAATATTACATATTAAAACTATGTATAAGTAGATGTATTTGTAAAATGCATTATGTACTTATTCTAATATTTTAACTCTCTCCTTCTTTGTCTTTGCTTTTGTCCTTCTTTTTCTTCTTCTTCTTTTCCTTTTTAGGCTCCTGAAAAGAAAAGAAAAACGGTCAATGAGTACCCAACAAAATTCTCAAGTTGATGGTATAGACATTACGTGGCAGAACAAAAATTTAAGAACATCCCAAAACTCGGTTGATATTTTCTTTATTTTAACAGGTGGTGTTACCAACGAATTATTTTAAGTGATAATTTCTTTACTTTTAGATAGGATCAGCTCACAAAATCCCTAATCTTTTGGAGGAAATTTGAATCGACCCCCAACATTTATGATGGCATGGTAAGACGTTAATACCGTGCCTTTAAAAATTCATCAGGACAAATGTATAGAGTTTAACACTTACAGTCTCCTCTTCGGGATCAGCCGTATCTACTGTCTCGCCAGATTCGGGTGCTGTTGAAACATCCTCTTCTTCAACCTTCTTCCGTTTTTTCTTCTTTTGCTTTTCTTTTGTCGGAGATTCGACTTCCATGGAAGCATCCTGCATGCTACTTACGCTCACTTTTCGCTAAAAACGATAAATATTAGGCACATTCGCTTAGAGAACCTAGCAAAAATAATTACCTTCTTTGTTTCATCTTCAGCATCATTACTTTCGACCTTAATAACAGCAGATGCCCTAAAAACATAAATTAATGAATCCATTTAAACCATTTGTCATTACACTTACGAATAATCCACGTAACTATTCAACCACTCCGGCGGCGTCTTCTCGTTGGGCTTCCCGTGTTTATCCAGCATCCCTTGAGCAATGAGCACTTTCTTCTTGGACGATCGGGCCCCGAGCCCCCACTTCCGCGGGTATGTGTCTCTCTCCATGATCACCCTCTTGATCTTCGCGACAACCCCGTGATCGCAGCTAGCCATTGTCGAAGTGGTCATCTGCGCGAGTGCGAGTGCGACGGCCTCGCCCTTCGTGGAGACAATCACGATCTCCTCATTCATCTCAATGCCATCCTCGTAGCGGAGCACGCCAGGCAGCAGTATCTTGGCACCGTAGCAGACGGCATTCACCGAGCTGTCCTTCATTATGATCCTTTTGTGCTTGACCAACAGGCCTTCTAGGGGCCGGATTACACGTCGCAGGTAGCTCTCGTCCTTGTGGTTCTCGTAGAGCCACATTGCATCCAGAACATCGTGCATCGTGGCCATTTCGTCTTCCTCGGACTGGATGCCGGAACGGACGCGGCGGAGCTCCAGCATTTGCCCGCCGACGCCGAGGACCAGGCCCAAGTGGACACACATGGTACGAATGTAAGATCCGGCCTCACAACTGACCCAAAACACGCCTATAAAATATCAACGGTTATATTACGTGTACTATAAAGTTTGTGGTCAAGTTGGCACTTATATTTCATTGCATTAAATCCGTCTAGAGTGTAGCATATTCTAGCTAATTGTATACAAGAAAAAAGATTTATATGAAGTAAACCTACCCATATTTTTAGATTCATCGTAATCACATAATTTACTGTCGTACACTGTACGGACTCGCAGCTGCCTCTTGACGGCCGATATTAGCGGTGGCCTTTGGAAAAGCGCCCCCCTCAGCTTTTCCAATCCCTGCAAAACTTTCGTCTGTCCTCCTTCGATGGTCGAATGCAACTTGAAGACGGCCACATATTCTTTTCCGGCGGATTGCTGAGATTTTACAAGTCTAGTCGCTCTGTCGATGCACACAATCAAGCAGCCTAAAATATAAAAACAACACAATTACTACATACATAATTCGAAACTGAATTCTTTGTTGTTTAGTATTGTAAACTAATCAGATAACGCCAAGATAAACATAGAACTAAAACTTAGCTACAAACAAACAATTTTTACATTTCTATAAAGTCAAGCATTGGTATATTTAAAAATAGAACATATGATTGTCCGGATTAACTAATGAATGGCAACCTTAAAATTCAAGGCGCCATCCAAAAGCGCAGTCGGGTAGATAATGTATGTCTCAGATTGCAAAGACTAGGAAGTACCTGTTACTTTAGGATCTAGGGTGCCGGAATGGCCGGTTTTCTCCACCTTTAAGATCCGCTTGATCCAGGCAACGACCTCATGGCTGCTAGGGTTGCTCGGTTTGTCCAGGTTTATGAAGCCGGATTTCATGTACTCCTGGATGTCGCGCCTCAGTGGCGAAGCGCCAAACGGCAGGGGCGTGTAATGATTTGTACGAACATTCAGACGATCGAAATGCTAGAAATTACACCATATAAATAAACTAATAAATTAAAGGAGAACTATCAATTTAATATACTGCATTCTAAGAAAATTATTATGTTAATTATAATACAGAGCGTTCAAGAAAGTGGTGCTAACATTTACACTCTATACTAATAGAGGACACTGTTCAAGATGCAAATCAATTATGTTTTGCAACGATGCTGAAAAGGTTCCGAGAATGCAAGCAAATAATTTAACTATTTTTTTTAAATTGTCATATATTATTATTAGTTGACACCACTTTCTTGAATGCTCCGTAGTATTAATAATATTAATAACAGAAGTAAGTGAGAGAGAATAATCATTATTAGGCTATTGGCCCTTCTGCTTTTAGTACGTTTGCTGCCACCATATTAACTAACAAGCCGCGCAATCCAAAACACCATACAACAAAAGGGGACCGCATCGCCGTTTGGCGGCAATGGCACCATGACTTGCGATCAGTATGTAGCCATTTGGCGACAATGGCAGTGAATGTGTTAACAGTTACAATTATGAGACAAATTACGATTTTCTTAGAGATAATAGAAAACCTATGATTTTTTAAATTACTCATTGTTGATGCCTGAAAGCAGATTCAGTAATATTATGTTATATCATGCTGTTGCAATTTTATATTCTTTAATGAAGTTAAAGTAACTGAAATTACAATATTTAAAGTGATAATATTTTAATGAAGCATTTCTGGATTCTTTTCTACATTACAAATATTTCATAAGATTCGGGTGTAGTTCTCACATGATATAGATTCAGCATAAATTTGAATGTGTATCAATTTACAAGACAATTTTATTAATCAATGACTGGCAATTACTTAACCATCAGTGATTAATGAATGGAAATCAGTAAAAAAGAGTTCAACAGTAGTATTTATACCTTTAAGAGAAGGGGCCATTTTGATGTGTCTAATATGGCTATCTTTGATGACGATTCCAGTTGAAAATCATTACTTTTTTGCAATTCTCCCAATACCTTGGTCTTCTTCTTCTTTTTATCTTTCGCTGGCTCTAAAAAATAAGTGGTGATTAAATAGCAATGCAATACCAGTGTAATCTGAAAACTTAGCAAAAAATAAAAAAATAGCATGCTATGTATCGCTGAACTGAAATTGGGTCAAATCGAGCGGGAAAGTGGCTTATATGGAAAATATAAGGAAATATAAGAAATCCTAGCATAATATATATTATTCATCATGTATTTGAAACTGTATTTGTAATATATGTAATGGTCATTCGTAGGTAATAGATTTGTGCTCGATTCAGAAGAATTTGGATTAGTGAAACAACTGTAGGTTTGCTTCAAGTACATAAATAAACAAATGCAACTGTAAAGTCGCATTTTTTCTGTAATTCAACAATAATTCAAGATCGTATTAATTTGGCGATTCGTTACATGATTTATGCAAGATTTGTGGATGTCGGCCACCACAACATATACAGAAACTGTTGAAATCGAAACAATGTTTTAAATGCGCTATCGGAGATTCGATTCTTACCTATATCTGCCATAACTTCTTCCTTTTTAAACACGTGTTTTATACGCAAAAGGGAGGTTAGAAACAATAGCACCGCACAAACATCAACGCGTCTTTCGCTGGTGATGCACTCTGGTGCGATGTTTGTGGAACTAAACGCAGTGTTGGCAACATGAAAAAATCGGGTGTGGGCAGTACGCCAACCCGCGAAACAAAGTTAGCCCTAGGCGTATATTCATTGCACTTTTTTGCAACCGATTGCATTTTTATATCATGTTGGACAAACTGATTCAGTGAAGCGACGGAAGTTAATTTTTTTTTTTGTGTCGATGTCTATTAGACATTTGCTTCCTACCACATTGCCCGATTTATAATTTTTTGCCGTTCCATATTCATATCTAATGATTTAGACTTTACATCTGGCAACAATGTTAATTAAAAAATATAACCTCAAATTAAAAACAACTTAACCTAAAAAAATGGACAAGTTCCATTGGGGAATTCAGTTATTTCCAAAACACTACCAACACAATTTCTAGATATTCATAGACGCTAAAACATCGTGAATGGAGAGTAGGTTGAATTTTACAGACACGCTGTAATATTCCAACGTGAATCTTAAACAATCATAACAATATTCTAACAGGGTGATCGATTTGCCGCGCAACATAGGGAAGTAACGTTGGAAACTGATTTTCCTTAGCTTTCTGTCTCCCCTATTCAAACTATAATAAAATTAACAGAACCTTTAAATAGATCATTTTGTTGCGCTTCGTATCGCCAAACAATGTCTTAAGATGTGAACAACTTTGTGTATTTCCATATACTAAACTCTTACCACTAATTGAGTGGTTGTGAATGTAGTTTTATTAAGTACGCTTGGGACTATCGAAAAATGCAATAATTAGAGTACACTCCATCCCTAGGGCACGTATCTATAGTCCGTACTTGAGCATGAGTTCGACTCAAGTCGTATATTTGGTTGCTTATTTTTTATGAACGTTTATGCACCAAACGCAACCAGATATACCCAAATATCCGACTTGAGTCGAACTTATGCTCAAGTACTGACTATAGATACGGGCCTAGATCTTCCGGAAAATTGTGAATGTGAAGTCAGGGGAGTAATATCTAGAAAATGGAAATACTGAACATTGATGATATTTTTTTCAAAACTGTAGCTTATGAATTTAATTTTTCTTCAAAGTTACGAAGTTAATACATCCCATCTCTAGACTTTCGGGAATTTGAATCTGAAACTTTAGAAGCAATATTGCACCATATAGATGTCACAACTTTCACAATTTATGTTTTGAGCATACTTTTCGTAGTTTAATAACATATAACTTTTACACGTTTATTAAGTAGACTTGGCACTATTGGAAAATGCAAAAATCTCCATATTTTTCGGAGTAGGAGACATTTTTTATTCTTCTTTTGTATTTTATTTTAAACATATTATAATGCAATAGATTAATTGACGTATACTCTTAAAATAATTTTATATTGTTAACTAATTTTTGGTGGGCCTCAAAATATGTTGGCCTTAAGCCTCCAAAGAGGTGAGTATGGCACGGCCTATATTTGTAGGGACATGACAATGTGCTATCAGTGTAATAATATTCCCACTACATGTTTTAGTCCATTTTCCAAAGTGTGATATGTGATGGAAATGCCCCATAATTGACGTATGCAGGGCTGCATAGGTTAGATACCTATTCCTAAATTTATATTATAATATAATTTTTTATTGTAATTTTGCGTCATATATTTTTCAAATGTTGTCCATGATTCTTGTTTGGCTTTCTTGTCTTCTTTATTTTTTTCTTTGTAGTCTTCATAGCCTCCTTCCCATTTTGTACTTAAATATATTTTGTAGTCGCCTAGCTTCATAATGCTATGTTTGTTATAGAGAAAATCATGCATAAGCAAAATAAGCACAGTCAAAGATTAAGTTTTGTTTTATTCGTAGCATGCATTTCAACTTCGAGAACATACACCATAACGAAGAAGACTTGTAAAGTTTTAACTAATAAAACAAAGTACGATGATATAATAGATAAATAATATACTCTAAATTCGAACAATTTACCTGATCTAAAAAGTACGCAAGCATAACCTTTTCTGTAACTGTCTCCGCGTTTTTGATGCTTAGCCAATGCCAAAACTTGTCCAATCTTTCAGATGTTTTTTAGGAATCAGACTCAGCTCAGCTTCAGTAGCTTTTTTCAAAATTTCATCACAATTTTCGTCACAACTATTAATTTTGGTAGAATTTGAGAACAATGGTTACCATAAACAACAGCTTAGTAACCCCATCAATCAGAACATTATAGACAAACTATGTCAGCACAGGCCACATCTTGTCAGTTTTTTATACCAGGATTAGTTTTGAACAATTATTTATCAGAAATGTCTAATAATGTTCTAGTTGACTACAAAACAGTATATGAAATTCGCTTATAATTCCGGATTGCGGCACTCGTCAATTTAGCGCACTCGCTTCCCTCGTGCTCCAACCATTCACTCATGCCATCATCCTATGAATTATAAACTAATTTCATAATATACTATTTCATTTATCTTATGTGGCTTTAATTTTTATTCTTATTGCATTATTCCACCACACTGTCTTCATTGTCCTTATTCGTTATTGTTGTTGTTACGCAGCTTTCTTTGGATTCTTCAGTGCCGGATTAAATAACTTTCCGCTCTACACACACTAAAATTGCCGCCCCGAAAAGAAGGGAGTAAAATTAAAATCTACCTTGTCAAAATTGCTTCCGCCGCGATTCTTTTAATATAAAATCATTGATTATTATAGGTTGAAAATCAATATTCACTGTTAACTCACTTTTCGATCGCCAAACTGCTAGTAAATTCAGCCTGTCCTCTCCCATAGTGGATCGTAGATATGATTTTATACGTTTTAACACTGAAAACGAACGTTCATCCGAAAAACTCTAAATGCCATAGAAACAAATATACGAAGTGCAATGTCAACGTTCGGAAATAGAGTTTGTAAATATTTTGTTCGCATTGATGATAATAAGTATATCACTGAAACATTTTCATTAAAGTAATATCCTTTTACTAGCTCAGAAAAATGTATGCATTCTGTTGTAAAAGTTATTTCAAAATAATTTTTATAAAATTCTTGTAAATAATTAGCCTTTTGGATTTATGTTTCTTATGAACAATTTTTCATTAACATTTTAATTCATACACTAAAAATCTCATAAGCAGCTGTGTTTTTGTCATTATCACATGTCATTTTGTCATTATGTTTTTTGTGAACAATTTTTCATTGACAATTTAATTCATACATTAACAATCCCATAAGCAGCGTTTTTTTTTGTGATTATGACAGCGAAAAAAGTTTGCCCTAACTTTTACAGCGACAAAACTGAACCTAACGTTTGAAAGCGTCTGATTCTAGTAGGTCTGCATCATCGATCTCTAGCAACTCTGGCTGAAAACAAATATTGTAAACAATTTTTTCTCAAACTTGCGTTCTCAGAAAAGTATCTAATCTGTGAAAATGTTGCGACTTGGAGAATCTTCGATTGGAGAAATTGAAAAAGCCATCAACAATAATGTGCCTCGCAATACTGCGAACTCAACTACGTTAACTTGGCGACAATTTACGCTGTTTTGAGTTTTCCGTTAAATTAAATAAACTAATTCACACCTTATTTGTTAATTTATTGATTGCCGTATTCATTATGGCCCGTATCTATAGTCCGTACTTGAGCTTCATTTCGACTCAAGTCGTATATTTGGTTGCGTTTGGTGCATAAATGTTTATAGAAAATACGCAACCAAATATACGACTTGAGTCGAACTCATGCTCAAGTACGGACTATAGATACGGGTCTAAACTGTCTTACCGAATTACACTCAAGCTTTTTTTTTGGGTCGAAGTGAAGTTGAATACAACTACGTCAATTTGGCTATAATTTACGCTGTTTTATGTGGGAAAAAAACTCGTTGAAGAAACATCCACTGAAGAGTTAGCTTCTATTTTATGTGACTAGGCATTTATCATGAGGAAGAACAATGGAGAAGATTATAAAGAGAGTCCAGTTAAAAGACACGAAAGTTCTGAAAATCAAGTTGTTTATAAGAATTGAGTTTTTAACAATTGTACTTTTGCGTTAAATTAAATAAACTAATTTACACCTTATTTGTTAATTTAGTGATTGCCGAATTCATTAAGGCCCGTATCTATAGTCCGTACTTGAGCTTGAGTTCGACTCAAGTCGTATATTTGGTTGCGTTTGGTGTTTAAACATTTATAGAAAATATGCAACCTAATATACGACTTGAGTGGAACTCATGCTCAAGTACGGACTATAGATACGGGCCTAAATTGTCTTACCGAATTACCCTCAAGCTTTTTTTCTGTCGAAGTAAACTTGACATTAATAACACGAGTCAATAAAAACAAGGTTTCAAAACACTTTTTAAATCTTGATAGCTGATTTTTATAGTTTTTTTGGTGCTAAATCCGGATCTGAACTCTAATCGTTTCCATCACCCACAGTTTAGTCACAATTTGACCTAGTAAGATATGGGAAAATATGTAAAATATGCAATAAATATGAAAAGTAAACGACTTTTAAAATACCAACAGAACTTTATTTAAACATAGAAGATGGCTTTATATTCTTTACAATACATTCTTCAAAGGCTTTACATGTATATTGATATAGGTTAAATCAAACACTTGGTTAAAGTTTCACTGTATTGATAGAATAAACCTCTACAATTGTTTCGGCCTCACGACCATTCTCAAGAGTACAGAGATAGTGTATCTCTGTACTCTTGAGAATGGTCGTGAGGCCGAAACAATTGTAGAGGTTTATTCTATCAATACAGTGAAACTTTAACCAAGTGTTTGATTTAACCTAATCATAATGTTTCACCAAGTAGTATCCACACATAGTTTCAATTTAATTTATATTGAAATATATTTTCGTTGTCTCTTTTTTTTAAAGCTCCTGATATAGCTTTTTTTCTATGCGCCGATTGCTGACTCTCTCGGTGAAGTGAGCAACAGTAATCTTCCATCATGTTGGTGTTCCAGCGTGCCTGATAACGTTTTTCCATCACTATACCTAGCTGTAACTATCACCTAGCTATCACCTAGCTATACAGAGAAAATGTTAAAATGTGAGCAAATGGTGTGTGATATGGCATTTTTAAAGTTATTTTTGGAATAAGCACACTAAAAACGACAATAATTAGGTAAACACACACAAAACGAGGCTGCGGTGGAGCGACCGTTAACGCGTTCGCTTCTAGACCGCAAGGTCCCAGGTTCGATTCTCGGGTCTGCATTTCTGGGGTGGTTTTTCTGCAGTTTTCCCATTTCCTTGCAATAAATGTTGGTAATGTGCCTCTACCATCTATAAGTCGCGTGCAGGCGCAGATGGGCAATAATAATAATGCCTCTCTCCTCTTAACGCCCGCATAACTAGCAATAGTTCAGGGGCCTATGGCAAAATAAATGTAATTGGGTCAGAATTCTCTGTCAAATTATGACAGTAACCAATTACGCCATAGGTGGAGGAGTAGTACGGATTATAAAACGTTTTTTTTGGTGGTTGGCCTGTGTAATTTGAGTTTTGTTGCCGTTAGGCTTGAATTCTCTTCAAGCTTCTCTTCTTCAATTATAACATTATTTTGTCCAGAATGGCATAAAACACTTCTACCTTCAATTTCACCACCACTCATTCTTTTCCGACCGTCACTCATAATGATTTTTACGTTAAATATAACGTTTTATCTATTTTTGATATGATTATGTAATGATACACAAAATACCGCTTATTATGTACCCGTACTCGATGTGAACGCAACGATATGTTCGATCAAACTGAGCCAAACAATTTTGAGAGTAATCAAAATTGGGAATTTTAGTCTGCTTTGTTTATGCCTCTATGTCTATGCTGATAAAACAAATGTAAACCGTCAGCAAAAACAAAAGATGCACGCCTAGTTTTTCTATGGTTGCCGTCTTTCTTTGATACAATCTGATGCACTTCGAGACAACTTGCAGTCTTGTGTTTGTTTTTATTACGTTATTAATGTTGATTTATTGGTCATAATTATTTTTTTTCAAGCTCGGAAATAATGACGAAGAACAAATTAGTCGCCTTTTCATTTGATTAGTCTCCGATTTTGCCGCCCCTGGAAATCTGCCGCTCTACGCACGTGCGTATTTTGCATATAGGGTAATACAGCACTGGGCTTCTTCTAAGTAGTATAGTATTTTTGAACATCTGCCAAATTTCTTTGATCCCCAACTCTTGTTTTTTTCTTTATTATCAATTTATATTTTGGTAGCTTGAGCTTATTTTACCGTGTAAATTAAAGTAAAAACACGGAAAATGGCAAAAAGGTTATATTTCAAGCTCTTGAATATTTGAAAAAAACATTTGAGAATGGTAGAAAACTTAAAATTTACAAAACCGAGGGAAAGAAGATAACGAGGATTTGATCTTCTTTGATTCAGGACACGATAAGTTTCTTCGTCGTTAGGTTGAGCGTGCTTTTTTGAACTGTGGCATCTACGAGTAATAAGACGAAGTTCTTGAGGATCTAGCCGGGTTGTGAACCGGTGCCGTCCATCGCCGTCGTCGTTACCACCGTACCAGCGCGAGTAAATTGTTTACATTTTAAAAATCACATGTGCAACTGTCAGGCAATACACGTGCTCTTTCAAGTGTACACAATGTAAGTGTAGTACCGTCTAACGCTTTCTAATCATCAATGAAACCGCGAGAATCCTGCGGCGCCCGTCGGGACGGCGAGGCGTCCATTTGAACGGCATCAACAAGTGGCGGGCGCCGCGACGGCAGCGCCGTTATTTTCGACGTTCTCCGCGCCACGACGCGTCGTCCACCTGTTAAACACAGGCATTCCGACACACGATTGTATTTCTGCGTGACAATTCGCCGAAATACTCGTCGATGCGCCACCGAAATTTGCCCGTTTTGTTTTTGAGTTGTAGTTTTGTGTTGTGTTCATATGATTTTGCTTGTTTTTCGTTGTTAAGGTGAGACTTTGTTACTTTTTATTTGTGTTTTGTTTCTGCATGACATCGTTTGTTTTGACTTAAGGTCATAGGACGCCAGGCGTCTGTCTGCCCAGCCGCCTTTATCGGCACGTTTATGGACGCCTGGTGGACCGTAGATATGCGTTTGGTCGTTTTGCACGGCTTCCAGCGCCGGTTTTGCCCCCCTGTAACCCTAAAACCTCGTTTTCACCTGTTGTTGCGAAAGTGAGGTTATGGAGTATTTACGTACACCCACAACCCTTATGATGAATTCCGGTTTGTTTATCCCCGCACCGGCGTCGACCCTCACGTTACTCCAACTCGCATTCCACTGAATACAGGGCAATACACACTTATTTACACATTTTTATGTCATAACTTTGAAATTATCTGCCACCACACAATTACCACACAATTTATTATTTCCCCCGCAATTAGTACAATAATCCCCAGACACTGCATCCCAACTGCAAACTAAATATTATAAACCTAAACCTTTTATCTTAGTTGATTGCAATTCTTCAATTAAAATTCTACAAGTTTTTTTCTTTTCCGTTTTGTCAATTGTTTTTGCCACAACAATTTGCCATATGACTCAAATGTCAAGAGGTTATATGTCAAATTACATACCTCTTTTGTCAAACAATCTTCACTTCATACCAAATCATTTTCCCATATTTTTATGTAGTCATATAAATTTTGGGAAAACGCATTTGGTACAAAGTGAAAGCGATTTGACAAAACAAAGACATTTGACCTATAAAACATGCAAAATTGTGAAACACAATTGACAAAATGAGAAGAGCAAAGGAGAGCGACTGTAATAAAATGACCTAACATTTTCTCATTTGGTATAACAGTATATTATGAAATTAGTTTATAATCCTGTAATATAAATGAACTTCATACATTATTTTATCGTCGAACTAGAGTTTTAACCAAACAATTCAATTTTAAAAATGATTCAATCTCGTTCAAGTGTCAAATTAGCGTATTTATTTCGTTGACAACATGACTTTATGGCACAGTATTGTCATTTTATCGGTGTTGTAATGTATCTAGATACATTTCAAGTATCTAGATACGTATCTGGATACATTCTTGCTTGAGTACCTAAAGTTGTATCTACACTCAGATGCAAAAAAACGGGTCTTGGGTCGTTGTGTGCAAAAAACCCATTTTTTAAAATTGTAATGTTGGTATAGACCTTAGAATGAAAGTTTTAGTGTTTAACAATCAAAGAGACCACCAGGATGTAGAAAAAAACAACATATGATACTTATCAGTTTATTTAATAAGCGAAAATAACATTCGGCATTATGCATAGAGGATCAAGGTGGCTACTGGGTTTTGACTTGTTTGTTTTCGATTAACTGTCATTTTCATTATTAATCTCTGTTAAGTTTATTTTGCAGAAATGCATTTTCTTTCGTGTATACGTACATTATCGTTTTCGCTTACTAATGTTCATTAAATAAAAAATAAGTACCATATGTTGCTTCTTTCTACATCCTGACGGTCTCTTTGATTGTAAAACACTAAAAAAAATATTCTAAGGTCTACACCAACATCACAATTTAAAAAAAATGGTTCTTTTGCAAACAATAACCTGATGACCCGTTTTTTTGAATCTGAGTGTAGATACATTTTTTCTGAAGTATCTGTATTTGTATCTAGATACAAAAAAAATGTATCTGTTACAACACTGCATTTCACGTTAATTACATACAATTAGCTATTGATTCATTATTGAGAGCATTTTTTTTTTTTAATTTTTACCTTGGGGCTCGATTAATTTTCTCATATTTAATTTAAGTTTGAGTGTGTAATTTGCTATTTCATTGTGTATTATTCTTGTATCTATTACGTATAGTAGCCCGTTGAAAGCTGACAATGACGCATGCTTTTTCGAATAGACAATCGCATTTTTAATGCTGGTTCGTGTGCTTAAGCTAAATGTAATACAATGAAATGAAATTAGAAACGTATATCGAATTCATGCAATATGGATCGATGAGTCATTGTCAGGACAGGACGAGTATACCAATAACTGTAAGCAGACGATAAAAAAATAATTTAGTTTTGCACATGTTATTAAATATTTATGAGCATTTTTTCGCATGTAAAATGCGGATGTAAAATGCGTACCTAAAAAGAAAACAATTTTTGGTTTGGTTTTCCATGTATCTGAAATGTATCTAGAAGTATCTAGATACTTTTCAAATGTATCTTTATCTGTAGCTAGATACATTTTCAAATTTGTATCTAGACATGTATCCAGATATATTTTTTCTAAAGTATCTGTATCTAGATATTAAAAAAAAAGTGCCTGTTACAACACTGCATTTTATGGCACAGTATTGCCACTTTACGGCATAATAATGTCACTCTGCCATACATTGAAAGATCATTACCGATCATTTGACATTCATAATCATACCATTCTACATACTTTTAATGCTAAAAATATGTCTTGTAATTGACTCATATTAAGGTAATTTAGACTATTTAGACAGTAAAAAAACGCGTACTTCCTTAATTAAAATCAATTAAGGATTAAATTATTAATATCATATTTTAATTAAGGAAGTACACAGTACAGTTTTTTGCTGAATAGTCAAATAAATAGTCAAATAGTCTGAATAGTCATATAAAAATATGTATAAATAAATAATGCAATTTTTACTTTGTAGGTATCACAGTTTATTTTAATACAGTGATTATAGTTTCGACCGAACAGTCAGTCATTTTCAAACTTATAATGTTTGAAATATTATATTTTTGAATATATGTTCAATTATTATGTTTGAAAATGACTGTTCGGTCGAAACTATAGTCACTGCATTAAACTATACTTAAAATAAACATAAAATAAACTGTGATACCTACAAAGTAAACATTGCATTATTTATTTATACATAATGTATCACGAAGTAAAAGCCTCCAGTGTTAATAAAATTAAAAATATGTATTCCTTTCGTCCCAAACAAAGTTTTAATTGTACGGTAGTCTTATATAATTATTAAGAACATATATTCAATTAAATTAGGAATGCTCTTTAGTGAATGGTAGTTCACATTTTTATTAAAGTTAATTATAAATTACAGTTCAGAACTAATTAACAAAAATAGGAATCTGAGTTTTCTTACATGCGTAAAATTTTGTTTTGAGATGTCATAAATTTGCAGCCGTTGCAGTTAATTGGGAAAAGCAGGAGACAACATTTAAAACAAAATACATCTTTTTTATATCACAAAATCACAAATGTCGCGCCTACGGAGATATTGGTGAGAAACAGGAGACACATTTTTTCTTAAACCTCTGATATTCCTTATACCTACATGTTATGGAAAATTAGTGTTTTAGGCAGAAACCCCAATAGAATCATAACATTATTGATTTTCTCTTTGAACTGATTTATTGTATAAAAGCCGGTCTTTAGAATCACTGATAAAATGGCGTATAGTTATCTATAGCCCAGTTGTATGATCGTGGATCATCCTTGATCGTGGATCATCCTTGATCGTGGTTCAGTTTCTAAGTATACCATTGTATTAACAATTGTATCCTAGGTTACTGACCATGGTCAAGGTTGATCCACGATCGTACAACTGGGCCTAAGGGATTAACACACCAACGAGGAGATTAACAATATATTCGGAGGTAGTTTCTTAACTTCTTGTGGGTTAATACATCTGGCAAAAATCATGATATAAGATTTTTTTTTAGGGAAAGACAATATGGCAATACTACGGATAATACAAAATAAGTGCATTTTTGGTAGTTCTGACATAAATGGCTTTCAAGTTAACTTGAATTCCAAAATTCCAGGAATAAGTTTAGAAAGCTGTGTTAATATTTTAGACTAAATTTTCTAAATTTTCTAAATGAATTTTGACGAAATGTTTACAATGTACGCTGAAATGAAAACTATTTCACATTAGTTCATATTAGTGCATATATGATTTTTATTTCATTTAGACAAAAATAATAAACACGCCTTATTACAATTACTAATAATGATCGAACGAACGAACGAACGTACTTCTATAATCTAAATTGACCTAAATTTGATTTAATATTAAAAAAAAAATCGATTTTGAAGTTTTGAAGTGGCCATAATAATATTAATAATAAAATTACTATTTGTCAATAAGTATAAATTATAAAATGTGATTAATCCATGCGGATCCATGCAGATTTATTTATTACTAGATCGCAATTATTATTAACCATAAATAGGCATATATTCAGGAGTATTACGTATCAAAAAACGTTGAGAGTAACTCGTACGTTACTTTCAGCATGCTGTCAAGTAACGTACACGTTATTGTTAATATTTTTTGATACGCAATATACCTGATTATTATATTATTATATTCATAAATTTGGCACGGACATAAAAGGTTTTTTAACCAAGATAGCAATGATTATTGCGTGATGATCTAAATATTTTATAGTTCGTACTACCTAGTAGTGAACAATATTTTATTCAAACTATAATTTTTCAAAAAGTTTGACATATGCAGACTTGCAATATTTGAAAAAATCGAAATTAACTAAGTTCAGTATTCGTCAGAATAAACAGTAATGAAGTTTAGGCTACCAAGCATATGTATTGCGTCGTGTTCAGTATGGTGTATATGCTTGGTTGCCAAGCATTCGCCTAACTTCAGTATAGTTTATTTTGGCGAATACTGTATAAAAGCTCTGTTAGGGTGGCAGTATTGTAGGCTAATGTAAAAAGTCATTAGACTTGAAAAAAAGGGTTATATTTAAAAAAAAGGTTATATTTTATGACAGTGGGCAATATTGCCATCAAATTGGGTACCTATTGGTACAGAATTTATTGGCTATTATAAATTATAATATAAAATATAGTTGATGATTGGTTTACTTTAAACCAGTACACTTTAGCGATTGAAGCAATAATTTAATTATTTTAATATAGTATTCTAACGTTGTTAGAAATCTGAAAATTTAATAGTCAGATCATTTTTGTTGGTGTTCAAATGTAAAATTTTATAAAATGAAACCACAGCCTTCTTAGTTGGAAATAAAAATGGAACAGAATATACTTAGTTAATTTCTGGTATACGTAATAAATTCTGTATATTTAAATTTTTTAAATACCTAGCACTCGATATGATCGAGTGATATCACATAATGATATGAGTCATATGATGATATCATAAGACAACTCTTTTTATTTAAACATTTCCACATTATGACAGAAATTCGCTTTTATACGACCTCTCAACACATTTTTTATTGATTCAACTATACGTACACAATCCCCTTCATAAACACGAGTGTTTTGTTAATTTAATACGACTATAAATACATAATTCCCTTCATGAAACACGAGTGTTCTATGAGTAGTAAAATTCTTCTGCCTACGACTGTTGAAAAACACATGTCATTTATATAACTACGGTTAAATACTTCCTTTCATAAAACACGAGTGTTTTAGTATTAAGTTCTATGAGTATTTTATGAGTTATTAAACACTCATATCTCATAAGTGACGTCAGTTGCCTAGCTGCACAATTAACTTGATGATGAGTTTAAGGTTTTGATTTTGCATTGTTGTTGTTAAAATAAAATTTCGAAGTTCAGTGTAGATATAACGTCGTATTTTACTCGCACATAATGAAAATATATTCACGCCTGCAGCTTGTAATGTAAACTTCATATACGTGAATAATAGCCTACATTATGTGGTCTTTAAATAATATATGATATACAGATGTGCCCAAAATAAAGTTGCCAATTTGCCAATTTTTTTTTGCAAATTATATGTTATTATTATTTTTTATATTCAAATTTCAATTCTACACCCGAAAGGGTAGAAGAATTATGACTATAATAATAATAATAAAATTATTTTTGAAGTCATTACACATCAGCATTTAAAAAGTTTTCTTGTGAATATTTCTTGTGAAAATTGGCCATTCTATTTTCGGCAGCTCTATATATAAATATATTATTTAACGAGCACATAGTGTAGGCTATTATTCACTATATTTCATTCACGATGTTTTTGCGTCAGGCCTCTATGAACATCTAGTCATTTTGTTGGCAGTGTTTCGGAAATAACTGAATTCCCTAATGGAACTTGTCATTTTTTTTTAGATTTATATTTTTTAAATATAAACATTGTTGTCAGATGTAAAGTTTAAATTATTAGAGATGAAAATGGAACGGCAGGAAAGAAAATGAAAAATAATGCATTGAAAACCATTCAATTTATTGCAATTTGGGTTGTGTGGAGACTTAGGTATGTCAAATTGTATTAAATGTATTAAAAATTATAAATCTGACACTGTGGTAGGAAGCAAATGCCTAATAGACATCGACACAAAAATATAATTAACTTCCGTTACATCACTGAATCAGTTTGTCCAACATGGCAAAAAGAAAACCCAGCCAACTCGGTTGCAAAAAGATCGTGAATGTATACTATATTTTGAAAACAAAAATAAAATGTTGTTGTTTTCTTATAATTAGTGGTTTTGTGCAGTTATTTTTTGTTTTCATGGCGTTATATTACAGTCCCTACGACTATTAGATATTTATTCTAATTTTTAACATGTTGTTATTAGTTTACTTATTATTTTGCATATCATTACATCGTATTTTTACCTGAATCTATAAGCTTCTACAATACAGCTTGCATACTTGTTTTGAGACTTGCCGTTTACATTTACAAATATTTTACTTCTGAAATTAGAGTCTTTGTTTTATTCTGGTCTTAAATCTATATGTTGTAAAATCGTTACAAAATTAACTATACAACTTTTACTGTTCTATACTTTCTGTTTGTTTTATTCTGATCCTACTTAATCTATATGTTGTAAATTCCTTACAGAATGAACTACTTATTAAAAGATTTTTGTTTTTCTTTCCTTTAATTTCAATTTTTCAATTATGCTCATCAGTAATCAAAATTTTAAAGTTTTACAGTGTTAATTATAAAAATGGAAGCTGGGGTTTAACGGTGGTTTAATCCTCGTAACCTTGGTAACCTTGTAAAAACTCCTAAACCACCGCTAAACGATGGTTACTATTTTTATGATAACGCTGTTAGTTTCTTCTGAAACATTAGTTTTACTTTGAGCTTGTGAAAGGAGAAATAATTGAATGAGACTTTCTGCAGTTTCTTTTGCAGCAGTTCCTCACAAGGGTTCTTAGAATGTTAGATCCTCCAGGTTCTAAAAGGATCACCTCTTATACTCAGGATGTGGTCCTTCCACCTCTTTCGTGGTCTTGCGTGTCCATTTGTTTCATTCGAGTTCAGCGTGTAGCTTCACATTTGTATATAATATTTTTATACATAGTAAAATATGTAAAAATTGAGGCGAACAGTATAAAAGAGAAAATGCAAAGTGAAATATGATTATTATGAATGTGGTTGTTAGTAATAGGAAATTTTATTTTTATACATAGTAAAATATATAGAAATTGAGGCGAACAGTATAAAAGAGAAAATGCAAAGTGAAATATGATTATTATGAATGTGGTTGTTAGTAATAGGAAAATTAATTTATTTTTATACATAGTAAAATATATAGAAATTGAGGCGAACAGTATAAAAGAGAAAATGCAAAGTGAAATATGATTATTATGAATGTGGTTGTTAGTAATAGGAAAATTTATTTTTATACATAGTAAAATATATAGAAATTGAGGCGAACAGTATAAAAGAGAAAATGCAAAGTGAAATATGATTATTATGAATGTGGTTGTTAGTAATAGGAAAATTAATTTATTTTTATACATAGTAAAATATATAGAAATTGAGGCGAACAGTATAAAAGAGAAAATGCAAAGTGAAATATGATTATTATGAATGTGGTTATTAGTAATAGGAAAATTTATTTTTATACATAGTAAAATATATAGAAATTGAGGCGAACAGTATAAAAGAGAAAATGCAAAGTGAAATATGATTATTATGAATGTGTTGTTAGTAATAGGAAAAATTATTTTTATATATAGTAAAATATATAGAAATTGAGGCGAACAGTATAAAAGAGAAAATGCAAAGTGAAATATTATTATTATGAATGTGGTTGTTAGAAATAGGAAATTTTATTTTATACATAGTAAAATATATAGAAATTGAGGCGAACAGTATAAAAGAGAAAATTCAAAGTGAAATATGATTATTATGAATGTGGTTGTTAGTAATAGGAAATTTTATTTTTATGCATAGTAAAATATATAGAAATGGAGGCGAACAGTATAAAAGAGAAAATGCAAAGTGAAATATGATTATTATGAATGTGGTTGTTAGTATCAGGAAATTTTATTTTTATACATAGTAAAATATATAGAAATTGAGGCGAACAGTATAAAAGAGAAAATGTAAAGTGGAATATGATTATCATGAATGTGGTTGTTATTATTAGGCAATCCAATTTACACAAACTCGAACCATAAAAATGGTCCATTTTATTATCGATTTCGGCCCACTTTACTGCCGATTTCTCTTACTTTCCCGACAATTTCAGGAAAAAATATTGTGCATACTGAGCGCTCAAGAAAGTGTCAACTTTTCCAACTAGTTATAGCGAAATAATTACAAATTATGACATTTGAAAAATCTTTGTATCTCATAGTGTCATCTATTTTATCCAACGCAAATTTTACCTCGCACGTAATTTCATGAAAGTTTTCAGGTGAAAATGTAATGCACGTAATTTCATGAAAGTTTTCAGGCTAAAATGTAAAGTCAAATAGACATTATAATCACAGTAAAATATGATTATCATCAATGTGGTTGTTATTATTAGGAAACCAAATTTACATAAAATCGTACTGCAAGGACCACTTTACAGACGATTTCTAATACATTGCAGACAGTTTCAGAAAAAAAATATTGGGTACAGTATAACCATACTTATTACGTAATTTTATGAAAGTTTTCTGGATTACAAAAAATTAAGATTTACAGCAATAAAAATAAAATAATCTCACTAAATTTGGGAATATTACAGAATTATGTTTTGAATAATGTTAGATTTTCATCTGCCATGTTTTCGATCTGCAGAGCCAATATCTTTTATTTTTCAAAACCAAATTTGAAATTGGAAGTATGACCACCCAATCCTAATCTCTTTAGGGACCACTTTACCACGATTACTATTACATTGCAGATAATTTTAGAAAAAAATATTGCGTACAGTATAACCATGCTTATCACATAATTTAATGAAAGTTTTCTGGATTAAGAAAATTAAGATTTACGTAAATTAAAAAAAAATCTCACTAAATTCGGTAATATTACAGAATTATGTTTTGAATAAAGTTTGATTTTCATCTGCCATGTTTTCGATGTGCAGAGCCAATAACTTTTATTTTTCAAAACAAAATTTGATATTGGAAGTATGACCACCTAATCCTAATCTCCTTAACAACCATTGACGCCTGTATTAGTGGATGGAACGACCAGCCCTAAGTCCCACGTCCATTACAACAAAACAGTTTTATCACACACACCGTCCTAAGTTAAAAAGCGCCCGATCAAACGGAATAATTTTAATCCACATTATGTATGCAGATTTAATTTCCACGTTTATTTATTATTTCATTTCAGTTTACTTATTTTATTCCTGGTGCATGGCGATAATCCCGTTTTATGCAGCCCCATCAAAGTAAGTCCTTTTTGCACACATACTTTTAATTCTAGGCTGTTTTATCCGGTTTTTATGTGCATGTGATTGCATTTTGAGCGCTCCAGTTTTTACCTACGTTTGACGCCGTTAAAAAGCGACCATTGAGGAGCGGGTTGGGCGTCGCCCCGACAGATGGCGCCACGCGTACCGTTTCGCCGGATTTTTCTCGAAAGTTTCACGATGTCCACGGAGAAAAATGAGGTAGGATTTCCTTCGCCGAGGCTCTTTGCGCTGATCGGTTTATAAACGAGCCGACATTTAATACCTGGCTGTTTGTTCCATATTTGTGTATAAATATATAAAAGTAATATCCCCTCGATACGTCGGCTGTACATATATTGAATGAAAGCTGGAAAAGGTAATTTAAAACCCACGACGCAATAATAAATATCCCCGGCGTTTTTAACGTCTCCAATAAATAAATTAGTTTAATATTTGCTGCGGGGATTTCTTACATCAAATTCTAATCTCGGGGAGTTCCAGGGAGTGCAGATCGTTTCCGGACCATACCCACTTCAATTCACATCTAATTCATTATTTACTTTTATGTGCGCCACTAAATTATTCGCCCGGTATTAGAATTGAATGAATTTTCGCCCGCTCATTTATTTATATCTTTTGCCCATAACAATATCAATTACACGTTCTAATTACGTTTTAATTATTTATTGTAATATTATGGACTCGTGCGGGAAATAACAAAGCGTAAGATAAAACTTTGATTAACGTCTGTGTGGGTTTAATGAATCGAAAAATGACAGATCCCCTAAAAAAAATAATGCATACACGACTAATAAATTATTGCCCATTACCACAAAAAGCAAAATCAATTTTTAGTTAGATTAGTTTTGCGATAATTTATATCAATTCATGTTTTTTACTTTTCGGTGCAAAGTTTGCGCGTAATTAGAATAATACTCGTCCTAGATATATGTTAGTTTACACATACACAAGAAGTACATTGATATTGAGAATCGACCGTAAGAACTTTTAAAATACATCGTTAGTACGAGTGAGCGATTGAATTGGACAATACGTTCATTGGCGGCGTTTACCTAAAGCAAAACCGCCGAATATAAAAATTGAATGACTTTTATTACGCATCGCACATCAAATATCGACCCCTATGAGCTATGCTGTTCCCATCTCACTTGCACTAATACAAAAAATTGCTCTATATATATTTGCAATATTTGTAATCTATTCTCAAAATTGTTATTCGTAACTGTATACAATATGTTTAGCTGTATGATAAATTTAAGCCATACGCTGAATAAAATAAAAATACATTCTCACACACTCACATTGTTTCTGCATACGGCAGACGCTGGTACAATACATTGTTTATGTAGACCTCATTACGAATTAATAAGTAATAACTTGATAGTAGTTACAATCTTTATTACGCTATCGACCTAAACTGTCTTTCCGCCGTTAATAAACTTATTATCAGTGTTTACATGAAAACGAAAATATGACGTATAAGCTCTTGATTTTATATTTATATTTGTGGTTATAGCGCAGAGGTTTGTTTGGTAAACGTAAATAAACCGATGGACAGGACATTATAAGCTCATTTGATTCTATGAATTTATTCGTCGAAAAGCGCTAATCGATATATAATTATGTGATAAATATTAGCAATATCAATCAGCCATTGGTCGTATTAATCACCAGTTTTGGCTTTGCTGCATTTGATTGCCACGATGAAGAAGTTTTGTCGATTTTTAAATACACGTTGTTATAATAATCCATCAAATTACGTTTACCTTTTTTCACAACTTTATATATTTGGCTATATACAGTACGTCCCCGGATTGAGTTTACAAGAGGGATATTTTTTTAATTTTTACTTTTAAGTAAACATGTTATAGGAATTATAATTTCTGCTTGGTCTGAAACTAAAAGTTCAGTTATTGAAATTTATTTATACAAGGGTGGGCAAAATCAAAATGTTTTAATCTTATTTTAACACTTATTTATTTACTATTTGCCAAAGGAATTTAAAATTATATTTAACAGCATTAAAGAAAAATAAAATCATTCAAACAATCCCCCAAATGCAGAAAATGATACCGAAAATTTAAAAAAAATCGCCTACGAGGGGCAGTAACTATTGAAGAAATCTAAAACAGTCTTCAGGAGTTCCATACCACGCTTGAACTGTGTGAAGAAAATGGTGGGTGATTGTTTAAATGATGTTATTTTTCATAATTATTTGACATAAAGTGTCAAAATCAGATTGCATTTTTTTTATTTAGCCAACGCCCTGTGTAAATAAATCAATGTTTTAATAACTGAAATAGTAGTTTCAGACCCAACAGGAATTTTAATTCCTATAACATTTTTACTTGAAAGTAGAAATTGAAAAAAACTCTTGTAAACTCAATTCTGGGACATACTGTATATATATTTCAAGCACTACGCGCTCATCGTCAGTAGCAGTGGACATTTATTAGACGATTAATTTATATGTACTTCAAACGTTGAAAGATTAAGTTTGAAAGCGTTTTGATGCTTTGATAAATTGTTATAATTGTTATAAAAAAATGCTTTGATTTGAGCCTGTTTTTAAAACGGGATTATTTAAAGGAGACAAATCATTATTAAGTTTTAAATTATTTATTTTTAAATATAGGTTGTTATAATAATCAATCAAATTACGTTTACCTTTTTTCACAACTTTATTTATATATTTGGCTATATACAGTATGTCCCCGGATTGAGTTTACAAGAGGGATATTTTTTTAATTTTTACTTTATTTATTAGTAACTAAGGCTGGAATTTGTTCATATAAATTGCTTGGAAAAGGTTTAAATTTTTATCTGTACAATGCTTTTATAATTTAACATATTCAAAATTAAAAATGGGTCCTGTTTCAAAATAGTGTGCCGCAACTGTAGATTTGTCAGTACTATGAAATTTTGTGTGGTGTAAATGTTCTAAAAACCTTTTATTTATATTTCGTTTTGTTTGTCCAAAATAACATTTTTTATATGTAGACGTGTAAATTTTGTTATCAGTTTATCTGGTAAATTCCTGATTTTTGTTAAGGAGGTTCCTTATCTAATACATTTGGTAATTTTGCTTTAAACTTGTTATTATTAGAGAAGGCCGGAGTTCATTTAAATTTATTAAAAATATTTGAAAAAGAATTTGCCCAATGTTTATTACAGGTTATTTTAAAAAAAAATGTTACTATTAATGTTTCGTTTTAATAATTTTAGTGTGATCTGGTTTGATAAATTATAAGCCTTCTCAGATTTATTGTAAATTATTGAAATAAAAGTTTTACTGTAACCGTTAATTTTTGCTACATGCCGAATATAATTTAATTTTTAATATTTACACCACACAAAATTTCATAGTTCTGACAAATCTGCACTTGCGGCTGAAACAGGACACATTTTTAATTTTGAAGATGTTAAATTATAAAAACATTGTACAGATAAAAATTTAAACCTTTTTGAAGCATTTTTTTTGAAAAAAAATCAGCCTTGGTTAGTTAATAATGATTTGTCTCCTTTAAATCATTCTTTTTTTAAATTTATCAAAGTATCAAAACGCTTTCAAAATTAATCTTTCAACGTTTGAAGTACATCTAAATTTATTGTCATAATAAATGTGAACCGCTACTGACGATGACAGCGTAGCGCTTGAAATATATTATATACAGTATGTCCCCGGATTGAGTTTACAAGAGGAAATTTTTCTTAATTTTTACTTTTAAGTATAAATGTTATAGGAATTATATTTCCTGCTTGGTCTGAAACTACCAATTCAGATATTGAAACTTTGATTTATTTATACAGGGTGTTTTCAAAATCAAAATGTTTAAATCTTATTTTGAGACTTATTTATTTACGATTTGCAAAAATAATTTAAAATTACATCTAACAACACCATAGAAAAATGTAATCATTCAAACAATCCCCCAAATGCAGACAATAATACAGAAAATTTAAAAAAATCGTCTACGAGAGGCATTTGCATCGATAACTATTGAAGAAATACAAAACAGTTTTCAGGAGTTCCACACCAGGCTTGGACTGTGTGAAAAAACTGATGGGGGATTGTTTAAATGATGTTATTTTTCTAAAGTGTTAAAATTAGATTTTTTTTTAATTTAGCCAACACCCTGTATAAATAAATCAATGTTTTAATTACTGAAATAGTAGTTTCAGACCAAGCAGGAATTTTAATTCCTATAACATTTTTACTTAAAAGTAAAAATAAAAATAAATCCCTTTGGTAAACTCAATCCGGGGACATACTGTATATACAGGGTGTCTCAAAATTGACGCCAGTGCTTTTGGGATTTGATTCACAGGGCTGAAACAAATTAAAAATTAAGAGCGAAATATGTTCCGTTTCTCCCTCGTCACAGAGTTATTAATAAAAATGTAAACAATAACTTTTTCGACCACTACTCAAAAACACGATTTTAATTTATTCATTTTATCAAATCTAGAGACATAACTATCAGATTTTATAATTAATTTGACAGATGTGGACATATCTTGGTTATGTTTTTTATTATTAGATTTTAACAGGGTTAGTGCTCTTTAAATCAATTGATTGAAATCATGAGTTAAATCATGATTTAAATCATGATTTAAATCATGATTTAAATCAATTGATTGAAATCATGATTTAAATCAATTGATTGAAATCATGATTTAAATCAATTGATTGAAATCATGATCTAAATCTTGATTTAAATCAAATGACTTTTTAAATAAATCATTGATTTAAATCAAAATTGATTTTTTAAATTATTCATTGTTTTTGCACTGTTTGTGCATTCAAATAGGTGTATAATTAAAAATATAATGTAAAGCTTGCTTCAAAATAGATAATTGGAAGTAAGTAAAGTAATTATCTTTTCTTCCATTTTTTGTTTATCACAGTAGGAATAGATACACCATTTTTTTAAATCTTAAATTCTTGTTCAAATTCAGGTATTTATTAAAAAAAATCATATGATTTGAATCGTGACGTAAATCGTTTGATTCAAATCACATCATCTAAACTAGTGTTTGCCAGTTTAGATGATAAGAAATATAAAAAAAAAAACAAAAAAATCTTGATTATTTGACAGTGTAAGATTTTTGTATTCTGTTCTTATACATTTTGACTCTGCAATGTTCTCTCTGTGAATCCAAATACAATAAATGAAATTATTATTATTATTATTTATTTGATTTTTAATTTTAATTTTTAAATCATTGATTTTTGATTTTTTTTAAACCATGATTTATTCCAACCTTGGTTTTTAATAAAGTTTTGGTTTTTTATAAATAACTCATAACGGGGGACGAACGAAAAATTTTCCACTCTTAATTTTCAATTTGTTTTTACCCCCTGAATCAAATCCCAAAAGCACGGGCGTCAATTCCGAGATACCCTGTATATAGCCAAATATATAAATAAAGTTGTGAAAAAAGGTAAATGTAATTTGATTGATTATTATAGAAATACTTTTCACAAAGCTCTGAGAATAATATACACGTTGTTATAATTAGTTTCGTCAACTTCAAGAATATTTCACGTTCTAGTATATTTTTATACGCAATATACAATTTAATGTAATAATGAATACACAGAAATATTTGCTAATTCTTGCGAAATGTTAAAAAAGTGAAATTACTTATGATAAACGTTTGTGAAATTCAAATTCAAGTTTATTCAGGGAAAAACAATACTCATATGTGGCTAATTGAACAATCATAATGGATATGTTGATATGATAATATTATTTATTTATTTAAATAGCTTATACTGGGTGGTGCGTCGGACAATGCACCATAGGGATTTACATGTAAAAATTTAAATCATTAAATATTGCCTTGCCTAATTATTTTAGAGAAAATCTATAATGAACTCTTTTGTGGAGTAAAGAACTGCGTCAATTTATGCTGTTACTTTTTATTTTTCATTATCCATAACCTAAAAATCGATACAGAAACATTTGCTAATTCTTGCGAAATGTTAAAAAGTGAAATTACTTATAATAAACGTTTTTGAAATTCAAATTCAAGTTTATTCAGGGAAAACAATACCCATATGTGGCTAATTGAACAATCGTAATATTGTTCATAATGTTGATATGATATTATTCTATATTTATTTAAATAGCTTATACTGGGTGGTGCGTCGGACTATGCGCCATAGGGATTTACATATAAAAATTTAAATCATTAAATATTGCCTTCCTTAATTATTTTAAAGAAAAACTATAATGAAGTCTTTTGTGGAGTAAAAAACTGCGCAAATTTATGCTGTTACTTTTTATTTTTCATTATCCATAACCTAAAAATCGACGAAATGGAAGTTACACTTAAAAAAATCATAGGTGAATTGAAAATAAAACGGAAAGAACATGTGTCAGTGATGTTTTATAACCTTATATTTTATAGTCAGTAAATTATGGCTTATTTAAATTTTGATTTTAAAAACACAGAATATGTGTTACTTACATATCAAACTTGTAACAATGTAACTATAAAATTTAAGGTTATAAAACATTACTGATACGTGTAAATCGCAATTTCTTTGCTTTTTAAATTACAGGCATCTATAATTTATTAAAAGTGCTACTTTTATTTCGTCGATTTTTTAGGTTATGGACAATGGAAAATAAAATGTAATAGGTTAAATTGATGCAGTATTTTTTGCTCTACAAAAAAGTTCTCTACAGTTTTTCGCTAAAATAATTAGAGAAGCAATATTTAAAGGCTTTTATTTTTACATGTATATTCCTATAGTGCGTTTTCCGACGCACTACCCTGTACTTGATATCTTGAAGATATCAAGGAATAATTAAATTTATTTTTAGGTATTTTTAAAAAAGTCCTGCATTATACGATTTTACATTTTGGTAATATCCTATGTTTAATCTTCAAAATTATTTTTTTTATAAACTATTCTCTATATTATTTTATCTTAAATTTAAAATATCAGTGAGGCGCCGGACGGAGAGATATCGCGAGATATCGATATGATATAACGTTCATGAAATCCTGAGGTAGAGAGTAATTCAGTCGTCCCTTAGGCTCTTTAGTTCGATATCAACGGGATGTACTTTTTAGTTGTATTTAAAATTCCCTCAATACTCAGATCTCTTTCAGGCTCTGTGGCATTTTGTTATGAAATCTCATCAGGCTGTATTCCGGTGCATGTACAAATAAAGATAACTTATCCTTGGGTACATTCATAAGTACTTACTTCAAGTTTATTGCGAAATCATTAAAAATTCTTGTAAAATCATGCAAAAAATCTATAATATTTTTTTCTCCCGACCGGGAATACACCGACAGGTTATACATCTGAGAGTCGACACATACTAGACTACTTTATTCTAGGAGGGAAAAAAAAATCAACTTTCCCTAGGGAATGAAGTAAATCGCGTGTAGTATCTTCACCCCGTGCATAATTGCCCTATTGTGCACTAGTTGGCGTGGTGATAGCTGCATATGAAGTAATGGAGTGTATAACTGCTTAATGTGAGGTTTTTAGAACATCTCTTGATACTTGATTGTATAAATTTAGTAGTATCATGTAAAAGGTTTAAGTAATTATTTCTTGGAGTTATCAAATACAGTAATACAATACCCATTTTTCAAACTTTTATAATTATTTGTTATATGAATTTGTGAATCTTTCACAAAACAATATCATAATTTCACTTCGTTCATTTCATCAAATCTTTGCATTTGAAGATATGTGGTCATACGTCAATCTGAATTACCTACAGATTTTGAAATATGTTGGGTTTAATATGGATATAAACCATAAATATTATAGCGGTGTTACTGAGCCCATTCGAGTAGACTCTGGGAATACCCTATTCTTGTTTCGTCACTTCTCTCTTGCTTATGTATATCCTCGGTCTTTCTCTTTCTCTGATTGAACTTTAGAGAGCTCAGAACATAATCCGAGTAGGTACTCACAGCGAGACACGTTCAAAATGTAGAATTATGTTTACAGAAATAGAATTCGCCACAAGTGTTAAAATATCTAACAATTTCGTTTTAGTAGTAGTGACTGTATTTGTTAGGGATATTATCCCTAACTGGCTATCGACCAACTCCTTCTGCCGTGTGTTTTTGTGTAAATGTGTGTATTGAGTTAGGGCTTGTTACTCTAGAAATTCGCCCCCGATCTCTAGAGCGCCGTTAATGAGCTCCCAACGGCGAATGGCACTAGTTTCTCAGTACAAATGTACTACCTGTACTGGGGCTTTCGTTTTATTTAGGTAAAAGTGTCGTTTTTGTGCAACTTTGCTTGGCAGCCCTTCAATAGTACCCATTGTTTTGCATCATATAGGTTCTACACGCAAAGGAATTCTGCAATTTCTGGCTATACGAGATGCCAGCAAGCACTGCATTCACGGCTTTTATCCGTTAATTAAGCTCCAATTTACCGTTCTGCGTTTGATAAATAAACACATATCGCGTTAATTCGCGATATTTATTAATGTAACCGTTTCTGCGGCTAGGGAATCATAGCAAGTTTGTAAACATGGCGTGCACGTACATGCAGTGTTTAATATTCGCGGTCCAAAAATAATTTGGCGCACTTAAGCGAACGCGCAAATATCGTGCTGCCGATCTGCGACAATGTCGGATTTTTGTGAAGCGCCATTAGAATTCAATAACCTTTGGAATTATTGACCGCGCGCAAGATTACAATACAGCCGGGCCGTGTTTGCCGTGCACGTGTACAAAAAAATGTCGGCTATGGGGGTAACTTGCTCCCCCTCGTATTGATTTTTTTAATTATGGTTTTTAAAAATTCATTTGCGTAATTAAATTTTAACTGTTGGTTTTTGTGAAGCGTGGGCGCACCGTTCGAACCGTCCTTTAGTTGGAGGACCTACGGTTGCCATTACCACAAAATCCCAGAAGAAACATTCATGTTAAAATGCAAGCGATGAAGTTTAATTATTAAATAATTCATCCGGCCATGCTGGTCCGGGGGAGACGCGTGAGGCCGAGGGATGCGAAGGGATTGCGCTGTTATTTTATTCTGCATTGTATTTTTTGACATACTGATGTTAAGAAGGGTGACTGAGTGTAATTAATAATTGTATTTTTATGGCAAGATAAATAATGGCCGCTATGTATCTGAAGGGGCGCGCATGTGTATACAATCAGGGAAATTGGGATAGAAGTGGGTGCAGTTTTACATTTTCCTGTAAATATTGCGTTATTTGCGCTAGAGTTCATTTTTAAATTTTACTCCCAAGAGAATTGTGAAATATAATAAACTTAACATAAGTACATTCCAGATTGAATTGATGCATTACTTGGACTTAATTGTTCAAGTTTTTCTAACTATTGGTTGAAAGTTTTAACATTTTAAGACATTCTCGGGATTTTGATAACCAGCAAACATTCTCGGAATTTTGATAAGGTACATAACATTTTTGTGCAACCTTTAAAAACACATAAATATTTACGAATTTTTGTGAAATCGTTTTATAAAATAGTGAAATTATAATAAATTTTGGCGAAATGTTTCAAATTTCTCACGAAATTTTTCAAATACTCACAAATATTTATTAATTCTTGCGAAATCTTAAAAAAAAATGAAGTATGTAATATACATTTTCGTGAAATATTAAAAATTTCTTGTGAAATCCTCACAGAATCTAGTGAAATTATTATATATTTTTTTGTGAAATCTACAAATACTAATGAACATTTAGAACTTTTGGCGAAATATTTAAAATTTCTATAATTCTATATAAAAATATCGTGAAATCTTAAAAAAAAATCACTTCTTTACAATTTTTCATGAAATCATTGAACATTCTCGTAATCCTTTTAAATTCTCTTAATTGTTTTCAAAGTTTATCTACACCTTAAAAAGAGCTCGTGAGATCATTAGATATAAACATAAATTTTAAAATATTCTCAGAAATTTACAAATTCTAATGAAATTATGATATTTTTTTGTGAAATCATTACAAATCCTCACAGAATATAGTGAAATTATTATATATTTTTTGTGAAATCTACAAATACTAATGAACCTTTAGAACTTTTGGCGAAATCTTTAAAAGTTCTATAATTCTATTAAAAAAATCTTGAAATCTTTAAAAGTTCTATAATTCTATTAAAAAAATCTTGAAATCTTTAAAAATTCTCAAGATTATTTTCAATTTGTCGTGAAATCATTAAAAATTCTCGAAATGTTTTTATATCCTAGTAATTGTTTTCAAAATTTAATGACACCTAAAAAAAACTCGCGAGATCATAAAAAATACTCATTTATCTTCAAATTCTATAACGAAATTATGTTATACGATGTCGAATAATATTCGGTGGCTTCGATGTTATTTTAAGCTTTGTATTGTAGTGTTGTAGTTCTATATTTTTTTGTGAAATCATTCATCTTTAAAAAATCTTAAGATTCTTTACAATTTCTCGTGAAAATTTAATTAAACCTAAAAAAGCTCGTAAGATCATTACAAAAAGTTAAAAATAAAAAAATAATCTCAGGAATTTACAAATTCTATAATGAAATTATGATATTTTTTTGTGAAATCATTCCAAATAGTCATAAATCGATAACGTTTCCGAGAAATTTTTAAAATTTCCATATTATATTAAAAAAATCAAACAAATCTTTAAAAATACTCAAGATTCTTTACAATTTCTCGTGAAATCATTAAAAATTCTCAAAATGCTTTTAAATGATCGTGATTGTTTTCAAAATTTAATGAAACCCAAAAAAAGCTCGCGAGATCATTAAAAATAGTCATTAATCTTAAAAAACCCTCAGAAATTTGCAAATTCTATAATGAAATTATGATATTTTTTTGTTAAATCATTACATATAGTGATAAATCTTTAACGTTTCCTAGGAATGTTTAAAATTTCTGCAATTCTATAAAAAAATTCGTGAAATGTTTAAAAATTCTCAAGATTCTTTACAATTTCTCGTGAAATCATTCAGAATTCTCGCAATGTTTTTAAATTCTCGTAATTGTTTTCAAAATTTAATTAGATCTGAAAAAAGCTCGTGAGATCATTAAAAAACTCATTAAAATTCAAAATTAAAACTCAAATAAAAAAAAAAATCATAGGAATTTCCAAATTCTATAATGAAATTATATTTTTTTATGAAATCATTACAAATAGTCACAAATTTTAACGTTTCCGAGCAATTTTTCAAATTTTAATATAATATAAAAATAAATGGTGAAATCTTTAAAAAAATCTCAAGATTGTTAACAATTTCTCGTGAAATCATTAAAGATTCTCGTAATGTTTTTAAATTCTCGTCATTGTTTTCAAAATATAATTAAACCTAAAAAGCTCGTGAGATCATTACAATCACTACAAATTCTATAATGAAATTATTATATTTTTTTGTGAAATCATTACAAATAGTCCTGAATCTTCAACGTTTCCGATAAATCTTTAAAATTTCTATAATTCTATATAACAATTCGTGAAATCTTTAAGAATTCTCAAGATTCTTTACAATTTCTCATGAAATCATTAAAAACTCTCGTAATTGTTTTCAAAATTTAATTAAACATAAAAAAGCTCGCGAGATCATTAAGAAACTCATAAATTAAAAAAAAAATCTCAGGAATTTACATATTCTATAATGAAATTATGATATTTTTTTGTGAAATCATTACAAATAGTCATAAAGGTTTAACGTTTCCGAGAAATCTTTAAAATTTCGAGTGAAATCTTTAAAAATGTTAGTAATATTTTCAAATTCACGTAATTGTTTTCAATTTCGTGAAATCATTAAAAATACTCGCAAATCGTACATTTCAAGATTCTATGTAAGGTTTCGTGAAATATTCAAAAATTCTAAGGATTCTTTACAAATTCATGTGAAATCTTTAAAAAATGTAGTAAAACTATAATACATTTTTGTGAAATCTTAACAAAATATCTATAAATATTTACGAATTTATGCGATATCTTCGATAAATTAGCGAAATCGTACATAATAAATTTTCGTGAAATATTTCAAATTTCTTGTGAAATCTTTGAAAATACTCACAACTACGTACATGTACCAACCTCTTGTGATATGTCTTAAAAGGAATGAAATTATAATTTCTAAAACGGCATTTAGTGTATTTTAAGTATGATTTTTAATATGTGCTAAGTATATTTTTATAATGTGATGTATTATATATGTGTGTTACTGACAAAACAAATATCATGTAAATGACCAAATTTTAAATAAACTATCTATCTGTCTAATAAATTTTCGTGAAATATTTCTTGTGAAATACCTACAAAATCTGATGCAGTTATTATA
This sequence comes from Othius punctulatus, assembly GCA_951805005.1. Taxonomy (NCBI): domain Eukaryota; kingdom Metazoa; phylum Arthropoda; class Insecta; order Coleoptera; family Staphylinidae; genus Othius; species Othius punctulatus. Next base: position 33,395,834 of record OX638138.1, on the reverse strand, counting down.
CGTTTTTGTGAAATCTACATAAATATATACTAATCTTTAGAAATCCTGGCGAAATCCTTAAAATGCTATAACAAAATTTTGTGAAATATTTAAAATTCTCAGGATTAATCACCAAGATGGTGGGGACCATCTTTTACTATGAAAAATATAATTCATATTAGTCCATAGTCCATATTAACACTGAATAAAAAGTGAAAAACGTAGTAGTGTTTATTCAGTATATTCCCAGTATTCTTTACAAATTCTTGTGAAGTATTTTCCAACATCTAGTGAAATTATAATATAATATTCTTTAAATAATAATCCTTTAAAAATACTCATACATATTTACGAAATTTTGTGAAATCTTTAATGAATTTATTAAGTTAATTTATTAATTAATTAAGTAGATCGATATTTTTTCGGCTATCGACCTGACCGGTATTTCCGCCGTTTCGAGAAATATTTTACATTATTTGTGAAATCGTTAAAAATTCTGTTGATATCTTAAAAAAAAATCGATAATTTTTTTCTTGCATTCTTTAAAAATTGTTAGGAATCTTTATAAACTCTGGTCTGATCTTTCTAATGAATTTTTAACAAATCTTTGAAAATAGGTACTCACAAATCTTTAGAATGTTATGAAATCATTCAAAAATTCTGTTAATATCTTTAAAAAATCGATATTTTTCTTCGTGCACTCTTTAAAAATCGTCAGGATTTTTTACATAATTGCTCTTGTCAGTTGTCTGATCTTTCTAATACATTTTTAATAAATATTTGAAAAACTAATAAATATTAGGAAAGACCACATTTACGGTCGATAGCCAATAATGGTTGTTTATACAGGATGTCATGCGACTCCACAGACAAAGCTTGAGGGCGTTTTCTTAGCCGATTTCGAGTCGAAAATATCGTAGACACGTATGTGCAAAACTCAGTATTAAACGAATTATAAGCGATTTATTTTTCACAAAATAATTCTCGGTAGGTCAATATTTTGATTGATTGCAGCAATTGTGTAAGTGCAAAATCACTTGTGCAAGTGTAAAATCGTAAAAAATTCTCATAATATGTTTCGAAATTCTTGTGAAAAAAAAATGTGAAAGAAAAGACCACATTTACGATCGATAGCCAATAATGATTGTTTATACAGCGTGTCCTACACTCCACAGACATAGCTCGAGGGTGCATTTCTTAGGCAATTTCGAATCGAAAATATCTTAGACACGTAGGTCCATAACTCAATGTTAAACGAATTATAAGCGATTTATTTTTCACAAAATAATTCTCGGTAGGTCAATATTTTGATTGATTGCAGCAATTATGTAAGTGCAAAATCACTTGTGCAAGTGTAAAATCGTTCAATTTTTCAGAGATTTTCACCTGTTGTTTTCTTCTATAAACTTCGCCCATTCCTTTATATTCATGGCCATTCATTTTGCCTCGTTCCATGTCTTTCCCTTTTTGTTAGGTTATTTTGTATTATTTTATTCCACTAGAAAATAAAAATTATCGCTCTTTAGGTTTCCAAATTAAACAATACCTATAAGGTGTAGCGATTTTCTCTTGTCGTCTCTTATTTTTCTTCTATAAACTTCCTACATTCCTTTATATTCATTGCCATTCTTTTCGCCTTGTTCCATGTCTTTCCTCTTTTTGTTAGGTTCTTTAGTATTATTTTATTCCACGTTTATTTTTTGTCTTCCTCTTTTGCGTTTTTGTAGTTACTCGTACTTCCTAGATTTTTTTATCTCTATGTTATCTCTCATTCTCTACTTATGTCCCTCACCCTCTGGGGACTTGTCGATGAAGTCCTCAATCTTTCGAGATATTGTGTCAAAGTTTTTGAAACATGTAAATGTAACGAGTTAAATTTAATAAATGGAATTGTGGAATGTTAAATTCTTACTATAAATGCCTTCAAAATGAGTTGCCAATTATGCATAGTTAACGTTAACTGCAGGACGTAGATATCGACGAATTGGATTTTATTTTTGATTGCCTGTAATATGTAATAGAGCTTTTTGTTTATTCTGCTTTACTAGATGACTCCATCAATTCATTATATTCCCTTCCTAAATATAATTCGTGGTTTTCTCAAAAATCGATATTGATTTTAAAAATACAACTTATTTTAACCAAAATCTTTGGAAAATGGAGTTGCTAATTATGTATAGTTAACGTTAACTGCAGGACGTAGATATCGACGAATTTGATTTCTGCCTGTAATATGTAAATAGTAAATTTAAACAAAACACGCGGCGATCTAATTTAATATAGTTACGAATTTATATACGAATTCGCTGCACGACCATGCAATTCTAAATATACTGCAATTATGGAGCGCAACAACGTTGTATAATTGGAGTTCCTTGCAACATTGAAACCGTCCATCTTCTTGAGGAATACTTCTGCCTTGTGTTTATTAAGTTGACCGTTTATAATTTCGCCTGCGATCCAATTAGACGTACGAAATACTGCGAAGGGGCAGCATGCGGACTCCGTGGTGGTGATTCCCAATTTGTATCGTCGCATATGCGCTCATAATTACTTAAATTTTGCGGCTTAGATAAATACGCCGCCGATGAGACCGCTGTCCGGAGGTAACGAGAGCTGCGGATAAATAAGACCGCAAATAGGCGTTAAAACGAAACCCCCAAAAGGAGCGGGGTAATGATGTAATGGGGGGCGGTTTTCTGGCCGAGCTCGCGGAACCCGAACCATCCTTGTATATCGTAATTTCTTAATGACATATTATTGCGGTTTCGGCACCTCATGCACAAGAACTTTTCTTCGTTGTCTAACTAGGTTATAACGGAGTGAGCTCTATAGTTAGCGAGTACGCACAGGGAGCGCACCACCGCCGCAAATATGTTATTATCTTGTTGGCTGGCGTTGCCACCGCATCCGTGCATAATTTGAGGTTCGAATTATTACAGCGATTTTTCGGCCTCGAAATCGTGGAACAATTTTGCTCTTAATTGCAGCCTTCCGCAGAAGGCAAACAAAATATTAATTCTGTTCTTGAGTTTTTTTTAAGAAAATGAAAATGATTGCTATCCAAGTTTGCAAATTAAACAGGTGTAGGGATTTTCTCTTGTCTTCTTATTGGTCTTCTATAAACTTCCTCCATTCATTTCTATTCATTGGCATTCCTTTCGCCTCGTTCCCTGTCTTTCCTCCTTTTGTTAGGTTCTTTTGTTCAAGGTGTACCTAAATGATTGTTGTTACGTAATCACTTCAATTCAATTGTGCCGCCTTTCAAATTTGTATACCGTACTATTTGAGAACTGTCACTGTCAACCATACCTGTCAACTGTCAAACAACATTATAACAGTAGTATGTTAAAATATACACTGCTAGAAGAACACTTTTATTGTTGAGGCTGACTTTCGTAATGGACGATTTGAAAATGGAGAATGGACTTATTCAATTCCAGAGTGCGTTCGGGAATTTCAACAAAAGTTCCCTGACCACCAATTTGAATACTCGGTTTAGTCAATACATATTTCACCGAATAGTGCACCGTTTTAGGGAAACTGGTAGTGTTCCGAAAGGGAAATCCTCAGGCAGACCCTCAGTATCAGGAGAGGTTCTTGCAGATGCTCGTGAACGACTCGAAGTAAGCCCTCAAAAATCAATTCGTAAATTGGCTATGCAAGCTGAAATTCCCTCGAGCAGCTGTCATAGAATTGTGAGAAAGAGGTTGAATTTACACCCTTATAGGGTCTCAGTGGTGCAAGAATGGTTGCCAGTAGATCCTCAACGCCGATTGAGTTATTGCCGAAGGTTTATGGAAAATTTAAATGACAATCGATTGCTCGATTTAATATTTTTCAATGATGAGGCTTGGTTCCACCTATCAGGAAATGTTAATTTACAAAACTATAGATGCTGGCATGCTGAAAACCGTTATATTTTTGTGGAAGCACCACTACATCCTCAGAAGGGTGGAATTTGGTTGGCTGTGTCTCGCCGTAGAATAATTGGCCCTATATTCTTTCATGACACAATAAACGGTGACAGATATCGGCAACAAATTGTGCAGTCTTTCATAGACCAATTAGATGATGAAGAATTGCAGAACGGATATTTCCAACAAGATGGTGCAACAGCTCATACAGCCAGAGCAACGTTAGCCTATCTGCAAGAATCTTTTGATAATAGACTAATTAGTCAAGGACTATGGCCGCCACGCTCTCCAGATCTAAATCCACTGGACTACTCAATTTTTGGATATTTAAAAGATAGAGTTTTCCAAAGAAGACTGCGGAAGAGTTAATGGCAGAAATCGTAAATGTTTGCCGAACCATAACTCCTCAAATGCTAATCAACATTTTCAACAATAAAAGAAGACGAGTGCAAATGTGTTTACAAGCAAATGATACACATTTTCAACATCTGCTTTGATTATATATTTTATTTATTAATTATGTTTTCCAAATCTTTACTCTTTTTATATTTTTATTTATTAAATAACTTACTTTGATTACTTTAATAACTTTATGCGATTGTTTTATTGTCTACTAGTCCTCAATTTGCAATAGAAAAACATGTTGTAACATTGTCAGATTTAAAGCGGAGCAATTATTAGATTTGTCGCAGTTCGTTTATTTCATTAATTCCTTCATGATTTTCAGTTTACAGCTTATTTGTGCCTTGAAGTAATCTGCACCAGTTGGGGATGTTGCCTGTGAGGACTTCATTTTCATGCAAATCTGGTTATTTTTATGTACACACAATTTAAGAATGCCCTCGATTTTAAAAGTAAGGTTATGTAAATAATGTACATTTAAACTCGTGGGCCCTTAAGTAATTCTTCATTGTAGTCTTTACATGTGCTTGGAAGCCACAAAATTGCTGAAACTAATAATAATTTAGTATTTGAGTAGTCAAATATCAACTGGCACAATAGAAATTTAAATTGCATGAAGATAGCTTTTAATGCCATCTTCATGAGTAATGAGTGAAAGGTCTCTGCGCCTTTAAATAATGTTTCATTGTTGTCTTTTCATGTTTTTGGAAGCCACAAATATTGCTGAAACTAATAATAATTTCGTATTTGAGCAGTCAAATATGAAATTCCACAACAGAAATTTGAATAGCATGAAGTTAGCTTTTATTGCCATATTCATGTCTAAGGAGTGTAAATGAAGTTGCCTAGGTCAAAAATAGAACTATTTTTACTGGAGCGGAACAAACATATTTTACATGGTGATGTAATTACAAGCATTTAGATACACCTTGTGTTATTTTATTTGACGTTTATTTTTGGTCTTCCTCCTTTGCTTTTTCTAGTTATTCGTACTTCCTAGATTTTTTTACCGGTATGTTATCACTCATTATCTGTATATGTCCACATCATCCTGTTTTTTGTCTTTTCTATAAAGTTCACAATTTCTTCTATGTTCAATTCCGTTCTTATATTTTCATTTCTAATCCTATCTGTTCTTGTTACAACGGTTACCTTTCCGAGATATTTTATCTATATGGCTTCTACTCTACTTTTTTGCTTTTGATTTAATACCCATATTTTTCGAAGTTTCTATATCTTTTAGGTTGTATGCTTTTATAATATTAAGTTTTCTTCCCCCTTGCTTTTATTGTTTCTTTGAATGTTTCTCGTATTTTAGATACTAATAAGTAGTGATCAGTGCCTATTTCGCCTCCAATAATAGTACAAAAATCAATACAAACATTTTGTAATATTTCCAAATTTTCTGTTTGGTTGTTTAAACATGTTGTATTAGGTTCTTTCTTTATTAATTTATCTATTTCATATGCCTCTAATAAAATTTGTTAGTCTTTTGTTAATGTTGTGTAATAGTTTTTTGTTGGTGTTTATGTCGAAGGTGTGGTTGTTGAAATGTAAATGTCTTCCAAAATTTGATCTAGTTTTGTCTATGTTCTTTAATTCTTGTTTTGATGGCCCTTCCTGTTTCTCCAATGTATTTTGCACCGCAATCTATGCAGCTTTGTGCATAAACTTAATTTTTGTGTAAATTTTTAGTATGGTCTTTTGCCTTAAATAATTCTGTTTTATCGAGTTTTTGGTTCTAAATGAAATTTTAATATTATAGTTTATTAATGTTAGAATGTAGAATAATATCTCTTCTGTCTCTTCTGATTTAATTTTCAAGGAATTCAATGAATTTTTGGAAAACTTAATATTTGTAATGCTGAAAACCGTAATGAAATTATTTGTTCAGCGAGGAATTACTGAACTTTTCTGGAATACCTTCAAATTTGGTATTGAGGAATAAAAAATATTTACTGCTTTCGAGTACAAAATTACATTATTGCGAATGTTTTGAGTACTTTCAAGGTTTTGATGATCCAAACTTGTTCACTGCTATCCAGTACGGAATGAAATTATTGCATTTGTTTTGAGTAGGTACCTTTAAATTAGGATTTGATCATTCAAACTTTTTTACTGCTCTTCAGTCATAAATTTTATTATTGGAGATATATGTATTATCCGTAAGAAAATGATTGACTGTTCAGGGATAAAATGAAAGTACAGATGTTTTTGTAATGCCCTTAACTCTGAGTTTAAAGCATAACAACTTTATTGTCCTCTTTTGTTTTTTTTTAAATCTCAGTACGGAATGAAATTATTACATTTGTTTTGAGTAGGTACCTTTAAATTAGCATTTGATCATTCAAACTTTTTTACTGCTCTCCAGTCATTATTGCAGATGTGTGTATTACAAGTACGAAAATGATTGACTATCAGGGATTAAAATGAAAGTACAGATGTTGTTGTAATGCCCTTTACTCTGAGTTTAAACCATACAAACTTTATTGTCCTCATTTTAGTTTTTTTTAAATATCAGTACGGAATGAAATTATTGCATTTGTTTTGAGTAGGTACCTTTAAATTAGGATTTGATCATTCAAACTTTTTTACTGCTCTCCAGTCATAAATTATATTATTGCAGATATGTGTATTACAAGTACGAAAATGATTGACTATTCAGGGATTAAAATAAAAGTACAGATTTTTTTGTAATGCCCTCAACTCTGAGTTTATAGCATAAAAACTTTACTGTCTTCATTTTAGTTTTTTTTAAATCTCTTCAAATTTTAATACAAACTTAATCTGCGAATGTTTGATGAAACTTAAAAATAAAACATACTTGTTTTTCAGGTCGCTATAAATTACCCTGCATGTGCATATCGTAACAACGTTGTAAATTAGCATAAGGTTCATATAAAGCTATCAATGATAGCAAAATGAGTAAAAGCCGTCCTGCCAAGCGTCAATTTCATTTTATGCCAGGGCATTAAATCTAAAAGCAGTAAATTGATCATTAGAGTTACTTTGAAAAAAAAAGTTTAGGAAACGTTTAGGAAGTCAACGACAGACATAAACAGTAATCATGCTAATGGGAGCGATAAAGAGCCAACAAAAAATATGTGTTATACTAATGACTTTAAATATGTTATTAATATATTAGGTGCAACTTTTTATGGTCGATCAATAATAAAATATTCGTTAATTGTAGCAATTTTCTGGGCATTTACCAAATAATAAATGTATTTATTTTAAATTATTACAACAAACTAATAATAATAATTCAACATAAAAGTACCGTTCATTTTAAAGGAAACTGAAGTATACTCTGTTCCATTTTTATTTTTAACTAAGAATGCTGTGGTTTCTTTTTATAAAGTTTTACACATGAACACGAACAAAAATGATTTAATAGTGAAAAAATTATTAAATGTCAGATTTCCAACATCGTTGCCTAATTCATATGTTAAAATAATTAAATTATTGCTTCAACATTAAAGTGTGCTATTGTTTTAAATTATTAGTAAGTAAACCAATCATCAACAATATTTTATATTATTATTTGACTGATTTGCTTTTGTAAAATAAAAATAGCAAATCAATTCTGTGCTCAATAGATACTCAATTTGGTCGCAACATGTCATAAAATATAACCTCTTTTTTTTAATATAACTTATTTTTTCAAGTCTAGTGACTTTTTACATTGGTCAACAATACTGTCAACCTAACAGAGCCAACTTAGTTAAAAATAAAAATGGAACAGAGTTTACCTAATGATAATAATAATTTTCAAACATAAAAGTGCCGTTCATTTGGAAGAAACTGAAGTAATATTAATAATAATAATTCTCTAACATAAAAGTGCCGTTCATTTGGAAAGAAACTGAAGTAATAATAATAATTTTCTATCATAAAAGTGCTGTTCATTTGGAACGAAACTGAAGTAATATTAATAATAATAATTCTCTAACATAAAAGTGCCGTTTATTTGGAAGGCAATTGAATGAATACTAATAATAATAATATTTCTTTAACATAAATGTGTCGGTCTTTTTTAAGGAAACTGAATCAGGTATTCCAGTGTATTGTTAAATAGATAGAACGTAGTTTAACAAAGTAGAACTATCTCAACTTATTGGTTGCATTATTTGGAGCGAAAATCAAGCAGGAGGCTGTTTAGAGAATCATTACTACACATACTGGTTAGTCGTAGGCTTAACTCGTACACTTAACTAATAAATTGTAATGATTATTGTTAAAACCAATATAGTGAATTAATGTATGTTTAGTTGATGTGGGTACATTGTTTGGAAAAAAATCAATTTGTACATAAATGATTAAAAATCCAATTAGTCGTGTGGTTTATAACTGCATCAATGTATCAAATATGGAAATAGATTTTTAATAGCGGGCCGAATAAAGAAATAATAACGCGTAAAATTGCTGTTTATATTATTGCGATTGATTGGTGTGAAAGTTAAAATATTATTTCACACGCGCGCCGTAATTGTTTCGATTGAAAATTATTTCAATTCCGGCATTAACGTTATTTAATTTGAGTGTAATGTAATTGTGAAATGTTAGTGTTTTCTGATCGTGGATCCTGCTGCAGTAAGCCGCAATATGCATTAAATTGTGGGATAATGCATCAACATGAATGTCACCACATTCTAATTTATAACGTGTTTAATTAATTCCATTATATCTTCGATACCCCGTTTCCAGTGCGATTATAAAAATGTATGGCGCTGCATACAGCAGCTACTATGTGGAGGTTTATGTGCCACAAAAATGTGATAAAAATATTATACTAATAAAAAATAAAAATTCGCAAAAAAACAGCTTGTACGTATATCTATAGCATTAGCAAATTTCTTATATTTTATAGGTGCCTCAATAAGTTATAACTGCATCCTATTTTACTTATTTCGACCATAAACTAGATTACTAATATGTTTACTAATTTTCAATGTTTATTGCAAAAATCATGAGTGGTAGGTTTTAGGAAAAACGATTTATTAATTTCAATTTCGTAATTTCATAAACGGGTCTTAAAAATTTACATATTGCTATGTTATTCTATTGGGTTAGCCTCACGTTGGAGGCTAAAATGCTATGTTATATATTATCAATAATTATTATTTGCCCACGTTATGGATTCCAAAATGTGATGTTTTACTATTAAATCCCAGTTTCGGTTGTCGAAATGCTCTGTTATATTGGGTTCGCTCTTAATGTCAGGGTCGAGTAGGTTCCAATAAATTAGATAGACAGGTAAATTAAATTTAAATAAATTTATTCTAATTAAGTGAAATGTAAACAAACAAACAAAAACACTAAAATCAATATGAAACACGTAAACAAATGAAAACAAACGAAATCAACAACTAACAAATTATAACTTCTAATTTAATTAACAAAACTTCCCTAAATTGAACTCTAAATTGAACAATTAATGGATCTAAGTTAAATAAAATTGTATATTTCTACATTTGCAGTTTAGTTCTATTCACGGAACTGTATGTGTAATGGCAACTTGTAGTGACATTTTCCCCTCCTGGTTGCAATCTATCAAATTATGAGATATTTACTCCTCCGTTCTGCGAAATCCTATGATGATGATGTCCTCAGCGCGTCTTCGCATTGAGACGTGAGCTTTACCTGGAACGAATATAAACTGGGGCGTCTGGTGTCTTCGGTCATATTTATAACCAGACAGCCACTTTTCTATTATTGATTTTTCGTTTGTCGTTCGTCAGAACTTGAAAATTGAACTCCGACAATTCATAATCGTTGCCATGATGATCATTCAATATTGTATAATTTCTAATTTACTTTTTCAAATTCTCGCAAATCCAAATGTCTAATCCAAAATTTAATGCGATATTCATTACCTTGATTATATCACTCATAATGCTTTTCTTCCCTATTCTAGCGACCGCCTAATAGCTAATATTCAGAACTCGAATTGACTAATAAGTGATAATCACACTTGGTCCTCTGCACATCTGGTGTACTATGCTCTCAACTGAAATGTCATAATTAGACAAAATTCTCATCTCCAAGAATTACAAATACAAAATTGGCTACACACCTTTGCTCTACATCAGTGCTTCCATCGGTTTGAAAGTCTTCGAATTCTTTCTCAAAATCACTTAATGTTGCACTTTTGGATCTTTTATCCGTTGGCATGTTGATATTTTCAATAAATTGACTTATGAAGTGTACAAAACCAAGTACAAGTAGCAACTGAATGAATAAATAACAACTTAAACCAAAATGCTCCTGAAAACCCCACGCCCCCATTTATCAGTCCTCTTTCCTTGAATTCCTTAACACTTTCACTACCATCCATAAAGCAGGAATAAAGTCCATTAGGCAAATCTAGATCGTAAAATTTTGGGTCCATAATTGACTTCCAAGAAATGCAGATTTTCTTGTACGTATCAGTAATACATTAGTTGACAATTATGTACGTAGGTAATTAAGGCTTCCGCCCTTCAAACAGTTCAGTTTCAGATTTCAGCAGCTGCAAATTTGCAAATTTCTAAGAAAGTATTAAGTACCCTACCTACCAAAATATGCATTTTTGACCAAAAACGTTGAAAATATGCATTTAAGCCAAAAATGTTCAAAGTATGCCTTTATCCTTAATGTTGGCAAAAATATGCAATTGCATATGAACATATATCATCACAATATACATACATTTCTACTTGGGATTCATATCTTGGAATGACTATCAATATACTCAAAATCAAAATACATCACAATAATCAAAAACAATTTGATTTGAACCCACACAGTAGGTTCCTTACAATAAGCCCAAGATATGATTCATAATATTACCATATCATTGGAAAACAATAAAAATCTGACGATGACAAAATGTACTGTTCGATTGTTTTATTATTATTTTTAATTTTATAAACACTGCTGTAAAAACCGATTTTAGCATATTTAGAAAACTCAGTTTACCAATTAAGTAGGTTGTTCATTCACTGTATTTATTCTATAAATTATTGCAAGTGAATTGTGACTGACACATTTTAGATATTATGAATAAATGTACTTTAGCAAATATGAATTCAGTCCGGTTGACAATTATACATTATAAGTCAGTTTTCAATTCACTTTGAATATTAATTTAATTAATAAGTTTGAGTCAGTTTAGAATAGAGAATCCATTGAGAACTAATTCTGTTTGGAAATCACACACTTTTCTACTCTAAAAAACTAGCTAAAAATAAGTTTATATTCTAGTCCGTTTACAATCTGCTTAGCAAGTCTGACTATAAGTACTCAGTTCAGAACATTATTTGGGCAATGAACTTGATGAAACGATGAATTAATTAATATCTAGTTTTCAATATTTCTGTGGGTGCTTAAAATCGTTAGTGATTAGACATTGAGAACTAATTCTGTTTGGAAATCACAATCTACTCTAAATCTACTCTATAAAACTAGCTAAGAATAAATTTATATTCTACTCCGTTTACAATCTGCAAAGCAAGTCAGATTATAAGTATGATTTTAAGTCAGTTTTTAACTTGTAAGTTACTCAGTCCAAAACATTTATTGGGCAATGAACTTGATGAAACGATTAATTAATTGATATCTAGTTTTCAATATTTCTGTGGGTGCTTAAAATCGTTAGTGATTAGACATTGAGAACTAATTCTGTTTGGAAATCACAAACTTATCTACTCCAAAATAACTAACTAAAAATAAATTTATATTCTAGTCCGTTTACAATCTCCAAAGCAAGTCAGATTATAATTATGATCTTAAGTCAGTTTTTAACTTGTAAGTTACTCAGTTCAGAACAGTATTTGGGCAATGAACTTGATGAAACGATGAATTAATTAATATCCAGTTTTCAATATTTCTGTGTGTGCTTAAACTCGTTAGTGATTAGACATTGAGAACTAATTCTATTTGGAAATCACAAACTTATCTACTCTAAAAAACTAACTAAAAATAAATTTATATTCTAGTCCGTTTACAATCTGCAAAGCAAGTTAGATTATAAGTATGATTTTAAGTCAGTTTTTAACTTGTAAGTTACTCAGTTCAGAACATTTAATTGGGCAATGAACTTGATGAAACGATGAATTAATTAAAATCTAGTTTTCAATATTTCTGTGGGTGCTTAAAATCGTTAGTGATTAGACATTGAGAACTAATTCTGTTTGGAAATCACAAACTTATCTACTCTAAAAAAGTAACTAAAAATAAGTTTATATTCTAGTCCGTTTACAATCTGCAAAGAAAGTCTGATTATAAGTATGATTTTAAGTTAGTTTTTAACTTGTAAGTTACTCAGTTCAGAACATTTAATTGGGCAATGAACTTGATAAAACGATGAATTAATATCTAGTTTTCAATATTTCTGTGGGTGCTTATAATCGTTAGTAATTAGACATTGAGAACTAATTCTGTTTGGAAATCACAAATTTCTCTACTCTAAAAAACTAACTAAAAATAAATTTATATTCTAGTTCGTTTACAATCTGCAAAGCAAGTCTGATTATAAGTATGATTTTAAGTCAGTTTTTAACTTGTAAGTTACTCTGTTCAGAACATTAATTGGGCAATGAACTTGATGAAACGATTAATTATTTAATATTAGTTTTCAATATTTCTGTGGGTGCTTAAAATCGTTAGTGATAGATACTTGTCTACATACGACAAGCTTGTAGTAAATGTGATTACCGTCAAATTTTAATTATTCTCTTAGGGAGCAGCAAAAATAACGCATCACTTTATTTGTGCAATTCATGGTGTGGCACTCACATATGAAATCTGTAGGTGACATTGGGCGCAAGACCCTAATAAACTTTACGACACTTTATTTTATTTTTGCAGAGTTCTACATCAAACTTTGTGTTTTATGCGGGAGCTAAAAAATCCATATCACTTATTTTTTAAGATCAGTGCACGTGCATGAAACATGGACGTAATGCGCCGCATTAGGCGGACACAAAAAAAGCGGCCGCGGAATAATTTACGTGTACACAGACTAACACACAGAAAAATGTATCAGTTATAAAAGCAATTAAAACGGTGCCCAAATATTACCGGACGACAGGTGAATTATTCGGGCATACATACATAAATTTACTACGCGTTTCGCCTATTACTTTCATTTACATTTAACCCCGAAATTGAAAGCGGGGGTGGCCTGATCTTTAGATAATAGATAAAGCGGTCATGGAATGAATGAATGGTCAGCGCGGAGGGAACATTCAACTAGTGTCAGCTTAAGGGATCCATGTTAGAGGCGAAAAAGGACGAAGGAATGTGCCTGTGGCCTCATGTAATCGATTCGTTTAAAACGCCCAATTTACAAAATAAAATTGCACTCACCGTTTTTTATTTTTTAGAATAATTAAACATTTTATTGAGTTGACCCCTATGGAATCGATAGTGGACAAAAGAAAATATTGTTTTAAAAAAGCCCGGCTTGTCCTAAGGGCAGCGCCGGTGACGTCATCGAACATTTATTTGGAACAATATCTCTGGAGATTTAACGATTGTAAAAATGCGGACCAGTAATTTCAGTAGGTACATATGAGACTAACATAAAACTCTACACAGTTGTAAATTATTGATCTGGACTCCCCTTTATTTATTTTAGCCACCCTAATTTATATTCCTACATACAGAACCATTGGTTGATAGCTTTTATTGTTTAAAACACCAGGCGATTTATGCATCAAGTAAATTCGAAACTTTTTCGCGATGTAATAATTTCGTTTTTTCACATCAGTATTTCCGCGAACGCCCGAACTACTGATCTGAAAACTGCGGAATAACGGAAAATATTTTTTACTCAGTTTAATTATTAACTCCCATGGAACAACGCAGCTCCCAGAAAAATAAATCAATACGCGCATATCCGTCTGCAACTTTACTAAATTTAATTACGCCCCGCACTGAAATAGTTTCTTTACCGCACATATAAATTACTAATCTATTTGCGACCTATAAAATATTAATTAGAAATGGAAATACTATCGAGGCACATTAAAGTACAATTTAGAAAGGTGTATTATTAAGCTGCTTTGGTTTGCAAATTTGCAATTTGTATGAAATACTGTTTCATTGCTATAAAAAGATCGGAAACAAAGGCTACTTACTCATTGTTGTTTAAAGTGGCGAAGCGTGACTTTGGGAAAACGTTAACATTTTATTAATACATTTATAATTAGTCCGAGCCGATGCGATGAACGCCGTACACGAAAACCAATCCTTCCCCGGTGTTCGTGAATCTATTAATATTTACATCGGTTACGTGCATATTTTAAAACTAGCCGCAATTAACTTTTTCCTCCTGATTTATTCTTAAGAAACCGCGTGCGCAACATATGATTTAAATGTGAAAACTAGAGACACTCTTTCATGCAAACATCTAATAGGAAACAGTAACAATGCCGGCTATTGTGCTTCAAGATCCCAATCTTCGATAGTTCCTTTAAATCAGATCTAAACGCGGCATTTTCATAAAAAAAAAACAGACCGGCATTAAAACAATTGTAAATAACCTCTGAAGAAAGCAATAAACTGGCCATAAAGAATCCCAGATATACATATTATTGCATCAACAGCTTTTACACCGGCAACATAACGTTTGTTAACGCACATAAAAGATACGAATGTAATTATGAAATACCTTTCCATCGCGGATGGGAGGAAGAAATTCGTATGCGGGAGTACAATGACGATTCGGTAGCTGTTTGTATGCACAGAAATATCCCCCATTGTTGACAGTGAAGGCACTGTGTAATGGCTAAATGTTAATGTAATTTTAAATTAGATATAATAATTATTATGGGTAATTGGATTTATCTAGAATTTTGTTTCAGATACATTTATACATTTTTAAATGCGGAGATAGGTAAATTATGCGGGTCGTCGGCCATAACATTAACTTACGACCAAATATACAGAAATTAATAATTACGTATAATTCGGGATAAATGCGATTACACAAATGCAGACTGGAAATACACTACGAATGACATTTATTATATTACTATAAATTTTAATATTTTATCACAAATGACTCCAGCCTAATGACAAATCACAATTAAGTACATTAATAAAGTTAACGTGTTTTATTTATAATTTTTATAATTCAACATTTATCTCGAAGTAAACGCCACAACCATTCTAAATAAATATTTTATCGTATTAGCTGAAAATGCAATAATTTTATTATTAATTAACAAATTATAAAAATTGGCTAAATCATTTTTTCAAACTTTAAGAAATTATAAATTACAAAATTTTGCTGATATTGACGAGATACATTTGAACAAACGAAATTTATATATCAAATAATTCATAAAATATATTGCTTCAATTTTATACAGGATTTTATGAGACTAATAAAAGTCACAAATTGCTTCTTTGACAGATTTTATTTGTAATTTTACGTTTTTTTTTTAAATTAGTTTTTATAATACGTAGAATATTCTATAATATATATACGATATATTGGGTAATCTATTTTGTAGTCAATAGTTTTTGGCGAGGTATGTTTTTGGTTTTCTGTATGACCTGTAACAGAATGATTGTTTATTCTTCATTCTTCCAAATTTCGTCCTTCACTCATTTTCGGGCGTAAGTTATGGCATATGTTGTCGTTCTTTAATGTTCTCTTATTATTCCTGATCTGCACGTGATAAAATCATTATACAGGGTGTTACGGAAGTCGACCGAAAAATTTCTAGGGGTGGATCAGGGAGATAAATTAAGTCGAATTATTTTGCCATTTTTTATTTAGATGGTTTTGTTTCTTTTTTAGTACCTATACAGGGTGTCACCTAAAATTGAATGGGATTGCATGGGTATCTTTCTTACTTTGAAAGCTAGAGATCTGGTTAAATGGGCAATGTTATGCAGATTTGTATGCTGGTTCAGATTATGTTGAAATATGTTCAAAAGTCCCAGCAGTTTAGAAATAAAAAAAAAAACCCTAAAAATCGGGATTTTCTAAAAACTCCGATATTTCCATAATTATTAAAGACGGAAATAACTTTAAAACAAAAGTTACTTGATTCGATCGCACAAACTTAAGAATCAAGTCAAAACAAAAGTCAAGATTGCGGTTTCCGAGATATTAATAGCAACTTTTTTATTTTACATGGCCACCATATTTGATTTTTAAACATCTAATTCGATTTTTTTCTCTTTTAAACGATGTATAACAACCTATGTCAAAATAAAAAAATATGGGAAATATCAATTGTTCCAATTTTTATTCTATAAACTATTTTTAAAACTTGTTTTGACTTGATTGTCAAGTTTGTGAGATCGAATCAAGTAACTTCCATTTTAAACTATTTTCCTCATCTTTAATAATTATGAATATATCCTTCTCGACATCTGAGTTTTTGGAAAATCGCGATTTTTAGTTTTTTTAGAATAACTTCTAAACTAGTCGGACTTTTTGAAAATTTTCAACATAATCTCAACCAGCGTATAAAACTTCACAATATTACCCATTTTTCCCGATCTCTAGCTTTAATAATAACCCATGCAATCCTATTCTATTTAGGACACCCTGTATAGTGTCAAAATTTGATCACAAAGTTGAAAGCGTCACATTTAAAAGTAATGCAAGTAACGTGCTAGATTTCGAAAATCAATGCATTATCTACATTTAATTAGCAGTTCCAAACATATGCAGCACCAATTTTAATACGGATTTAGGGGGAAACAAACTATGCACCTAAGCGGAAAGTAGCAAAGGAATAGTCGACCTCATTTTGTACCCTGATTCACCCCTAGAAAGTTTTCGCTCGACTTCCCTAACACCCTGTATACATATTGTTAATATTGTACGTATTGTATATATTGTTAATTGTTACAATCTTTTAAAACAATGCATTTTATAGGCCGCTTTATATATTTGAAATAGTTAGTTAGGTAAAAGAAATTGGCACTGATTGGCATTATTGTACAATTGTATGCAAATATGGTTGCATGCCTCATGATATAAAAAAAGTGCATTACCATTAAGTTTTGAAGTGTGTCTCTTATGGGTGATTTTTTAGCGCACCAACAAACTTTGAGTAATGAAAACTCATGTAGTTTTAAGAAGATAAAATTATATGAACGTATGTCCTAATCGATTAGTTCATGAATTAGAAGATCACTAAGATCTAAATATTCATTGAATTAGGAAAGTCGCTCGTTCTATAAAAACCATGTGAGACTGAGAAAAAATTGAATTTTAGAAAATTCTACAAAGTTCCACCACGAACTAAAAATCTATAAAATAATATATAAAAAAATAAGTGAGACTTTTTGAAACTGCTACTAAAATTTCCTTATGGTGATATAAAAATATAATATTAAAGTCATTCCTTCTATAAAAAATTCGAGAAACTCAAAAAAATGTAAATTTTCAAAATTCTACTAACATTCTAGCATTAGGATCTAAAAAATCATTAAAAATACAAAATTCAAGTCATTTTTCAATACAAAAAACGCGCAGTTCTGAGAAAAAATGGATTTTTTTTGAAAATTTTACTACAATTCCTTCAAGGTAATATAAAAATCCAATAATACAATAAATGATTCATGTCACTTCTATAAAAATACGTGAGACAGAAAACAAACACAAACGTTGAAAATTTTACCAAAACTCCACCATGATCTAAAAATTTAATAAAAACTATAAAACTCATGTCATTTCTTTATAAAAAACATGCGAAACTGCGAAAAAAAGTAATTTTAGGAAATTGTACTCAAATTCTATCATGATCTAAATATCCATTAAAAGAAAAATAAAATTCGAGACATTCTTCTATAAAAAGTACGGAGACAGAAAAGAAATACAACTTTGAAAATTATATTAAAAATCCACCTCGATGTTCTAAAAATATAATAAAAACCATAACATATAAGTCACTTCTTCTATAAAAAACATTGTTACAGTCTCACGTATTTTTATAGAAGAAATGACTTGCATTTTTTATTTTGTTACTGGATTTTTAGATTATCGTGATAGAATTTTAGTAGTATTTTCAAAAATCCCATTTTCTTTCAGAGTTGCGTATTTTTTATGGAAGGAACAACTTAAATTTTGTATTATTTTTGTAATGTATTTTTAGATTATCGTGTTGGAATTTTAGTAGAAGTTTCAAAAAGTCTTACATGTTATTTTTTATATATATAATTTTATGGATTTTTATTTTATGGTGGAATTTTAGTAGAAGTTTCAAAAGGTTGCGCGTTTTTTACTATTAAAAATGACTTGAATTTTGTATTTTTAATAGCTTTTGGATGGTAATGGTCATGATTTGATAGTAAAAATTAAAAAAAAAAATTCAGTTACACGATTTTATTTAGAACCAATGAAACTGAGAAAACAAAAGCAATTTTAAGGAATTGTACTAAAATTCCATTGTTATATAAATATCCATTAAAAAATATTAAATTCAAGTAATTTGTGCTATAAAAAAACATGAGAAAAATATGGCAATTTTATAAAATTCTACTAAAATTCCACCATAAACTAAAAATCCATAAAATAATATATAAAAACAATATATAAAATACGTGAGTACCTTAGAAACTTTTACTATAATTTCTTCTATAAAAACTCGGAGACTCTGAATAAATAGAATAGTAAAATACAAGTTTCAAATATAATAAAATAATATGAAAATCTATCATTTCTTCTATAAACAATACGTGCACTAAGAAAAAAAAATGCGTTCGTTTTAAACTAGTAATAAATTCCATTACGATTATCCAAAAATCCGTTAAAAATACAAAATTCAAGTAATTTTTGCTATAAAAAACATGCGAATTTTATAAGATTTTACTAAAATTCCACCATAAACTAAAATACATATAAATAAAAAAATATATATATAAAAATTACGAGAGACTTTTTGAAACTTCTACTAAAATTCCACCATAAACTAAAAATCCATAAAATTAAATATAAAAAATATATATAAAAAAATACGTGAGACGTTTTGAAACATCTATTAAAATTCCATCACGATGATCTAAAAATCCATTACAAAAATATAAAATTCAAGTTGTTCCTTCTATAAAAAATACGCTAGATGAGAAAAAAAGTACAATTTTCGAAACTGATGGCATAAATCCATCGCGATTATTAAAAATCCATTCAAAACTGTAGAATTCACGTCATTTCTTCTATAAAAAATATGCGAAACTTTGGAGCAATTTAAATCATACGTTTGAGATTTTAATGGAAATTAACGTTTGTAGAGTTTTCATGTAGGTACTTTTTTGTAATCTCTTAAGAGCATATGCAAATTTACTCAAACAAGACTACGTTTTATTTTATATACATTTTGAGTGCTATTTGGGCATTTTTATTGTTTTTTTCATTAAATCTTCACAAGAAGCTTTGTATTTAATGTTTTTATACTATACAGGATGTTTTATAATAGGTGTAAAAATCTGTGCCACCTTATTCGGTAAGTTATTTTAAGATAAAAATATCGCAAGGACATCAACGCGAGTTAAATATTAACTCGGGGTTATAAATTTCACTCGGGGTTAATCTTAAAAATGACCTACACCAGATCAGAACTAAAACATAAAATGCGAGTTATATGAACTTGATTCCTTCACAAGTGACCTGTTTTATTATACTTGAGGGGTTTTGTTGCTTTACGTTACTCCACATCATCAAACTTTGATGCTGCTAATTAGAAACGTCACTCTGATATAAATATAACTCAGGGTTACATAACCCGAGTTAAAACAATGTTGATGCAACCGGGCAAAGTGTAAAATTTAAATAATTGCACATTTGAGTATCAACCCTGCGGATGTTAAATATTTAATATACAGAATTACTAAATTTTCGATTGAAAGTGGCAAAATATACATAAGATTTTAAAATTTAACTGCATCGCGTCCAATATATCCAATTCTAGATTTTAACAATGAAAATCTATCAAATTTTCAATTGAATATGTCAAAATCTGCCAAATTTTAAACCGTAATTTACCCAATCCGTAAAAATCTGTTATTTTTTTTTCCAAATGTGAAAATGTGAAAATCCGCAAATTTTAAGATGCAACTGTCAAAATGTTCAAACTCAGCTGTCGCAAGTCTTTCAAACTTTCAATTGCACTTATTCATCGAAACTAAAACCAACAACAGTCAAAATCTATCAAACGTGTTGAGAATACAAGTGTAGATTCCCCTCACTCACGTTAGGATGATTTTTAGCTCACCAACAAATTTTCAGAGATGAAAACTCATGTAATTTTAAGAAAAAAAAGTTTATATAAACCTATGACCGATTGTCCAAAATCGATTAGTTAATAAATTAGAAGACTTCAAAGTTTTCTAATCTTATATCTTCTCAAAGTTTGTAATGCGATTTTATAACAAGAGATGGAGCTCGCACGCTTCGCTCGTGCATTACTATACTATGGTTGGGTCACAAAAGCGACAGGATTTAGATTTTGGAATTCACTTTCGGAAGCATTAGACTGATGAGACCCACAAGTTCGAAAACGGTCTCCAGTTGTCCGCAGAGTACACTTTCTAAATTAGTTTATATTCGATGTACAATAGTTTCAAAGTTAAATCAAAGTTTTCTAATCTTATATCTTCTCAAAGTTTGTAATGTGATTTTGTAACAAGAGATGGAGCTCACACGCTTCTCTCATGCATTACTATACCATGGTTGGGTCACAAAAGTGACAGGATGTAGATTTTGGAATTCACTTTCGGAAGCACTAGACTGATGAGACCCACAAGTTCGAAACCGGTCTCCAGTTGTCCGCAGAGTACACTTTCTAAATTAGTTAATATTGGATGTACAATAGAAAACTTTGAAGTATTCTAATTTATTAACTAATCTATTTTGACAGTGATCATAAGTCTATATAAACTTTTTTTCTTAAAATTACATGAGTTTGTGAACGGTTCTTTTTTTAATATGTATTCTTTTATTATATTGTGTAATGACAATTGTAAGGCTGCAAAGCCATTAACATGAAATAAATTGAATTGAATTGAATTGAGTTTTCACATCTCAAAGTTTGTTGGTCAGCTTAAAAATCACCCTGTATATTAAATATATAACATACCAAGTAGGTTATATATTATACTCTCTATATTCAATATTTCCAATTACAAGAAACTGAGGGAAAAAAGAATTTTCGGAAATTCTAAAATTCCATAAAAAAACATAAAATACAACTTCAAGAATTACTTCGAGATTTAAATACTAACGCATTGCTCAAAATGCCCAAACTCAATTAAATTTTGCGTGTACAGTAATACATGCAGGGGAAGGAGTATTCCAGATTCTTAATAATTTATTGGGTGGAGCGTCATGAAATCACGAGATTTGGGTGGAAGAGATTTTATATTTACAGTTTGTTGTCGGGTAATCACGAGGACACTGGACATCCATTATGTAATAAATTACATTCTTCATTTAATTTGTCCAAATTAATGTGATAGTAAAACGGAGCTCGTGGTATCGAAATTTGCTTAATTATTACTTGATCACATTTTACGTTCTTAATAATTTTCTACGATTATCTATACAATTTTCGTGTAGTAAATTAAATTCTTTCATTAATTCGTCCAAAATAACCTGATAATAAAACGGGGCTTGCAGTAGGTACTGAAACGTACCTGATTATTATTTGATTTCAATAGAATGCTTTAATTGGCCCATAATTAGCAAGGAGAATGTAATTATAATATACCGGGAATCAATAAAACGAAGAATGCATGTTTTAAACAAATAAACTCTCCCGCAAAGCAACCGCGTGGTAATGTGAAATCTTTTACTGTGACGATTTTATGTAATTGTCAATAAGTTTTAATATCTTTCTGCAGTTATTAAGACCCCACAAGAAGATGTTTGCAGTATTTGCAAGGTAAGGAAGGATTTTCAATAAAGTATTAATCAAGCCAGTTGGCGCTTTACATATTGTGTACGGCATATAAATGTATTGTGATTATAGAATGGTGTACATGACTTTGCGTTGGCGTTAAAATAAATGGGATTCTAATCTGAATCTAGGCACAATCACGTTCTATGAATATAACATTATTTAATGCGAGTTATTAGTTAGTTTTTCTATCAATTTAAATGTGATTACAGTCAAAAGTGACACGGAATTCATCGACTGAAAATACGTATTTACATTAAATACATTTAACGTTAAATATAGCATAGATTTACGTGACGATAATGGACAATTACATAAATAATTGTTTTGTAACATACCTGCAGTCATGTTTAATATGTAAGTGCGGTATTGATCGGTTTAAGTGAAAAAAAAAATCCGTCAATTTTAATAACAAAATGTGTAATCAATTTAAATCCTCTCCGCGATGTAAATTATGTTATATTAAGATTGATAAATTAAAGAGTGAATATATTTCGCGCTAATGAATGTAATTAGTCGAAAATAAATCTAGGGAAAATTTTAAGAGAATGAAGGGTTACGGCGGGCAGTGTTTTTAATTTAAATATATCTATACAGCAGGGCGCTGGGGAAAATGTGCGTTCCGTGTAAAATTTAATAAAATTAAATATATAAATATTAATCTTGCAGTTGGAGAATATAAAAAGGGCGAGGTTTAATTTAATCAGTCGCCGGGAGTAATTTCTGCACTGTGAGTGCGTCTTCATTCCCTTGGTTACTCCGCGAACCGCTAATATATTTTAGATGAGTGCAGTATATTTTTACGACGGCTCGACCGAATCTTGGTAAACTTTCTTGCAATACACATTTATATAGGAGAGCTCATTTCGGTGCGTTTATATTTAATAGTATATCTCCCCGCGTATATCGTACACTTCTGGCGGGGTATAAATATCTGTATGCATGTAGATTGTCCTTTATAGTACACGTCTCATCACGGGATAATGTATCTTATAGTCAGTCAACATTAAGAAGGGAAGATACACATCGCTTTAGGCCGTAAAAGTTATGATACAGTTTAAAATTGTATATTTCTTAGGCCGTTTTATAACGCATATGTAAATATCTGGCACTCTCCTGCGACCGTATATGCGCGCAATACATCTATCGAGCCGTGGCAATATTACTCCCAATAGATCTGTATTTCCTACCGTTAACGAAATTGTAATTGCTTTTAGTTTATACAGCGGCGTATTTAAATAATTGATCACATATATTTGATAGAACCCACTGGGAAATATTTTTTACGGCCACTTAAGTTTTACATTCGCGTACTATTAAAACCTTTTTCGAAATTTTATTATCTCTACCTGCAATCCACTAATATAAACATTTTAGACGTAATTAAGTTATATGATTAACGTGCACACCTCTTTTACATCTAAAATTGGACCGAAAAAACACCACTCCTGGTTAATATTCAGCGGAGCATTGCCTTCATTCGGACGCTATATAAAATATTTTTAGACTGCATACCTATTTACCAAAATAGCAGGTATTTTACTTTATTTATTAAAGGCATTAAAATTTTACAGTCCCCTACTAAAAACCTTATAATTCCCGATTGTAAACGCGGCTCTCATCATGTTTAAATAAATGCGATTACATTTTAATGTGCAACAATAAAACATACCTCACTCACGTGCCCATAAAACAAATAGAATTATAAATTTTTTACTCGCTGATAATAAATACTGATTTCATTTCACCCCACTTCCAATCAATAATATATTGATGTGACATGGAACAGCATAACTTAATTATTAATGAATATTGATTAATAATTACTTGTCGTTTTTACGAGTCTTCATAGTGAAAAATTATTAAATCAGCAAAGTAATTATTAATTAATATTCATTAATTTCGAAATTGATTTCATAACGCAATCTCTTCTGGACATCTGGACTTCCGCTTCGGTAATTATCGGAATCGATAATTAATTCAGCGCGGCACTTAATATTTTTAATTTTATTACGCTATTATATTATAAGGTGTGTACCATATCCTACTTCTAGATGCATTCGACTCACTGGGGTTTGGCTTTGTAATAACTGTATAAACATGAATCGTGCTGCTGCAGCAGTAATGATAATAATTCTTTTTCTATTCCCGGGCTACTCCACCCTGGCGATATTGACTCGATCGTTGAAGAGAATAATATTACGTCTAGTAATCATAATAGCTGCACAGCGTGCAGCGATGGAGTAAAATTAGCTCACTTAAGATTCTACTTCGAGCAGGCGGAAGTTGAACAAATTTATTAAATTAAATAGCACATATTCGATGCAGTAATACAAATAGCATAGTAATGTACAATATTTGAGTAAACTGGTAATTACATTTTAATTAAAACTGAAATTCCAACACAAATTGTGGTTCTGTCTTAAGGCTGTTCGAACCCCCTCAAATTTCTGTTTCCTAAATTTCTTCTATTAAAAGTTAACATAAAGCCACCAAATTTTGCACAGCTTTCTAAAATATTATTATCTACAATGTCACAAAGCATTTTTTTCAATAAAAATTATTGTTAATAAAATATATCAATCATTGTGACATATTGAAAAAAAAAGTGAAGCTGTCAGCAAATCAATTTTCAACACTATTTCTTTTTTGAGTTTTTTTAATATTACTAATAATTAATCAATCATTTGAGAAATACAATTGCAAAAATCAGCATCCATCTTGGATGTACTGAGCGTGGGATGTGACTAAGCATGATACAACGCGGACCCTCGTCTTTGGGATCCAGTCACCCTGTATTGAGTAGTTTTTGCAAACAAAATATTACATACGACATACAAATGTCGTTATAAATTATATAGCAATTTCTTTTAAAACTCAACAATTTCTTCATACTTAATTAAAATTCTACATATTGCAAAATTTGCAAAAATTGCAACAATTTACTAATAATTCACAAAACTAAATGAATAGCGCCTAAAATTCTCTTAACAATATTCGAATTACGGACCTCCTTTGATATCTTCAGATAATTAAGCTGATGACAGCTGTTTGGTTATCTCAAATGACTAGCTGATGACAAACTTATCCTATGACCTATTTGATGACCTTAAATAACTATTTGATGACATCTTTCTGCTGTCACATCTTTGATACGTTAGAAAACGTTGATGACCTTAGACCTTGAGTGTCCACTTGATGTCCACAAAATATTTTTTACCGGATGATCTATAACCTTGGATCTTATTTTGTGACTTTGTGTTTTAAATATGTATTGGATTTCGTATTTCGTATTTTATACTTTTATATTTTATACTTTTTTATACTTTATGACCTGCGTAAGACGTATTTGTCAGTAGCACCAATAAAGATTATTATTATTATTATTAATGATGACCTTAATACTTAACATATTTCTAGACTGTCATTTCAGAAAAGTTTCATTTCTTTCTTGGGCAATTATTTCAAAAATGTTTCATACCTTTCTTGTGCAACTGTTTCAAATATGATTCATTTCTTTCTCGTGCAATTAAGTACCTTTTGTAGAAAACATGATCAGTTAGAGTTATAAATATAACACAATTCACAACTGGGGCCATACATTTTACAAACTTAACTTTCTTGTGCAATTAAGTACCGTTTTTAGAAAATATAATCTGTTATATTTATAAATATAAACAATTCACAACTGGGGCCAAACATTTTACAAACTTAACAGTTTAATTTGAAGATTCATCGAATTTGAAAAATTGCCTGCAGGTGACGGATTTGAAGTGCTTCACTTAAATGAAGTGTAGATTTAGTTTTCGCAGAATAAAATTTGGCATGTTTTGATAGTTGCAGTCGAAAATATGACAGATTTGGCGTGATTACACAAGAAAAGGAAGATTTTTATTGAAAATCAGTGAAACAAGTAAACTAAATATACAGGGTGAGTTTTTTCCATTTTAAGCATTGGATATCTCGGAAACCCTAAAACATAGAAATTCGGTTAAGTCAGCAAAGAGTTGTCATTTTTAAAAACCTTATGCAAGATATGCTTTTGTTTAAAAAAAAAACATCGTTTTTTTAGTTCTAATGCAAACATTTTTTTTTAAATGGCAGTCATAGTTTTCTTTGATTTTTTTTAAAAGGACATTTTTTCTCTTTATAACGATACAAGATTTGCTATACTTACTTTCAGAAATAAATGAGATGCTGGAATTTTCGTTGTATAATTTGAATAGAATTTAGTATAATTAGAACAGAAAAATTAATAGAATAGAGTAGAAGAAAAAACAAGTTTTCTATGGCAAACTCTTGCTACTCTCAATAATACAAATAGTCAAAATTAAGTACATAATACTTAAATGAACTGTAGATTTAGATATGACAGATTTGGCGTAATTACACAAGAAAAGGAAGATTTTTATTGAAAATCAGTGAAACAAATAAACAAAATATGCAGGATGAGTTTTTTTCCATTTTAAGCATTGGGATCTCGGAAACCCTAAAACATAGAGATTCGTTTAAGTCAGCAAAGAGTTGTCATTTTAAGACCTTATGCAAGATATAAACATAGTTTTTTAGTTATAATGCAAACTATTTTTTTTAAATGGCAGTTATAATTGGCCATGATATTTTTTAAAAGTACATTTTTTCTCTTTATAACGATACAAGATTGCTATACTTACTTTCAGAAATAAATGAGATGCTGGAATTTTCGTTGTATAATTTGAATAGAATTTAGTATAATTAGAACAGAAAAATTAATAATAAAGTAGAAGAAAAAAAAGTTGTCTATGGCAAACTCTGTTTTTGCTACTCTCAATAATACAAATAGTCCTGTATCGTGTTTATTTGTCAAAGTAAGTAATACTTTTCATAAAGTAAATTTTTGAAGATGGCCTTTATTTATCAAAGTAAGTACAGCAAACCATGTATCGTTATAAAGAGAAAAAATTGTCCTTTTTAAAAATGTCTAAGCCAACTATGACTGCCATTAAAAAAACAAAGGTGTTATTATAACTAAAAAACGTGGCCTTTTTTCAAAAACCAACAGCATATACACAAGCTCATATACACAAGCTCTTAAAATGACACTCTTTCCTCATTAACAGAATCTCTATGTCTTATGGTTTCCGAGATCCCATTGCTGAATGGGATGGATTTATCCATGAAAAAAAAAAAACTCACCCTGTATAGGTATTTTAATTTAAAAGACCATATTTATACTCATATAAGTATGAATATAAGTATAGGTCTCCAATTACGAATAGAAATTCAAAAATTCATTATATAATATATAATACAAAATAACTTCAAAATTTATAGATATTTTAAATTAAAACATCATATTTATACACATATACAGGGTGTTAATACTAAGTTGTAATACCCGAAAGTGGCAGTTAGAATTCATTGAAACAAATAACTTTTCTTAGTTCAAATTTTTCAATTGGAGCCTAAGTTCATAGTTATTGGCGTTTTTTTGGTTTTTCCAAAAATCGTCATTACTCCCTTATTTGAAGGAATATTTAAAAAATACAAAAACTTTCAGCATTTGCTTTCGGTTCTCTAAAACATTATTATATTTACAATTATTTTCTATTCGATCAAATAACAAAATGGCGCCCAATCGAAAATTTCAAAACAAGATATTTTGAAAACCACTCGATCGATTTTTCAAAATAAAATATTCATAAAATCCATAAACTATCCTATTAACATAACATTACATTAACATAACATTACATAACATTAACATGACATTACATTAACATAACATTTGTCTGTAACATTTATTTCGATCTGCCTAAAAAAGTTTGTATTCAGATTGAATTAGGTACAAGATAAATTTTAACAAACTGCAACAATTTCAATGAGTTCTAACTGCCATTTTCGGGTATTACAACTTAGTAATAACACTCTGTATAATATACAATAACTTAATAACTAAATTTTAGTTCTTAAACTTTTATCCGACTTATTTTTATCAAAGTCCAACATATTTTATAATGGAAGTCTTCAGATCTTAAATTTTCAATTGAAATTGTTAAAATTTATCAATTTTTCCAACGCATCTGGCAAATATCTTAATTTTTAGCACCACCTGATAAGATTTCGTCCATTATGGTCGAAAAATTAAAAAAACTGTTAAAATTTATCAAATTTCTCAATGCATCTGACAATTTTCCATTTTTTTATCTGATAAGATTTGGACGATTTTGACCGAAAATTTTATCAAATTTGGACATTTCGGGTTACTTTTCTTTAAAGATTGGCACAGCTGGTGATAAATACTACTTACATTAAATACAGTTGAAAATATTTTGACAGTTTCAGTTAAATAATACTTTATTATCGCACATTTTTAATGTGGCCATTGCGCCCGTAAAAATAAACTTTTGAATTTTATTTGTGAATTCGGTTACAAAAAAAAAAAGTGGACTTCAATACAATTGATTAATGTTAACACCAAAGTGATCAATTGAAGTTGACCATTTAAAATACATAGTAAAAAATCTTGTTTTCTTAAAAAAAACACAACTTTTTGAGTTTATGAGAAAAAAAAAATCGTTTCTTTCCAAATCTTTTCAGTTTTGGACGTCTTATAAGGTGCTGCGTTAGAAAAAGTAATAATTTTAAAATCTTCAAAACGGCGAAAGCTTAAATATGGACTATAACATTCATCTTAGAACCTGTAATACTTTTTGATATAAATATTGAAGGATTTATTTCTCGTAGATTTTTAAGATCACTGGTTATGGATGTAGTGTCAAACATCTAATTAAAAAAAAATGTAAACAAAATAAAATGGCCGACATAAAAAAAATAGTTTTCCACATAATTTGAATGTTTGATCTGCAACACAATATTTGGACGTTTAGGAGGGGGTCTCCAATTACGAATAGAAATTCAAAATATCATTATTCGAAACGTCAGATCCTAAAAGCTGAAAAAACAGTTTTCCACAATATGCTTGAGCTGAAACACAGTACCTACTCTGGTGTTTTGGGGGTTGCTATTTAGTGATATAAACTGACAAATTTAAATTTCCAAAAATGCTTACTTCAAAAGTTACACGCAAATTTGAAAATTATCAAATGTAGATTTTGCATTTTTTTTAAGTTTTGAGATCCATCCTGATTTTTTTGAATTTTGATGAGACCAAGTATATTTGATTAATTGTAAATGAACTAGTTTCGAGCTGTGGGTCATTTTCAGCATACGTCCAGATCTTTATTTTAGACAAAGGAAACATTTTTATATGTTACAAATGGTTACAATATACAGCGTGAGGTTTTTTTAATTTTAAGCATTGGGATCTTGGAAACCGTGACATAGAGATTCGGTTAAATGAGGAAAAAGTTGTCGTTTTTAGAGCTTATGCAAGATATGCTTTAGTTTTTTGAAAAAAGACAGTTTTTCAGTTATAATACAAACTTTTTTTTTAATGGCAGTCATAGTTGTCTTTGCCATTTTTAAAAAGGACATTTTTTTCTCTTTATAGCGATACAAGGTTTGCTATACTTACTTTGATAAATTAAGGGAATTTTCGAAAATTAACTTGAAAATGAAAACTAGTGCTTACTTTGACAAATAAACACGATACACGACTATTTGTATTATTGAGAGTAGCAAAAACAGAGTCTGCCTTGGAAATTTTTGTTTTCTTACTACGAGAATTCTATTAATTTTTCTATTCTAATTATACTAAATTCTACTCAAATTATACAACGAAAATTCCTGCATGTCATTTATTTATGAAAGTAAGTATAGAACACCTTATATCATTATAAAGAGAAAAAGAATGTCCTTTTTAAAAATGTCAAAGGCAACTATGAGTACTATTTAAAAAAAAAAAGTTTGTATTATAACTCAAAAACTATGTTTGTTTTAAATAAATAAAAGTATATCTTGCATAAGCTCTTAAAATTACAAGTCTTAGTCATTTAACCTAATCTCTATGTTTTATGGTTTCCGAGATCCCATAGCCTAAAATGAAAAAAAACACCCTGTATACAGATATTATAGTAATTACAGTCAAGAAATGCCAGTTTTACGTGGTTATAAGTTTTTGTTGTTAAGTTAAATTTTGGAAGTCCCCGAAGTCGAGTGTTAAAATTCATGGTATTATGCAGATATGAGCAGATGCTATCCTCAAATTATTCTTGTGAAATGTTTCATATCGGCAATGTAATACTAACTGTTATGGTTGGAGTTTCAATTTAAAAAAAATTGTTTTTAACAAATTATGTAACATAATTAACTTAATAACCAATAAATGAAATCCTATCCTATCAAAATACAATAAACTAACCTACCTAATATAAATCTATCTTATCAAATCTAACAAAATCTCACTCTAAACCCTATAAACACCATCAGCGTATAAAGTCGCGAATTTATTAACGTTTTGTCGGTGTTGTTGGCTTGATTTGTGTAATCCGAGATCGGTTCTTCTTGTTCAAGCCCTAGGTGTCTCCTAATGCGTTAAACGTTGTGGTTGCTCCTTTGGTACAATCGCCCACATTCGAAGTGCAACTAATAGCCATAAGGCTATAGCGAATTTCGACCTTTTCGACCAAAACAGCTTCACCCTCAAATTTCCATAAGGCGGTCGTAAAAATCCGTGTTGCACTTCGATTGCCGGCGATTGTACTATTACGTCCTCTGAGATCCTCCACTATTACATGGTGACGTCCTCCACTATTACGTGGCGACGTCCTCCACTATTACGTGGTGCCCTCTGAGTCTGGATTCTGCTAAGAGTCACTCTGATTTGGAATTTCGTACTCGGTATCATTTCGGTATCTGGATTTGATCGTTGAGTCTCTCTGCTATGAGCTCGTCTCACTGATTCTTCTAGTTTTATCTCGCCAGATGAAATTTGCTGTACTTATGTTGGGAATGTCATCACACTCTTCCATGTGGACTGCCCCTTCTGTTGCTTTAAGAGTTTTATTTGGACGAACGCACACAATATTTCCCATTTTCGCTATGCACTTGCTTTATTGCGCGTCCCTTTCTTATGTAAGGTGACGTAAAGTATTGCGAATCAGACGAAAACTGCTTGTAGTCTGTGCGCGGTTGTATTTATAGCCTCGGTTTCCGATGTTGGTTTGTCTCTTGTTATGTGCATTTTTCGCAGCGGCTTATCTTTTCACTAACGGCAATATCAATAAATGCCATTTGATTTTGTTTAATAAATAATTAATTCTTAATAGATTAACCATTTTTCACTTTTTGTATAACTCTTGAAAATGGTCGTAACAATTGTAGAGAAATCTATAAAAATCAGTGAAACTCAACCAAGTGTTTTATTTTGCCTTTAATTAATTCTTTATTTCTATTAATATCGGCAATCAACCCGTAAATATTCAAATGCTTAAAAGAAACTGGAAAGGTTCATCTTAGAGAAATGCAAAAATAACACCTGTTACATAAGTTTTGGGATTTTTTTTAATGCTTTACGTGACATAGTAAGACTGTTACATCTGTAGATGTAATGTAATGTCACGTAAAGCTCTTTCTCTCTGAAACATACTCTCTGAATGTCACTGTAAAGCTAAAGGCTCATTTTATAGAAATGCAAGAAATAATAAAATCCTGCAAAATAATAGAAATTTCCTGAAAATTAAAAAAAAAGTTCCTGTTTCTGTTCTATTTCTCGTTTTGTCAGTTTTCGGTAGTTTCCCCTTTTTTGTCTTATTTGCTTGTTTCTTGTTATTCCACTTACAGCCTTTATTTCACGTTCCATTGCTATTCCTTTACATGCATAATTATTATTTGGTACTAAATGTTCACTGTATATCCTTTCTATATCTTTTTTCTTTTGTAATATTTCTGATTTCTCCGTGTATTTGCCTTTCCAATTTTTCTACATACATTTTCTTATTGCATATTTTATTTTTATTCTTCTTTAGTTCTACCAAGAATTTCTTCTACCATTCATCAATCTCTGCCACTACCATTTCTGGTGCCTGCTTGTCTCTATTGGGTTTTACGATTTCACTTTGGACTCCACTTTTCATCCTAGGGTAGCCATTTACAAACTTCATGTCGCCTTTATATGTTCCTTCTATGTATTACAATATTGTGTTTTCTCTGTTAATTACAATTTAACCAGTAGATATTCAAATGCTTAAAAAACTGGAAAGGCTCATTTTATAGAAATGCAAGAAATAATAAAATCCTACAGAATAACAGAAATTTCCTAAAAATTGCAAATAAATATTGTTCCTGTTTCTATTCTATTTCTAGTTTGGTCAGTTTTCGGTAGTTTCCCCTTTTTTTTGTCTTATTTACTTGTTTCTTGTTATTCCACTTACAGTTTTCCTTCCCTTTATTTCACGTTCCACTTGTGTTCCTTTACATGCGTAATTATTTTTTGGTACTAAATGTTCACTATGTATACTTTCTACCTCTTTTTTCTTTTGTAATATTTTTTATTTCTCCGTGTATTTGCCTTTCCAATATTTCTACATATATTTTCTTATTGCATATTTATTTTTTATTCTTCTTTAGTTCTACCAAGAATTTCTTCTACCATTCATCAACCTGTGCCACTACCATTTCTGGTGCCTGCTTGTCTCTATTGTGTTTTACGATTTCACTTTGGACTCCACTTTTAATCCAAGGCTACCCATTTTCAAACTTCATGTCGCCTTTATATGTTCCTTGTGTGTATTACATTGTGTTTTCTTATTATACACTGTGTATCAGCCAAAAGGAATAAATTCGATAATAAATAAATGGGGGCGTGTTCGAAAAAACGCTCGGACACGTCGATTGTTATTTTTAGTTGCGCATTTTTTTCAACAAAAACTTTTTATACAGGGTGTATTATGGTATACAGTGGTATATTATTTATTTTGGATTCTTCAGAAAATTCTAGACATATTTCATGTACAATGTCCTATACCTATCTTCAACTGTTTCGGAAACAGTTTATATGTTCTTTTATATGTTAATTTAATTTTTGAGCAGCGACATCTGTTAAAAGCATTGCCGTGCATCACTATAAGAGGAGTTTGGTGCCATTGGGTAAAACTTTATCTAATGTCGCAGATGAAATTATATATCCCACGTTGTATTATTATTATTTTCATCATGTTTCGTATTATGCTTGTTATTTATTTGTTTATTATTATTATTATTATTATGTGTGTTATTATTATAACAGAGCTGCAATATATTATCCTGGTAATTAGTTTTCTGTTGTTATGGTATTAGTGTTGTACATTCCAATTTTTGTGCATTAACACTCTGGAGGATATAATTTGTGATGCAATACTTACATGTGCTATTATTTTCTAGATTTTCATAACACTGTTAACCGTAATGGATTGAAGGTATCCATTCGGGTTATATGAACTCGTTTCGTAATATAAAGGAGCACACAAGGCAGTGTAATTGATTTTCTTAATAGCAGTTTCATTAATAAATATTTGAAAACTTGCGATAATTTTTCATCAGTTATTAAGTTATTAATATGGTTTAGAGCGGGGCACGGGCCGGCATACATATTTCCCGTCAACGAAGCGGGGCATAGGAGAGATGAAAGAAGATAAAATTAAATGAAAATGCATTATTTAGTGACTTACTATGTAAGATCTTCTTAAATTTCAACTTATTTCGACGTTATCTATATTTAAACAGGCTGTTAATTGCAAAACACGACTCGTATATTTTTTATTCGCCGCCGGGTCAGGCCACCCCCTTTTTGATAAATGCCTAGTCGGCCGTTTCAAATTATACCTGCGAATATTAATTGGACTGTTCGTTTTGTCATACAATAAAATCATCAGTAATTAAAACAATTTATTCCCTTTGATAAAAGTTGTTAGTCAATTAGCTCGTATTGACAAGAAACGCCGTGAACGCGATGGCCGGTTTGAACCTATATAATTTCTGACGGCCTGCGTATTAATAAAAGTGCTCGGAGACAATGCATATCCAATGTGGGAAACAAAACATTTCACAGTTTTGCACTCGCGAACTTATTTCGCGTTTGAATATTGCATACGTGCAATTATTTATTGTCGTTACGAATTCATGCGCAAAATTACTCCGGACAAGAACGGTTTCATGCCAAATGCAGGGCTCTTTAAATTTGTTTCTTCGGATTCATTTAGTTTCCGGTTAAGTGGCGCGCTGCAGTTTCAAAATAAGATTATATTACGGATGTTATTTCTCGTCGCGTTTTTTTTTTTCTCTCGTTTACACTGGAAACGCACGTTATTAATGGGAACCTTCGCGTTATTAATCTATTATTTAAATTAAAACCGTTTTTCTCATTAAATGCTTTCATTGTGGGCGTGCACGCTTAATTTGATATAATTAGTTCAATTTAATTTATAAGAATAAGAATTACCGACGCCGCATACATAAATCATCTTATTACAATGTCAATTATAACATGTGATCCGTATTTGTTGGTTTCCTTCATAGACCCATTGTTAAACTAATTGCTTTAATTCGCCATTATTTATTAACCGTATCACATTCAATTTTCTTGCTCTAACGACATAATACTTTCCAATAAGCTCGCGCTCATGACAATATTTACATGCTTATTACGCAACCATTCCTTCCGATCAAATTGTAAATATATAAGGTACTCCATTAAAAAAAAACACAATTTGAATGGAAAATAAAGAAAATATGATAGCTATGGGAAAACATTGAATGTGCCATTTTGTAGACCAGGATTTATTGATAAGTTTCTTCACTTCAAATTGCGGAAAATATGTATATTGCAAGTTGGATTTTTTTTTTTAGTATTTCTAAAACACGTATCGGCAGAAAATTTTTGCGAAACATTCCAGTAGGTACAGTCATGTCACATAAATATAGAACAAAAAACTAGGTTACAATAGCAATTTTATATGGCACTGTCAATATGTTTGTACTAGATTTATGTGAGCGTGACTACATCTGGAATAGAAAACTAAAGAAACTAAGAGGCTATGTGAGAAAAATACATGTGCCAATTTGTAGACTAAGTTGCCTTTCGTAAGTTTCTTCACTTCAAACTGCGGAAAATTTCTTGAAAATATTAAACTTTACACATAGGAAAGTTTATAAAAATATTAGAAGTTTCAGGAATAGTTCTAAATTTTGCGAAACATACCAGTAGGTACAGTAATGTCACAAAAAAGTAGTACAAAAAACTAGGTTACAATAGCAATTTTATATGGCAATGTCAATATGTTTGTTCTAAATTTATGTGAGCATGACTGTACATCTGGAATAGAAAACTAAAGAAACTAAGAGGCTATGTGAGAAAAATACATGTGCCAATTTGTAGACTAAGTTGCCTTTCGTAAGTTTCTTCACTTCTGGGGAAAATCTATTGAAAATATTAAACTTTGAAAATAGAAAAGTTTACGACCAGAAGTTCACACAAGTTTCTGGAAAGTTGAGCCATTTTTTGAAACTGTATAAATAATATTTCTGAAAAACTTAATGAAAATGCAATTAAAAACAAAAAATGGCAGAAAATGCTCCTAATTGAAGAAAAATTTAATAAAACATCAGAAGTGCGACTAAAAACTCCATATTTCTTAGATTTCTTAGATAATTAAGCTAGTGAGCTTCACGTGTTTTCTAATGCTTCTTAATTCCCAGAATTTGTAATTACTAATGTTTTGTCTATAATTGTTTACTTACATGTCAAGGCTCAAACTATACATTTCTTCATATTATTTTTCTGCAATTTCAATGTACATCAACACCTAAGAAGTATCAAGTCGCTAAAATAAAACACTTACACATTAACGAAATACCATTTACAAACACACTATGTTTATGTATTGTTTTAGAAGGTCTGAGAAATTTCCCAAAAGTTTTATGGAGATTTACGGAGAAAATTTCTAAAATACATATGCAATCGAACACTGAGAGGGTTAAAACGAGCAGCATGTTAATTAACACATTAAAAGTGTCACAATGTTCAGAAACTGTACACGTTATATTAACAAACCTTACAAATTACAAAAATGCCCGCAAATGTATTTTTTAACGTGTTTTAAGAAGTCTTAATAATCTTTATTAAAATAGTTTCAGAATATTCCTCAAATTTTCAAACAAAGTGCTGCAAACTTACAACAATTGTACAAATCTTAAAAGATACAGGGTGTCTCCTGAAAACGCCGCTGGCCATAACTCCTTTATTTATTGGCCAATTTCAAAAAAACAAAAACAAAATTAAACGGCTCCACATGTTCTACAAAGGGACCCTAATTTTGTTTTTTTGCAAAATCAACTTTCATTTCAGCAATAGACATCTTTTTTTTTTTCAAATGGTTACATATATTTTCTTTTTTTTTTCTGGTTGAGATTATTTTTCTGAATACAAAGATGTATAATAAGTTGGCTTTGATGGAATAATCGTTACAGAAAAAAAAAAAAAAAAAAAAATGCTTAAATAAAATTTCAAGTGTGGCGTGAAAAACAAAGCAAATACAATGTGGAAAACAATATGTTTTATTAGAATAATTCAAAATATGAAAATACAAACGTATCTACCAAAGTTGCTCAAACTGACGGCTACTTTGTTGAATACATTGAATACACACACAACTGACATCTTCTCTTTATTGCATAAGTTGCATTTAATATACAATTAGGAGATATATCTCGTGTTTTCCACATTTGTTTGCTTTTTTTTGTCTGTAACGAATATTCCATCAAAGCCAACTTGTTATACATCTTTGGATTCAGAAAAATAATCTCTACCAGAAAAACAATAAGAAAATATATGTAACCATTTGAAAAATAAAAGTTGACTATCGCTGAAATGAAAGTTTATTTTGCAAAAAAACAAAATTCGGGTCCCTTTGTAGAACATGTGGAGGCATTTAATCTTGTTTTTGTTTTTTTGAAATCGGCCAAAAAATAAAGAAGTTATGGCCATCGGCGTTTTTTAGGAGACACCCTGTATAATCAAACTAAAAGACAAAAATTGTAGATATCTTTGGATTTAACAATAATAATATTTTCTAAAATGTGGATTTTTTTAAAATTTTAAATTGTTATAGCCGAGAGTGCACACTTATTTACTTTTAAATAATAAAAATAATAAAAACATTAGTTTAAGAAAATTTAATAATAATTACCGTGTAAATACAACTTATCTTGAAAATTTAGCTAGATTTAATTTTTATTTAAATAAAAGGTGCTGAAACTATTGAAACAATTATATTTTTTATCTTGTTTAGTGAAAATCTGTAGACAACTTTCAAGTAGTATTAAGATCTGAATTCTTTGGTTGCACCTATTTAATGTGCCATAAAATCAGTATTAAATATATTTGCGTTTTTCTTTCTTCTTCTATAAGTGCCTTGATCGATTCGATCGTCGACAATGATACCGGCTATTAAATTGACAATTTTCACTTTATCAACTGCTGCTCGAAACAGTTGGGCCGTTGTTTTGTCATACCATGTTCTTAAGTTTTTTAACCATGAGGTTGTTCTTCTTCCTACACTCCTCTTTCCCGTTATCTTCCCTTGTAGAATAAGATGTAGCAGACCATACATTTCCAGATGCCGCATGGTGTGTCCAAAATATTCTAATTTCCGGCTTTTGATGGTGTTTCCCAGTTCCTTATCTTTATTTAGTCTTTGTAGGATCTCTTTTTGTTTACTCAATAAAAATATATTGTCTACTTATGGAACTATTTCAGACATGGATTATGAACAAAAGCATGGCTAATATTAAGAAAAGTTCAATTTACAAGTTTTTAAATTTTTGACATCTTTGAGTTGCTTAAAAATGTTACAATTTTATATACTCATTATAGATATTCTAAGTATTATAACATGTAAAAACCTGAATACACCCCATCGCTAGTTTTTCCAGAATTTCGCTACAGTTAAAGGTACAGGAACATTATAACCTAATATGTCATTTTTTGCCCACTTTTAGTACCTAACTCAGCAGTTCATTTTATAAAATCCTTAAGAATACCTGTAACTATGTATGTATTACAAAATGTAAGAACCAAAATCCATAGTTCCCCAGAAATAGTTGTCCCAAAATTTTCATCTGAAGTCACAGGAGTAATACACTTGAGAAACATTGTCTAAATTGTGAGCAACAAAATGCACTTGAAGGCCAATGTGTGAAGTAGGTCGTTTTATTTGCACCCAAGCATATTAAATTGAGATATTTTATACATATTTGGATAAATTACCATTTATCCTCTAACTTGTCAAAACATTGTCTAAATTGTAAACAAAAAATAGCATTTTTCGGCCAATGTGTGATGTGGTCCGATTTATTTGCACCCAAGTGTCTTAAATTGAGGTATTTTATACATATTTGGATAAATGTTACAATTTTACACACTCATTATAGATACTTGTAACTATTAGAACATGTAAAAACCTGAATACACCCCATCTCTAGTTTTCCCAGAATTTGGGTACAGTTAAAGGTACAGGAACATTATAACCTAAAATGTCGTTTTTTGCCCACTTTTAGTACCCAACTCAGCAGTTCCTTTTATAAAATCCTTAAGAATACCTGTAACTATATATGTATTATAAAATGTAAGAACCAAAATCCATAGCTCCCCAGAAATAGTTGTCCCAAAATTTTCATCTGAAGTCCCAGGAGTAATACACTTGGGAAACATGGGTCTAAATTGTGAACAACAAAATGCATTTGAAGGCCAATGTGTGATGTGGGCCGATTTATTTGCACCCAAGTGTATTAAATTGAGGTATTTTATACATATTTACATAAATTACCATTTATCCTGTGATTTGTCGTTATTAGAAAATGCAAAAAATACAATAGACTCCATCCCTAGTTTTTCCAGTTTGTTGATTTAAACTTAGAGAAGTAACATTACAAACGGGCATTTTACTCGGTTTGGATTTATGTTGCAAATTTTCAGCAGCTTAACCGAGTTATAATTGCTGTCTTATTATGGATATTTGTCTCTATTAGACATTGTACAATGAGAATTATTTCAGAATTCAAAATATGAAATCAGAGCATCTCTAGTTTTTAATCGTCTCTAAAGCCAGAGGCCGTTATGTTATTTAAGTACTTGATTTTCAAAATATTGCTCGAAATGAAGATTATAATGGATTCATCTTATGCCATGAATTAGGGATGTCCCCGAATATGTAGAGTAGGGTACGCTTTAAAATCTTGATTATTTTTCATAACAAATTTGACCAAATCGGATTTTGCGTCAGAAATGTATTAGCCGAATTCCTGCCAGCCACTAAACGCTGACTTTCCACCGCTAAATTGATTACAAATCCACCAGATTTAGCGGAAATCCGCCAAATTGGCAATGCTGACGGCTATGATGTATTTTGTGAAACATTCACGATAAAAACAAATATAATATTGTTCATTAGTATACGTACCTACTGAACATATTAATTATATTCTTCCGAATTATTTTATAATATGTATACTTTACATGGATTCAATTTCAAATTACTCCGCAAAGCTGAATTATATAGCCCATTTTTCGTTTTATATTTAATTAATTCATACAAAATCTTATCCCTTACAGACCCAATGCGTTTCTTTCCATTGTGCTCCGTTCTCTGGTGCACAGTCGCGCCCTAAAATCGTAATACGCCGATGTAATCTGCCAAACTAGGATCTTAATGTTTTGATGCCAAGTCGTTTGCGGCAGCTATATTGATTTGATTTTATAATATCAGATACCGCGAACGCGACTGAACGTTTCACATGTACTTAAGATAAACTTTTATTTACCTTCAGAGCGTTAGCATTGGAAGTAATAAACGCAACATTAAAACGAATGTAATGACACGTCTTACGTTTCGATGGCTTCAGGAACTCAATTTTAATATATATTTGTAAAATATAATCACACTAAACGTAACTGCTGCGGCCTTCAAGAATTGGGGGCTTATTAAAATATTAACTTGGTCCCAATATTAATGCATAAATATATTTTATTGACTGCTCGAGGGTATTTATCTAAATTTAAAATTACGTTCATATTAATTATAGGGCGCCCACATATCGTATAAACCAGTTGGGAGCTTTGCGATTTCTTGGCATTAAATATTTGAACAGTATCAATTTGCTTTGAAATTTCATAAATCACTTTGAAAGGTTATTACGCATATTTATAATTTATTATGTGCAATAACTATGCCGGTGGGAATAATTCAGACTGCTTTACTTGTTTTAAAGCAGCACATGTAATAGGAAACCGCATCTGGGCGTAATTACGGGCGATTTTATTATATCCATTGATTTCCTTGCTCAAATAATAAGCACTAAAACGATCTAAACCCGTCCACGCTCGCACAACAATATTTAGAATCAATCTCAGGTATCGTAAATGCCAGGGCAGTTCTATTAATTTCGACGATTTACGGCGCTTTCTCATAATATACTGGCAGGTGTAAATTTGCAATCAGTTTTGGTCATCAATTTCCAAACGGCTGGTGTGGGGTGACTTGCCATAACCATTACTATCTGCATCGTTATTTATTGTATTGTATCGAATATTGCACAAATTATAGATTATGAATATATACCATATTATGGTTTATTGTAATGATTTATCTCCAATCTAGGCATTATGCATTCTGCGTTTGCACCGGCTCACAACTTTGTTCAGATTGATTGCACATCTTAACTTGCATTGTACTCCAAATAGGGGATGATTAATACAATGCAACTACAAGTGACTCATCACGCTAATTAGCAATCCAATTAATTATATCTTAATTGAACACTAAAATAAATTAAATACATTTTAATTACTTTAATTAGATAGTTACATATTTGGAAATAGTGTATCAATAGAGGGGAACCAATTTTTTTCTCGCCCTCAATTATAATAATTTATTCATTAATTATGCCTCTCGCAACCGGAACAATAAATTAAACAAATTCATAAACTGCTGTTATCAATCTAATTAGATATTTGATTAATTACTTATAATCGTACCTTGAGTTTATTCTAAAATCCAAATCTGAACTGTTTTTCCCCTTATGGAGATTAATACATGCCAGAATTAGTGAATGCCTGCCACTGTCATGTCGCATATTTGAAGAGAAACGAATTTGATCAAATTAGACTAAAGTTGTATAATTATGTACCCACGTCAAATTCCTGACGACATTTGAGCCACTTAACACAGTTTTTTAAATATTATAATTTGCTTTTATAAAACCACAATTTTACCCAATTAATAATATCCTACCTTGATCGATTTAAGTTTTATTAACATGAATTATAGCCCTGTTGAGGACCCTATATACAGGGTGACAGGGTGAGTCGGGAGGAATGGACCAAAATCCAGAAGTGGATTGTACACGTAAAAATGATTTTAAAAAAATCAAATGTTGTTATCCGATTTTCATTTGTTTTTGATTGTTTCGAACAGTTTGTTGAAAAGTCGGATAAATACATTTTTATCCAGAGTTTTCTAATGTGGAAACCATTGACGATATCTTTCAACAGAAAGATATTTTTCAAATATTTTCAAATATTTTCACGTGTACAATACACTCCTGGAGTTTGGTCCCTTCCTCTCGACATACCCTGTATTATTACAGGCAAAATTCTTACTATTTTTAGCATTTTTCAAGAAGCGTAATACTAACAACAAATAACTACATATAATTAGTATAAATAAAGCACTTGGTTAAGTTTCACAAATTTTTAATAGAAAAACTCTACAATTATTTCAGTTTAATTTGTCTCTTGATAATGGTCGTGAGACCGAAACAATTGTACCAAATGCTTCATTTATACTAATTTAAAGATGTCACCACGTATTAACCACCTATTCATACAATCTAACTACATATAAGTAATTATTAAAATATTTAAATTATCACATCCTTAAAAATATTATTGGATATAATAAATTAGAATACGAATATGTATAACGTATTTAATGATGTTTACAACATTTTTTATACTTATCATGATATTATGATTTTTATATAATTACCTAGCCGTGAATGAAACAAGAGCTGACCGCATTTTTTTCTTCTGTCAAGTAGCAATGACATTACCTAACAAAACATGGGTATGCTGGAACATAAAAACGAGTTCAAGTTCTCGACAAAGGTAGGAAATTGATCCAAGGATATTCATCACAAGATGATTAATGTGTATGGAGAAGATGAGCCGTCATATTTTACAATTCAATTTTGATTTTCAATTCAAGGTGACTTAAGATTTGGAATGCCTATTGAAGCACGAAATGCGAAAACATCAAGAAAGCTGAGGAACTGGTCCTTGTAAATCGAAGGATAATAGTTTCAATGACCACCACTGAAATATCAGGGATATCATAAGCTACAGTTTAAAAAAAATCAGCAAGCTTTATAAATGAATAATGAATAAGGTGTCACCACATTGGAAATACTTTTGCTACTACAGAAAATGATGGATTGTGCACAGTAATTATATTTTTATTATCACAGGTTTTTAATATTCCGATTTCTAAATTCCAACAAGTTGATAGGTACCGCTTTGAAAACTTAGAGTCTGTAATACTATAGACCTACAAATTAAAAAAATGTTACATGCAATCTTGTAACACTAAGCCAATCTCTTTCCTGAATTAAAAAAAAAAAACTTGCTCGGACGTTTTTCTTCGCATGAACACCTTAAAGAAGCAGTTGGGGAGTTTTTTGAAAACTTATAGCAAGGATTTTTTTAAGGTATCTCCTTATTGGAAAACATGTTGGAATAAGTGTGTGGCCGTTAGAGGGACATATCTTGAAAAACAAAATATTACTTTTCTTGTAACTCTTTTTCTTTATAGCTGGGAAGGTAATATAAAAATCGCCTCTCCTATATTAATAATAGTTGGGCATATATGTTATTTTTTTCCTACAAAATTTATAAAAATTAGCTCATAATTTTGTTGTATTTTCGACAACCCGCTGGGAAAGCATCAATATATTATATCTTATATCTTATATTTACAATATTCAGCATATTAAAAGTAGTAAATTATTTGTAAGAGTTTTCTGAAATATTTGTGAAATTTCCGAATATTTATAAAAAAATTAAAAACTATGAACGTTTCTACACTTCATTGTTTTCAGGCGTATTCAAGTGCATTTAGGAACTTTGTACAGTTTTTTCGCAATTTTTACGAAATTTCCTAGAAAAACTGGGAAATTCTTGGGAATATGGATATGAATTATGTACAGGGATAGAATAAATCATGGGTTTTTAAAAAAAATTCAAAAATCAACGATTTATTTAAAAAATCAAATAAATC
This sequence comes from Othius punctulatus, assembly GCA_951805005.1. Lineage (NCBI taxonomy): Eukaryota > Metazoa > Arthropoda > Insecta > Coleoptera > Staphylinidae > Othius > Othius punctulatus. The sequence goes on along the minus strand of OX638138.1, from coordinate 33,352,382 downwards.
ATGATTTTTTTGATTTTTTGATTTTTTTATATTTCTGATCAGTTCTTGCCAGAGTAGATGTGCTTTATATGAATTGGTTTACATCACGATTTAAATCATATGATTTTTGTTAAATAAATTCTTTAATTTGAACCAGAATTAATGATTATAACAAATTTATGTGTATCTATACCATGTGATGGACAAAAAAATGGAAGAAAACAAAAATATTTTACTTAGGTACTTACATTTATCTACTTTAAAGCATGCTAACTCTATAATTCCATTATATTTTTAATTATTCACCTACTGGAATGCACAAACTGTGCAGAAACAAAATAAAATCAATTTTGATATAAATAAATGATTCTTTAAAAAAAAATATTTAAATCACACCAACTCGGATTATGAATGAATATTTTAATACCATGGAAATGTATGCACTTCAATTGAATTTTCTGGAAATATTCCACAATTTCCCACATATTTTCGTATTTCTATTATTTTTCTTATTTTCGGGTGTAATACAAATATTTCTAAATTCATAAAACTCTTTTACTCCACAAAAGTTTTCGACATAAAATGACGTCTAGTATGTGGTTAGACTAGTATGTTTCTGAATACCCTGTATTTATCAAATTTCTAAATTAAAGTTCAAACATTAAAAAAGCAACGATGTAAGTATTTGGTATCATTTTCATTTAAAACTATGATATTTTGATTATTTTCTGGAAATACTTATATCGTTGCTTTTTTTAATATTTGAACTTTAATTTGAAAATTTGATTCATTTTAAAACTTGAAAAACTTTTGTGGAGTAACAGATTTTTATGATTTTTAGAAAATTTTGTATTGGAGCCGAAAATTAGACAAATCATTAAAATACGAAAATATGTGGGAAATTGTGGAACATATCCAGAAAATTCAATTGAAGTGCATACATTTACATGGTATTTAAATGTTCTTTCATAATCCGGGTTGGTGTGATTTAAATCAAATGATTTCTTTAAATAAATCATTGATTTAAATCAAATAAATTTTTTTAGTTAAATAATTGATTAAAATCAAAATTGATTTTATTTTGTTTCTGCACAGTTTGTGCATTCCAGTAGGTGAATAATTTAAAATATAATGGAATTATAGAGTTAGCATGCTTTAGATTAGATAAATGTAAGTACCTAGGTAAAATATTTTTCTTTTATTCCATTTTTTTGTCCATCACACGGTATTTGTTTTAATCATTCATTCTGGTTCAAATTAAAGAATCTATTTAACAAAAATCATATGATTTAAATCGTATAATGTAAATCGATATCTATCTATCTATCTATCTATAAATCACATCTACTCTGGCAAGAACTGATCAGAAATATAAAAAAATCAAAAATCAAATAAATCATGATTTATTTGATCTTTTAAATAAATCATTGATTTTTGATTTTTTTAAAAACCCATGATTTATTCCATCCCTGTATATAATTTATATCCATATCCCCAAGAATTTCCCAGTTTTTCTAGGAAATTTAATAAAAAATTCCAAAAATTTCGCAAATATGTAGGAAATTATAGAAAAAAACCATGAAATTTGTGGTAATTGAATTTTCGTAAATATTTGGAAAAAAACTGCACAAAGTTCCTAACTGCACTTAGGAAATAAATCATGATTTATTTGACTTTTTAAATAAATCACTGATTTTTGATTTTTTTAAAAACCCATGATTTAATTCATCCCTGTACATAATTCATATCCATACCCCCAAGAATTTCCCAGTTTTTCTAGGAAATTTAATAAAAATTGCGAAAAATTTCGCAAATATGTAGGAAATTATAGAAAAAAAAACGAAATTTGTGGTAATTGAATTTTCGTAAATATTTGGAAAAAACTGCACAAAGTTCCTAACTGCACTTGAATACTCCTGAAAACAATGAAGTGTAGAAAACGTTCATAGTTTTTGAAATTTTCATAAATATTTGGAAATTTTGTGACGTGCCTGAAGGGCAATCAGCGCGTTAGGCCGTGAAGCGAGTGGAGGGTCCCTTCGAAGAAGCGACGAGGGCCGGCTCTCGGTGTCGGAGAGTGGGGGGGTTAAAAAAAGGCTCCACGTAATATTAACCTCGCCACTACTTCGTCGCAAAGGGAGGCTCCACCCTACCTGCGTGGGTTGACGGCAGACAGACAGCGAAGTTCAGAAATTAAGAACTGTCGCAACGGCTGACCATCTGGCGCCCACACCACCAGATTTAAATCTCGCAGTGAGAATAGATACTGAAAACTGAAAAGAATGCCCGATTGAGAAAACGTGGGGGGGGGGGGGGGGGGGGAACAAAACATAACAGGTGTGAATTTTGTGGTGTAAAATATCTGCGTTTATTCACACAAAAGACAGGACACCGTGCCTACGCTTCCTGAAATAAATACCTCCTCCCACAACTTTATCACCCCGCCTTCACTATATTCGGCCGAATACCGCGAATTCGTAACGCGCGATTCAAAGGGCCGTCGGAGCGACATTTTTCTTACAAAAGCGCAAAACACGTACGGCACGAAACACGTAACGCAAATTTACACAAAAGAAAAAAACGATATATCAAACGAAATTAAAGCGACAAATGAGAACAAAAAATATATAAAGATCTGGCCTGTGTTCCTCGTCTGCGACCTCGCTGGCGGGCTGGTTCTTATGACGGGCGGCCGGCCGGCTATTGTCGATCGTCGCTGGATTCCAATTTTCGGAACCACTCTGGCCGGATGTTCGTTGCCCCTTAGCCAAGAACCTGGCTGGCTGGGTTACTTAGCCCTTACCCAAAAAAAAACCGCTCTGATGTTGTGAGCGTATGGAGTTGAGTCGTATAGTACCCTACCTTGCCTTGTACTTGGTGCCGTCAATCCCTTTAAGGGTGGTTAAATGAGTTCACGTTTTATATCCCGGAAACCGGATGGTGATATACCAATGGAAAACGGTGACCTCGTGACACGTCCGCACTATAGGAAAGGTAACTAGTTTCTCGTCGTGGCAGCGTCTCGCGACGATTTTTAAAAATCACACGCAGGACGGGAAACACGTCACGTCCAAAAAAAAACGTGTGAGTATGGTCGCCTACGGTGGAGGTCTGTGCACGCAATTAATAATTAAAAAGGCAGTTTCTATCGGAGGCAAAACCAGACCATTACAATTTCACAAGTATTTCAGAAAACTCCTACAACTAATTTACTACTTTTAATATGCTGAATATTGTTAATATAAGATATAAGATATAATTTATTGTTGCTTTCCCAGCGGGTTGTCGAAAATACAACAAAATTATGAACTAATTTTTATAAATTTTGTAGGAAAAAAATAACATATATGCCCAACTATTTGTTGAAATTTGTTGAAAATTTTAAAAACCATGAAATTTGTACACTACATTTAAATTTTCGAGAAACTTCGGGAAATTTTCAAGAAAAGAGTTTTTCATAATTTTATTAAAGACATTCAGGTGTTCTTTTTTTCCTCAAAAATGTACAGAGATTGTAAAGATGATAGAAATTACCAAGAAGTTTTCTAAACTTTTCGGAGTACGAGAGGAGATTTTTATATTACCTTCCAAGCCATGAAGAAAAAGAGTTAGAAGAAAAGTAGTATTTTGTTTTTCAAGATATGACCCACTAACGGCCACACACTTATTCCAACATTTTTCAAATAAGGAGATACCTTAAAAAAAATCCTTCCGATAAGTTTTCAAAAAACTCCTCAACTGCTTCTTTTAGGTGTTCATCCGAAGAAAAACGTCCGAGCAAGTTTTTTTTAAATTCAGGAAAGAGATCGGCTTAGTGTTACAAGGTTGTATGTAACATTTTTTCAATTTGTAGTCTATAGTATTAGAGGCTCTATGTTTTCAAAGCGAGACCTTCAACTTGCTGGAAGGTAGAAATCGGAATATTAAAAACCTGTGATAATAAAAATATAATTACAGTGCACAATTCATCATTTTCTGTAGTAGCAAAAGTATTTAAAATCCTTCTTCCAAAATTTACAAAATTTGTACCATACAACCTTGTAACATTAAGCCGACGAATAGTCAATCAGTGCCAAGTCCGGGCTGTAGGGCAGAAGCTCCATCTCTGTAAAACCGCACTCGTTGATCATTTCTCGGTCTTGGCGAGATTTCTGGACAATTGTCATGAAGCAGCAAAATCATTTGCCACAGTTCTGGTGCCTTTTTTGCTGTATGACAGTTTCCGACTCTCTAAATATTTCCTTATAGACTTGTCCTGTTATTGTATAGCCCTTTTTCATATAATCAATAAGTAAGATTCCTTCAGTATCCCAAAACACCATCGCCATCAGTTTTTCTGAGGAATTTTGTGCTCTTGCCTTCTTTGGTGGTGGAGATCCCTTGTTGACTCACAGCATGAATTCTTGTTTTATCGGTGGATCCCAGTGATGCACCTATATCGCCTAAATGCACCTAAAATGTGTAAATTTTAGGAAGACGGCTCTATCGACAGCTAAAGCCCTAAAGTTTTCTTTAAAAATTTGATGACACACAATGTTTGTTCGGGAGTAAGCAATTTTGAACACCTTATTCATTCCTAAATCTTCATGAATCTTTTTAATCTGTAGCTTCTGATATCCCTACTTCAGTGGCAGTCATCGAAACCCTTATTCTTCGATCTACAAGGACCAATTCCTCAACTTTCTTGATGTTTTCACCGGTTCGTGCTTCAATAGGCCTTCTGAATCCTAAGTCACCTACAATTGAAAACCAAAATTGAATTGTAAACTATGATGGCTCATCTTCTCCGTACACTTTAATCATCTTCTGATGAATATTCCTGGATCAATTTCCTTCCTTTGTCGAGAACTTGAACTCGTTTCTATATTTTCCAACATACCCATGTTTTGTTAGGTAATGTCATTGCTACTTAACAGAAAAAAAAAGCGATCAGCTCTTGTTTCCATCATGGCTAGGTAGATTATATAAAAATCTCCCCTCGTACTCCGAAAAGTTTAGAAAACTTCTTGGTAATTTCTATCATCTTTATAATCTCTGTACATTTTTGAGGAAAAAAGAACACCTGAATTTCTTTAATCAAATTTTGAAAAACTTTTTTCTTTAAAATTTCCCGAAGTTTCTCGAAAATTTAAATGTAGTGTACAAATTTCTAGGTTTTTTAAATTTTCTGGAGAGTTCCATAGATTTGCTAGGATTTTTAAAAATTAAGGAGAGTATAAAAAAAACATGATAAACTTCAAACTTCAAACTTATTTTATTGGATATAAATTACATGTGAGGTCAAGACAATATAAATTAGGAAAACACTACATTTTATGTAGAAAAAAATCCTGTACTGAATAGAAAGCATGCTCTTTTAAGTGTTCGCTAAGTTGCTTTTTGAAACTGTGCATTTTCTGGTGCTGCCATTTTACTGGAAGATGATTAAGAATTTTAATCCCCACTGATCTTGGATCTATAAGGTGAAGTCTATTTGATGGGACTACTAGATGATGCTGTGGCCTCGTCCCATATTCATGCACAGCACTCCTAAATGGAAGATTGTGCCTAGTTTTCCACGTTCGTACGTCATGTTGTAGAATATAGACTGATGCCATCGTCAGTATACCTTCTTGCTTAAATAGCTGTCGATAAGACGTCATCTGTGGTACTCCCATTATCGCACGTATAGCTTTTTTTTGCAAAATAAATACTTGGGATGCATGAGCTGAAAGTCTCCAAGCTTCAATTCCATAAGACATCCGATTGTAGAAGATAGCATAGTAGGTGGTTATAGCTGCCTGGATGTTTACGACGACCTTCATTCTTCTGATTGCGTAGATACTTGATGCCAATTTCATACACAAATTTTCTACGTGTGCTTTCCATGTCAATCGACTGTCTAAATGTATTCCAAGGAATTTTGGCGAATCCTTGGATACTTGATGCAGCCTACTGGAGGTAAAAAGGAGTACATTTGTTTTAGCTGTATTAAGGCAAACCACATTCGCATCGAACCATTCAGATGCATTGCCACTGGCTGTACTTAGCTTTTGTTGTGCTACTTCAGTATTTTTGTCTGATACCAGTAAAGTTCTGTCGTCTGCGAACATGAAAGTATTGCATTTAAGATTGGTCGGCAGGTCGTTTATGTATACGATAAATAGTATCGGCCCCAGTATAGATCCATGTGGGACTCCTCGCCGTATGTATTTTGGATTGCTCTTTTCTCCATTAAAATCAACAATTTGTACTCTATCTTCTAGGTAAGACGTCATAAGCCGCAACGAAATGCCTTTGAATCCATAGTGGTCTTGTTTTTCCAGAATGATTTTATGTGACATGCAGTCAAATGCTTTACTCAAGTCACAAAATTGAGCGAAACATAACTTATGGTCTTCCATTGCCTGGTAGATGTTGTCTAGAAGATTCATTATTGCATCTGTTGTATTTAAGTTTCTCTGAAATCCGAATTGACTCTCTGTTATGTATTTGTTTTCTCCGAAGAACCTTGTTATTTGTTCGAGAATTATCAATTCGAGAATTTTTGAGATGGTTGGTAGTATTGATATGGGTCTGTAGTTGCTTCGTTCGGATCTACCGTCTTGTTATAATATTGGTACTACTCTAGCTATTTTTAGTCTTTGGGGGAAGATTCCAGTACTCATGGATGAGTTCGTAATATTTGATAGAGGTTCTGATATTGCATGTGCGACATACTTTATTAATTTAAAATCAATTGAGTAGATGTCCTTGGATGTTTTACTTTTGATGCTACCAATCGCACTTTCAATCTCAGCAGGTGTGGTTGGGTAAAAACATGGTGATGCCTTTTGTTTTTACCTTAAGCACTATCTGTTCCGTTCGTTTGTTTTGTATTGTTTGCACCAGATTATTGCCAATACTACAGAAGAAATCATTGAAGTCCCTGCAATTTAGAGATCCATCGATGGTACATCTTTTCGTGCCTCTGCTAGTTTCACGGTTAATAGTGGTCTATAGCTCCTTTGATTTGTTTGATGATGCATTAATTTTATGAATTATGTTGTTTTGTTTCTCTATTTTAACATGGTTTAAGTATGATTCCTTATATTTTAGATAGATATTGTATATGTCTTCATCTTCCGTGTTTTTATATGCATCGAAGATACGTTCTAATGTTTCTTTCATATGCCTTGTTTCATTAGATATGTTTGCCCATATTCTTGATTCATTTCTAGTAAACTCTAGAGGAAAGGCCTCTTCAAAATATAAGCAAAATGTTTTGAGAAACTTATTAAATTTAATATTGGCATCATCTTCTGCGTATACTGATTTCCACTCCTCTTGTTTCAGTGAGAGGACAATTTTTTGATTATTTTGCGTTGTATATTTTCGTGTTCTATTTCTAGTTATTTTTTGGATTGCAGCTGTGTTGTAAATACAAATAATATACAAATATAATCTTAGAATAGATCCTAGAATGCTACAGTATAATCTTTAATATATTTTAACATGACATATCACTCTTTTTCCCACTTATTATTATTATTTAAAAAACAGTTTTTTTTAAAGATTATTTAAGGGTATATTTCCAGCTTTTTTAGAGCATAATTGAATGCTTCCCCTGATCTATCTCTAATCTACTGATGACGCTATGACCTTAAAAGCGCTCTGCTTCGCGTAGTGCTCGTAAGCACGGCGAGTGGGCTTGAAAGGCTCTCTTATGCACTTGTATCATAATATACTATTTATATATAGTTTGCACAAATTCAATAGCGCAATTATTTTTCTTGCCAATACTCGTTCTAGTACAATAATTACTGTTTAATTCACAAAGACACGCCACACTGTAATATGAATTTATGTATTAAATGATTCAAGGCGCAAAGGGGTCGAAACTGCTTCGTTTTGATTATAGAAACCATATTGCTTACCTGAGAGGTGGGAGGACTATTGCGATTGGTGTTTACATTGAACCAGGAAATTGCATTTAATTGCCGCCATCAATTTAATAGGCGTCCATTGCATAATATATTTTCTCAGCAACTGATCGCCGAATGCATGCTGCATCGGCGATTCGGATAATTACGAATCCACGATTCCTGTTTATCGGAATCGCGGAAATATTGTTATTTGGCGCGCTTTTAAAACGTAATTTTTTGCAGCGATAAATTTAAGCAGTGGTAAATATTCGATTTTAAACCGGTGATCGCGTTGTTAATTTAATAAATATTTTCGAAAAACGGGGGTCACGCTGCATGAATAATAAACGGTTTTAAATATTTTATTTATGCCGATTTAATGTGTATAAATATTTATTGTCGACGTGCACACGTGAATAATTCACGTTCTTTCGCGGGGGTCTATGATTATTATTTATTCTTTTTAAATGTACCGGTGGTCCTGCTAATTCAGAAAAGTCATTACGAATTCGACAGGCCGTTCGGGGCGTAACTAAATAAGGCCAATTTAATTTCTAAATATATATTTGGCGTCCATGCATGTGATTAGTTTTTGCACATGTGCCCTCACCAGTCACGCCAGTCGCGGATTTACTCTGCATGGTTCGTGCTGCCACCTGTACGCTCAGCGCGCACCTGTGCAACTATGACCTCCCGCGAACATCACCTCCAGGTAACGCATAGTCACGGATTATATTATTACTTTGTAATTAATTAATTATAAGGGTAATAATAATGATTAAAAATTACATACAAAAATGATAAATGCAAATGATTTAGGTAGAAAAAAAGAAGACAATTATAAAGAGTACAAAGATAAGGAAATGTAGAAGAAATGTAGAAGTTTGAAATGATCAGTTGATGTGGTCGAAACTATAGTCAGCACAATTTAATGAAGTATGATACCAACAACAAGTAAAAATTGTATTATTTATTTAAATTACTTCTTAAATTAATTATTACTACTATAAGTCATAAAAGCCTAATAAGAAACAAAATTTAGGAAAAATATTGCTCGAAGTATTTTTAAAATGTACGAAAGTCCATCTCCGAAAGGTATAAGGAGAAAAGATTAAATATATAAATAAATAAATTGATGCGTGTATGTGCATAACGCACCGTCACTTCCGGTCGGTGTTAGCTTATTACTTGTAAATGATGTGCACTATTTCTCAGGTTGACCATTCGAAAGCCTCGCCGTATTCCGTTTTTATATGCGGCCGAGATTATTTGTTTCATATTTGCCTTAAATTATTCAACTCGCCGTTCCGAATGTCGATTAAATTCTCAGCCATTGAGATATTTATTGCGCCCTATGGATTGCCTCCGAAGTGATTTCTTAAATTCATTATAATCAATATATGTCGAGTCCCACCTTTGAGAACGATTCGCCTCCGTCATTAATTTTATATGATGGTTTATATTTTATGAGTTTAGGTGTATTTTTTGGACCTTGGAAACGTGCAACCTTTTGCCATTAGCGACATAGTATTGCTTATAATATCGATTCCTGGCGATTATTCCGTTAGTGCAGAGCTTATCTAATTTATTTCGTATTATATTTATTTTTTGTTGTGCTGAAACAAATGTGCGAGTACTTTATTGGATTGCAAGGAACCAAACGAATAAATACAATTTTATGTTATGAAAACTGGAAAAATAAACCTCGATTCTTCTTTTACTGTAAGTAGGGGAGAGGTGGCATGAAAGGGCCACTTTTCTTTTAAAGAGTCTAGTAAATAAATGAGGAAATAATTTAAACATTTACGAATAGAATTGAAAACTTCAATTATTTAATTTATATATAATTTCAATATACTTAGTTGTGTATTTATTAATTTAAAACAAAGTGCATTGTGTCCGTTTCATCATTTTTCGAGAAAACGGGTTTGTTAGTGCATAGACATTGGCCTTGAGAGCCGTTTACTGTTAATAACTCGATTTGTGCATTTTTGGATTTGTGTTGTTTTTAAAATGAACGCCTTAATTGCCAATACACATTTACACAATACAGAATTTAAAAAAAAAATGCAAAAGTTTGTACGAACATGTTTAATTATCTTTAATTGTTTATTTAACGGCGGCATATTTCTGCAGCTATGGCTAATTTCCGCCGCTGAGGAGTTATTAACTGCACACCGGGAAATTTCGCTATTTTGAATGTTATTGCAGTGCTAGTACTAAATAATGAGAAAAATATTTATACAGCAGAAAAAATATTTAAAGAAAATTGGTACCAGTAAAAGTTAAGATGTGCATTCATATTTATTAATGTTTATTTGTGGAAAATGGTATCAATTTTCTGTATCTACTTATTTTAGAGAAAATATATTAATCTGTGAGCATTCTTTTAGAAAATTAAAATTGTATTACAAATGTAATATTTTTTAGAGTCTAGAAAAATATTTGAACGATTTGATCAAGTAAGAATGGGCTGGGTAAGGTTAGGTCACTTTGCAGTTTTGAATAAGGACTGGAAACGTCCTCGTTTGTACCAGTTTTCTATGATTAAAAATAATAAAGATAAATTAATAGGAGTTTAATTAAATTTACAAAAAAATGCACTTTAAAAAAATATTAATTTGACCATTTACTTCCTTGCAATAATTACATTATACAAAATAGTTTCAGTTTCAGTTAAATGTGTTTTTTTATAATCATTATTAACTATATTTTAAATTTTTTCAAATCGTACTAGTTCGATAATATTTTTTTTGAAGTTATGTTTAATATAAGATGTGCATGTGGCACAACACTGAATTTACAAAAAAATACACATTTCATAAATATTGAATTTTAACACTTGTGCCATTTAAAAACAAACAACTCAGCCTCAGAGATTTGAAACCATGCCCGAAGATTTTAAATACTTTAAATACTTATTTTTTTCCCTTGAAAATTCAACAATTTTTGATAAACCGTTTTCAAAATGTTTAACTGAATCTAAACTTTGTAGCGAACCTGTGTAAGTAAATTCCATTTTGAACAATAGCAAGTTTTTCATATAGAAGAATTTGTTTGTATGCGAAGCATCATGCTCGTAATATCTTTCGTAAGTTTTTCTTTTTTCATCGTAGGTAATATTTTTATATGTTTTAATTTTTAATTTAAAAATAAAAAGTACGAATTCTACGATTTTACCAAGTATAAAAGTCATATGTGAACAATAGCAAATTTTTCTTATAGAAAATTATGAAGCATCGCAATATTTCTGAAACCTATTATCAAATTAAATTGTTGCATTAAGAATTGTTACTGCACGTTTTCTTGCAATAATTTTATTTTTAATGAAATGCTAATTGGATACTACTTCCGTGGACAACTTGAGACCGGTTTCGACTTGGTGGGTCTCATCAGTCAATGCGTCCGAAACCATGTCACTAGGAGATATCATTGATATGCTTCTCTTATGTATAAAAACAATTGTTGCAAAAGTATGTAAGAACATGTTTAATTATATTTAAAGTTTATTTGACGACGGCATATTTCTGCTGCTATATCTAATTACCGCCGCTAAGGAGTGATTAACTGCACTGAGAAATTTCGCCTTGATGGTTGTTATTGCAGTGCTAACGAGAAAAAATATTTATACAGCCGAAACAATATTTAACGAAAATTTCATTTTCTGAACCTACTTATTTTAGAGAAAATAAATTAATCTCTGAGCATTCTTTTAGACCTTCATTTCGTCATTTAGTAATTTAAGTTGGCATAACATTACTCATTGATCCATTTTTTATCAGATTGTAATAATTATAGTAAAATACGATTAAGTGTTTTGCATAATAATAATTAAAAAAAAAATCTTTAAGAAAATTAAAATTTGATATGTGGAAAATGTAATATTTTTTAGAGAATAGAAAAATATTTAAACGACAAGAGGTTTGGACAAGGATCTATCCTAGCCTGACTCTAAGAAACTTCCTCGTTAGTACAACTTTTCTAGGATTAAAAATAATGAATATAAATTAAAATATTATAATTTTTGTGTTGGGAAGTATCTCAGCAGGAATAAACTTCACAATCATAGCCGTTAGACACTCAACAAGTCAATGTCCAATATTATAATTGATAATAATAATTAATACAAATTCATATGCGAACAATTTCATACATTTTTGCAAAAAGTAACTAATGCATAAGAATTTTTTTAATCTCATTGAAAAATTAACAAAACGTTCCATTAAGACATTTCCCGCATCATGATGGGGGACATTTTTTTGGCAATTTTTTTCTAGAAAATATTTTTACCTACATTTTAAATTTAATTTTCATATTTTAAATAATTTTTTTAATGAAATACAAAATTTCGATTGCAATTTAAAAAAAAAAAATCTACGATACGGCAACTTATTTGAGGAAATTATAACCATTTAAGATTGTTAATTTTTATAAGTATAAATATGTGAGTAAAATTAGAGAAAAATAATTTTAAACACAAATTGTGTCATGTATTGTATCTACGAACTCTATTGTAGCTTTTTTGAATACATCTATAGATTGCATAAAATTTACACTTAAAATTATAACTGTAATCTTTCAAATTGTCAATCAATTTTATCCTTTGCAAATTGGTCGTATAAGACCGAAACTTATGCCAGGAAACTGAGAAAATATATTTGTGACACGAAGCAAGAGTTGTAATACATTTAAATATAAGTACACATACATTTATATAATTCATTAGAAACTTGAATAATTTGATTATTATTATTACAATTATTATAATAATAATAATAATTATTATTATTATTATTAATACTTAATATAAAATAACTTATTCTATTATTATTACAGTTAGAATGACCACGGGTCGATAGCATAATAAGAATCGTTAGTACTTTTTTATTAAAGTTTTCGGAGGTGGGCATCATTTAGACTACAGGTTCTTAATTTGTTTGTACCGAACTTTTCACGACACAAAAGTCATTTTTATATAATATGATTTTTCTGAGGAAAATGAAGTTTTTAAATTTTCAGAAGTAAATTTTATGTTGTACAGGAATTTGTGCAAATTGAGGAAAATTATGCAAACTGAGGAAAATAGATTGAAAATATTAAACTTTGCAAGTAGAAAGTCTACAAGTTCACCGGAAATTACTGGAACGTAAGTCAATTTTCTAGAAATTCGTTAATGAAATTTTCGAATATACCTGAATACACTTACTTAATGAAGATTCAATTAAAAGAAAAAAATCGCAGAAAATGGATATGTAAATTTAAGGCGGAAAGGCTGAGGGTCATTATCCTAATAAACATCGTTATCTCTCTCTCTGTGGATCCAAATTACAGAAAAATTAATAACATATCAGAACAATATTGCACTTTTCACATTTTCCATTTTTCATTCATACGTTCTTGTGTGTTTTTGTTTCTTGTACTATTTTCTTCCATTCCTTTCTCTCTTGCACCTTCTTCTTCCATTCTGTGACTTTCATTATTCTCATATCTTCGTGTATTTGGTCCTGCCATCTTATCTTCTGTCTTATTCTTAATCTGCTGAGCGGTGGTTTCCAGCTCGTGGTTTTCTTCAATATGGGGCCTTGGCTCCTTTGTATATGACCATACCAGCTGAGCCTCCGTGCTTTTATGAATTTTACTATGTCTTCCTCTTCTAGAATTTTATTTCTTCGTTTCTTAGTGGTCTCTGCTCTTGTCCTTGTAATTCCTTTGGGCCCAGTGATCTTCTTATAATTCTTCTATCCAGTATTCTCATTCTTTCTTCGTCTCTTTTGTGTCTGCTGCGTATGTTATTACTGTTCTTACGTGCTCAATAATGTATGTTAAACATATTTATTAAAAGTAAAGGCCCTATAAGGGTAAGCGTCAGGTATTGGGAGAATTTGTGAAATGTATTTCGAAAACAAAAATATGTTTTTTATAAAATAAAAGAAGTTGCATATTGTACTTACGTACATATTGTATGCATATCTGTTGTTAGCAGCGATCAAAATTGAAAAACCTTCTGGTATTTCTATAATTAAAGAAGTCATTTCAGTAATGTACAATGTCATTTCGGTAATGCGTAATATCATTTCGGTAATGCATAGCGTCATTTCGGTAATTTCGTTATTTTGTTTAAAAGCCTATATTAATACCAAAAATGAAAGGTAAAGGTTTTTCAGCGAATCTTACAGGAGTCTTTTTTGCTTTGTGACCTTATTTCTGGTTTCTTTTCTTTCTTTCATACTGTGTTAATTGAACACTGTCGTGGAACTATTTATGCATTTTGTAGCTAGTTAGTGTCTTTGCTTCACCAATAAAACGGTATTTCTTCAAAATATTACCACTAACTACTTTTCTTAGTATTTGCTTCTCCTTTTCATTACCTATTTTACTTATATTAATGTCGAGCTAATGTACCAATACTTCACCAAACAATAATCGTTTTTTAACTTGAGCTAGTATTTTATAGCCTCTGGTCATTCGGTTGACTTTAGTGTTTGGTGTCAACTTTTTATTTATTTGTCGTTTGGGTCGACAGTCTATACAACCGTTTTCTATATTTAGCTACATCCTTTTTAAGTTTAAAATTTTTGTCTTCAGCTGCGCACAAACGTCTGTAAGCTTGTGCTCGGTCACGCCGTACTTTCCTTCTACCACGCATTATTTTAGAACTACCCGTTAATTGTTTCACATTTATAGGAATTTCTTCATTGTCAGATAATGATAATGTATTTTGATTCGACAAGTCTCTTGTGTCTACCTTTAAAATCTGTTTTTTTTTCTGTATGTTGCGGTTGCGACTTTTCACTTCTTCCGCTTAATACGCTTTTCGCTTGCGTCACATTTCTTTATACTTATTATCAGTTCCAGTTTTTTTTTTCTTATGATATCGTTCTCGGTCTTTTCTCGTTTTTCCTCTAAATCAGCTTCAGATATTTTCTGCCGACATTTTTGAACTCTTGGTTTATCTTGCAGTTTTTCACTTGCATTTCTATATTTTCTAACTTTTTTACTTTTGCCATTTTTAATTTTAACCCGCTGTAACAAAATTTAAATGAAAACCATTAGAAAATTAAAATCAGTCATTTCGGTAATGAATATGTCATTGCGGTAATGTGGAATCATTACCGAAATGAGCATTACCGAAATGACAATCTATAGAAAAATGAACGAGACCACTTTCTATTACGATAATATTTGGGAATAAAAATGAGGTAATGTTCAGGCTTATAAAACATGTTTTATCACTACATTCGTTTTTCTTTATTCAACAGGAGCTAATCACACAGAGCATTGCCGAAATGACGTATATTAAACATACGGTATCAAAATGTAACATTAACTACGTTATTGACGTCAAAATATGGAAAAATAAAAAAACTTACCAATCAAACAGTGGTGTGCCGTCGATGATGCTAACTACTGAGCCTTACATTGGCGAATCCAAGTAATGGTTTATAAGGTAGCCACCTGACAGCTCGGCATTACCGAAATGACACAAAAGTGGTGGACAAAGAATAGCATTTCATTAATGCAACTGTATAATTAATCAGGGACATTTATACACATGTTTTAATTAGTAGGATTGTTTTACTTTAGAAAAATAGCAATATTAAGGTAGCTAATGTTCACGTGTAGAAGAAAATAAATAATATTACATAATGAATGAGGTTTGGGACAACTTCCAAAATGGTATAATGGCAATTTCATTTTGCGCTATGTGTAGAGAAAGTCCAAAATTTGTGTGATTACATTTAACACTACATTCATGTGCAAGAGTAATATGCTTGAGCAAACTTTGCATTGATTATTTGCAGAAATTGTTCCTATTTTTATCACAGCATAGCATGGGACCTAAATTCCTCCAATACCTGACACTTACCCATAAATAAAAATATTAAAAGTTTCGGAAATGTTTCTTAATTTTCTGAAACATACCATTACATTTGCAAAAGAAAACTAAAACCATAAAACGAGAAAATTGAGGAAATTTTTATTATTATATCAAAATATACATGATTCACAAAATTTCATAAAGATTTCAGAAATTGCCACAAAGTTTTATAGAAATTTATAAAATTTCTAGCCATCAGAAGTTGGAACTAAAATATCCGTATAAATTAATAAATTATAAGTTTCAGAAATGTTTGTAAATTTAGTGAAACATACCAGTACATTTGCAAAAGAAAACTAAAACCAAGCAAACGACAAAATTGCGGAAAATTTTATTATTATATCAAAATATACATATTTCACAAAATTTCAAAGTTTTATAGATATTTATAAAATGTCTTTGTTGCTTTCTTCTTCCTCCATAACGTGTCCGCTTGTTTGTTCTTCTCTCATTCTTTTATTATTTATTGCATTTTCTATTTCGAGTAGTTTTTCCAAGTATTCTTTCCATCTCGCTATCATTTTTTTCCTTTTATTACCTCTCCGTTTTCCTCTTTTAATTTTTGTCGTGTTCTCCTTCTTGTTTTTTAGGTTGTTAAATACTTTGTAGAAGTATTTTTTTATTGCTTTTGCTGTCCTTTTCTAACTTTATTGTTTGTTCTTTATATAGTTCATAGTTTCTGATTGTTTAATTTTTTTAGTTATTTTTGCCAATGTTTCTTTTTTGTTTGACTTCTTGTTTTATGTTTTTATCCCACCACGCTGCTTGTTTTTAGCCTTCTATTTTTTCGTCGGTTGCACATATTTTTCCAGTTTTGATTATTGTTTCCTTGAATTTGTACCACATTTCTTACAGTTTTCTATTGTGAACCTGTGTATTCTTTTCTCTCCATGCTTTGTTTAACATCATTCTATATTTTTCAGCAGTTTCTTTTGAATCTTTTACCTTGTAAGCTCTAATAATTTCGTGTCTTTGTTCTTATTTGCTTTTATTGCCGGAGTCCAGTTTCTAAGAATTTTTGTGTTACTTTAGCTACAGTAGTGATCGCTGCCTATCTCGCTTCATGTTTTAAACTTTACATCTAATAACTAATAACATCTAACAACTTTATTGTTTGTTCTCTATATAGTTCATAGTTTCTGCTTGTTTTATTTTTTTAGTTATTTTTGCCAATGTTTCTTTTTTGTTTGACTTCCTGTTTTATGTTTTTATCCCACCACGCTGCTTGTTTTTAGCCTTCTATTTTTTCGTCGGTTGCACATATTTTTCTAGTTTTTATTATTGTTGCCAATGTTTCTTTTTTGTTTGATTTCGTATTTTATGTTTTTATCCCACCACGCTGCTTGTTTTTAGCCTTCTATTTTTTCGTCGGTTGTACATATTTTTCTAGTTTTTATTATTGTTTCCTTGAATTTGTACCACATTTCTTACAGTTTTCTATTGTGAACCTGTGTATTATTTTCTCTCCACGCTTTGTTTAACATCATTCTATATTTTTCAGCAGTTTCTTTTGAAACTTTTACCTTGTAAGCTCTAATAATTTCGTGTCTTTGTTCTTATGTGCTTTTATTGCCCGAGTCCAATTTCTTAGAATTTTTGTGTTACTTTAGCTACTACTAAGTAGTGATCGCTGCCTATCTCGCTTCCTCTTTTAACCTTTACATCTAATAACAATCGCCTATTTCCTTTGTCAAAAGTCTGTTATACATTTTTCCTTCCAGCTTGGATCTTCTCTTGTATATATGTCTATATTTTTATGTTTATAGAAGGAATTATGATATTACGTTCAATACGAAATTTACAAAAATTTCACCATTCATATTTCTGCTTGCATCCCTATGTCCGCTTATTATTATTGTATATATGTTATCTTTTATTCCTATCATCCCGTTAAAATCGCTTAGTTCGCGTAATCGCGTAATTTTCGTTTGCTTTTTCATAGGGAAGGTTAGGTCTTTCCAAAATTTTGTTTATTACTAATTCATTTTCCTTTGGCCCATACACACCTATCTACATATTAATTCTATTTTTCTTAATTTGTTTTGCTATTTTACATGGATTCAATTTCATTTTATAATCACTTTCATAAAGGTGACGTTGAGAATGGTTAGGTTTGTGTTGGTTTGCATAATTGTAAATTATTAATTAATGTATTACTATATTATACCATTATAACAAATTTGAATACTCTGAGGCGCAATCAGAATTCCGGCATGCATATGTATGTTGAACAAATCACTTATGCCCATATAATGCTTGCTATATTATACTGTTGTACCTAATAGTTATACAAATTTTAGTACTATGGGCAATCAAAATTCCGATTTTTATTGGACGAATCACTTATAAGGCCCATATAGTGCAATCAATATTTGCGTGTGATGTGTGTATTTTCAAGTTGCAGTATTCAGTGATAATTATTGAACGTGCTGCAATGGCATGACTTACTTTCTGAATAATTAATCGGAAAGCGTTTAACAATTCATTATTGTATTTTAACAAATAAAACGCAAACCGCATTTGCCCTTTTAATTAATTCAGCGCGATGGATTTATTTAATTTTATTGTAAATTGCGCTCGCAATTTCCATCCGTATCCTTCTTTATTAATATATATGTAAATCCGCCATGCATACAACATGATGTCCGTTTTTTTGCGCGTATATGTACTTATAGTTATCTTGGTGGGTTGGCAGAAACGCATTGCAGCAGTGCGAGTTTCCATTGCATTTCGGTGGCGATAAATCATCGGCATTGTATCGCATTATGTAATTGGTTATGCGGGAAAAGTATCAAATTAATAATAATATTTATGGTCGATGTAATTAGCCGATTAGATAATTGCAATGTAATTGCGTTCTTTATCTATAGCCCATTTGACAATGTACGCGCATGTGTGTGCGTTTTAGAATATATTAATATTTGCATACATATAAATATTTACCAGCTCTGCAGCTTATTGAGCAGTATCTTGTTTGCATCAAAACATGACTTTTTACAAACAAAATTCATGCGGAAACACAATAACTCGCATCCACCGTTAAGCTAAATATTCACCGTATTAATAATCAGAGAATTATATTATCACTAATTTATATGCACAAATATAATTGATATTTACCGTAACAGTGCCGTTCTGTTTTCACAAGGTTTATTTACTCTGCAGGCGCAAATGCGCGCCGTTTCGCAGGGCGCTTTAATGCTGTGTAAACCGTGCATCTCGAAGAATATAGAAAACTGCAACGCCTAAATGAACAGCACATATATTTGTGCTTAACGCTATAGTTAATGTGCTTAATGCGAGAGGCTTCAATAAACTAGATTTTACTTGTTGGAAGTTTATTACTCTTAATTAGCGCTTACTTCGGTTCGGCTGAATAACTACGGCAGTTATTTTAATTGCGCACAAACATCGCTTATTGTTAATAACGAAATTCGCGCGCCGTGAATTAAAAACCGGCGTTTTCCCCACTTTCCGTCCGTTAAGGGCTGAATGCATGAAATTAAAGTTGCGCGTCATGAAATTTACTATAAATTTACTGCTCGCAAATTAGTTCTGGAAGTTTATATTGTGGCACATTCGCGGATTTAATGTAATGTATGAAAAATCTGCATTTTTATCACTCGCGCACACACCATAGTTTCATATATTTAAATAGCTGTTGCGAAATGTGTGTGTTTTCATCGCAACGTGAGTTTTGTAAGTTCTGTAGATTAAATACTATTTGCAAGGGAATTCAGTTGGAATTTTTCAAAATTGCATTTTTATTATTGCATCGAGTAAGCGTATCACGAGCACTCGGGCTTCTTGAACATTGCACGATTTTCATGCCATCTATTCACCCAGCGACGACTTCCATTAAAAACATACGTGTATTATGCCATAAACTTATATTATGCAGCGCCGTTCATATAAATATGTATGTATTAATTTTCTACAACCTAAATATCACATGATCGACAGTGATATGGGTTCATTCTTTTTTGTTACATTTGATTCGCAACTGCAAACGTGCACAAACAATCCCGCAATCATCATCTGCAAGCTTACATTAGTTAAAAGTATAATTAAAATTGATATATTTTTCAAAAGTACCTACAGCGTTGTACAGCGAGAAACATGACTAAAAAAGTATATATACTAACTACAAGCTGTACCTAAATGATTGTCATTATGTAATCAATTCTATTTAATTGTGCCGCCTTTCAAATTTGTATACCGTCCTATTTGAGAACTGTCACTGTCAACCATACCTGTCAACTGTCAGACAACATAATAACAGTAGTTTGTTAAAATGTAAACTGCTCACAAGAATACTTTTATTGTTGAGGCTTACTTTCGTAATGGACGATTTGACAATGGAGAATGAATTTATTCAATTCCAGAGTGCGTTCGGGAATTTCAACAAAAGTTCCCTGACCATCAATTTGAATACTCGGTTTTGTCAATACATATTTCACGATTAGTGCACCGTTTTAGGGAAACTGGTAGTGTTCAGAAAGGGAAATCCTCAGGCAGACCCTCAGTATCAGGAGAGGTTGTTGCAGATGTTCGTGAACGACTCGAAGTAAGCCCTCAAAAATCAATTCGTAAATTGGCCATGCAAGCTGGAATTTCCTCGAGCACCTGCTATAGAATTCTGAGAGAGAGGTTGAATTTATACCCTTATAGGGTCTCAGTGGTGCAAGAATTGTTGCCAGTGGATCCTCAACGCCGATTGAGTTATTGCCGATGGTTTATGGAAAATTTAAATGACGATCGATTGCTCGATTTAACATTTTTCAGTGATAAGGCTTGGTTCCACCTATCAGGATATAATATTTCACAAAACTATAGGTGAAAAATAATGAAAACCCTCATCTTTTTGTGGAAGCACCACTACATCCTCAGAAGGTTGGAATTTGGTTGGTTGTGTCTCGCCGTACAATAATTGGGTCTATATTCTTTCATGACACAGTAAACGGTGAGAGATATTGGCAACAAATTGTCCAGCCTTTCATAGACCAATTAGATGATGAAGAATTGCAGAAACGGAAATTTCCAACAAGATGGTGCAACACCTCATACAGCCAGAGCAGTGTTAGGCTATTTGCAAGAATATTTTGATAATAGACTAATTAGTCAAGGACTATGGCTGCCACGCTCTCCAGATCTAAGTCCAGTGGACTACTCAATTTTTAGATATTTAAAAGATAAAGTTTTCCAAAGAAGACTGCATACGTTGGAAGAGTTATTGGCAGAAATCATAAATGTTTGCCGAACCATAACTCCTCAAATGCTTGAAAAACTGAGTAATCCAATTTTTTGATATTTAAAACATAGAGTTTTCCAAATAAGACTGCATACGTTGGATGCAGTTTATTGTGTCATGAAAGAATATAGGCCCTATTATTCTACGGCGACCCAACCAAATTCTAACCTTCTGAGGATGTAGTGGTGCTTCCACAAAAATATGAGGGTTTTCATTATTTTTCACCTATAGTTTTGTGAAATAACATATCCTGATAGGTGGAACCAAGCCTCATCACTGAAAAATGTTAAATCGAGCAATAGATCGTCATTTAAATTTTCCACAAACCATCGGTAATAACCCAATCGGCGTTGACGATCCACGAAGAGTTAATGGCAGAAATCGTAAATGTTTGCCGAACTATAACTCCTCAAATGCTAATCAACATTTTCAAAATTAAAATAAGACGAGTGCAAATGTGTTTACAAGCAAATGGTACATATTTTCAACATCTGCTTTGGTTATATATTTTATTTATTAATTATGTTTTCCAAATCTTTACTTCTTTTTATGTTTCTGTTTATTAAATAATTTACTTTGATTACTTCAATAACTATATGTGATTGTTTTATGGTCTGCTAGTCCTCAATTTGCAATAGTAATACATTTTGTAACATTGTCAGATTTAAAGCGGAGCAATTATTAGATTTGTCGCAGCTCGTTTATTTCATTAATTCCTGTATGATTTTCGGTTTACATCTTGTTTGTGCCGTGGAGTAATCTGTCCCACTTAGGGATGTTGCCTGTGAGGACTTCATTTTCATGCATATCTGGGTATTATAATGTACACACAATTTAAGAATGCCCTCGATTTTAGAAGTAAGGTTATGTAAATAATGTACATTTAAACTCGTGGGCCCTTAAGTAATTCTTCATTGTAGTCTTCTCATGTGTTTGAAAGCCACAGATATTGCTGAAACTAATAATAATTAAATATTCGAGTAAGTGCTTAAATATCAAATGACACAATAGAAATTTGCATTGCATGAAGATAGCTTTTATTGCCATCTTCATGAGTAATGAGTGAAATGCGTCTTTAAATAATTCTTCATTGTTGTCTTTTTATGTGTTTGGAAGCCACAACTATTGCTGAAACTAATAATAATTTCGTATATCAGCAGTCAAATATCAAATATCAAATTCCACATTAGAAATTAGAATAGCACGAAGATAACTTTGATTGCCATATTAATGTCTAATGAGTGTAAATGAAGTTGCCTATGTCAAGAATAGAACTATTTTTACTGGAGCGGAACATACAAATTTTACACGGTGGCGTAATTACAAACATTTAGATACACCTTGTACTACTGAGGAACAGATTTATGTCGCTTATTTATAAAAATAGTCCCTCAAAATGTTCTAAGTCGCTGCAAGAGACAAGTTTGGCTCTTTTGTCTCAACGTTTTTGTTATCGCTGTAGTAGATGCAGACCAATTTTATTAGAAAACTGAACATGGAAACTATTTTCACATAGATTAAAATATTGAGAGATTAAATTTTTAGACCATAAAATAATAAACAATTCGGTAAAAGCTCATTATTTTTGGATAAATATTGTAAAAGTTATTAATCATTATAGCTACAAACTGTTCTTCACTATCTTTCATTTTTCAAACATACATGTGAAATTAATTGATTATAATAACCCAATATTCCCACGCACCACTAAATCCTTGAATAAAACACATATAATAAATATATTTTTTTTGTTACAGATTGTTCTCCAAAATTTGACGATATTCAGACTTGTAAGTAAATTTTAATTTTATATTTTATTCTAAGGAAGACACATATATTGCATTTAATATAATAGAAGGTTATTTAATTTACATGCAAGTCGGCTGTGCAAAAACAGCAAGACACCCAGTGTAGTGCGACGTAATAATAATAATAATAATATTTTATTGCCTCAAGGATTTACAATTTATTACATACACAAATTGATAATATTGTTATTATGTTTATTATTACTTTATTACTATGTTTATTATTACTTTATTACTATGTTTATTATTACTTTATTACTGTGTCTATTAGTATTATATTGTGTTTATACATACATACATACATACATACATACATACATACATACATACATACATACATACATACATACATACATACATACATACATACATATATACATACATACATACTAAAGTAAGAGAAGTAACAAAACACGATATGATTTCTTGAGAATGAACAAACATTCTATCAGCTGGCAGTACAGTTATATGTCTGAAATATTTAAGTGTATCTTGATGTCTTTAATACTTACAATGGAAATAAATAGTTACATTCCGGTACAAATGAGAAGCATTGATAAACTGTTTAGTTCTTAACGGTTTAGTTCACATTTATTCTAATAGTATGATGTAAATATGATGGTTACTTACTTAAATAGATCAATTTTTAATCAATCACATTTAGATGCAGCTAATTAATTTAAATCACCGCGTATTAAAACATCGTTAAACATTGTGATAAAATCTTTATGTTTAGAATCAGAACGTATGGTGCAGCCAGGCTCTATGTCTGCATTGAAAATACTTTTTTATAATACCTGCATCATAATTTTTGGTTATCTAAAGTTGTCTAGTAACAACACATACCGGGTGTTTCAAGTTTCACCGGCGAGCCCAAAATGGCCACTTACAATTATACACTGTTCCATTTTTATTTTTAACTAAGAAGGCTGTGCTTTCATTTTATAAAGTTTTACATTCATGTGTAACAACAAACATGATTTGACAGTGAAAAAAAATTAAATGTCAGATTTCTCAAAATGTCGCCTAATTCATATATTAAAATTAAAATAGCAAAAAATTTCTGTACTCAATAGATACTCAATTTGATGGCAACATTGGCCACTGTCATATAATATAACCTCTTTTTTTTTAAATATAACCTATATTTTCAAGTCTAGTGAAATTTTACTGTGGCCAATAATCAGAGTCACCCTAACAGAGCCAACTTAGTTAAAATTAAAAATGGAACATAATTTATGTATTAATGAAGAACAATATTTGCAAATCAATTTTTTTTACAACCACCAGGCAGTTTTTTCGGTTATTTATACGTAATTGACTGTTTATTTATTCGATTTTCACGAGAGTGTACTTTTACTCAACTCGACACTTTCCTGTGCAATTTAAATTAAAAATATAACTTCCGTTTTTGAAATAAATGCAATTTGATATTGTGGCCCTAATATTTACGGCAAATTTAAAAATCCTCTCGGCTGGAACCTGCCATAAAACTGGTCAATTGCTGTTCAGATATTTGGTCAAATTCAATTATTTATTTAAAAAAAAAAACATTTGATTTCAATCGTGATGTAATTCAACTGATTTAAACCATATCTAAACTGGCAATAACATAATCAAAACTGATCAGAAATATAAAAAAATCAATTGATTTCTTTGATTTTTGATTTTTTTAAATCATGATTTATTCCAACATGGTTCGCAGTTCATTAGAAACATATTAAGTAGTTATTAATTGTTACTATTAGAATTTTTAAAACGTCCGTTTGCGAATTTGAGCAGTGAACATTGATTTTAAATTAATTAATCATGCAATTCTAATATTCAATTGAAGAGAGTTAAAATTCATAATAGGTATTACTTATCAAATTGTCAATTACTGCTGTAATTATTGATAAATATTTTTCCAGTCAAATTTCCAATTTTCTTTCTTGAGTATTATCAAAATTTCTAGTAAAAATCTGAGTATTACAGTTACATGTTGAATTTTTTTATCATTTAGTCTATCATATTACTATCTTAATTTCAGTTATTACAGTCAAATTTTCAATTTTCTTTCTTGTTTATAATCAAAATTTCTAGTAAAAATTTTGTTATTATAGTTACATGTTGATTTTTTATCACATTCACATTTATCACATATTTGAATCTTGATTTCATTTATTACAGTCAAATTTTTCTTTTTCTTTAGTGTTTATTATCAAAATTTCTAGTAAAAAATTTGTAATTATAGTTACATGTTGTATTTTTTATCACATATAATATTACTATCAAAATTTCAGTTAGTACAGCTACTTGTTGACTTTTATATCATATATCATTTTATTATTAAAATTTCAATTATTTTTATGAATGTTTTACATACTTCTATCAAAATTTCCAATATTTTATACAATTTCGGTAACTACAGCCAAATTTTTTCCAGCGAAATTCTGCCATATTTCCAATTTTTTCATCATCAAAATTTCAGTTATTGCAGTCCAACTTTTAATTTTATTTCTTGATTAAAATCAAAATTTCTAGTTTAAAATGTATTATTACAATTATTTATTGTATTGAATTTTTTATCCTACCTATATCATATTATATCATCATATTATCAATTATTTCTGTAAATGTTTGACATATTTCTGTTAAAATTGTAATGATAACTGTCAAGTTTCAATTTTATCATTTTATAAAATTCACTTACTGCGAATTTTCAAATATTCCGTTTTCATTTATTTTCGAATATTAGGTACAACTTCAATAAATACAGTAAAATTTTCGTTATTTTCAGTCAATTTTTAGTCAAGTTTGGGACATTTCTGCCATATTAAATAACAATAAATTGTTACTACTTAGAATTTTGCAAACGTCCTTTGGTGAAACGGATAAGGTTCATTCACGTTTATGAATTTGAACAGTGAGAGTTAAAATTCATAACAGGTATTACTTATCAAATTGTCAATTACTGCTGTAATTATTGATAAAATTGCAGTTATTATTTTTTCAGTCAAATTTCCAATTTTCTTTCTTGATTATTATCAAAATTTCTAGTAAAAATTATTATACTTACATGTTAATTTTTTTTATCATATATCATATTACTATCAAAATTTTAATTATTTTTGCCAAATTTTTAATATTCTTTCTTAATTATCATCAGTTATTATTTTTTCAGTTAAATTTCTAAGTTTCTTGATTGGTATCAAAATTTCTAGTAAAAAATTAAGTATTTTAGTTACATGTTGAATTTTTTATCATGTACTCTATCATATTGCTATCATAATTTCAGTTATTACTTTAAAATTTTCAATTTTATTTCTTGATTATTATCAAAATTTCTAGTCAAAATTTAGTTATTATAGTGACATGTTTAATTATTATCAAAATTTCTAGTAAACAATTAAGTATTACAGTTACATGTTGAATTGTTTATCCTGTCCTGTCCTGTTTAATTGTTTATCACATTACTATCATAATTTAATTTATTACAGTCAAATTTTCAATTTTCTTTCTTGATTATTATCAAAATTTCTAATAAAAATTTAGTTATTATAGTTACATGTTAAATTATTTTATCATATATTATATTACTGTACAAATTTCAGTTATTGTAGTCAAATTTTTAATATTCTCTCTTAATTATTTTCAAAATTTCTAGTGTAAAATTTAGTTGTTACAGTTACATGTTGTTTTTTAATCATATATCATATTACTATCAAAAATTTAATAATTTCTATAATTTTTTTACATAATTGTATCAATATTTCCAATATTCGATACAATTTCGGTAGCTACAGCCAAATTTTTTTCAGCAGTCATTTTTCAGATTTTTCTGCCAAATTTTCAATTTTTTCATCAAAGTTTCAGTTATTGTAGTACAATTTTTAATTTTCTTTGTTGATTAAAATCAAAATTTCTAGTCTATAATGTAGTTATTACAGTTATATATTGTGTTGATTTTTTTTATCCCATATCATATTAATATTCAATTATTTCTGTAAATGTTTTATATATTTATGTCAAAATTGCAATGATAACTGTCACGTTTCAATTTTATCGAAAATTCACTTACTGCGAATTTTCCAATATTCGATTTTCAAATATTTTTAAATATTCGGTACAACTTCAGTGAGTACAGTCAGATTTTATTTTTTCCAGTCAAGTTTCGGCGATTTCTGCCAAATATTTGTTGTTGTAATTTTATCAAATATATGCCTTGAAATTGTAATGATTAACTGTCAAAGGTTCAATTTTATGTAAATTTCATTTACGGCCAAATTTTCGATATTTGCCAAAATTTCAGCATTTCACACATTACAAAGATTTATTTATAGATTATATTTTAAATGAATTATTAGTTATTAAGTAATTATTAGTATGAATATCGAAATTTATTTGTTTTGATATCTTAAGCATCATAAATCTTCTGTAAATTAGAAAGGTAAAAAAGAGGTAAAAAGATTTTTTTTTCTATATGAAATATGCCTTTAGTACAGTATTAGTAAGGTATTTAATATTATCTTTATTCTTTAAATCACGTGGTGGTTAGTGTTTTACGATGAATAATGAAATGTTTGAATTTTTCTGTAATCAAACGATTACATTTTCGCAAGTATAAAAATTGAAAATGCTACAATTCTTTTTTCTATGTGAAATATGCCTTTAGTATAGTATTAGTAAGGTATTTAATATTATCTATATTCTTTAAATCACGTGGTGGTTAGTGTTTTACTATGAATAATGAAATGTTTGAATTTTTCTGTAATCAAACGATTACATTTTCGCAAGTATAAAAACTGAAAATTGGAAATGCTACAAAATAAATGCTGCGGCATGCAGCGAGCGTGTTTGATTCGGTTTTTGTGTGCACATGTAATCTAGGCTGGTGTGTGTAAGATCCTACTTATAAAAAACAAATGTTGATATTCATACTGTAAACAACAAATGAATCAATGTTACAGGAGCGTAAACATGAAAACAATTTTCAATTTAAATAGAAACTCCGTGATAGCATTTGCCACATTCCCGGGGACGAATCTGAGGCCCATCCATTAAATGAAAAAGGATGCAGTTTAAAGCGCAATGATGTAGGTTTAGACGGCAATCAAAAATGGTCTGTATAAAATAACAATTTTTGGGGCCGTTAATATATAAAAGTCGATGGTGCTGTACTAAATGGGATGATTTACAGCGTGCCGGCCATGGATGGGTTACATAAAATATGTTTTTAAATGACAAGTTACTCAAGAGGCGTAATGTATTGATCGGCTATTTATTGTATTAAAATTCAAATAAAATATTGTACGTACATAATGGGTGGTCTTCGAGTGGCGCACAAACAGACCCGCCTTTATTTGTAATGCACCCACCCAAATGCCCATTCCATATTACCAATTAATATATCAAATGTTCACGGAAAGCGCGCTTCGTGCGAGCGAGACGGAAGGTGGAGACGGCGAGGGAGAGCGAAGGAAATAAAAGAAATATGTATGCATCAATTACTGCATTTCCTCTAATAAAATTTTTAATTAAAAAATAAAAGTAATAAAACTTCCAGGGCTAGAAATATAGAAGTACGTCGCAATAACATCAAATTAAAAAATAATTAAATAATTAAAGTTCGCAGCGAACTTTTATAATATATAATTAAAATCAAGTTCGGTAGACAGAGGCTCGGCAGATTTATATGTAATAATTACGAGATATGAATTCGTTTCCAAGTTTTTAATTAATCGTAATTACATAAAAAAAATTAACAATAAATGGCAGGGGGGAAATTACACGCGACTTTGCAGAAGGGAAGAGCTGCTGCACACACAAACGCATCACAGATGACGGAGCGATTAATTTTTATTGCCGTGCGTACGTACAAAATGCAAAAGCCTGCTGCACGTATCATCACATCACATTTATTGGCCGTTCGCCTCCAATTTATATCCGGCTAATACGGTATTAAAGGTTCATTTGCACACATTAAATTATTGACCACCTTACGCGCCTCGGCTTCGGCATGGGCACTTACCGAAAGCTTAGTGCAAACTTGAAAACGAGATAATTACAGTTAAAGTAATTACGGCGCTCGCCGTATACGTATATGCATAACGATGCCCGTTTAATGGCCCCGGCCATATAAATGTGCACAATGTATAATATATATTTGAGATATGCGGCCCCGAAAGAGGGCGAGCGACGTAAAGACCGAAACCCTTCATCAGGCGGGATTAAGAGGCACAAGATAATTCATCACGGACGGAATGTTATCAACAATTAGCCGGGCGGCTGGTAATGTCTGTGATTGGGGGTAATTTGAGCAGACAGACAATATATTGTAATATCTATAATTGTGGCCGGCAACCCCGTCGAGATTGCGGCCATGCACTCTGTTATTAGGATTGTGGTGTTCTGGGACGGTCCCTGCAGGACGTTGATGTATTCATTCCTGGCACATTTCAATTTACATGCACTTCTTATATCTCTAATTGCCATTAAAACAAATCTTGATAAAACATAATTACGTTCTACACCGAAATTTAATTGTTTGACCTGCTACCAAGAGATTAATGTTGCATCCATGAATGAGCTACAGCAAAACTATTATAATTTTACATTCAAAACGAACAAAGCACAATAGATAATTCATGCTAGGTACTAGGATATAATGCAATATATAATAATGATATTAATTATACTAACGTACCTTACATGCATGCATAGGAGCGAATTGATAACTGATTAAACCATGCACAATATGTATACACAATCTAGCACAATATATCGTCGGTTTAGAGGTAAAACTCATTAAGTAACATTTTAAGCGAAATGAATGTAAAATGTTTACATATTACTATGTTATTCTGTTGGTTTAGCCTCACGTTCAGGCTTAAAAATGCTATGTTATATATTATCAATAATTATTATTATTTGCCCACTTTATGGGTTCCAAAATTTTACTATTTAACCCCACTTTCGGTTGTCAAAATGCTCTGTTATATTGGGTTCGCTCTTTATCGCAGGGTCTCGAGTAGGTTCCAATAAATTACATAGACAACAGGTAAATTGAAATTTAAATAAATTTATTATAATTAAAATGTAAACAAACAAACAAAAACACTAAAATCAATATGAAACACGTAAACAAAAGAAAACAAACGAAATCAACCACTAACAAATTATAACTTCTAATTTAATTAACAAAACTTCCCTATTGACTATAAATTGCACAATTAATGGATCTGAGTCAAATAAAATTGTATATTTCTACCTTTGCAGTTTAGTTCTATTCACGGAACTTTATGTGTAATGGCAACTTGCAGTGACAGTTGGCCCTCCTGGTTGCAATCTATCAAATTAGGAGAAATTCACTCCTCCGTTCTGCGAAATCATATGATGATGTTGTCCTCAGCGCGTCTTTCCTGCGTCGATGCTCTATTCCTCTCCACGAAGATGTCCTCAATAATTCTTCTGCGACGTTCTCACCAAGTCCTTTTTTGCGACGATGCTCTTGGAAATTCCTCTCTTCGAATATATCAGCTGTTTCGGAATTTAATTCCTTCGCGTACGCACAAAATTGTTCTTTGCACTAACTGTTTGGTCTACTTCACTAATGGAAACAAATATCGGTGTATTGATACTAATTGTTTTTAACTTGGTTATCCTAATTATCGCTCAGATGTGGAGATTTGATCGGATACGAAATGATTAAATTGGTTGTTTATGTGTTCGTACACACACACACACACACACTTGTAGTACTTTTGTTTATTACTTTCCACAACGGAAACAATTATCCTCGTAACGATACTGTTTGTGTCTAAACTATCTTCCGTTTCTTCCGCATTGAGACGTGAGCTTTACCGGGAACGTATTGGGGCGTCTGGTGTCATCGGTCATATTTATAAACACCGACCAGACAGTCACTTTTTTATTACTGATTTTTCGTTTGTTGTACTACAGAACTTGAAAATTTACAGAGTCGTTCAACAATTCATAATAGTTGCCATGGTGATCATTCAATAATGTATAATTTCTAATTTCCTTTTTCAAACATTAGCATATCCAAATGTTCAATCTAAAATTTAATGTGATATTCATTATCCTGATAATTTTCCGCTTCCAGTGAAAACGTAGTACGTCATTGTACGTCATATTTGAGGTTTTCATTGTAATTACGAATTTTAATTAACTCATCACATTATTAATTATTAATTGTGCCCTAATGATTCACAATATTAACTAAAAAGCACTATCTAATTAATTACCTAACTCGATAACTATCTAACTATTCCTACTCTATTAATTTAAATAAAACTATTAACAAAATTCCTAAATAACTATAAAATTAACTAATAAATATTATCACAATATATTATGTTTTTTTTTCTCTTTTTCATAATAAACATACAAATACAGGTAAGTAAAAATATATTCTTACAGTGTTATTGTGTATTTCATTTAAAAATTCTACTGCATCTATGTCATTTTCATATTTTAAAGCAAAGTCCATAGCTTCCTTCTTTAAATCTGCTGTATTAGTATTCCTCAAGCGGGCAATTGTCTAAAAAAACAAAAATCCGCAGAAATTCCATAAAGCTTTACAAACCTGTAAAATAAGTTAATACTGTATCTACAACTTGAAACATCACAATTTTAAACTTCTCTCGTTCAGGCTATCAAAATTTGCATAGAAACTTTTATCCACATTTTGTCATTTAGTTAATTTTTTTTTTTTTTTGTTGTAAAACATTGCATTCTATACTTGTTTCATCAGCAGTCTCTTTAGCAGTTTCAAACATTATTTGAAAATATTCGTTCCGAATACGTTGTATTTGTTTACATAATCGTTCAATTGTTTTTGGGCATATCTATTGTAATATTTTTTGATTGAAAACTTATAAGTTGTAAACTTATACTTTCCGAGTTGATCGAATTTTTATAAATATTCAGGGTTGATTTACTACCTTTCAACGGCAAATTAGACAGTGTCACTTACAAAGTACATTTACAGACCCTTTAAGTTTAACATACATAAGTTTCATTGAGCGACTGTTTGATGCACATTGTTTGTGATATTTTTAAATATTCTGAATGTTAATCTTTCAGAGTTGAGGTAATCAGTCACTGAAATTTCTGAAAATTTATCTGTAGGATATTTTGAAAATTTTATGCCAGATTTGTATACAGTATGCCTGGAGACAAATCTTCTAAAAATTTGACCACGATCATGTCTCAAATATGTGAGAAAATCGAGTTATTAACTTTCCAAATTGGCCAGTATAAGTTATCAGTCACTGAAATTTCTGAAAATTTATCTGTTGGATATTTTGAAAAATTTATGCCAAATTAGTATACAGTATGCCTGAGGATAAATCTTCTGGTAATTTGAACAAGAGAATGTTTGAAATAAGTCAGAAACTTGAGTTATTAACTTTCCGAGTTGATCGGATTTTTATAAATATTCAGGGTTGATTTACTACCCTTCAACAGCAAATTGGTAAGTGTCACTTATAAGGTACATTCACAGACCCTTTAGGTTTAACATACATAAGTTTTATTGGGCGACAGTTTGATACACACTTTTTAAGATATTTTTAAATATTCTGAATGTTAAACTTTCCGGGTTGAGGTTATCAGTCACTGAAATTTCTGAAATTTTATCTGTTGGATGTTTAGAAAATTTTATACCAGTCTAGTATACAGTATGCTTAAAGATAAATCTTCTGAAAATTTGACCACAAGTATGTCTCAAATAAGTGAGAAAATCCTTTTATTAATTTTCCTAGTTGGCTAGTATAAGTTACCAGTCACTGAAATTTCTGAAAATTTATCTGTAGAATATTTTGAAAATTTTATTCCAGATTTTTATACAGTATGCCTCAAGATAAATCTTCTGAAAATTTTACCATGAACATATCTCACATATGTGAGAAAATCGAGTTATTAACTTTCCGAGTTGGTCAGTATAAGTTATCAGCCACTGAAAGTTCTGAAAATTTATCGGTAGAATCTTTTGAAAATTTTATACCAGATTTTCATACAGTATGCCACTGAAATTTCTGAAAATTTATCTGTTGGATATTTTGAAAATTTTATACCAGATTTGTATACAGTATGCCCGAATATAAATCTTCTGAAAATTTGACGACAAGCATGTCTCAATTAAGTGAAAAAAATCATGTTAATAACATTCCGAATTGGCAAGTATAAATTATCAGCCACTGAAACTTCTGAAAATTTATCTGTTGGATATTTTGAAAATTTTATACCAGATTTGTATACAGTATGCCTAAAGATGAATCTTCTGAAAATTTGACGAGGAGCATGTCTCAATTAAGTGAAAACATCGTGTTAATAACTTTCTGAATCGGCCAGTATAAGTTATCAGCCACTGATATTTATGAAAATTTATCTGTTTATATATTTTGAAATTTTTATACCAGATTTGTATACAGTATGCCTTAAGATAAATCTTCTAAAATTTGACCACGACTATGTCTCAAATAACTGAAAAAATTGAGTTATTAATTATCCGAGTTTTCCAATTTATTTTATCTATGGCTGATAGACCAAATATTCAATGTGCATAATATCTTCAAAATTGATGTATTTTAATATAACTTTGACATAGGCAATGTTTCAAGTTGAAATATGCTGATGTCAAATCAGTCAAAGCAGCCACAACAACAACAATTTGTGTATATATAACGACAACTGATTTTGCCTTTGATGGCCATCGGGTACTTGAATGTCATTTAAAACTAGTCTTAAGGTGCTTCATAAGTATTTCCCAGCAAACAGTAGATCCCGAATAAAATGTAAATATTTTTGAACAGTCACATCCTAAATTTGCCATACCTGGCGTAACACTGGCCGTGTGACGCCTGCTACATTATTGTGATAGGATTATTATTATTATTAGGATTAGGGTGATATGCAGCACAAGATAAAAATTAGGCTTGCTTGTTTAGATCTTGTAGTTTTGCATGAACACCACTGTACTTTCCTCTCATGTTAGTTTAGTTATCATATCCCTGTCCCCTAATATCGATTATACTCAATCCATCTTCTTCCAACTTTTGTACTATTTCTTTAGTGAAACCTTCAGCAGTTTTCTCGTGTGAGTGAACAA
Source organism: Othius punctulatus (assembly GCA_951805005.1). Taxonomy (NCBI): domain Eukaryota; kingdom Metazoa; phylum Arthropoda; class Insecta; order Coleoptera; family Staphylinidae; genus Othius; species Othius punctulatus. Next base: position 33,318,469 of record OX638138.1, on the reverse strand, counting down.
CGTCGATGAAACATTCGTCAACGTTAATACCTGTCCGACGAATCTTATGCGACCTAATTCAGGATTATTGAGTTTTATATCTATTGCGCCTAAAATTATGCTGGAATGAGGATGGCTTATTTTTTCGAAGCTTTTTTCGAAGAAGTGTTACATTATTTTCCGCACAAAAGAATATGACCCCAATAAGAACTTTCAAAATATGTCGCCACTTCTCTTTCTCGTAGTCTAATGCACTTTGGATACATGAGTCGATTATAATCTTTTGCGTTGAAGACGTTTTGTAGGTGAAGTGTTGATTTTTCATATATGGTACCCATGGACTCACAGCTGGGTTATCCAATGCTTGATATTTATTAAAAAGAAGGCAGAGAAAGCAAAATATTGTATCCTGTTTTCGACTATCAATTAACCATGTTCGGTTCAAATATTGCCCGTTAAACCAGTAATTTTCTTGTAAACCAGTCACTGAAATTTGTTCCATTATTTAATGTGTCACAATGAGAAAAAACTTAGATTCTTTACATGGTCAGGACCATGCTCTACAAGAAAACAGCGAATTGAATCATTTATTAGAAACCAAGATATTGGATTGTTTAGGTCAACGGAGTATTCATTTGCATTATTACTTAAGAGTCACACTATTTAATAAGTTACTGTTCAACCAGGCCATTCCAAAGTAGACACAATAGTTAAGTTTCCCAGGCCTGAAAACCATAAATAGTTATTGCGATTCCTTGGAATGGTTAACTTTTACCATCGATTCATAAAATTATGCCCAACAATTTAAAGCTCCATTAAACCGTTTCACAACGGAAGAAAATCGCTTGAAAATTGAAGTGACATTTTGTGCCAGTTTTCACTAAATTGTTTGTCTTACAAAAAAAAAGGTTAATCGCTTCATTTTTAACCTAAGCAAAAGAGATTCAAGTCGCCCAATATTTAAACAACAATATCCTGACAATAACAGGCCTATATATTTATAAATGTGCATTATTTGCATTTAAAAATAAAGCGAAATTTCACAAGATACCCATGTATATAGGGATACACATGGACACCATACCAGATACGGAACACTATACAAAAAATCAGCAATGTGTTCATGTATATCTATACATAACAAAATCCCAAACCAATTAAAAGCACATATTTGGTTTCAAATAATTTTTAAAATTCCTCCGATTTTTGTATTTTCAATTAAATTTGACAATGGTTTTTATAATTTTCACCTAACCAAACCTAAAAAAATACCAACAAGTACGCAAATATCAAATTATTAAATCCACGCAGTATGTACAAATAGCCACTTCCCATTGTTATTGTTTATTTCGTAACAGGTAGGTAATAATTATATTTATTATTTATCCACATAATACTATGTAATTATGAATTTACTCTACAACTTTAAACTAGGTCTACTCGCCAGATATCGATATTTAATTTTCCATGAATTAATGACGGTATTAAAAGTTGGAATTGTGTCCATGGTCAGTGCTCGCCACCCGCATAGTTCCACTGTTGCCATTCCAAATAATAAAGAAACCGTCTAAGCTGTTATTAATAAGCGCTATAATTATTAAGCCAATAAAATTAATAATTAACCCCCTTAATGCCGCGTACTTGTTTAGAAATTTTTACCACCCAATAATTATGACCTGTATTGTGTACTCGGAATTGTGCTACAATATTCTTAAATCGTTGTGTAACAAGCCGTAATAAATTTTATTGCTGCCAATTAATGTTATTGTAAATTAACATGCAATCGCCGTTCTGTTAAAAAAGATAGAAATTGTATGTTTATTGATCTTGAAATTCACCACAAATGTAAATGGAATAAAGGAAGTATGTCAAATATTCCGTGCATTTTCCTTCTATATTTAAAGCGTCGGCTGTCCGGTGTCCGGAGCACGTAATAAATTATCCCCTCGCATGATTTTTTTAATAAATAAAATTAATTATAACATTCATTAAGACATAATTGGCACGTATGCGACGTTATAGCCGCTCAATAAATTATGAAAATGTGTATTTTGGGAAATGGCGAAAAACCTCGCGATTTAATAAGCGCTAATGAATATGTTTATGGCAATAAATTTCTAATTAATTCATTTCAAAGGATCGCCATGAAAGGCGGCTCGGAGTTAAATATGTTGAGTGCGGTGGCCCTTCGGGATAATGCAATATTTCACGCCGGACTTGCCTTATGTAATTTCGGGCCTTATTTATTTTAATGATTAGGCTTTTCGTTAGTGCCGTTATTAAAATGTTGATTTATGTGTCTAAAATTTGACACAATTAGTACAAGGCGTAATCTAAATTACGTGAAAATCTAGAATACACTGCTTCAAATAAACTCGATACATTCTTGATTAATCACTAGTGTGGGCGAAAGGGTACATTGAGTCCTGCGGTTACAAGAAATAATAATAATAATAATAAGTAACTTTATTGAGCCTCGTCGGAGTCCAGTTTGCACTGTTCAACTCAACCGAGGAATATCCTGATTCTGTTTCAATAACGAAATTGGTGCTTTAATTGATGCTTAATAACGTTAAAACGTGGTTAATGCTAAAACTGTGTGTTTCTCGAATTTATATTCTAGAATTTTGTACAGAGCGTTCAAGAAAGTGGTGTCCACTTTTCCAACTAGTTACAACGAAATATTGACGAATAATGACATTTGAAGAAATTTAGTTAAATTATAGAGTTTTCCTATTGCTTTTCACCATGTATCAGTTGTGTTTCACATTATCTCAAATGCGTTTCCCTCTTGTCAAATGCGTTTCCCTTTATATCAAGTAGTTTCCCTTCATGTCAAAACAATTTCACTATTTTTCAATTGTAAGTCACATTTTGATATGAAAGAACTAGTAATTAAGGCTGAGCCCCGTGAACAAGAAAATAATAGTAAAATAAGTAAAATATATAAAAAAGATACGTGGCCTAATAATAAGAGCCACGAATTCTGGTTCGTCCAATCCAATTCTATTCAAGACATCTCTGGGAAGCAATCGGAAAACTCTGCATTTGTTTTTATGTTAGCAAACATTTCAGCAACGTTACATTGTAAAGTACATTATAAAGTATTAAAATTTCTCTAAACGTTTCCCAAGTTTTGTACTAAATTACAAATTTTGATTAAATAAATTTAAAAATTTATTTTTATTTTATTATTAAATGAAATAAGCATAGAAATTAAATTGATTCATGAATGGTATCACAAAAATAATCCACCTAAATTTTAATCAACTTATGAAGTTATACTAATGTGAATACACATTTGCGGTTTGAACAATTCTGCAAAGTATACCTTGTTATTAATTTTCAACCTTGCATTTCATAAAATAAAGTAACAATAAGAATAATACAGAGGAATTGAATTATTTAATAAACTGTAAGTTTTCAAACAATTTGATAATCATCAGGTGCTAAAAATTAGATTATACTTAATGTTAAACATCAATATTTTTATATTCGATATGTATTAATTTGACTTGTGTAAGTCGTATGACGACAGGCATGAACATATCGTCGGCTTACAAGTGAATTCACCTGAGTCAAAAACTATAAAATGCGAGAAACTGCAATTAAAATTTTATATTCTGCTGTTATCTTTCCTACTCAGTCATTTACTGAGTTAAGAATTTGGAAGTTCGGCTACAGAACCCTTTGCTATACCCCTACTGAGCCTGAGATTTGTTACAATTTAGTAAACCATCAAAATAAAACTTAACTAAAAACAGTCAAAAATTGACGTATTGTATTTCACAGGTAAGCCGACGATATATTTTTATCTATTCTATTCTAAGTTTCTTAAATTTTTTAAGGGCTTGCAGAACTTGTCCACTTTCCGTGACATAAATATACAAGGTCCCTTTTAAATATGGAACCAAAGCCCCCCTGCCGACATATCTCATTTTTTTTAAATACGTTTAATTTCCTTTAAATAATTTAGTTTTTAATTGCATTTACTTTGGATTTATTGAAAATTCTCCTAAAATCTTGATAATTATTGCGAAATCTGTAGAAGTCTCAAAATATAATTGAGAAATCAGGGAAATAATTGAAAAATCAATCGAAATTTGACAATATTTAGAAATGTGATATTTTTTAAATTATCGGAAAATTTGGAAAATGAAAAAAATGTGGGCAATAATCTTGTCAATTATTTCGGATATTGTATGATCTCGAAATCATTGAGTAATCTCTCAAAATTTTAAGAATTTTTGAGATACCTATCGATACCTGGAAAATTATTGGGAAATCCCGAAAAATTGCAATTGGAAAAATTTTAATATTGAAAATTGTTCATAAGCTCTTGCAATTGGTCGGCTTAATGTTACAAGGTTGTATGTGCAAATTTGTAAATTTCGCATTAAAGATTGTAATTAGATTGTAATTAGATTGTTTTTACCACAGGTTCTTAATATTTCGATTTTAACCTTCCAACAAGTTGAAAGGTCCCGCTTTGAAAACAGATCCCTGAAACACTACAGACTTAAAATTGAAAAAATGTTACCTTGTAACCTTGTAATACTAAGCCGACTAATTGTCAAAGTTTCAATTATTCCAGTCAAATCTTCAGTAATACTGTTAAATTTACCATTTCTGTTAACACAAATTGCGAATTTCCGTTAAAATTTTACTGATTGTTTCACAAATATCCACGTATACATAATGAAAAAAGTATAATATAATAAGTAAAATTCAAGTTCTTGAAAATGACTAATAATGTAAATTTTGAATATTCAAATCCTACAAAACTAATCAAAGAAATGTAGATAATTTTTAATACATTTCTGTCATAATTTACGTTTTTTTTAAATATCGACAGCAATCATTGACTTATTGTTATTCTCAAATTTTCAATTTTTTCTATGCTAATTCACAATATTGCCATAGTTACTGTCGAAGATTCGGGCATTGCTGTGAACTTTTCAATCAATTTTGTCAAATTTTCAATTACTATACCAACATTTCTATTGTAACTCTAATTGTACTATTCTTGACTTGTGTAAAACTGTTTTGATACTTAATACCAATAAATACTATACTATACTAGTATACTATACTAATTTTTGACATTTATTGGGAAATCTGTGGAAATTTCCAAAATTATTGAGAAATCTATCTATTATTAAATTAATATAAAATTTCAAGGCTTCAGACATTTCAAACAATGTGCAAAATTTTGAGAAATCTTGATAACTTTAGAGAAATCTGTAGAAATCTCGAGCAAAATTGAAAAACTTGGAAATGATTGAGAAATCTCTAGAAATCTCAGTAATGTAAATATTGAGAAATTATGGAAATTATTGGAACATCTCTCGGAATCTTGATAAAATTTATAAATGAATAGATATTCTAAAAATTAATGCAAAATTTGTAGAATGAAAAAATGTACCTATGTTATAATCGTGCCAATTGCGTAAACTAATTTGGATTTTCTGATTTTAATGAACTCGAAATTATTGAAAAATCTCTCGAAATCTTGAGAATTAATGAGAAATCTGTATAAATCTCGAGAATTAATAAGAAATCTTGAGAATTATTGAAAAATCTAGAGAAATCTCGATAATTATTGCGAAATCTGTATAATTCTCGAACAAAATTGAAAAAAAACTTGGAAATGATATGAGAAATCTTCAGAAATCTTAGTAATGAAAAATATTGAGAAATTATGGAAATTATTGGAAAATCTCTCGGAATCTTGATAAACTTTAGAAATCTTTAGATATTTTAAAAATTAAGCAAAATTTGTAGAAAGAAAAATGTAACAATGTAATAATCGTGCCAATTGCGTAAACCAATTCGGATTTTCTGATTTTGATCTCAAACTTATTGAAAAATCTCTCGAAATCATGATAATTAATGACAAATTTGTATTAATCTCGAATTCTCGAACAAAATTGAAAAACTTGGAAATGATTGAGAAATCTCTAGAAATCTTAGTAATGAAAAATATTGAGAAATTATGGAAATTTTTGGAAAATCTCTCGACATCTTGATACTACCTACTTAGAAATTACTAGGTATTTTAAGAATTAGCGAGAAATTTCGAGAATTCTACAGATTTCTCAATAATTATCAAGATTTCTCAAGATTTTTCAATAATTCTCAAGATTTCTTAATAATTTTCGAGCTTTATACAGATTTCTCATTACTTATCATGATTTCGAGAGATTTAAAAATAATTTCTAGATAATTAAGAATCAGAAAATCTGAATTGGATTACACAGTTGGCACGATTATAACATTCTTACATTCTTTTATTCTACAAATTTTGCGATAATTCTTAAAATATCTAAACATTTCTAAATTTGGTCAAGATTCCGAGAGATTTTTCAATAATTCCCACGATTTCTCAACATTTTTCGAAATTACTACAGATTTCATAATAATTATCATGATTTCTGGCAAATTTTCATTAATTTCAAGATAAATACAATGCAAATTGTTTGACATTTTGCATATTGTTTGAAATATTTGAACCCTTGAAATTTTTCAATAATTCCCTAGATTTCTCAATAATGTTGGAAATTTGCACAGATTTCCCAATAAATGTCAATAATTAGTATAATAGTATAGTATAGTATTTATTGGTGTTAAGCAACAATACAGTTTTACACAAGTCAAGAATAGTATAATTCGAGTTAAAATACAAATGTTGGCATACTTATTGAAAATTTTACAAAATTGAATGAAACGTTCACAGCAATGTCCGAATCTTCGACAGTAACCATTTCAATATTGTGAATTAGCATAGAAAAAATTGAAAATATGAGAATACTCATTGAAATTACTGTTATTACTGCAATTCAATAATTTCGGCCAACTATTCAATTATCATGCTCTCTTATCATTGCAATTGTTTCTGGCAAATTTTAAATTATTCTGTCAAAAGATCATATAACATGGTCAAAATTGCAATGACACTTTTCAACTATTTCTATTTCATTTATTATTTCATTGGTAACTAACAATAAGTCAATGATTGCTGTCGATATTTATAAAAAATAAAAACGTAAATTCTGACAGAAATGTATTAAAAATTATCTACATTTCTTTGATTAGTTTTGTAGGATTTGAATATTCAAAATTTACATTTTTAGTCATTTTCAATAACTTGAATTTTACTTATAAACAATTTTCATTGTGTATACACAATTGTGAGAAATTATTACAAAAATTGCAACAATCAGTGAAATTTTGGCTTAAATTCGTAATTTTTGTTGACAGAAATGTAAATTTAACAGTATTACTGTACATTTGACTAAAATAATTGAAACTTTGACAATTCGTCGGCTTAGTATTACAAGGTTAAATGTAAATTTTTTTTCAATTTTTAGATCTGTAGTGTTTCAGGGCTCTATGTTTTCAAAGCGGGACCTTTCAAGTTGTTGGAAGGTTAAAATCGGATTATTAAGAACCTGTTTTAAAAACAATCTAATTACAGTACACACAGTACATTGTTCTCTGAAATAGCAAAAAAATCCCTATTCCCAAATTTACAAATTTGCACATACAACCTTGTAACATTAAGCCGACCAATTGCAAGAGCTAATGAACAATTTCCATTATATAAAAAAATTCCAATTGCAATTTTTCAGGATTTCCCAATAATTTTCGAGGTATCCATAGATATCTCAAAAATTCTTAAAATTTTGAGAGATTACTTAGTAATTTCAAGATCATAAAAAATCCGAAATAATTGACATGGTTATTGCGCACATTTGTTTCATTCTCCAAATTTTTCGATAATTTAAAAAATATCACGACATTTCTAAATATTGTCAAATTTCGAGTGATTTTTCAATTATTTCCCTGATTTCTCAATTATATTTTGAGACTTAATAAGAATAATACAGAGGAATTGAAATATTTAATAAATTGTATAAATGTAATGTAATTGAAATAAATTTGTACTAAAAATTAGATTACAGAACTATTATACTTTTTGTTCAATATTTCTATATTCGATAAGTAAGTTTCTGAAAACTTTTAAGGGCTTGTAGAATTTGCCTACTTTCCAGGACATAAATATATAGGTTCCTTTTTAAATATGGAACCAACTCCCTCCTGCCGAGATATCTCGAAATAATACGTCCCCTTATTGTTGTTGAAAAAATACGTTTTATTTCCATAAAAAAATGCATTCATCTTTTTGCTTCGAATACTAACTTCATTTTCCGTATTTTTTTTTCAATATGTATTAATATTATTTCAAAATTTGAATATTCTGTGCAAATTGGTTTCATAGTATGGTATGGTTTCAAATTGGAAGTTAAATGATGATTTTAACCCTGCAAATTAGTTACTTTGTTTTAAAGAAGCATTCATTCTGATTGCCTTTGTCAAGCGAATTTGCAAACGCCCAAAATCCCACATTTTGGGCGTTTCGTGTACAAATTGGCTGGTCTTCATAGCAGTTTTGTGTCGATTGTTTCTGTAAAATTCGATATTACTTTTGGAACTTCCATTGAGTTTAGTGATATTTTGCGCCGTAAACCGGATGAGCGTGCTTGAAAGGCTCTCTTATGCACTTGTATCATAACATACTAGTTTTTACGAAATGTTCTGCATAGCCAAACACCTTTTAATCACCAAAAGTACGTTTGGTTTTTTTTAGCGCATACAGAGAAATTCGAAAGTTTTATTTTCGATTATGAATACTTTTTTAAACTTTCCTGTCTGATTTTAAATCGTTATTTGTATAGCGGTGGTTGTTTGCCTACCTACCTTTGCAGTTTATGAGCTCATTAGAAGCGGGCTTCAAGCTTCAAAGAAGTTATTATAAATACAAATAGTTTTAATTGTTGGTGAAACTGTACAGATAGCGAAAGACATCACGAATATGATGGGTAATATCATATTACCCATCTGATGACTGATGAGTCATCACTCATCAGTAAGCCATCTTGTAGTGACAATAATATGTTTAACTGAATAGCGTGGTGATGGTGATGATTTGTGAATCAGATAAATATTGTCCTCAGTAAGCCATCTTGTAGTGACAATTATATGTTTAACATGAATAAGGATGGTGGTGATGATTCGTGAATCAGATAAACACGTCAACCTGGGAATCATCTGAGACATAACCCGTGAAATAAAATAAAATGACATTTAACCTCCCATTTCCGCAGCGGATTACATCTAAATATGTCGGGCGTTTACGGCGGTTGTCCTCAACGACACCCCTAAAGCCTCTGTCGCGGTGTGAATTTGTCAAGTGAGTAGGGTGAGTTTACTGCCGGATCTATACCGTATATAAAGTAGCAACAGGGCGCGCACGTCAATCATCAATCGGCGAATATCAATCTAAAGGACCGAGGGGGCCCACCCACCAAGGTGAGTGCGGTGCGCTGCCCCCACGCCCCCCAACATCTGTAGAGGCGATTGCCCCCGACCCTTCGCGCCGCCGCCGAGGTCCCCATGGCACCGACAAGATGGCACGGAAAGTGCCCCAGGGCCCGTGGATTTCAGTGCGATATGCGAAATGTCGCTACATCCGAACACCGATGAGATTGGTTTCTTATTAATGCCGGGGAGGGCTGGGCGCCACTTCTTATACATCGCCCGTGTATTTACGAAACCGATTTGCGTATATTTTTCTCGGATTGCCCGAACTTGCCCCATCACGGCGCGCCCACACTTCCAAATAAATATATATTTTAATAAAACTTCGTCTTAAACAAAACGCGTTAAATTTTATTGCGCAAACTTCCAAACTCAAAATCCAGAGAAACTGTAGCTCATTAATTAAATTATTCCCGCATAACTTTTTTCCAATTTAAATGGAAATTCGAAAAAAGCACGTCCGACGGGAGCGGCGGGCGATAAACTATGGACCTCATTTTTTTAATTCTATATATTAATTATGATTGAATGTGGACTCCAATTTAATTCTCCTTTAATGGGGTTTCTAGATTGCATTCTGGTTGAGCCGGGGACATAAAATAACTTTTATTATTGTATTATTGAGGGAAAATAAAAACTGCTGCATTCTGTGTCCGCCGCATGGAGTCTCTGCGGGTGTTAATGGAGTGATAATGAATGTTAAAATGCAAATGATTTGTGATTCACCCCCGGAGCCAAGTGATTTCGAATCAGCATGAGGACACTTCGGGCGCGGCGCAGAGACAGACGCTCGTTCGCCTGGAAACCGCATTTATGCACTCACTAATTTTATTATTAACATTTTCGAGCACCCTCTACTCAATTTAATGTAGGCTTAATGATTCTCTCACTTGTGAATTTAATTAGTTGTAAAGTTAATTACGCCCCATTGTGCTGCATTTTTTGCATGTAGATTACGTAGCTACTACACCGGGTATTTTTATCACCCGCCCATACCTTTCATCTTCCCAAATAAATTTACAAATGTTAAAACAATTATTTGCATTTTCCTAATGCATAAGCAATTCGAAAAACGGCGCCACTCATGAAAATATACAGGGAGTCCCATTAAAATCCCTAAAATTGAAATTTGATCGGTGGTACAAAAAACCCAAAGTTGTAGTAAAAAGACCGCGGTCTAATGATTTTGTTAAAAATGTATAAGTTTTTAGATACATTTGGGGGCTGCTAGAAGGTAGAGAATTAGATAACAAAGGCACACACGAGCCGATGAGTTTAACGCCAAGGGAACTTTTACCAGGCAAATTGCACCGCCCAAAAATATAGAACCAACTATAACATTTAATAAATCACTTATTTATTGCATATTTGAACACAGATTTAATTTAGCTTGTACTACAATTGAATGGGAGGATTCAGTATGTTCAAAGTAATTTAATTAAAGAAAAGTAGAAAAGTATAAGACGAAAAATTCGTATAAAAAGGAGTTAAGGACAAAGCTCGTGACAGTTGGTTCCAGAAAAAAGCAGTATCGTCACGTTGCTAGTGAGTTCCAGAGTCACTAGCATTGCGTCCTGTTGTATGTGTGTGAGTTAAATAACATAAGAAGTAAGTGATGAAATTCAAAATACTAAATGTTTAACAAAATACAACATTTCATATCAAATAAAATTAAGTAATGAGGGCGATTCATTGGGAAATGCGCATACAGTAATGGTAGATGCGGCACACCGAGGTGATTCTAAATAAACTATATTTTATGGGTCTATCGTTCTTTATAACCAATATACACTGTGATTCATTAATATTGCCCATTTTTTCAATTAATCATAACTTACGAACCACCCTATATTTTTTTGTAATATTTTGTACGTATGTTCTTTGTCCACTGTAGTGTCGATTAACATAATAAAAGAAAATCTTATTCTAGGTCCGGCCAAAAAATTAATAAGTAACTTTCGACTCGAAACAACAACCTGTATATTAATATTTTAAAATTTTGTTTGCAAATATGGAATGAGCAGGAAAAAAAAGAGTAACACTGAATGTATTTGGTACTTTCGCATACAACTTTGTTACTTATTGACGTGAGTCAAATCTAGATGTTTCGATAATAAGGCGGCACAAAATTAAAAAAAAAATCCTTTCCTAAATGATCATTTTCCAGCTTTAATCAATAAAATCATCAACTATTTCACATTATCAAAATTCAAAATATATGAAAAAATGACTATTCCAAGAAAAGCATAACTTTATTTTAAATAATAATAACGTTGCAAAAACTCTACATTTTAAAGCTTAACTTATTGACAAAACATATATATTTGACTCAAGTAAATAAGTAACACAGTTGTATGCTACTACAGTAGTAGGAAGTACCAGAAACATTCAATTTACTTTTTTTCTTCTGCTCTTTCCAAATATGCAAACAATTTTTTTTAAATCATAATTTTTTAAAATTTTAAAATATTGATATAATAAATGTTGCTTCGAGTCGATACATACTTATTAATTTTTTTAAGGCCGCACCTAGAATAAGATTTTTATTTATTATGTTAATCGAGACTACAGTGGATATAGAATATACGTACCAAATATTACAAAAAATTATAGGGTGGTTCGTAAGTTATGATTAATTAAAAAAATGGGCAATATTAATAAATCACCCTGTATTTAGGTTATAAACAACGATACACCCATAAAATATAGTTTATTTAGAATCACCTCGGTGTGCTGCATCTATCATTACTGTATGCGCATTTTCCAATGAATCACCCTGTATGCCCAAATGTATCTTTCGAATTAAGAAAACCATTTATGAAAAAAAAAAAAAACGATTAGATTGCAAATTAAAGCCATTTTAATATTACTAATTCAAAGCGATCATAAATTTCAATTTCAAAACTCATATGGCAATACATTATTGGAGCAATACCGCAAATCAGATGGTTTTCGGATATCCAGCAATATTAAGTGTACATTAAATATTTATTTTAATAAAAATTAGTATTGCCTCATGTTTAATGTTTTTAAATTGGGCAATATACCGGGTGTTTCAAGTAATACCGGCGAGCGATTTTCAGCCATTTACAGACAAATTAGAATTTGTCAACACTTACATACAATGCCAATCTTACAGAAACTGGTCTAATATTTTCAATATCATTTCAAACATTACTATAAAATTGAAAGAAAAACCTTTTCGCGAGATATATTTTTTTTAATAGGTATGCTCAAATGTATCCTTTGAATTAAGAAAACCATTTATGAAATTAAAATTAAAAAAAAAATCGATTAGGTTTTAAATTAAAGCCATTTTAATATTACTAACCCAAAGAGATTATAGATTACAAGTTCAAAAGTCAAATGGTAATAAATTATTGTGGCAATGCCACAAATCAGATATTTGGAATAAACTAATCCCCGTGCGGGAAAGTCCATTGCACTAGTCTGCCATATTAGAAATTTGACAGTATAGGTAATTCTAAATAATTTAAATTTTAATAATAATTTAGATTTTAAATAATCTATTGATTTTAATGAATAATTTAAAGAAAATTTTGAAAACTCTATTCCAATTCAAATTCCGAGCCGTTAGCTACAGTAATGATTTCTATTGGTGTCGGTTGACAAGTCATTCCAAAATATATACATGGCAGATTCAGTACAAATTAGTATGCCCAAAAGACATCAGTAGTATTCAAAACAGAGGATGTCGAAGTATGCCCAAAAGACAGTACTTATCAAATCAGACGATGTCGAATATGTCAAGAAATGTAAGTATTCAAAGTAGGCATTTTGGGTACTTTTGAAAATGTTCGTGCGGCGCCACTGACTAGGAGTGGTCATTTTTAACATGTAATTTGATATATTTGGGATTTAAAACTATCAATGCTTTTGTCTAAAATTACATTAAGTATTTACATTATTTATTTCATTTTGGTTTGTTTAGGTTTTTATCAAAAACTGCTTGTGGTACATCCAAAAAGCAATTATGTAGATTATACTGAATATTCTAATAAAAAAAACACAAATTAAATAGGCGCTCGTACAAATCTATCCTAAAGGGCTCGATACGATTTCGATACGACGTCTAGTGGCAGAAATAGAACTATTGAAACAAGTACAATGTAGCTGTGGGCGCTACAGTGATATAAAGACAGTGTGGACATCGGCGGCCATTTTCAGGCCAAAGTTACATACAACGAATAAGAAATAGGCCTAAATTTTGCATAAATTTAAATATTTCAGAAACTTTTTTAATTGAATTCTGTTGTAATAAACAAAATGTTTGTTACAAAATAGGATGAAATGAAAAAAAAAACTTTACAAAACACATTTAGATATTAGAGGATAACATATTTGAATACAGGGACAATATAAAAAAAAATACACTTAAAATAATCATAGATTTATTGATTCATATATGGGTTGACTGCAGTTTAAACAAAACATGTGGTACTTTTTTAATTGAATTCTATTGAAATAAACAACACGTTTGTTACAAAATAAGATGAAATGAAAAAAAAAACTTTACAAAACACATTTAGATATTAGAGGATAAATTATTTGAATGCAGAGACAATATAAAAATGAATAATAATACTGAAAATAATCATAGATTTATTGGTTCATATATGGGTTGATTACAGTTTAAAGAAAACATCTGGTATTCAATTTTTGAAACAATAAATAAAACATCAATTCTAGTGCTGAAAAGCAGATTTACTAGCATAACGCTTCATAAGATTAAAATTTTTCTTTCAAGCAATTTTTAATCTAAAAACAAATCTTCGAATAATTTTGGATTTTAATTGATAACAATTCAGAATTTCTAATGAATGCTTCTATCTTGCTTCTATTTGCTTCTATTTTTGTAATATAAAATTATTTCAAATTAAAATTTTGACCCCTAACTACATCATAATATTTCCTAAATACATTTTCCATAAATATAAAAAACATGAAACATGAATCGTGACAGAAAAACATGGTATTTTTCTTGGAACATTTTAATCGGGAAAATCTAGTAAATTTACATGTTCTGAACGTTTTTCACGGTAGAAATGCAATCAATAATAATAATAAAGAATATTTATTAGCAAAACCCGCTACATAATATACAAAATTTCAACAAAACAACAAAAGAAAACGCACAAATCATCACAAGTGGTGGATTTTTTTATACTAGAAATAATATACCCACAAATATTATACTTTTTAAACATTGAATTTAATTCACTGTTATTTAAATTTAATGTTACAATAATTACAGAACTACCATTACACAGAACTATCATTTGGTTTCCATCCGTGTCGCTTAATTTTGATTGCCTAAGTTTTTCTTCTTGCAGAATCTCTCGGGAAATATTTCATAACGAAACCTTGATCCCCTCTGGTGGACCATCCGACAGCAGAACAGCCTGGCATTTTGTTGAAATCTGATAATAACATTAGTTATAATTTACAATATTTTTTCTTCTGAAATTGTAGTAAAGTAGAAGAAATAGTCAGTAACATGAGCCGAAATCTGCAGCATAAAACGTGATTTTCAGGTATAACCATTGATAATCGATTTGTAGAACATGCACAAAGCATTCCTAAACCCAACTTTCATCATAAAAACGTTAATACTTACTTGATTCAAAATATAATTCACTTTGGACCATCATTTGGTTTCCATCCCTCTCGCTTCATTTTGATTGCCCAAGTTTTTCTTCTTGCAGAATCTCTCGCGAAATATTTCACAACGAAACCTTGATCCGCTCTATTGGACCATCCGACAGCAGAACAGCCTGGTATTTTGTTGAAATCTGGTAATTACATTAGTTATAATTTACAATATTTTTTCTTCTGAAATTGCTGTAAAGTAAAAGAAATAGCCAGTAAGATAAGCCGAAATCTGCAGCATAAAACGCGATTTTCAGGTATAACCTCTTTGATATCCGATATGTAGAATATACACAAAGCATTCCTAACCCAACTTTCATCATATAAACGTTAATACTTACATGATTCAAAATATAAATCGCTTGTAGTTTAACTAGTATAACAGAATTGCGTGTAAGTCTATTTTTAACAATATCACACTCTATTTAAACTTGAAATAAACATAAAGTCAACGTTTTACATAAAATAACCAAGATTACACATAGGATCGCTTGAAAACTACCATAAATCTGGCCTGAAAATGGCGATTTGTACCGCGTGACTCTAACAACCAATAGAAAATAATACATCGTTTGTCCACACTGTTTTTATACAGGCTGCCAATTTGAAAAGTTGCCACCAACTTTTCCCATAGAACTAATGATTATTTTTAAAATTACTCAAAACCGTTTGGGTGGTTCGGAGGGGGAACCAAAATGGCGTAGGTAGTATTGACCCCTTACCCACCCTTTAAGCCACAGCCACCTTCATCTAAAAA
Source organism: Othius punctulatus (assembly GCA_951805005.1). Classification (NCBI taxonomy): domain Eukaryota; kingdom Metazoa; phylum Arthropoda; class Insecta; order Coleoptera; family Staphylinidae; genus Othius; species Othius punctulatus. Next base: position 33,302,682 of record OX638138.1, on the reverse strand, counting down.
AATTAAATGGCACCCTCCTACTTGTGATACATCGATGGAAAGCTGTTGAAAATTGCTTTCCAGTCATATGGAATACCATAATAATACCATTATTATTATATTAATATATGATTAATAATCATATATTATATGATACCATATAATTAATTATATATATATATATATAATATGATTTGGTCAACTAGTTTTGGAATTAAGTGCAAATAAAGTGCAAAGCTGTTCAATTAATTAAATTCAAATAACCTGTTAAACTAAATGTTGGAAATGGCTTCCATTGTTTTCTAAACAAAAATCGCGAACTTTTTGAAGGTTTGTCTAGTAATAGCTCAACATTCTTGTGTTATTCTTTCTCGTAATTCTTCAATAGTATCCGTTTCATTTTTCATTTATGTTTTATAAACTACAGATTTCAAGTGTGACAAAATATTTCATACAAAACTCCACGTTTTTTGGTATTCTAAGCAAATTATTATTATTATTTTCGATTAAATTAGACACTATTTTCAGTATATAGTTTTTACTGCAGGCTATAAGTTTGTAGTAAAATTATTTAAAAGGAAATACAAAACGATTAACTGCATAAATCTTGACATTATTAAAATCAGTTGCGTCCGATATTAATAATAGTGGTTGTAATGACGTAGGCAATTAGATGGGTTATTAGGTTGTAGGATGCAAAACATGTAAACCAAACAGCAATGGATATTTTTTTATACAGGTACAATGACGGTTTTAATTAAATAACACTGCCATGGATTCAGAATATAAGCGCATTGTGTAGCGCTATGAAAAAGTGTAATAAATTGTACATCACAACAGAAACCGTAATATTTCATGGGTAATGAGTTGCTTTGCTTAATATCTTGGTAGTGTACTTTTAAATTTAGAAATGATTTATTCCGCCACATAAATTGTAAGTTAATCATCAGAAACAACTTATAAAGTATGCAATGGCTAATTTAGTTAATACCTTCGATATTTTATTGAGCGCACCACGTAACCATCATGTGTTATTTCAGCTTTATAAATTCAGTACATCTGAAATTACAATAGAACACTTGGCACTGTAAGTATATGAAAGTACGTTTGCAGTACAGCGGAGGAGTGCACGATATTTTCTCTTATTTCCATCATTTCATAAATTCACCAGTTATAGTTATGCGCTTTCTTCAAAAATAACATACCTCCGGGTCGTAATCATCGATCTCTAAATTATTCATAAGACAATAAGCATGGAACGGTCGTGAACAACATTCAATACTCTACGGCTAATAAAACAATGGCGAGTTATATTTGTGAAAAATATACATCATTTTCGTGAACGGAAATAATGTATACGATTGAAATTTAATTCACGTGCTCACGAGAACGTGAATATTTCAATTTTTTCGCTAAATATTCCGATTGTTTCTTTTTTTTTTGTTAAAAGAATATATATTGTCAATGGCCAACAATACACTTGTTATAGCCGGGACGAATAATTACCGTACGCCTGACATTTTTCCAGATTCTTACGGAATTTAAATGAGGCTTAACGACGGGCTTTATCCGTACAACACTTTTAATAAATAAATACGTCAGTGCGCCGTAATAAATAATTATAATTTATAATGGATAATTCCATATAATGTATTTAGCCAGAAAATGCACGAAAGACGAGGGTTTAAATTGAGTTTATAAATTTCGTGATATATTATTGAAGGGCTATAATTTGAGTATTCCTCCAGAGCACCATATAAATAAGTTATTACTAATAAAGATAGGTTTCTTTTCACGATTTATTACTTATTATTACGCGTCCACAATTTGCCCATACAGCGCCCAGCTAGATCACCGTTCAATATAATATTGTTACCGCCGCGCCGTGTGATATATGTAAAATTGTTTGGATGACTGAAATTGGTATCATTACTTTTTAAAATGTAAATTATATGTGCTTACATAATCATATATCATTTCGTAATGCCGAGAAAAACATGTAACTATCCATATACTAATACTAAAAAGTTTTTAAATTATTTTCCATCCGGTTTACACAATACGTACAGCGAAACTTCACTTATAAGTGCAATCAACTGTAATATTAGCATGCATAAATTATGCCTCAAAGCGAAAACAGTAATTGGATTATTTCCCTCTTCAAATACAAATAAATACGTAAATCCTTTACATGTACAGTGTCACGTTATTCGTCACATTTGCACGTCGCGTCTTGACAACTGCACCGAGGATTCCTCGACACAGAATGGAGGAATTCAATTACAAATTATATTTACATGTAACCGTTACATAATAAAAGTGCAGCAACGTCTGCCGTCATGTTCCCTGGACGTATATTACCTGTCACCCCGTGATATTTTCCGCACATAATTACGAGTGCCGCTTAAATTAAATAATTCGCTCGCCTTAATTACACACGTCGCTGGAATTAGTCGATTTAAATTTAAAGCAAACGCCGCATTTATATCGCCGATGATTCGCGAAATTGCAGAGTCCAATCCGCGATCTCACAAAGGCGCCTCCTAATGAACCAACAAATGTAATAAATTTTTATTCGTATAATTAAATTCGTTTTTAAACCAACACGGTTTTTATTTCGGCTTGTGTTTTTTCATTGGGTTCAAATAATATATAACAAAGTAAGAATAATTAAACAAATCGTACCTCGTAGGCAACTTTTAAGCGATTCAAGTTCACTGATATGCAGGATATCTGGAATAAGGAGATCGAAAATAAGTTAAATATGCAGAAGAAACGTATAAAATTAAAATAAAACAGTTTGAAGCACATTGCGAAAAAAAATACATTTGTTATCTTCTTTTTTTTATGACTCGATTGTTATTGAAAACAATTCTTTGACATTATTAGAACACTTTTTTATATTTTTTAAAATTAGTTTCATTTTAACTTAGGTACTTTTGGAAACTGCAATTTCGTTTTTATTCTAAATGCTAGTAAATGATTTACAACAAACTGCGCTTTTTTTTCTTCATAACTCGCTTGTTAGAACATTATTAGAACACTTTTGAATATATTTTTTAAAATTTTGAATTAGTTTAATAGTCAGTTGATACTTTTAGAGACTGCAATTTTGTTTTTATTTTAAATGCAAGTTGTGATGTGTCATTTTAGATTGCTCAGTGTATCTCGTTAAAAGTTATTCGAATTAAATATTATTACCAGTCTATTGAGGAGTCTGATAAATTGGTATTGATTAGTCGTGTATGTGTGTGAATCACACTGGAGCCAGCTGATGTTTATGGAACATACGCACCCCTAAGCCTTCTATTCTTTGGGCAAATAATTTCATGCAGAGGGCAATGACCGTCGTTTTATAGGCCTCATGTGTCGTTTTGGGTTATTCTCTCGTTACAACAATGAAACGGAATACAATGTAAAACATTTCGGTTATTACACTTTTTAGTAATGGCAGTAAAGTCCATATTTTATAACGACGCAAAATACATATTTTAATAGTACATAATAAAATTTGCTATTGATAACATGTTGAATGAACACAAAGTTAATTAATATAAAACTTACTGATGATTCGGTTGACACTAGATAAACATGAACTAGACAAGATGAGGATGGGGTATTTTCTATTTTTCATGTTTTCTTATAAAGCAGAGTTTACTCGTTCATATTCTAAATTTTGAATCAAATAGCATTAAGATTTATGCAAAAAAAAATATTGTTGGCATTTTACCAGATGTAACGGAGAACAGATTAAGATTTTAGTCGGCCATTTACATATGAAAATTGCTGAAAAACTAAAAATGGTGTATTTTTAGTTTTTTCACTTTCTGATAGAATAGAGTGTACTCTTTCACTCGTAGTAGCAGAAAGTTACGGAAAGATGTGTGCAAAAAATAGTATTTTAGACTTTCCCCCAGATGTGAGCAATAAATTAGGATTTTATTAGTTAATTTTCATATGAAAATTGCGGAAAAACGAAACATGGTGTACTTTCAGTTTTTAATTTTTCTCATAGTATAGAGTGAACTCTTTCACTCGTAGTAGCAGAAAGATATGTGCAAAAAAATAGTATTTTAGTCCTTCCCCCAGATATTGTAAGCAATAAATTAGGATTTTATTTGTTCATTTTCATGTGAAAATTGCGGAAAAACTAAAGATGGTGTATTTTTAGATTTTCACTTTTCTGATAGTATCGAGTGAATTCTTTCACTCGTAGTAGCAGAAACTAGCAAAAAGAGTTGTGCAACAACATAGTATTTTAGTCTTTCCCCCAAATGTTATGAGCAGTAATTTAGAATTTTATTTGTTTATTTTCATGTGAAAATTGCGGAAAAACTAAAGATGGTGTATTTTCAGTTTTTCGCTTTTCTGATAGAATAGAGTGAACTATTTCAATCGTAGTTACAGAAAGTAGCAGAAAGATTTGTGCAAAAACACAGTATTTTAGTTTTCCCCTTAGATGTTGTGAGCAATGAATTAAGATTTATTTGTTCATTTTCATGTGAAAATTGCGGAAAAACTACAGATGGTGTATTTTCAGTTTTTCACTTTTCTGATAGTATAGAGTGAAATCTTTCACTCATTGTAGCAGACAGTAGCAGAAAGATATGTGCAAAAAATAGTATTTTAGTCTTTCCCTCAGATTTTATGAGCAATAATTTAGGATTTTATTTGTTCATTTTCATGTGAAAATTGCGGAAAAACTAAAGATAAGGGTATTTTTAGTTTTTCGCATTTACTGATATAGTAAACTGAACTCTTTTATCCTATACCATTTATAAAGCACTTTTTGTCAAGCACTTAGTATTAAAATTTATACAAAATATAAAATTAGTACTTCTACCTTATATGGCGGAGAATCAATTAAGATTTTAGTTGCCCATTTTCATGTGAAATTTTTGGAATAACCAAAGGTGGGGTGTGTTCATAGCTTTTTATTCCTGACAATAACTGTATCAAGTACTATCAAGACATATGCAAAAAAAAATATTTTAGTCACTATACTGGATTTAGTGAATAAGATGATCTCTTTTTGTAAACTTTCGAGCATCAGTAAGATTTATATAAAAATAAATAATAGTATGACTACCAGATGTAGAGGGGAATAAATTAGAATTTTAGTTCATCACTTTCACGTGAAACTTTCGGGAAAACTAAGGATGGGGTATTTTTAGTTTTTCGCATTTTCTGATAGAGCAGAGTTAACTCCTTCTTCCTGTAAAAAATGTATTAAATAGCGCCATGATTTTTTGCAAAAAGAATATAGTATTTTAGTCTTTCCCACAGATGTTGTGAGGAATACGCTAGGATTTGATTTGTTCATTTTCATGTGATATTTGCGGAAAAACCAAGGGTGGGGTGTTTTTAGGTTTTCTGATAGAGTAAATAAGATGGACTCTTTCTGTAAACTTTTATTCGAGCAACAATAAGATTTATATAAAAATAAATAATAGTTTTTAACACCACCAGATGTAGTGAGGAATAAATTAGAATTTTAGTTCATCACTTTCACGTGAAAATTGCGGAAAATTAAGGATGGGGTATTTTTAGTTTTACGCATTTTCTGATAGAGCAGAGTGAACTCCTTCCTGTATAATTTGTATTAAGTAGTGCCAAGGTTTGTTTACAAAAAATATAGTATTTTCTTTCCCCCAGATATTGTGAGGAATAGATTAGGATTTGATTTGTTCATTTTCATGTGAAATTTGCGGAAAAAAACTAAGGTTGGGGTATTTTTAGTTTTTCGCATTTACTGATTGGGTAAACTGAACTCTTTCATCCTATAAATGAAAATTTATTAAATATATGCTTATCAAGTGTTTGTGAAGTATACAGGATGTTAGGTAATGCTTTCGCCAAACTTTGAGAATACCTTTATAATAACAAATGGAGAAAAAAGTATTATGCAGTTTTTTCTAATATGCATAGTTTCTGAGACGTCATTTTGAACGTAAGTTGGAAAGTTAACTTGAAGAAATAACAACTACAATAAATGTCAACTCGCAAAATTTTGTTTTTGTTTATTTTCGGTTAATTAAGTATTATACATTTTTCTCTAATATGCATAGTTTCTGAGACGTAATTTTGGACGTAAATTGGAAAGTTAACTTGAAGAAATAACAACAATAATAAATGTCAACTCGCAAAATTTTGTTGTTGTTTATTATCGGTTAATTAAGTATTATGCATTTTTTTTCTAATATGCATAGTTTCTGAGACGTAATTTTGGAGACGTAAATTGGAAAGTTAACTTGAAGAAATAACAACGATAATAAATGACAAACTCGCAAAATTTTGTTGTTGTTTATTATCGGTTAATTAAGTATTATGAATTTTTTTCTAATATGCATAGTTTCTGAGATGTAATTTTGAACGTAAATCGGAAAGTTAACTTGAAGAAATAACAATACTAATAAATGTCAATTCGCAAAATTTTGTTTTTGTTTATTTTCGGTTAATCATGGTGGCATGACCGATTATTAACATTAAATCAAGGACACCTTAACATGTTGGCACGCAATTTCAACATTTTTTTAATACAAAATTTAAGCAACTGAGAAAAAAATTGTATAAGATTTTCGGATCGGGTTCGGAAATTCTAATAAAACTCATAAGTTTAACGAAAGCTTTCTGAAACCGAAGAATGTTAAAAACGAGAAAATTTAGAATTTTCAGAAAATTCAATCGTGGTACAAAATATACAATATTTACGTTAGGGTGAGCACATCGCCATCTATGGGCATTGGCGGTTACAAAATATACAAATAAATTAACGAAAGTTTTAGCACAATCTATAAAATATGATTGATTCATTAATTTAATCATAATAAATATACAAATAAATATAGAAGTTACATAACATTTCACAAGTATTTCAGAAATTGCCACAAGATTTATGATGCTTTAATGAAAATTTACAAAATTTGCAATAAAAATATCAAACAAATTCCAAAATGCCTAATCAAAAATTAAAATTATTAGATGGTTCAAAAACTGGAAGCACCAAGCAATGTTACATGTTGGGAAAATTTAATTGTTCAGATATTTTTAAAAAGTCGACAAAATCTATAAAAATATGTAAAGTTTCGGAATATTCCTCAAATTTTCAGAAAATTGCACGAAACTAAAAACAAATCTGCAAAAGTTGACCAAAATGTAATCAAACTAAAAAAGTAGAACTCCAAACTCCACAAAATTTCAGATTTAATAATATGACAAAAAACATTAATTGAAGCAACAACAAAAAATTATAAATGAATATAAATGTTGATTTTCATTACAATGCTGAACTACTGGAACAATTATTTTAAGTTATATAGTGAAATTTTACATGTGGACATGCAGACAATACATCTGGTGGAGAGACTGAATTATTATTTTTTTACATAAATCTTAACGTAATAATAATATACACTTTATTCCAGCAGACTTACAAAATATGTCCTTATAGTAATAATAGAATTTTATGTTATAAGGACGAAAAACGAAATATTTCGAACGATTTGCTGGAAATTAAATCAGCAACAGCAATGAGTCCGAAATATGTTTGTCGTCCGTATATAATACAATAGCTATACATTGTATAAGCGAATAAAGTAAAGAATTTTGTCCACGAAAAAATAGTTTAGCGCAAGAGGCGAAGCCGAGTGCGATAATATTTTAGAGTGGATAAAATTGCATTTATTCACTTGTATCATACAAGATGTTTTCCAATTCATTATCAGAATTGAAGAATTTGCGCGAAGTGTCACATCGTCAAGTGGCAACGAAAATTTCAAGGGTAGTGCCTATTTACGTATTTTTTTACTTTATTCACGTTGTCAATGGTTATAGTGAATAAAGTGAAAATGTAAACATTTTATTGGTCCATTCGATTAAAGTATTGTTTTAATGATGAGATTCAATATACATGAGCATTTTAATATTGCGAAATGGAAAAAAAATACTCGATTGCAAGAACTTTACAAACTACAAAATTAAAAATTAAAATATCACTAATACAGCACAGTGCAGTTCATTGAGGGCGGCAGAAAATATTAACAATTCAGCGATAGGGGTGAATAATCTAAGTCACCCCGTTATATTTCAAAATTGTACTAATTGTACCTTTATTATTAATTTGCAAGTAGTTAATTTATTTTTTAATTTAAATTTGAAAATTAATAAATTAATCAATCATTGACGTTTTTATTTTTGCTGCCGAAAAATATGTTTCGACTTACGGACGTAAAATACCGTTACCTAGCAACCATGGTCTTAAACAAAATGATGGGGTTTTCGTCCAGATTTTTATACCGAAAAATACTATCTTATGATGCAATCGAATAAAAAGTATGTACTTATAAAGTTTTATAAAACATGTCCTTAAAAAATACTACTGAATAAAATTTTAGAAAGGTACAGTTCAGTGTAATATATCAAAAAAACTAAAAATACCGCATCGCTAGTTTTTCCACAATTATCATATCAAAATGGACTACAAAAATCTTAATCGATTCTCCACTATATTAGATCTTTTAGTCCACGCCAGATAATTTGTCACTTTTCCCATAAAAGTGAAATCCCCCCACCCCCCACTGGTGGAATTGCACCAATGAGACACCAAACTTGCATTCTTTGTTATTACAATTTGAAAATCTATGTAGGTCAGCCGACGCACATTAGAGACTATTTTAGGAACAAAAACAGAAAATTTACAAGGAGCATCCTCTGACAAACGCAACAAAACGGATGTTTTTACAAATTTTATGTTTTTAAAAGACCTGCAACGACTAATTTGGCAATATAATGAAAACAAGGTATATTTTACTTGGGCACTTTTTTTTAACTTTGGGACTTTTGGCAGATTCGCGCGACATATTAGAATTTGAAGGGGGACGTACAACATTATTCAAAATTATTAAGTCAATGAATTACAAACATAGGAAGGTAAACAGTCGCAAAATTTTATGTGAACAGAAGCATGTCGTTGCAGCCAAAATTAATTTTTTGACAGAAACTTCACAATTGAAAAATTCTGGTGAAAATCTAACGTTTGTGTATCTTGACGAAACCTTAATCCCCCAAAATGGTTCGTCAATCCGACGTTGGATACACGAGCCAGATTTAAAAAGTAATCCTACCAAAATTAAAAGTGAAGGGTGATTTACAGTTTTACACGCGGGATGTCATTTGGGGTCTATTATTAAATTCAAAAAACAACGATAAAGATTATCATAAGAAAATGGATGGTGACTTTTTCAAAATTGGGTAGTTGATCAACTTATTCCTGCTTGGAGAATTTGAAAGAAAAATGTGTGGTGGTCATGGATAATGCACAATATCTTTCCATGCATTTGGATAAACCACCCACATTTTCTAATAAAAAATGGAAAATGCAAGAATGGTTGCATATCCACAGTATCGAATTTAACATCAAATTTACGAGGAAACAGTTGCGGGATTTAATTAAACTAAATTTAATTAAATTTAAACCTTTTTGGAATAGGCAAAAACGATATTTGGTAGACGATACATTGCGGCAACAGGGACATGAGGTTCTTAGATTACCCTCATACCATTATCAATATAATACTAATCAATATAATAATAATTGAAATGGCATGGGGGTTTTGTAAACCATCTTATATCAAGGACATAAATGCTCAACCTTCATCCAAGGATAAGGTTGAGTAGTTATGGTTGAGTCCATTTCCAAATGTACTCCAGAAATGTGGCAATATTATTGTAGACATTGCAAAGAACTAGGCCAGCAGATATCCGAAGATTTCAGGATCCGGATATCCGGATCCAACAGGATCCGAGTACCCAAATATCCGAGGTGTCGGATCCGGATCCGCTATCCAAGGTGTTCGGATCCACTATCCGATATCCAGGATCCACTATTATACCACTATTACCACTATTATACAGGATACCATATAGGATCCGGATCCACATGTAGAGATTTACATGTAAAAATTTTAATCTTTAAATATTGTCTTCCGTAATTATTGTAACAAAGTGACGGTTTAGATTATATATATTGCAATTTGTTGATCGAATCATTTCGATCAGATCTTCTATGAGGATTTACGTGAAAAATATCCTTTAAAATTTATTCATAGTTATATGATGACTAGTCTAGGTGACATTTTTATTTTCGACTTATCACCCACCATATACGGCAATGTTAAATGTCACATATGTGACATTGTCGTATATGGTGGGTGATAAATGTTCTCTTGCAGTCCTGAGGTCATGGAGTCCTGCTGATTGCAGTAGCTTCTAATAGATAAATGATGATTGTTAATGGCGTAAAAGGAAGCGAACACTTTTAATAATTTTCATAATATAAAAACTATATTTTATTAATTCTCCTCCGGAGATTATAATGAGATATTCGCGAATGAATAGTACTGCAAGATAGCATGTCAACCCGTGAACATTTCAATTGTGAACTTTTGCAGTTGCAATACAACGCTAATGCGTTGTCCCCTGAAACGCTGACCCCAAACCGACCGCGGGCGAAATTTTGTTACACAAGTAAAACGAGTGTTTAACCACGCGCGGATGCGGTAATAAAATCAGCCGCTTTCAGCTATTGAGAGATATTCATAAATTAACATTAAGGCCCGCCGAATCCGCGGGGCGGCTAATTCGATTAAATTTCGATAATCCGGCCTTTTCACAGGTCGCTTAGAGTGCAGGCGGGCTTTTTCGGGCGAATATGTTTAGTTGCATCGGCCGCATGATCTGTGCCTTTGTACGATTTAATTTATAAAATAGATCCTGTTTTCCCGTTAAAAAAATGTTGCAAAGAGAACAACGGGCAGTCCCATTTCACAGTCGGATAAATTAAACTAAATTTCGTGTGTTCGCTCAAACACGGCGCGGCGCAAAAGGCAAAACGTTTTTTAGACTCCAAAGAGTCTTAAATGATGCGGATAAATGCTGGGAAATCAGTTGCGATTATAATTATTAATACCGCGTTATTTATTAACAATAAAACGCATTAAATATGTTTTAGCATCCACCTGTCCATTTATGGGATTACGCAGGGCAAGTAATTTAGATTAAAACTGTTAGAGGTATTATATGGTTGAATAATAAATGCGGCCAAGATAATAACACCATGCACGATGTGGAAGTTAACGTAGGCATACGTTTGTCAGCGATGATCAATAACTATATATTATATATATATAGTTATTGAAAAATTATGTGTACAAATAATTTTATTGCACCCATAGTCGTACATTACAAATAATTCTGATAATTGAATCAAACCACAAATTGTAAATCGATACATTAAATTATGCATACATAATTTATTATAAATGCATTGCATACGGAATAATGTAATTATAATAAATGTTTGAAAGAATTGCAATATAACGTGATGGCTGAAGGCATTGCATATGTAATTTGGCTGAAATAAAGATTACGAGGTACGATAGTCTCGAATGGGGATTGATATCTTTGTGAAATATCACTGTGTGATTACAGCATTCTGCAAAGTATTAAGGCAATTACGCATTTTTCTGTCTTCGGCCTGCAGCTATGGCTACTGTGTGCGAGCAACTAATTACGGATTAAGATATACACCATCTTGCAGCAATTTATTGCCTCTCCCGATTACATTGTGCCTATTTGTGATTATCCGCACACATTAACAATTATTCCTGCCCCGTAATTGCCGCTCTCGCGCGATGCACTTGAGACATTCAAAATTTTGTTTCGCCAAATTGCATGTTTGATTTTATTACCTCCTGCAATCAGATTAACGACTTTTCGATATGCCTGGCGAATATATAGAATGTGCAATTAGATCCTGGAACAAAAAAAAAAACGCCGGGAGAAGCAATCGAATGCAAATGTCGATTTCGCTTAATCGTCCCATTATTTCTTAACCACCACTTTATGTACAACCCACCAAAATGTAAATCCGATTCGTGATGGAGCAAATACATAGGAAACACAATGCACATGCAGTCGACAGACCATCGGCATTCGTGGGTTTTGCACTCGTGATTTGGACTGTTTGCGCCATATTATTTACGTCATGCCGTATAGATTTGCGTATAATCCGTGCCGTGCACATCGGCGACCACTAAATAAACCTGCGCTCGTCTCATTCTTCGACACATGCTCGGACGTAAATTTGAACAGCATGAAGGACTGTTGAGGTGTCCACCTCAAGGAGATTCCTCGAGAGCCTGCGCACATCAAACGAGGAGGCGTCCCCCAAGAAATGCGGGTAACTATTTTTAGTGTTTTGTGACGTGTAATTTTCTTCTGGGAAATTTACATTATATTTCAATAAAATATGAACTCTGTAATGAAACACTAATAAGCACATAGTAGTAAGTGACTATTTTAAGACGCTGCATACATCTCTCTTCATAAGCCAGGCAATCGAATTATCATATCGCCCACGTGACTAGCAATTTATAAAACATACGTCTTGAATGGCTGACCTACGGCTCTACATATTTCCTACAGATGGCAAGTTCACATATAAAGTCCACGCCAATTTACCACTTTTCCCAAAACAAAAAAACGAAATCCCGCCCGTTGGTGCTTCGGACTAGTGAGAATGCAAAGCTTGCTGAATCTGTTTTGAGCCATTAAGCCTTGAACCATAAATTTATTCCTTTGATCCTTTTGAAATGAAGTGCTTTGGAATAAGTAACCACATTGCGGATTTTAAGCTCACTATCGTACCTTAATAAGCTGGGACGTTCCTGGAGGTGCACCTGCATTTGTGTAGTCCAGTCTGATTGTAGGGAACGTGAGGTTCCGGTTTTGTCGGAAAAGTGACAAATTTTCGGGTATAGACAATATCGCGAAAGGTAATCCACCAGTTCTTCAAAAACTAATTTAACTAAAATTTTCGAAAAGATGTAAGGGATCGGAATATCCATATTTTGTATGAATTAATTTAACATAAAACCATGAAAAATGACTGATATTAATTGCGACGTTTAGTAGTAATTTTAAAAGAATTTTATTATCAGGTATAAACATTGAAAACACACGTAAAAGCCAAGTATTTGGGGAAATAATAAGTAATATGATTAAATATGAATACAATTTGAAGAGATTACAAAGGAAATTACGAGAACTTTTATAATCATTAATATAAAACGTGGTCCATGCGCGGTTACGCAATTATATAAATAATCACAGACGCGGCACGTGCAGGCTCATGACTAATCATAACAGTTCAGTAATTTTTTATCAGTATCCTTGCTATAGGGCACATGTGAGATCATCGGAATGCGAATTAATGTTAAGGGGAATCACACAGAATCGCAGAGTGGGCAAAATTTTAATATAAATAGCATCGTTTTACATGCGAAAAGTTTAGTTGGTTCCAGATTCGCGAGGCGACAGGCCGTTATTATCTTCGTCAATACTATATGCGAATATCATTATAAAGAGTATTATCCGATTTGTTTACAAGTTACCGTTTTCAAAATAATATTAATTATTTCGAAATTGAGTAGTAATAATCAGTGCATTCCTCCCAAAGTTACCAAAAACAAATACTCCGTAAATTATTTATAATTTGCGTTACCAAAATCATGTTCCTTCTCAATGCTGTGGCAATGATGTTGGCATCAAAGCTAAAAGCGTGGCCGTAACAGTATATGCAGTTCTTAGAGAGCTTTATTAATTTCTGGTATACGCTTTATAAGCGGTGCCGTGGAAGTTAATAAAGTAATCTTTCCGGTTTCATTCTCGTTCAGACAGGTGAATGCTATCATCTCCAACTGTGTTTACCTTAGTAGACATGATTAACAATTCCCCTCACAAGCTAATAGAAGTCATAAAAATATCAATTAAAATGATATAAGTAATATCATTTGAACTTCCTCTTTAATAAAATACTGTCATTATAAATTTAAAATGAAGTATAGAGAGGATAATACTCTTCAGGGAATAAGTATAAATTATTAAAATATAACCTAAATAATATCTCTTCGCTAAAGTGGCAAAACATTATTTAATTATAAGTAATTAATAACGTGAATTTGAATCAAATGAAGGTTAAGTTTAAATGAGAAACATTACAGAAATAAAACTAAAGGTTAATTAAATGAAATCCATAAAATTATCGAAATTGCTTGTTTAATGAATCTTATTCTAAATTTAGAGCTAAAATCTAAAAAAGATAACGCTCTACAGGGAATAAGTATAAAATATTAAGGTATAATTTACATAATAACTGGGCAATACTGTGCAAATTATTGGTTGTTTTGTGTAATGAGTATAAAAGAGTTATAAATAATCATATTGCAAATTCATTCATATCAGTCATACGAACAATTTACAGGATATATTTAACAAAATTCTATCAGTCAAAACCTAGTTAGTGAATCCTGAAGTAATAAATGGAATGCGACATCGGAAGGCACAAATACTGACATATTTCATGAAGTGGTGACATGCATTGGGCAGTTTTGCGGGCACGCAGAATTGATCAGTGTGTGAAGTCATTGAGGTTACTACAAATTTCCAACTGAAACACGGATAAAATGGAATATGACATTGGAAGGCACAAACAGTACCATATTTCATGAAGTGGTGACATGCATTGAGCAGTTTTGCGGGCACGTAGAATTGAGCAATGTGTGAAGTCATTGACGTAAAGTACATCGTTTATCCAAATCTAACTAATTTTTTTTTAGTCAATAAAGAAAGTCATTAAATTCAAGTTGATGTATAATTATTGTTGCATAATCCTTTAAACTGAATAAATTACCCTTAATCCATAAATATGTGTCTTTATTTTATTAATATTATTGTTACTAACACACGCATTACCTCTAAAAGAAGTTGAAGTTGTCACGATAATGATTTAATATCAAACATAACGTAAAGAAGCACTGCCATTATAGGATCACACAAAATAAAAGTAAAATAGATAAATCACGAGCCAAAACAAATATTATAAATTATAAGAATTTATGATTAGAAGTAAAATATACCTAATTATTAAATATCAGGGAAACCGAAGTGTTACAAAGATATTCTTCAAAATGAAGGATGATCAATTCTTCCAATGATCCTTCGGAATAATTGATCGTTTAGAATTTAGATCAAAATAACTGATATAATTTCTACATCTTTCACCTCGGTGTACCTTTGATACACCGAAATGTACCAGCCAGTCTGAAAGACGTTCTGTTTCTGGTTTATTTGTTCTATGTTAGGTACATTAGATAGATTTAAACCAATCAGTTATTTTTGATACATTGTTTACAATTAGTATTAGGTAAGCCTAGAAAATTTTCCATTTTTGAAAAACAATTATAACTTCCAATACGATAATATAGTCGTATATAATCATATATACAGGGTGAGTTTTTTTCATTTTAAGCATTGGGATCTCGGAAACCATAAAATTCGCGATTAGAGATTCGCGATTAGAGATTCGCTTAAATGAGGGAAGAGTTGTCATTTTAAGAGCTTTTGCAAGACATGCTTTTGTTTTTTGAAATAAATAAAAAACATCGTTTTTGAGTTATAATACAAACTTCATTTTTTTTTAAATGGCAGTTATAGTTGGCTCTGACATTTTTAAAAAGGACAAGTTTTTCTCTTTATAATGATATAAGGTTTGCTATACTTACTTTCATAAATAAATGAGATGCAAGAATTTTCATTGTATAATTTGTATAGAATTTAGTGTAATTGAAGAATAGAAAACATAATGAAATTCTCGTAGTAGGAGAAAAAAAGTCTGTTTTTGCTACTCTCTATAATACAAATAGTCCTGTATCGTGTTTATTTATCAAAGTAAGTAATAATTGTCGTAAAGTTAATTTACGAAGATGGCCTTTATTTATCAAAGTAAGTTTAGCAAACCTCGTATCGCTATGAAGAGAAAAATGTGTCCTTTTTAAAAATGTCAACGCCAACTATGACTGCCATTTAAAAAAATTAAAGTTTATATTATAACTGAAAAACTGTGGTCTTTTTTCAAAAAACAATAGCATATCTTGCATAAGCTCAATGAATAATTATTGTTGTATAATAATAATAATTAATATTGTTGTATGTGATGATAAGAATTATCCAGATTCTTTAAAGTTCTACGGCTTCCAAGGGTTCTGAAGTACTCCCAAAAATAACACCTGATAGTACTTAACCCGCAGAATCCTTAGAACAATAATAATAATAGCCATAGAATGTTAAAAAAAATGTAGTGCAAAATAGTTTTTATTGTCCTGAAACAATTGTTAATTGCTCTTGAAGCAAATGTTTCTGTCGCATCATTTAGCTAGATAATAATTCTCGAAACAATTATTTTAGCTCAGCAAGTTCGTGATTTATTTTGAGCAATAGCTATTCATTATTGAAGCAATTGATATATGGCTGAGATATTAATAAATTATTCTTAAAATGGTGTTTGCTTGAAGTGATTGATAGTTACTCTTGATGTTGTCTTTGAAGGATTTAGATGCATTAGGAATGTAGGGAATTTTAATATTTTGACTCAAATCTCAAGTATAGACAAACTCAAAAATCTTAATACTCAAATGGCCAAATAAAGTTTGTGAAGATAATTAGCCACAGCAGCTGAAATGGGCCACCCTACCTTAAACATTCAACAACATAATAATAATTCATTAGAAGGTGTAAATGCCTAAAAACTATCACATTTTTATTGTTTATCTACAAATTCCACAGTTTTGTACAAACTAGGAAATTCTACAATTTTATTTTTATGTGCCAGTTATTTTACATAGTTTTTCATCTACATCATAGAACATCAAATTTCCATTGAAATTTCTCAGGTTTCCTCAGAAATTAAATTGAAACTATGTGTGGATACTACTTGGTGAAACATTATGATTAGGTTAAATCAAACACTTGGTTAAAGTTTCACTGTACAATGAAACTTTAACCAAGTGTTTAATTTAACCTTCCTCAGAAATTCTATATATTTCACAATAAAATTACACTAGTCGACAAATTTTGGCGATTGCGTTGTCACTTCAGTTTAAATTCATTTTTGGTAAAGTATTTACTGCGATGCATATCTAAGATATGCATCGCAGTAAATGTTCTCTGTTAAAGAGAGGTTAGAAAAGTGATACCGATATATTTGAATCCAGTATTGCCATAAAAAATTGCCGGAATCGGTCTTGCATCCCGAAAAATATTAAGTTATACATTTTGCAAACATTGAAAGATCACAAAAACCAGACATGCTAGAATTATTTTTCTGACTTTTCTGAAATCAGCGCAAAATTTTCTATCGGAATCGGCTATTTACGTCTAAGGGACAAACATTGTGTTCACCAGGTTATTATCATTTCCATGGGAATTCTAAAGAATGGCACTAATTTCTATCTATAGATTCCCATCACTGAACTAAACTTTTATCAATTTCTATGCACACCAGTTAAGTTATGTAGTATTTTAACTACTCGTACATCATAAGGGCAATGATTGAAACTCAATATGCGTGTGTAACATATTAAAATGTAATTTAAATTCTACAAATTTAAATTGTAGAATTTCTATCTATAGAAATTTTACAAAAATCCTATTTAATTCAGCCCAATTCAGAAATTTTGTAACTTTCCTCAAACATTCGAAACTTTAAACATAAATTTGTTACGGCCGGTTCCATAATGGTATTAAAGTTTCGTTGAAACCGAAAAGGCGCCTTTAAGTACTGTAACGTGTTCCATAATTGATTTTTAAACGTCACTTTACGAAAAAGTGTCTTTTATCATATGGAGCAGAAGCAGACTTTAAAGACTACTTTTCTATTAAGTAAGCTCTACATAAAGGATACTTTTCTGTGATATTATGGAACCGGCCCTTATTGTATTCGCATCAAGGAACTTTTTAGTTACTACTTAGCAGTAATAGTATTTAATCTATTTTACAGAACAAAATGTGCATCACAGCTTAATTGTATAGTTTTTTTGTCTACCACAAACTTCCATCAAAATTCTGCAAATTTCCTTAAACATTTGAAACTTTAAAAATAAATTCTGTGTGATTGTATTCGCATCATAGAACTTTTTAGTTACTACTTAGTAGTGATAATATATAATCTACCTTACAGAATAAAATTTACATTACAGCTTAATATTATAGTTTTTTATTGTCTATCACAAACTTCCATCAAAATTCTGTAAATTTCTTTAAACATTTGAAACTTTAAAAATAAATTCTGTGATTGTATTCGCATCATAGGACTTTTTAGTTACTACTTAGTAGTGATAATATTTAATCTACCTTACAGAACAAAATTGCTCTGCTTATAGTTTTATATTTTTTTTGTCTGTCATAAACTTCCATCATAATTCTGTAAATTTCCTTAAACATTAGAAACTTTATAAATAAATTCTGTGTGATTTTATTCGCATCATAGAACTTTTTAACTACTACTTAGTAGTGATAATAAAGGGTTTTCCAATAAGAGGTGTTATTTTGATATTCAAAGAAAAATGCCATTTTTTATTATAAATCATCAGATGTTTATTTCATTACAAAGAGGAAGGTATGCCGTTAATAGTGGAAAATAACATCAAGCAAATGACCACCACGGCCACGCTTACAGGACAAAATCCTTTTCATGAAATTTTCCATAACTAAATCGCAAAGTGGCTGCTGTATATCCTCGATAGCCTCACGAATTCCATCTTTGAGGTCTTGAATCGATACTGGGCTGTTGGCGTAGACCTTCTCCTTCACGTGGCCCCAAAGAAAGAAGTCGCAAGGTGTTAAATCACAAGATCTCGGTGGCCAATTGTGATCACCTCTTCGAGAGATAACACGGTCCGGAAACTTTTCCCTTAAAAGATCAATGGTTTCGTTGCTTGTGTGGCACGTAGCGCCGTCTTGTTGAAAGTGAACGTTGTCCAGATCAATACCATCCAATTCCGGCCATAAAAAATCGTTAATCATCTCTTGATAGCGCAATCCATTCACCGTAACTGTTGCGCCAGCCTCATTTTCGAAAAAGTAAGGTCCAATGACTCCGCCGGACCATAAACCGCACCAAACAGTCACACGTTGAGGATAGAGAGGCTTTTCAACAATAACTCTTGGGTTTTCTGAGCCCCAGATGCGACAATTTTGCTTGTTGACGAAGCCACCGAGGTGGAAATGGGCCTCATCACTGAAGATGATTTTTCGATGGAATTCCGGATCATTTTCATGCATTTCAACGACCCAATCAGCAAAGTCACGACGTTGTTGATGATCGGCCGGCTTGAGTTCTTGTGTTAACTGGACTTTATAAGCCTTAAGACCCAAATCTTTATGCAAAATACGGTGTAATGACGTTTGTGGAATACCTAATTCCAAAGAACGACGAGGAATGGACAAACCTGGGTTTTCTTCAACACTTTCGGCTACAGCAGCAATATTCTCGGCTGTTCTTGAGCGACGTGCACGGGTTTTATTCTTCTCATCACTAACTTGTCCCAACAGCTCGAATTTTTCCACCAATTTCTGTATTGCGGTCCGACAAGGTGCTTCACGACGACCCAAAAATGTTCGAGTTTTACGAACCGTCTCTGCCAAATTTTCACCATTTTTATAGTGAATTTTAATAATTTCAATGCGTTGTTGAAGCGTGTATCGTACCATTTTTATTAATGGCGTAGTTTCTACTTGTCAAATGCCAAGAAATGACAGCTTCAAAAGTGACATCTACCGAAATAGCGGGCTATTCAAAATAACACCTCTTATTGGAAAACCCGTTATTTAATCTACCTTGAATAAAATTTACATTACAGCTTAATTTTATAGTTTTTTTTTTGTCTATCACAAACTAGCATCAAAATTCTGTAAAGTTCTTTATACATTTGATTCATTAAAAATAAATTCTCTGTGATTGTATTCGCATCAAAGAACTTTTTAGTTACTACGTAGTAGTTATATATTTAATCTACCTTACAGAATATAATATATAATATTTTTTCTCTATCACAAACTTCCATAATTTTTTTGTAAATTTCCAAAAACATTTAAAACTTTAAAAATAAATTCTGTGTGATTGTATTTGCATCATAGAATGTTTTAGTTTCTACGTAGTAGTTATAATATTTAATCTATCTCACAGAATATAATATATAATATTTTTTCTCTATCACAAACTTCCATCAAAATTCTGTAAATTTCCTTAAATATTTGAAACTTTAAAAATAAATTTTGTGTAATTTTATTCGCATCAAAGAACTTTTTAGTTATTACTTAGTAGTGGTAATATTTAATCTATCTTACAGAACAAAATTTATGCTTTATAAATTTTTACAAAAATTGTATAGATTTTAATGGCAGTTATACAGTGTGGAAATTAAGTAGCGGATAAATTCGGTAACTCCGTTAATGTGAATGAGAGACAAAAAATCTAAAAGGGAGATAGCGATATAAATTACTGCGCATATGAATTTTTTTTTTCAGATTTAAAAAAACAAAATTTTAAAAGTTATTACGTTTTAGTTTTATTTTATTTATTTTAAAAGTTATTAAGTTATTAATGTTTGTTTTAAATGACAACCCAGATTTTTTATTTTTTATTTCGGTAGAGCTTTTTAATCTGTTTTTATATGCACAGTAATTTATATCGCTATCTCCCTTTTAGATTTTTTCTCTCTCATACACATTAACCACAATAACGGAGTTACCGAATTTATCCGCTACGTAATTTCAACACTGTATGTATTTCATGTAACTACAATCTGATCAAAGATGGATGAATGATTAATGTTATGTCAACTTAAATTATTAAATGAAGGTTTAATAGTAAAATACCATTAAGTGTTTTGCTTAATAATAATTAAAAAAAAAAATGTATCTACATACTTGAACTGAATTCTATCTGAAAGTAAAGATGTTTTAGGAAAATATTTTGAAACTATTCATCTAATATTATTTTATTCTTTGCATAGTTTTATTTTTAAACGATATTTTTTAACTCTTAAAATTGTTCTTTATAACATATTTTGCGTGCCCTATTCATAAATAATAGTTTGTACAGATCGTAAACCATAATGCTGTACTTTTATGCGAAACAAATTTTTTAAACACAATATTAATTGCTTATTAATTCCTATTTCCTGTTAGTACAGAATAGATATGATAATGACTTAATTATGTTAAATGATAAGTATTTATTGCGACGGGTAGACTTTTTAGAGGTATGTTGAATGCTCGCCGAAGTGATAACTGAAATGCATATTAGGGAAAAAATAGGTGCTTTGATCCATTAGATGGATGATATTGTATGTATAATCCGGTTGACGTTTTCAGAGTGTATGAGCACATATAGATACATTATATAAAGTGTTTTCATCCTTCACCATGTATTATAAATATCTTGAATAAATTAAAAGCGATCGACAGTAGATAGTATATAAAAAAGTGCATTTCGAAAATAAACTCCCGGACGTCAAATTATCGTCAATAAAAAATAATGACTAAATGTAATGTGTCCATCGGCGCGCTCGCACCTTTTTTAGGCGACTTTGGGCCCTATAAATATTGGAAAGGCGGACTAAACTGTGCGCACTGGGAGCGCACCAACTTGTCAACTCATTTTTCCCGTGCAAATTGTGAATAAGTCGGAATGGGAAATCACGATTATCGGTAATGGCGGAGGTTGGTATTCGTTATTTATCAGAATTAATATAATGACATATCGATTGGAAATCAATTCAAGATGGCCGACGGTCGTGTATTTCGACTCTCGCAAATATATACATAAATACATACCTAACTAGGCGGCTACTGGCAAATCATATCTCCCCATGCTAAAGTATCCATTACGGATGATAAAAATTCAAATATAAACTACGACTCGTGATATCAGCCATTGTTTATATTTATATTAAAACATTAATATATAGTATGTATATAATCTTTCCCTTCTAGTTGGTATTTGCATTCGTAGTACTTCAATATTTTATTAAATGGATGCCGGAGCATTTGCCAAAGAAATTATCCACTCGTCTTATATTTGCCTTTCTCTTTTATTCAGACATGCAATTGTTAATCTTTCTCTTGAACAACTCACTTTTATTATAAATTCTTATTGTAGATACAAGATTAAAATTGTCTTGCCCTTTGTTTTTTGATTAAAATACACACTCTCGGCGTCGTGTCTATCAAAGAATCCGGCGGGAATCCGCTCGAGCAGAAGCGCAGAAAACAATGTGTGCTTCTGCACAAATTAATTGAGCTGGTGAGCAGACCGGGGAAACAATAATAAATTCGCCGATTTATATTAAAAATAAAGGGGGAGCGTTTTCGGAATGGGACAGAAACAGAAGGTTCCCCAATTTTAATAATGCAGCGATCGTAGGAGCGCCGGTTACTTTAATCATAGCGCAGATAAAAACCAGCGAAAAAGGTAATCTCCATATATAAGAGATTATCCTCATAGAAGTATAATTTAATAAATACAAATGCTTGTTTAAAGCTCGTCAAATAGAAACACGAAGTTGGGCAACGCGGTTATTTGCGTCCAGCATTCGGCAGCTAAATAGGGATATTATCCCGGAGCTAATTCGTATTTATGTGCAATAATAATGCAGATTCGCAACTCAAGATTGATAATTGACACGAAACTGAGTCGCTCGGCTGTTGCGTTACTAGTCACTGTTACATGTAAACCTGGGAAACATTCAGGGTTCGTGCCTTTATCATTGTTATTAAAGTACAATTCAAATTCAGACATGACGAGGAAGTGTTTCGCCTTATAGTTAATTCAACTATTTCAAGTGCTTATACAGTATTCCGCGGCGCATTACACATTAAAACCTGAACTCATGCCGGCGCATAATTCGACGAAAAATGGCACATTAATTAACGTTTCATAATGGTGGAACTAGTTAGGAGTCAACACGTTTTGCCTCATATCTTATAAAACAAACGAATTATCGCTGTAAATAACCCATAAAATTTAATCCAACGTTCTCACTTCGCAAAATGGAGCGCCATGCTGAATGTGTGTGAGAACTCTGCACTGGAAGTTAACACATGGCTGCATTTCTCGTGGAATATAACTAACTGCAATTCATGTAAAATATTAATACACTACAACAAATAGCTGATAATAATAAACAGCCCATGTGGCAAAATAACTTACAGCTCCGACTAATCGTTACTTTTAGATACGATTCTTGTCCACTGCACTAATATAATTTACGCCACAAGAAATACAGTTTTCATACTGAAACGAATATTACAGAGCGTTCAAGAAAGTGGTATCAACTTTTCCAACTAGTTCTAGCAAAAAAGACAAATAATGTCACTTGAAAAATTCTACTTAAATTAAGTATTGTATTTACAAAACTTATGTTAACGTATTTTATTTCCAATTGTATTTATTATTTCAATATTGTATTTCCTAATAAAATCTTGTATAGCCTTTATATTGTATTTCCAAAACTTTTGTTCGATAATTTCAACTCAACGCGCTTTTAAGAGACCGCATCTCTATGGAATTCTGCTTTTAGCAAACGCATTTTTACAAACTGGTGTAGTAAGTGATGAAGTATATATAGTGGAAGACCTTATTCTGGTCGTTCAAACGAAAATATTGAGCTTGTTTGGGCTGAACAAAAAAAAAACATCCACAAGAAGACTTTCAATTAGGGTTGTTTGAGCGAACTTTAAGAAGAATTAAGAAGTTAGACTTGCATATGTATCCCTACAAAATTCAAATTGTGTTCAAAACTACGGCCCATTGATGTGCAATATGCACAAATCGTTGCAAACTTAGTGGAAGCAGAACCCAATTTTTTGCAAAATTTGATACTGAGCGACGAAGCAAATTTGTGCCTTTCTGGTCATGTTAAAAAGCAAAATAATCGTTTCTGGGGAGCAGAAAACCCTCGTCTTATATCTCTTATACAAGAGAACGTGCAGTTCGATCGAAGAGTCGTTTGTTGCGCAACAGTGACCGATATGGACTTTTTGACGAACCGGAACGCCGCTTATTGTAATGGCATATCAAATTGAAATTTAAATATAAAAATGAGAGGCAATTTGCTTTTATTGAAAAAATATATTTTTTTAATTTCGAATTCTAGATTTCAACTTAAATAACTGAAAATTGCAGTCTGTATTAATTCCAAAACTAATATTTTTTCATAGAAGCAAATGGCGAAAGTTATGTACCCCACATCATATTTTTAGCTTCTATTTAAGATGTATTTTGAATCTCTAGGTGATTATACAATTTTTGTATAGTAGTAGTGACTGTGTTTGTTAGGGATATTATCCCTAACTGGCTATCGACCAACGTGGGCCTTTCTGCCGTGTGATTTGTGTAAATGTGTGTATTGAGTTAGGGCTTTGGCTTGTTACTCTAGAAATTAGCCCCAGATCTCTAGAGCGCCGTTAATGAGCTCCCAACGGCGAATAATAAACTGGGGCTCGAACCCAGGTCTTCGTGCATGCTAAGCAAGCATTCTAACCTGTCCTATTTTTGTATATTTTCACCGAATTTGCAGAATTTTCTTATAATAAATAAAGTATCGCACGGACAGTTGAATACTGACCGAAGAAGACACAGTGTCGAAATGGGTTACGATCAAAATCTCGACAATCAAAATCTCGACAATCAAAATCCCAACATCACAATGCCGACAATCATAATTCCGACAAGTCAAAATCCCCAAAAATCACAATCCCGACAAATGAATGTCGACAATCACAATCCTGTTAATGACAACCCTGACAAATCAAAATATCGACGAATCAAAATTCTGACAAATCACAATCCCGGCATATTGAAATCCTCATAAAGTAATATCTTTACAAATACTTATTAATGAGTGCTTAGCTTAGGTTGGGTTGGGTTAGGTTGGGTTAGGTTAGGTTAGGTTTGGTTACGTTAGATTATACACCATTGATCAATGCAAAGAAAATAGCGTATATTGAAAGAAAACAGAGAAAGAACCATAGTGGAAAATCAAATAAATCAAAATTGTCAAAATCCCCACAAATCACAATCCCGACAAATTAATGTCGATAATCACAATCCCGATAATCACAACCCCGACAATCATAATTCCGACAAATCAAAATTCCGATAAATCAAAATTCCGACAAATCCAAATTCCGCCAAATCACAATCCCGACAAATAAATCGTAATCCCGATAAAGCAAAATCTTCACAAATACTTACTTATTAATGAGCACTTAGATTAGGTTAGGTTGGGTTAGGATTATAGAATATAGATTATAGATCATTTATCACTGCAATGAAAATAGCAGATATTGAAAAAAAAACAGAGAATTAGAACAATGATGGAAAATCAAACTTAGATGCAATTAATTAGATTAATATGCACAGAATCAAAATCCCAACATCACAATGCCGACCATCATAATTCCTATAAGTCAAAATCCCCACAAATCACCATCCCGACAAATTAATGTCGACAATCACAATCCCGATAATCACAACCCCGACAAATCAAAATTATGATAAATCACAAGTCTAAAGATAAATAGAATTTGTACATATGTTCATATTATTATTAATATTAATTATAGAATTTGTGAATTATATAAGAATATTTTTTGTACCTGTTAATATTATTACAGATTCTGAACGAATTATGTAAGATTTTTTTTTTAAACTGAGATTTACCCTTGTCGGGATTTTGTTTTGTGGGATTTTGATTGTCGGGATTTTTAATATGGAGATTATGATTATGGGGATTTTGATTTTCGGGATTTCAAAACGTTGTTTTTCTTGTTAATTCAATAATTAAGGTTAAACAAGTATCAGCTAATTGAATGCAGAATTTTCTTGTTGCTACCTTTTAAATACAATTGTTTACTGTGCTATTATTTTATTATTACAGAATGTTAGGTGGTTGAAAATCAGTGAAATGGCTATACATTTGACTACACCAATAAAATGTTATATTCTTTAATATATTTCCTTCACTTTCTCAGATAAAATTTATAAAATAAAAATTTTGTACCTTTAGGTACAATATTATAATCTGCATGATCATTTTTATACTTTCGCCCAGACCGTTCAAGGAAGTGGTGTCAACTTTTCCAACTCGTTCCAATAATATAAATAAATTATAACTTTTGAAAAAAAAAATCTGGTTAAATCATTTGCTTGTATCCTAAGAAACATTTCAACAACATTGCAAAACACGTTTCATTTGCATCTTGAACATTGTTATCTATTAGTTGTTTGTTAGTTTAATAATGGAGGTTAAACAAGTATCAGCTAATTGAATGCAGAATTTTCTTGTTGCTACCTTTTAAATACAATTGTCTACTGTGCTATTGTTTTATTATTACAGAATGTTAGGTGGTTGAAAATCTGTGAAATGGCTATACATTCCTACCAATAAAATGTTATATTCTTTAATATATTTCCTTCACTCTTTCAGATAAAATATGAGCAAAACTTTATAAAATAAAGATTTAGTACCTTTTAGGTATAATATTATAATCTGATTGATCATTTTTATACTTTCACTCAGAGCGTTCAAGGAAGTGCCAACTTTTCAAACTCGTTCCAAAGAAATAATAACAAAAATGTCGTTTGAAAAAAAATCTGGTTAAATTATTTGCTTGTATCCTAAGAAACATTTCAACAACATTGCAAAACACGTTTCATTTGCATCTTGAACATTGTCATCTATTAGTTGTTTGTTAGTTTAATAATGTAGGTTAAACAAGTATTAGCTAATTGAATGCAGAATTTTCTTGTTGCTACCTTTTAAATACAATTATTTACTGTGCTATTATTTTGTTATTACAGAATGTTAGGTCGTTGAAAATCAGTGAAATGGGTATACATTTCCTAACAATAAAATGTTATATTCTTTAATATATTTCCTTCACTTGTTCAGATAAATATGAGCAAAACGTTATAAAATAAAAATTTAGTACCTTTAGGTACAATATTATAATCTGCGTGGTCATGTTCATACTTTTAGTCAGAGCGTTCAAGGAAGTGGTGTTAACTTTTCCAACTCGTTCAAACGAAATAATAACAAATAATGACTTAAATCAGGTTAAATTATTTGCTTGTATCCTAAGAAACATTTCAACAACATTGCAAAACACGTTTGATTTGTATCTTGAATAGTGTCATCTATTAGTATCCATCATAAAAAATGGACACCACTTTCTTGAACCTTCTGTATATTTGATTTTTATAATAGTATGTTGTAGTAGCATATTACTTACTACAAATTACTATTACACTATTACTAAAGACAAATTACTTACGCGCTCCATCACAAACCAATAAATTCGCGAATATCTTCAAATGGCATTTTTGTGCTTTAGAGGTGAATATCGTGTCTAATGAACCTTCTGATTCCAAAAATTATCCAACTGATTCAGCAAAAGGGTTCTCTTTCAAATTTGGAAACTTAAAAAATGGTAAAATAAAAAAAAAAGTTTTGAGAACCACAGGCAAGGCCCAGATTGGTTGGTATCATTTCATATGAGATGCTCCAAAGAGTCTAATAATAATAATAATACTGTTTATTTCAAATGAATAAAGACACACCAAAATAAATAAAATGAAATACACTTCCGGTCCATTTGGACCACTGGTGCGCAATATGCTCTGAACGAAACATTGAACCCTTCTTTCTTGAAGATGCCAGGGGCAATGCCGTTACTGTTAATGAAGAACGATATCGAACAGTGATACTAATAAGATTGTATTATTCGCAAGATACAAAGTGTTAACGGGATCTTTGCGCTTGTTGTCAATAGCAACGCGCGACAAAGTGACTGTAAATCCTCGGAAAATGTCAATTTTTCGCAGATTAAAATAATAATTTTATAAAAGTATCAATGTAGTTTAAAAATGAAAAATATGTTGTTTGAATATAAAAATAAAAGATTTTATTTTTAGGTCTCATTTTTTTAAATTAACCAGGTTGGTTTCTATCTTTAAATTAAAAAGTATTTTAGTACGAAAGGACTACCCATACATACAGGGTGTTTCTGATAAATAGACAAAAAAACTACATTTGCCGTAGTATAACGTCAGGTTAATGCCTGTAATACTCATCATTTTTAATAAATTATTGTATTGCATTGTTATGAAGTTTCATATGGAACTTTTGGCAATTATGATGAAATTTCTACAAATGTAGGTATCTACTGAGACTTTTATCAGATAAGAGAGTTTTATTGAACTTTGAAGTTTATAATGTATAGCCATTAATTTATAATTCATTTCAAAGCTTCTTGGAATAAGTGAGAAGATGTTTACTATGAGAGCGTTTATGAAAGTGGTGTCCACTTTACGATGGATACTAATAGATGGCACTGTTCAAGATTGAAAATAAATTCGTCTTGCAACATTGCTAAATGTCTATCCTGAATGTGAATGCTATTTCCTAGGATACAAGAAAATCATATAACCAGATTTGACCAGGTTTCCAAATGAGTGTCACTCATATTTTATTTTTTTGTGTGGAAACTGTAACAGATATCAAAAACTATAAACATACAAAAAATCTTAATAATGAATGCCTGCGTCAGATTTGATTTTTTAAAATTTATTTGCATTTGTTATTAAAAAATATGAATGTATTAATGTTGGACCTCACTTGTTTTATAGACAACCGGTCTACTGATAATAACAATATTATGTCAAAATATGAGTTATACCCGTATTAAGTGTCATACCAAACAACATCCAAATCAATGTAAACGTTTTCTTTTTATAAGCAATTTTTTTTTTTTTTTTTTAATTAACTTTGGAGCTAAATACTGGCTAAACCAAACGCATTTGTATATAGATAAGTTTTTGTTAAATCGTCTTCTTTTGATCCCAGTAATCTGTGGTTAAGCCATGTCCACATAATTTAGAGACACCCTGTATAGATTATTAAAAAATAAAATTTTGGAATTCAACTAGTTTTGTGGTTCCGGTTCTTTTGTTTTATAAATATGGAAATGTGACTTTTCAAAAATATGTCTTTAATCTAAACACAGACTAATATTTTTTCAATCAATAAATAAATTCAATAAATCATAGGTCCAGATTTAATTTTCTTTGCAGAATCCATTAAACTCAATAAATTGCACTCAATTTATATATGTGTGTCTATTTTTATTAATTTCATTGTTACTACCACACACATTATTGCGAATTTGAAGCGAATTACTACGAAATACAGAAATACAACGTAATACAGATCTAATAGATTATAAGAATTTATGATCACGCGTAAAAATATCTAATTGAATCAAATAATTATGAATCGGAATCGGAACATTCCAGAATTTTCTAATTACCTACACAATCATCGATTTTTCAAATAAATAATTCGTACCGATTCCGCATTGATTTGCTTTGAATTTTGCTTCAAATTTAATTACAGCATTTTGTTCTAAATAAAAAACGTACAAAATTCTGCGCGTTTCGGTTAAGTGTTTACGTTTGCAATTAATAATTGATATCGTTGCGCGTACGAAAATTAAAAACACAATTTTTACGGTGTGCGAGGAAACGAAAGGGCGTTTACGTATGTGTAAGCCAAATATAATAAAATGGGTTAATATTAAAAAGCGAACCGAGGGGCGAAACATCAAGTATAGGTGGTACGAACGAGCCGTACATTTTCAACCCCTATTTCTGCGAGGGTCGCGTGCAGTCTCAATAAATAATATAATAAATATAATTACTATGGAAGCCTGCCTCAGTTCCTGCTAAATTATATTATTTCATGTGCGCCAAATTTAATTTGAAGTTGCCGAACAATATTTGTGAGAGCCGATATCAAATTATATTAATCTACCAAACAGTTCCATCGAATGGAGTTCGAACAGGAAAAATTGCGTCAAAAAAAAAGAGTCTGTCATTGGGACAAGTTTTAATGAAATTATGGAAATGAAATATTTTTAGCGCAAATTATATTAATTTTTATTAGGCGGAGTTTTTGCCTCGGATATTTACATATTCAAATCTATAAATTTGAATTTTATTAAATTCAGTCCGTTTTATTACGGCACGTCCGTTTCGGCGTATTTATCTACTAGCTTAGATAATGCCGTGTTCCCTGTTAGTTCTTAATTTATTACTAAATATACTTAATATGTAAACGACTATCCGCAAAAGTGTATGATAATACGGACGCATTAGCATATAAAGGAAGTAATTTGTTTTAAGTAATTTTATAATATTTCAAGGGATCGTTAGAGCCGGTTTAATAACATGTTACGGTGTAAAAAATCAAATTGAATACAAAATGTCCAATTACCTAAACGTATCATTTTCTTATTTAAAATTTTAATCCTCCGACGGCTCAATTCTGCGCGGCAAAACATATTTTATTATCATTAACAGTAACGCAGGTCGACACCGGGACAAATTGTAGTGCAAAACGAATTTAAATATCGGTTTTTGAATTTGACATCAATTGGATTACATAGGGAATGAATACGTCATCGCATAAATAATTACAAAACTGTTAAAACCATTGTGTCAAAATGAAAATTTTAATGCTCGCACGCTCTTCGTAACTTTTCCCAACTTATTACTGCCGCGTATATCAATGGCAGTGTTTCAAATATCAGATAAAATGGCTATTGTTTTTTTTATTAGCAATAAATTTACGGCATTTACATTAAATTACTTTTTGCTATTTTACTACGCCAGGCTAGTGTATTGATATTGATTTTCTAATAACGATCCGATTTCCGCCAGGCAATAAATTATTTAATGCTCTTAATACCAACCAAGTAAATCTTATTGTACATATAATATATACGTAATATATAAAAAATATGCGGCTAACGGATTTCGCGTTAATATCCAATAAAATTAATTGACAAATTTATTGAATTGGCCGCGGAATCAATAAGTAGTTAAAAATTTACACAAGCGTATTTTGAAGCCAATAAATTAATTCGGCGCAAAACCCTCGTGAAAGCGATATTGTTTATGCGGATTCCCAATTACGGTTTGAATGATTTTATTTTTTAATGGCATGTAATTACTTTGCAAGAAAAACTATGACATAATTCATAATTGTAATTGTACCAACAATACAAATTATGTGGAACACGTAACCAGCTAATTATATTGCCGTATTCCTTAGTTTCAGACTAATTACGTCTGGATAATCAATAATATGTGATTGTTGGCCAAATACGGTTTACGTAAATATACTTCGCAATAATGGGTTAGTTAAGGCCCTTTCTAGGCGGCGAGTTCTGTGTAAATTATGTAAAGTTAACGCCGCTAATTTGTAAACTTGGCGGTATAATAGTTTCTTTTCATTATCCCCGGCACTATGCAAATAATTATAAGAGTAGTTAAAATTATAACTTCCACATACTAACTACATATAGAAATGGTACATCATATTTAATAATATTATTAATATTATTATTAGGGAGAAATAGGTAATAGGAAAATAGGAAATATCAAACAATTATCACCAAGGGGGCAAATAGAATAAGGAAAGAAGAGTAATTCTACGAGATAAAAGTGAAGATAAATACTTAGATAATATATATATATAAAAACAATGAAAATGACCAAGAGGGAAAATGGGAGACGGAAAAGAAAAGTAATTTTAGGAGAAAAATATGAATAGGAATTTAGGAATTATTTTCATCTAATAAATAGAGAAAAGTGTAAATAGAAGAAGGAAAAGAATCGCCATAGTCAATTTCTAGAAGAAAAAAAATGAGAAAACTAGTTAGATAAATATACATACTTACGTAAAACAAGAACATTTTTTAAGAGAACATTATTTAGAAAACTAATTAGATAAATATACCTATTTACGTATAACAAGAACATTATTTAAGAGTGAAAATAGAAGGAAAAGAAGCGCAATTTTAGGAGAAACATTTCAAGCAAAATGAATTAAAAAATATACATAATAACTAAGGAAAATTGAAAATAGAAAAGAAGAATAGGTAATTTTAGGAGAAAAAATCGAAGAAAAATAATATATGTACCTGCACAAAACCAATAAGGACGACCAAGGGGGCAAATGAATAAAGGAAAGAAGAGTAATTTTAGGAGCAAAATGTGAAGTAAAATTCTCAGATAAATATACGTAAAAACAATGAAAATAACCAGACCAAGGGGGCAAATGAATAAAGGAAAGTAGAGTAATTTTAGGAGCAAAATGTAAAGTAAAATTCTCAGATAAATATACGTAAAAACAATGAAAATAACCAAGAGGGAAAATGAAAGAAAGAAAACAAAAGTATTTTTTGGAGACTTTAGAGAAAATACTTTAATGAATATGCTATAAAATCACGAAAAATATCCAAAAGTGAATTTAGAATAAATAAAAGAAGCGCAATTGCAGGAGAAAAGATTAAAGATAAATTTATTTTTTAATTTATATTAAAAAATACAAATTAAAACCAAGGAAAACCATAGAACGAAAAGAAGAACAATTTTAGGTGAAAAAAGTGTAGATAAGTAATTAGATTTGAGAAAATCGAAATTTCACATTTTTCTTTGGGTTTTTAATTTTATCGTTTATTATAATACTTAAATAATATCAAAAAATAATCATGAAGTTTCAGTTTTCATATAGAGTTTGATTTAAAAAGCCAATGTGTTTAGAATTGCTAAACTTGAAGACTATTTACAAAAAAAAGCTGTATTTTGGTTACAGTAAATTCGTTATTGCACTTTAGATGAGAAATATAACTAAATGTATTGAAAAATACTCCGCAGATTTTCCTACGTATCATTTTTGTCGTCATTTAATATAAAAGTCTCAACTTGTGATAATAGGGTCTTCCGCGACGTTTCAAAAACCTTGAAACTGAACTCTAGACACATTAAAAACATCCTTGGCACTAATTTTAGTGTTGAGACAAATCGTTGTAATTAGCAAACACGATTTTAAAATTAACGGCGTTTGAAAAGGTCCCGAAATCCCGCCATGTTGCTGTGACGTCACAACGCACGGTGCGCTCAGCTGTAGCATTGCTTACAATGGAGCAAGAGAAAGAAAACGTCGGTTTTACGAAAAAAGGGACGAATAAGTATTGCATTGTGCCTGGATGTGATAGCAGCAGTAAATGCGAACCAAATAAGTTATTTATAAACGTCCCAACAGGGGATATACGGAAAAAGGGGTTACAACAAGTCCGAAGTGATTCCGCGAGTGTCACTTTGACGTCTCACTATTTTTGTGAAGACCATTTTAATGTAAGTACATAATTTTCAATAAATTATCGACGAAATTCGATGAATATATATAATTAACTATCATCATTAGTAATGGGTATTCAAGGGGATTTCCGATTATATATATACATTAGTAATAACATAACCTCAAAATAGTTTTGTGGGTTCCATTCTAAAACAATACCTTCCATATCATTATTACTGTTTAAAAGTACTGTGAGATTTTGTACAATATGTTCTTACACAAACGTTTAGTTAAAACTAAAAAAACATGTTGAAACAATATTTGTAGCAAACTGTTGATTTTAGAAATTTGATTAGATGATTAATAATTACAAATTTTGAAATCAGCATTACCAATTCGTATGAGATGTAGGCCTGAGATGTAGGTATTGCAAAGTTTATACAGTATTTTATTTGTTCTTACAGCTGAAAGAGGATTTGGAAAATTATATGCGACTGCACGCGTTTCGGCTACGTTGAAAAATTCACTTTTTGAGAAAAAGTCGGGAACCATTAACACGTGAACTTCTATCAGATTATCTGGCTGTCCCTTTACTAACCCATCATAACATATTTTATGTCAGACTGGATTCTAAGTCGAATTAATCCACGATTCCTATCCCTTATGCACTAGTCCCGATCGCCAACATGCGCAAAGACGTCACAGTGCCGCTCGGCCAATAACAGCGTTTCGTCAGTCACGTGACAAAATGCGTAAGTTTTACGATATTGTATGTTGTTTGTTGATAAGTTACAATGAAAACAAAACGTTTTCTCTGTGGGATGTTTAATTACAGGTTATAAACTTTACATTAAGACACAAAAAGGTTATATTATTTTTTTTCAGGAAGACCCTATTGAGATATAGAAGTACTTAGATACGGTCTCTTTTTTGTCGTTTAGCATAGTCTCAATTATTGATAATTGAGATAATGTAGATAAGTTTACATGTGCAAAGATCGGCAATTTACAATAATCAAAATTGAAAATTTCATATTCCCATTACGTTTTTGTTGTTTACGTCAACAATATACAAATATCGAAATCTGAATTTTTTTCGATATTTTCCCTCGTTTTCGGGCGCTGATCTTCAAATTTGTGATACAATAAAGTATTTTCAAATGGGATGAAAACTATAAAACATATATTATTCTGGTAGTACCAAAATGAAGGGAATATGATGCAGTATCAATTTTGATAATTGTAAATTGCCGATCTTTGCACATAAACTTATCTACATTCTCAATTATCTCAATTATGACATGCTAAAGGCTAAACGACAAAAAAGAGGCTGCATCCAAGGAAAATCTGTTTGAAACAATAACTTTGATGCATACATTGTCTTCTTTGGAGGCCCAAAAATTAATTAACAAGAAAATATTTGTTTATGAAAATATGTCAATAATCTATAGCATTATAATATATTTATAAAATAAAAAAAACAACATATCAACATATTATCACTCTGACTTCTAGAGTAAAATCTAGAGATGGGTTATATTTTTATTTTTGCATTTTCTACTAGTTTTTCCAAAACCTACTTAATAATCGTGTAAAATTTGTATGTTATTAGACTACCAACAGTTTTTGAATGAAAACGATTCTGAAAGTTGTGAAATGTATGTGGTGCAATATTGCTTCAAGTTTCAGATTAAATTTCCAGAAAATCTAGAAGTGGGTTATATTCTGATATGTGAATTTTTTTAGAAGTATTTAACTGTACTTAATAAACTTGTAAAAAAACTTAATTGATAAGCCACGATTTTTGAAAAATATATCATAAATGTTCATTATTTCCCCCTCATGTTTACATAGTACTCCACTGATTTTAGATTCATTTTCTGGAAAATCTAGATATGGGGTACCTATATTCTGTTTATTACATTTTCCAAGTCTATTTAATAATCGGATACAATTTGAATGTCACTAAACTACAAAAAGTATATAAAAAAATAATTCTAAAAGTTGGGAAACGTATACAAACATGGTACAAAGTTTCAGATTAAAACTCCGGAAAAACCAGAGGGGGGGTATATTTTGATTATTACATTTTCCAATAGTCACAAGCCCTTTTAATAATCGTGTAAAATTAGAATGTCACTAAACTATGTATGAAAACATAGAAGTGAGAAAGAAGTATGGAAACACAAATAAATTCTAAAAGTTGTGAAATGTAGGTACATGTTGCAATATCGCTACTAGGGCTGTTTTAAAAATTTTAAACACTATTAAGTGTACCTATTTAATAACATTGTGAACATTTTTATTTCACTGTTTTTGAAAAAAAAAAACAACATTAATATATTACGCTTCTGACTTCATATTAAATATCCGGAAAATGGGCAATATTCTGATTCTTGCATTTTCTAATAGTTCAAAGTACTTATTAATGGAGCGAAATTTAAACATTATTAAAATAGTGAAATTTTCTGTAAAATTATTACTACATACTACATACATAATCCGGTCCTCTTGGACCCTGAGGGTGTCGATGGCAAAAATTAATTTTCTAATTAATTAGGAATTATTACTAATTTTCTTCAATATCTTACACATTTTCGGTTTATTTCTTGTAAATTTTCCTACGGTTTTTTACAAATTTTCTGTGTTTGTGTTACAAATTTCGTATTAATGCCCGTAACTGTACTGTATCTGTATTGAGAACTGTAAGATGACAAGGATGGTTCATGATAATAATTATTACATTCTAAAATTAGAAAACATTTATCAACTTATCAAATTTCAATTGTTTACTTTAATATGAGATAAATCAATAATCGTTAATTGAAATTTATTACTAAAACCATCCGGGCTTTTTTTTCGTTTTTACACATATGATTGACAATGTATAACTGGTTGCCTGCATCTACCCGCAAGGAATTTCCTATGTGTAATTCTAAAAAAAAAATAGTCAACTCATTGGCGGCGTCGGTGCAAGCAACCTGTCAATTTTGGCATATGTTACACAGAGAGGTTATGTTTTTATTCAAGACATACACGAGAGTATTCGTAATGTATCAAGATCAGCTGATCTGTCAACAAATGATTATTTTCTTTGGGGTTACCGGAAAAGTAAAATTTTTAATGACGTACAAATACATAACGTAGATGAATTGAAAGGCCGTATACGTACTGCATGTAATGGCATAAATCCACAATACATTACGAATACTCTGCGTGTCTTCAAAAACCCTGTCGTGTATTGCCTTGAATAAAAACATAACCTCTATGTGTAACATATGCCAAAATTGAAAGGTTGCTTGCACCGACCCGCTAATGGTTTTTTTTTTTTTTTTTTTTAGAATTACACATAGGAAATTCCTTGCGGGTAGATGCAGGCAACCAGTTATACATTGTCCATCATATTTGTAACAAGGAAAAAAAAGCCCGGTATATTATTTTCATATACTATATGTTCTCTGAAATGTTGAACTTATTTATGATTTATAATTATTGATTACAACTTACAGCTTGAAAACAAGTGTTTTATTTTAGATTACATTGCAAACTTCTCGATATATTAGGTACACACATCTACAGGGTCCGTCATTTCACCTCCCGTCTTCTATAGCTCAGTTTCTAATTCAGTTAGGATTTTGATATTTTGCAGGCTTTACCTGGATTCTGCCGCGTATTTCAGGAACATATTTTTGATTATACAGGGTGTCCCAAAAAAGTGGGACGTCATGATGTTGTATATTTTTAAATTGCATGGTATATTTTTTGTTGCTTATTTGGGTGCCATTTATGGATGCCTACATACCTATAGCATTTTATTAAAATCGGTTTAGTGATTTTAGCACAACAAAATATAAACTGAAAAAATACAGTTTTGCACCATTGGTTAAGAAAATTAATAAGAGATAAAAATATGCCGTGTTAATAAAACCATACAAGGTACTCATTAAATAAGGTCTGACAGTTGCAGTAACTAATTTTTATTTGTATGCATTATACAGAGTGTCCAAAATTTAGTGTCAAACTTTTCAAACCTCAAAGAACTTAATTTTTCTTATTTTAAATTGGAGCCTCTATTTTTTTATGTCATTCCATGTGGAATTTTAAAGACAAACATTTTTCCTCATTACAACTCTATCGCAATTCCTAACACATTAAAAGTTATGTGCAGAAAACTCGATTTATCAACAATTCCAATGGCCATTTTAATTAATCAAAATCGAAGGTGGGTTTGAAAAACCATTTATTTACATTAAAGTTTAACAAAGTGACAAGAGCCAATGTTGACTGTAGTAATATAAAAGTTTAAAACTTTTTGAGCTAAGGTCTTTATACCCAAGATACCAAAATTATGTTTTATCCGATTGCATCATAAGGTAGTAATATAAAAGTTTAAAACTTTTTGAGCTAAGGTCTTTATACCCAAGATACCAAAATTATGCTTTATCCGATTGCATCATAAGGCGGTATGAAAATCTGGACGAAAACGCCATCATTTTGTTAATGACCATAGTTGCTAGGTAACGAACGGTCTTTTTCGTCCTAAACCGATAAATATTTTTCGGCAGCAAAATAAAAAGTCAATGGTTGATTAATTTATGGCATAACATGGCTCTTACCATAGAATAGTGAGACCAAGCAGTCGAAGATTTCATTTGTTGAAACAAATTTGAGAAATATGCCAGTAAAACATTCTCAAACAAGTTTTCTGCAAATATCTTTTAATGTGTTAGGAATTGAGATAGGGTTGTAATTAGGAAAAATGTTTGTCTTCTAATTCCGCATGGAATTACATAAAAATATACTGGGGTTCCAATTTAAAATAAGAAAAATAAAGTGCTTTAAAGTTTGAAAAGTTTGACACTAATTTTTGGACACTCTGTATAATGCATATCAATAAAACTTGCTTAACGCAACTGCCAGACCTTATTTAATGAGTACCTTGAATGGTTTATTAACGAGGCACTATTTTTATCCCTTATTAATTTTCTTAACCAATTGTGCAAAACTGTTTTTTTCAGTTTTTATTTTTTTGTGCTAATATCACTGAACCGATTTCAATAAAATTTTAGCGGTATGTAGGCATCCATAAAGGGGACCCAAATAAGCAACAAAAAGTATACCATGCAATCTAAAAATATACATCATGATGACGCCACACATTTTTGGGACACCCTGTATAATCTTTTTGTTCCTGAAATACACCCCAGAATGCAAGTAAAGTCTGAAAAATATCAAAATTCTAACTCAATTAGTAACTGAGTTATAGAAGACGGTGAAATGGCGGACCCTGTATATGCATATACATTATACAACTCACAGATCCATATAATCCGATAGATTATATGGTTAACAATTATTAAATTAATTATTAATTAATATTAAATATTAAAAAATTAAAAGCAGTAAATAACAAAAAAAAAACAACTTACTGCATCTTACAACTTACTACTAATCTTCAATGTGAGGCCCTCATTTCCGAGGCCTACGGCTAGCGCATGTTGTGCCTATTTGTAAATACGGCACTGCTTTTGATAAATAACATTTAAAAAAATCATCAATTTTCAACTTCAACTTTTGTGCTCGATTAGCGGAGATATTCAACTATTTATTAAAAAATATACTTATAGATTTTTTTTGCATTTCAGTTATTGCAAATTCGTTATATATTGAAGAAATATATACCTAATGATATTTAATTAATTCATACCTAAATGCCCCTTCGTTTCCTCACTAACCGTAAAAATTGCGTTTTTAATTTTCGTACGGGTGACGACAGCAATTATTAATTACAAACGTAAACACTTATAAAAAGCGTGCAGAATTTTGTTCGTTTTTATTTAGATTAAACAAAGTGCTGGAGCGGAATTTGAATTTGAAGGGAATCAATACGAAACTGCCCATGCCCGTTCGAATGTGTCATAAGGACCGTGCCAGCATTGGCGTTGTTTATAATTGATTAAAGAGTTTATGCAGACCATTCATGTATCCCTTATTAAATGTGCTGGCGTGTAAGTATTAAATTATGCCGAAATTGTGGTTGTATTTATTTTAAAACAATTAAAATCGTATTGAATTTTGAGCAGCCGGCTTTAAATGGGCCTAAAATTATGGTCGCATTAAATTGTGGGGAATTATAATTAATTCTGATTAATTCCTCTTTCCAGACATGTAAGTTTTGTGTGGCGTTTGTAGAATAGAATTTAAATCCCCTGTAATTGGGGGTATTTTTTTTGGTATCGCGTATGTAATTATAAATGAATTAAAATTAATAATAAGTTTCGGAAATAATGGATGCTAAATACTAATTTAGAGTATAAAATATTAACCGGACGGCTACTTGCAATCAATATATCTCGACATTCTGCTTAATTTATTTGGGATAAATACTATATAAGCTTTAATTATAGTAGGAGAATAATAATTACCAAGATTTGTGGCTAGGAAATGTGGTAACATTAATAATGATGAGAAACTCGGCTGTTAGAGAGAAGGGCAATAAAATTATTTTAACTACCATGCCGGCTACTATATTTATTGGGGTGTGTGGTATAAAATTTATCATTTAAAAAATACAAGAGCCAGATAATTGTTACGTTTTACGTATAACGCGCATTCTGCTCGAAAAAGATTAATAGTTGAGACCGTCTACTCACGGACTAGAACAATG
Organism: Othius punctulatus; assembly: GCA_951805005.1. Classification (NCBI taxonomy): domain Eukaryota; kingdom Metazoa; phylum Arthropoda; class Insecta; order Coleoptera; family Staphylinidae; genus Othius; species Othius punctulatus. The sequence goes on along the minus strand of OX638138.1, from coordinate 33,262,933 downwards.
GCATGGAAAAAGATAAACAGCCAACAAGCGTCGATAATTTGTTGCAACATATAATTTTTAAATTATTACTTGAAAGGCGGCATAATTGGAGTACGGACGGCCGGATGGATTTGCGCGGTCCGCAAGCGAGATGAAACATTATATTTGGATTTATGGCGTTTGCAAATAATTAATGAAACATTTGTTTCTTTAACGAGATTTTCTCGATATTACAATAAATGGTGGCGTGTGTTTTTTTGTACACGGAATAAAGCAACAGTAGAAACGAAATATATCATATTTAGTTACCGTATATCGAATGTGGATAGGCACTCAATCAAGCCTTGGGGCTAACGTTATTCCCAAATATCAAAAAGCGGTCCGCAATCGGCTCGACCTCCGGCTTACTAAAAATACATAAATATAATGGATACAAATTGTCAATCCACCTCCCTGGGGTTTGATTGAACGTGGGGTAAACGTGGGGTGGATATTGCTTCCCCTTATAACGCAGATCAATGTAAAACCGATTCGCCGTGATGCGCTAACATGAAAATTACAAGGTATCGCCTAAACTTTACGATTTTAATCAATTTATTACTCCCGCCACTGTAAAATATTTCCACGCTCGCTGAAATCATTGCAAATCTGTTTCAGGTCCTTGATTTTCGCCATCGCACAACAGGCGGACTTTATAGGTAAGTTTTTAATCAATTCCAAACACACAATACTCGGCAATACAATAAACGATATTTTTTAATTAACAATTGCTTACTCATCAATTCACATTGTCCCCCCGTTTTAAGTTAACTTGTTTATTTGACCTTATAAATTATACAACCTCTAGTTTTTCATATAATTTCTTACCCGCTTGATAAAAAAACAACCCATAATTAAATATCATTACATACTTTTTCAATATTTAACGAATTTGCAGTAAATAAAATCCAACAATTTTTAATAGCTGTATAAGCATTTTTTTGCTTCTAAATAGTAGAAAAAATGCGCTAATTGGACCCTAAGTGAAAATTGATGTTTTATTTTTTATTTTGTCAAAAGTACCGAATCCATGAAAACTACGTTACAGATTTTCCTTGAATGGCGTTTTTCGTCATTTATCAAAAATGTTCCAATTTTTTATAATTAAGATATAGAAGTATATAAGTTTATTTACGAAGATCAACAATATACTATTCTCAAAATCCAATCATTTTGCCGTCACTTGGGTACTTTCAGAAAATAATATTATATCTGCAGAAGCCCCTTTGCTCGATAGCCAGCTAGGGATAATATCCCTAACAAATACGTTCACAACTACAAATTATTATACTTTTCATCAAAGTAGTACATATTTGAAAATACTTTTATGAATGTATGTACATCTAATTTACGAATTTACGAGGCTATTGCATTGTATTGAAAAGTATAAAATTTGAAAATATTTTTCTGAAAATTCCAAAACGAAGTAAAGTGATCGACTTTTTCCAAATTTTGATAATTGCATTTTGGACACATTTGCACGTAAACTCATTCCATCTCTCAATTATCAAATGTTGAAACATTTTTACAAAATGGTGAAAAAATGACACATTGAACGAAAATCTGTAGAGTACTATTCATGGATTTTGTTTTATAGCTCATCTAAAGTGCAACATTTGGATACATATTTTCTCTGTGCATGACGAATTTACTACATATAAACAAAATTCAGCAATTCATTTTGCGAATTGTCTTAACATTTTGTAGTTTATAATAAATTATTCAAAGTTTAGCAATTGTTAAACATAATGTAATGGGCACTCTAAATCAAGCTCAAATTGAAAACTGATACTTTAATTCTGCGACTAATTTTTTTATATTGCTCGTTAAAAGTACAACATTTTTAATAATTTATACGAAAAACCCAATGGAATATTTAAAAATTGAGATTTCATTTGTTGTGCCTTATTTTGCATTTCAAGAATAAAAGCTGAACATATAAATATATTTGGGGTTGTTGCATTAAGTACTTAGGTACTGGTTTTTATTTTTATTTTATTTTATTATTTATTTCTATAGCCTGACTAGTTTTGGTTTATTTAAAAAAAAACATCTCTAGAGGCATATGTATTTTAATATTTATATTTTGTAATTGTTTCCAAAAACAATTAACTAACACTTCAAATTAGACATCTGTAACTTTCAAAATTCAATTCAAATAAAATCAGGATACACGAATATTAAAATACATATGCCTCTGATGATGGTTTTTTAAATAAACTGAAACTAGTCAGGCAGTAGAAATAAAAAATAAAGTAAAATAAATAAAATACCAGTAAGTACTCAATACAGCAATCTCAAATACAAATAACTGGTAATAGTGGATAAAACCATAAATTTAATATAAATATATATTTTCAGTGTATAACGATTTACTGTAACATAAGCATTCAGCAATTTGCAACATGTAAATGATTTATTTTATAAATTAGCTAATCCGTTTGTATTGTATGACAGTGCTCAAAAACTTGAAAAGTTGTTAATGAATTGTACCAAATTTTTAATCAAAGATAAAAAAACCTGATAGAAAATTAAAAACTTGAGATTTCATATGTTTTTTTCCTTATTTTACATTTCAAATACTAAATTTAAATAAGTATGTATTATTAATGCACGATGAATTCATGTCTTGCATAAGGCCTTGAAATGACAACTATTTCCCCATTTAACGGAATCTCTATGTTTTATGGTTTCCGAGATCCAAATGCTTCAAATGAAAAAAAAAACTCACCCTGTATATTTTCAGTGTATACCGATTTACTGTAACAAAAATTCAGCAAAATTTTGACCTTTCCATAGTAATGAGCCGCCAAGTTTTTGAGAACTTGTCATACAATACAAACGGTTTAGTCAATTTATAAAATAAATCATTTACAAATAGCAATTTGAAAATGATTAATTTTATAAATTGAATAAACCGTTTGTATGGTATGACGAGTTCTGAAAATCTTGGCAGCTCATTGTTAACGAAAAGTACAACATTTGTAATCAAAGATAGAAAACCGAATTGTAAAAAAAAAAAAGAGATTTCATTTGTTTTCTTCCTTATTTTGCATTTCAAATACTAATTTTAATTAAGTATGTATTTCGTCGTGCAATAAACGAATTACTATAACAAAAATTCAGCAATTTATAACATGTAATTGTTTATTTTACAAATTGACTAAAATTTTATATGTATAAAACATTCAAGGAAAATCTGAAAATTGAGAAGTTTCCATTGGATTTTATTTTATTTCTAACTTAGAGTGCAAAATTTCAATACATATTTTTTCATAACGCATAACGATAATGCTTAACGAATTTACAGTAACCAAAATTTAGCATTTTCATTGGATTTTGTTTAATTTCTAATCTAAAGTGGAAATTTTCAATACATATTTTTTTCTGTGCATAACGAATTTACAGTAACAGATTTAAAATCCGTAATAGAAAATTCGTAATACAAAGCTAAATATAATTTAGTGTTTTTTTTTGTATTTTTTTAAAACTTTTGTAGTTTATAATAAAGTTTTTAAACTTTAGCAATTCCTGAATGATTGCTTTAAGTTCTCTACACAAAATTTTGAATACATACTTTCTCTGTGCATATTGAATTTGCTGTAACCATAATTCGGAATTTTTGTAAATTATTTTAAAACTTTCCAAGTTATAATAAATCCTTTAATGTTTAGCAATTCCTAAACTTAAAGTAATCGGCTCCTAAATCAAGCCCAAAATAAAAACTGATATTTCATGATTATTGTTTATATTGTTCGAGTGAAATGGACAAAAATTTTAATAAATTATAAAACACCCAACGGAAACTTTGAAACCTGAGATTTAATTTCAATTACAAAATTCAAATCAACCTTGGAATCTAAAGTACAAAATCTGAATTCATATTTTCCCTGTACACCCGAATTTTGTGTAACCAAAATTCAGCATTTTTTGTATATTGTTTTAAAATTGTGTAATTATAATAAATTCTTTAAAGTTTACAAATTCTTAATCTTAAAATAATCGGCTCTCTAAATTAAGTTCAAAATGAAAAGTGAGATTGCACGAGTATTTTTGATAATGAATCAGATAAGCATGTAATTTGTAAATGCCATCCCATTGCTTCATTCTTTTGATAGTTACATTCGAACGCACTGGCCTGATGAGATCCATTAAGTCGAAACCGGTCTCCAATTGTACACGGAGGTAGTGTCCAAAATGTACACTATATTTTTATTTTTGATAAGGTTCAATAACAGTACAATACATTTAATAAATGATAATGGAAAGGAAGATTTGGACATATAGATTTTTTTCCGATAGATTTTTTTTATTTAATAGACACATATACAAATATGAACAATATCTACAGACAAGTATAAAAAAAATTACATATATTTTCAGTGAATTTTAACTAAACCATAAGTTCTCATCTAAAGTGCAAAATTTGACTACAGTATTTGACTTACAGTAACCAGAATTTAGCATTTTTTTGTATTTTTTTGTAATTTTTTTAAATTTATAATAAAGCTTTTAAAGTTTAGCAAATCCTAAATGATTGCTTTAAGTTCTCTACACAAAATTTTGAATACATTCTTTCTGTGTGCATATCGAATTTGCTGTAAATAAAATTCAGCAATATTTGTAAATTATTTTAAAAAAATTCAGGTTGTAATAAATCATTTAAAGATTAGCAATTCCTAAACCTAACGCATTAATTATTATATTTTGACATGCTCATTAAAAGTACATTTTTTTTATAAAAATAATTTGTATTTATATAATAATATATTTTATTATTATATAAATTAATTTTTATTATTATTTAAATATTTATTATAAAAATAATAAAATAAAAAAATAATTATAACAAAATACAAATAATTAAATTTGAAAATTGAGATTTCATTGGGTTTTTTCCTTATTTTGCATTTAATGTGCAAAATTAAAATATATAAATACATAGTTTCTGTGTATAACGACTTACTGCAGCAAAAATGTAGCAATTTGTTAATATGTAAATAATTTATTTTATAAGCGGACTGAAAAATAGTATTGTATAACAAGTTGTATACAGACAGTGGCATTGTTATGTATACATACTTATACCTACTACATACTTATACCAAACTTGCATATGTATAAATTGTAAAATTTTCTCAACATTCATTTTATTGGCCATCAAGTCAAGCACAACATTAAGATTGAGACAAAATTTGAATATACTTTCTCAATCCACAACGAAGTTAGTTTGAAAATATTGTATAACAAGTTGTATACAGACAGTGACAATGTTATTTATACATACTTATACCTACTACATACTTATACCAAACTTGACATATGTATAAATTGTAAAATTTTCTTAACATTCATGCTATTGGCCCTCAAGTCAAGCACAAAATTAAGATTGAGACAAAATTTGAATATATTTTCTCAATTGACAATGAAGTTAGTTCGAAAATATTGTTTAACAAGCTGTATACAGGCAGTGACAATGTTATTTATGCATACTTATACCTACTACATACTTATACTAAACTTGACATATGTATAAATTGTAAAATATTCTTAACATTCATACTATCAAGTCAAGCACAAAATTAAGATTGAGACAAAATTTGCATATACTTTCTCAATCCCAAACGCCGTTAGTTCGAAAATAGCAGTTTATAATAAAAGTTACAAGTTTATTAAGTTTATAGAAATGTGTAAATATAATAAAATATAATATTGTATAAGAAGTTGTATATAGACAGTGACAATGTTATTTATACATACTTATACTAAAGTTGATATATGTATAAATTATAAAAAAAAAATAACATTCAAACTATTGGCCCTCAAGTCAAGCCCAAAATAAGATTGAGACAAAATTAGCATATACTTCCTTAATCAACAACGAAGTTAGTTCGAAAATATTGTATAACAAGTTGTATACAGACAGTGATAATGTTATTTATACATACTTATAGTAAACTTGATATATGTATAAATTGTAAATTTTCTTAACATTCATGATATTGGCCTTCACGTCAGGCTCAAAATTAAGATTGAGACAAAATTTGATTATACTCAGAAAATGTAAAAGAAAAAAAGAATTGAGAATATTCAGTTTTTTAAATGATAGAATATTTTCAAAATTAGGTATAAATGATATAAAATCATACATATATATAGGATATAGGATATAATCCTATATCCTGTCTAATTTTTATAAAAAGTTAACATACAATTATCGAAATATAATCTTAAATTAATAACAGATGAAAAATTCGTAGATAATTTCTTTTAAATTACGAAATATTTGCTAAATTATGCATAAAAGGTCATACTACCTTGATGTTCTATATTATTAATAAATAATGAAATCTTAAGTGTCTGAAATTTTGCAATTTTAGATAAATTGATAAAAAAATCGACATCCGCAAGTAAGTTTTTAGTCTTATATTATATACTTATATACTATAAGTATATAATATTATATTATATACTATAAGTATATAATATTATATTATATACTTTTGGTTGTTATCAATCTATTCAAGCTATTTTTTTAATCAATAAATAGTTAAAATAAATCCTAGTTTTAATGATTAAATTTCTCTGTACAATCCGATAAAGTCAATAAATTACAAATCTGTGTCTTATTTTATGAATATTATTGTTACTAATGAACATATTGCGATTTTGGTGCGAATTACTAGGACAATATCAAAATCTAATAATTTATAAGAATTTATGATCACGTGAAAAAATATATAATTAACTGAAATACTAAGGAATCGAAACATTACAGCACTTTCTAATTAACTACAGAGTCATCGATTTTACAATTAAAATAATTCGTAGCCACACAACTCATTTATTACCTATTACATTGCATTTTTACGTCGACTGATAGTTTCTGAGTTTAATCCGATCAGTTCACGTTAACGCAACATTAATCTTGCAATATTAAATTAGATACTGCTGATTAAAATAACCCAAATAAAGGAAATTATAACGACCAACCTCGTAGTTCGCAGTTGATTAATTACAGTACGGATAAAGAACCATACAATTATCATTTATGGCGAAATGGAGTTTAGATATATCCGAATGTTCTTGGCATTTACAATAAGCTCAATAATTAATAACAATTAACAATAATTTAATAGCAACGCATTTACGATTCATTTTAATTGTACGGTTCGCGTATTGAGTGGCGGATTAAGATACGGCGAGCGCCGAAAGGGCAGGTGCATTTTATTTTTAATTTTAGTGGAGGCATAAAAAAGTACGCCGATTGGGAGCAGTGCGTTGTAGCGCTTTATTTTTATGTTTTTCACGTTTCGTACCATACAGAAACTTGATAAAATTTATTGAACTTGTTTTAGTTTCCATAAATTTAATAAAGCTTGATACATTCTGCGTACATATCGCGCCGTTTTTATATCCGCATCGAAACTGTGCCCGAAAAAAACTAGACAACTCTTGTATTAATGCATTGGAACGGTGCTTTTTCATACTTTTGTGTTCGCAGTTTGTTTTGTCGATTTGCGCCAATACATTTATTGGCGTGTTTTGAAGTGCTGTTCGCCGGGATAGTTAAATCTTATTAGCTGAGATTACTATATGTAATATTGATTATTTAATTCGCCCCCGCTTTTTGCATGGCCGCCAAGCCACGAGGTTGCAATTAGTGCTTTACGGTTTCATACCGATCGCTCCGCACCTCAAAGGCACCGGGTTCGAATCCCAATCAAGAGCACGCTAATTGTATCATCAACAATGAGTAATAATTAGCATCACAGTTGATTGGAATTTTTGTTGCTTTTTATTGAATGACTAATGATCTCTTAGCCAGTTTTATATGCCTGACTTGAATCCATCTATAGCTGTGAAGTCCTGGGTTCGATCCATTTGATCCAATCTTATATACATATCTCGTTCATCTCCATAGCTAAGAAGTACAAGGAACGATCCCAGTCCAAAGTGTTATCCTCAGAACTTAACGCTCTCTCATCTAATAAGCAATTTTTTGTATATACATCGTTATTTCCGTAGCTGGAATTTTAATCTAAACTTAAAAATGTGTACATATGCAAAATCCAAAAAACTTACCAGATCAAAATACGTATGAATATCTGGCAAATAAGTTATCCTCAAACTTTGAAGAATTGAGCCTTAGTAATCAAATATGCTGCATAGCTTTCTACAACTTATAATAATGCTAAATTATTAATGCAAAACTTTACCAGACAAACTGTCAAAAACACTTATGACTATACCGTAGGTAAGTTATCTGCAACTTTGGAATGGCCATTTAGTACTCTAATAGGCTGCACAGCTTTCTACAACTTGTAATAATGCATAATTAAGAATTAAAAAAACTTACCAGATAAACAGTCAAATACATCTATGATTATTCAGTAAATTAGTTATCCCCAACTATGAAAGAATGGAACCTGCAGTGCATACACTTAAGCAGTTCAACTTACAATAACGCATAATTATGAAATCCTGGAAAATAATCGGTGATTAATTCATATTAGATATAAATTTTACATTGCAATGTATTCAGCAAATTCAATTTAATTTCTGTTGTAATTAACAACTTCATAGCTAATCAATCGAATTATTTATTACAATGTGACAATTATAAATTATTTAAAATGTATATTTAATAATTGAAACTGGTATTGAAACAACATTGAAATCTATTCAATAAATTAAACGGCCGTATATATTAATAAAATGAAAACAAAGTGCGTTAGTTAATGTAATTACAGTTTTATGTTTTATATTACAGCCAATGATTGCGAGAAAAATTCGCGCATATATTTTTAATACCAATTTGAATTCGCACATATATTTTTAATATCAATTTAACGCATCAGGTACTGATATCTAAGACTAATCTTTGACAATTTCTTAGAATATACTATGGAAAGTGTATATTGGAAGTGAAATTTATTTAAAAGTGCTGGCAATAAGAAATTTTGCGATAATCGAGCTTGAGATAATAGATGATTGATGTATTTAAAATGTATATTTAATAATTGAAACTGGTATTGAAACAACCTTGAAATCTATTCAATAAATTAAACGGCCGTATATATTAATAAAATGAAAACAAAGTGCGTTAGTTAATGTAATTACAATTTTATGTTTTATATTACAGTCAATTATTGCGAGAAAAATTCGTGCATATATTTTCAATATCAATTTTAATTCGCACATATATTTTTAATATCAATTTAACGCATCAGGTACTGAAATCTCAGACTCTTCATTGTACATTTCTTAGAATATTCTATGGAAAGTGTATATTGGAAGTGAAATTGAAGTGTACTGGCATTATAAATTGGGCGAGAATCGAGCTTGAGATAATAGATTATTAACGCATTAAAAATGTATATTTAATAATTGAAACTGGTATTGAAACAACATTGAAATCTATTCAATAAATTAAAAGGCCGTATATATTAATAAAATGAAATCAAAGTGCATTAGATAATGTAATTACAATTTTATGTTTTATATTTCAGCCAATTATTGCGAGAAAAAATCGCGCATATATTTTTAATACTAATTTGAATTCGCACATATATTTTTTATATCAATTTAAAGCATTAACTACTGAAATCTCAGACTCTTCTTTGTACATTTCTTAGAATATAATTATATTAAATATTATTATATAATTATTATAATTATTATATTATTATTATATTATATAATAATTATATGTATATTGGAACTGAAAGTGAAATGTACTGGCATTAGAAATTGGGCGATAATCGAGCTTGAGATAATAGATGATTAACGCATTTAAAATGTATATTTAATAATTGAAACTGGTATTGAAACAACATTGAAATCTATTCAATAAATTAAACGGCCGTATATTTATAATAAAATGAAAACAAAGTGCGTTGGTTAATGTAATTACAATTTTATGTTTTATATTACAGCCAATTATTGCGAGAAAAATTCGCGCATATATTTTCAATATCAATTTTAATTCGCACATATATTTTTCATATCAATTTAACGCATCAGGTACTAAAATCTCAGACTCATTATTGTAAATTTCTTAGAATATTCTATGCAAAGTGTATATTGGAAGTGAAATTAATTGAAATGTACTGGCATTAGAAATTGGGCGATAATCGAGCTTGAGATAATAGATTATTAACAAAAAAAATAAATGACACGCTGCGCCGTTCTTCTAGTTCTTCTAACGCAGCTAGGCAACTTATCACTTTTGACAGATGAGTGTTTTATAGCTCATAAAACATGATTGTTACGACAGATAAATGTTTTGTAGCTCATAAGACACGAGTGTTACGACAGATGAGTGTTTTGTTGCTCATAAGACACTAGTGTTTTATAAAGGCAATAATGTATTCATAACTGCTTAAAACACAAATGTGCTGTTTTATGCAACAGTCGTTTATATAATTACTTCAACATTTTCTTCACAGGCTACATTTGATCACTTACGACACGAATGTTTTAGGCTCATAAAACACTATTGCTATGACAGATGAATGTTTTATAGCTCATAAAATACGAGTGTTACAACAGATGAGTGTTTTAAAGCTCATAAAACACAAGTGTTACGACAGATGGGTACTTTGTTACTCATAAAACACTAGTGTTTTATGAAGGCAATTATGTATTCACAACTGCTTAAAGAACAAATATGCTATTCAATTCAACAGTCGCTTATAAAATTACAGTAAACCTTTCTACACAGGCTAGATTGATCACTTGTGACAGATGAGTGTTTTATAGCTCATAAAACACGAATGTTACGACAAATGAATGTTTTTAATTCATAAAACACGATTGTTATGAGAGATAAATGTTTTATAGCTCATAAAACACAATAATTACTACAAATGAATGTTTTATAGCTCATAAAACACGATTGTTACTAGTTGAATGTTTAGCTTTATAAATGTTTATAGCTCATAAAACACCAGTGTTACGACATATGAGTGTTTAAAGCTCATAAATATGAGTGTTACGTCAGATAAGCGTTTTTTTGCTCATAAAACAGTAGTATTTTATGGAGGCAATTATGTATTCATAACTGCTTAAAGAACAAATATGCTATTCATTTCAACAGTCATTTATAGAATTACTTACACCCTTTCTACACAGGCTAGATTTGATCACTTATGACAGATGAGTGTTTAAAGCTCATAAAACATGAGTGTTACGTCAGATAATTGTATTATTGCTCATAAAATGTGATGTGTTACGACATATGAGTGTTTAAAGCTCATAAAACATGAGTGTTACGTCAGATAACTGTTTTATTGCTCATAAAACACTAGTGTTTTATGAAGGCAATTATGTATTCATAACTGCTTAAAGAACAAATATGCTATTCAATTCAACAGTCGTTTATAGAATTACTTTAACCCTTTCTGCACAGGCTAGATTTGATCACTTGCGACAGATGAGTGTTTTATAGCTCATAAAACATGAATGTTACGATAAATGAATGTTTTATAGCTCATAAAACATGATTGTTACGACAGATGAATGTTTTATAGCTTATAAGACACAATTGTTACGACAAATGGATGTTTTATAGTTCATAAAACACGAGTGTTACGATAAATATTTTTCAAATAACTATACCATATAAATAAATTTATTGTAACCGATTTATTCTTATTATTGAGTGTTTTATAGCTCATAAAACATGAGTGTTACGACAGATGAGGGTTTTATTTCACATAAAACACTAGTGCTTTATAAAGACAACACCGTATACCTAACTGCTTAAAACACGTGATGTTTTATTCAACAGTCGTTTATAAAATTACTTTAACCCGTTCTTCACAGGCTAGATTTGTTCACTTACGACTGATGAGTGTTTTATAGTTCATAAAACACTAGTGTTTTATAAAGGGAATAATGTATTCATAACTGCTTAAAACACAAATATGCTGTTTTATTCAACAGTCGTTTACAAAATTACTTTAGTCCATTCTTCACAGGCTAGATTTGTTCACTTACGACATATGAGTGTTTTATAGTTCATAAAACACGAATGTTACGACAAATGAATGTTTTAGGCTCATAAAACACGATTGTTATGACAGATTAATGCCATAAAACACGAGTGTTACAACAGATGGGTGTTCTGAGCATACGTACATTCATTCATATGCTTGGTTCGATTTGGAATACTACACTAGTGACATAAAACTAGCACATAAAACACTAGTGCTTTATAGAGACAACACCGTATACCTAACTGCTTAAAACACGTGATGTTTTATTCAACAGTCGTTTATAAAATTACTTTAACCCGTTCTTCACAGGCTAGATTTGTTCACTTACGACTGATGAGTGTTTTATAGTTCATAAAACACTAGTGTTTTATAAAGGGAATAATGTATTCATAACTGCTTAAAACACAAATATGCTGTTTTATTCAACAGTCGTTTACAAAATTACTTTAGTCCATTCTTCACAGGCTAGATTTGTTCACTTACGACATATGAGTGTTTTATAGTTCATAAAACACGAATGTTACGACAAATGAATGTTTTAGGCTCATAAAACACGATTGTTATGACAGATTAATGCCATAAAACACGAGTGTTACAACAGATGGGCGTTCTGAGCATACGTACATTCATTCATATGCTTGGTTCGATTTGGAATACTGAGACTGCCTGAATATCGGAGCGCGAATTTACGAGATTACGTTTACACTCAATATCATTAAACTATTTGTATTGATAGATTGATATACCCATTATTTGTACTCGTTACTAGTTAGGTTTTTAGAAAATAGCTCGATTAATAATATTTGCATCCAAATGTTTTTGAAGTAAGAAAGGAATGATATTTTACAATATTCTACTGTCTTGATGAGAATATTGTCAGGACAAGGTATAAAACGCAGTAATGCCGACCCGCGCATTTTGTGGCGACGGTGACCCACGTTCTTCTACCTTTATTAACTTCGATCTACTACTCTAGCGATATGGCGCAGCAGCATCACTAGATAGGTTTTGTCATTAGTATGGAAATTGACTTTAGAGTAGGTTAGTAAGGTGTGCATTTGATTTCGTCGTTCGTATAATTACCTGAGAAATTAATGTTCAACTTCTGGGACTTCGTCGAGCAGGGTAACGTTCTGCGCTGGTGGTTACTTCTAACTGCCCTGAGTATGTGCCGAATTTCCGAATTTATACTACTTTTCCTTACACATTCTATCACCCCGGCCCTATTTTCGCATATTTTTCTGAATTTCATCTCTCTCTTTCTCTCTACACATGTGTACCACCCAAGGTTACCACGCCGGTGGCGAACTCAGTCTCACCATTATTTGACGGTGTAGGTAGTTTAAAATTCGATTAAACGTCGTTATGCGTTCTCATGAATATCTCTCCGCTTTCTCTCAATTGTGCATGTCCGAAAATGTAGGCGGTCGAAGGCCTTTTCGTGCGCTTCCAAAACCTTTTTACATATGCGTTTTTGTGTTATACGTTTCAATTATAGAATCATTATATTTAATTAATATTAAATATGGATCGGGTTCTTACAATACGATTCACCAATTCCCCATGCACAGCTGTCAAAACTAGTTAATTTTATATCTGTCATTGTCATGGCTTTTACAGTTTTAGGTACAGGTAGTGAATGTTTAATATATCAATTGAAGTGTAGGAGTAGAAAACTGATGGAAAAATATATGTATTTTTTAAATTTTGTGGCTCCTTATTATCGAAACATATAGATTTGACTCAAGTTAATAAGTAACAAAGTTGTATATGGAAGAACCAAATACATTTAGTGTTGCTTATTTTTTTCTGCTTTTTCCAAATATGTAAACAAAGTTTTAAAATATTGATGCTGTTTCGAGTCGAAACCCTTTTTTTTTTTTTTTTTTTATGGCCGGACCTAGAATAAGATTCTTATTTATTTTGTTAATCCATACTACAGTGAATAAAGAACATACGTACCTAATATTGCGCACAAAAAATTATAGGGTGGTTCGTCAGTTATGATTAATTTAAACAATGGTCAATATTTATGAATCACCTTGTATATTGGCTATAAAGAACGATAGATCTATAAAATATAGTTTATTTAGAATCACCTCGGTGTGCCGCATCTACCATTACTGTATGGGCAATTCCCAATCAATCACCCTGTATAGTTATTGGTCGTAGTTGACAATCATGTGCGTAAGTTCTACCTCGTGCATGGTGTTTTTATCTTCAGTCATGTAATATACCTCTAACAGTTTTATTATTTTCATTTTGGAATTGTAAACTAATTTTGTCTATGTGTTTTTATTGTGCGTTTTTTCTATGTAATCTATTCTGGAAATAGTATCAATATAAAGTATTATTGGTATTATTCTGTTCGTGTGTGTGGTTTGCATATGTTTGCGCAGTCAATGCAGTGATTTGGTATTATCTTAATATTTTGAATGTGTATTGGTGCATATAAATTAAATGTCAGCGTGAGTTCAGATAGCGTTTGTAAAAAATGTCGTGGTTGATTTATCGGGGTATCTTGTATAATGTTGCAGGTTAAATCCGCATTAAACATATAGCATTTTTTTAGATTTAAATTGAACGACAGGATGAAATGAAGCTGTGACTAATTTATCACCACCACGAATGACAATGCTTTTGTTTCAAATAAAACATTCATATTTTTTATTTCGCAAAAAATCATATATCCAAATATTCCCCACTTATCAGGTACGGTACAATGATACAGAGAGATATATCTGTCGGAATGACGTTTATAATAATCCAAAAATATATTCGGAAGCGGAGGATACAGCGGGGTCCACTCGTCACCGGCGTATGTGACCCTCCCTTTGTTATTTGCAAAAAAATACATTCATTATTCATGAAAAGTGGGGGACGAGTGTAATCAAAACAAATCGCGCTCGCAGACCCACTGCCCTAGCCCGGTAATAACTGCCCTTGCCTGCCGGGGCATCCCCCAAACCATGCCCTTCCCCGACGCGCGATGCCGTAGGTGTGAGGTGCCGGACATACAGGGGCCATCCTACAATTCGAGGGGTCAAGATCCCACATTCGGATGTACCCGGGTTATCGAACTAAACCCAAATTTCGCAATAAATTCACACAAAAAAACACCTACACACGCACACACAATACAACCAGTGCGGACAATATTACTCTCTCTCCCACAGCGATTACAATTGTTTCTCTAATACACTGCCGCCAATTAAAAAAAAAAATACCAGCAGCATCCGATCAATAATCAGGTTTTACATTCAGCGAAAATCGCATCATACCACTCCCATATTTATCAGTGGGGAGAGGTACGTATGAAGCTCCGTAGCCGGAAACGGAACGCGCTGCATTATGGACAAAAATTGAAGTACTTATTTTAATGTCGCCACTGTTAAAGTTGTTTCAGTTCCATATAAATAATTGAATCTGAAAATTGAAGTGGACGTGAAATTGCCATGAAATGTAACCCTGTCTGAATGTACTATGCGATTGGACACACGAGCTTACTCCGCTACTCGGCGCGCGTCTAATTTTCTAATTATATCCAAACGCTTCAACTATTCACAATTTACATTCAGATTGTTATACATAACTTTATTGCTGCAATATGTATATATAAATATATATACAGGGTGCCCCAGTTATCACATTGTTGTACATAACTTTATTGCTGTAATATCTATATATAAATATATATACAGGGTATCCCAGTTATCATGCTCAACATGGTGGGGAAAATATTTTTTTCTAATATTGAATGCTTTGGCTGATTCTTGCGAAAAGCAAAAAAAAAACACTGCATATTCAATTTTACACCTATCTCGTTTAATCGAATTTATTTTAAAATTATATTCTGGCATTATTCCAGATGGTGAAACTAGAGTTGTTATATGGACGGGCGCAAATTTGGCGGACCTTAAAGTTAAAAAAAAAACAAATATAGGCAGGTAGAACTATTTCATAAAGTTTGACACCGGGTAGCTCAACGGAGAAGGAAGGTGGTGACGAAAATCTGGAAACAGGAACAAACAAGTTAGATAAAAATTACCCTGTGGTGCCCTCGTGCGCTCGTTGGCATGGTATGAACTCTGCGTGTGTTACTTCAGGAGGCGCTCTTTGGGTGTGCACATTTGCTCACGCGGTGGGTAAGTCGATTAGCAACTGCACACCGTCAACTGGCCATCGTTTAACCGGTTCACCACGTGAGAGATTCTCGCATGAGCTCCAGTACCACGTTAAAGTGAGGCACTGAACACGGGAGTCAACTGGATACCACGAGGAATCCAAAGGGGTCCATGACCGAATCCACAGATATTTTGGGCACGAGTTCATTTATAGAACGGAATTGAAGTTTAGATCCCCCATCGCGATGCGACGCAACATCGCGGCAATGTTGCCATCAATGAATCAGCCCCGAAAGCTCAGCGTACATCAAGTATAATGATCAGGCCAAAGTACAGATCATTTGATAATTTTACAAAGCCCAAACATTCCAATAACAATTTGAGCGAATTTATCAATCGTTTGCTCCATATAAATTAAACTCACTTCACTTTTTCAACGCTTAACAGTGCCAGATTTAGTAATCTTTGTAGACCTATTGTGGCTCTATAATGTGTTTTAGGGCATTTTAAAACACTAAACTACCTTTCACAAGAACACAAGAACAAGATGTAACAGGTATAGCTAACGCTATCTTACGCATTTCGATCAAAGATGTAATTATTATTATTCTTTAAGAAGTTCAGGCAGTGTTTTTGATATATAGATATAGTCATCAATTACAGCTACTTATTTTTTGTCATCAACATATTCTGCAGGTTATAACAGGGTACTAAATTTATTCACTTTCAAATGAAGAAGAGCGAATTTTGTTCAAGTTCAAAGTCAAAATCAAAATATCATCCTATTATAGAATGTTAGTTCTTAGATAAGTCATCAAATCAAAATATGGAGATAATTCCAAATTAAACTCGTTTTTTTTTAATTTCCTTTTGTTTTTATTTCAAAGTGTTTCCACAATTCGTGTGATATTTTTATGAACAAATAAATCATCAGAATTTCAAAACATGTAACAGTAGTAGGTAAATGTAATTGGAATATTACCTACTAATGTATGAGAATTTTCTATTTCCCTTTTTCTGAAGCCGCAAATTTTTGGAATACATATATGAAATGAACGATATTTTTTTATCAAATTACACGTACTAGAGTAAATCTTATTTCTACGACGCGTCATTATAGTTTAAGAAAATTGCAGTAGGATATCAGAATATTCCTAATGTAAGATAAATCTTTTCAGAATTTCCTATTTCGCTATTCCTGAACTCTGAGTGAAATATCTGGAATATTGAAAAAAATTGAGTGGAAATTGGGTGGATTTTTTTAGTTTTTTATAATTTATTGTCAAATTATGTTGCCAATATAAGACTTAAAATATTCGCAAAATTTTACAGAAAAATTCAAATTCGGGACAATTTTTGGAATATTTATGGAAACCATGTACAGTCATGCTCACTTATATCTAGTACAAGAAGTTAAGTTACAATAGCAATTTTATATAGCAATGTCAATCTGTTTGTACTAGATTTATGTAAGCATGACTGTACCTACTAAAGACACTTTTAAGGTAAGTAACAAATTTCAGAAAATTGCAGAGAAATATCAGATAATTCTTATGTTTCGCAGTTTCCTAATTTAGTTTAATGCCGTGAAATAATGCCTACAATAAACAAGAATAGTTTAAAAATTGAAATACTGAGAAATTTAATTTTCGAAAATTTTTGGATTACGCACATGGGAGGTATTAAAATGACAACGACGATATATTTATTCAAAAAAACAGCTTACAAAAAAAAACAATAATAATTTTTCATGGAATTATCACCAGAGAATATTTTATTTATAAGAAATCCCATTTTTTTTACAATTGTCTATTTCTGAATTTCTGAAATTATTTTGTTAATTGATTTTAGACAATATTTGTGGTAATTTGTATTTCATAAATTCTAATCATATACTTCTACATAAATTGAATACTTACGATATTTTTATGAAAAATATGAAACATTTCAGAAAATGTCACACCTATGATAGTGAATTCAAAATATATGATAATTTTTTTGGGATTTTTCAATTTTTTATATTTCTGGAATGCAAATTTTGAAATACTAATAATGATTTTTCATCAAAATGTTTTCTCTACTAAAAAATTATTTAAAAAAATTGCAGAAGAATATTGCTATATTTCGCAATTTCCAATTTTTGTATTTTCTACGTTTTTTAATTACTACACTTTTCTAACCCCTTTTCTGTTGCATCAGATGCATATTCTTTAAAATATCTAAAATTTACGGATATGTTAATTTAACTGCCTTAATGGCATTAATGTGACTACACCACCGAGTTTTATGAAATACAAGTACTATTTTTTTTTAAATTAATTACATATTAGGTACTCTATTATATTGTATTACTAGATAATTATGAGCAAAATAAAACCTCTTGTCTTGGCTGTTTCGTCTAATTTTGATAAGTTTGTAAAGAAATTAGGAATTCTTGATATTTCGATAGTTCCCTATAATATTTTGAGTGGGACCATGGAAAATCTCGAAAATTCAAAGATTACTAATGACACAGATTTATTGGAATTCCATAGATCTTTCTCAAAATTAAAAATTTTCAAATCTCTCCCCAAACTTGTCTAATTATGACGAAACATTTCTTATAAACGTTTACTTTTTTGCAATTCATTCTTGGCTGTTTCCTCTAATTTTGATAAGTTTGAAAAGAAATTTAGGAATTCTCGATATTTCGATAGTTCCCTATAATATTTTGAGTGGGACCATAGAAAATCTCGAAAATTCAGAGATTACTAATGACACAGATTTATTGGAATTCCATAGATCTTTCTCAAAATTCAAAATTTTCAATTCTCTCGGCAAACTTGTCTAATTACGACGTAACATTTCATATAAACGTTTATATTTAAAAAATTTAATAACTTTACAGTAATACCAAAAAAATTGTATTTTTTTTTCTAAATTACTATGTCACTCGCAAATATTAATAAGATTGTGAAAACTTCTTAAAATTGCGGAAATTCTAAATTTCGTCACGTTTTATAAAAATTCGACAAAACAACAAGGACAAATTTTGCATTGCAATATAAAGCTCAGGTGAGGGAATACGTTGTTGAAATTGATCTGTAAATAGAAATTGGTAAAATATTGTAATATGGAAACTGTATTTACTATTTGTCTTTGCTCTTGCATTCCTGTTTTTGTTGTTTTGTTATGTTGTTTGTTGTCATGTACATATTTACCTTTTGTATATCTTAGTAGCTTTTCTGCTAATAAATATTCTTATTATTATTATTATTATTATTTCGTATTGCATTTTTTGTATTACTACGCTATAATAATTTATTTAAAAAATCTTACTCCATCAGTTTCAACATAAATTTTTTTAAATACATTTCTATAATTATATAATACTCTTAAATCATTAAAAACACCCAAAAAAAACTGGTCAAACGCCTACAAGATTCGACAGAACCTGAACTGTGAATGCAATCTCTATCAAATACTATGAAATTACTGAAAATTGTTTTATAAATTATTGAAGTTCCAGTAAAAACTTAATAAAAAACAAAATAGCGCATTCTGTACAGGATAATTATTTGTTTTTCATTATTTTTTGTTATTGGTTTGTCGTTTTGGTTTTTGTTAGTTGTATTTTCAAAATAAGTTCTTGGTTTCTTCTATGGAACTATGGAAATATTTTATTTAAAAATGTATGGCAATTTTGAATAATCTATTATGAAATCTCTAACAATTCTGTTTTCGAATAAGTAGTTAATCATTAGAAAACTCGTTTTCGAAGAAATTACTTTCGAAAAATAAGGTTTTGATGAATTTGCTTTCGAAATTTTTTTATTCGAAGAATATGTTTTCATGATATACTCGGTTACCTCAAAGTATTGCATTACTTTTTTTTTTAAATTATATATTGATCTGTTCAATTAATTATCTTCAAAATCTTTAAGAATTTATACGTTATCAAATAAATTATTATTATTGTACTTATTATTATTAGTATTATTATAGTTATTAAATTATTATTGCCATAAAATAATGTGATATAAAATAATAGGAATGGGTCAGAAAGCTTTGTAATATATAATTCAATTACGCATCACTTACTGTGATGGCAATCTCGGACATACTCTACTGATTAAACACAATAACAAGGAATAACTAAATTAAATAAATCCTATTACTACTTACATGATATCTCATAAGTAAAATATCATATTTGCTTATCCGAATGAAAATATGCATATTTAAAGCGCAATAATTCTTTTCGTATACGCTGGTTTATAAATAACACGGTGCCATACATTATTCCATATCATCTGCATAGAAATATAAATTATATAAATATAACATGCAAATCACCATTAATGTATGTAAGTTATGATTTTATAATTATTATGATGTAGGCATGTATATTGGAGCGATTCTGATATCACAATAAATGCAATTCCTGCATAAATTATGACCTACCGCTTTCGAATAATGTTTTACATTGTATTATGTTATAAATATTATCGATGGCCTCGATGAAGCCGCATTTTAATATTTGTTTTTGATTTTATTATGGTGCGGAAAATAATTGAGATATAATAATCGTCAACTTTAAGTCAGCTCCTGCAATCTTCTAACTACAACCCTAAATCTGTTCATGTTATCTTGAAGATGAAACAAAAAACCCAAATCGTCTCATGTTACCTTGAAGCCATCAGCAACAAGGTGTGTACACATAACTTTAATAACTTTCGACATTAAATCAGCTCATGTTATCTTGAAGATGAAACCATAACCTCAAATTAGCTTATGTTATCTTGGCCATCAGCAATAAGAAGGTGTATTACACACAATAAAAATTGTGTTCCGTTGCGTTTCGTGGCTATTCCGGCTGCTGACGCTAATTACAGTTGACAAGGGGACGATCCACACCTGCCGCACAGTTCTTTGATGCTCCAACACCAAACCAGCCACTTCCTTTCCCGAGGAACGCCTTCCCGAAAATTTATTGTCTGAAATTCCTCAGCGTTTCCGGGGATCAAACCTGCGACTCGCCGCAAACGAATCGCCCGGCCGTGGCATTATATTATAATCGCCTGGTATAAAATATTGTGATTGTAATTTCATTTTGATTTACCGGTATTATAATGGCTGTAATGGAAATGGGCTGTCAAATGTAATATATATGTGCGTTAAAAAAAGTTCTGTGAGCACCTTTAAGTCCATAATTTATCAATCGCAACGAAAATGCAGGAAGTAATGTGCCAACACCTCAGATTTTTTCTTCTTTGGTAATTAAACTTATTATAATACGTCATCTCACTTAAATTAATTATTAACTACAGGATTGATTATTCTACTGTTGCTAGCAGTTATATGCAATTTAGAGGATGAGTTTAGTATGTATTGGTAATAATGGAAGATTAATTAATTCTCTATAATAGAACATTCAAAATGACCATACATTTTGACAAAATATTTCCATAGCTTATTTTATTTTCATTTCAATTGTACACATTGTTTTCGCAAGTTAAATTTTAAAAAATCGTATTTTGGAATTTGGTGAAAAATGTTTCAAACTAACGTTGTAGGGCTTGACAAAATCTATTTACTGGTGATATTTTCGTGATTTTGAATGACCTTGAAATTGTTAGGTGAAGGTCAACTTAATCCTTCAAAATATAAAATACAAAATTTGATCAGTAAAAGATATATATTTTTTATATTTTAATTTTAACGGTCTTGATCTCCTCGTCTACATGAATCCTGTCAAAAACCTAATAGTTCTCATTTGAAGTTTTAAAGTTGACTTTTCACCCTAATCTCGGAACCTCGAAAATCTAGGAACTGTTCCGTGCAAAATGTTTCTGACAAAGTTGTAGTGGTTGAAAAAATCTATTTAGTGGTTATATTTTCGTGAGCTTGAATGAATGCGCTTGAATGAGCTTGAAACCTACAACTTGCTAGGCGGAGGTCCATTTTAAAATTTCAAGCGGATTATTTCAGGAGCCCTTAGGTTTTTACCGGATTCGTTTGAATAGGTAATGAAATTGAAATATATCAACAAAAAATAAATAAATAAATTTGTATCGCCTTTCTTCCTAGATTTCTTGGTGTATCCACCTTTTTCAACACGCTGTATATACATACAGGTATGTCTATTCAAATAATAATAGCTCACACGATAGCCAATGATCAGTATTAATCTGGTCTCATTTTTTTGCAAAATTTGTCATTATAAACTCGAAGCTTTTGGTTTTTGAAAATCGCTCGATATTCGTTGCAACATCTGCTCGTTTATATTAATAAAAAATATATCGGAAAATAATAATCACTTGTTACATTATATACGAAAATTTGAAGTAAACATGTTATACTTTGTTAGTTTTTGTGGTTGTGTACTAACAAATAACTTCAAAGGATCATTCCCAAGTTAATTTTCTCCTGACTTTTCTCCTATGCAGACACATAAATTACCTTTATCTGTGACTCATTAATAATGCATTCATTTTGTACGTAACTATGGTAACATAATGTACATCATTATACAATAAGGGTTGTATTATGACTACATAATACAACAAAGATTGTATTATGACTTCATAATACAACAGGGGTTGTATTATGACTTTTTGATACAACAGGGGTTGTATTATGACTATATTACAACAGGGGTTGTATTATGACTTCATATTACGACAGGGGTTGTATTATGACTTCATTTTACAACAGGGGTTGTATTATGACTTCAGAAACATCATGGTGCGGTTTCTTCAATTAAACTATGTAACTCTTTTCAAATCTCTTTATTTTTCCCTTCCCTTTGCACGCTGTCCATTGTTATCTTTCAATCATCCCATGAGCTCATTTACATATGTACATTTGGTTGCCAACAATTGTTTCTAATTGAAAAAAATGTTAATAAGAATTGTTTTATTTAAAATGTTATAGATAAAACGTCTTATTTGACTTCCACATAATGGCTATAATTCATTCGGATGATTATACAAGGTGTACCTAAATTATTGCAGTTACGTAATCACTTCAATTCAATTGTGCCGCCTTTCGAATATGTAATATGTACTATTTGAAAACTGTCACTGTCAACCATACCTGTCAACTGTCAGACAACATAATAACAGAAGTTTGTTAAAATGTACACTGATCAGAAGAACACTTTTATTGTTGAGGCTTACTTTCGCAATGGACGATTTGAAAATGGAGAATGGATTTATTCAATTCCAGAGTGCGTTCGGGATTTTCAACACAAGTTCCCTGACCACCAATTTGAATACTCGGTTTTGTCAACACATATTTCACGAATAGTGCACCGTTTTAGGGAAACTGGTAGTGTTCAGAAAGGTACATTCTCAGGCAGATCTTCAGTATCGGGAGAGGTTGTTGCAGATATTCGTGAACGACTCGAAGTAAGCCCTCAAAAGTCAATTCGTAAGTTGGCTATGCAAGCTGGAATTCCCTCGAGCACCTGCCAAAAAATTGTGAGAATGAGGTTGAATTTACACCCTTATAGGGTCTCAGTGGTGCAAGGATTGTTGCCAGTAGATCCTCAACGTCGATTGAGTTATTGCCGATGGTTTATGGAAAATTTAAATGACGATCGATTGCTCGATTTAACATTTTTCAGTGATAAGGCTTGGTTCCACCTATCAGGATATGTTAATTCACAAAACTATAGGTGCTGGCATGCTGAAAACCCTCATCTTTTTGTGGAAGCACCACTACATCCTCAGAAGGTTGGAATTTTGTTGGCTGTGTCTCGCCGTAGAATAATTGGGCCTATATTCTTTCATGACACAATAAACGGTGAGAGATATCGGCAACAAATTATCCAGCCTTTCATAGAACAATTAGATGATGAAGAATTGCAGAACGGATATTTCCAACAAGATGGTGCAACAGCTCATACAGCCCGAGCAACGTTAGACTATCTGCAAGATTTTTTTGATAATAGACTAATTAGTCGAGGACTATGGCCGCCACGCTCTTCAAATCTAACTCCACTGGACAACTCAATTTTTGGATTTCTAAAAGATAGAGTTTTTCGAAGAAGACTGCATACGTTGGAAGAGTTAATGGCAGAAATTATAAATGTTTGCCAAACCATAACTCCTGAAATGTTAATCAACATTTTTAACAATAAAAGAAGACGAGTGCAAATGTGTTTACAAGCAAATGGTACACATTTTCAACATCTGCTTTGATTATATATTTTATTTATTAATTATGTTTTGTAAATCTTTACTTCGTATGATTCCGTTTATTAAATACATTATTTTGATTACTTTAATAACTACATATGATTGTTTTATTGTCTGCTACTCCTCAATTTGCAATAGTAAAACGTTTTGTCTGCTAGTCCTCAATTTGCAATAGTAAAACGTTTTGTAACATTGTCAGATTTAAAGCAATTATTAGCTGCATCGCAGCTCGTTTATTTAATTAATTCCTGCATGATTTTCCGTTTACAGCTTGTTTGTGCCGTGGAATAATCTGCCACACTTGGGGATGTTGCCTGTGAGGACTTAATTTTCAGGCATATCTGGTTATTTTTATGTACACACAATTTAAGAATAACCTCGACTTTAAAAGTAAGGTTATGTAGACAATGTACATTCAAATTCGTTGGCCCTAAGTAATTCTTCATTGTAATCTTTTCATGTGCTTTGAAGCCACAAATATTGCTGAAACTAATAATAATTTAGTATTTGAGTAGTGAAATAGCGACTGACACAATTGATATTTCAATTACATGAAGATAGCTTTTAATGCCATCCAAATGCCATCTTTATGAGTAATGAGTAAGATGTCTCTTTAAATAATTCTTTATTGTTGTCTTTTCATGTGTTTGGAAGCCACAAATATTGCTGAAAGTAATAATAATTTCGTATTTGAGCAGTTAAATATGAAATTCCACAATAAAAATTAGAATAGCATGAAGGTAACTTTTATTGCCATATTCATGTCTAATAAGTGTAAATGAAGTTGCCTATGTCCAAAATTGAATTATTTTGACTAGAGCGGCACAAAAATAATTTACATGGTTACGTAACTGCAATCATTTAGGTACACCTTGTATACGAGACGAAGGTGAGATCCATTCTCGTGAATTACAGCCTACATTATATGCTCGTTAAATATCACTTGTTAAATAAATCATCGTGCACAAATAATTTTTTTTGCCGTATTCATACTAACAAATAACTTCTTCAATGGACGATTCCTAAGTTTGTTTGGTCACCCACATCGAAGCGTCAAACATATATGCGATTCTATATATTTACTGCTGTGAGTCATTCCCAAGTTTATTAGGTCTCGACTATAGACATCTGAAGCGTGTGACGTGTATGAATTCGATTCTAAACACTTACTGCTAGAGTTATTCCAAAGAGTATTAGGGCGTGTATGAATTCGATTCTAAACACTTACTGCTAGAGTTATGCCAAAGAGTATTAGGCCCTGACTATAAACATCTGAAGCGTTCTGATGTTTACAGAATACATTGATTCTATGCACTTACTGTAGTGGGTAATTACCAAGTTAATTTTGTCCCGACTAAACAAACTCGTTTATGAAGCTTTAAACATATAAGTACTTATTACATATTATTATTAATATGATCCTGAATTTCTGAATTGATTTTAAGTTTATTAGGTCTCGACTATACACATCTGAAGTGTTAAGCATGTTTTCGATTCTATACACCTTCTGCTGTTAGTCATTCCCAAGTTTATTAGCCCCAGACTATAGACATCTGATTCATACATCATACTCTAGAGCTCTAGACATACATTCGATTCTTGACATCTCAAGGTTAAACATACAAATGATTATGTGCCCTCACTGCAATGGACCATTCTCAAGTTTATTTAGTCCTGACTATACATATATGAAGCTTTTAACATGTATTAAATTCTAAACACGTACTGCTATGACTCATTCCCAAGTTACTATAGTCTCTACTATAGTGTCTACTATAGTCTCTACTATAGTCTCTACTATCTATAGTCTCTACTATAGACATCAGAATGTTTAACATACATTCGATAGTATGCACTTGCTGTAGTACATAATTACCAAGTAAAATTTGTCCCGACTATACATATTCGTATAGGAAGCTTTAAACATATATTGCATATGATTATAAATTTTATCCAGAATTTCTAAATTAATTCTGCCGACTATACATCTGAAGCACGTTTTCGATTCTAAACATCTTCTCCTATGAGTCTTTCCCAAGTTTATTTGCTCCCGACTATAGACATCTGATTCATACATCATATTCTAGGCACACATTCGATTCTTGACATCTGAAGGTTAAACATACAACCGATTGTGTGCACGTATCTACTGCAATGGACCATTATCTAGTTTAATTGGTCCCGATTATACCTATATGAAGCGTTGAACATGCATTAAATTCTAAACACTTCCTGCTATGTCTCATTAGGTTCCGAATATACAAACATCTACATATAAGTATTAATAAAAAAATGGCTCCACGTAATTTTAACCTCGCCACTACTTCGTCGCAAAGGGGGGCTCCACCCTACCTGCGTGGGTTGACGGCAGACAGTCAGCGAAGTTCAGAAATTACGAACTGTCGCAACGGCTGACCATCTGGCGACCATCACACCACGAGATTTAAATCTCGCAGTGAGAATAGGAAGTTAAACTGAAAATAATGCCCGATTGAGAAAACGTGGGGGGAACAAAAAATAACAGGTGTGAATTTTGTGGTGTAAATATCTGCGTTTATTCACACAAAAGACAGGACACTGTGCCTACGCTTCCTGAAATAAATTCCTCCGTCCGCAACCCTATCACGCAGGGTTCACTAGATTCGGCCGAATCCCGCGAACACGTAATCGCGCGATGCGAAGGGCCGTCGGAGCCACCTTTTTCTTACAAAAGCGCAAAACCCGTATGGCACGAAACACGCAACGCAAATTTTACACAAAAGAAAAAAACGATATGTCAAACGAAATTAAAGCGACAAATGAGAACAAAAAAAATATATATAAAGATCTGGCCTATGTTCCTCGTCTGCGACTTCGCTGGCGGTTCTGGGCTCGGCTCTAGGACATTACCAAGTTTATTAGGTCTCTACTACAGTAACATCTGAAGCTTTCAACATGAGAGTATTCGATTCTAAACACTTACTGCAAAAATAATTATAAAAGTTTATTAGGTTCTGACTATAAACCACTTTTAAACGTCACTGAAACGTTAAACATGCTTTCGATTCTATGCACTTACTGTAGTGGCTCATCACCAAGTTAATTTTGTCCCGACTATACACACTCATTCCCAAGTTTATTAGGTCTCTACTATAGTAACATCTGGAGCTTTCAATATGTACGTATTAGATTCTAAACACTTACTGCTAGAGTAATTCCAAGTTTATTTGCTCTCGACTACAGACATCTGAATCATACATCATATTCTAGACATATATTCGATTCATAGCATCTGAAGGTTAAACATACCTACCTACCTGTCGCAATCGACCATTATCTAAGTGCTAATGCCCATAAATGGCGATGCGCTCAAAATAACAAAAAAAAATGACCATTATCTAGTTTATTTGGTCCCGATTATACCTATATGAAGCGTTGAACATGTATTCAATTCTAAACACTTACTGTGACGTCTCATTCCCAAGTTTATTAGGTCTCTACTTCAGACATCAGAAGCATTTAATATGTATGTATTAGATTCTAAACACTCACGTCTAGGAGTTTTCTCTAAGTGTATTAGGTCCCAACTATACACATCTCAAATGTTACGAGTGTTTTCGATTCTAAACACCTTCTGCTATGAGTCATTCCCAAGTTTATTAGCTCCCAACTATAGAAATATGAAGTAGCAAAAAAAATATACGGAAAACCCCTTTCACAAAATCATTTACTAAAATTATTTTGTCCCGACTATAAGTACATAGATGAAAAGTTAAACATACATTCGATTCTAAAGATTTGCTACAGGGGGAATCCCTGAATTTATTTGATCGAGACTATTGACATCTGAAGCGTTAAACATATGTTTGTTTCTAAACACTTCGCTCCACATCACGCTCAATATGGAAAATAGAAGCGTTTGCTTGCAGCATTTCGTGTGCAATTTAAATCATAACTTACTTCAATGGATCGTTCTCAAATTTATTTGGTCCTGACTATACATATATGAAGGGTTAAACATAGACTCGGTTCTAAAGATTTGCTACAGTGGGGAATCCCCGAATATATTTGGTCGTGACTATTCACATCCGAAGCGTTAAACATATATTCTTTTCTAAACATTTCGCTCCACATCACGCTCAATATGGAAATTAGAAGCGTTTGCTTGCAGCTTTTGGTGTGCAATTTAAACCATAACTTTCTTCAATGGGTTATGATTAAATTTATTTGGTCCCGACTATACATATATGAAGGGTTAAACACACACTGTGTTCTATAGATTAGCTACAGCGGGGAATCCCCGAATATATTTGGCCGTGACTATTCACATCCGAAGCGTTAAACATATATCCGTTTCTAAACATTTCGCTCCACATCACGCTCAGTATGGAAATTAGAAGCGTTTGCTTGCAGCTTTTCGTGTGCAATATAAATAACAACTTACTTCTATGGATCATTCTCAAATTTATTTGGTCCCGACTATACATGTATGAAGCGTTAAACATACATTCGGATCTAAAGATTTGCTACAGTGGGGAATCCCCGAATTTAGTTGGTCGCGAGTATACAAACCCGAAGCGTTAAACATATATTCGTTTCTAAACACTTCGCTCCACTTCACGCTTAATATGGAAATTAGAAACGTTTGCTTGCGACTTTTCATGTGCAATGTAAATAAAAACTTACTTCAATGGATCCTACTCAAATTTATTTGGTCCCGACTATACATATATGAAGCGTTAAACATACATTCGGATCTAAAGATTTGCTACAGAGGGGAATCCCCGAATTTAGTTGGTCGTGACTATTCACATCCGAAGCGTTAAACATATATTCGTTTCTAAACACTTCGCTCCACATCACGCTCAATATGGAAATTAGAAACGTTTGCTTGCAGCTTTTCGTGTGCAATTTAAATAAAAACGGCGCAATATTAAACAGGAGTTTGTTCCATTTTCCGAACGTTTCCTTGCGCGATATGAAAGTACGAATTGATACCGTCATGTTACATATAAAATAAATACAATTCTCAATTCAACAAACAGAATTCTCTTGAAATAATACGGCCCGAGCCAATATCGAGCACGATGAGTGTGTACTCTAGTTTTAAAATACTTTTTCATATTTATGGTGTCTTATGTGTCAATATAAATGTACGAGTTGCACTGCAAAATGAAACAATAAATTGCCTTATAATGGTACATATATTTAGAAATTTTGCCTCAATTCATTGCTATTTGGATATTTTTCCTTTATACATAGTAGTTAATTAATTATTTCTTATTGGGATATTTATATATTAAACAGTTTTAATACTTATGGATATATGGGGTGTCCAAAAAATTTGGAAACACCGCAATAAATTTGTAATTTCTGATTTGATGGAAAATGGTAAAACTAGCCTATTATATTATACTAATAATTTCTTCTAGAAAGAGAGAACAATCTTCATTGGACTATTGGTTCTCATCTCAGCCTTTTTAATTCGTTAATTGGTTTGCAATCATATTAAAAAAAAAAAAAAAAACTGGTCACAAGTCAGTTCACACAAAATTCAACAAAAGAAGTGTTTTTCAAATTAGGTTCAAACAGGTTACTATATTAAACAAAATGTCTGCATATCAGTAATTACGTCACTTTCATTGCAAGTTCGGTGTTAACGATTTTTCCTATTCATCTGGAACACGTTTGAGTAAAATTTAAACAAACACCCGATTCTGGGGAGCGCATATAAAAATAAATCCATCCTATGCCAGCACTGAGAAAACATACTGCAAGAAACTCGGGTGCATTTTCAGCGGGCGAAATTGTAAACTTTCATCTTCACACCTGCTCGTGTGTTTGCAAGTTTGATGATTTGCGATCCGGCTGGGCGCGTCATCAGGAAGTGCAAACGCTATCTGTTAACGATGATTCTTCCATGATGCGTGGCCGTTCCTGTAATTGCCGCTGCGGCCAAATTTGTGAAACCGAAACGTAAATAAAAAGCGCAGCTGAAAACCTTGCGCTCCCCCATCTTGAAGGGTCGCTGAACTGCTCCTTGTACACACACCAAATTTGCGCCATTATTAGAACTGGATATTTACATTCTTTCACAGTGGTGCATTCTTTGGTACGTGATATTTCCGCCGTGTTAATATTTCAAAAGTTATTGTGAGCGATTTGAAGACTGACGTAAATGCAGTTTGTATCATAAGTTTCACGTTTACCTACTTCTTATTTTGAGTGAAAATTCGTGCTTCCCTAATTAAAATTAAGCAAGCAAGTACGACTTTTCACTCAAAATAATTAACATTAACATAGCGAAATAGAGACCAAATTGATTGGCTAATCATATGTGAGTGTATGTAATGAACACACAGATTATTGTATAAATACAGGAAGAATTAGATCTGCCTAAATTTATTCTACATCATAAATACCAAATTGTACTAAAATCGCATTAAAATTAAAAATATACGATCTTTCAGATTTGGAAAAATAATTATGCACTTTAAGGAAATTTTTAATTTTCTTATATTTTCTTGTATTTCTACAGACCTGTGACAATTTTCTGCCATTTTTTTTTCTTCAAGGAAGTATTAACAATATATAAATGACACTTAAATTATTATTTTGACTGAAAATTCGTACTTCTCTAATTAAAATTAATTAAGAAAGTACGACTTTTCACTCAAAATAATTAACCTTAACATGAGAAACGTAACAGAAGACTTAAACTATTACTGAAACTGAAAATATAAGAAAATTCCAAGAAGACTTAATATTTGACCGCAATTATTGAAATTTTGTCAGAAATAATTAATAATTTGTCAGCACTCTTTCAAATTTCGGTAATAATATTGAAATTATGACAGGACAATTGAAATTTTGACAGGAATAATTGAAATAATTAAATTTTAAAGTTTTCAGTTTCTACAGTAATCATTAATTTTTTTATGATTAATATTTTCTATGTAATAATTGATAATTTGGCAGCAATCTTTAAAACTTCGTTAGTTGTTTTGACATTATGAAGACTTACTGAAAATTTGAGTGAAGTAATTTAAAAAATCAAGTTGTCATAACTTCGTTATTTGTATTGACATTTTGAAGGCTTAATCAAATTTTGAGAGAAAAACAGTTGTCATTGTTATGTCTACAGTAATTTTGATAGTAATAATACACAATTTGCTATTAACCATTTAAATTTCGATAGTTGAAACGTTGAAATCATTGAAATCATTGACATTTTTAAATACAAAGTGAGTATTAGAACTGGAGATACTTTTCGCATAAATTAAGGATATAAATGTTTAAGCAGCACCATTGCATACAATTATCAAGCCTAAATTATTAATTTAAGGCTGAAATTTTTGATACTTCGACAGTATCTAACATTGAAAATTTTTGAACACAATTAAAATACATATTGACAAAACATTATAAAAATTTGACAGCAAACTTTGAAACTTCAATAATAACTTTGAAATTTCCGTAATAGTCATTGAAATTTTGATTGAAATAAATAATTATGTTACAGCTTAATTTTTACATAATTATATATTTCACAAAATTGATAATTGATAATTTGTCAGCAACACTAGATAATTTAATGTCAGACAGGAATTATCAAAACCTGAACAGAAATAAATGATAATTTGACAGCAATCTTAGAAACGTTGATAGTAACAATTAAATTTCCACACAAATCATGTTCCTCTTGAATCCAAGTTCCTCAATCTAAGAATAGTCATGAAAACAAGATTTTTAAATGTGGTATTTGACGACGGTGATGGTTATTAGCCTTAGCACCAATTATAAACAAATTACGACAAAAATCCAAGAATATATGCTTAACTAAGTGCTAAAGTTTAGTTTATTAAGTTTAATTTTTATCATCAATGTATATTATTTTCAGAGAGGATAGCAAATAACTACAAATTTGAGTTCCTCAGCGATGTTTAATCAACACCATTCCATACAATTATCGTCAAGCCTAAATTATAAATTTAAACCCTAAATTTTTGATACTTCGACAGTATCTAACATTGAAATTTTTACAACACAATTAAAATACATATTGACAAAAATAATTAAAAATTTGACAGCAATCTTTGAAACTTCAATAATAACTTTGAAATTTCCATTTAAGTCATTGAAATTTTGATTGAAATAATTAATTATGTTATTATATTAGCTTAATTTTTACAGACATAATTGATAATTTGTCAGCAACACTAGATAATTTGATGTCGTAGACAGGAATGATCAAAACCTGAACAGAAATAAATGATAATTTGACAGCAATCTTAGAAACGTTGATAGTAGCAATAAAATTTCTAGGGGTAATATAACAAGTGGTGTTCTCATTATCGATAATGATCTTATAAATACAACGAATTTCAATCCCAACGACGAAAATGCACCGAGCCCGAAGGGCGAGATGCATTTTCCAAAGTTTGGGGTTGAAATAAGTTGTATTTTTAAAATCATTATCGATTTTAGTATTTATTACTAGATTTTTAGTATCTTTTGTACGAATAATTTTTCTAGGACACCCTCTATTTCCGAGTTACAAGCTATTATTTGAAGATAGCCTAAACTCACTGAACAACAAAATTACAAACTTCTAGAAATTTTTTCTGTATTTTTTGTTGTTGTAATTTTTCTTTTGCCATATCAATTGTCTCTGTCGTCCAATTCTTCGTCCACGTGCTTCTGAAATATTATCATCTAAATTTGTACAAAATTGTACAGTAATAGGCTACTTTAGTGCCGACCAAGGCTCTTTTTTACTATAATTTACTGACGATTCAAGATAAATTACAGTTTTTTTTCTGAACAGTCTTCTTTTGTACGATTCATACAAATTTCTAGAAAACCCTTTATTTTGCTATTAGAAAAAGCTATTAGCTATTAGCATTAAGCTATTATTTAAAAATAGCCTAAACTCGCTTAACAACAAAATTACAAATGTTTGCATGGCTTGAGATTATTTATTTTTCATATATTTTTTTGGAGTGTCCTAATAGGAATTATGCTATTCTGGCGCTTCTTTTACAGATCTTCAATATAAGGTGTACTAATCTCCACTGATAAAGTCACTAATATGTATTTGCATGAAATTATATAGGGTGTTATTATATAGGGTGTTCCCTAAAAATGGGCCAAAAATCCAAGGACTCATTCCCTCGGTTATTCTAAGAATATTTTGTCCATCGACGCTTTGTGAAAAACCTATTTAACAACTATTTGACAAAATAGTATTCTTTTGTACGATTAATACAAATTTCTAGAAAACCCTTTATTTGCGAGTTACAAGTTATTATTTAAAGATAGTCTCAACTCTCTTTAACAACAAAATTGCAAATTTTTGCAAAGCTCGAGATGATTTCTTTTTCATCTAATTTTTTGCAGTGCCCTAATAGACATTACGCTATTTTGGCACTTCTTCTATAGATCTTCAATATAAGGTATACTAATCTCCACTGATAGTCACAAATATGTATTTACATGAGATTTTACAGGGTGTTTCCTAAAAATGGGCCAAAAATGACAGGGGTTGTTCCCCGACTTATTCTAAGAATATTTGGCCCATCGATGATTCGTGAAAAACCGCTATGTTTCGAACATACTGGGTTCCAAACTGTTGAAAATGATTTTCAACAGAACCAAATGTGATAATTTTTATTTGGCAAATCGAAAAATTGTTAGGTGTATAATTTTTGTTTGGGAAATTCAATAATTGTTGGGTGTAATTCGATAAGAAACTCCTCTGTAGTTTTGGAAAGGCTTCGACTGTCATTGAGGCGAAGAGTGGATGCATGCATCTTAGTTGGTGGTAGTAATTTTGAATATTTATTATAGATTAAGTATCTTTATGTGTAAATTTAGTTAATAATATTGTTATTGTCAAAAAATTTCATCAAAATCAGTTACATTGTATCTTTGAAATAAAGCTGTTTTTCAGACATCATCAAAGGACAAAATATTCTTAGAATAGATCATGGAGTAACCGCTTCCATTTTTGGCCCATGTTTAGGAAACAACCTGTATATTTGTATGTTTAATTGATTAGTTAAATTTAGCATTTGATATAGATCATAGTTTTCAGTTGTAAAATTAAGACTTTGTGATTAGTGGTAATATACAGGGTGTTCCAGATAAGGATCAACAGCATTGGGATCTCGGAAACCGTAAAAGTTTACAAAGGCGGTTAAATTACAACAACAAAAAATGCGCAATTTAGTGGTCGTAATATTCTGTTGAGAAAACCAGAAAATTCTGCTACGTTCAGAGATATTCGACAAAATACGAAATCTATCAGCTCTATGACAAATTTGACAACAATTGAATATATTGTAATCGATTCATTCAAAATTTAAAACCAAAACTAATGTTTCATATAAATTATACATATTTTGATGTAAGCTGAAGAAGTAGAAGGAGAATAGTAGAATATAACGAAGTATAAAATAAGGGAATGAACAATAAAACAAATATTAGTTATTATATTAAGAACAATAATTAGATGATTTTGTAATGAAACTTGACTGAACTTAACTTTCTTTGATTTCAACACATAAAAATGAACCAAAATTTGGATTTAGAATATTTTTACGATTTACGATGAAAATAAAGCTGAAGGAGAATAGTAATGAAGTATAAACTAAGGAAGTATAAATGAAGTATAAAACAATAAAATAAATCAGTATACTAATGATTATGGTCACGTTGTGACCGAAATGTACATTTAGTCACAAATAAATATAGTGAAGAAAAGGTACCACGATTATTTTTCATTACCAATTTCCTTCACGTGCTCAAGAAACATATATTAATAAAATAAATATTAGTTACTATATTACTAATAATAATTAGATAATTTCATTATGAAACCTAGCTTAAGTTTGCACTAACTTTTCTTGATTTCAACGCGAGAAAATTGAACAAAAGTTGGATTTATAATATATTTGCAATTCTTTGCATTTTTTTTTATTTCCCATTAAACTAGAATTTCCATTTTTTTCGAAATCTAGCGTAGGTATATTTTTTATCGCAATTGAATCGTTTATTTCAACTGGTCGACATTTTTATGGATTTTTCTTTTTTTGCAGAATTTCGGAATTTCGGCATATTTTTCTGCAATATAACTTCAACTGCCATTCCGTTTTATAGGATATAATTTACAATGAATATCGCGTTTAGTGCAGAAACCTGTCAAGCGACATCACATAGCGTGTTTCTGCAGTAAATTTAAATTTCTGCAGTAAAAGTCCTGTGGTATTTTGTATAATACTAATACCATGGTAACAATTACCATTGGTTTACCATTACTTACGATTGCTTAGTCATTTGGTATATTTAGCAAATCAGAAAATTGGTTTAATTTTTTTTTATTGCATTTTAATGAAATCACGGAAAATTTGGTGTTTTATTCTGTGTTCAAATAAAAATATATAGTTTATAATAGCGTCTTGTTTGTTAAAAATCATAATCCCATAAAAACATTAGGAAATTGCTATTAAAATGTTTAATGTTTCTACATTAAAATCGTATTTTATTGCAGAAACGAGCCAACTGCAATATTTTCAATATTGTTTTACAATTAAGGGGGAAAAGTTATAATTTAATTACATGCAGCAACTTCGGGAAGATGTTAACTTATACTGTAATTTTTTTCAGGCGAAAGTCTATTTAAATATCAAGCATATAAGGTTTTTCTTTGTTTCCCAACAATTTCAAAAGGTGCACTTGACCAGTTTCTGAAATAAAGGATTCAGTTGGCCATGAGTTTGCAGTAAAATTATTTAAAATTGTTAATCTAACAATTCTGAAGGATTATTAATTATGTAAAAATTTGAAAACGAGAAAAACATAAATAAGGAAGATACAGGGGCTTATATGAGTTAGGAATTTTATTATTTTAATTTTATTATGTTGTGTATTTATTTCTGCAGATGTTACCGATTACAGTTTTCATGGTGAGATTCATTATTATCTTATTATTATAATCCATGCGACATTTGTATTCATATTTTGTAACAGGAGTAATAATAAAATTAATAATAACCTTGATAAACTGTGCAGCTACTATGGCAATTCGTTAGGGATGGCATTGAAGTGATACATTATGTATAGTTTTTGTTATGCCGGATAATATTTATGGGGCTTGTATATTAATTATTAATCAATATCATCTCCGGCGAGGAACGCGGCGCAAAACGTATCGCGTAATGGTCATGTTATTCTAAGATATTAATGGCTCTGCGTTTGATGGGAAAAATGATAATTATTAGATGTTTTGTAAGTTTCATTCCATTCGCTGTAACAACCGCCGCTCTGGTTAACACCCCCAGCACATTGCGCCACCTACACGAGGGCGAGGGATGCACATAACCCGCGCCGGTCGAGGGAGGGATACAGTATAGTAATACATATAACTGTGCCAGTAATGCCACACAAGCCCGTGTAATATTCTGTGTTTTTGTTTGAATTATTTATGTATTTTTCTCTAGATGATGAAATTATATTTTAAGCCCCCTTGAATACATTGTGCAAACACACATACTCATCATAACAGAGGTGGAAAAAGCGGAGTATTATACGCTCGCAGATTTATACTAGGCTTCATTTCTGGTTTGAGTATTTATTAGGAATAATATGCGAAGGGTTCATTTTTATTTATTAACGGGCGCAGATTACGCGAAAGCGAGAACGTAATCTGGACGTAATAAAATAAAAAAAGTAGTGGCGGTAATTTATTTTTTCAGTTTTATCGCATAAATTATTCAAGTCTAATTTATCAGCGACG
Source organism: Othius punctulatus (assembly GCA_951805005.1). NCBI lineage: Eukaryota > Metazoa > Arthropoda > Insecta > Coleoptera > Staphylinidae > Othius > Othius punctulatus. Next base: position 33,225,831 of record OX638138.1, on the reverse strand, counting down.
GCGCCTTTTTTTATGTCGTGCATCGGGAGAATATTTCTGAAATATTGATGCGCATCTCTTCTTGGATACTTATAGGTAGTCGATTCCTATAAACGTTATACTTTATTTATAAAGGATATCTCGGAGAGGGTTGCTCAACCCGACAGTTTAAAACTTCTAAAAATAAAAACAGTGAATCTTTTATTCACGCTAGAGACGAGTAATGTGGTAATAGGGTATTCATAATAGATTTGTAACCGAATTTGTGCTTAATTATTTATGGTATTGTAATAGTAGGGCAAACCAAACATATGAAAAGCAATATACTTTTTCAATGCGGCATTACACAATGCGATAATTTGAGCTCTATTTATTGGAGCATACCTTTGCAATGGTCGCATAAGAGCACATTTTAGCATATTTAAAAAAATGTGAAAAAAATCAATTACTGCATTATTTCTTACGAATATAAAGCGTAATTGTAAATTGCATTTCGAAAATTCTGAAAAAAATTATGCCATAAATCAGTTTAAAATCCATTAATGTTACAGCATTTTAAGACTTAATAAAAAAAATTAAAAACTCTTTTGTTTCAAGTCCGCAGCTCCACAAATACATATTATATAGAACTTGTATACATCACTGATAAATCATATCTGATTTTTCCATATCATATTTTCCATATCTGATTTTTCCATATCAAGCAATTTTATTTAACTAGAGATTTTTACAAAAAATATATAGAGTGTCCGCCAGAAAATTGTAAAAATATTTTATTATTAACTTCTCAGAAAATGTTATTCTTTCAAAAAGTTTATGCATTATTTCCAACTCAATAAGCAATCATCGAAGTAAAATTATCTGCTTGCGTATACTAGCCATAATAAAAAATAGTTAAGCGGCTTAAGAGTAAACTACTCTGGTTTTTTAAAAGGTGTGAAAGTTAATTTGGAAAAGTTACTTACAATTGACAGAAGGTTCTAACTACGAAATTAGAATCACCTACGACAACAATAATTTGTGTTGCCTTATCTGGGTAAAGATCAAATTTACCAAAATTTGTGTGTCACAGCAAGATGATGCCACAATGCAAATAAACGGTCTTGACGCCAAAAGATACCTCAAGTAGTTGTTTAGACACAGCCAAAGTCCCAACCTGATATTCCAAAAACCAAGTGCCCTGCGAACGAATAAAAAACTTAATAACTTCTGAACGGTTAGAGCGAATTTCAACACGAAACGGATTTATAAAGCCTAAAAAGGGCAAATTCAAATATGTAAAGTTATACAGGGGGTTCCATTAAAAAAACTCAACTTTGATACTTTTAGGGCTTTTAGAACACTCTGTATAATATGAAATTAATTTTAAAAAGTAACCATAATGAACCCCGATATATCCCAGAAGTGAAACTTTTTGAAAGTCACGTATTTTGGCCACAATATTCCGTGCCGTATGGCGTGAATGATCCTGTATATCAAAATTACGAGTTTTTTAATTTTGCAGTAGGTTTAAAGAAAAAATAGTATATTTCACTTGGAGGCGAAGTGAAATCTCATGGCTTACCTTCTATTATGCGCCTCACTTCGTTCGGCGCGCAAACTCAGGCGCGCCATGAAAAGTCTCACTTCTCCTCCACATGAAGTAATATACTATTTCCATGTGTCTAACTTTCTGGCGGACACTGTATATTTCTATAGAAACTCTATGCATTCCAATATAACTATAGTATTTGATCTACAACACAGTACTTAATTTAAATTTTATAAAGTTATATTTTTTAAGAAATTCTACAATTGACAAAATTTGATTGAAAAGACTCTATAAAAGTTCTACAAGATATAAATTATATGCAATCCATCTAAACACTTCAGACATCAGTATATCTAAATTAGAAAATCTAATTCACATTCTACAGATTCCATAGACATTTTATGGCTTTCGACAAGGTTTTGTAGGAATTTTGCATTTTTTTCATTTAAATATAAGATTTTTATTGACAATATTACCCAAAATTTCCTACATTTTCAATTTTTTGTTTGTTTTGTGTATCAATTAATTTATCTGTCCAAGATAAGGATGAACAGCATTGAGATCTCGAAAACTGTAAAAGTTACAAAGGCGGTTAAATTACAAAAAGGTGTGCAATTTAGTGTTCAGTAATATTCTGTTGTAAAAACCTGAAAATTCCGCTTACTTCCGGAGAAATTCGTCAAACTCCGAAATTTTGCGTCGTCGTTTTTATTTTTTTTCTGAAATGATTTGAAAAAGTATAAAAAAACCACAAGGTTTTTTCTCATTGCCACTTTTTTGGGTTAGACACCCTGTATAGTATTTCATCTGTATCGTAGAACATAATTTAATTTTTACATATTTCCATTCATATTTTACAGAGTTTTTTGAAAGTATAAAAAACCACAAGGCATTTTCTCATTGCCACTCTTTTGGCTTGGACACCCTGTACACTATTTCATCTATATTATAGAACAATTTATTTTTTACATATTTCCATTGATATTTTACAGAGTTTTTAAAAAGTATAAAAAAACCACAAGGCATATTCTCATTGCCACTTTTTTGGGTTTATGGTTTTGCATCTATATCATAGAACATAATACAATTTTTACATACTTCCATTGATATTTTACAGATTTTTTAAAAAGTATAAAAAAACCACAATGCATTTTCTCATTGCCACTTTTTTGGCTTGGACACCCTGTATAGTATTTCATTTATATCATAGAACATAATTTAATTTTTCATATTTCCATTGAAATTTTACAGATTTCAATAGAAGTTCCATGTATTGCACAATTAAATTATAAACATTGCCATAGAAATTCTAATGTTCATATTTAATTTTCACAGAATTGTATCTATAACATAGAAGTAAACATATGTCAACTTCCTTGCGTTCCTGTTAAATTATATGGTATTTTACTACATTATAAATCATAGTTACAAAATATTAACGAATAATTTGAAAATTTTGGGTCATATTTGTTGCAATCATTGAAAATCGATATGTATGGAGTATAATATGTTAATATATAATTTAAATTCTACAAATTACAGTAGAAATTTTATAGAATTTTATATAATTCCGCTAAATTCATGGAAAATCGATACGGTTTATCTAAATTGATTAAATTTTATTGAAGCTTTACAGATTCCATAGATATTCTATACATTTCAGCTTAATTCAATAGTTATTTATCTATCACCAACTTTCATCAACATTCTGCAGATTACCTGAAATTCTGAACATTAAAAATAAATTCTGTGTAATTGTGTTTGCATCAAAGAACTTCTTAGTTATTACTAACTAGTAATAATTGTGTAACTACACTATATTTTCATAGAAATTATATGTATTTCATTTACATTTTATAGAATTCTATCTAAATTACATCATTTAATTCAGTCTACAGATTGCATATACATTTTGCAGATTTCAATAAAGATTTTATACTTTCATTTTATTTACTTACATTTTAGAACTTTGTCTTAATTTAAATAAAATATTTTCGTTGAGAGAAATTTTGCTATTCTTGTGGTACTATATTTATTTCTGGAAGACAAGCTTTCAATTAACAGGATTTAAAGAATTTTAAAAGATTCTTCAAACAAGGTCATGTGTATAAAAAGGTAAAGTCGAATAACATATTTTTGTTGAGAGAAGTTTCACAATTCTTGTATTATTATTTTTATTTCTTGAAGACAAGCTTTCAATTAACAGGATTTAAAGACTTTTGAAAGATTCTTCAGACAAGGTCATGTGTATAAAAATGTAAAGTTGAATAACATATTTTTGTTGAGAGAAGTTATACAATTCTTGTAGTATTATTTTTATTTCTTGAAGACAAGCTTTCAATTAACAGGATTTAAAGAATTTTGAAAGATTCTTCAAACTATTTCTTGTGTAGATAAAGGTAAAGTCGATCCAACATCTTGACAGATCTGTGGTAAGGGCAGGTAGGGGAAGTCCTTGTATATTAAATACATGAAATCTTTAGGAGATTTACATGTTATGTGCGAAACTAAAACTTGGTGCTTGTTATGAGACTTATGACGTTGTTTAAAGTTAAAGTTTTTGGGTATAGGTTTTCAAAAACCTTACATTCTAATGAGTTATAAGTAGCTTTTTCTTGTTTATATTCTTTGAAAAGCTACTTTACAGCGATATCAATGCAATAAAAAAATTACAATTGAACTTGAAGTGTAACAAAATATAAAAAAAAAAATCAAACCATTGCTTCCAAAAGTGCTATTGTATTTTACAGAAACAATCAAATCGAAACTTCTATGAAGGGCACAGAATATGCACTCGAAACGTAAAAATTTCAAAAACGTTAAAAAAGTGTAGCAAACTAAACAAAGGAAACTTTAAAAAAACCTAATTTTCACGAACAAAATCAAAATTGGTAAATAATATAATATTTTTATTTGTATTTTCAGCCAAAGCAGAGCAATACTTTCTACAAAATTAGTAAACGCCGTCTTGTAAACCTAAAAAAGTGCCAATAAGAAAGTGCCTTTAGTTTATTTTTTATAACTTTTCTAATAACTTCAGAGAAAACTAGAACAAAATCACAACATTTCTGAATTTTTCGAACATCTCTGGAAGTAAGCGGTATTTTCTGGTTTTGTCAACAGAATCTTTCCAAAGACACAACATTCGCTCCTTCGCCCATGTCTTTATTGGAACCACTATCACTTAATATATTTTTCTGTATCATGTTTAGTTACAGAATGGTATGCATGTAAAGTTGTATTTACCCATTTGGGATGATATCCCAATCATTCAGGTGTATTGCGTATCAAAACACATTAGCAGTAACGTGTACGTTACTTAATGTCAGATCCATTAATGACATATATGCATTTGATTTTCGAATGTGATGCTGCCAAGTAACGTATATGTTACTGCTTACGTTTTTTGATACACAATATACCTGATTATCTGGTAACATTACGTACCTATGTCTATGATTACATCAGAAGCAAACTTAAATTATCAAATAATAGGACTAGTAGTAACTAGTACTAGTAGTAACTAGGAATAATCGTCAAGTTTGTTGGCAATTGCATTGAAAGGTCATGTTTATGTGTGTACTTCATGTCGCAATTGAAATAAATCTGTTTAGTCAGGACATCAGCAGTAAACAGATGTGCCCACAAAGAAAAATATACAATAATAATAGGTATTTATGCCCCAAGGGCGTTACTTGGATGATTACGCCCGGTCAACGATGACATCCAGCTCGAGGGCTTTAGCCCGAGCAAACTTAACTTATCAAATAATAGTACTAGTAGTAAATAGTAGTAGAAGTAAATAGGAATAATTGCCAAGTTTGTGGACAATTGCATTGACAGGTTATGTATATCTGTGTACTTTATATCACAATTGAAATAAATCTGTTCGGTTAGGGGTTAGCACATCAGCAGTAAACAGATGTCCTCACAAAGGAAACTATACAATAATAATAGCTATTTATGCACCAAGGGCGTTACTTGGATGATTACGCCCGGAGACGATGACATCGAACTCAAGGGCTTTAGCCCGAGCAAACTTAAATTATCAAATAAATGGACTAGTATTAACTAGTAGTAGTATTAACTAGGAATAATTGTCAAGTTTGTTGGCAATTGCATTGAAAGGTTATGTTTATGTGTGTACTTTATGTCACAATTGAAATAAATCTGTTCGGTCAGGACATCAGCAGTAAACATATGTGCTTACAAAGAAACATATACAATAATAATAGCTATTTATGCACCAAGGGCGTTACTTGGATAATTACGCCCGGAGAACGATGACATCCAGCGCGTGGGCTTTGGCCCTAGAGATGGATATCTTTCGATGGGCGTAATTATTCGGTGATGGCGTGGTGCATATAAGATTTTATTTTTTACTTTTTCTTTTCTTAGTCTGGAAAATACACTCCAGCCGTAATTAATTCATTACGCCTTCTTATTACGCTCCGGTTGTTTTGAACATGTTCACATGGAAATACACTCCAAGGCGTAATGAATTCATTACGTCCTCTTATTATGCCCTCTTATTGCGCCCCGTTTGTTATAGATGTTTTCATATCTCGTATCGTAGGATTTATCGTTAATTACAGTAAAGTGAAGTAAAGTAAAAATGTAACATATTATATAAGGTAATTACATAGGTAAAAAACACACTCAGATTACTTTGTTAGTAACACTTGGATTTATTTAGTAGTGATTAACTAACACAATGTATTTCAATGTATATATATATAAACAATCTTTATTAGGCTATCGACCCCATAGGGTCTTTCCGCCTTGCCTAACATAATACATTACATTATACGTACGTTACATTATACATTACACTACATATGTGATTCATGAGTGATTATTTTGATAGTGTGAAAAGAGTGTTATGAAGTGTAATATGATTCATGAAGCGTTTTTGTCGGATGTAATTTTGTAGTGCGTTTGTTTTGTCTTTTAATACACAATTCGTCGAGTATTGTCCTATTGTCCTGTTTTTGTTGAAATTTATTTCGTAGTTTGTCTAGTCTTTGTTGGATGGGTATGATTTTGGTGATCTTGTATAAATTTATGTTTGATATGTTATGAAGATGATTGTCCTTATGTCTTAATTTAGTGATAAGTCTTAATGTCTTCCGTTCAGTTACGTCCGTAATTCGTTTGCAGGTGTTTCTTACATTTTTTAGTATGATCTGGCCGTAGTCAATCATGGGCCTGCAGATGGATTTGTCAATTTTTGTTGCTGTACTAATAGATATCCCTCTTCCTCCGTATGTTAGGCATCTAAAATGTTTTGCTCGTTTTTGTATTTCCGTCTTTGTGTTCCGTAAGTGTTTGTCGAATTTGTGCTTATTGTCAATCGTCATTCCTAAGTATTTTATCGTCGTTGTGGGGTATACGTTTGTTCCGTTAACATGTATTGTCGGTGAGTTGTTATTGATTCTGTGGTTGGGAATAAGGAGTTGGCATTTTGCGGGGTTGGGTTCGAGTCTCCATTTGTTGAACCAGTCCATTGTTTTGTCAGTCAGTATTTGAAGTGTGTCTATTGTGTCATCCAGTCGTTTTTTATGTGTTATTAATGCTGTGTCGTCGGCGTATTGTATGATATACTGTTCTAAGTCTGTCTGCCTGTTGTCTGTTCCTAATATGTCATGGCAATATATGTTGTACAGGAGGGGCGAGAGAGGAGAACCCTGTGGCAAACCTTGTTCTGGCGAAAATGATCTTGAGTATGAATTGTTTGTTCTTATCCGTAGTCTGTCAGGAAGCTGTGGATGAATAGGATGAGGGATCTAGGTATTTGTAGGGTATGCATTTTGTATAGTAGTCCTGTGTGCCATACAGTGTCAAAAGCCTTTTTTATGTCCAGGAATAGTGCTGCGGTATGTCTGTTTTGTAAGTACGTCGTCTGTATGTTGTTCGTCAGAATGTAAAGGGGGTGTATGGTCGACAGTCCGGGTTTGAACCCGAATTGGTATTTGGGTATCTTTTCTTCTATGAGGTTCCATATCCTGTTCTGCATTATTTTCTCCAGGTTTTTCCCCAAAACTGGGAGTAGTGTAATAGGTCGATAGCTTTCTGGTTTTGATTTATCTAGTCCAGTCTTGGGGATTGTGATAATAATACCCTCTTTCCAGATTATTGGGTGTGTGCTGTTTTTTAGGCAGTGGTTGTACATTTTAACAATGTGATCGTGTGTTGTTGTCGGTAAGTGCCTTAGTAGATCTTTTGTTAGTGCGTCATGTCCGGGGGCCGAATTTTTTCCCCTATGCAGTACTGTGTAATATTCGTCATCTGTTATGTCAGGGATTACGTCGTCTGTCTCTGTTCGTTTATAAGCCTCGAACCAGTCATTAATGTTCGTAAAGGTCCTGTCGTCGAAAACTGGGTTTTGTGAAGGGGTGAAAGCATTTTCAAAATGTTCCGCAAATGTGTTGGCTATGTCTATGTCTGTGTATTTTTCTGTCAGTCCGTCTGTCAGCTTTTGAATGTTGTTTTTCTGCTTATATCTAGTTAGTTTTTTTATTTTTGTCCAGTAGGTTCTCCCTCTGTCTGCTTCAATTTCCTGGCAAACCTCAAGCCATTTTTCTGTCCTGTATTGGTGTGTCAGTTTTTGTATGTCCTTGTTTAGTTTGTTTAATTTGGGTTTTAGGTCTCTGTCTCCTGTCGATGAGTACTGTCTATATATTTTCCGTTTTTGTTTTATTAAAGCCAGAATAAATCTTGGTAGTCTGTTTTTATAGAATTTGTAACTGGTTGTGGTAGAGTATTTCTTTATTATGTTTGTCATTGTATCTTGAAATTCTGAGATATGGTCTAAGTCTATTTCGTCCGAGTTTAAGTTGGTCAGGTAGTTGCTTATGTCTTGTGTAACGTATTTGTAATTGTCCTTTTTAATTATGCTGGAATGTGAGGGGGTTATGGTTGCCGTCAGTGTATGCGTGTCTATTGTGAACTTTATTCCTAGATGGTCTGAGCATAAATCTGGTATTAGTGTCACGTCAGTTAAATTGTTTGTTAGGTTTTCTGTGTGTAGTATGATGTCGGGGGTGCTGTCATTGTTATTTGGCATGATGAATGTTGGGTCTGTGCGTCGTCTAGTGAAGTCGGAGTTCTGTAGGAATGTTTGTAATTGTCTACTTTTCTGTCCGTTTAAATTGAAGTCGCCTATTATGATGGCATATTTATATAGTGATGCTTTAATAAATATATTTTGTTCTAGAGGGGATGTCGCGTGTATGTAAATCAGGAATATGTGGAGCTTGTCGTTTTGGAATGGGATTGTCCAGTGGAGGCAGTCATTTAGTGGGTTGGTTAGGCTAGGGGGGTTGGCTTTACCTACTTGGCAGTCTGGTCGGAATTGAGCCAGAGCACCTCCTCGGGCGTTCTGGATGGGTTGTCCGTGTCTTATCAATGTGGTCCAGTTTCTGTAATTCGTGTTAGTATCGTTCTTCGTCTTTGTTTCTACCAGCAGGCAGCCGTCTATGTCGTTTGATTCCATGTAATTGTATAGTAAGGTTTTTTTTGAGGAATATCCATTGATGTTATTGTATATAAGTTTGACCAATCTTGAGGGGACTACTTCTACCGACAGGGATTTACACTGACAGTAGCTGTGCCGACTCCCAGTCCATCTGCAGGTTCCGTAGGTGAGATTGCTTCAATGTCGTCTAGGTCGAACATGATGATGTAGAGTCTGTTTCCTGAAAATGATAAAGCAGTGTCTACTCTGTATGCGTCAATAAATCTTTCTTTTAGTTTTTTAATTAATGCTTGTCTGTCTGTATGTTTTGGTGAGTTTATTTTATATGTGTATGTGTTTATAATATGATCATGAATGGTGATGGAGGTGTGAATGCGTGATTTTGTAATTTGTTGGTCCATTTGTGCAGACTTCTTGTTGACTGCTTTAATTTTTATGTTCGGGATTCCTGCAATCGGTGCCTTCGGGCGTAGTTCGCATTTCGCGCTCCAAGCGCCATGTCCGGGTATGTGGCATCTCTTGCAGACCTCGGGCAGCTGTGATGTACAATTGTGGCTTAAGTGCGCGCCAGCGCACTTACCGCATTTCACCGGAGTGGGACAGTTTTCCGTTGTGTGGTCGTAAAGATTGCATTTTCCACACAATTGTGGGATAGGGGCAGGGGCAAGGCTTTCCATGACGGGGTAGTGACAGTGTTTGAAATAAATTCCCTTTAAAATGGCTTCGTAGGCTGTTTTGTCACTAGTTATGATGCGGATCATTTGTGTGGGCAAGTTGGTAGCTCTGGATACGATCCTTTTGCAATATCTGTGTGGTATGTTGTGTGTTGACAGATGTAAGCTTATCTCCGTTTCGGGGATCTCCTGTTCGACGAAACGAATGATTGCAGAGTATGACATTTGTTGATATCCTTGCGTTTGGGTGTTATTGTGGGTGGGCGAGTGTGTAGATTCACTGTATGTTTGAATTGCGTGTGTGTTAATTAGTTTGTTTAGCAGTTGTTTTGCGGTGACTGTGTCTATGTTGGTTTTAAGTACGAACCCATCCTTTGTTTTGATAATGATGTCGGTTGTGGCTGTCACTCCCTGTTGTTGTTGTATTTTCTCCCATGATGTAGATAGTTCGTAACGTGTGAGATTGGGGTTGGTTGTAGTGATGGAGAATGTGTTTGTTAGTGTACTGTGTATTTGTTTCATTTTCTCTTTGTGCATTGCATTCTGTTGTCTGTTGTGGGCGTTAATCTTTAGTGTGGGACTAGTGGTATCTGTGGCTGCACTTTTTTGTTGTGTGGGTGTGGATGGGGTGGTTTGTGTAGAGTGGTTACTTATATCAGTCTCACCCCCGTGTGTTTGTGTGTGTGTTTGTGTTGCCAATTTTTTGCTGTACGGCATGGCCTTAGCAGTACCCTTCGGGCGTCCACGCTTTCTCCGTTCTGAGGGTTCTTTGAACGAGGAATCTGTGGTCTCGTCCTCCCCCATCTTCAACGATTGTACCCAAATTAAATTTAGATTTGATTTTCTAGCACTTTTCGCTTAAAACTGTGAGAGAGAATTCCGCACGTGTGAGCTTAATGGCTGCTCGGTCGCCAACGTATTTCAATGTATTTACACAATGTATCACAAAGTAGAGCCGTCAAGTGTTACTCATATAACATATTATATCTTGTTTAATCATCAAATTGATGATCATAAAACTCAGAATATAGAACAAATCTCAGAATTTATGCTGAGTTTCTTATATCTTGTTTACATATACCGTGTGGTTTCTTAAAAGACTGAAAGAACAGATCATATTATACTTTATAATAAATTAAATGAATGCCCTTTTTCAACACTGTTTATTAAATTGAATTTATTCATAACGTTAATATTAATTACTAACAAATTTAGAATGCCAGATTATTTTTCTCTTCGTTAAAAAAGTGATGCATTGAATTTTAAAAGGATGTTGTGAGGTTTCTGAAGAAATTCTTATATTAGAAAAAAAAAAATGAAAAACAGAATTGAAATAAGAAAAAAATATACGAATTTGTTACCTAAAGGTAAAACCACGAATTTATTTTTAGGCATAACAGGTGCAATTTAGATGTGTGATTGGTAAAGGAAGTGAAGCTCATGCAATATGTAATTTTCCAAAATTATCAAAAAGATTTAGAACTTAATTAATCAGTGTGTTTCTTCAGAAGAACAATTTAAATCACTATCACTACTTGCTAAATTAATAATCAATAAATTGGAGTTTTGCGGGTGAAAGGACAAATATTTAAAAAAAAAACAATTATGTTTAACAATTTATTCGTAATGTTAATATTAATTACTAACAAATTTAGAATGCCAGATTATTTTTCTCTTCGTTAAAAAAGTGATGCATTGAATTTTAAAAGTATGTTGTGAGGTTTCTGAAGAAATTCTTATATTAAAAAAAAATCTGAAAAACACAATTGAAATAATTAAAAAAACGTAATAATTTGTTACCTAAAGGTAAAACCACGAATTTATGTTTAGGTATAATAGCTGAAATGTAGATGTGTGATTAGTAAAGGAAGTGAAGCTCATGCAGTATGTAATTTTCCAAAATTATCAAAAAGATTTAGAACTTAATTAATCAGTGTGTTATTTAACGTTATATATAATACCGGTATCATACCAGCAGAATGGCTAGGATCAACCTTCATAACGATCCCCAAAAAAAATAACGCGAAAAAATGTGAAGACCATCGCACAATAAGTCTGATGTGCCATATACTGAAAATCTTTTTAAAAGTAATGCACAAGAGAATGTACAATAAGCTGGATAGCGAAATATACCCAGTTTGGCTTCCGGAATGGGGTAGGAACACGCGAAGCACTGTTTAGCTTCAATGTGCTCGTACAGCGCTGTCTTGATGTCAATCAGGATGTTTACGCATGTTTTGTCGATTACGAAAAGGCTTTTGACAAAGTACGACACGAAAAATTGATTCAAATGTTACATAAGAACGGAATGGACAGCTGAGACTTACGAGTACTAGAGTTTCTTTACTACAACCAAACGGCCACCATTAACATTGAAGGAGAAACATCTGAAAATATTCCAATTAATCGAGGCGTTCGACAGGGGTGTGTTCTATCCCCAATTCTCTTTAACCTGTACTCAGAGATAATAATGCAGGAAGCCCTGGAAGATGAGTCAACAGGTATTATAGTGAATGGTACTCCCATAAATAACATCCGATACGCCGATGATACCGTGTTGCTGGCTAGTAATATAGAAGACCTACGTAGAATTACGGAACACGTCCAAGAGGTCAGTGAACGCTACGGACTTAAAATGAACATTAATAAGACCAAATTTATGTTAATCAGCAAAAACGCAACAAACAACAACACACAACTAACGGTCAATCACCACAACATCGAAAGAGTTCATAAATACAAATATCTGGGTACATGGGTCAATGACAACAATGACTTTGAACTAGAAATAAGGTGCAGAATTGAACAAGCCCGCAGCACATTCATTAAAATGAAACGGTTCTTCTGCAGTAAATACCTTAGTAACTCTCTAAAGATTAGAATGGTACGATGCTATATTTTCTCCGTACTTTTATATGGCATAGAGGCCTCTACGCTCAAACAACGCCTAAGCGACAAAATTGAAGCATTTGAGATGTGGATATACCGCAGAATCCTAAAAATATCATGGACCCAGAGAGTTACTAATGAGGAAGTACTGCGAAGAATGGGAAAGGAAAAAGAGATATTAACAACAATTAAAACCAGGAAACTCGAGTACCTTGGCCATGTTATGAGAGGTGCACGGTACAAGCTTTTGCACCTCATAATCCAGGGGAAAATAACTGGGAAGAGGAGCGTTGGGAGGAGGAGAATATCGTGGCTGCGTAACCTCCGTGATTGGTTCGGATGTACCTCGAACCAACTATTTAAAGCAGCAGTAAATAAGATCCAGATTGTCATGATGGTCGCCAACCTTCGTTGAAGACGGCACCCTAAGAAGAAGAAGAATCAGTGTGTTTCTTCAGAAGAACAATTTAAATCACTATCACTACTTGCTAAATTAATAATCAATAAATTGGAGTTGTGCAGGTGAATGGATAAAAATTCCATAAAACCAATTATGTGATAATAGATTTACTCGTTAGCTTTCGAAAACCTTATCGGTAATCTTTATCAGACTTATACTAAATCTCAGGTCTGTCATATTAGGTCATCTATAAGTCTGATGAAGATCGCCGATACGGTTTTCGAAAGCTAATTAGTAAATCGATTATCAAATAATTGTTTATTTTTTATTTTTGTCCATTCACCCACACAACTCAAATTTATCAATTAAAAGAGAGTACCATTTTTCTGCACTTAATAATCAATGCCTGGATATGAGATTCATCCCAGCGCTCTTGTAAAGACCATGCTTTATTAAGAAGTTCTTCAACGTGATGAACATACTTTTCCCACTTATTATTGCCAATCACCTTGAGTGTTTTCTGTTCCAAGTTGTTAATATTTATTCTGAGAAGATTTTGTTTTTATAACACCATTATCATATTTTATTTTGCATTCTAACCACATCATTTCGTTGGCAGTATATTGGCAGTGGTAAGGCCGAAGTCATAAAATTTTGGCGCACATTGTTTTACATATTCGTTTAATTAAAATCTTTTTGTTGGTGTTCGAGGAGAAACAATAGGCCATATTTCATCTTTCATTGCTTTTTCAGGAAAACCAATATTTTTTTCTGAAACCAAGAAATTGATCTTTCCTTAATCAATGACTGGATATGGGATTCATCCTTCTTTATTAAGAAGTTTCTCAGCGTGATGAACATACTTTTCCCACTTATTATTGCCAATCACTTTGAGTGTTTTCTGTTCCAAGTTGTTAATATTTCTTCTGGAGAAGATGTTTTTATAACACCATTGCCATATTTTCTTTTGCATTCTAACCTCATCATTGCATTGGCATTATATTGGCAGTGGTATGGCTACAGTCATAAAATTTTGTGGCCAAATTGTTTTACATATTCGTCTAATTGAAATCCGTTTGTTGGTGTTCGAAGAGAAACAATAGTCCAAATGGCCGCCATATTTGATTTTTACACATCTAAATTGACTTTTTTCTTTCTCTTTTCAACGATGTATAACAACCTGATGTCAAATTAAAAAAATATCGGAAATATCAATTGTTCCAATTTTTATTGTTATTCTATAAATGTTCATATTTCATCTTTCATTGATTTTTAAGGAAAACCAATATTTTTTTCTGGAACCAAGAAATTCATCTTTCCTTAATCAATGACTGGATTTCAGATTCATCCCGCTTTATTAAGAAGTTTCTTAATGAGATGAACATATTTTTCCTACTTATTATTGCCAATCACCTTGAGTGTTCCAAGTTGTTAATATTTCTTCTGGAGAAGATTTTGTTTTTATAACACCATTGCCATAGTTTCTTTTGCATTCTAATCTCATCATTGCATTTGCATTATATTGGCAGTGGTAAGGCCAAAGGCATAAAATTTTGTCTCCCAATTGTTTTATATATTCGTCTAATTGAAATCCTTTTGTTGGTGTTCACGGAGAAACAATAGTCTATATTTCATCTTTCATTGCTTTTTCAGGAGAACAAATATATTTTTTCTGAAACCAAGAAATTGACCTTGCCTTAATCAATGACTGGATATCAGATTCATCACGCTTTATTAAGAAGTTTTTCAACGTGATGAATATACTTATCCCACTTATTATTGCCAATCACCTTGAGTGTTCTCTCTTCCAAGTTGTTATTATGTTTTCTTTTTGTTTTTATTTTTGATTTTGGAGAAGAGAAGATTTTGTTTTTATAACACTATTGTCATATTTTCTTTTGCATTCTAACCACATCATTTCGTTGGCAGTATATTGGCAGTGGTAAGGCCGAAGTCATAAAACTTTGTGGCAAAACTGTTTTACATATTCGTCTAATTGAAATCCTTTTGTTGATGTTCGAGCAGAAACAATAGTCCATATTTCATCTTTCATTGCTTTTTCAGGAAAACCAATATTTGTTTTCTGATGCCAAGAAATTAATCTTCCCTTAGTCCAACTTTTTGTTGGTGTTTCTTCTTCAGCCTTATTATGGTAACAAGCATTATCAATGATAATAAGTGATGGTAATTTAGAACCATAATCTAGAATAGAATAGAATAGAAGGGAATGATTTAAAATCACCATCTAGAATCAGTGGTCGTAATGGACCGGAACTCACCGGAACGGCGTTCCGGTTCGTCATATGAGCGTTCCGGTTTGTCATATTTGTCATATGAGCGTTCCGGTTCGTGACAAGAGTCTCGATATCAAAATATAATGTAATAGTTTCAAAATTCTGCCACCAGGCGGAGACACATGCTTCCACTAGGTGACTAGGCCAATCTACTTACTTCTGAATATAATAGCTTCAAGTTCCCCTGGAGAGACTACAGGAACAACAGGGGCCCCGCGAGTTTAGTCCCCCCTCCCCAATGTAGATTTGTAGATTTTAATATCTACATATGGCCAAACATGATTTTTTTTTTAAATCTGGATAAAGGTTAATGAAAAGTAGAAGAATGAAGAGGAAGAGAAAAACGACGACAAAGGCGAAGAGGCATCTTGTAGTAAAGAGCCAGAAATAAACGGAAGAAAACCGTGAAAGAATCAAAAGAAAGAAAATCAAAAAGAATCAAAATTTAGAAATTTCACTGACTGTAGATCAGGCTTTTTTTTTAGAACATACTGGGATAATATGTAAGCAAATAAAAAACTTAAATATATTGGGCGACAAGAATTTAAGACTAGCAACAACATGACAACATGACAGAATTGTATCGTGACTGCATACGGAAGCAGCCATACAGCAAGCAAGTGTAAGAAGAAAATTTAGGAACATAAGAATACTGATGCTCATATAAAAGCAATAGAGATTAGTGCCTGTACAGTAGGAACAAATTGGTGAAGCATTTGCTAAAATGAATCAAAATAATTTTGAAAATCCGAACACGTTTTTCGATTTATCAATTGACGTTTATGTTCAACAATAAATGGATTAAATATGGGAGCAATATGACATTCAGATAAAAACATGTGCCGAAATTGCTATTCATATCGCCAATGAGATGAAGAAAAATATTTGTCAAGAAATAAGCAAATCTAGAAAGAAGATTTCTATTCTAATAGATCAGTTGACCACTTTAAGCAGAAATACCATGCTTGTTAATTACAATACGTACATTCCTCTGCGAATATTCAGGTGAAGCGTACATATTTAATTTAAATTTAATTGAATTGACCAATACTTCTGCCGAGACGTCTGAATTACGAATGTACCTAGATATACATAGTATCGAACCAAAATCCTAACATAGTGTTTTTAGTTTTGCGTGCGACTGTGCTTTGTAATGATCGGGAAAGATTCTGTAGTTGCCACTCGTGTAAAGCATAAATTTCCAAACCTAATTATATGGTACTGTGAAAATCATAGGCTGAAATTGAGCGCGAACGACGTGGTTAAGGAAGTGTCTGGAACAAATCATTTTAAAATATTTATTGAAAAGTTATATTCTTTGGATACAAGATCGCCAAAGAATCAGAACAAGCTTTGAGAAGCTGCAGCCTCTCTTGAAATTAATTTGTTGTAAATTGGAAAAATCTTGTCTGTTCGATGGCTTGCTTCCAATTATCGCACACTAAGGGCAGTTGTTATCAACTATGCGGCTCTGTGTTTATATTTCAAGATTGCTAGTGAAGATGATGGAATGGAAAACATGGAGAAAAAAAAATATGAAAGCTTATTAAGAATAACAACAAGCGTTGAATTTGTGCAGAATGTGGTAACAATGGCCGATGCTTTAGAAGAGTTGTCAGACTTCTCAATATATTTTCAAAACCGCAGCATTACTTTAATTCAATCAGATAAAGTCATCAACACTACAATTCGAGTCTTAGAATCGATGGTTTCTCATGCTGGCCCAAAATTTGAAGAAGTACTGGCTGACGGCGAAGCAGACGAGAAGAAATGCAAAGGAGTTAGCTTAAGCAATAACAAGACAATACAAGTAATGAACAGTTCGTAATTTTAAAGAAGTATGACCAATAATCTAAAAAATCGGTTACTACCACTATTTCTTCGCATGTTATTCGGGACGAGCAACGTCATTAATAAAACCCGAGTTTATATAGCAATTTGTTGGTCAAAAAAAAGTTTGTAATAAGAAGAACAATAGCGAAGAGTTTTCATTAAATATTAGAAGTGGGGAAGATGATATTCGTGTATTATGCAAATAATTCCATTTGCAAAATGAAGAACAAAATATTATGCGTTCGTTTATAATGTAAATACTGAACAATGATGACGGCGTGGTACCTGACAACGTGATACCTGACGACGTGCAAGTTTTCTCAAAGACAATAAATACCATTCCAATTTCAACAAGGGAATATGAAAGAAATTTTAGTTCCAAGAAGGAAATAGTAAATCCGTTATGATCAAAGCTAAATGTGAAAACAATATTAGCACGTGTATTCATTAATTGCGTTGGGCCTCCATTGTTGCATTTTAATATGCATAAGCCCTGTTGTAAGGTCGGACTTAACAACAGGGCACCATTCAGCTGATGACACTGCAAGCAGAAAACGTCAAGCGAAAGTTGGCAAAACCTTTTTACTTATTTTTGTTCTAAATCTGTACTTATTATGTGTTTGGTATTATTATAAGCAATACAATTGTTTTCAAAGTACTGAATATGCTATCGGTGATGTTAGATTTTGTTCATAAGGGTTCCGGTTCGTCAAAAAGTCCATTTCGACCACTGTCTAGAATAGAATAGAATAGAATTATGAATTATGAATGATTTAGACAGATTTAGAATCAACTGGGACTTGGACCAAGCTCAAAATTATGCTGATTCATAGAGTCGTGGTAGTCGCCTTTTTTGTATGACTTTCGTATGATTTTGTATTGTAAAAATTAAACAAGCATTTTCTATGAAACCTTCGGTACTGCCTTTACCACCACTTTTGGAGGATGTTGCCCTCTCTCCGCTCAGGCTGCAATGCACATTCGTGTTGCAATGGCCCATTTTCTGCACTTATTATACAACATACTACTAAATAACCGACTAAACTATTCATTTATTATACGTCAAGACAAGGTATTTTAATCGTGGGAAAAAAAGTTGCCGCGATATATTAATGATTAAAATTTCAATATTATTGTATTATTCATTAATTTTTTACACGATTACAATACTTTGTACGTACGACAATGTAATGTATGTATACAGTTTTTGTACTGAATTTGTGTAAGAGCCAAGAGTACATTTAAGTCCTTGAATTTGTGATTTAATTAGAATATTTTAGAGAACGTTTGATCTGATTGGACATGCCAGTAGAATTCTGAGTAAAAATGAACACAGTCATGTCCGAAAAGACAATAGGAGCACACACAAACGGGCGAAGTGACGCCATGCGTTACTCATCCAGCATTTTAAAAATTAAAGTGGAATATGCATGGAATCATAAGAAATGCGAGGGGCACTGTGTGTACTCATTAGATGCATATGTGGAAAATGGAGAGCCACCATTAACTGGTGTAAATGTTTAATATTTTAATAACGGCATTAACAATTACGCTAATACAATTTGAAGGCGTCATTGTGCGTGAGTGTGTGCCTGTGTGTGTACAAATACGTATTATATAAATCAATAATACCCATAAATCAAAGTCCCACCTCGTTCGTGGAGAGCACGACATCCAGCCATATTTCAAAAACATCAAACCATTATTCTAATTACTGTTGAATGAATATAGATGATTTAAATAATATAACGGCACGGTGGGAGATCTTGCACTTCTAAGGAAGGATCTCACAGGGATTCAATTTCAGCGCCATTACTTATTCACACATGGAAATTAATAACAAATGGGATTGAAGCGATTTCCCTACGCAAATACGAAAATTACGTGTAATAAGGTGGGGCATTTTTCATGCAGGAGCAAAAAAAAAAGTATACTGCAAATCATTATTTAATACATCAATATCCTTCGCGGAGGTAGCAAACACGCGATTTTTTCCAAATAATTTATGTATGATTATGTGACAGCATGAAATATATGTTATTCCATTATACTGTTAAATACAGATTCACAACTCCACAATAACAAATCTAGAATACGTAATAATGGATGGAACAGTGAAAAAGCTTATTAATTTTAAATAACCTCTAATTACAATAAAAACCATATATCATTTCAACATAATTGTGAATATAAAGAGTATAATTAATACTTGTTCATCGTATTTTTTTGTCTGCTTTATTTAAATACATCAATGGCATGATTAATGATATGGAACAATTAAAATAAAATTCGAGCGGTGGAAGTGCATGTTTATCTAGCACGGGACATCATGAATATTTGCTAAATGCCCCTAATTGCCACCCTCCATTCTTTCAAATGTAATTACCGCACATTCTTTATACAATAACGGGCATACAACTAAATATTTCCAAAACGCGACCCATGCATATTAACGGTGTTTGCTCAGCAATATTTGTAGACAATGTATTCCCCTGGTATTATTTTATAATTAATATAAAAACGGACTTACTAATAAAATGAATTATTTATAAGACTAGGCGGCAAAATATTTACTTAACAAACATGTACGGGATTAAATATTGATGGTTATTAACGACGTTCGAGTAAATTTCAAAATACATGTCACTAAATATTAGTAAGTACAATAACAAGGAATTAATTGTACACTGAACCAGCGGCGGAATAATAACGCGGCGGAAAATATTTATAATCCCTTCAGGAAAACACATTGAGATTGAAAACCTCTTCGTTTCGTATTCAAATATATCGGCAACATTCCAAGCAAATTAACTGCAATGCAAATGTATAATTTTCGGTATCGTGATCATGATTGAATTGAAATGGAATATTCTTAGAGACACAAAGTACATAATCATACTTTTATCCGGCTAAAACCGGGATCGATAGCATGTCGACAGATGTAATAAAAGTAACAAAATGGATGCGTTCTCTACACCTATTATTCGCTCGGCCTTATTCCATACAATTAATGTTATTTACCTAATTATACAAATAGGAAATTGTGCATTAGCATAACATAATGTAATAATGCAATAGTTTTGCTTATTTTATTATTTTATTTGTAAAATCCGCAGTGCGTAACTAACGGTAACATCCTACTCTTTGTTGTTGCGTTCATTAAAATTTAACAGAAAAAAGTAATCTGTCAAATGACGTTCATTATGCTTTAAATGCAATTACCGATATTTTTCTAATATAAAAAACAATATGTAACCTTCTACGGCGGCGCGTTACGTAACCTACTGCGTACATCTGTGCATAAATGATAATAATTAGGAGGGATATTATGTAAATATTTGCGAAATTAGTGTTCACTTGAAACGGAAATTGAAAATAACAATGCGAGAAACAATTTGTTGAATTAATGAATGCCGGCTAATGAATAAGTGCGTGTGTGTGTGAGTGAGTCAGTGTGTGGGTGTTTACTTTAAAAATTAAATTCCCCAGATACGTATCTGGGGGAATGCGTGTGTAATTGCGATTTTTTAGGCACACTGCGCGGAAAAATTCGCTAATGTATTGATGGCTCCGCGTTTTAATATTCCATTGGTAAACTGCAATTTCGTCCGTACAGAATAAATTGAGAAATCAAATAATTTTTGTACTGTGTTTTCTGCGGACGCGACTGCCATACACGGGGTTAAAAATGTCATGTTCTGGTTGAAATAATTAGTGAAACCTGAACACACAATCATGATTCGGCGATGAAGGAAAAAATATGATCGGCGCAAAAAAATATATGCAGTAAAAATGTCCGCACAATTTACATACAAAAATTTAAATTTTTTCCAATTACCATGAAATAAATTGACATTCTCCCTCCATATGTATCGCCGCCCCACATTCCATAAAATGTATATATACACATATAGATATGAAATTAAAAAAGAGGATGGGCGTTTTTGCGCTTGCTAAAAATTACCCTCTACTCTGCACCCATTAGTAATTCAGTCAACCCCGATCACATGTGGGCAAATTCGTCTCTAATTATTGTAATGGACGGCGATTTCGGCGATTTTATTTTTACATCCCAAAAAAAAATGAAAATTAAATTAATTATTCATTGAATTTTTCTCTCTGTATATATCAGCGCTGGTCCGGTGATCATCGGGCCCCAATAAAAGGAAACCAAATTAATATTGTAAAAGAATAAAAACACACATTCGTACTTCAATGGAAAGTGCTAATTATAAACGTAACCCCGGCGCAAAAAAAAGTTTCCTGCTCGCGGCCTCAATTATTCAAGTTTCTCTTTAGATGTGTCAATAAACAATATATTACTGGAATCACTTCGGCAATATTCAAAAAACTATTTTGAGCAAAAAAATGTCCTTTGGAAATCAAATAATGCTCTATAAAATGGATATATGCTCATAATTATTTAACACATACACACAGCGCCGCCTGCAAATGATAATTAGGAACTAACTATGAGGCACAAAAAGAAGGAGGAAATCAAATTTTGTTTAAAAATTTAAGAAACAGCGTTATTAAACATAATATGGAAGACTACAAATTGTTGTCAAGTAAATTGTATGAGGTAGTGGTAAATTAATTAATTAAGAAGGAAATCAAATTTCGTTTAAAAATTTAAGAAACGGCGTTATTAAACTTAAAATGGAAGACTACACATTGTTGTCAATTAAATTGTACGATGTAGTGGTTAATTAATTAATTAAGAAGGAATTAAAATTTCGTTTAAAAATATAAGAAACAACGTTTTTAAACTTAAAATGAAAGACTACAAATTATTGCCAATTAAACTGTACGAGGCAGTGGTTAATTCTTGGTAAAACACATACACATAGCGCCGCGTGCCAATGATAATTAGGAACTATCTATGAGGCACAAAAAGAAGAAGAAAATCAAATTTCGTTTAGGAATTTAAGAAACGGCGTTATTAAACTTAAAATGGAAGACTACGAATTGTTGTCAATTCACTTGTATGAGGTAGTGGTTAATTAATTAAGAACGAAATAAAATTTCGTTAAAAAATTTAAGAAACGGCGTTATTAAACTTAAAATGAAAAACTACAAATTGTTGCCAATTAAATTGTATGAGGTAGTGGTTAATTCTTGGTGAAACATTTTGATGTTATTACCCTTATTCAATTTATTGTCTATATTCCTCTCAAATTTGGATACAATGAAAGATCGATAGCATTTAAAACATCGTTACGGAGACGAATTTGTTTTGTATTATTTTAGATCAGTTAAATTAAAAAATATATTAGGTGCCTGAAATGAATAATTTATCTAATTTTCTCCAAAATTAACATGCAATCATATTTGCAGTTGATTGAGAATTTAGTTTTGTATACGTATATATATATATATATATATATATATATTGTTAATAACAAAGAAACAAGTAATTCAATTATTTTACAATTTCTTACTCAAACTTAAAATATAAATATAAAATAAGATACATTTGTCATTTACTGTCAAGCCAGCTGTAGGTACATTACATAATTACATGTTTATTCTTAATTCGTTTGTTTCGAGGGAAAACGGCAAAATAGCTTTTAAAAACTAGGACAAATATGGTGTGGATATAGATTTAAAACTATAGAATTCAAGTATGTTGCATACAAATTTAATGGAATCTCTATAATTTCAAATATTATATACTTACTTAGTTGTAATTCTAAAATCGAAGAAATTTGGACTGAAAACTGCAAAATGGCGTTTAAAAACTAGAACAAATATTGCGTGGATATAGATTTAAAACTATAGAATTCAACTATGTTGCATACAGATTTAATGGAATCTCTAAAATTTCAAATGTTATATACTTAGTTAGTTGTAATTCTGAAATCGAAGAAATTTCGACTGAAAACTGCAAAATGGCTTTTAAAAACTATGACAAATATCGTATGGATATAGTTTTTAAACTTTAGAATTCAAGTCTGTTGCATACAATTTTTATGGAATCTCTAAAATTTCAAATATATAATTTGATATAATTCATATAATTCTGAAATCTTGATAAAAGTTTCATATGAAAAAAAAACTATTGTATTTTTTTAAGTATTAGCATAATATTTATTTGCAAACTCCATGCAAACCAGTATCAAATGTATTATCAAATGTATTTTATTTTATGAATAAGTACATTTTCAAAAATGATTAATTTGTTTTTAGATAGGTAGGTTAGGTAGCATTATTATTTATAATTTCACAATTACTGCAGGAAATAGATTTTCCCGGTAAACTTTATTATATACTATATGCATATGTATTATATATACTTAAGTATGCTTTGTCTTCAGTTTTGTCTGTTGTCAGTTTTGTCTTCTATTTTTTCTTGCATCTCTTTTCTTTTGCCTATATTTGTCAACTGCATTTTATCGATTTTCTGTTTTAGATTTTTGTTTTTTGTTTTGTCTGTTGTTTTGCATTTTTTAATTTTTTGTTTGTTGCATTTCGTATTGACCGTCCTTTTGCCTATTTTCATTAACTGTATTTTATCAATTTTCAGTTGTTTTGCCTGTTTGTTTTTCTTTTGTCTGTTGTTTTTTTGCATTTTCTATTTTTTGTTTCTTGCATTTCATATTGACCGTCCTGTGCCTATTTTTCTTAACTGTATTTTATCAATTTTCAGTTTTTTTGCGTTTTTGTTTTGTTTTCTCTGTTGTTTTTTCAATTTTTTCATTTCTTGTTTCTTGCGTTTCTTATCTACCGTCCTTTGCATAGTTTTCTCTACCATTGTTTTGTGTTGTGTTTTACCGTTGTGATTTTTGTTTTGCCTGTTTCTTGTTTTGCCTGTTTTATCGACAACCTTTTATCTATTTTATGTTGTTTGCCGTTTTGACTTTTGTTTTATCTGTTTTTTTTTTATTTTTTTTTGTGTATTTACATATTTTTGTGTATAAATGTATATACTACCTTCCAGCCATTTACTTTGTTCTTAAATGTTTTGTTTTCTCTTTCGATATACAGGGCGAGTCACGATCAACGATTAATATTTTAAGAAGTAGAATGGGTAAAAATTTGAGAAAAAACCATGCTGACAATAGATATAATTCTCATTATAATTTTTTGTTCATAGGTTCGCAAGTGTATTGAAGTACATGGTTCTATTTTTGAGAATATGCGTAATAATAATTATAGAATATACTACTTTGTAAGCTTCAAGCAGCTGTATCTCAGAATTTACAGGGTGTTCCAAATTAAACCACCCAAACTTTTTCACCCTTACTTTTTTGCAAAAAAAGTAAGAAAAGTTTGGCTACGCATATTTTTTTATATATTTCAAACTCGCCCGAATGTCTATTCTAAACAATTTCATATATCTAATGAATATGCCTCGAATTAATTTACAAAAACAAGTTTCAATTGTAAAATGGTTGTAGGTATCAATTCCAAGTAAAACTTACCGATAAAATTGATTTATTAAAAATATAATATTTTTATTATGAATCTTGAAACTTCAACTGAGCCATTGGCACTAATAACATGACATAAATACATAGATATTACAGATACCTGTACTAAATGTTGGCTTGGTTGCCAGATCTACTTTATTTTTACCCTAAATAAGCGCCATCTGGTAGATGGAAATAGTGGTTTTGGTGGTTTCATTTGAAACACCTTCTATTGGGAATTATATACATGTTCTAATATTTTTTTTTTCATATTTAGACCCTTAGTACCAGTCCTTAAAATATTTACCTTTCCTCGTGACTCATCCTATCTTAGATATAGATATTTGATATAGATAGATAGATAGATAGATAGATAGATAGATAGATAGATAGATTAGATTTTAGATAGTACATTGTGTCTTCTTATCTGCCCTTTTTCTATTTGACTTTATAATACATTTTTAGAGTATTTTGTCTTTTAACATCTGTCTGGTCTTTTGTATTCCGTTTTATTTTGTCTGTTGCCTGTTGTTTTTTTGTTTTTGTTGCATTTTTATAGTCCTCTTATTTTTGGAGATTCTGATGATTTTTTCTATTTTCTGTATTGTGTATTGTCTTGAATAAAAACATAACCTCTATGTGTAACATATGCCAAAATTGACAGGTTGCTTGCACCGACCGCTAATGAGTTGATTTTTTTTTTTTAGAATTACACATAGGAAATTCCTTGCGGGTAGATGCAGGCAACCAGTTATACATTGTCAATCATATGTGTAAAAACGAAAAAAAAGCCCGGTATAATACAGTAGTGTACCTAATGACGTCTCTATTCTATCTTTAGGTGTGTCTGTCTCTTTCCTGTGCCTTGTTTTTAAATTTATTTAATTGTTAATTGTTGTCGTATTCTGTCGGACAACATATAATGTAGACATTGACTATTTGAAATTAGCCTGAAAGAAGTTTTGGAAAGTATTTTTTTCACACTAACACAATGTATGAACCTAATACAAAAATATAGCAGCCTCGCATTGAGCATTATTTTCAACGATAGTAAGGATTTTCTTAGTTTTCTTAGTTAATTTTCTTAGTCACTATAAAATAATTGGTACCCATTGAAGATCTCTACACACATTATTAGAAATCAGTCTGAAATAAGTTTAGGCACAATATATTTTATCATGTTTTTTTATCACCCCTGTCACCCTCAATGCCAAACGATTAAAAAATATAGCAATCTCAATGACTATTATTTCAATCATAGCTGTGGTTTTATTACATAATTTTATCATATCACCACTATAAAATGATAGACTATTGCAAATTATTTCAATCTGAAGCAAGTTTCGGTACGTGACTATTATTTCAATCATAGCTTTGGTTTTATTAGATAATTTTGTCATATCATCACTATAAAATGATAGACTATTGCAAATTAATTCAATCTGAAGAAAGTTTCGGCACATGACTACTATTTCAATCATATCTTTGGTTTTATTAGATAATTTTGTCATATCATCACTATAAAGTGATAGACTATTGCAAATTATTTCAACCTGAAGAAAGTTTCGGCATAATATTTTTGATCAAATTTCCCACTAAAGCAATATTGGGTTTAAAACCAACTGGGGGCGCTGCGAAACTACTTGTTTCGCTAGTTCTTATTTCTGCCGCTCTTGAAAACAAATGCGAAGGTGGCGTTGTTGTCGCACTGTGACGGCTGTATTATACTTGTTGCGCTATTTCTATTTCTAGATCTAGTTCTATTGCTAGTTCTAGTCGTATCGAGCCCTATAATATAGAAATATAGCAGTTTCTCAATATGTATTATTTAAACTACGTGTACATACTTAGTTGTGATTTGATTAGATAATCTTGTTGGGGACGATAAAATAACAACCACCTCTACCATCTTTTTTGTAAATCTTCTTCGTACCAGGGCTACCAATCAATCAGTACTAATCTCATTTAATATATTGATTTTATAGTGCTTATTGTGAGCTAAAAGCTCAGCTAAAAGCCCTCAATGTACTTCTTTATTTACCCGGTTTAATTCTATTGGTTACCTAAAATAGTTTAGTACCTCCACTTCACTCGCCGCTCACGCACATTTGAAATTGATTTAATAATAAATCCATTATTTTTACGATGGCAGAAAATTAATGTTCTACAAAGAAAGCGCATTAAAGTAATTTATGTGAAAATTCAATATTAAATTATTAACACAAATCGATACTATGATTGGTATAATTTTTGTTGTTGTAATATTCAGTTCAACATTACAGTAGTAGTATGGACATTTATTCCATATACAGGTACATATCTATAGCATACTTAATACATACAGGATGGCCCACTTATCCTCGTTCGGTACCATAAAGTGTACCATAAATCCGGGACACAAAATTTTGTCTCTTTTTTAAATAGGCCACCCTGTATATTCTTTCATTTTTTAAATCTGCTTTATGTGGGCTTTAGAAATTATTTTTATGTTTTGACATCAGATGCAACGTTGCCAAGTTATTCAAATTTTAATCAAATTTAACGAAACATCATGGACGTGGATATTAATTCAACAAAACCTTATTATATGATATCAATAAAAAAAATCTGCGTATGCAAGTACCCAAGCAATGTGCTAAAACATACACAATATTTTAAGTCACGTGGAATGCACAGGGTGTAAATACACAACGATACAATTTTGCTATTTTCAAATGGAACACCCTGTATATAGCATCACATTCTGAGTGCTCATCTAATGAGCTATTCAATAGTAGCATATGGACTGTAATCTAATAATACTTTTTAATAGGTAAATAACGATCAAACTCGATAAGTTTTAGCCATTTGAAAATAGCAAAATTCAATCGTTGTTTTAGAACACCCTGTGTATTTAACGTGATTCCAAATATTGTGTATGTTTTGGCACATTGCTTGGGTACTTGCATACCCAGATTCTACCCAGTTTTGTAAAAAAAATTGCACGTCCATGATTTTTCAGTAAATTTGATTAAAATGTGAATAACTTGGCTATGTTGCATCTGATTCCTAAAAATAAAAATGATTTGTGAAGCCCACATAAATCAGATTCCAAAAATGAAAGAATATACAGGGTGTTCCATTTTAAAATGGAACTAAATATTGTCTCCCGGATTTATGCTACACTGTATACATTCGAAAATAATTTCAAAACGTTGTACATCAAGTGTCCAATAACTTCCAATAAGTTTTTTTCCACAATTTTCATAAGTCTAGCAGCAATGGTCTGAGCGAGGATAGGTGGGCCACCCTGTATAATAATATAATATTGGATTATAATATTGAAGTCTCAACATTACATTATAACGCAAACTGGTAAATAAGAAGGTTAGTATGTAAGGTGCTAAAAATCTCAACATTTTTAGCAATAAATTATTCTACACTTAATCACTAAAGTATCATAAAATACATTTTATTATTTTTCTTTTACATACTTATTTACACTTTTTTTATATAGTTTGTTAAACAGAATTAAATACATTTTTGAAAATATGAGTGAGTTTTCTAAAAATATCTCCGACATTAATAAAAATATATCCGAGATTTCTAAATACAGGGTGTCTCATAAAAAACGCCGCTGGCCATAACTCCTTTATTTATTGGCCGATTTCAATCAAACAAAAAGAAAATTAAATGGCTCCACATATTCTACAAAGGGACCCAAATTTTCATTTTTTTACAAAATCAACCTTCATTTCAGCGTTAGTCAACTTTTATTTTTCAAATGGTTGCATATATTTCTGAATCCAAAGATGTAAAACAAGTTGGCTTTGACGGAATATTCGTTACAGAAAAATAATGTTTGGTAACATAAAGCTTTTTTTTTTGTTGTAAGTGTGCAATGGAAAACAAAGTAAACACAAAAACCGTAAAAAGTCATCTAAGTGATAGTGTGTTAAATTCTTTTTTTTTTGTGGGTACAATTTTTGTGAAATAACTCAAGTGATGGTGAACAATATTAACAATCGATTGACTGACATGTTACAAGTGTATTTCGAATGTAATAAAAATTGCGATCAAGCAGTGCTTCTGTACATGGATCGTTTTCCGAACAGAGAAGTCCCAGAGCCTAGAAAATATGGAAGAAAAATTTAAGAAAGTATGATGATTTTAAGAAACCGAAGAGAAAGGAACGAATATTTGGGGGAAATGTGGAATTAGATGTACTTCTTAGTGTTCAAGAAAATCCAAGAACGTCTATTCGGGAAATTGCAAATAACATTGGCACATCAAAACGAACTGTAAATGCAATTCTTAAGAAACATAAATACAAACCATACATACCTCGGAAAGTACATGGATTGGAGGAAAATGATCCGGGTCAAAGACCCGGAATTTTATTATTTTTATTTAAATATGGTGTAAACAGATCAGATTTTTTATAGAAAAATCGTTTGGACAGATGAATGCACTTCTAGCAGTAATGGCATTTATAATAGAAACATCTATCGATATTGGGCACGGGAAAACCCAATTGTTTTCGTAGAAAATACTTTTCAACGAAGATTTGTGTGAATGTGTAGTGCGGTATTTTGGGTGATCGATTGATTGGGCCATTTTTCATAGACGGCAACCAAAATCAAGAACAATACCATCAACTTTTGACTGAAGTTGAACCAGTTTTAGACGATTTGCCTCTTACAGAGTTTAATCGACTTTATTTTCAATAAGATGGGTACACCGTATAATGCCGGGATAAATATTAACTAACCAAACGAAAAATTTGGTGAAAAGTGGCTTGGAACGTATGGTCCAATTCTGTGGCCTGCGAATTTGCCCGATTTTACACCACTGGACTTTTGGGTTTGGGGCTATGTTCAAGATCATTGAAGATGTATATATAACACATCCAGCTAGTGAAGAAATTCTAAGGCAGAGAATTATAAACTGTTGTCGAGAAGTATCTCCTAATTGTATATTAAATGCAACTTATGCAATAACGAGAAGATTTCAGTCAGTCAGTTTGAGCAACTTTTGTACATACGATTGTATTTTCTGGTACATATTTTGCATTATCCTAATAAAATATTTCATATTGTTTTCTACATTGTGTTCACTTTGTTTTTCACGCCACACTTGAATAACTATTTTAACATTTTATATTTTTTTTGTGTAACAAATTATCTATCAAAGCCAACTTGTTATGCATCTTTGGATTAAGAGAAATAATCACTACCTTAAAACAAATAAGAAAATATAAGTAACCATTTGAAGAAAAAAAAGTTGACTATCGCTGAAATGAAAGTTGATACCAAAAACAAAAATAAGGGCCCGTTGGTAGAACATGTAGAGCCGTTTAATCTTGTTTTTTTTTTTTTTTTGAAATCGACCAATAAACAAAGGAGTTGTCGCTAGCGGCGTTTTTTACGAGACACTCTGTATTTTTCCGAGAATTATAAACATATTATTGAGATTAATAAACATATATCTGAGATTTCTAACTATATCTCCGAGATTTCTAAATATATCTCCGAGATTTATAAATATATCTCCGAGACTTATAAAAATATTGCCAAGTTTTCTAAAATTACGTCCGATGTTTTAAAATTGTTGCCAGATTTTTAAGTTAAAATATTTTTTAATACTCTTAGAAAGAATAAAAAATAGAAACTATGTAGAATGAAAATGTAAGTTAACGGTGACAGAAAAAAAAAATGCGTGTACTGCTAAATAGGATCTTGCGACTTGGTCATTTGCGTTGTATAGTATAGGTTCAAATTCTATACTATTTAACTTGATGAGCCTAAAACTTCAAAACTTAATTATACAAGATCTGAAATAGTTATAAAATATCTATTTGCAGCAATGTTATTCCTTTGGCATGTCTCATGCCCAATCAAAAAGCAGTTGCAAAGGTGAAATTCGTTCTGTATAAATACGTGATTTACTACCTTTATTATTTTCAAATCATTATGTATGCGGTGTATAGAATAACGAATATTGCAATAGAATAATGGTAAACTGTCTCAATGGGAAAGGGGATTAAAAAGTAGTTGCAGTGTCTTAACTGTTTAATGCTGTATTTATTTTGAAGCCATGGCGGAGATAGTGAATTATATCGCCAGAACGTGCATCACTTTAATCGTTGTTTTAAATTAAAATAAACCATGCATATCGCAGCAGATTGCCAGTCAAGATAATTCTGGGCAGTAACAATAGTGAGTATTCTTGCCAGTATATCAAGACAGCACAAGAAATGAACGGAAGATATAAAGCGACCGTTTCAATTCCAAATGCAATATTTTCATTTCAATTTCTATAAATTGACCCTGTCGAAGTAAAATGTCCCGATTATCGACAAAATATTTTATTGAAGCGAGCAATGCCGCAGAAGAATTTCCATTTATGCATCAGCCGGGTGCACGCCATGCATTCATAAGAAATATTTAAATTTAATTTCGATCTTGGATGCGCCGTTACATTAAAATGGGATTCGGTGGATACAATTTGTCGGGCGGGTTTGAAAAAAATGACGGCAATTCCGTTGTCTAGACGTTTTTCTGCGCGTCCTCGCCGACGAGTTTATACACAAGGAGCGCTTATCTGGTCGATTAGGAACTTCCTGGAGAATCCCGGCGCGAAGTTGCGTGAGAGCGTTGCGTGAGGCCCCCATAAAGGACCTCACTAATCTTACTCGCACTTCTTACCTTATATATTTTAATATATCTGTAGTGGGGGGATGTCACCCATTACGTGGCGCTTTTCATAAATGTTTTCCCCGAGAAAATGGCCTCTTCATATTGTGGGATGCTTTATGGAAATTGCGATCGCACGTTGCGCGAGAAAGCCGGGAAAGTTCTTTAAAACGTTAACTGGATGTAATTACGCCATCCAAAACGGACGGCGAACAATTTAATTTTCTGCACCGCACATTTTTAATTATTACGTTCAGTTTCGTGTCGCTACACGATAATATATTACTATTTATTATATTTGCCCATAAAATATTTTAATTTATATGTTAATTTCGCACTAAATTGCATATTTTATGATCTATATACTCGGTAATAATGGAATATTGGGAATATTATGTAGTTTATAGTAATAAATTTAGATAATCTACTAATCTGTATATTAATTTTACAGTATATGCGGAGCGCTAGTTATCTGCGCGTTGTTACATTTTGCAACAACTCCGGGTTCCGTAATTTAAAACTGCTGACAAATATACATATACGCCATGCACACCAACAAAAGGTGGCAATTTAATTTTTATTGGCGATTCGATGTAATGCATATTTTTAAACCGTAACAGCGTCCAATCAAACGGTTGTAATTTCATATCGGAGAAGGTCGAATCATTTATTATTATTTGCATAATTGATAACTACAGATACTGCATGTAAGCTTATAATGTAAGACATATTAGCAGACGCAGATGCACAAATAAGAAAATTATTTGATCGATTAAATTGAGCACGGTGCACGCCGTGACGTAATAATATATTAGTTCAGTTGTGTTCTCGGGAAACAGCAGTTTCATTTATTTCATCCAATAGATTGTTTCAATTTATGTTATTATTGTGCCACGTGCGGATTTATTCGTGCAATAGTGCCTACTCGGTCTGTGGTGTACAGTACTCATATTTTAGCAACACCATTTAGATATTGAACGCATTTGGCGCATCAATAAAATATTCCATTTTTTTTTCTAGAGAAACGTTCGTATTACGTAACAGTACAGCGCACACAATGTAAAAAAAACAACATTGCTTGGGTGAAAAATCATTTTGGGAATGTAGTTTTATGAGAAAAAAATATTCCAATTGTTTATCGCTGATTGATATTTTTTAGCTGCGCGTCTGTGGTCGTTAATAATAATTCCCTGTGTTTTGGGATTCAAACTCGTTTTATGAAATATTCCGAAAGTTCGTACTTTTAATGTTATTTTATTGGCTGCGCTTCCATTATTAAAAAAAAAAAAACAGACCCAGAACCGTGGTATTCGAATAGCCGGTTGCTGAACCTAGATAATTGGTTTACTAGTATTTCAATATCTGGTTCTTCAAATTGTTATAGTAGTATTTACTACCAAACTACTACCCGGACTACTTACTGCTTTAAAGTGCTGATACCAAATTGTTAATATTTCAATTAATATTTGTTCTAAAAATAGCACAATTCGATCGTTGTTTGAGAACACCCTGTGTATTCTACTTGACTCCAAATATTCTGTATGCTTTGGCACATTGCTTGGGTACTTGCATACCCATATTCTTTCATTAATGTCTTATAATAATAATAATAATAATAATAATAATACGTTTATTCGTGCTAATACCTAAAAAGTGTGCACAAGTCAAATCAAAATACAAAATATAAAATATAGAATACGCCAAACTTGAAACTTAAGACATTAAAGACACAGAACAAAATACAAAAGCATACAAAACAGAGTTATAATAGATAAATATAATATTATATAATAAAACAAATTGTTATAAATGAAAAGAAAATATGTCACTCGCGGCGGGCGCATAAAAAGGTTCAACAAAATAAGGTTTTGTTCATTTTTTTCCACGTCCACGTTAAAATGTGAATAACTTGGCAACGTTGATCTGATCTCTGAAAACAAAAATGATTTGTGAAGCCCACAACAAGCAGATTCCAAAAATGAAAGAATATACAGGGTGGTCCATTTAAAAAAGAGACCAAATGTTGTGTCCCGGATTTATGGTACATTCTGTACACTCAAAAATAATTTCAAAAAGTAGGACATCAAGTGTTCAATAACTTCTAATCAGATTTTTCTCTCAATTTTTGTTAGTATACAACAGCGTTCTTCTACCTGTGTTCCGCGGAACCCTTGGGTTCCGCGAAGTTTCTCAAGGGTTCCGCAAACAATTACCATGGAACTGTAAAAATTCTAAAGAACCGCATAGTGCAGAATCTGGATTTGGATTTTGTGAATTAAAAGATGAAATAAGAATTTTGTTAAGCGAACATGCATTTGAATTATCTTAGAAATTAAATGATATAGATTGGATAATGAAAATATCATATCTCGCAGATATATTTACCTATTTTCTCTCTTTCCAAGCAAAAAATATGAATATCTTCGAAGTACAAAATAAACTTAATGCTACTATTCTCAAATAAAAAAAAATGGTCAGATTGCATTTTAAAGGAAAATACTGAGTTTTTTTTTACTAATTTACATGAAATTATGATAACTAATAACGTTAAAATGAATAAAAATTTACAAGGTAATATACTGCAGCACTTGTTAGATTTACAACAATCGTTTCAGGAGTATTTTGTTTTTGAAAAATAAAACCTGAATTGGATTCATAGCCGTTTTGAAAAAGCTTGTAATAATTATCAGTTGTCAGTTAAAGAACGAAAGAAATTATCGATATATCGACTGACTCTCAGTAAGAAATGGAATTTAACAAAGTTGATATTATGCATTATTTGCTTCAAATTTTGCATGAATATCCCGAGGTTGCTAAAAGAGCTGCAAAGCAATTGATGTCCTTGGTCTCAACTTATGTCTGCGAGAGATCATTTTCTTTGTACAGTGCAACAAAATCCAAATGCAGAAGATGTCATGTGCTTACAAATTTCTCACATTATTCCAGACATAAATATAGTCATTACTGTGATTTAATTTAATATTTATTTTTTATTTTATATATAAAGTAACAATACATTAGGCAGGCACACACGTAGGGGATTTTCAAGCGATCTGTCCCGCCGTCCGCATCTGTCATCCCTGTCACGCCGGTCTGTCTCAAATCTGCGTGACAAGGATGTCAGATGCGGACGGCGCACAGTGTGTCATTTTCACAATCTAGCGGTACTTTATTATTCGGTTGGATTTTTGTAACAGTTTCTGTTTTTTACATACATACTTACATTAATATATACATATTATAAGCTATACAAGTGATATTTAGAATGGTGTATATTAAAAAGTATATTTTTTGTAACAAAACTAATTAAATTTATGAAATATTATTTTGATCAGTTTCTATACAATTGTGTAAGGTATTAGTTCGAACAAGACTTATCTCTGTGGGATATCTATGGGCTGGTAATTATAACCAGACCTATAAAATTTGCATAATCTAGGATTATAAAGATATTATCGTAATTTAGGATAATAGAATTTTTTTTAGAAGTTCGTACAATAGAATATGATTTATTGTGGTCAGTAACAATTGTGAACACAAACTGTATAAATGTATAAATATTATAAATGTTATTGTTATTAAAAAAATATATCTCAACAACAAAAATTAATGAATATAAAAAAACAGATCAATCACTCTCGATGTCACTATCGTCACTATCAGAACGATTAATAGCGCACTTGAACAACTGTAGAGTGCCACTGCAAAATTTTTCAGATTTTTTTTTCCTGATTTGAGTCCTGGTTTGAAAATTAGAAATGCCCGGATCCGATGAAAGTAAAAATCTGTTCATTATGTCGCGATTAGTGTCTTTTCTTGAGCTCTTTCTACTAAAATGTTCACGAAACCGTCTATAGTCCTTATTTCTGGCCTCTTGTGCCTCTTCGGACAATTGTCCAATAGGTAAGATGCAATCTTGAATCATTTCCTTCCCGTGAACGAGAATTTTGTGTATGCTCGCTGGCATGTAGAACAACGCATAATTTTCGAATAATATATTTTTTGTTTCTTGCGCATATTCATCGAATTTTCCGCAGTCAATTTCAAAACCACTAGATAAATCTTCTAAAATTACCTTAAAGTGATAAATTAAATTAAGATGAACTTTTGTAATATCAGCCGTTTTTTCACAATTTTTAAAACATCTATCTGTTTCGGCATGTCTACGATTAAGCCCATTTCATTTCGAAATCTTTCTTGTATTTGTTTTTTTATGACAGCTACTGAAGATTTCTCCTCGGTGCTTCTAGCTTGCCACTTTTTAATTTCTAAGTTATACGCCAAATGCAATATAAATTCAAATGACCTAATCCATGAATGTAAGGGTGAAATGCCAAATGCATACATTTCTTTTAAATGCACTATTTTACTACATTTAGTCGCATCATTCATTTGTTTAGGTGACGCACCACATATATAGCTTACTTGCGATGAACAATATTGCGAGAGTGCACTGCAAATTTTGACGTCCACCATGGTCAGCATCAATTTAGGTATGTGAAACTTTTAACACTGTGTCATTCACACATATTATTGATAGTTTTATATTGTCGATTTTGTTCTGCATTTTCTTGGTTTCCAATTGTATAAGCTCTTTTGTCTCCTTTCGATACATAAAAGATATCACACGGCAATATCGGGTGGATGACGGTCTTTTGTTCTGCCAAATCAGATGTTTTGTTCCATTAGTGTTTAACACTAATTGAAGCGGTACACAAGAAATTGTGTATAAGTTTTCATCTCCATCAGCACCTTTAAGCTTTTGTTTATATCTGGCCTGAGCAGAACTACCATCACATCCCCATTTAGTTATTAACATTAAGGAATAATTATCCAAATTATCACAAAATTGTCTTTACACTTCACTTTGCACAATTGCAATTCTTTTAGCTGTGATGTCTAATAAGTCTTGTAAATTCATTTCAGCTGAACACTCTGTAATAGTTAATGCGCTTTCTGGTAGATAACATTTATTTTTTTCCAATTTAATTAAATTGTAAGATGGATACACTGAATGTTCTAATACTTTTACTGGGCTCCTTATTAATTTGTACTGGTGTGTACTTTATTTTGCATTAATGATAAGAGCCAATGATTCCTCCGGACTCATCTGTCGCTTTTCCTCAGAAAAAATATGTCTACATTGTTTGATCTTCGTGGCTCTTTTAGGTGACGCAGCCGCCAATTCCTTAATGATATCAGCTGCATCTCTTTTTCCAGATGCTCTCCCTGATAAAATTCCGCAGCCATTGCGACTTCACAAGGAGATTTTTCTTTAAGCAACTTCTTCACTTTCCTCTTCTGTGCCATAGGGGAACAGTACTCGAAGGCCATCTCTGGACGTCCTGCAGATTTTGTAGAAGAATTGCCTGCAGAGCTGGACGATGGAATAATATTCCGAAAATCTATCGGCAAAGTGATTTCTGCCTCAAGCCAGTTTGAATTATTTTTTAAATATTTTTTAAGATGCCCAAACGACTCGTTCCATTTGTTCCTAAATTTCTACACAATGAACAAATATATGTTTCCAATGTACGCATTGTTGGTTTGTCACACTCTACAACATTGCACCAATCCATTACATGACTAGTTATTTTCTTAACATAGTCTTCTTTTTTCGAATTATGCCAAATATAGAAAGTCATTTTGCGGGTGATGATGCACCTACCTATATAAAGAAAAAAAAAAGAAAAATAGTTGGCGCACACCTCCGCACCTGAATTTTAGCTAGCTTATTGCGCAAATGTATAAACTTTCGAAATATGATAAAATAAAACTCGATACACGCGGATACATTTTTAAAAACCTACCCAAAGTTGAAATTTACTCTTAAAATCAACGCTATAAAAAAGTACAAATAAAACTTGTTGTGTATTGAATTTCTTACCTGCATTTGCGGAATCCATTAGAACAAAGTACAAAGGAACTGCTAGATAACTTAAATAAGTTCGCTAGGTGTACAAACAAACACAGCATTAGTTAGAAATATAACTAAATAAACGTCATGATGACAGGTACTTGAATACTGCAACTTTCGCGCGCTCCCAGCCGTAGTACGTTACTTTAATTTTATAATTTTATGGGGTTTACATAGCATTAGGGTCTTAGTTACCTGTTTATGGCAATATTTTGTAATTTATGTAAAGTAAGATTTTTGAATAAAGTACCGCCAGATTCGGCAAATGGAACACTGTGCGGCGGGACAGATCGCTTGAAAATCCCTTTCGTGTGTGCCTGCCTATTAGTATCTGTTACTTTATTGTTATATTACTTCTAAGTTAATTAAAATAACAGGCCAGGCCTGGAGTTAATATTATTTTGTATTTTGAATTTAAATTCGTTCGTAAATGTGTTACTAATTCTAGGTTTTGTTATAAAAAATAGCTTTTGCTCCAGTGTTATAAAGTGTGAAGGGCGCGAAGCAAAACCAGGCAGCTTACTCAGTAATGTGATTTTCTTTTCAGTAATTATTTTGTTTAGAATTGTTTAATAAAGAATACAGGCAAATTTATTTAAATTTACAATAATAATTATATAATTCTAATTTATGTATTAGTATTTGTTACTATAATGTTATATTACACATAAGTAAGTGTTAAATATTTTATTGTAACATTTGAAAATTTTACAGTAAGGCAGAATTGCATCAGTATCAGTAACAGATTTTTTTATAAAAATGTAATCTTTGACATTTCAATAGAATTAAATTATTGGCAGTTTACCATTGTAATTTTGATAGTAATAATTATAATATTTACAGCAATGATTGCTATTTAGACAGTAACAATTACTATTTTGACAGTAACAACTGATATTTTGACAGTAATACGTGCAGCTTTGATATTATAATTTAAATTTTGTTGTAATGACAGAACAGCATCAGTAACAGTAACAGAAATTTTATTAAAAACGAAATCTTTGACATTTTAATAGAATTAAAGTATTGCAGTATTGTGATATTGATAGTAATAATTGTAATTTTGACAGCAATAATTGTTATTTTTACAGTAACAATTGCTATTTTGACAGTAATACGTACAGCTTTGGGGTTATAATGGACATTATGTCATTAAAAATTGAAAATAGTCGACATTTTAAGAGAAACTAATAACTAAAACTAGTAAATAACATAAGTAAATGTTAAATATTTTATTGTAACATTTGAAAATTTTACAGTAAGTAAGAATTGCATCAGTATGAGTAACAGATTTTTTTATAACAATGTAGTCTTTGACATTTCAATAGAATTAAATTATTGGCGGTTTTCCATTGTAATTTTGATAGTAATAATTATAATTTTTACAGCAATAATTGCTATTTAGACAGTAACAATTGCTATTTTGACAGTAACAATTGCTATTTTGACAGTAATACGTGCAGCTTTGATATTATAATTTAAATCTTGTTGTAATGACAGAACAGCATCAGCAACAGTAACATACATTTTATTAAAAACGTAAACTTTGACATTTTAATAGAATTAAAGTATTGGCAGTATGTCATTGTAATATTGATAGTAATAATTGTAATTTTGACAACAATAATTGTTATTTTTACAGTAACAATTGCTATTTTGACAGTAACACGTACAGCTTTGAGGTTATAATGGACATTATGTCATTAAAAATTGAATATAGTCGAAATTTTAAGAGAAACTAATAACTGAAACTTTACCAAAAATTAAAATTTGCCAGTAATCTTTAAATTTGCAATGAATAGTTTGACGAGTAACTAATGCAAATTTGAAAGAAGTAATTTAATTGTTTACAGTAATTCTTGAATAGGGATTAGGCCAATAATTGCTATTTTGACAGTTATACGTGTACATTTGATGGCAACAATTGAAATTTTATCATTAAACATTGAAAATTGGTTTTGAAATTTAAGAAGAAATAACTCAAACTTCATCGAAAATTTAAATTTGGCTGTAATCTTTGATCTTTGCAATTAAAACTTTGAAGAGTAAGAATTTAAATTTTAACAGAAATAATTTAATTGTTTACAATAATCCTTGAATAAGGATAACGACAATAATTGCTATTTTGACAGTAACAATTGCTATTGTGATAATAATAAATGTAGCTTTGAGGTTATAATTGAAATTTTATCTTTAAAATTTCTTTTCTTTTAAATTTTAAAAGTATTAACTCAAATTTTATTAAAAATTACAATTTACCAATACTCTTTGAATTTGCAAGTAATGCTTCGACGAGTAAGCATCTACCCTGACAAAAACTGATCAAAAATATTTAAATAATGAAAAAAATCATGATTTATTTGATTTTTTTATATGATTTGATCATTGATTTTTGATTAAAAAATAAACATTTATTCCAACCCTGCTTTCAATGCTTTAATTCTATCGAAATGTTGACGATAATGTTTGAAATTTGAACAGGATTAACTGAAATGATACAAAAAATTATCATTGTAATTTAAACAGTAATCATTCCAATTTTGGCAGTAATCAGCAATTTTGGCAGTAGTCACTAGAATTTTGGCAGTAATATTTACAATTTTGACAGTAATAAGTGTAGCTTTGACAGTAATAATTGAAATTTTGACCATAAAACTTGAATATAGTCTTTGACATTTTAAGTAATAACTCAAATTTTACTAAAAATTAAAATTAGGCATTTTTGAACTTATAATTAAATATTTATAGATTAATCATTGCAATTTTGACAGAAATAATTTAATTGTCTACAGTCATCATTAAATCAACAAGAATTGAAAAGAATACAGAAATAATCAGACATTTTACTGGACTCTGATGATGTTTTTTTTTTTAATAGAGCAAAATAAAATAAATAAGTAATAAAATAAAATAATAATAAATATTTACCAGTAAGTACTGTTATAAATATAATAATATAACAACTTTAAATATATAACTGGTATTTTATGGATAAAACCTTAAACTTAATAAGTATTTATTTTAATTGCGAGGGTTCCTTTAGAAATACCACAAGTCAGATGGGTTCCGAAGGCAATGAAAGGTTGAAGAACCCTGATGTACAGCAATTGTTCGAGCAAGGATAGGTGGACCTCCTATATATGTTTCATTATACTTACAGGAAAGGAAATTTAATTGAAAATTAAATGTAATTTAAAAGTTTATATTTGTAGTACCTAAATTTCACGATAAGAGAAGTAATTTCTAGAATTTCATTAGAAAAAATCATTAATAATCTTGTTTATCATTTTTATAGGAAATCAAATTTCATAGGTCGGCCCCCTGAAGAAATTATGTATGCATGGTGTGTATACATTGGCGAAAGAACTACACATGGTAATGTTGGTCATAGAATTCGACAATTTTAACACCAAAACGCGAAATGTTATTTCCAAAATAAATTATTAGAAATGCCCCAGCATCACTAGACTGTATACTAGAATTAATGGTATGAAGAAACTTTGAAAATTATTTTACAAGAATTCGAAATCCAAAAATAATGTTTGTAAGACAATTAATGTATGTAATGTAAAGTATGTAATCATTTTTCAAAAATTCGAAATTCAAAAATAATGTACCTATGTGCGAAATGTATGTGCTTGTGCAAAGATTGCAAAATATGTATTAAAAGTTCTTTAAAACCACAACATTTTATAATGATAAATATATATTTGGAAGTGGCGAAAAGTGGCATGTGCAAAGATTGCAAAATATGTATTAAATTTTTTTTTAAACCACAACATTTTATAATGATACATATGTATTTGGAAGTGACTAAATATTATTTCCAAACTAAACAATAATAATAATAATAATAATAATAATAATATATATTTCTCTCGGATGATGTACATAGAAACAGATACATGTGGGAGACATCAGCAATACAGATAAATATAAGTATAAATATAACATACTTAGCCTATAGATAAAAAAAATCTATTAGAAATGCCTCAACAACTTGATTTTATATAGAACCTAATAATTTCGAGAAACGTTGAAAATCAAATTGAATTAAATCATTTAACAAACATTCGAAATCCTTAAATAATGTCTAGGCAGTTAAAACATCAATACATTTAATAACGTAATTGAACATTTAGTCTTGTTGTTGGTTGTATTAAGTGGTAGAGCAAAAGTGTTGAAAACTTTTTTTCGAATATAAACGAAGTCGCAATTTTCAGTTTTTTGCAATATTTTGAAAATCTGTTCAGATTATTGATCAGCATAATAATACGCAACATAGCCCCGATTTTAACCCAATTCGTATATCTTGAGATAACCAAGATGATAACCTATACCTTCTTACACTCGAAAAACAGCCTACATACAATTTTTTTTGAAAATTTCTGGCCCAAACTTTTACGCATTCTGAATAACCGCTAATTTTTGCAAACCTCGCAATTCTCATAGAAAATTAACACTCCAGCGTATATTCATGTTAAATGATTACTTTATAAAGCCCAGCGTGTGATATCTGAGCGTGCTAAAAATTACACAGTTGATCAAGCAAAAATTTACGAGATAAAATTTTCGATATAAGCTACTTATCACCTTATTCAATTACCGTTGATTGATCCTACGTATAATATTCGACGAGCTGCGGCCTAATCGAATTTTTATTTAAAACACTAAAACACTGAATTAACTTGGAAATAAATTATACAATAGTTATTTATGTTACAAGTACGCTAAATAGGTGTTTATGGACGCGGCCGGAAGATTAAATGGCGAGGCGTTAGCCGAGCCATTTAACCGGCCAAGTCCATAAAGACCATTTAGCGTACGTGTAACATACAACTTTTTTTTTAATTTGTACACATATTGATTTGAAAATAATATTGAAATATGTTATTTCCAACCATAACAACAGTGTTGTTGTTGACAAATTAAATTTGACAAAATGTCAGATATCGAAGATAATATCGAAGAAGATTATGATTTGCCACCAGAAGTTATCGAGCAAGCTGCACAAGCACAAAGTCGATTGATGCCCGTGAAGTCGGCTGCCATTTACGAAAAAACGTATAAGTTGTTTTGCGATTGGCGCAACAAAATGTCTGTTCGAAAAACTTCGGAACAAGTCCTTATGGCTTACTTAAATGAGAAATCGAAACAAGTCAAACCATCTAGTCTTTGGTCATATTTTTCAATGTTGAAGAAAGTGCTAAAAGTAAAGGAAAAAGTGGATATTAGTAAGTAAGTTCTAATATTGCTATGTATAAATTCAATACTAGATTTGTATAAATTGTTAGATATGCTAGTGCTCAAGAATTTTTGAAAAATATTTCCCGAGGTTACCGACCTAAAAAGTCAAAGGTATTATCTAAAGAAAATGTCATGGCATTTTTGAAAGAGGCTGATGATTTCCATTTTTTATTTGCAAAGGTAGGTAAACTGTATTTCTGCTAGACAAACTGATGTACCTATATCAAATCTTCTCAGCTTGTGGTTCTTTTTGGAGTTTTTGGTGCTTGTCGTCGCCAAGAACTTGTCAATTTGACGGTAAACGATGTGAAAGAGAATGGCTCATTTTTACGGGTGTTTCTTGGAGCGACAAAAACCGACAAAACAAGATCTTTCGTAATTACGAATGATGCTGATGGATTCAACGGTTATATGCTTTACAAAAAGTATTTGTCATTGCGGCCAGGTCATGTTAAAACTACAAGGTTATTTTTAACTTATCGCGGAGGAAAATGTACTGTACAGCCAGCTGGAATACACACAATAGCAAATATTCCCCAAAAAGTTGCCGAATATTTAAAACTTCCGGATTTTAAATTATACACCGGACACTGTTTTCGGAGAACATCGGCCACTTTGTTGGTAGAAGGTGGAGGTGATGTATTTGCGTTAAAAAGTCTTGGTGGATGGCGCTCAACGAGTGTAGCGGAAGGATATATTGAGGAATCGGAGTACCAGAAAATGGAAATTGCAAAGAAAATTACAAATTCGGCGAATAAAACTGCTGATGACATTCCATCTACATCATCTGGAATCGTCTCTAATAGCAATGAACAAACGATTATGAATGATATATGTGACGACGGAAGAATTACGCTTAGTGGACACTTTAATAAATGTACGTTTAATTTCAGTATTGTAAAGAAAGATAAATAATTTGTATGTGTTTAGATTATTATTATTAACTAAATAATAATTAATTCGCAATCTCGTTCTTCTAGTTATATCGTCCTCTCGTATCTCATTCTCTCTATCTCGTTAAACAGAAAAGTCCGCTGTGGCGGTTTTTAATGTCCGTTGCTATAAAACAAAAAATTTAACGTCCGTTGCTATAAAATATTGTAGCATTGCACATAAACGGTTGTTTAGATTGTTTGTTATAACGACGTTAATGACGTCTTTATGAATACAAATTAAAAAAAATTAATAAAATCTACTCACTGATATTATATTATTACTATTAATTAACTAGTAAATAAATAATGACAAATTTTATTAAATCTACTTACAATATTAAGTATATTATTACTATTAATTAACTAGGATATAAATAGTGACAAATTTCATAAATCTACTTACAGATATTATATTATTGTTATTGTAAGCTAGAGAAAATATAGATAAATTTTATCCAACCTTGTTGGATAATGTTGAAATGTTGAAATGTTGAATAATAATACCTGTATGATTATTAAGTTTAAGGTTTTATCCATAACTAGAAGTTATATATTGTGATGTTATTTGTTAGCGCAGATTTTTTAATTTAGATAGAAATTAATTAGGAATTTATTAATCGTTAAATATTATTATTAGAATAGGATTAGATATAATTAGACAGTCAGATAGTTTAATAATCAATTAGATATTGTTTTTAGCTAATATTATCAGTTAAGTGGGCACAGTTAATAATAATAAATGTAAAGGAGTCAGGAGGTAAGAGTAAAGGAGTAACAATAAAAATGTAGGTTGTCATTTCAAAAAACATTAATGACGTCATAACTTAAAAAAAAATCTGAAAAAAATATATTCATATGCGCAGTAATTTATATCGCTATCTCCCTTTTAGATTTTTTCTCTCTCATACACATTAACGGAGTTGCCGAATTTATCCGCTACTTAATTTCCACACTGTATAGTATTTATTGTCAATAAAGAGTAATAAATAATATAGAATAATATACGAGTTTACTAGGATTCTTAAATCTGCTCGAATAAACGACGCGGATTAACTATTTAAACTAAAGCCCACACTTCGTGTGTGTATATATTATTATTATAACTGTAATCAATTTTAATAATATATGGCCGAACCATGCCGTAATTACGAATATATTGTTGTGCATAATGTATGTAGAGTACAAATAACGCAAGTTTAGAATTCAGTGCGGGTAATATTTAGGTGCGCTACAGATAAGGGCTATTTACAATCACATGCCGAGTTTGATCCGTATTGATTTATACTTTGCCTTCAATATATACATATAATTCGGTAAGTTATTAGCGATACCCCTGCAACAATGTGGCAATACATAAACTCCAATAATAATTTCAAATATATATATTTTGTCGCGCGAGTTTATGCTAATTTGCGCAGTTATTACTATTTCGTATTAAATTACCAAGTTTGATGCCATTGATTGGCCTCAGTGGCATTGTGTTCGCAGCGGAAAATACCGCATTCACGTATAATTGTGATGCAGGACTTATATCAATAATGCGTTTCATTACTTACGTATTTCCATACGTTTATTATTAATTTTCACCAAATATGATATTGTTTTCATTCATAAGAAAATTATAATGCAACAATATTTAAACGAGTTCATTGTATTGGGTATCAAGAGGTCAATAAATTGAAAAAAAATATATTTTATTTATTTATTTATTCGCA
Organism: Othius punctulatus; assembly: GCA_951805005.1. Classification (NCBI taxonomy): domain Eukaryota; kingdom Metazoa; phylum Arthropoda; class Insecta; order Coleoptera; family Staphylinidae; genus Othius; species Othius punctulatus. The sequence continues at coordinate 33,180,854 of OX638138.1, read as the reverse complement.
CGTTATTACGTAAACAACCGTTATTTTTGCAATCACATAAAATTAAAATTCAATAAAACAAAAAACCAGTATCTGTTAATATGGTAATTGCGCTTATGGCAAGAGGAGGGAATACGTGTGTGCTTAAAAATAGTTACGGCGGTCGTTTAAATAAATACACGTTTTGTATAAATAATTAGTTATCGGATTTTTCGTATGTAATTGAATTGCGCGGAATTTGCATATTCCAAGATATTTCATGGCCTGTATTGCGGTATGAATTATTGAGCGGCGTATAGTTGTCATTTAAAATGTAGGAAGAAAAAGAATTGTTTAATATTGCAACCAACACGCGATATGCATCAATTTCAATTCTCAAATCAAATAAATAATACACCGATTCGTTTCTATCTAGTTGTATTTGCTCAAATATTTATCTCGAAGACATCGCGGTGGAAATACTTTTTAATTAAATTTATATTCCCATGAATAATAAAATAGACCTTGTCAAGATTTCATACTTGATAAGGCAGTTTAATATTGTATACTATTACGCGTTGATACGTGGCGTACAGTTTTTCATCATTTCTATTTGCCTGAAATATGTAATAGTCATTGCGGTTATTAAATCATGCTAATAAATAATTAATCATCCGCTAGGTATAGTTTCTCCCGTCGGTTATTGCGCGGATAATTTATTCAAGTAAACTTCATAAGATAACATTACAGACGAAATAATAAACGAAGTAAAGTAATTATATAAGTACATTAATAATGCAAGTTATGTACACGAGTCCCGATGTGCACCAGGCTCCCGTGAATATCAACTTACAGACGGAAATCTTTCCATTGCCGAATGCGCATTTCAATAATATCTTGATAATAATTCGTGTCCCAACAAGATACACGTTTAATAAATCTAATTCTGACATGCACACAGCGCATTTATTATTTATCAATGCTCTAGTCGGACAATTGCAGTTGACAAACACCGATACGGCTATTATTTGAATATAACATCATGATCCACCTATTGGCTGCATTATTAATTAATACAAAATACACAACGTACATGTTTGTGCCGCATAATTGCAACTAAATTTGTGGCACTTTCATAAATTAACTGATATTGATATTGGTTAATATTTTGTTTAAATTTGCACACATAAATTGCTTTTATTGGGCCATTATAGATTCCTTCGTGTTTTAAAATCATATTTATGTGTATTATTTTAATCTCGCGTTTAGTATATTTAGATCCTCGATTGAATCGATTGAATTATAACGTACAGCAAACTGCATCACTGTACAAATATTCGCGTTCCGCTTTGAAACCTCGAAGCGATACAATGTATTTAGCAACAACCAAACATTAAATACTTTTGGTGCGTACGATTTAGACATTTTCTATTTTTTTCTTAAATTTCGACGTATTGCACCAATTTTTCGTATTTTTCAACAAACTAATTTTTTTTCAATACATTATTTACAGAAAGAACAATCTTTTAAATACTTTTGGTGCCTACGATTGAAACGTTTTGTATTTTTTTTTCTTAAATTTCGACGTATTGCACAAACTTTTGGCAATTTTCAACCAACTCATTTTTTTTCCATAAAATATTTCCATATTTTCCATAAATATTTAGAGAAAGAACAATCTTTATTTGATATATAAAGACCCTCTTTCTGACTTAATTATTTCGATTTTCATAATATTAACAGAATATTAATGAAGCACAATTTAGAAATTTTTATATTTCTAATTTAAGTAGCTAACGCATCGATACTTAAATTGCACACATTTTTACAATTTTTAACAAACTTATTTTTTGTTTTTATAAACTATGCGAAGGCATCGATACTTAAATTGCACACATTTTTACAATTTATAACAAACTTATTTTTTGTTTTTATAAACTATTAACGGATTTTAAGAATATTATAATAACGTTATTAAGTGTATTTAGAAACTTTGTAGATTTTTCGCAATTTTTGGTGTATTTTTGTCAAAATTGACGTTTGACAATTGATGACAATTGAATTGATTAAGATATTTCTTAAATTTCGTTGCCTTCGCTACTTAAATTGCACATATTTTTGCAATTTTTACCAAACTTATTTTTTTGTTTTTATAAACTATTTACGGATTTTAAGAATATTATAATCACGTTATTAAGTGTATTTAGAAACTTTGTAGTTTTTTCGCAAATTTTGGTGTATTTTTGTCACAATTGATATTTGACAATTGATGACAATTGAATTGATAATATTTCTTAAATTTCGTTACCTTCGCTACATAAATTGCACACATTTTTTCAATTTTTAACAAACTTATTTTTTGTTTTTATAAACTATGCAGAGGCATCGATACTTAAATTGCACACATTTTTGCAATCTTTAACAAACTTATTTTTTTGTTTTTATAAACTATTTACGGATTTTAAGAATATTATAATAAGGTTATTAAGTGTATTTAGAAAGTTTGTAGATTTTTCGGAAATTTTGGTGTAGTTTTGTCTAAATTGATATTTGACAATTGATGACAATTGAATTGATAATATTTCTTAAATTTCGATGCCTTCGCTACATAAATTGCACACATTTTTGCAATTTTTACCAAACTTTTTTTTTTTTGTTTTTATAAACTATTTGCGGATTTTAAGAATATTGTTATAACGTTATTTAGTGTATTCAGAAACTTTTTAGATTTTTGGCAATTTTTCGTTGTGTCAAAATTGATATTTGATAATTGATGACAATGGAATTGATAATATTTCTTAAATTTCGTTGCCTTCGCTACATAAAATGCACACATTTTTGCAATTTTTAACAAACTTATTGTTTTGTTTTTAAACTATTTGCGGATTTTAAGAATATCATAATAACGCTATTAAGTGTAGAGTCTTTGTAGATTTGTCGCAAATTTTGGTGCATGTTTGTCAAAATTGCACAATTTCTTAGAGTTTCACCAGTTTTTGATGTGATCTGCACTTGATGGGCACTAGGTGAAACAAAACTTAAAAATTTTGGTAGATACAATTAAGAAATTTTGCAGGTTAAATAAACGATAGTAATAGTAGTAATAGTAATAGTTTATTGGTGCACTAACAGTAATATAACACAAGTGAGATATATTTATTATTAAAATTGCACACATTTTGCAATTTTTAACAAACTTATTTTATGTATTTATAAACTATGTACGGATTTAAAAAATATTATAATAACGTTATTAAGTGTATTTGAAAACTTCGTAGATTTTTCGTAAATTTTTGTGTATTTTTGTCAAAATTAATATTTGACAATTGATGACAATTACATTGACGATATTTCATAAATTTCGTTGCCTTCGCTACCTTAATTGCACACATTTTTGCAATTTTTAACAAACTTATTTTTTGTTTTTATAAACTATGCGAAGGCATCGATACTTTACATGCACACATTTTTGTAATTTTTAACAAACTTATTTTTTGTATTTATAAACTATGTGCCGATTTAAAAAATATTATAATAACGTTATTAAGTGTATTTAGAAACTTTGTAGATTTTTCGCAAATGTTGGTGTATTTTTGTCAAAATTAATATTTGACAATTGATGACAATTGAATTGATGATATTTCTTAAATTTCGCTGCCTTCGCTACTTAAATTGCACACATTTTTGCAATTTTTCACCAACTTATTGTTTGTTTTTATAAACTATGCGAAGGCATCGATACTTAACATGCACACATTTTTGTAATTTTTAACAAACTTATTTTTTGTTGTTATAAACTATGTGCGGATTTTAAAAATATCATAATAACGTTATTAAGTGTAGTCTTTGTAGATTTTTCGCAAATTTTGGTGTATTTTTGTCAAAATTGATATGACAATTGAATTGATAATATTTCTTAAATTTCGTTGCCTTCGCTACATATATTGCACACATTTTTGCAATTTTTAACAAACTTATTTTTTTGTTTTTATAAACTATTTACGGATTTTAAGAATATCATAATAACTTTATTAAGTCTTTGTAGATTTTTCGCAAATTTTGGTGTATTTTTATCAAAATTGCACAATTTCTTAGAGTTTGGTGAAACAAAAGTTCAAAATTTTGGTAGATACAATTAAGAAATTTTGCAGGTTAAATAAACGATAGTAATCATAGTAATAGTAATAGTTTATTGGTGCATCAATAACAGTGATGTAACACAAGTCAGATACATTTATTATTAAAATTGCACACATTTTTGAAGTTTTAACAAACCTGAATAGTTTCAGATTTTCATAATATTATAATAATCAGGCCGAAAGACGAAAGTCGATAACCCATTCCATATATCATATTATCATATCATATATCAATATCGTAAACATTTTTATCATAATTATGTATGTTATACACTCAGATGCAAAAAAAAACCGGGTCATTGGGTCGTTGTTTGCAAAATACCCATTTTTTTAAATTTTGATGTTGGTATAGTCCTTAGAATGAAAGTTTTAGTATTTTACAATCAAAGAGACCATCAGGATGTAGAAAAAAACAACATATGATACTTATCAGTTTATTTAATAAGCGAAAATAACATTTAAAGCTATGCGTTCTTCACTACCTATTACTCATTCGGCGTTATGCATAGAGGATAAAGGTGGCTACGGGGTTTTGATTTGTTTATTTTCGATTAACTGTCATTTTCATTTATTATTCTCTTTTAAGTTTATTTTGCAGAAATGCATTTTTTTTTCGTGTATACGTACATTATCGTTTCCGCTTATTAATGTTCATTAAATAAATAATAAGTACCATATGTTGCTTCTTTTTACATCTTGACGGTCTCTTTGATTGTAAAACACTAAAAAAAATATTCTAAGGACTATACTAACATCAAAATTTAAAAAAAATATGGTTCTTTTGCAAACTATAACCCAATGACCCGGTTTCTTTGCATCTGAGTGTATATACCGGGCTTTTTTTTCGTTTTAACACATATGATTGACAATGTATAACTGGTTGCCTGCATCTACCCGTAAGGAATTTCCTATGTGAAATTCTAAAAAAAAAAAATCAACTCATTAACGGCGTCGGTGCAAGCAACCTGTCAATTTTGGCATATGTTACACAGAGAGGTTAGGTTTTTATTCAAGGCATGTTATGTAAATTGTGCATATGGAATATATGTTCAAACTACAACAATATTACTATACCGCGCGTTTTTTTTATTTCTGAACATAGGCCATGTTCAGTTTTATAACGACAGTATCAATTGCAACCAGTTATGCAACCAACATTACTTGCGCCTGCAACTCGATCATTTAAAATGTCAAAACTGTTGACAGAAAATGTATTCAACGCAAGAATTATCCTGAGACACCAATCCCATCATTCCTGTTCAAATAGGAATCATCAACTATTAATCCCGAAATAGTAACTCATTTGTGAAAGAACCCAATTTCTTTCTTGCGTTGAATACATTTTCTGTCAATAGTTTTGACATTTCAAATGATCAAGTTACAAGTGCATGTAATTTTGGTTGCATGCAATTGTTATGCAACCAAAATTACATGCACGTGTAACTTGATCATTGAAATGTCAAAACTATTGATAGAAAATTTATTCAACGCAAGAAAGTGTTTAAATAGGGCACTTTCACAAATGTGTTACTATTTCGGGATTAACAGTTGATGATTCCTATTTGAACAGGAATGATGGGATTGGTGTCTCAGGATAATTCTTGCGTTGAATACATTTTCTGTCAACAGTTTTGACATTTTAAATAATCGAGTTGCAGGCGCAAGTAATGTTGGTTGCACAACTGGTTGCAATTGATACTGTCGTTTAAAAACTGAACATAGGCCTATGTTCAGAAATAAAAAAAACGCGCGGTATAGTACAATTTAATAGTTTTATAGATTTTTCTTAATTTTCGGTGTATTATTATTAAAATTGCACATTTTTTGAAGATAAGTCGACGAATTTTGAATTTCATAGCTACTAGATTTATATAAATACGTAAAATATACAATGAGTCGTTCGCCACTGAGTAGAACTTGTTTAATAAATTTTATCGGTGAAAATTGAACACATTTGATTTTAATAAATCTGGAGATTTTTCTATTTTGTAACCATTGTCAAGATTTAAAGCTGATTCATAGATTTCTTACGCGGCGCAACGCAATGCTGTCGCTATAGGCATTTTTAACGCGCATTGATAATCCCCTTAGCGATAGTATTGCCATAGCGTTGCGTTGCGTTGCGTTGCGTTGCTTAAGAAATATATGAATCAGCCTTAGCTTAATTTAAATTCAACTATTGTATTTTAGTATACAAATGTCAAGTCTTTTGCAGGATTTTTATCCATTATTCGAGTATTTGTTCTAGAATTTATAACAACATGGAATTTCGTGCATTTATTATAAGAATAACATATTTTTTTAATTTTTTAATATTTTTAATAATGTTTATACTTTTAATATCATTTAACTTAAATTTTGCCTTCAACTGTTTACAGCTTTTCAAGACAAATTTGAGTATTTTAATGCTTCTGTTATATAATTTTGTAGACATTTCTCAATTTCATGTTAAATATTTAAAAGAAAACAGAATTTCAGTGCATTTAGCATCAAAATTGCACAGATTTTTAGTCTCTTTAAAAACTTGCATTTTCCCTGACGGATTTACAGATTTCCAAGTTAATTTTGGGTATTTTAATGCCGTCATTATATAGGGTGATCCTTTAATATTGCGAAAAACTTTAAGAAACGATTCCTTGTCAAGAAATAAGAGGGGTCTTTATATAAAGTAGGTTGACATAAGTCAAATTTGACATATTACTTAATAAAATTGTTTTGCCTTAAAATGTATAATTGCGCAAGCAGTAAAATATTCGACATGCACTTTGTTTATGGTCTTGCAAACGGCAACACATTAGCAGCTAGGCGACTTCATGAAGAATGTTATCCAAATCGCGGTATTCCACATTTCGCAAATCAGAATTTCAGTGCATTTAGTATCAAAATTGCACAAATTTTTGGTCTCTTTAACAAACTTGAAGTGTCCCTGAACTATTTGAAGATTTTCAAAACAATTTTGGATATATGAATGCCTTGATTATATAATTTTGTAGAGTTTTTCAATTCTATGCTAAATATTGAAAACAAAATAAAAATTTGGTGCATTTATTAGCAACATTGTAAAAAATTTTGAAATTTTTTAAACAAATTTTATTTTTTCTGTGAAGTACTATCTTCAGCTTTTCCAGACAACTGTAGTGTTTTAATAGATACTTTTGTTATATAATTCTGTAGACATTTCTCAATTTCATGTTACATGTTTTAAACAAAACTGAATTTCAATGCATCTAAATTACAGATTTTTTTGGTCTCTTTAACAAACTTAAATTTTCCCGAACTGTTTACAGAATTTCAATATCATTTTGAGTATTTTAATGCCTTTATTATATAATTCTGTAGACTTTTCAATTCCATGCTAAATGTTTCAAACAAAATGGAAATTTGGTGCATTAATTAGCAAAATTGTACACATTTTTGTTTTTTTTAACAAACTTGAATTTTTGCAGTGAAATACTTCGTCAGCTTTCCCAGACAATCTGTAGTGTTTTAATAGATACCTCTGTTATATAATTCTGTAGAGATTTCTCAATTTCATGTTAAATGTTTAAAACAAAATAGAATTTTAGTGCATTTAGTATCAAAATTGCACAAATTGTTGGTCTCTTTAACAAACTTGAATTTTCCCTAAACTATTTACAGATTTTCAAGGCAATTTTTAATACCTTAATGCATTAATTATATAATTCTGTAGACTTTTTCACTTCCATGCTAAATGTTTAAAACAAAATGGAAATTTGGTGAATTTATTAGCAAAATTGTACACGTTTTTTATTTTTTCCAACAAACTTGAATTTTTGCGCTGAACTACTATCTTCAGCGTTCCCAGACAATATGTAGTGTTTTCATAGATACCTTTGTTATATAATTCTGTAGACATTTTTTCATTTTCATGCTAAACGTTTAATCTAATTTAAGGTTTAAAATTACACGCAGAGCTTTTTTGTTTCAATGTTGATTAAAAAGAATCTTTCTACTTTTCTCGGTCCTTTTACATGAACATTAAAAGTATAATTGTTACTTACCAGTATTTGTAAAACTATATAGCAAATTTGAATTTCGGTGCATTTATTATCAAAATTGCATTTTCTTTTTAAATTTTACGATGTACTACCAAACTCCGTATCCCAAAAGAACCATGTTCATTTAAGTTACACCGTTACACGTTTACCTTCCTTTGTTTCAGTGTTTGCCATAGTTTCGCTCTTGGTACTTTATCGAATGCTTTCTCTAGATCTAGAAAAGCTATGTATATTTTTGTGTCTGCATCTCGTTTGTTTGGGTGTGATTATGTAGTGTACGCTTCTTCCGCTTCTAAATCCGCTCTGTTGGTCTTCTCTATTAGTGTTCTTAACCTTTTGTCTATAATTTTTTTCATATAATTTTATCGCTGTGTTTAATAGGGTTATTCCTCTCTAATTTTTACATTCCGTCTTATCCCCTTTTTTAAATATCGGTAGTATGAGTGCTGTCTGCAAGTCGCTTGGTGTTTTCTTCGTTTTCCACGCTTTCCTTATTATTTCCTGTAGCCTATCTTGTCTTTTTGTGCCCATGTGTTTGATCATTTCACTGGTGATCCTGTCACTTCCTGCCGCTTTTCCGTTTTTCAGTTCCTTTATTGCTGTTTTCACTTCTTTTTCTGTTATATCCTCTCCCTCTTCTTTATCTGCTTCTGTTCTATTTGTCTCTTGTTCTCCTCTCTTCATCTTCTGTGGTTCCCAATAGTTCTTCAAAGTATTCCTTCCATCTCTCTGCTATTTATTTTTCTTCCCTAAGTGATTTTTTCCCTTTTTATGACCCTCTCTGTTGCTTTTTTGTCTTGTCTGTTACTTTGATTACGCAGTGGAATAGTTTTTGGTTTTCCGTTCTATGTCTTTCGAGTTTGTCTCCAAATTCTTCCATTGCTTCTGTTTGTTCTTGAGTGCTATCTGATTTATCTTGTCTCTTGAGTTTTTATATTCTTTGTATTTCTCCTTTGTTTTGTTGTCGATGTATTTTTTCTATGCCTGTTTCTTTGTTTTTACCTGGTCTCTTACTTCAGTTGACTACCAGGCTGTTCGTTTTTTGTTTGCATCTTTCTTACTGGTTCCGCACATTCCACTTGCCACTTGTATTATACTTTATTTGATGTTTTTCCGCATTTGTTCTAAATTTTCAGTCTAAATATATTTAAACATTTATATTGTTTATATTATTATTAAAAAATACTGCTCGGCAGTGTTCCTGGATGTGTCCCAGGCATTTGATAAAGTGTGGCATCCAGGCTTACTTAACAAAATCAAACAATATCTAACACACAACATATACCCACTTCTGAAATCCTACCCGAAGGATAGACATTTCTGTGAGAAAGTAAGGGAAGGTTTCTCGGATATAAAAAAAATTAACTCAGAGTGCCCAGGAGAGTGTCCTCGGACCCACACTTTACTCTCTGTATACGTCAGACTTACCGATAATCAGTAGCAACCTTTCCAGACGACACTACCATAATGGCTAGCCACCGTGATCCAAATGTGGTCTCAATGACTCTTTGAAAAAAACCTGAACAAAACCCAATCCTGGCTGAAAAGATGGAGGATTCGGATAAACGAAAGCAAATCAGTCCAAGTCACGTTCACAATGAAAAGAGCATCATGCCCAGCAGTACAGCTAAACAACAAAAAACTACCCCAATCCGAAACCGCTAGATACCTAGGCATCCACCTAGATCGTAGACTAACATGGAGACATCATATTTGGAAAAAAGCAAGCAACTACGTACTACTCTCAGCAAAATGTACTGGTTGCTGGGCCCAAAATCAAAGCTATAGCTGAACTGCAAGGTTCTGGTATACAAAAGCATGCTAAAATCTATATGGATGTACGGACTCAAGCTATAGGGAACGGCAGTCAAATCCAATACATAAATCTTGGAAATAATCCAGTCCAAGGTCCTTCGCATCCTAACCAACGCACCATGGTTTGTCACCAACGAAATTATAAGGAACGACCTGAGGATATCAACAATTAAGGAGGAAATAATGAAATCTGGAGTAAAGTACAAAGCCACACTAACCCACCACACAAATGACGTAGCAAGAGACCTAGTCAGAGAGCAGAATGATAAACGAAGACTGATGAGAAGAAAACCCCTCGACTCTGCGAGTTTGCAGGGACAACAACAAACAACATACAACGCCATTCACAGGCTTAAAATTAGACCATAGAAGAGATTTCCGCCTCAGCATGGAGTCCTTTGAACCCGAAGACAGAAACTGAGATATACAAATTGTTTATTATTAGTTATGTATAGGCTTAGGATAGTTATGCACAAAAAATCCCAAAATATGCATGCAAATATGCACTTGAAAATGCACTATAATTTGGAAAATATGCACTTATATGCACTAAAAATGTTGAAAATATGCACTTAAATATGCATAAAAAAATACAGTTTTTTGTCTAATTATAAATTATTTGAATTGCGTTTGGCGATTACATAATTTGACAAATTATTTAATAAAAATTTTCTTCGGTTGTCGGCAAGCATGTTTTTATAACATGAAAATATTCTCTCCACATCACACGATACAATTGGGACATATTTTAAGGAACAAACGTCGCTAATGCTAAAATTTGATTCTTTACTTAATTTTTGAGAATTATTTAATACGCCGCTTAATATTTTTAATTCTTGGTATGCACTGTTTTTTAAAAGCACTTTATTTATTTTGTTCTAAAACTCTTTGTGAGTTTTTCCAAACTTACTTGAATACTCTCAATAATATTTACACTTTCAATTAATTCCATTCCTTTCTTTTCTAATTTGGTGATGGCTTGTGCAACATGTGAAAAGTTAAACAAACAAATGCTTTTGTCGGAGGAGAATAGTTGCTCCACGTCTCGAATATTTTGACTTTCTTCCGGATCTAACTTTTCGACAATTTTTTTTGCGTTTGTCAGCGTAATATATTGCAGCATTAATTAACGTGCCCCATCTTGTCACAATTGGTGCTGGAGGTGGTGCAACATTGGGAACATTTTCTCGAAAACGTTGCAGTCGGCTAAGAGCTTTCAAAAGTATTTTTTCATCGCCGATATTAGTGAATTAACATTAGGGAATGTAGATCTTATATATTCTTAGAGGCGATGTAGTCCATGTGCAACACATGTTACATGAATCATTTTTTGTTACAATACTTTCAGACCTCCCATTGCTTTGCACATATATGGGGCAGAATCTGTACAAGTTACGAGAACGTTTTCGTATATGATGCCACTAGGATATAATATATTCATTAAATCGTTAAAAATTCCTGCGATCGTACTGTGGTTTACCTTATCCAAAACTTTTAAATTAACTAAATATGATTTGGAACTTTCGGCCTCATCTCCAAGTATTCCAAATTCAAAATTGGCTACACACCTTTACTCTACATCAGTGGTTTCATCAAGGGAAATCCAAATTTTTCTTCTTTTAGCCTTGTCTTGCAACGTTTTCCATGTAGATTGAAATAAATGGGGCACGTAGTTTTTTCTTCTTAGTTCACATGTTTGGCTGTTTTTATATGTTGCACGACTTTAAACTTCTTGTCCACTGATACCGGAATTTCACAATATTTACATAGTAAAATGCTTCCATCGGTTTGAAAGTTTTCGAATTCCTTCACAAAATTACTTAATGTTGCACTTTTTAACCTTTTATCCTTTGGCATGTCGATATTTTCAATAAATTTACTTATGAGGTGTACAAAACCAAGTTCAAGTAGCAACTGAATGAATAAATAACAACTTAAACCAAAATGATCCTGAAAACCCCACGCCCTTATTCATCAGTCCTCTTTCCTTGAATTCCTTAATACTTTCACTACCGTCCATAAAGCAGGTATAAAGTTCATTAGGCAAATATAGATCGTAAAATTTTGGGTCCATAATTGACTTCCAAGAAATGCAGATTTTCTTGTATGTATCAGTAATACATTAGTTGACAATTATGTACGTAGGTAACCAAGACTTCCGCCCTTCAAATAGTTCAGTTTCAGTTTTCAGGAGCTGCAATTTTGCAAATTTCTAAGAAAGTATTAAGTACCCTACCTACCAAAATATGCATTTTGGACCAATAATGTTGAAAATTTGCATGTAAGCCAAAAATGTTCAAAATATGCATTTGTCCTTAATATTGGCAAAAAATGCAATTGCATATGAACATATGCAAATGCATTAACTATCCTAAGCTTAGTTATGTATAATAGATTGTAAGGAAATTAAAGAAACTGAAAAAAACACACAAACAAAAATTATTAAGAAATGTTTCTGTTTGAGAATATTTAAGGGAATATTTCCAGTTTTTTTAGAGCATGAATGAATGCATATTATTAATATTTTTGAAGCATAACTATCCGTGCCCTAATTATCAATAATAATAATAATCCTATTGCTCCTCATAATCATAGTTTTGGATGCAGAATTTTGAACTGATTGCTTCATGTTTAGTACAGTGCTGAAATTATACGTTATGTTTGGAGCGTTGTTAAATATGCATTAATTAAGTTGATGTTTGTTGCGGCATAAAGTTGCGGAGGTATTGAAATCTGAGGTCGGGTATGTGCTCGTACGTGGCATTTGTCCACGCAATTCACGGCCCTTCGTCTGTGCCCCGTTCGCGGATTCTATTTTTAATAAAATATCAATGAGACAGAGGGAAGGGACTATCCGAAAGCAGTAGTCCGTGGCCGGGTGGGGTTTATGTTTACATTATTTCTATGCTAGAAATTTATTGTAATACGTAGCCGTGTAAAATTGAAACTTCCCGGAGTTTAATTTAATTTGAATTTTGTATTTCTATTGAATAGAGGAGCTACAAAAGAATTTAAAACTAGCAAGAAAGAGCAGACTCACACAAACACAATTAGAGCCTTATGCATAATTCCGCAATTTTATTATAGCTAGACATAAAATCTATAAAATATTACAGAATAACTGCCGAGCCTAACAAAAAATTACGAAGTTTAATATTAAATAATTAATTTTAATACTGTGCGCAGGGGGTTATAAATTTGTAAACGCCGTAAATATTTAATGTTGCAAGGCATTGCTGGAGTCGCGGGCCCAGGAATTTCACGTTCCCTTCATAAGTAATAACGCTTCACATGCAATAATCATTTAGTTGCGAAGTAATTTGCACTCCGTTCACGCTGTAGGTAAACAGCTTTATAACAACAAACACATGTTATATGCATGCCTATGTATATTAGACTTACTCTAAATAATTATATTCAGCCCCATGCACGTTTCTAACTCCGACGCCGCCGCAGTTTCAATTGCGAGTGCCTTCCTGGACGAAGACTTTTCAGCGGCAGGCCGAAGAACAAACACGTACAAAGCGTCGGCCGCGAATGTGCGCTCTGCACAAATCTAATTTATTCAAACGCAATCGTTAGGCGTAGCATCTGGATTTAAATACAAAACTGTGCAGAACCAGGCCCTACCTTGCCTGCACATGCAAATCTGTCTCAAGCAGAAAAATGCATCATGTAACTGACACGTATTTAAATAAAATAACACATAGCGGCGTACATATCACATGCATATACATAGCGTACATTTAAAATATTTATTTAACGAGTTACATTCTCGCGGTGGAGCTTTCTAAAATGCATGTGTGTATTATTATTACCACGGAAAGTTAATTACAAAGAACAAACACACATAGTATTATGTTTAATTGTTGATGACAAATAATAAATACGAGCGAGGAATGTGTGTCGTGCAGGCATTTACATAACGCACCGTACGTATGATATATAATAATGTCTCTGGAACATGACAATACTCATTCAATGACCCATTATTTTACATACCATTAAAATATGTAATGACCCTTTTTGCGTTCGCATGCATTTATTCAGATCTTCAGATGCGCTCGTCCTCGATTTAAACTGATTTACTGGAAACATAACGCGTGCGAAAATCATTACATTATATTGTAATGATTTTATTAAGAATATAAAGGCGGGATTTTATCGCCCGCCGGAACCGTGTACAATGCGCATTCCGTTCTATTATTTTTATTTGAGCGGAAAGAGAGAAGGGAGGAATAAAGAAAGTAAGTAAGTATGCATTTTGCGTTACTATTTATAAGTGAATTCTAGGAAATTGCAATATAAATAAAATATATGGCAGTGAAGCTTTGATAAATAAAACAAATATAATTCTACAAAATTCAAGACGTCCTTACATCAAACGAACACTGCCAGTTTCCGGAACATTTGTTTTTGTGCACTATTAAATTTTAATCGTGACGACACACGAATTGAACCTAAGTCAACGAATGAAAACGGACGTCAAGACGGGAGAACAAACCCCGTTTAAAATGTCGGCATTCATTACGAATGAGCCGCTGAATTATTTGCAATCTAATCGAAACTTGAAACTAACAGAACTTTATAAATGATCTCTTTTATGGAATTATTTATTTTCCGATTTTAATTGACTTTGCGCACTTACCTGATCCCCTGGATCCCCGCGCGGCGCACATTTCGCAGCGGAAACGGATAGGCGGCCATATTTTATAAATACTTAGTTTGATGCACCTTCGCAAGTGTTTAAAAAGTAGAGCTGCGCAAAAAAAACCGGCTTTATGTAAATAGAACAGCGCCGTTTTTTTGCGCGGGTTGCCTTTATCGCGCGCGCACTTTTATAATTAAATTTTATACAAAATCTTTTCCGCACCGTTGTTTTAATTAGATTTTATCTAAATGAAATAATAAAGAATATATACCGTAAACCGTCAACCCTTTGCGCAAAACAGTTTTGCCTTTAGGCGCACCTCTCCTGACATATTTAAGCACGGTTAATTTAAAAATTACAGCCATGACATAGAATTAAATCCATGCTCTGATATTTAGCTTTCATAAGTGCTTTCAGAAATTAAAAATAATCCTATTCACTTCAAATACGTATATAAATTACGCGGACATCAAATGCAATCCAATTCTTCCTTTTATCAAGTTATTCCCCTCTCCGTGCTCATACGCGGACGTTTGCTTTTATTGTGGCAATTTATTTCGTTTCTTTGACTTCCAAGTGAATTATGTCCGCGTACGTCCAGAGGTTTTCATATTATAAAACTGCGTGGATTGAAACATGCAATTCTGGATATGTGCACACACACGTGTGCACTGGAACAATTTGTCCTTTGCAATGGCGCTATTTTCGAGCCATCAAATCGTTTGTCCGCCTCGTGCAGGACAAATTTTCCTCGCTATTATTATATATGAATGTCCACAAAGGGGGGATTTGCGGATGGCCATTGTCTTTTCTCAACTCGCTTATTATTTTAACTATATCAAATTTAAAACGGTCTCCCGACAGAATTGGATTCTAAAGCAGCTGCAGCCTTTAAATATGAACGTACCAACTATTGTTGCAGTTTATTAGTACACGCAAATTACTCTTATTTTATGGGACCTCATGTAGGTTTATGCGCCGTAGTTTATACTATGTATTAAATTTCACAATCTCATCATTATCATATTTTACAACACTTTAACACACTTTGCAGATATGATATTTACGGCTGTATGTATCATTCTTAACTAGTTTCCGAACCGTCGTCGCCTTAGAATTACACAATTTCCATTCAATACCATACAACATATTTTGGCAACTTTGGCGATCTTACATTAAAAACAATCTAGACATAAATTATAAAGTGCTGCATTCAAGAATGACCTATAATTGAATTTTAATCAAGAAACGAATCGCCAATTGCCAAGTTCAATAGAAGCAGAATTCCTATATTGAAACTGGTAATTTGCAAAACATCTCTTCCAGAAATTAAATTTTAATCCCTGAAAACTATAATTTCATACTAACAATTGAATTTAAAAAAAAAACTCTTTTCAAAAATATAAAATTTGACCCCTCGTGCCATTTAAAAACAAACAAGTTAGCTTTGAATCTCCAAAACAAATGACAGCAGAAATTTGAAAAACCACTCACACGATGGAATTTAAATACTTTTAGGCATGTACCAAATTTCAATAATATTATGCCAGACTCACACGCTGGCAATACTAACTAATGTAATTTTCATAAATATTTTCATAAAAGTTATAGAATTTTAATCAAGATAGGAATCACAAATTGCCAAGTTCAATAAAAGAAGCATTCCTACATTGAAACTGGTAACTTGCAAAACATCTCTTCCAGAAATTAAATTAGAATCCCTGAAAACTATAATTGCATACTAACAATTGAATTTTGAAAAAAAAAATCAAAAATATAAAATTTGCCTCCTCGTGCCATTTAAAAACAAACAAGTTAGCTTTGAATCTCCGAAACAAATGACAGCAGAAATTTGAAAAACCACTCACACGATGGAATTTAAATACTTTTAGGCATGTACAAAATTTCAACAATATTATGCCAGACTCACACGCTGGCAATACTAACTAATGAAATTTTCATAAATATTTTCATAAAAGTTATAGAATTTTAATCAAAAAAGGAATCGCAAATTGCCAAGTTCAATAAAAGAAGCATTCCTACAATAAAACTGGTAATTTGCAAAACATCTCTTCCAGAAATTAAATTTTAATCCCTGAAAACTATAATTTCATACTAACAATTGAATTTTGAAAAAAATATTTTTTTCAAAAATATAAAATTTGACCCCTCGTGCCCTTTAAAAACAAACAAGTTAGCTTTGAATCACCAAAACAAATGACAGCAGAAATTTGAAAAACAACTCACACGATGGAATTTAAATATTTTTAGGAATGTACAAAATTTCTACAATATTATGCCAGACTCACCGCTTGTAAACTTAAAAACAAACAAGTTAGCTTTGAATCCCCAAAACAAATTACAGCAGAAATTTGAAAAACCACTCACACGATGGAATTTAAATACTTTTAGGCATGTACAAAATTTCAACAATGTTATGCCTGCCAGACTCACACGCTGGCAATACTAACTAATGGAATTTTCATAAATATTCTCATAAAAGTATTTAATAAGTATGTAGGAACAGTAAATGCTAGATTTGCCAATAAATCACACAACATTTCAAATCTAGAAAGGGATCGCATATTGTTGAATTTATAAAGAATGAAGTATAATTTCCAATCTAGACAGAAATCGAAATTTACTGAAATTTAAATCAATTCAAAGCAGAAGTAGAAAAGCAGAAAACTTTCTACTTTGAAATTGGCAATATGAATAAAAAAATCTTCCAGAGATAATATTGCTAAGTTTTTAACATACAGGGTGAGTTTTTTGTTTTCATTTTAAGCATTGCGATCTCGGAAACCATAAAACATATAGATTCGGTGAAATGAGGAAAGAGTTTTCATTTGAAGAGCTTATGCAAGATATGCTTTTTGTTTTTAAAAAATTTGAGAAAAAATGATCTTTATAAAAATGTCAAAGCCAACTATGACTGCCATTAAAAAAATTAAGTTTGTATTATAACTGAAAACATGTGGTCTTTTTTCAAAAATCAAAAGCATATCTTGTATAAGCTCTTAGAACGACAACTCTTTACTAATTTAACCGAATCTCTATGTCTTATGGTTTCCGAGATCCCAAAGCTTAAAGTGAAGAAAAAAAAACTCACCCTATATATAGAAATTTCAATCAAGAAAGGAACCGCAAGTTGACAAGTTCAATAGAAAAAGCATTCCTACATCGAAACTGGTAATTTGCAACATATCTTTCCAGAAATTAAATTTTAAACCTTAATAACTATAATTTCATACATACACTTGAATTTTGAAATAAATACTCTTTTCAATAATTTAAAATTTGAGCCCTCGTGCCATTTAAAAACAAACAAGTTATAATAATAATAATAATAATTTCATTTATTGTATTTGGATTCACAGAGAACATTCATCAATCAAGTTAGCTTTGAATCTCCAAAACAATTAACAACAGAAATTTGAACTAACAACTCACACGATGGAATTTAAATACTTTTAGGCATGTACCAAAATTTAACAATTTTCGATAAACTATTTTTAAAATATCTAACCGTATATTAACTTTTTAGCGACCCTCTATATAGAAAGAATCCATAAAACACCTCATAGTTGAGGAAATTGGCATCAAAATTATGGAAATTTCATAAATATTTTCAGTCAATCACGTGAGACACATGTGTTGAAAATTATGTACGATTAATGTTAGATTTGTTAAGTAATCTAGCAAAGCATAATACATTTCTGAATTGATTGAAGAATGTAATACAATTTCCAATCTAGAAAGGAATGTAAAGTTATAAAACTTGATGAATTCAATTAATAATGCAATGGAAGAAGCATTCCTACTTTGAAACTGGTAAATTGAAAAAAAAAATCTTCTAAAGATAAAATTTAAGTCCTTGAAAACTAAGAAATATTACAAAATTTCATACATGTAATGAAAGATTTGGGAAAATCCTCAGAGTTGCGGAAATTTGCATCAAGATTGTCGAGATTTATAAACTATATTTTTCAATTAATCAGACAAAATGTATGAAGGGAAGGCGGAAAGACCCCATATGGGGTCGATAGCCCAAAAAAGATCGATTATATATATATATATATATATATATATATATATATGTATGAAGGGGTAGTAAATTATGAATTACATGAAGAATGCAATATAATTTCCAATCTAGAAAACAATTGAAAGTTGCTACAAATTGCTGAATGAAGAATGGAATAGAAGATAATTTGCTTGGCACGAAATTACATACAATTCTAGGAAGAATTCTCAAAGTACCAGAGATTGAGCCACCAAAATTAAGAAAGCAAAATTCTGCAAATTGAGACAATTCAACGGAAAAAATAGTGTATAGGTTAAAACTGAACTATTGCCAAAACTAAATAATGCTCCCAAAATATTAGAATTCGCAAAATACTCGAAATTGCAAAAATCGGCGTACATTGAAGCACCGTGAACAGTGCGTTAAAACTAGTTTACTCACTGTCGTAGAAAACATAGTTTTCCTAACCTACCTAACCATTTTCCTCTTAAAAAAAAGTGTCTTCATATTTCGTAAAAAGTGCAACGGTACCTTTCTAAGTAAATAATGTATTAAAGTTTTAAATGAAAACTGTTTAATTTTATACTTATTCTGCCAATACTTTTTGTTTTAAGAAATAGGTACCTACTTTTATATGACTGCACAAGGATGTTATTTTTAGTATATTTTTTAATTTATCAGCAGTAAAATTATCAATGTTACTAACCTTTTTAATTGAAATAAAAATTGCACACAAAATTCCTGAAATTATATTTCCAAAATATTTGTATGTATTTTGCTAGATATATCATTTTTTATACATATTTTTTGTAATTATTTTTCATAACATAATTATTAAAAAAAAACTGGTACATGTTACTAGCGCTTTTTATTGAATTCATCAGGGTAAAGTTTTCTCAAGTTTTCTCAAGAATGTTCTCAAGTTTTCTCAGGAGTTTCCTTAAAAGTGTTTTCTGGAGAGTAAAATTAAATAAATTTTCATTTTGATTTCTGTTTGCATGCGTTCATTTGTTCTTCATAAAACTGTTGTTTTCTGTTTAATTAATTTTGATTAAAAAACACAACTAAACTTTAAAAAGTAATCAAAACAGAAATCACAACGAAATTTTATTTAATTTTACTCTCCCGAATAAACTTTTACGATTGACAGTAAATTTCAAGAACATAGTTGTTAATTCGATTTTTTTTATATTCCATTCACATTTATTGAATTTTTTGTTTTTAGTCCACTCGAAATCCGTACTAAGTTACGTTGGGGCCAATGTTAAATGATTTAAGATTGTTACTGTGGTGTCACCTTAACACTCCACGGGTAGACTAAGGATCTGATAATAATAATAATAATAATAATAATAAAATACTGTGGCGTCAATGGCACATTATACAGTGAACAAATTAAAAATTAGAGTTAGAGTTAGAGTAAAGTTTCAAATATTTAAAATAGAATGAAAATGACAAGTTGTTACAATAATGTATGAAATGAGATTCTAGAATAAGAGGAGGCTACATTAGGGCCCATATCTGTAGTCCGTTCTTGAGCATGAGTTCGACTCAAGTCGTATATTTGAGTATATGTGGTTGCTTTAGATGCATAAACGTTTACAGGAAATACGCAACAAAATATACGACATGAGTCTAACTCATCCTCAAATACGGACTATAGATACAGGCCTAAATGACTGAAAGTGGCCCAGAAAAGTGAGATATTCTAAAAACGTCTTTGAAGTCTTGAAAATTCGAAAGAATATTGTTAGTAAGTTTACTTTGGCTGCTGTAAAAAGAAAAATCAGAAGCACATGGAGTGATTATTTTGATAAAATTTTGACATAAATTCCATAAAAACATGAAATAACAACTATTTCACTTAGAAATATAGAAATATAGAAATTTCATCCAAAATTCGAAAATATTTAAAAAAAATGTTTTAATTGGAATATTATTTGTTATTTTCTCAGATTAGTGCATTACACTTCGAATTTAGTTATTTATATTATACAAATCATAATTGTTTGTTTATCATGTTTTTTTTAAACGTTAAATAGCAACAAATAAGAGAAGCATTAAGTGCCATCTCGTGGCGAACTCCAATTACTACTGAGACAACGATTTTAGTAAAATAAATAGTTTTAAAAATATAATTTCCTTTGAGTTTAGTATCTTGCATAAATCTTAAAATGTTCCTTACAAAACCAATGACACATTTCTCAAAATTATTTAAAGCTTCAGTATTTCGTAAAATATAAAAATTTAAATAATTCTTAGTCTTAGTTTCTCCAAGATTGTTTTCTATAGAATAAATATTTCTCCGTATTTAATCGATAATTTTATTCATAATTGGGTACTAAAATTGAGTTCAAATTTGTGTGAATTATAAAATAAAAATCAATATTTCATCCGTGTAGAGGTATAATATGTAAGTAATAGTAAATATATTACATAACGAGAGCTGTAAGAAGCATGCTGCACACGAAGATAAAGTTTACGCAACGAGTTGCGTAATTTTTGAGTACGTAATGCTTTACAATTCAAGTTGTGTACGCTATTTTATCTGCTCCCAGTCATAATAATGAAAAATAAGCACAAATTGATGAATTTTTGTTCTGCATTCATCTGTATGTTCTGTATTTTTGTTCATGGTGATATTTGATATTGACAGTCATATGACTATTTTGAGAATTTCAAAAGTAAATGTTACAATGTTGCCAATGCTAATACAAATAAGTCCCCACTAACTGTTACGTAATAAATATATTACGTAACACTGGTGACTTTACTATTATTAGGTACATAACACTGTTACGTAATAACTGATTTACTAGCCATGCAGTCCATGTGTAATTGACAATTTACTGATGTGGCAGTTGAAAAATTATACTTATGTATAGATCATCACAGATGAATTATATCATCTGATCACAGATGTATAATACTCCGGTTTTAAATTTGTAGTTATTGGTTACATGTTTTATATAAGAAAGTAGTAGGGATCTTTCAAAGAGTGTAGTAATGTGCTGTCGTGTGTATGTAATATATATTAATTATAATTAGGTCGTAAAAAACAAAATTACCCAAGACGTCCTTGGACATGAATATAAAACAATAATTGCTACTTATCTGTATTTGTTAGTATATCATTAAAATGAAAAAAAAAACATTAAATATTGTAAACATAATAATAATTATCGCTACTACTCCTCCACCTGTGGCGTAATTGGTCATCTAACTCATTTTCGCTTAAAATGTTACTTACCTACTTAGTTTTATTTATAAACCGACGATACAAGATAATGTGTAGCCATCCTTATTGCGCAAGAGTTTCAGTCAAAGTTGCAGTATTACAATTTCATTTTCAATGTGTAACACAAAAATTCTTGTACTTTTCGTGGTTTCCATTCCATTCCACGGGGTTCATTCTTTCTTGTTTCCATGCTTCCATCCAGGTTTTTTCTCTTTTCTTCAGTTCATGTTTTGGTCCCATGTTTTCCTCGATCTCCCTCTCCCTTTTTGTCTTCCGCCTCTTGCTTGCCATACTTTATTGTCTGGTCTTTCTTTTCCTAACCTTTGTAGATGATGTCACCTGCTCATTTGTCTTCTCTCTGTAAAAGTTTCCAAAGATTATATTTGTAGTTCTTCCCTAATGCCAGTATTTCTTATCTTGTCCATCTTTGGTACTACCCTTATTCTTCTCAAAAGCTTAATTTCCATTGCCTGTAGTTTGCTTTTCGTCTTGTCGTTTACTCCTTAGTCCCCTAGAATTTCCCATAATTTTTCCCTTTTAACACTGTCGAAAGCTTTCTCTAAATCGATGAATACCAAAAATAACTTTTTATTCTATACTCTGGTTTTCTCTATTACCTGTTGTATTGAGAAGATATGGTCTTGTATGCTTCGCCCTTTTCTGAACCCGCTTTGCGATTCCTCTAGTCTTGCGAATTTGCTAATTCGCCCAGTATAGTGACGACTTCCATTCTGCAGTCCTAACTGGCATAAAAATGTATATATTTTTAATATATTATTGAAGAGTTAAATTAAATTATTTCATTCTTCATGGAGTACCAAAGGCATTGTGTAATGGTATATTGTATAACTCAAAACATTTTAATCAATCGTTATAGGTAAGTGATAGATAATTTCAATATTCATTTGTTTCGAGTAGCCTAGTCGCAATTGCGCAGCAATTTGCGCCAAGCTCTAAGGGCGTCTGTTTGAAAATTTGAATTTGAATTAAGATCGACGGCTTGTGTGCGACAATCTTTTACTTTACGCCATCGAGTATTGCTGCAATAACTTAAATCGAGGCAGATTAACGTCGACACTGATTAGTATTAAATAGCAAAGAGATTGCGCCCATGCGAAAAATTACGTCCTACGATTTATAATATATTGATTAAATTATGTACATTCCCCCGACTGGAGATTTAATTTATTTCTTGCCGAGCACTATGTATGTAAATTTTAATTTGAAATTTTAATTTTCCCGGAGTATTATTTTCTTATTTTAATATAAATCTTAAAAAACAAATGGTCTGTTTTATATGTATATTATAAAAAAGTTCTTAATTGTTTTTAAAGTTTGCGCGGAACTTTTATTAGAATTTTCGCGTTCTGATTCAAGTTCATTCAAGTATTTTAAAGTTCATTTAGAAGGCTAACTGAATTTCTGTTGTTATTAAATTTTATGTGTTTTTATATAAAATAAAAAATACTAATTTCGACGCGATGTAGCTCGCGGGAGTTGCGAGATAATTGAATTGCATATTTATTATAAGAAAAACCGGACGGCGATTTTTCGGCCGCTTCTAATTTACGGCCTTTAATTCGCGCTTTCTATCATCGGCGATATCGGTTATCCCACGCACACTTTCGGGCGGACGCACAGAAAACGATAGCCGGCCTCATAAACATTGACGCGCAGTGACAGGTTGTAATTGTTAATTCGCCATTTATTGCATATAATGAATATAAATAATAATGGTTTGCGCGCATTATCGGCGGCAATTTGTGTAAATATTTCCTCAATTTGTCGAGAAGATGCATCATTTTGTCAACGCTGTTGCGGGTAATTGACATGCTCGACTGGTGTGAACTGCACCCAGAGGCTATGCAAACTAACCGTTTAAAACATGCACTGCATCGCTCGTTGCAACTGCACTTTTAACATGGTTTATTTGCAAACTCGTGTAAATCAGTGTGCGGGTACGTGTTGCTCTGGTTCGGCTCCCTATCCACATTTGGGACAGGACAATCCAAACAGTGCACCAACGCAAGTCTCATTAGTTTCTTCGACATCTTACTTTTCACACAATTCTCTTCATACAGACAATTCACCGGCCGAATCACTGTGTGGCTCTAAAGTCATCTGGAGGTGCCCTACACGATTATTTGAACACGTTAATTAGAGTATTGTTATAATGAATATTAGTAGATGAAACAAACATTTAATTAGATTTTTTTAGTTCTTGAAGTATGAAAATTCACAACATGAATTATAGGTAATTATTATGCTAGTTACAACCAGCTTATGCCCAAGTATATATATTCCATGCGCATTCCCATACCTAAATATGTTTGCAATTATATAGATTTCCGGGCTTAATTTATTACACACTTCGTGTACTGTTGATTGTCGGATTTGTAATGGCCTCGTGATTATAAGTTGGCTTTGTATTCGCCGGAGTACAGTTTCAATTGAAAGTTAGTTCTTCATATAATAATTAATTGGACTGATCAGCTTTGAGCTAGTGGATAATGGCAATTTGATTCCCTATATGATATATCTGACAAGTGACTGAAATGTAATAAATATTAATGTATAAAGAAAACATAATAGGGTCTTCCGCGATTTTTCAAAACCTAGACACATTAAAAGAATCATTGGCACTAATTTTTGTGTTGAGACAAATCGTTGTGATTAGGAAACACGATTTTAAAATTAACGGCGTTTGAAAAAGTCCCGAAAAACCGCCATGTTGCTGTGACGTCACTGCGCACGTTGGCGTTCAGCTGTAGCATTGCTTACAATGGAGCGACAGAAACAAAACGTCGCTTTTGCGATAAAAGCGGCCAATAAGTATTGCATTGTGCCTGGGTGTGATAGCAGCAGTAATTGCGAACCAAATAAGTTGTTTACAAACGTCAAAACATGGGATATACGGAAAAAGTGGTTACAACAAGTCCGAAGTGATTCCGCGAACTTTGACGTTCCACTTATATTTTTGTGAAGTCCATTTTATGTAAGTACATAATTTTCAAAAAATTATCTTTCGAAATTCGATAAATATATATAGATATATAATTAGCTATCATTATTAGTAATGGGTATTCAAGGGGATTTCCAATTAAATATATACATTAGTAATAACATAACCTCGAAATAGTTCTGTGGGTTCCATTCTAAAACAATACCTTCTATATAATTATTACTTTTTAAAAGTACTGTGAGTATTTGTACAATATGTTTTTACCAAAAGGTCCTCATTATAAATATTTATTATTTTTTAATTTTAAACAAACATAAAGATGATGGTAATTGAAATCAAGCCCAAATTTTTAACACTTTCATTTTGGTTAATACTAAAAAACTTAGAAATTGGTTTAGATGATTAATAATTGCAAATTTTGAAATCAGCATTACCAATTCGTATGAGATGTAGTGTATATTGCAAAGTTTATACAGTATTTTATTTGTTCTTACAGCCGGAAGAGGATTTGGAAAATTATATGCGACTCCGCGCGTTTCGGCTACGTTGAAAAATTCACTTTTCGAGAAAAAGTCGAATTAATTCACGACTCCCTATCCCTTATGCACCAACTCCCGATCGCCAACATGCGTAATGACGTCATAGTGCCGCTCGGCCAATTACAGCGTTTCGTCGGCCACGTGACAAAATTTGAAACTTTTACGATATTGTATGTTGTTGATAAGTTATAATGAAAACAAAACGTTTTTTTCTGTGGGATGTTTAATTACAGGTTATAATCTTTAGGTTAAGACAGAAAAAGGTTATATATTTTTTTTTTCAGGAAGACCCTAATTGGGTCTTAATAGTCTTTTAGACCATTTAGGTATTTCCAAAATTTGTAACAAAAAACTCCAAAAAGATATAACATTTGAAAATAATCACTCGATACTAATTACTACTCTTAGTAGTGCTACTTATTTTTATATTTATAGGACCCAAAGTAAACTTATTCGTTTCGTAAATAACTACCAAACGATTAGATTTTCTAAAATTATAATATTTTTTACAAAATTTACATAAATTTTGGGGAGATAAAACATTTCAAAATTATCACTCGATACTAATTACTACTCTTAGTAGTGCTACTAATTTTATATTTATAGCACCCAAAGTAAACTTAGTCGTTTCGTAAATAAGTACCAATCGACTAGATTTTCTAAAATTATAATATTTTTTTAGCATTTTGCAAGACTTTAAAGACGTTTTTAGAATACCACACTTTTCTGGACCATTTTCAGTCATGTAAAGTAAACTCTTCTTATCATATTCATCTCATAAAATATATTCACATAATACCAAAATAATTTCTAGAGTATTCTAAGAGTTTTTGAATTCATATTATTAAATTTAAGTATTGCTTCTCCGTTTCAAAATTTTCACGGGCAAATTGTGATCATCATCAACGATAAACAATTTTTTAATGAAGTATTAGTATGGTAATATAATATTTATAGTATCGTGGTGTATAGCGTATAGTAGTTTAGTAATATAATATTAGTAGAGTGTTGGCCAACAAAAGTATGATCTTCTTGAAAAAATCTATTCTAAAATCAATGGCATCAATGGAAGCAAACGTATGCTCATTATCCACGATAAACAATTTTTCAATAAAATATTAGTATAGTAATATAATATTTTTAGTATAGTAGTGTACAGTGTATAGTAGTTTAGTAATATAATATTAGTAGAGTATTGGCTAACAAAAGTATGATAATCTTGAAAAAATCTTTGTTAAATATATTCTAGAATCAATAATGCAAATATGTAATGTACCAAAAAATGCAGGTGATGATATTAAAATGTCATATAGATAAAGTCTAATTACCTAAAGTCCAGAATATTCTAGAAATAGAATACTCTCTACTTTTTGAATTAATTTTTTTAAATTTAACTATTACTTCGCCGTTTTAAAATTATCACGAGCAAATTTTGATCAAAAAACTATTCTAGAATCAATGGCATCAATGGAAGCAAACGTATGATCATTATCCACTATTAACAATTTTTCAAAAGAATATTAATATGGGGCATTGGCAAACAGAAGTATCTTGAAAAATTCTTTGTAAAATATATTCTAGAATCAATGATGGAAATATGTAATGTAAATGAATGCAGGTGATAATATTGAAATGTGATATAGAATCAGTTCTAATTTTCGTACAAAATTATTTTTCTTGAATTCAATTTATATTCAAGAAAAATAATTTTCTATGATTGATTTACTTTAGTACTGATTTGACATGTATCGTTCATCTTAGAACGTGATCATGCTTTAATGACATAGAAAATGTTGTAGAAAAGTATCCATGATTAACATTTTTTTTAAAGAATATTAATTTAGGATATTGGCAAACAAAAGTATGATCATCTTGAAAAAATCTTTGAAAAATATATTCTAAAATCAATAAATGCAAACTGTAATGTAAATAAATGCAGGTGATAATATTGAAATGTGATATAGAAAAAGTTCTAATATTCTTAGAAAATGATTTTTCTTGAATTCAATTTATATTCAAGAAAAATAATGTTCTAAGATTGATTTACTTTAGTACTGATTTGACATTTCGTCGGCTTGGTGTTACAAGGTTGTATGTGCAAATTTCATAAATTTGGGAAAATAGATTCTAAATATTGGGGTGTTACAAAAAGTGCTGTACCATTCCTATTCGTTTGACTTCTGTTTTGACATTTCCATAAAATTTCATTATTAATAATCCCGCTATTTCAAGCTTCCAAAATTACAAAATTTTGAGTTATGAAAAACCAAAAAAATATATTACTTTGACCCGTGGACACCCGTTTTTTTTATCAATAGTACGTTTTGTGTTTTCTTCGACACATTCTTCGTCAGCATGGGAAGTTTTGTAGTGTATAACTTTAAAATATTAAAAAACTTTAGTTAACTTATATATATATATATATATATATATATATATATATATAACTATTATAAATTTTATTGTGTATAAAGTGCAAAAACGGAGATTAGTAAAAATGACAATTTTTCACACAATTTTTGCAACAAAATTTTAAGTTATCGATTTTTGGTAGTAAATAATGGCAGATTACCCATGTGTTATACAAGGTTGAAATCAGAAATTTTCGCTCTTTTGAATGCTATTAAAATCCAATATTGTGGCCGTAAGAAAATTAAAAATTGAAAATGAAAATTAGGGCATCCAGTTGGCGCAGAAAATTTTTGGCACTGTCATCGAAAAGCCCACGTTGAAAAATGTAAGAGTGCCAAGTTTCGTAAAATTTCCTTCAAAAGTAAAAAAGTTATAAAAGGAAAAGGTGCACTTTTTCAATTCTTCGGTGATATTTCAGGAACTGTGCAAAATATCCCGGATTTCGTTTCAGTATACTGAAAGGCACAAAAATGAGAAACTTTTATCGCATTTGATTAACTCTGTATATATTTTCGTTTAATAGATCCTAATGATGGGCGTCCTAAAAATGACCACCCTGTATATTATAGCCAAAGTATACTCTTATATAGAATATGTATAATTACTGTGATTAATATACCACAAATAATGATTATACTCTAACAATACGTAGCAGAGATGGAAATATGTAATCAATAATTTACTAAATTATTTAGCCTAGTTACCTTATAAAGTACAAATAATGTACGCTTCAGTAATATAATTATATTAGAATTAGATATTAAATAAAGAAACAATAATCCACTATTAATGTATTTGATATTTGATATGAAAATATTTCAAATACATGCAGTGTTTATGAACAGGACACGATAATGAACACGATATGAATTCATCTCGAGCTATTCAAAAGTTAAAGTTTCTATCTTTATGAACCACGAGATATATTTTGCTAATCGAAATGTGAAAAATTCGTGTTTTTTTGTGCTTGCGTTACACTAGTGCGGCATTCGTACTGGCCTAGCAATATTAATGCGAATTCTGAATGGGTGATATATAAAAGAGCGAATTTATATGCCAATAATACTAACATCCACTTCATGGCTTTCAAAAATACAAAACGTAGTAATCGTAAATCATTCGAAATATTGCTTACATGCGGTACATGTTTAAGTATGGCTTCTCCATCAATGGAATCATTATTTCACATTTTCATATTTCAAGTGGCAAATGAATGTGCGGAGTCAGCTCGTGCTCCGATGGACACAAAGGATTGGAAATAATTCCGTATACAAATTGGTATTTAATGTAATGTAAATTAAACGATGATAAAACGTTCGGCCGGCCAAAATTGGAACTATGAATGGAATTAATAACGCAATAATTAGAATAGAGATTAAAAATTAGTATGTAAATTAGGGCGCTTGTTAGTATAAAAAAAAAACGCTGACGTGTAATATTTTAAATACAGAAAATTTAACGAATGGATACTCTGGTGGGGTTCATTGGGGCGATTCTTTTAACGGTAAAACAATTGTGTTACATACTTGTGGGAATACAGATGATAAAAGTTTAAAGAGACGGCGTCCTGGACGGCTTTCAAGCAAAGTTTCGTGGTGAGCAGTAAAAACGAACAATGCAACATTGATTTGACCCAATTCGGTGACTAATTATAATTGTTCCTACAGTAATTTATAGATAAAATCACAGTTCGACGTGATTAATCGCCTTGAATTATTGATACGAAACAGGCGACAGTTTATGTGCAATAACAGTTTAACAGGGTTAAAGGTCTGCCCTTTTGCAGAAACCGGGCTTCTAAGATATATTCGAGATTTATGGAGGTCGAGACAAAGCTCGGCGCAGATATGTGATTCGCGCTGCACATGGCTGTAAAGTACGTAAACACGTGCAAAATTATAACGGCACACAGTTTTATTTCACCTGCGGAAAACAATGCACGCTTTACATTTTACAACATTTAAAGAAATAAATCAACGAGATCAGATTTACATAGAAAAGGTATTTAAATTGAAAATTAGAATAGTAATAAAGCAATAAAATAGCTTTTAAAGTTATTGTACATCCACAAATGCTAAAGTAAGTCTATTTACATATTTATATGACATGTTGTACTATGATATGTCGTCCACACATGAGTAGCGGAGTGTGAAAGCACTAAATGAAAACGTTCAAAACGGAATTTATATTTTACACCGCTGCATGAAATATTTAATACATTTAAACATATTTTTTTTTTGCAAAACGCCGCATCATTTTCCATAATAATTTCACACTAAATAACCACCAAGCAATTATTTGTAAGCATATTGATTGTGCGCTCATTAACAATAAGTAAGTAATTTGAATTATATAAACAACCAATTAAGTAAATACGTTATCCACTGGCAACTTTGTAACGACCTACGTATGTGTGTGTAATTATACGAGCAACACCAATTTAGGCCACACATTTAAGTTGTATAAGATGTTTATAAATGTAATAAAACAAATATGTATAAGTAGAACCTGGAGTTGTAATTACGAAATACATGTAAAAACGCTATAAATCTTTATATAATTAAATAATATATGTAAATGGGACAAAACCATTAGAGTGCGCAATAAAAAAAATGTAAATACAAATTTAATATTTACATAAAAAAATGTTAACTCGAATTGTGAAATTTGTACAATTTAATCATTTTATTAGAGTGAAATAGTGAATAACCTTGTAGGCATGCAGCAAGCGCCAAGACGTGTAATAAATTTCTAACGTACCTACGTTTTACGCGGTATTAATTTATTATAATATATTATATATTATAATTCAAGGATAAAGATCCTAAGTGATGTCAACAATGGTAAATCATTTATTATACACAAATAATATTCATGTAAGCGTTTACGGAGACGAGCGTTTGTATTATTCATACATTGCGCCTAAAAAACAGGACTCCGCTGAAACAATATTTTAAACTATAATGTGGGGTATCATAAGATATGTTAATTGCTTAAATAGCTTGTATAAATTAACAAAAGCGGCAATTAAAATTTTCAACCAGCACTCGTCTCAGATCAGCAACCGTAGGAACAAGTTTAAATATGTAATTACGAAGATATCATTTCGGTAAATATTTCTATTGTTTCGTGAGCGGAGGTTTCCGTTTTGCTTTTTTATTTTATTCACGTTCGTAATGAGCGGCGTGCGAATAAATTAATCGTGGCGAAACGTTTAATAATCGTAAAGGGTCCATTCCGGATTTCTTAATTATCGCAAATAATTGCGAAGGTAATTTATACGGAGGAAGCTAAATGCTGGCTTGCAAAATTTGACGGGCACATTTACCAACGCTCCTTACATTGTTACTTTCTAGGCGGCCCAAAGCGGACAGATCGGTTTCTTTCGTGTAATTAATCTCACACTTATTGTTGTTCTAAAAGAGTTTGATGTTATTTCGCAAGATTTAGAACAAACGTACATTAATATTTATTAGCACAAAAGTGGGAAAATGTATTCAGATATGAGGTGCATAATTTTAAACGCCGTCATCCAATATTTCGTGTACGATTGGGACATTTCGTTGATTTCCTCATTGTGAGAAAACTTCATGGAGAGGCTTTCCACTGTTATTTATCTCCACACGTATCTATTGTATAATTACACGTTCATAAATAACATATACCTACACACGCAAGAGATATTTGGTCATCCTTCTTAAGCAATTTCACTTACTGTAATTGCTTATATCTAATATCCGCAATTACTAGTTGCACATAATGTTTTATTTATCTGTACTATCAGTTCTTATTTAACTTATTAATCATTGCTAAAAAAAATATAATATCTTATTTATCATATATACATAAAATGTTTCCCAAATTATAAAAATATCTAAAAAATATTTAAACCGGTTCTCAAATATTCACTAATTTAGCTAAACCAAACATAAAAATTGAAATCAGGTTGTTTTTAATAACGATTATGTGATAACAACATAATTCGTAATGAAACGTAGAAAATTCGAGTAAACAATATCTTATCAATTATAAAACATCACAGTTATTTACATAAAACTTACATACGTGCCAGCCAACAATCATATCAGTCATCCTAATTATTGACCCTAAATTGGTAAATTGAAAGTCATTATCAATCATGAATGTTATTATTCATCCCCGTGATTTTCAGAAAATCTTAATTCTGCCACTTTATCATTGCTGCAAGTAATTATGACGATTTTAAAATAGCTATTTGTGCGATAAGTTAGGAAATGTATTTTTTTCCATACTACTTAAGGGATTTTTGATCGAGGCGATAGCCGAGATTAAAAACATACCATGTACGGAAAAAAAAATTCCTACGTGTTGCACACATGATTTTTTCTACTAGAGTTTGGAAAATAAATTAAATATGGATAATTTAAATATTTTAAAATTATTTCTTAATTAAATAGCGAAGTCAAGATTGTTCTGCTTTCAATAATGAAGAGGATAACGTAAATAATAACCCGATTTGTACTTCCACAAAGACTTGTTCTGGAGTTTCATTCGCGAATTGTGAACATGTTTCTATTAAGATTTATACTAATAAAAAAATACATGTACAATTTCAATAAATTCACTTATAACTTTTAATGTTGAAATATGTTTGTTCGCACTTGTTAGGAAATATTCCACTTTTCCTAATTCAAATTAGTATTTTTATTATTATGTTGAAATATTATTTTCGCACTTGTTAGAAAATATTCCTCTTTTCCTAACTCAAATTAGTATTCAAATGTTAAAGTTTTTCAAACTCTAATAGAAAAATATATAAAAAGTATTCAAGCGGTTTTTCTTTTTAAAAGTTTCTCAAATATTCACAAATTTAGCTAAACCAAACATAATTATAAAAATAGAAATCTGCTTGTTTTTAATAGAAAATTACTAGAAAATTCGAGTCAACAAAATGTTATGAATTATAAATCATCACAGTTATTTACAGAACACTTACATAAATGCCACCCAACAATCGTGCCAGTCATCATAATTATCGTAAATTTGTATATTGAAAGTCATTATCTATCATGAGTTT
Organism: Othius punctulatus; assembly: GCA_951805005.1. Taxonomy (NCBI): domain Eukaryota; kingdom Metazoa; phylum Arthropoda; class Insecta; order Coleoptera; family Staphylinidae; genus Othius; species Othius punctulatus. The sequence continues at coordinate 33,148,038 of OX638138.1, read as the reverse complement.
TCATGTTCACAAAAAGTTATCAAATTATGAATATATTTTTCAAATAAAGTGTTAATAGAAGTCATTAGACATGAGTAAATTTTATGATGCATACTGATGAATTTTAAAAAGTGAAAGACTTATTGTATCTGTTGATGATTTTCAACTAAACCTACAAAATGAGAGTCGCTCTAAAAATAATTTGTTAATCTTGTAAACCACAATTACAATGACTTTTAACTCTCAGAGTGCAATTCGCAGTCATCGCAATTAATGACAGTAAATTTACTAATTGAATATCAATACACGCATGAATCATGAAGGTATAATTCATCTCCACGACTTTTAGTAAGTTTCGAAATTAGTTTTACTTTGAGCTTGTGAAAGGAGAAATAATTGAATGACACACATTAACCTTTTTTCACAAAAAACATTTATTAATTTCGAAATGTGCATTTAATAAATAAATGTTTTTTGTGAAAAACGGCTAATGTGCCAATCAATTAGAAAATGCAAGTCATCATTGCTGCAAAGTACAGGTACGAATCATAGCACTTAATTACAGTAAATGTATTAGTAAGTTAATACTAATAGATTAGTATTAGTAAATAAGTGCAGTAAATTGAACGTCATTACAGAGTTTAATCATTAATGTTATAAGTAATTCATCTCAATGATTTCTAAATCCAAATCTAAAAGATGCAAGTCTATCCAATGATTTGGTATAATTTTAGAAAGTTCAAGTTCATTACAGTATAAATATATAGTTTAAATAATAATATCAATATAATAATCATCACAATTATTTACAGAAAACGTACAAAGTGCAAGCAGAAAATCATGTCAATAATTAATTAAGACAATTAGTAACAGTAAATGTATGAATCGAGGTTCATTACAGACATTAAGCATAGAGGAATAAGTCATCTCCAGTTCAATATGTTCAATAAATTGATCGTCATTACAGACTTTAATCATTAATGTTATAAGTAATTCATTTCAATATCTTCTAAATCGAAATCTAAAAGTTGCAAGTCTGTCCAATGATTTGGCATAAATTGAGAAAGTGCAAGTTCATTATAGTATTAATATATAGTATAAATGATAATATCAATATAATAATCATCACAATTATTTACAGAAAACATACAAAGTGCAAGCAAAAAATCATGTCAGTCATTAATTAAGACAATTAGTACCAGTAAATTTATGAATCGAGAATCATTACAGACATTAATAATATAGGAATAATTCAACTCCATGAATTTTTAGAAAGTCTAGAAATTGCAAGCTATAATTGCTGTGTTACTATCATGATTTGAAATTTACAGATATGAGTCAATTGTATGATTCAATAAGATATATTTAGAAAGTGTAAGACATGACAAAACCTAGAAAATGCAAGACATTATAAAAATAAATCAAAAAATTATTGATGCAGTGAATCATCACAATGATTTATAGAAAACTTACAAAGTACAAGAGTAGAATGCTGCCAGTCATCAGAATTAATGTCAGTAAATTTATTAATTGAAAGTTATTACAGACATTAAGCATAAATGTATTGTATAATTTATCTTCATGAGTTTTTAGAAAATCTAGACAAGTTATCATTGCTCTATCATAATCATGATTTGAAATTTACAGATATGAGTCAATTGTATGATTCAATAAGATAATGTTTAGAAAGTGTAAGAAATATTCATTTGGTCATGATTTGCAACCAAACCTAGAAAAGTCATTATAAAAATAAATAAAAACATGGTTAATACAGTGAATCATGACAATGATCTATAGAAAACATACAAAGTACAAGCCAGCAATTCTGGCAGTTATTGCAATTAATGAAAGTAAATTTATGAATTGTGAATTAATACAGACATTAAGCATGCAATAAGGTAAAATTTATCTTCATGACTTTTTAGAAAAGTTATCATTGCTGTATCATTATCATGAAGATAATGTTTAGTACTGTAAGAAATATGTGGTGTGAGTAATTTTATCATTACTGTTATAACTCATCTTCATGACTTTCATATAGTCTAAAAAAAATTCAAGTCATTACAAACAAAGACTTGGTATAAGTTTAGAAACTCAAGTCATTACAGATATTAGCCAATTGTATGCTACAGCATGATGATTTTTAGAAAGTATGAGATGTATGTGAATCATTCTACCATGATTTGCAGTAAAACCAATGAATGCGACTCAATAAAGTGCAAGGCAATAACGCTGTCAGTCATCGCAATTAATGACAGTGAATCTATAACATGGACGGCATGTTAAATTACACAATTATTAATATTATAATTCAACTTCACGATTTTTAGAAAATCTGGAAAATGCAAGTCATCATTGTTGACTATGAAAAAAAATGATTAAAGCAGTGAATCATCACAATAATCTGTAGACATGAGTCTATTGCATGGTTCAACAAGATGAATTTTAGAAAGTATAAGATGTATGTGATTCACTTTATCATCATTTGCAGTAAAACCTAGAAAACGCGACTCTATATAAAAACAATTAATGAACGCTGCAAATTATCCAACGATTAATAGATAAATTACGAGTGCAAGCCAATAATGCTGCTAGTCATCGCAATTAATGCCAGTAAATCTGTAACATGAACGCAATTTCAGACACACAGAGTCATTAATGTTATAATTCATCTTCACGATTTTTAGAAAATCTGGAAAATTGAAGTCATCATTGCTGACTATGAAAAAAATAAATAAACATTGCTTAATGCAGTGAATTTTCACAATGATCTATAGAAAACTTACAATGTTCAATGCCTTACAATGGTCAGCAAGATGATGCTGACTCTATATTTATAAATTGAAGGCCATTTTAGATATGAATCATTACTGAAAAATGCAAGTCATATACAATGACTTTCTATAAATTTAGAATGTCAAATCATTAAAGATATAACTCAGTTGTATGATTCAACAAGATAACTTAAAAAATATAAGATTTGCAGTAAAACCTAGAAAATACGACACAATATAAAAATAATTCATCACAATATAAATCATCACAACGATCTATAGAAAAATTACCCTCTGCAAGCCAATAATGCTGTCAATCATCGCACTTAATGACAGTAAATCTATAACATGGAAGCCATTGCAGACGCACAAAGTTTATTAATGTTATAAATAATCTTCACGATTTTTAGGAAATCTGGAAAATTCAAGTCATCTTTGCTGACTATGAAAAAAATAAATAAAAATTGCTTAATGCAGTGAATCATTACAATGACCTATAGAAAACTTACACTGTTCAAGCTAACAATAGAGTCAGTTATCGCAATAAATTAAGTTTATAAATTGAAATCCATTTGAATCATAAGTCATTACTGTTATAATTCATCTCCATGACTTTCAGAATATCTAAAAATATGTTATTACATAGAGTTGGTATACATTTAGAAAGTTGAGTAATTGCAAATATGAGTCAATTGTATGATTCAACAAGACGATTTTTAGAAAGTTTAGCATGTATGTGATTCACTTTATCATCATTTGCAGTAAAACATAGAAAATGCGACTCAATATAAAAATAATTCATTTATACTCCAAATAATTACAACGATTTATAGAAAAATTGCGAGTGCAAGCTAATAATGCTGTCAATCATCGCAATTAATGACAGAAAATCTATAACATGGAAGCCATTGCAGACACACAGAGTTTATTTATGATATAATTCATCTTCACGATTTTTAAGAAATCTTGAAAATTCATGTCAGCATTGGTGATACAAAATTTATAAATTGAAAAACCATTTCAGACATAAATAATTACTGAAAAATGCAAGTCATTTACAATAACTTGGTGATAAATTTAGAAAGTCAAGTCATTACAGATGACTGCAGACTGTCCAAGAACGGACAAAAGCAAACCTCCAGTGTTCTCTAACTGCACTGGAAATCACCCAGCAAGCTAAAAGGATGCGTAGTACGAAAACAACTACAACGTAAGTTATTCCCCAAACTAAGAGTGAAACAGTTCGAAGACCCCGAACAAGCTACTAACAATACAAACAATGACGAAAACCCACGTCAGTTCGACTCATATTCCCAGGCAGTACAACAAAATAAAACTCAAACAAATGACAGCACTTCGCAAGCTAGCAAGAAATTAGAGGACATGTTAGTTCAACTAATGGGAAGGATGGACACAATCCTAAACCTTCTCACGTCACTAATCTCAAAAATGAAGTAATGCCCGTAAATCTGAAAATAGCAGTATGGAACTCGAACGGGTTAGCCAGCAGAGCTCAAGAACTACGGGTATTCTTACACAACCAAAACATAGATGTTATGCTCATATCTGAAACCCATTTTATTAGCAAAAGCTATTTTAAAATACCTCACTACTCTACATATAGTACCCAGCACCCAGATGGCACTGCTCATGGTGGCACCGCAATAATAATTAAATCAGCAATTAGGCACTATGTAAGAGAACAGTTTAAAAAGGACTACTTAGAAGCAACTAACGTGACAGTACAGGATTGGTTGGGCGAACTCACATTGTCGGCGATCTACTGCCCTCCGAAACATAAAATCAAGCAGGAGAAATTTTCCGAATTTTTTGAACTTCTGGGAACCAGATTCATTGCAGGAGGGGATTATAATGCGAAACATCCATGGTGTTGGTCAAGATCTAATAAACCCAACCCAAGAGGACGCCAACTATACCTATCAATGCAAGAAAATAATCTCGAGGCAATATCAACAAGGGAACCGACATACTGGCCCACGGACGCGAGAAAAAATCCCGATCTGCTAGACTTCTGCGTGCTAAAAGGTATTGACGTCAACAAAATAAAAGCTGACTCCTCCTTGGACCTGTCATCTGATCACTCACCGATAATAGTTACATTAGATATCCAAATCATGATAAAATAATCACCCGAAGCACTCTCCAATAACTTCGCAAATTGGGACTACTTCAGATACATTTTGGACAAGAAAATAAATTGCGACATACCACTCAAAACAGACAATGATTTGGAAGATGCTATTGAGGATATTAACAAATTAATTCAAGAAGCCGCATGGGAAGCCACTCCAACTCGCTTGAATAGAAAAAAAGTACAAGGGTGTTCAAACTCCATAATGAATAAAATATCAGAGAAAAGAAGACTGAGAAAACTTTGGCGAATAACAAGGTCACCACAAGACAAAATAAAGCTAAACAAGGCAATCAAAGAGCTAAAGTGCCAATTACTATCTGAAAAGAACGCAGCTGTAGATAGTTATCTTGAAGGTCTGAGTGCAACAGAATTGACTTATTACGCATTGTGGAAAGCCACGAAATCCCTGAAGCAGCCACAAAACTTTATTCCACCGATCAGAAAACCAGATAGCACATGGGCGCGAGCGAGTATGGAAAAAGCCACAACCTTTGCAGATCACCTTACTAAAGTGTTTACTCCTACCGACTCTGAACTAGATATTGAGGAAGAATCAGAAATTGTCAACATTTTTGGAGGCACCCTACCAACTGGACATACCGATGAAAAAAATCCGCGTAAGAGAAGTTCTGAGGACGATTAACAAATTAAAGTCAAAGAAAGCTCCGGGATATGATCTGATAACCGGACAAGTGCTAAAAGAGTTACCAGAAAAATGCGTTAGACTGGTTACCATCCTTTTTAACACTGCAACCAGACTGAGCTACTATCCTACCCAATGGAAAGTCTCCCAGATAATTATGATACCTAAACCTGGCAAAGACCCATCCAAAGTAACCTCCTATAGACCGATTAGCCTACTTCCAATGTTGTCCAAGTTTTTGAGAAACTTCTTCTAACGCGCCTGAAGCCTATCCTAATGAACAAGAACCTCATACCTGACCACCAATTTGGCTTTAGGGAACAACATGCCACAATGGAACAAGTCCATCGTATTACAAAGAAAATAATTAAAGACTTAGAAGAAAAAAAATATTGCTCTGCTGTATTCCTGGATATCACCCAGGCGTTTGATAAAGTTTGGCATACAGGCCTACTGTACAAGCTGAAACATCAACTCCCATATGACATATTCCAAATAATGAAGTCTTATATAAGTAATAGATACTTTCAAGTTAAATATGAAGACAATTACACAGACCTGCATCCGATCCATTCTGGAGTTCCCCAAGGAAGCGTACTAGGACCGATGCTTTACCTCTTATTCACTGCTGATCTACCGACAATGAATGCAACAACCACGGCAACCATTGCCGACGACACCGCAGTCCTAGCATCCCATACGAATCCTAGAATAGCTTCAGAGATACTGCAAGTAAACCTAAACAAAATTCAACATTGGATGAAGAAGTGGAGAATACGAGCTAACGACTCAAAATCAGCTCATATAACGTTCACACTACGTCACCAAACATGTGCTCCGGTAACTCTGAACCACCATCCCATACCCCAAGTAGAATGTGTCAAATACCTTGGCATGCACCTAGATCGTCGCTTAACCTGGAAGAAACATATAAGAACAAAGAAGATCCAACTAAATCTGAAAGCCACAAAAATGTACTGGCTCCTAGGTAGAAGGTCAAAACTGTCCATAGAAAACAAACTGTTAATCTACAAAACCACGCTGAAGCCTATTTGGACATACGGGATTCAGCTATGGGGCTCGGCATCGAACTCAAACATCGAAATCCTAGAAAGATTCCAAGCCAAACTGCTAAGAGGGATTGTGAACGCCCCATGGTTTGTTCCAAATGAACAAATACGTCAAGATCTTCGGATTCCTCGTGTGAAGGACGAAATTATCAACTACACAGCAAAATACACTACACGAATAAAGTCTCACCCAAATCAACCTGCAGCGGCACTGCTGAAACCAACACATCAGCGAAGGCTTAAAAGATGTAAAAGTGTTATCTAAGTTTATTTCATAATGATATTTGCCACTGGGTAAATATCAACATGTTATCCAACAATTGTCAAAAAATTTACCTATGGTTCTATATGTACAGATTGTAAATAAACTGGGAAGTAATAAAAAAAAAAAAAAAAAGTCATTACAGATAATGTCAATTGTATGCTTCAGCATGATGATTTTTAGAAAGTATAAGATCTATGTGACTCTATCATGATTTGCAGTAAAACCATAAAATAGGACTCAATACACAAATAATTTATTAATCCTACAAATATCGCAACGATTTATAGAAAAATGACAAGTGCAAGGCAATAACGCTGTCAGTCATCGCAATTAATGACAGTCAATCTTTAACATGGAGGCCATTGCAAACACACAGAGTTATTAGTGTTATAATTCATCTTCATAAGTTTTAGAAAATCTGGAAAAACAAGCATTATTGCTGACTATGAAAAAAAAAGATTAAAATAGTAAATCATCACAATAATCTGTAGAAATGAATAAATTGCATGATTCAACAAGATGAATTTTAGAAAGTATAAGATGTATGTGATTTACTTTATCATCATTTGCAGTAAAACCTAGAAAATGCGACTGAATATAAAAATAATTAATGAACGCTGCAAATCATCGAAAAATTACGAGTACAGGCCAACAATACTGTCAGTTATCGCTATTAATAACTCTAAATTTATTAAAAAAAACAGAGAAACAAGTTGCTAAGTTTCTACCACAAAATGTGGTACATTTTGTGGTAAAAACATAGCAAGTTGTTTCTCTGTTGTTTAATATGGACTACCACGTTGTAAAGGCCGAAACCAAAACCATCCTGATGACCAAATTTATAAATTGAAAGACTACAGACATTAATCATGAATGTAGTAATTCATCTCCAGTCTCTCTCACTTTCAGAAAATTAAAACATTCAAGTAATCATTACTGCTAGTCATCACAATTAGTGACAATGATAATGATGATTGAATATTGATTTATAAATTGAAACACTGCATACATTAATTTTATGAATGTTATGATTCATCTCTAGGACCTTCAGAAAATCTAGAAAATGCAATTCATCAAGTAGGACATGTATATACAGTGCGAGCGAAACTTATTTTCATCCAAGAGAGCGATGCAAAGCAAACGGGGATGATAATAATTTTTGCTCCCACGGTATAATTTTCTAGTACCTACTTATCATTGCCGAAAATCATTATAATGATTTGAAATTTGGAAAGTGCGAGTCATTACAGATACAAGTCAATTGCATAAGTAACTAAGATTATTTTTAGTTAATTTAAGTAATCTTTTAATTAATTTTATCATAATAAGCAAATTTACTACTATTTGTTATTATTTTAATTATATATTTATTGAATTATTTGTACGTCTTAAGTAATTATCCGTAGAATAAGGCTAATTCGAATTAATAAAATTCTTTTAATAGAGTAATTTGCTTGTAAAAGATCTGAAATTTTAAATTGTAATGTAAAAATCATACAAACTACTTACATGTAATATTTTGTTATCCTCGCTTCTGCTTTCAGTTTTATCTTTGAGAAAACGTCATTAAAACTTCTTTTAATGATTTTCCCACTTTATAATATTCAATTTCAAATTAATTGTTTTGTTTTTATTAACAAATAGTTAATACATTTTTAATTAGTTTTATTTATCTATATTTTTTTTAATTCGGGTGGCGTAGAGCTTTAAGTCTCCGACTTATCAGCACTTCGGAACCACCCAGAGCAATGTTTAAATTGTTTCCCTTCGCATATTATTACCAATAATCATACCAATCGAGGTGTAAATCAAACACTTTGATCTATTTCTAGATGCGCCAGTGTTTTTAAGCCAATTAGTATATCGTTTATTTTAAAATCCGTGTTTACACGTTTTACATGATTTTCTGTTTCCAATAATCACTGGTTTACTTTTCCAAATAAACTGATAACATAAATATTTAATTAATTTAGCGTGTTGTTATAAATTATATTTCTCATTAAATGAAGTGTTGCATTAACAGCAAATAATATTCATTTCACTTTATAAACGTGCTAATGATGTTTTGCATTTTATAGAATTAATAGTAATTTGTTTATAAAATAATAATTATATTATAAATTCTTTGTGTATCATTTGCCGTCATTTAATTGATTTCGATGCAGTGCCAGTTAATTGTATTATAATGTTGGAAGCAGAGAAACGAAAACACTAACTGACAATTTGTATTACTAGTTTTTTTTATTATTACTACGTACGAAAGAACTTGAAAATTTTGAAAATTAAAAATTTGAGATAATTATATTAAAAAAGCTACACCAACACACAATACATAAAGGTTTAAATTAAACGTAAAACAAAAATATAAAAGATGTGAAAATACAAGTATAATATTTGTTAGTATTGTATTCATTTTATATAAAAATAGCAAAATAATAAGTATAATTGTATTACTTTTTAAGTTTTGATGAAAGCTTTGGAAAAATCAGTGGTTACGTCTTTATTTTCATTTTTTCTTAAATATTTCTTATCATTCTTTATAATATCATTCTATATAATTAATTGTTATTTGAGCTCAATTGAAGTATGCAATTAACTACAATATTATTGTTTTTGCTATTTTGGGAAATAAACTGGTTGATACATTTGAATTCCTTAATGTTATTGATTTATTAACGTTCAGTGGGATTCATAAAGATAGCAATAAAATTAAGCGATAATACAATATTTAAAAACTGTGTAACAACTGTTACGATTCCACTAGCAATTGGAGATGTTTCTGATTGAAAATATGTATTACAAAAATGTTCACGCATCATCATCATAACGGGATCACTGCAGTGGCTTTCGCAGTTATTAGCCTTTTGGTTTCTTTGAACTCTGCGTTACTTTGTCCACCGTCCACATTTCAATTTTCTGCGAAAGCTTCTTGTCGCTGCTTACGTATGTAGTGATCGATTAAGTCCTTTAGAACCCGAGGTATATTAACGGGCTGTTTCTTACGTGAGCATAGATACGCCGCCGCCTGTTTTTAAAAAGCGGCGGGTATTATGTAACACGTGAGTTGTATCTGGACTCACATTACAGTAAGCAATATCTCTTTATGGGCTAATTTATTTTTTAACTAAAGTGCATTGCTTGATATAGTCATCTGTATTATCAGTTTTCTACATTTCAGTAACGCCAATGACACTTTTGATAGCACCCCATCAAACATTCCATTAACTAATTATTTAAAATTAATTAAATAGATATATTTGAACAGTAATTTTATGGAGCCACATTTTATTGGGTGCGTAACCAATGAAGAACCCACAATTCCATGGGAAAACCGGTGAAGTGCAGCCATTATTAACTAATTGCTTAATTATTTAAAACTAATTAGTTATATTTATACTGTAATTACCGTGTTTTAATGTTGCCATATTTTATCGAGTGCGTTATATGCGTAACCAATAAGGAACACACAAGGTACACAATTCCATGGGAAAAGTGGTGAAGTACAGTAAACCTTTTGAATCCTACGCATGTCAAACATTACATATGTTGATGAGAATACATGCGAGAAACAAAAATATTTGCATTGTAATAAAGCATCTTCAGATGACTAATAAGTACTATTAATATCTGCTATTATATGCGTATGCAAATATTGTACCAAATTAATAAGCAGCCTTTGTATCCATTCATATCTAAAGATATCTAACAAATATTAACATAAACGGTTAATAAATATCTGTAGGATATGTAGAATTGAAATATTTTCAATTTCTGATAAATCATTCATTTAAATTCAAAGAGTTTATTATAATTTAATTTGTTTTGGGTATAAATATACACATAAAATTCAAAATAATGTTATTCAAAATGAACCGAAAATGTATCCATTGTTAAAATCATACGTAACAACATCACGAAAAAAATGTTATATACAGGATGATTCACATTGGATCTCAACCTCGGGAATGTTGCTTGCCTTAAGAGGGTGGGGTTTAAAGTTAGTAAATTCTATGCAGAATAAGCATCTCAAGAAAAAGATGAATTTGTATACAGGGAAACTAAAGGGAGCTAAAAGATTAGTTTTTTTTTAGTAATATTTAGTTTTCGCCTCACGTTTTTGGTAGTAGTAAATAACTTTATTTTGCTAAATTTAATTACAAGAAGTTATACAGTAGATAATATTTACATTTCAATGGGCTTACGACGTTTTTATTGTCACAATAATTTTGAAATCGTGAAAATACATTATCATTGTAATTTTTTATTCTACATTCGATAAAGTACTCCTTTTTTTCCTACTTCAATTCCATTTTTTTAAGTAATCTTTATTCTTACTGGCACCATATTCGTATTTTTTATATGTCGATGGTATTTACTTTCTTTTTTCAATTTCAATGATATTTTGAATCCTTATTTGGTTTTCATCATTGCAAAATAATGTATTTTGTTTGATTTCACGATGTGTGACAATTGACACACTGTTTTTGTTCTTCATTAACCAAATAGCATTGAGCATGTATTGTCAGAATTAAAAAAAAAATCAAAAGCACAAATAATAAATTTTTCAATTTAATGACTTTCTCACATACTGATCTGATGTGATAACTTTGCAGAGTATCTAACAAATATTAACATAAACGGTTAATAAATAAATATATGTCGGATGTGTAGAATTGAATCATTTTCGATGTCTGATAAATCTTTCATTATTCAAAGAGATTATTATAATATAATCTGTTTTGGGTATAAATTTACACATACAATTTAAAATAATGTTATTCAAAATTAACGGATTATTTATCTATTGTTAAAATCATACGTAAAAACATGACGAAAACAATTTTATATACAAGGTGATTAAAATTGGATCTCAACCTACGGAATTTTGCTTGCCCTAAGAGGGTGGGTCTAAACGTTGTTAAATTCTATGCAGAATAAGCATCCCCAGAAAAAAATGAATTTCTGTACAGGGAAACTAAAGGAGGCTAAAAGATCAGTTAAATCAGTTTTTTTTTTAATTTTTCGCCTCACGTTTTTATTTTCACAATAATTTTGTAATCGTGGAAATACATTCTCGTTGTAATTTTTTATTCTACATTCGATAAAGTACTTAGTTTTTTTCCTACTTCAATTACTTTTTTTTAAGTAATCTTTATTCTTACTGGCACCATATTCGTATTTTTTATATTTCGATAGTATTTTTTATTCTTTTTTCAATTTCAAAGATATTGACTCCTTATTTGGTTTTCATCATTGCGAGAGAATGTATTTTCTTCGATTTTGACGATGTGCGACAATTGACAGAATGTTTTTTTTTTCTTCATTAACCAAATAACAATGAGCATGTTTTCCAGAATTAAAAAAAAAATCAAAAGCACGAAAAATATTTTTTTCAGTTTTATGAGTTTCTATATACAACTGATCTGATCTGATAACTTTGTATTAATAAAGTTAAACAATTTCTATTTATATGGACCTTTTATACAGTATTTTCTTTGATCATTAGATGATTTTGTATATCATTAAAGTATGATCACGTTCTAAGATGAACTATAAATGTACAATGAATAATAAAGTAAATCAATTCAATTTCTATTCAAGATCATTTTCTAAGAACATCAGAAATGTTGACATTTCAAAAGCATCACCTACATTTACTGGTACATTACATATTTGCAATATTGATTCAAGAATATCATTTACCAAGATTCTTTTAATATGTTTTTATTGCAAATACTGTATATTAATATTATTTTGAAAAATTGTTTATCATGGATGATGTTGATCAAAATTTGCTCGTGAACATTTTAGGACACTGAGGTAATACTTAGATTCAAAAATCAGAATCCAAAAAGTCCAGAATATTCTAGAAATGTTTTTGGTATTATATGGTCTTTTAGCGAACAATAACGATCACAATATTTACACAAATAGTTTATAGAAAGTCTAAACAATTTAGAACATTAAAAAGTATGTGCCATCGTGTCTTAGACAGTTTTCTAACAAAGGATATTAAAGCAAATCCAGAAGTTTTGATGGAACAAAATTATACAGAATTTCGAAACTATGTATCAAAACAATATCAAAAATTATATGGTCATTTAGCCAACGATAAAGTCACAAAATTTACACAAAGAGTTTACAGAAAGTCGAAAAAATTTAGTATATTAAAAAGTTTGTGCCATCGTGTCTTAAATAGTTTTTTAACAACCGAAAAGAAAGCAAATCCAGAAGTTTTGAACGAACAAAATTATACAGAATTTCGAAGTATGTATCAATAAAATGCTGGGAAAAAATCATTACGAGACAATCATAAATGGTAAAAAGAAAACTCAAAATACATATATGTATTTCAAATGCAGCAGAATTAAAAAAATATTCAAATTTCCAAAAAAATATTGAACAAACATCTGAACAAATAATAATATATTATTATTATTAAACTTTCAAGGAAAAAATGAACAAAAACGAGAAACTTTTATATTTTCAAATAAAATTATTACGAAAAAAATCAGAATTTACAGTTATGGTTATATAAATTATGTTTCAGATTTCTAAATTCATTAATAATTAATGGATAAATATTCAATATTTACAAAATAAAAATAGGAACAAAATTATACAAACTTCTGAAAATATGTACCTACTTATTAAAACAAATTCTTCGAAAAAATCACGAGGCATTCATAAATAATAAAAGGAATACTCATTTTTTTTAATGCATGTTTCAGATATACAGGGTGTTTAAAAAAAACTTTACACGCTTTAACAGGTGATGGTAGAGATCAAAACAAGAAACAAATGCTAATAACCCAGGTCCAACACTCAATTGTTTGTATATATAGGGTGACTTTTTTCATTTAAGCATTGGGATCTCGGAAACCATAAGACATATCGAAAGCAAACCTTATATCGTTGTAACGAGAAAAAAATGTCCTTTTTAAAAATGTTAAAGCCCCCTATCACTACCATTTAAAAAATATTAAGTTTGTATTGTAACTCAAAAACTAGGGTTTTTTTTTTCAAAAAACAAAAGCATATCTTGCATAAGCTCTTAAAAAGACAACGCTTTCCTCATTTAGCCGAATCTCTATGTCGCATGGTTTCCGAGATCCCAATGCTTAAAATGAATAAAAGTCACCCTGTATATAAAATAATGATACTCTATTTTAAAAATTGTAAGCAAACAATTTCAAATAACAGACATCTTGTACATTGAGAATTTTTTATATTTTCAAATAAAACTATTGCGAGAAAAAATCAAATTTCACATGGTTGTGGTTTTATAAAATATCTTTTAATTTTAAAATTCGTAAACTTATTAATGAACAATATGGATATTCAAAATATTGAAAAACGTTGAATGAAAATAAATTATACAGAATTGCGAAAATATCTCGTTTTAAAATATCATCACGAGGCAATCATAAATATTAAAGAAACATCTCAGGATATACACTCAAATGCAAAAATACCGGGTCATTGGGCCGTGGTTTGCAAAAAAACCATTTTTTTAAATTTTGATATTGGTATAGTCCTTAGAATTAAAGTTTTAGTGTTTTACAATCAAAGAGACCATCAGGATGTAGAAAAAAACAACATATGATACTTATCAGTTTATTTAATAAGCGAAAATAACATTTAAAGCTATGCGTTCTTCACTACCTATTGCTCATTCGGCGTTATGCATAGAGGATCAAGGTGGCTACTAGGTTTTGATTTGTTTGTTTTTGATTAACTGTCATTTTCATTTATTATTCTCTGTTAAGTTTATTTTGCAGAAATGCATTTTTTTCGTGTATACGTACATTATCGTTTTCGCTTATTAATGTTCATCAAATAAATAATAAGTATCATATGTTGCTTTTTTTTACATCCTGACGGTCTCTTTGATTGCAAAACACTATAAATTTTGTTCTAAGGACTATACCAACATCAAAATTTAAAAAAAAAGATGGTTCTTTTGCAAACAATAACCCAATGACCCGGTTTCTTTGCATCTGAGTGTATTAATAATGCTGCAAACTAATATATTTAAAAAATGTCTTGAATTCTAAAAATCATGAACAGCATTTATTGAACAAAATTCTCCTCAAAATGTATTAATGCACACAAAATACAATTTATTAAGAATAAATATTATCAGAATATATATGACCAGGTCATATATTTTCATATATGACCAGGACAGTAATAAATATAAAAGAAAATCTGAAGATTTATTTAAACTACACAGGAAAAAAACCAGAAAACCTGAAAATGTTTCAAAACGAAAGTTTATTTTAAGAGAACCCAAGTAGTAACGGAAATAATAAAATTATAAAAACGGTCAAGAAGTATAATTCTTGGATGAATTCATGAATTGCCTGAAAATTCAAAATAATTTATTATTAATTCAAATCTGGTGGAAGACTTCTTAACTGATAGTTTTGATTTATTTCATTTCAAGTTAGCTAGAAGCTTGGATATTGCTATGGGAATACGACCATACGTTTGTATTTTCACACCCGCCCCTGATGGACTTTTTTTTTATGAACATACAATACATATTCACTATCAAAAGTAACTGTGAGTAATATTTCTATATACTCTATTTTCCTCAAAGTGTATTTAAGTTTAGCATTCAACTTAAATCTGTTATTCAAGAACTTTGTTTTTTAAATTTATTGTCATTAAAGGTCTTGCAATATATTTAATTCAAGTTATCACGATGGAAATGTGCGAAATATAAATTTCTCCCCTAATTAAAATTAAATATTCGCATAATTTTGGCGTTATTTATTTAGTTCAGAAGTGCCATTTATTTCCGTTTCATTAAGGCGAACTTGGGCGGGCGTAAATTAAACTAATGCCAAATGAAATGCGGGATTTATCACGAAACAAATGAAACACGGCCCGGAATAACTCGTTATTATTATTTAATACAACATATGCAGTTAGAGCAGGCTTCTTATGCCGATAAATAGCGAGCACACGAGGGTATGTGCAACAATAATTTCTATTAACAAGTTCTATAAGTGCGCACGTGTATAAGAGAGCATATGCGGCCGCTTAATCATTTACAATTAACAAAACACAGTAACCAGATGACGGGGAACACATCAATGCACATTCTAACGTAAATATAGCTGCACACTGTTTCGAATACATGCAAATAACACGTGTTTATTTTACCGAATATGTTTTGCTTATATTAATTATTTGAATTTGTTACAGATGCAAATTGCGCATCGTTATTTTTCAGACACCCCACTGCAAAATACACATCAATACTTTGTAAACATACGATGTATATGTTTGGATATTTTTATTTATTTATTTGCGCACTCTCTAGCAAAGATTCTGCTTAAGAATAGCAATATTAGCAACGATATTATTTGTACGAATTTCAAGTATTTACATTGTTCGTTTCAATATCACAGACTAAACCTATGAGTCACGCCTGTGTATTCACAAATACAGTTAGATGCAAACAATAAATTTATTACTTGTATACATAGTATATGTTTTTAAAACATATTAGTACTAACATTGCGATAATTTTCAAGAAGTGAATTCTATACAAGTTTTAATTATTACACATAAATTATAATCGTCACGGTGGTTTCCACCTTCACTACGTAGTAGTACATTTTTAATCAGAGAAATAAAACACTTGATATGTTTTTACATCAATTTGTACACAACTTTGTACTACAATTTGTGATAAAGTCAGAGCAAGTTGTTTTATTTCTCTGTTCATAATTTATAACGTTACATGTGCTATATTTATAACATTAGATTTATGTAAAATAGCTCATATACTTCATTTATTAACACAATATATTTATTTCAATTTGCCATAATAGCGTGTCCTTACAAATATATTATCATAGTCCAGCGAATCAGACGTGGATGGGATGTTATTTGCACTATAATTTAATGATACTGCTCATATATTTTTCAATTAGCATCTAAATTTAATGACAAAATAATTAGAATGTGAAGAAACATACAATAATTTCATTTTACTACCTACCTACTATATTAATGTACAGTAATTTTATTTTTCTTTAAATTATTGGAAATAAATTGCTTAACTTTTAGATTTAAAAAATAGTTTGTAAATAAACAAACATTTGAAATATATAATTTAAACAAATGTACAGGAACTCATGCTAATGCTGAATTTGACTTAAAGAAAATTATTGTTCTAGAAACTTGTAGCAAATTATACTTTATAATAACATCATATAATTACAGTTTAATTTAAGTTATCAATTAGTGACATCATACGATAAATATGGAAATAAGTCATAATTAAATAGTTTGCCTAATTAGAAATACTTAGAATTAGTTTAGACCAATTCATTAGTAGTGTAATTTCTAAAGCACAATTAAAAATCATGCCAAGAAAATAGTAGTCAACGTAATTTTCAGTTGACTTAATTATTACTGTATACATTTTAAGTAATAACAATTTTACAATTTATATATTTATAAGTTTCTTATAAGGTTTCAATTGCCATACACTTTACATATATGTAGAACTATACTCTGTTCCATTTTCATTTTTAACTAAAAAGGCTGTGGTTTCATTTTATAAAGTTTTCCTCATGGACACCAACAAATATGATCTGACTGTGAAAAAAATATTAAATGTTAGATTTCTAAGAACGTTGCCTAATTCATATACTAAAATAACTAAATCATTGTTTCAACCATTCAAGTGTGCAAAAAAATCGTTAATTAATTAGATTTATGCTTTAAGTAAACCAATCATCAACTTTATTTTATATTATAATTTTACTGATTTGCTTTTGTAAAATAAAAATAGCAAATCAATTCTGTACTCAATAGATACTGAATTTGATGGCAATTGTCATAAAATATAACCTCTTTCTTTTAAATATAACCTATTTTTTCAAGTCTAGTGACTTTTTACATTGGCCAACAATACTGTCACCCTAACAGGTGACTTAGTTAACAATAAAAGGTTAGTAAGTAAACTATTTACTAGTTTACTATTTAGCACAAAATAATGAATTAAAAACGCAATTTCTCAAAAACTCAGAAATTCTGGTTCTTCATTGACCACAAATTTCTCAATAGTTAGTATTTCTAACTATTTCTATTTATAACTATTTCTCAATAGTTATAAATTATTGGAATTTGACACAGGATGAAATAAAATAATGAACCAAATTTCAATATTTTAGGTTTATACATTTTTCTTCTAAAATACATATTTATATAAAACTCAACATTCTTGTACTTTTTGTACTTTCATTGTCTACAAATTTCTCAGAATGAATAGAGAAACTTCAATATTACGCAAATATTAAAATATACTCATTTTTTCAAAATGTTCTTCTGTACAATCAAAACATTTCTCTGATAATTTGAACCGTTGTTAAAAACTTTTTTTTAACCCAAGTTTATTTCAGAACTGGATATTTAAATTGAGCTGCTTAAAATTGATTGAATTATAAAAAAAAAAATTAAGAACATAACCTACCCCATTATTAATTTTTACGGAGTAATCACCTATAATTAGGGCATAAAACTCAAAAATTCTTGCACTGTTTGCACTTTTATTGACTGAAACTTTCTTAAGGAAACTACATTTCTTAAAATATAAACATTCATCGCTAGTTTTAACAAAATTTTCTCCTGAAGGAGTAAAAACAAATCATGTTTTAATGTCACTTAAATCTTGATAAAACTCACAAATTTCGGCACTTTTTTCATTGGCCACAATTTTTTTTAAATTATTAAAGAGACTTCGCTATTTTATAAAATATTAATATTGAAATATACCCCATCGCTAGTTTTTTCAAAAATTTCTCTTGCCGGTATAAAACCAAAACATTTCTGTAATAATTTGAATCGTTGCTAAAAACAATAATTTTCTTGATCACTGTGTACATGAAACATGTCTAGAATTTTCTGAAGAATCCAAAAATTGAATAATATACCAGGTGTTGCATTTGAAATAAGAAAGTTGGTATTGGCCACGGTCACATGACACACCCTGTATAAAAAGTTTTTGTTGAAAAAAATGCGCAACTAAAAATAACAATCGACGTGTCCGAGCGTTTTTTCGAACACGCCCCCATTTATCTATTATTGAATTTATTCCATTTGGCTGATACACCCTGTATATATATATATTGAAGATATACAAAATAGTTTTCAGGAGTTCCACACCAGGCTTGAACTATGTGAAGAAAATGGTGGGGATTGTTTAAATTATGTTATTTTATAAAGTGTCTAAATTAGATTACATTTTTTTTTTATTTATCAAACACCCTATATAAATAAATCAATGTTTTAATAACTGAACTGGTAGTTTCAGACCTAGTAGGAATTTTAATTCCTATAAATTTTCACTTTACTTTTACTTTAATATCCCTTTTGTAAACTTAATCCGGGGACATACTGTATATTTGACCATGACTCGGAGCAATAAATCATCTGAGGATTTCATCCACAACAATCAATAATGCCAGATGTATGGACGGGCAATGGTCAGCAATGACCAGTACTGACAAAACAATTTATCACTGTTGCCCAAGTAATGACTCGGTACTGATTGAACATTGACTAAATACTAGCCCAATAATGACTCAATACTGGTGGAACATTGGCTCGGGGACATACTGTATAGGTGCATCTTGTAATAAGTTGATCGATAGATTCGATATGATCAAATCATAATTATATGTGGCTCTTGATTGGATTTAGTTGTAAAGATATGCAATTTGCTCCTTTGTTAATAACCGTATATTTAATAATAATGTGTGTTAGTTTGGGGGGGATTTAAAATATTTTCTCGTACGTTATAAAAATAGTATTCCGTGGTGAGTAATGTTAAGTGCGATTTGATGCGGTTTGTGTAAATAAAACTAAACGGCAAAAATTATTCAAACGGATTTAACTAATGAAAATTAAATATGAGCAAAAATGTGTGTTGATCATCTTTAAATTGTGAATGTTGCTGGCGCAGATCGTGTTTCGACATTAATTCATTTCGCTGTGAAAAAAATGTAATTTAGTATATAAATATTGCAGGAGTGTGTGTATTTATATTTTTAGTTCTCATCATTCATCTGTGCTGCATGCGTATTTTTTTGCATCCCATTTCGGCCCGCGTTTTTAATATTTGCAAAGTAAATCGTATTTTTAATTTAAAACAAACGAAACATTTAAATTTATTTGGCAAAATATGTATTTTTATAGAAATAAATAATAGAATGAAAAATGCATAGGGGGAATTTAAAAAGCTTGCAGTAGACGGGCGAGTGGGTGCAACGTGGGATGGGGTATTATATCACGGGATTTGTCGAATTATAAGCGGCTGTATATAAAAGATATAATTTATAATATCCCTTTATTATTTTCGCTTTTTTCCCATTTCATTTCCTCCGGCACATAGATTTGGAGATTACCGATTTAAATTAAAAGAAATTTAAATACAACCTGAAGCGAAAATCCAAGTTTCATTAAAATATATAAAGCAATTTAAAGTCAGTTTTTACATTTATATTTAAAACTTACACAAAATACTTTCCGCAGAAGTGCTGAATTAACTTGGCAGAGAAAGAATGTTTTAATTGCATTAAAATATTGTATATTTTTTAATATAAACTTTGGTTAGCTCGAGATTTACTTTTTATTCTCCGGCGCTCTCCTTATTCCTTTTCGCTAAGTGTTTACTTAATGCGACAAAAAAGGATGTAAATTATGACGTTTTTAATTTTGTACATTTCGTAGCGGCGCGCTTTAAATTTTTTATTTACATTGAAGGAAAAGCCCATTAGTTTTAAAATTAAAATATACATCACTCGCCAACACCGAAGCAAAAACAAATGGCACCCCCGCTCTCTTACAATATTACACTATGAAATTTATGATAAGTTATAAAGAACGCAGCTACACTCGCCATTAGCGCAAGCAGTTTGGGTTTTTATGGCGGACCACAATGTTGGATGTTGTATAAAGACGTGTTGACATCCGCGGATTTATATTTCTGCTAGTTCGCGTTTAGTTTCGAGCCGCCCTGCTTGCACCCCCACAGTCTGCACGAAACACGTCCCGTTAAATTAACCCCTTTCAAATTTACGACACGTTTATTCGCCTTACTACAAACCAATAATGTAAAATGTAAAATACTACGCCGTTTTTTTAATATTGCATTATTCCTGGTATTCGCTGCAAGCAAGCTTAGGGCGCAGAAGTGTGTACGTGTGCAGAACGAAGGCGTTTAATATTGCTTTGATAAATGTTTTCAAGTTGCGTTTTCATTACTTCTTGCAGTCGATGTGGAGTTCCGACAGTTTTAATGTGTACTTTATGGCCCGGCCACTATTGTAATTCCGATTTTCTGTCTGTATACGCAGGCATGGTCTAAGGTGCACAGGGCGGCACTTCGTAGGGGCGGCCGCAAGATAATTTATTTCGATATAGCTGATGATGATGATAATGAAACGCAAAAAATTAAAATCACTAAAATTATACTTTCCTTGCTAATATCTTGATGCAACATTTTATTATTATTATAAATGTATATTAGATATAATTACACTTGTTTTGTTTCATATATTTGATCAGTTTCCTGAGACGTGTTTCGGCTATTCAGTCATTTTCAAACGATTATGTTTACAATTTGATTCATGACTTGATTGATGACACATTGACACATCCATTTCAAATGAATCCATGCTATAAAAATATCATTGCCTTGGAAGAGCTCGTTTTGATTATTCATTATGTTTTTTCCTTCCATAATAGCTTTTTTGATCTCTATCCCTTCTAACATGTTTAATCTAACTCCTTTTTCTAAAAATGTAATCGGTTTGATATTACCTAAATGGTGTCCTGTTTCTACATAATGGCACGTTAATCCTGTTTGTCCACTTAAATTCTGTATCGCCTTTTTATATTCATCATACCTTGTTTTAAAGTTCCTCTCTGTTTGACCATGTATATACCATCACAATGTTTACAATTAATTTGATATACTCCTGATTTATTTAATTTGTCTATATTTTCCATTTTATTATTGATTATAAATTTTCCGATATTGATTTTGTTAATTTCTAATGCTTTAATATTATATTTCTTAAATTCTTTACATGTTTTTTAATCGTGTTTATCACATATGGTAATATAACATGATTTTTCTTTTCTTCCGTAATTTCTTCATTATATACAAATTTAATTATATTCGTTTTTAATTTTCTTTTAAGTATTTTATTATATATTTTAATTTCTAATTAAAGCCATTGCTAATACCAATTTGGTATATTATATTTAATCTTTATTATAAATTTCTTTCTCCATTGGTATATTTATTAAACGGTGTATATATGAATTTAGAGCTGATGGCTTTATATGTTGTGATTGGTATGGGTCAGATAGAATTATTATATATGTTGTTTTTTTTTTATATATTGAGAATTTTAATTTGCAATTTTCAATTTTTGTTAGGTCTAGAAAATTAATTCTACCGTTTTGTTCTTTTTCCATTGTGCATTGAATTTTTGTGTTTATAGAGTTTAAGATTATTAAGATCGAATCTACGAACGTTGTCTCTCTGTACCATTCCATATGCAAAATGTATCGTCCACATATCTGCACCAAAACATCACATTTTTGTTTATTGCCTTATTTTTGTACAAACATATTTTTTCTTCAAAATCCTTCATATATATTTCTGCAAACATCGGTGACACTGGTGATCCCATGGCTAGGCCTTCTTCTTGAATATGAAATTTGTTATTAAATCTGAACTAGTTTTGGTCTAGGCAGGTGTGTACTAAAGTTATCATTTCTGCTGTATTATATGATGGGCTTTGTGTTTTTAGATTTTTTTTAATTATATTTTTTAGTTCAGGTACTCATATAGATATGAAAAGACTCTTATTACTCATTAATATCTAGAAATAAAATTCCCGATTTAGAAATACTTGCATTAGAAACAGAATTATCGCTCAATCGAATAAAAGTTTATTCAAGCATAGAAAAAAATCCTTTTGCGAATATTATCAAACAAGGTTTTGATAAATAAATGAGAACAGGGAATAAAGATAATAGATATGGAAAAACTATAAATAATATTAGAACAAAATGCAGAGACAGAAATTTAATAATTTGTAACGCAGATAAATGTGATACAATAACTATCACGGAATAAAAAGAATACATAAAATAAAGTCAACAATTTCATTGAAGATAACAACTTCCACACCAACATGAAAGTTCCTAATAGTAAATTTAAAAATATATACATCTAATAGAAGCAATGAAATCAGCAAAATCCATCATTCCGAAAATGGAAATATTGAAATTTAAAGTCATGAACCCAAAATCAGTAATATTTTATGGAATGCCCAAAATCCATAAAGAAGATATTCCAGTTAAAAAAAAAAGTTTAAAATGAAAGTTACTTGGTTCGATCGCACAAACTTGAGAATCAAGTCAAAATAAAAGTCAAGATGGCGGTTTCCGAGATATTAATACCAACTTTCTTATTTTAAATGGCCGCCATATTTGATTTTTATACGTCTAAATAGACTTTATTTTCCTCTTTTCAACGATGTATAACAACTTATGTCAAAATGAAAAATATGGGAAATATTAATTATTCCAATTTTAATTTTTTAAATTATTGTTAAAACAAATGTAAAAAATTTAAAAAAAAAACGTAATACAACTAAGTAGTAAAATAACAATAAATTATAAAAAATGCTCAAAATTCTGACAGACAAAAACAATTGACAACGTTAAATGTTCGCTAATCCGAAAATTTCAACTTTCAACAAATAGAAAATCAAGTTAACGTATCTAAATCTAGAGGATCAACAATTTTAAAAAAGTACAAGTTTTGCCCGTATAAATTGCATATTTCTCATACTTTACAAGCAAATGATAACATCCGTAGATGAACATTTTGCAGAAAGTTTGCAAAATTACGTAAAATGGTGATTTTATAAATACAATTTTATGGATACATGCATTCTACTTTTCTAATTGTGGATTATTTAAGAATCATAACGAACACTATTGGGCTCAGGACAATCCACACATTGTGATTCCATGGCAAATGCAAGTGGGGTTCGGTTTTAATGTATTTTGTGGTATATTGGGAAATGCTTTACATGATGCTATAATATTTCTAAGTGGACAACGTCATTTGGAAATTCTTCAAAACAAATATAGTACCAGTAAGATGTCGCCCCTCCACTCAATGCTAGATATATTATTACTTATTTAAATGGCCCTTTTAATAACGAAGTAATAGCGACTAATACAACTGTTCAGTGGTTAGCCAGATCTGCATACTTGACGCCTCTTGACTTTTATTTTGTAGGATACTTTGAAAACAAAATTTATGGAAGTAACTTCAATTATAATAATGTAGATGAACTTCGTGAAGCAATGACAGGGGCAATAAAAGGCGTTATTCGCAACACATTGCGATAAGTAACTGGCAATATTCTAAAACGCTGTCAATTATGTTTAGCTTATTTTTTGCCATTTAGCCAATAACAGTCAGCATTTTGAGCATTTTTTTTATAATTTATTGTTATTTTGCTACTTAGTTGTATTACGTTTTTATTTTTTTTTTACATTTGTTTTAACTATAATTTATAGAATAATAATAAAAATGGGAACAATTGATATATCCCATATTTTTTTATTTTGACATAGGTTCTTATACATCGTTGAAAAGAAAAAAAATAGTCGATTTAGCCTTGTAAAAATCAAATATGGCTTCCATTTAAAATAAGAAAGTTGCTATTTATATCTCGGAAACCACCATCTTGACTTTTGTTTCGACTTGATTTAAAAGTTTGTGCGATCGAACCAAGTAACTTTTATTTTAAACTTATTTCCGCATCTTTAATAATTATGGAAATATCGTAGTTTTTAGAAAATCGCAATTTTTAGTTTTTTTTAGAATAATTTAGAATCCACTTTGTGACTTTTCCATTGTTTTTTCAATTTCCTTTCTTAGTTTGTTCTCTAGTATTGATTCATACAGTTTTGCCGCTGTGCACAGCAAGGATATAAAGTTGTTGCAATTTCTACTGTCTCCTTTTTTATGTATTGGGAAGATCACTGCTTTTTGCCAGTCTGTTGGAATTTTTCCTGTTTCCCATATTCTATTTGTGAACTGTAGTAGTAATAAAAAGTAGCACCTTTTTCACAAAAAACATTTATTTTTACTAAATGTACATTTCAGTCGCCAAGCGACCATCTTCAGTAGTAGATACGTTCTGTACGTAGTAGATACGTACTGTACGTATCTACTACTGAAGATGGTCGCTTGGCGACTGAAATGTACAATTAGTAAAAATAAATGTTTTTTGTAAAAAAGGTGCTACGTTTTATTTCTAAACATACTTTCACAAGCTCCGACTCCCCGTTAACTGTAGTAATAGTTGTTTCCCATCCTTTCCTATGTATTTCAGCTGTTCAGATTTGATTTTGTCGTGACCTGGGGCTTTTCTGTTCTTTAACTTCTTTAGTGCGTTTTCTAACTCTTCTTCTGTTATAGATCCCTCTTCTTCTTCTGTTTAGTTACTATTTTCTAGTTCCTCTTCGTTTTCATTTCCTTTATTGGTTGTCTCTTTTCCAGACAGAAGCTCTTGGAAGTGCTCTTTCCATCTGTTCATGATTTCTTTATCCTGTTTCATTAGTACACCATGTTTATTTTTGAGTAGCTTTAGGTTTGTTTCTTTTTCCTTTCTGCAGCTTTTCAGTGTTCTGTAGAATAGTTTTTGATTTCCTTTAAAATGTTCCTCTAATTTGGTTCCGAAATCCTCCCATTTTCTGTCTTTTTCCATCCTTATTATTGCTTTTACTCTCTTGCTTTGCTGCTTGTATATTTCGTAGTCTTCTTCGTTTTTTGTGCTTATGTGTTTTTTCCATTTTTGTTTCTTTTTCCTAACTTTTTTCTTCACTTCTTTGTTCCACCAGTTTGTTTAATTTTTGTTTGGTGTACTTTTAGTTTTTCCTCAGGCGTGTTTTGTTGCCTCTCTTACTATATGTTTGAAATTGACCCATAAATCGTCTACTTTTGTTTTGCCGTTTTTTTGAGTGCTTCTTAATAGTTCTTGTATTGATTACTGGTAGTTTTCCCTTACTTTTTTGTCACTTAGCTTGTATATTCTAAATTTCTCCATTCTTACTTCCTTAGCGACTGTTTTCTGTGTTTGTTTCGGTTCCCTTCATGTTGTTTTTATTCGTGCTGTTAGAAGATAGTGATCACTGTCAATTTCACTACCTCTTTTGACTTTAATATCCATTACTTCCTTCACTTGTGCTTTGTTTGTTAAAAAGTAGTCTATTATGGACTTCTCGTTTCTGTTTCTTTCTTCTCTTGTGTATTTGTGTATTTCCTGGTGTGCAAATGGTGTTCAATATTGTTAGAGTGTATCAAATTAATTGTAAACATTGTGATGTTATATACATAGGTCAAAGAGGGAGGAACTTTAAAACTAGGTACCATGAACATAAAAGGCGATATAGAATATAAGTGGACAAACAAGATTAACATGCCATTGTATAGAAACAGGATACCATTTAGGGAATATCAAGCCCATTAAATGTTCAGAAAATGGAGATAGATTAAACATGTTACAAGGGATAGAGATCAAAAAAGCTATTATGGAAGGAAAAAAACATAATAAATAATCAAAACGAGCTCTTTCAAGGCAATGAAATTTTTATAGCAGGGATTCATTTGAAATGAATGTGTCAATGTGTCATCAATCAAATTGTAAACATAATCCTTTGAAAATGGCCGAATAAGCCGAAACACGTGTCAGGAAACTAATCAAATATATGAAACAAAACAAGTGTAATTATACCTAATGTACATTTATAATAATTAAAATTACTATTGTAATTCCGATTTTATGCCTGCGTACGTGTGTGCGTTTGTGGGCAGGAGGGGGTGGCGAAATTAAAATTTAATATTTCAATTTTTACAATTTTAATCCGCCGCCACAAAGGAATTTTATAACTCGAACTATTCCGATTGTTTTGAAAAATTATTGTTTGCATAATTCACGGTTTTAATTAAAAGAAAACACCACCCAGTGTCATACGTGAGATTTATTATTTCGATTCGCCGGCGCAGAACTAATAAAAATGTTATATTATTACATTGTTTTCCAGCAGAAATGATGATAAAACGCCGGAAACGAACTTTCAAACCGTAAAAATGCAATATTAATGGGGGCACGGCATGTATCTCCGTAAATGTTATAGATTTTTTCCGCCCCCGATTTTCCGGGGCGGGGATAAAAAGAAACTGCCGCGATGGGCTTAATGAAAACCGTAAAGTATAACGGGATCGCGCGCGAATTTGATTCCTGCAGTATTCAACTGTGTGCCATCTCTTATTTACAGATTGACCTGCCCTCTGACGAAGGGCCGCTGCAGAGGCGGACGGGGAATTGGAATTGGAAAAACGGGATCAGCACGTTCGAGTTTATGTTTTCTTAGTATTAGGTAAGTAAAACTCCATCAACCGCGCCGCTTAATAAGCGCGCTTTTGCGTCCATCGCGCCGAAATCGAGATTTATCACTCGGACGGGAAAGTTTTCAAATTACAAATTATAATTCAATCGCAATCGTGGGGAGGGATTTTTTAATGCGGCGTCGCCCCGAATAGAAATAACAAGACATTTGTTTGGGAGCGCAAATATATTTTGTGTTCCATTAGTATTTCCTGATTTAAAAGTTGCCCCCGTACAGTCCATTTGGTAGTAAGCTAGTTAGCAGGCAAAGTCGCAGTGCAAATCACCAAGAAAAACTTTTTAAACAGCCATTGCATAAAGCAAACTCGCCGGGAACTTTCGGGCATAAAGAACTCCGCCGATCGATGAAATTAATTTTTGTTATTAACGATTATAATATATTACTCAGAAACACGTTAAGTTTTTCTTTAATTAATTTTCTTGTGAACTCGCTGTAATTCTCTCCCTTTAATTTAATTAAGAAAACTTATATTCCTTTTTTCGCGCCAAGATTTACTTTGCAATTTTTACGTACACTTCCTATAATTTATTAATCCTGAAATTGGTTTCATTAAATTCGCCGTATTAAACTTCTTTCTGAACCGTCAGACGTAAAGTAAATTAGAGTACGTTTAATGCAGCGCAGCAGCAAATTAGAAATAGGATTTCTAATCGATAACTTTGTGGTTTATTGTGGCTCTAAGGTGCGCTGCAAAAATTGCTTTGACCCATAATACGCCCCTTTACTGCTGAGAATATAAATTTGCCTGCAATAATTGTTTGATTTGCACACTTGTGCAAAGTTATAAAACAGGATCTTTATGGGAATAAATACGCTTCATGTACGCATGTTTTGTGTAATTTATGTTGGTTATCGCGTTAGCTTTCACAGTGCATTCGTGCTTTAATCATTGTAGAAATTGACCACCCGCACTCGGAGTTTTCATTACATCACAATTATATTTTATTGGTTAATGTTGGCGTCATCTACTTCGTGATACATAATGAAATTAAATAAAACAAAACAAAACTTATCACTTTATAATAAACAGTGTGATATAACATATATAACAAAGAAATCGTATATTTTAGTTAATTATATTTTATAATTACCCTTTAAACATAATCACGTTGTGATTAATATTAAACCGGTACATCAATATTTCACAGCTGCTCTAAATATGAAACTAACTTTAGTATTTATAGACTGTATCAATTAAACACTAGCTAATTAACGTGTAAGGTCAAAGAATACATATATTTTACGAAATAACACCAAATAATGGGGATCGATAATCCCCATTTAATGGTATTCACAACTTTCGCAATAATTATACTCGGAATTAAAATATTACACAAGTTATAAGGAAAGCTTGTATATTTTTTGCAATAAGTATTCTTTCACAAATTTATATCGCTAATAGCAATATTGTAGAATTGAATTGAAGACGTTTTTTGTTTATCTGGAAAAACATTCATATACAGTATGTTAGATAAAAAGCGCCCAAGAATATAGCGACTTCATTTGTTATTTAATCATCAACAAACCATATACAGAGAGCGCATAAAGTAGTAAGACCTGACTCTATTTTTTCCCCGGTACAAATTTTTGAAAAATGCTTCAACAGGTCAAAATAAAAAAAAATTTCAAACAAATATTTTGAAACCATTTCCATTTTTCCATCTCTCTCAGTTTTGAAGTTATGATGTCAGAGCCATTTGTTTTAAATGACAACCTATATTTTTATTATTGATTTTTATAGTACTTTTTATTATGTTTTCAACAACGTGACATTTTCAATATGTAACATTTGAAAAAAATTGAGAAACAGTGCGTTAAAGTAACACTATTAAATTATTATTTCAATGTGGAGAATGCATCTGGTTACCATTCAAAACAACGTCAGTTAAAACAAAATTAGGAAAACAGGCCTGGATTTTATATCTTCTTCTTCTTCTCAGTCCAGCTACCCTAAGAAGGGTTTGGTGGCATTATGTTGTGGCCCTTTGCACGGTATGCCTCCATGTCTCCCGATCCTGTGCCATTGACGTGGCCCCATGTAGACCTTGTCCAACAAGCGGCTGCATTTGGTCAATCCATCGTGATGGTGACCTTCCTCTTGATCTTTTTCCGTTAACCTTTCCCTGCACCATGAGCTTCTCCATTCCGTCAGTTCGTCTTGATATGTGGCCGAAGTATTGTAGGTATTTTTGGTTCACTCTTTTGGACAGTCTGGTAGTAATTCGTAGTTCATTTAAGATTGATACGTTTGTTCGGTGTTCGGTCCATTGTATTTTAAGCATCTTCCTGTATACCCACATCTCAAAAGAGTCGACTTTTTTGCGGTCAGCCTGCTTCATGGTCCAGGTTTCGGCTGCATAGGTTGCGATTGGGAAGATTAGTGTTTGCGCCAATTTCAGTTTAGTCGCTTTTGATATTGCGCTATCTTTCCACACTCGGCTCAGTTTAGTTGTTGCGGTTCTGGCAATTGCTAGCCGACGTCTTATTTCGGCTTCGCTTCCTCCACCATTGGTAATGATTGATCCCAGGTAAATGAACTTATCAACAACCTCGAAACCTGCCACTTGCCGAATGTGAGTGGAGTTGTTATTAGCTCGATCGACTATCATGACTTGGGTTTTTGAGTGGTTAAGTTTAAGCCCATAATGGTTACTTATATTTGTAACTTTTGCCATGATAGCTTCTAGCTCCAATTGATTCGATGCAATAATGAGTGTGTCGTCTGCGTATCTTAAGTTGCTTATACGCCTTCCCCCTACTGCGACCCCTCCTTCCCAATCCTCTCAGACCTTTCGCATCACATATTCGCTGTATATATTAAAAAGCATAGGTGAGATAATACAGCCCTGCCTGACTCCAGATTTTACTTCAAAATTGCCCGAGTATGTTTGCCCTACTCTTATTTTTGCGGTGTTATTTTCATACAAACTGCGTACAAGCTGTATTAGATGATAGGGTGTTCCCATTTCCTTGAGAATTTGCCAAAGAGCCTCCCACTGAACACAGTCAAATGCTTTCGAGTAGTCGATAAAGCATAAGTACATAGTCACATTAAACTCGCGTGCTTTTTCTATTAACTGACGGATGTTCAGTATCTGCTCTCTGGTTCCTTTTCCTGGAATGAACCCTGTCTGTTCGTCCGATATTTGCGGGAGCAGGAACCACTTTAATCTCTCATTAAGTATGGTAAGAAGAATTTTACTGGTATGAGATATCAATGCCACTGTTCTATAGTTGCTACATTCTGTAGGCGAGCCTTTCTTATATATTGGTATAAATATTGATTCGGACCAGTCCTCTGGCCATTTTCCCGCTTCCCATATTTTTTCGCACAGTTTGTGTAGTATATCCACGCCTATGTCTCCCATTGCCTTTATCACTTCAGCTGTTATTTCATCAGTTCCGGTCGATTTTCCATTATTAAGCTTCTTTATAGCTCTTATTACTTCCGACTTGAGTACGCTCGGTTCCCTTTCTTCTGTTATTATTGTGGCATAGTTATCTGATGGGCTGGCATTTGCAAACAGTTTCTGGCAGTACATTTTCCAGACTTCCGTGATACCCTTGAGTTCTGTTATTATGTCACCTTGTTCATTCTTAATTATTTGGGTACGTGGTTTGAACTCTCGAGCCAAATAACGGATTTTGTCGTATAAATCATGGGATTCATTATGCGTGGCGTGATGTTCTACTTCTGCACATATGTCTAGTATCTGCTTATTTTTGTCCGTTCTGCATGCCTTTTTTATTTCCTGGCTAAGTTGTCTGATCTTCTGCGCCTTTTCTTCGATAGGTATATTAGATATTTGTGTTATTCTTCTTTCATCGATTATTTTTAATGTACCTTCAGTCATCCAATGCTTCCGTTTAGATTTTGTTAAAGCTGGTGAGCATTTTACCGCAGCATCTACTATCCAATGTTTGATTTCTTGCCATGACTTTTCAACATCTTCCGTTATTTCGGGTATATTAGCAGTTCTTAGTTTTTGCTGGAAGATATCCGCATTTGGTGTAGGCATTCTCTTTCTGTGTGCCTGTCTATGCATTGCCTTTAGTTTAACATTAAGGTTGGCAAGTAGTAGCTTGTGGTCTGATCCGCATACTGCGCCTGGTCTTGCTCGTATATTTCTTACAGATGCCCTCCATCTAGTTCTAATTAATAGGTAATCAATCTGATTTTTATGCTTCCCATTTGGTGCTGTCCATGTTGAGAGGCGTCTTGGATGGTGTTTGAAACAGGTGTTCGAAATCGTCAGGTTGTTGTTAGTCGCAAACTGGATGAGTCTCTCTCCTCTGGTGTTTCTTTCTCCAAGTCCATATTTCCCGATAATATTACGTATATGATCATCCTTACTTGTGTTACCTACTTTCGAGTTAAAATCGCCCATCACCACTACGATATCTTTTTGGGGTATTGTATTTATTATGTCCTCGATAATTTGGTATATTGACTCTACTTCATCATCTGTAGCTTGTGTAGTAGGCATATACACTTGTAGGATGTGCATTTTGGCAGGTTTTGTGTTAATGCAGATTTTCACCATTCGTTCATTTATTGCTTGGTATTCTTCCACATAATTAGCTATCTTTTTGTTTACCATTAACCCAACCCCACTTCGACCAGTTTTGCTTGCTCCCGATATATATATAATATGATCCTCAGTTTCAAGATGACCGCAGTCTTTCCAGTGGGTTTCGGCTATACCACAGATATCTACCTCCTCACGGATCAGTTCTCGTTCAAGAATTTTCAGCTTTCCTACCTGAAGCAGGCCTCTGATGTTCCATATGCCTATATTAAGGTTTTTGCGAAGTTGTAAACCTATTTTTGGTCTTCCAGTTGTCCATTTTCCATGTTTTGCCTGGTCGCTCACATTCACATGTCCGGTAGCCAATTTCTCACTGGTTAGCCCGGACCCAACGCAGCGCCGGTCGCTACTCGGATTGCTCGGCATATCAGCATTCCGTTTCTGGTGTAACAACATAATGCTTTCTTGGGAAGATAATCAGATGGTTTCCCCTTGCCTGTCTGATTCTATGCCGTTGACCAAGCCAGTTGGTTCATCCGTCTTCAGGGGCGATTTCTCCCCCCAGGGCAAGAGAGTGCCCTTCTTCATTCCGAGGAGAGAAGTTTGTTGCTTATCCCGGCCACATTTCGGTCTATGATCCTGATCTACCCTTCCTCGAATTATGTTTGAGAGGCCAGATCCAGGGTGCTAGTTTTGGTCCGCCCCGGGTATTTTATTTCCCCGGTGCCCGCCATATCTGGCGAGCTTTCCCCTATCCGCCACCTGGGGAGGCGTCCGATGGGGGACTAGCAAACCCCACACGGATTTTATATATTTGGAATAAAACAAAATTGATCAACCTGAAAAACATTCTTATTAGAATATCATGAATTACAAAAATAAGAACAGAAAAACCAAAAGAAATTTTTATCGAGAGAAAGAATACTAATGACTTGTTTTAAGATAAGTTTTAAAATAATATGAAGTCACAAAAATAATTAAAATAACGATAATGCCTTTCGACTGGCATACTGTCAAGAACAAAATGGTCAACAATCAATCTAATCTGATTTTTTTCCCTAACCAATATTTTTTCGTTATTTTAATTATTTTTGTGACTTCATATTATTTTAAAACTTATTACAAGTCATTAGTATTTTTTTCTTATTTAGATATTTAGTATTTAAAATTTCTTTTAGTTTTTCTGTTATTATTTTTGTAATTGATGATATTGTAATAAGAATGTATTTCAGGTTGATCCATTTTGTTTTATTCCAGTATTTAAAATCCAAGCATGTTTTCCTAATTTTGTTTTAACTGACGTTGTTTTCAATTGTAACTAGATGCATTCTGCACATTGAAATAATAATTTAATAGTTTTACTTTAACGCACTTTTCCTCAATTTTTTTCAAATGTTACATATTGAAAATGACATGTTGTTAACAACATAATAAAAAGTACTATGAAAATCAATAATAAAAAATACAGGTTGTCAATTAAAAAAAAAATGGCTCGGACGTCATAACTTCAAAACGGAGAGAGATGGAAAATTGAAAATAATCTCAAAATATTTGTTTGAAGAAAAACATTTTGGCCTGTTGAAGCGTTTTTCGAAAATTTATACAGGGGAAAAAATAAAGCCAGGTCTTAATACTTTATGCGCTCTCTGTATATTATTAAATGGGACTGTTTTAGGTAAGTTGTGGTCTTTTTTTGGATGTTTTATTATGACAACCAATTGTTTATTCAAAGAATTTTGGATTTAACAGCCTACTAGCTCAAATCAGTTTTTTACATTTTTTGCAAATATTTCATAGTATAATCCTAGTAAAAATTTGGACCGGTGAAAATTACTTAAACTGCTCTACACGAAAACACACAAAAAAATTATACCGAGCCATTAAAAAAAAAAAATTGTCGGTGATGTCACTACAAATAAATGAAGGTGTTTAAAAAAGACTTATTTTCTCCAACTTGTAGCTAATACTGTCCTATTTAATAATATATATGGTTTGTTGATGATTAAATAATAAATGAAGTTGCTACAGTCTCTTTTTATCAAACACACCGTATTTAATTTGTAAATTTAGTATTGAAAATATTGTGATTTAGACTTTCTTTTTGTAATATCAGCGGATTCTTGCAGGATTTTCACATAATTATGTGATATTGTAAAACTTTTTTGTGTAGTAGTCTGGAAAATTCACAAGATTTAGGGTAAAAATACAAAAAAGCTTTACAACATTGCATAATTTTGTGAAAATTGTGTAAAAATCCATTGATATTACAAAAAAAAAATGGTCTAAATCATAATATTTTAATACTAAATTTACAAATTCCATATATGCAAGTTTTTTCAGATGAAGAAAACATTTATTTAATTGAACTCCAAAATATTGCATAAATTGACAAGATTTGGGGCAGGAAAGCTTTACAACATAAGAGCATAAAAGCTTTACATCATTTTGTAAAAATTCTATAAGAATTTACCAATATTAGAAAAAATCTGCTGAAATTACAAAATTTACAATACTAAATTTACAAATTACATACTTTATGAAGTTTTAGGGTAAGATATACAAAAAAGCTTTGAAACATTGCATAATTTTGTAAAAATTCTGTAAAAATCCAATGATTGCAAAAAAAATGGTGTAAATCATAATATTTAAATACTAAATTTACAAATTCCATATATGTAAGTTTTTTCAGATTAAGAAAACATTTCTTTAATTGAACTCCACAATATTACTTAAATTGACAAGATTTGGGGCAGGAAAGCTTTACAACATAAGAGCATAAAAGCTTTACATCATTTTGTGAAAATTCTATAAGAATTTACCAATATTAGAAAAAATCTGCCGAAATCACAAAATTTACAATACTAAATTTACAAATTACATACTTTACGAAGTTTTTTTCCAGATGAACAAAACATTTCTTCAATTTAATTCTACAATATTGGATTCATTATTTAAATTAAAAGTTTTACAACGTTACAAAAAATGGAAAAGTTTTAGAAATTCCAATTTCTATATAGTTGTGCCAAACAAAATTATCAATGCTACATTTTCTGATATACAACAGTAACTGAATATTCTATATTAATTGAATATTAAAATTACGGGCAAATTTACAAAATTATCCAAAGGAAATTCAAGAACTTCTACAGAAATATGCGAGATGCAATACTTCTACAAAATTGCAAAATCGTTGTCAACATAAAAAATTAATACGAAATCATGTTTTAATTTACAACAAAATTTACTACGGCATATGCTACGAAAAGAATAATTATGGATAGAAATATGCAATGAAAGTTACAAGAATTCTAAAGCCAAAAATGGGCTTAAAGTCATTGAGTTTTAAATAAGTATATAAAAATGTTCACATTAATTGTTTTATGTAATATATAGAATGTTTAAGAGTATTTGTGTACATCTGTGACTTTTTTGGTCTTGTCACTGCAGACATCTTAAGAATCATAAGAAATTGCCTTCTCCAATATAATAATATAACAGAATATATCAGAAAAATATCATTCAAATAAAATAAAATGACAAATTACTGAAAGTAAAAAAAAATTCAATGATATTTGAAAATCGTTACTGAATGTTCAAAATTTCTAATGATATTTGAAAATAATTACTGAAAGTTTAATATTTTCAATGACATTTAACAATTATTATTGAAAGTTCAACATTTTAAATAATATTTTATTAATGAATGTTCAATATTTTCAATAATATATAACAATTATTACTGAAAGTTCAATACTTTCAATAACGTTTGAAAATCATTAGCTGAAATTAAAAAAAAAAGTTGATATTTCATTATGTTGTGTCCCTGTATGTATAGTTTAGAAGATTGCAGGAAAACCAACAGTATTTTCCTCTCTTGTAAACTCATTATATAGACATTATACAGGGTGTTCATAAAGTATTGGGTGTTCATAATGGGGTGTTCATATCAGGGTGTTCATAGATTCATAATTTCGGATATTTAAACTATTTTTGAAAAAAACCTCGCATATCCAGGAAAGAGGACCTATCAAATAATATCATAAGATATTTGGGTTCTCATTTAAAAAAAATCGATGACGTTATAACTCAAAAACAAATGATTTTAAAAATGATAAAAAAATTAAGATTTATAACAAACTGTGTATGTTCAAATTTAGAAATCGATGTGTCCGATGATGTTTTCCATTTTTTTTCCATGAATTTATACCATACATTATGAACACCCTGTATAATGTCTATAAAATGAGTTTACAAGAGAGGAAAAATACTGTTGGTTTGTCTGTAATCTTCTAAACTTCGAAGAATGTTGTCTTCAAAAAGCATATACATATTCCAATAATTCATTAAAGTTTTTCAACATATTAGTGCTAACACAATGACTAGAAAATTTTGAAAAAAAAAATGTAACTTTAAGAATCACACATTTGAAACAATTTTTGTGATATTTTCATCTCTTACCATACTCACGATACACAACACAAGAAATTGATTACATTCAAAGTTGAAAATTCAGTTTATCCATTGATATTTTCAATAAAGTTTAATTGGTCAATTTTGGAGGCATCTACTTCGTGATACATGATGAAATTAAATAAAACTAACACTTTTCTTTGTATATCTGTGATGGGTGGGAAAAACAGTATAAGTCAAGAATTAGCAGTTTAAGGAAGCGTCGACTTATACCTTTTTTCCCTCGAATAATCGTAGCATTTAAAGTTGTACTAAAACTGCCAACCTATTTAAAAGCCTTAACTGAATAATATGACATATATTATTTCAAACACAATGTACAGCACCACTTTCTGAAATATAATTTGACTTAAACTCATTTTCCCAAATTTTCGACTTGTACTGTTTTTCCCATCCATCACAGATATATCACACTGTTTATTAAAATTCGTGACTATAGTTTCGATAAGTTCTGATCATTATCCAACTTAGAGTTTCTCTCCTCAAACTTAGAGACTAAGTTTGATATGATCATAATGTGATCGAAAATATAGTCACTATTTTTATATGATATACAACAGTATATCACACTGTCACTAACAGTATGATATAAACAAAGAAAAGTGTTTGTTTGATTTAATAATGTTTAAGTTCGTGTAAAATTTGAGTAATAAAATATTTTGTAAAAGTGTCATTTCAAGAATCGAAAATTTGATTAATTTAAAAAAATAAAAGCAATTGTCATAACCAAGGACAATTTTTGTCTTATTTTCATCTCTAAAATTCAAAATTGCAATTCATTTATATTTTCATTAAAGTTCAAGTCCAAATGAAACTTTTGTGGTAGCATACCAAAAAATGATAAGTGCCAGAAATAGTACCCCAATATTAACAAGATGGATAAGTTTGTTTAGCGATCTTGAAAATTGACTAATACCTCAACGAATTTATGATTTAATGGGGTTGGAGGGTTTGAATAATTCAATTTAGATTGTGATTCCTAATTTTGAAATTGATTAAAATTTTGAGAATTGTTTGAACTATGAGCAATTTGTATTTTTGAGCAACTGTCGTAAATCTATAAACATTTCCCGATTAATTTCTGGTACAAACAATAGTGCAATTTTCGAGAAAGTTTGAGCATTCTACGTTGAATCGTTGACATTTTGAATGTAAAGCATGTTTTGTGCAAGTTTGAGCATCTGATCTTCATTGTAGAGCATAAGTCGTATAATTTTGTGAATTTTTCTTTCAATTGCAAGCAAGTTTCGTGGAAATGTGAACATTTTTATTTAATTGTCAGTATTTTATGTACAATATTGCGCATTTTTCGTGCAACAATGTTTGTTTAATTTACAGCTAATTTTGGGAAATTTTGAACATTCGTCGTAAAATATTGCACATTTTCGTGCAATATGAAATAGTTTTTGTATAATTTACAGCTTATTTTATGCAATTTTTAACAAATGTTATACAATAATGAGCCTTTTTTTAACGGATTTTGTTATAGTTTACAATTTTAAATATTTATCGTGCAATATTGAGCTTTTTATTCTACGGTCAATTTACACCATACATGCTGCAAATTTTAATATGTTTGATTGAAATTCAAAATGTTCGAAATTTTGACTATTTTCGTGTTGCTTGCATATGAATTATTTGGTAATAACGAAATTTGTGTTTGAACGTGATTCTGCTATGGTCCAGAATTTTATGAAGCGCAAACACCCTAATAAATTAGTTATTACGTTAGAAATGAAATATTATATCGTCAAGATAAATTAGGGAAGTTTCATTTTATTAATGTGGAGTGGAAGAGCTGAAAATAAGATCATAACGTTGGGAATACACTTCTGAGTGTGCTAAATGAGGGCAGGGTAAAATTATAGGTTCTGAAAATTGCGCACATCTTTCAACATAATCAATTACATATTCAAATCTTGCTAAATTCAGTCTCATTCCAGCGAGACAATAAATCTCGGATGCAGATTTCTTTATAACACATCCGCCATATTTTTCATCGGAATAAAAACGGACGACACTCGCATGCTATTTACATTGTAAATTTTACTTTGATTAATAAATGAGAGACAAAGATGGAGCCGAGATATAAACATAAATGTAAATCTGTTAGCGTCCACCTTCAATGCCATGTAAAAGTAATTAAGTGCTGCAAGTGTGCGACAAGACGTATTACAGTAATATATAAAGTAAAATGTATGTGCATTACATTTTTGTGATAATTGTCCTCGGGGATGGCGTTTTAAAGTTGTTAGACGAACGCAGGCGAAGGCTGCGGAATAATTCTGAAAACTAATTTTATTAAAGTAAGAGCGGGCACAGTTTTTCCACAATGTTATAAAAAAAAGGTAATTAGGTTGAAAAATAATATATTTGTCGGAGCCAAGCAAAAATATCAATAGTTCCGCTCGAACAGTAAACATTACAAGGGTTTTGTGTGGGCCTAATGATGTTTGTACAATTCTATTAATTCTAACAACATGTTACGTTGTAACGAACTCATTTATTCATGTTACATTTTAACTCTATCACGAATCATTATCAAGGTAAATGAAACGGAACAAAAACTTTTATAATTTCACATGTCAACGGATGCCCCTTTAAACCCACCATGCCTAAAAAAAATGTTACACTGCGGATCCCAAACTATATATAATTAATTGTATTTCATGAATAACTTGAAATTAATGAGAACGCAGCGCTGCAGAAAAATATATATTTCGCGTCGCGTTACGGTGCAGAAAATTAATGAATTATTTGAAAGGCGCAAAAAAAAGGGAGATTATTCACGGCAATATATGGAATCGAGGTTTTATTTAAATGTCTGGAAATACATTACTTTATGTGTAGTTGCACCCGGCCGGGGATAAGGGAAATAAAACTTTTTGTAAATTATTGGAAATATGAATTCGAGTGTTACTTGAAATTTATCGCGCTGCTTTTTAGAGCGAAAGAAATGTTTTTAATTAATGAATCGCTTTTAATTAAAAAATGCTTTTTACGATTTCAGCCCTTTGTTAATGCGAGCTGCATAAATAAAGTAAAACACATAAAAATTATTCTACATATAAAAGGATTTATTATTGCTGGCACGTTGTTCCAATATAATAAACAATTTCACCTTCGCAGCTCACAGCAATAATAATATTAACTTATATATTACTGTGCATGCATTATAATTTATTCCAATTAAAAATACACAATCGTATATTCATGTCCTACATATACGTTCATATAAATACACTTTACGTGCATATAAATAAAATAATACATTGCCTATGCGTACAATTCTATAACTTGCTGATGCATGATATTTTAAAATTTATTGGTATGTTTTAATTGATCCATTTAAACATATTATAATTATAATACGCTTATAACATATTATTACTTTCATTTACATAGTAAAAGAAATTATACTTAATAATCATCAAACTGGGACACAATTTTGTAACGAATTGCAAATTTCGAAAAGGGCTCATCTCAAGGAGCATTTAAATAGGACATTTCCGCTCTTTTTTCATGTACAGCCACGGACTCTGGGAATGACGCATTCCATTAGACCGTCGGCTTACAAGTGAAATACACTAAATCAATTTTTTGCTGTTTTTAGTTAAGTTTTATTTTGATGGTTTACTAAATTGCAACAAATCTCAGGCTCAGGGGTGTAGCAAAGGGTCCTGTAGCCTAACTTCCAAATTCTTAACTCATTAAATGACGTAGTAGGAAAGGTAACAGCAGAATATAAAGCTTTGATTGCAGTTTCCCAATTTTATAGTTTTTGACATAAGTGATTTGACTTAGTAGTTATACAGCAAGAGTTCTGGACCACCCGCAGTAGAGATTTCGATTGATTAAATCCGCGAATTAAAAGCGTCAATTAAATTAATCGAAATCTCTGCTTGTTGTGGTCCAGAACTCTTGCTGTATAACTACTTCACTTGTAAGCCGACGATATGCAACTATCTCAGGTAAACAGTTTACCTGAGATAGTTGGCCTGTAGAAATGTCATTGTTACAATGGAAGTTTCAAAGATTGCCGTCAATTTGTGTATTACTTTTATCAAAATTTCAATTATAGTGTCAAATTTTAACTGTAGGTACCAATAATATTTTATTTTAATTTTATTTTATTATATTTTATTTAATAATTGGTTATTA
Organism: Othius punctulatus; assembly: GCA_951805005.1. Taxonomy (NCBI): domain Eukaryota; kingdom Metazoa; phylum Arthropoda; class Insecta; order Coleoptera; family Staphylinidae; genus Othius; species Othius punctulatus. The sequence continues at coordinate 33,107,457 of OX638138.1, read as the reverse complement.
TGCCAAATAATAAATCATTTCTCTGAAAATTTCAATGAGTGAAAGTAGATTGACTGTAGAAATGTCAATATTACAATGGTAATTTGAAAGATTTCCGTCAATTTGTATATTACTTTTGTCAAGATTTCGATTATACTGTCAAAATTTGAACTGTACTGTATCAAACTTTCAATAATTGCTGCCAAATAATCAATTATTTCTATGAAAATTTCTATGATTACTGTAGGAATTTCAAAGATAGTCATTTATTATATTATTTATGTCAAAATACAATGTTATTCTCGAAATTTTAAATATTGTTGTCAAAAAAACAATTATTTCAATTATATGTATTTTAATATTTTAATTTTGATTATACTGCAAAATTATTAGTGCAATAATGCAATGATTACGGTGGAAACATGTTACTATCGATAATAATAATAATAATAATAATAATAATAATAATTTTATTGTATGTCGACTCTAAGTGGAGTATTACATTGTCAATATTACACTAAAATGAAATATCAAAATACAAAATATAAAATATAAAATATAAACATTTATCATTAATCATTACTTTCATCGAAATCTCCTGATTTAATAGCCACTTTGTATTGCAAAATATCTATGATTTTCAATTATTTCTGTCGATTTTCCGATGTAACTGTTGAAGTTCAAATGGTTAATATCGAATTATCTATTATTGCCGTCGAAATTTCAATGATTACTCTAGCAATTTCAATGACAACTGTATTTTCTAAATTATTTATCCCAAAATTTCATTTAGTCTTCAAAATGGCAATGTAGCTATCGAAGATTTAAAAATTGCTGAAAATTTATCAATTATTTTTACGTAAAATTCAATAATTACTGTAGAAAATTCAATGATACCTAAATTAAATTAAATTTAAATTTTCAATTATTTCTGTGACAATTTTAATTGTCCTATCAAAATGTAAATATTATTATTACATTATGCCTAATTTTCAATAATTATTGTCAAATATCAAATTATCTATTATTGGTGTCAACATTTCAATAATTAGTGTGGGAATTTCAAAAACAATTGTTCAATTTATAATCATTTTTCTCAAAATTTAATTTATACTCTCAAAATCTCAAAGTTACTATCGAAGTTGTAAAGACTGCTATCAAAGTATCAATGATTACTGTAGAAATGTCAATGTTACTATCGAAGTATCAAAGATTGCCGTCGGTGTGTGTATTACTTTTGTCAAAATTTTAATTATATTCTCAAAATGCTGTCAAAATTTCTACTTGTGTATCCTTTCAACAATTGCATTCAACTTTCAATAATTGCTACAAAACAATCAACTATTTCTATGAAAATGTCAATAATACTGCAGGAATTTGAATGTTACTGTCGAAGTTTGAACGATTGCTGTTAGTATTTATATTATTTTTGTCAAAATTTCAATTTTTCTGACGAAAATTCAATGTTTCTGCTGAAATTTCAATGATTGTTGTCATATTATCAATTAATTCTGTCAAAATTTCAATTATAGGAGTAATTATCATTTATTAGATAAACCGATAGATAGATAGATATTTATTCATCATTTAGGCCACATTACAAAAATACTAATAGTACAGTCATCACGTGGATATGATCGCCAATGTTTAAAATACACTTAAAGGTTAGAATTAATAAGTCATCACAATAATGATAATAATAAAATTATAATAAATAATTTACCCTAGGACACACTGTGGGAGGAGCCCATTTCAACCTAAATTTTCATTTGTTCTAGAAGATTCCTTAAAATTTTTAACTATTTCTGTAAAATAAGTTTCAATTATACTGTTAGAATTACAATCCTACTATCGAAGTTTCAAAACTTGTAACAGTAGAAATCAATTTTGAAATTGAGTATTGTTGTCAATTGTACGACATACATGAAATTAATATTTTATATCCTGATATTATGTAAAAAGAACTACTTGTTTTCAGCAAAAATGGGAAAAGCTTGTCAATTTTTAGAAATTTCTTTGAATTTCAAAACTTCAATGATTACTATTAAATTTCTCAATGTTACTGTCAAAGTTTAAATGGTTAACGTCGAACTTTAAAAGAGTGATGTTAAATTATTAAACATTTCTGTCAAAATTTTAATGGAACTGTCGAAGTTTAAATGGTTAGTATGAAATTATCTATTATTTCTGACAAAATTTCAATGATTACTATGGATATCAATGAGCACTGTAAAGTGTTTAATTATTTGTGTTAGAAACAATTCTGTATCAATTTATTTAATTTTGATTTAAAGTACCAAATAGTTCAGCGTATATCACCATTTTAATGAGAGGGGCTATTAGTAATAGTAAATGCACGACAACTGAATTTTTTAATCATTGAGATACCTGCTTAATTAGTGTTTTGTTTTATTCAATTATTATATCATTAGTGTGATAATGAATTAATGTAGTGGGATTTAAACTTACAATAAATGCAAAAAAACTGTATTTTTCTACGACTGTGCATACAGTTTTTACGTACTGTTCACAGTGTTTAAAGTGATACTTTTTAGCACAAGTGCGGAAAAAAATCATCCGTGCTTAAAAACAGAAACTGTGCGTAAAATATGTTTTACAAGAAATTCATTCACTCACCAATTGAAAATAATATAGTATTTTCATAAATATTTGCATATTTTCATAAAGTAGTGCTTTACAAACTTGTATCATGAATAACTATTTTTAATCATTGATATACCTGCTTGTTTACAGTTTTGTTTTATCGAACTATTATAATATCAGTGTGATAATAAATTAATGTATTAGGATTTAAACTTACAATAACACAATTTTGTGTACAATATATGTAATTAAAATAATGATATATCAATTATGTAATAATTTGCCTGCTTCATAGTGCGTTGTGTGTTTGTTGTATTTATGATAATGCAATTTGAAATATCGAACCGATTCGTATATAGTATGGAGGGAGATAATTTTATTTACTATATATTATTAATTAATTTTACGTCGCTTATTCGAATGCGTATAGTATGACGCTCATTGTTTGCATTTGTATGATTGATGTGATCAATAACAACTTAGTAACACATTATTTGTGTTTTCGAATTATTAGAAGCAAAACTAAATTTAGTTTCGCAGCTAAATGTTTACATAAACCAGATTTTTTTTAAATTTTCGTAATTGGCTTCCACAAGAAACATGGATATTTTTATCTTAGGTTGCAGATATATTGTAAATTAACGCATAATTGAAGAATTTGGCACGATATAACGTCGCTGTTAAGCTTTTTAGTGCACAAGTTTTGCGTTTTAATGATTGTGTGTAATCTTTAGTATATGAAGTTGTGCAGGTCATAGGACGAATTGTTATCTATACCTACTCGTAGGTACTCCATGCAGTACTATTTGAAAATTGTTCTTGCGAATTCTTATCTTGTTCCAAATTAATGATGCTTGTGAGAATACACATTGAATTCGAAATTTAGCATTACAGCAATTGTGGACATGGGTACAAGAATACTGTAAGGCGAAAACTTAATAAAAGTTATAATATAGCAATAATTGCTATATTTTATTTTTATAATTTATACTTTTTTCTATGAACAGTAGCTATATATTTTTTAACAGACTTATAAATAAGGGTACACATATTCAAATAAACAAATTTGCTCAGATATCGCATAAATCGACTTACGCTGTTCTTGCACCCAGCTTTCAGTAGAGCTTTAAAGTAGAGGTAAATAATAATTATTATTAATATTATAATTTGTCATTAATAATATTATTATAATAAGTATTAGATAGTCTACTGTTTTATTCAGATTGGTAAAGATGTTTCAGGTGTAAAAGCAATTGTGAGGAAGAAAAAAAGGGTATGGGGGAAATATTTAATATGTATTGATTGGGTGGGAATCGCGAATGATCGGCGTAAAAATGTGGCAAGTAATATCGATTCGGGTGCCGCCTCGTAAACAATCAAGTTTAAATACGGGATTACAGTGCCGCTTAATAGGGTTAAAAATAAAATAAGTTATAAACGCAAGTTCAGGAAGCAAATTACTTTATCAAGTATTAGTGCTGAATAATGAATGCCTTTCTGCGTAAGATTGTTTATAAAGTAATATAAAATAAATCAGTTTCGGTGGATATTATAAAGGGTGTATGGAGAGCGAGATAGATAATCCCGTACTCCGGAGAATTGTAATATAAATTGGTATCCTCTTGGCCTTTAATCTTTTTAAAATATGAAAGAGAAGTGTTAATTTAAACTGGGGGCGTTGCATATTTTAAACGGAACCGAGGATCTGATAAAAAGGCCTTTTGTGATGGACGGATTTCGTGGTGCATACGTGTGAATGTGCGTATACGCGTGAATTAAGGGTCGCGTTAAAACAATATTAAAATAAGCGAACTGGTCTTCCACTTTAAACACGGCTGTTAATATTAAACAATACGTTCAAGGCACCATTTCTCAGGCCGTTCTCAAACAATTGAATTATTTACCAAACGGATTGGCATAGAAGAGCGAGTTCTATTCAAATTGCACCTTTAATATTACATAAATGAACTCAAATAATTCATAAGTTTGTAGTCTGCGCGTTTAGGGTTATTTACAATGCACAGGGAAATATTTATGATCTCAGGAAGGATTGGCCGCGTTGTCTTATTGCAGAGTTTGATTCTCGAACTAAACTATTTATACCTAGACTCCTTGCAATTTGTTAATGCATTACCAGGATGCCACTCACTATGTATTCCTAACGTGTCCCTTTTAATGCTTCGCGTCGTCACTCACTTAAAAGTGTACTCTTAAATTACTGCCCAAGATTCCCGAAACCGTAAATTATTAATAACATATCATCTCCCCCGCACAATCCCCGGCGAGGGATAATTTTAATTCGTCTCCTTCCCGAAGCGGCGAAAAATACGCGGCTTAATTACGAATTAAAATTGTAATAATTACCATTGTGCATAAACTTGAATCGTTGATAAATACGTGTGGTGCCTCGGCATAACTTTAATCATAAATTTAAACTAATGACGTCGTTCCTTTAGCAAAATAATAATAGGTAATGATAAATCTAAAATAATAGGACATTAAACATAAGACACGTCATAACTTATAAAATATATGGCACCATGCAACGGGCAGGGGAAAAGTAAAATATCACATATTTTTGGTTTAAAATCTGAGCCAAGCGTGTTTGTGCATATGAGACATGCCATAAATATTTTAATTATAAATAAATACCAGACTATACTAAAAATAAAATCGGTAATTTTTAAGTGCATTGCTCCCATGTTTTCTTTAAATGGATGCATTCATGTTTACAGAGGGTACAATAACAACTGTTAACATATTTACGCTCCATGTTGCAGAAAGCGAATAATCACTTTCTTAGACTTAGCTTTTATTTGCAGCAACACAGCTCCTACCATAACTTACCTACAAAACGCAAAATAAATACATTGCCAAAATATACAAGGTGTCGAGTAGTCAATAATAGTTGCAATGTACCAAACATTTTTCAAATGAAAATCCATATTTGGCCTTACTTCATTGAAACTAATTTTAGACATAATTAGATTTTTAGCACAAGCGGGATTTGGTGGTGACTCGTTTTCTTTGATTTAAAGTAGCATTCTTATTTAAGCTAGGCATCCCAACGAGACAGGACAAGGACTCATGTTTTGTGAACTAAGTGTTTTACTAATCGTGTCTTCTATATTCGCTCGCATGCTTAATGTAAATGTAATAGAATGATAGGAAATATGAAACGTATGTCAAATCAGGCAATATGTAGCGATAAGTTATTGTCAGTACTCGACGGGCCCACTATAGCAACAATGTATTGTGAAAAGTTCTTCAGAATGTTAAGTTAAAATTTAAAAAAAACAGCAAGAATTTTGTTAACATAAATCGAACTCAAAGTGAGATTTTATATTCTTCAAGAATATAGACTTTCCCATACTTTCTTACAATGAATGTTCCAAATCATGGAAGCTGTTTACATGCTTACGATACTTGTGCTTGAGATATTGAGCTAAAGTAACATCGCGTAATATACCTGTACAGGGTTATTCAAATTCGATTATCTCTATGGGGATGTCGGAAATGATCAGAGATACGAAGTCCTTTAAATTGGGGTAATGTTGCGTAATTATATAGGGAACAACAATCAATTTAAATAATTTAAAAAATTTCAACATATTGCTAAAATTTTTAATGATGAGTCAAATTTTTAACTATTTCTGTCAAAATTTCAATCTTACTGCCGAATTTTCAAAAAATGCTGATTTAAGTTAATGATTTAGACTTGGCCATAGAAATAAATTTTGACATTTCAATGATAACTGTTAAATTTATTATTATGTCTGTCAAAATTTCAATTGCATTGTTAACATTTGAATCTTACTATCAAAGTGTCAAATAGTTCAAATTATCAATTTTTCTTTTAAAATTTCAATAAAGTCAGTCAAATTATCAATTATTTCAATTGAAATTTCAATGGGCACTCAAGAAATTTCAATAACAGTTAAATTTTCAACTCTTTATATAATGTCAGTCAAATTATCAATTATTTATTTACTCTATTTAACTATTTCTGACAAAATTTCATCTATACTACCTAAATTTCAATCTTACTGTCGAAGTTGGAATGGCTGATTTAAATTAATGACGGTTTCCACTGCCAAGTCTAGGCAGTGGAAACCAATTTTGGCATCTCTATCATAACTGTTAAATTTATAATTATTTGTATCAAAATGTCAATTGCATTGTCAACATTTCAATCTTACCATCAAAGTGTTAAATAGTTCTATCAAATTATCAATTATTTCTATCAAAATTTCAATCATGGTAGTCAAAATTATCAATTATTTCAATTGAAGTTTCAATGAACACTCTAGAAATTTCAATAACTGCCAAATTTTCAACTATAGGTACTGTCAAAAATTTCTATCCTGATGTCTAAGTTTCAAAAATTGCTGATATAGACAACGATTTAGACTTTAGGTAATAAAAATGAATTTTGAAATTTTAATGATATATGTTAAATTTCAATTATATTGTCAACATTTTTATCTTGCTATCAAAGTTTCACATATTGCTATCAAATTATCAATTATTTCTATCAAAATTTCAATCATGGTAGTCAAATTTATCAATTATTTCAATTGAAGTTTCAATGAACACTCTAGAAATTTCAATAACTGCCAAATTTTCAACTATAGGTACTGTCAAAAATTTCAATCCTGATGTCTAAGTTTCAAAAATTGCTGATTTAAACAACGATTTAGACTTTAGGCAATAAAAATGAATTTTGAAATTTTAATGATATATGTTAAATTTCACTGACAATGACAATGACAATTGTATTGTCAACATTTTTATCTTGCTATCAAAGTTTCCCATATTGCTATCAAATTATCAATTATCTGTATCAAAATTTCAATAATGTCAGTCAATTTATCAATTATTTAAATCGAAATTGCAATGAATACTCCGTTTCTATACTTTATTAAACTATTTCTGACAAAATTTCAACTATACTACACAAATTTCAATCTTACTATCGAAGTTCGAATGGCTGATTTAATTTAATGATGTTTTCGACTGCCAAGTCTAGGCCGTGGAAATCAATTTTGGCATCTCAATCATAACTGTTAAATTTATAATTATTTCTATCAAAATTTCAATTGCATAGTCAACATTTCAATCTTACCATCAAAGTGTCAAATAGTTCTATCAAATTATTAATAATTTCAATCAAAATTTTAATTATGGTAGTCAAATTATTGATTATTCAATTACTTCAATTGATACTTCAATTGAAAAGTTTCAATGAACACTCTAGAAATTTCAATAACAGCCAAATTTTCAACTATGGGTACTGTCAAAATTTCAATCCTGATGTCTAAGTTTCAAAAATTGCTGATTAAATCAACGATTTAGACATGGGCAATAAATTTTATTTTTGAACTTTTAATGATATCTGTTAAACTTCAATTGTATTGTCAATATTTCTATGTTGCTGTCAAACTTTCACATATTGCTATAAAATTATCAATTATTTCTATCAAAATTTCAATAATGTCAGTCAAATTATCAATTATTTCAATCGAAATTACAATGAATACTCTATTTATTTCTATACTCTATTAAACTATTTCTGACAAAATTTCAACTGCACTACTTAAATTTCAACCTTACTGTCGAAGTTTAAAAAATGGCTGATTTAAATTAATGATTTAGACTTAGCAGTAGAAATCAATTTTGACAGTTCACCGATAACTGTTAAATTTATAATTATTTCTGTAAAAATTTCAATTGTAATGTCAACATTTCAATGTTTTACATATTGCTATGAAATTATCAATTATTTCTATCAAAATTTCAATGATAACAGTCAAATTTTCAACTACTTCTGTCAAAATTTCAACGTTACTGTTAACATTTCAATCTTACTGTCGAAGTTGCTGATTTATATTTATGATTAAGATTTGGCAGTAGAAATCAACTTGACAATTCAACGATAACTGTTAAATTTATAATTATTTGTGTCAAAATTTCTATTGTAGTGTCAACATTTTAATGTTTGACATATTGCTGTCAAATTATCATTTATTTCTATCAACATTTCAATTATACCAGTCAAATTAATAATGATTTCAATCAAGATTTCAATTATAGCAGTCAAATTTGTAACTATTTCTGACATAATTTCAACTATGCTGTCAAAATTTCAATCCTGCTGTAAAAGTTTAAAAAATTTGCTGATTTATACCTGTATTTATGATTAAGACCTGGCAATAGAAATCAATTTTGACAGTTCAACGATAACATTCGTTCAATTTTGGAATTTCAATCTTAACTGGTAAATTTAGAATTACTTCTGTCGAAATTTCGATTGTATTGTCAACATTTCAATCTTACCATAAAAGTTTCATATAGTGCTATAAAATTATTAATTATTTCTATCAAAATGTCAATAATGGGAGTCAAATTATCAATTATTTTAATCGAAATTTAAAGGAATACTTTTTAAATTTTAATAACAGCAGTCAAAATTTCAATGATGATGCCGAAATTACAAGAAATGCTGATTTAAATTAACGATTTATACTTGGCAGCAGGGTTAGTGTGATTTAAATCAACTTATTTTTTTAAATAAACCATTGATTTAAATCAAAATTGATTTGTTTTTAATTTATAATTGTTTTTGCCCTGTTTGTGCATTACAATAGGTGAACAATTAAAGATTAATGTAACTATAGAGTTAGCATTTAAAGTTAGCTTTAAAATAGATAAATGTAAGTAAAATATTTTTCTTTTCTTTCATTTTTTGATTCATCATATCGTACATATAATTATAAAATTGTTTTAATCATCAATTCTTGTTCAAATTCAAGAATTTATTAACAAATAAATCATATGATTTAAATCGTGATGTAAATCAATTGATATAAATCACAAACTTTCCCTGGCAAAATCTGATCAGAAATATAAAAAAAAAACAAATATATCATGATTTTTATGTGTTAAGAAAAAATCATTGATTTTTATTTTTTTTTAAATCATGATTTATTCCAATCCTGCTTGACAGTAAAAATAAATTTTGACATTTCAATGATAACTGTAAAATTTTAATATTTTAATATAAATAATAATATTTAATATTTAGTATTATCAATATTTCTATCTTGCCATCACAGTTTCACATATTGTTATCAATTATCAATTATTTCTATCAGAACTAGTCACAGTCAATTTATGAACTATTTCTCATAGAATTTCAACTATACTGTCCAAATTTCAATCCGACTCTCCTACGAATTCTACGAAGTTTAAAATATTGCGGATTTTAATTAATTAATTTGGCTTGGCTGTAGAAATAATTTTTTGCATAGAGAATGACTGACAATTATATGTAATGGTGCCGATTAAAGATTTATATCTTTAATTTATGAGAAAACAGCTTCATCTGTTGTTAATACCGTGAAAAGTATCTCCAGTTTTAATAGCCACTTTGTATTTCAAAATGTCATTGTTTTTCAATTATTTTCGTCGACATTCCGATGTAACTGTCGAACTTTAAATGTCTTGTATTTTAAAATGTCAATGTTTTTCAATTATTTCTGCCAACATTCTGAGGTAACTGTCAAAGTTTAAATGGCTAATACAAAATTATCTGTTGTTGTTGTCGAAATTCCAATGACTACCGTAGTACTTTCGATGATTTTTAAAATTATTTCTCTTAAAATTTCATTAAATCTTCAAAATGTCAATGCAACTTTCGAAGCTTTAAAGATTGCTGCCTAATTATCAATTATTTCTATATAAAATTCAATGATTACTGTTCGTTGAATTCGTTTGTACTTAAATTAAATTAAGTATTTAGTTTAATAATTTTTAAATTAAATTAAAAAAAAAACAATAAAAACTGTAAAAAAAATAGTTTCGGTCAAAAATTTTGGCCAACATTTCAAATATTTTTATCAAAATGGGTTCATTGTTATTATCGAAGTTTCAAAGATTGGTGCCAAATTGTCAATTATGTCTGACAGAATTTCAATAATTGCTGTTTTGTAGCGTTTTCTAGTATTTTCAGGTTGATAAATAGTTTGATTTCGAAAAATGTTAATTAATAGTTTAAACAATATGACGGAAAAATCGCTGGTATCTCTTAAAATATAACAAAATGCAATCAAATTGCTTGAAAGTGCATCATTAATTGTCCAAATTTAAAATCCCTTCGTTTAAACATCTAATGCTGCATATTCAAAATATATACTTGAAAATAAACTAAAAAATCGAAAGATATGACAAAAATATTCAAAATACATATTTCGATAAAAATATTTTGGCTCGAAAAATATTTAAAATTAACTATTAAAATAGTTTTGTTTTTAGAAAATTCCACAAAATATCGATACCTACTTTATATAGTTTTCTGGGAATTTTCAAATATATGTAATCAAGTTACACACCTGATTGTTTCATAGTTTAAACAATGTGACAGAAAATTCTCTCGCAAGAGTTAAAAATATCGAAAATGCAACAAAATTTGCTTAAAGTGCATAATTATATATCCAAATCTAAAATCTCTTCCCTTAAACATAAAATTTTCTGGGTTTTCATAATTATTTCTGCATTGTCATCATTCTTTTGAATAATCTTGATAATTTATATTCACATTTTCAGGCTCATATGTTGGAGAAAAAAAAAACTGCAAACCTATTAAATTTTTATGAATTTTTATGAAAGTTTATAATTAAGTATTCAACTGTCGTAAGCTCGTATCGTATCTTTCATAATAAAGGTATTTTACTCTTATTATAGTTTTCATATGTACTCCTAACACACCCTGTATATGAACGGTTTTGCTAACTTTGCACTGTTCTTACTTGTAGCAATGACAGTTGAACAGTTGTTTCACTTAAAATTATAAACTTTCATAAACATTCAGAAAAATGTAGCAGGTTTGCAGGTACATTGTTTTCTTCAACATATGAGCCTGAAAATTCGAATATAAATTTGCTTAAAGTGCATTATCATTATGATGACTTTTATTTATACTCTTTGGGATTTTTTTGCATTTTTACAAAACACTATTGGTTTGATGTATAATATTAAATTAAAGTTGAGAAATTTAATAATTTGCCTATATTAGAGTAATTTGCTTATTAAAATTGCACTTGTATTTAATCCGTTGTTACTTACCTGTTATCTCAAAGAAAAATTGTTTTCTTGTCACCGCTAAATCCCTCTTGTGTTTTTTAAATTTTTAATTATGCTTTAAATTAGTTTCAAAGGAAGCAGGGCCAAATCATGAATTTCCTATTCGAAAATTGTTGGCCCGTTCGAACCTGGACCGCCTTGTATATATCTATGTTTGCCAACAAACCGTAACAATTGCGTTAATATCGGGTCAAATTATTGATGCGATACATGATTGCAAGTGAAATTGTATTACACATACGAACCTGGAGCACGGTAATGTATTGAAAAAATATAAAGGGGCAGCATTATTCCGCGGAAGAATAAATAAAATATGGGAAGTGCACGCTGATATGGGATTAGTGTTATTACAAGTTGATCGATACCTACGCCATTCCATTACTTGTGTAAACTTTAAACCTCCCGTTCATCTATTATTTAATATGCGATTTCGTACGGAGACTCGCTCCGTCCTTTTTTTGCGCGCAGAAACGGCTGCCATTAATTGGGCAGCGTAATTGTAATAAGGGCGAGCTCGAAGATATGTGAGTTAATTTGAGACAGATTAGCGGGGTTTAAGTTGGCTTACTCCTGAATAAATTTAAATTAACTGAGAATCGCTTGGGCGCGGATTTCGTTATTTCCACGGCGCGCATCGGAGCGTACTCGCATTTACAATTTAATCTATAGGATGACACGACAATTGTTTCATATAAATTGTCCTTGCGGACGTGAACCTTGTGCATCATACGTATAATTAGGTCAAGGTGATCTTTTTTAACATGCAAATTAAATCTCGGGCCTTCGAAGTATTTGCTTATCATTTGCGCTACTAATATAATTAGCACATACAATAAAAGCAGCGATTTCTCTTATAAAAATAAAAAGCAATCCCGTTTTATTACATCTATATAATCGCCGCCCAATACCTGGAATGCAATTTTTGTAAATTAATATATTTAATTGCCAAGCCAATTTCAATTAAAGTTTATGCATCCGATTCGCGTTTGCTCGCAATTTTAATTAGATTCGCCGCAGCGTTTTTAATCAATCGCCTCCTCTACGCACACGAAACGCAGCGATTTTAAGTGTCCGCACGGTGATCGTTCCGGACATCTTAATAATTTTGATTGCCTTGTAAATGAGTATAGGTCGCAGCAGGAATGCGTTTAAAACGGCCCTAAACAAAAATTATGTACAATATTTATGGAAATTAATTGGAGTCCACGAAGTTAGTTTCGAATAAACAAGTTTTATGCCTGGAATAAGCACAGCATGTATTAATAATATAATTTATATAGAACTTTGCGCTGCAAGTATTGCCGGCCAGTAATTTGTATTAGCCTTGGAACTCCATGTTTATTGAAAAAGTTGGAAACTTTAGTGCATAGGATTTTCTAGTGCCCATTAAAATATATTAAATCTACTGCAGACTGCTATTTATTTTCAGTAATATTGACCCGGCAGACGCCGATATGCGATTGGCCAGGCCAAACAGCATAATAATAACAATAACAATATTTTTTATTACGAATACTGATGTGCGTGGATTCATATAAAAACTAGTAACCGATTTTGCGGTATTGCTCACGTTTGTATGCACCATTTCAAAAATTCCGAAAAAACATATTACCACTACGGCTATAGCCTAACCTAAACTAACTTTTTACTTTGCTGTGTTTGTGTACAAAAGACATACAGTGCCTTTCACTTCATCCACTCCATATGCTCTGCCATACGTGGGATCGAGATAATATGCAAATAAAGACAGAGTAGGTATACCATAAGAAGGATAAACATAAATTTATGTTTTTATATTTATATTATAAATTATAAATTTATAAAATTTTAAAATATAAGTTATATATTTTTTTAACTTAACTTTAACAATTATACAATAAATGATAATTCGCCAACGCACATTGGTGTAAGGCAACAGAAGAAGAAGATATATTTTTAAATAATTTAATGATTTTGTGAAGAGGAACACGTCGTAGATATATTGAAGATTAGAAGAGAAAAGACAAAAATAGATAAACAATACAACAAGAGCCAAATATCAAAGAACGGTCTATTACAAGCTTCTACTTTGATGGAAAGAAAGACAAAACGTTCTCTTATACAAAATAATATGACAGGTTTCATAGGAGAGAGGTAGACGAAGAGCATGTGATGATTCATCTTGAACCTGAGTCAGAATACTTGGACCATGTACCATGTAACTCCGAATTCTGGATGCACTCCATCGCTTCTAATTTGAAAGTATTAGATCCACTTGCCTTTAAAAAACCTAGCAGTGATTTAGATTTCCCTCTCCAATGTCCAGAATCGGAGGTTGCATGGCCTAAGTAATCGCTTTGTCTTTATTGCCATCGAAGAAGATAGTTCTATTAGGCCTCTTTGATATTTTGCTCTTGTTGTATTACTTTTCCAAATATAGTTTTCTTTCTTCTTGTATTGATTCTTTTATGATGTGCTGCTCTTGACCAAATTCATAAATTACTTTAATTCTATGCTTCAGGCATGTAAATTTCAAACATCTAACCAAAATATAACAGAACATGGAGTTACAAATTCGTGAAGGTTGACTGTGCATCTCTATAAAAAAAGTTCAAGGCTAATGCTGCAACCCAAGGAGTTATCTGAAAAATAAAAAAAAATAAAAGTGCAAAGTTTATACCACCCATAGTATGTTTTCCGCGATAGCCATTATCGAATATAGAAAAAAAATCGCACCACCCTTCTATAATAATAATAATAATAATCCCTACTACTCCTCCACCTATGGCGTAATTGGTTACTGTCATAATTTGACAGACAACTCGGACCCAATTACATTTTATTTATAATATAATATATAATATTTATAATATATATTATACATACAGACTGTCTCGCATTTCAATCCACACCATTAGGATTTCAAAAACATAAGATATACGACAAAATGATACAAAAGTTGATATATTCCAAAGACAAATGAGTGTATCTTTCAGATTATTTAAAGCTTACTAGATTTTAGGGTTCGGCCACAGTCGGATTAGAACTAAACAAGTAAATCCATTTTTTTAAAGAATATTCAATAGAATAAAAAATATCAATAAATAATGCAATTTTTCTTTATTGGTATCACATTTTATTAAATTACAGTAACTATAGTTTAGTGGAAACTAGTCACTATAATTTAATGTGATGTATAATAAAGTGTGATACCAAAAAAGTAAACATAGCATTATTTATTTAGATACAGAGTGTCCCAAAGCTCTGAGAACGGTCAACTACGGGGTTATTAATCAAAATATCAAAATATGTTTTATACAAAATTTGTGTACAATAATGAGCGCACTTCATAAAATATTGTAATTTATACAGGGCGATTCATATAAAAGTTACAGACTAAGTTTTTTTAAAAGGTGGAAAACTCATTCAATGTGCATACCATGAAGGCCAAGGGTCAAACCGCACACTATTTAAAAAAAAATTCAAACTAATTTGATGTAATTGACACAATAGGAATTAAGAAATGTCATGCACGTAATGGATTACCGGTAGTATTCCCTCAAAAAAATTGATGGGAACATCACTGGTCATTACTTCAAAACGCAGAGAGGTGGCAAAATGAAAATGTTCTCAAATTATTTCTTTAAAAAAATCATTTGGACCTTTTTAAGCGTTTTTTTGCAAATTCCTACAGGGAAGAAACAAATCCAGGTTTTCAAACCTTATGCGAAATATGTATAAAACATACGAGCTTGGACGTCAAAAATTCATACAAATTATATAAAAAAATATTGAAAGTTTTTTAATTTTTATCGTCTCCTTGAAAATATACTGCAAAAATATGATTTCGTTAAAACTTTGGAATAGCAAATTTTAATGGACAAATCAATTTTAAGGTCATAAAGGGCATATTTGAAAAATTTATGTCTGGGTTGATGTATGGGGATCACGATAATTGAATTTTCAAATTATGATTTTTAGAACAAAAACTAAAATTAAATATCAGAATATTGAAAGCTATCTAGAATATCTCCTGAATCCCAAATCTACATCACTGGAACATCACTGGTCATAACTTCAAAACAAAGAGAGGTGGAAAAATAATAATGTACTCAAAATATTTCTTTAAAAAAATCATTTAGACCTGTTTAAGCGTTTTTTGCAAATTCCTACAGCAAAGAAACAAATCCAGGTTTTCAAACCTTATACGAAATCTGTATAAAGCATACGAGCTAGGACGACAAAAATTCATACAAATTATATAAAAAAATATTGAAAGTTTTCTTATTTTTTCTTCTCCTTAAAAATATATTGGGAAAATATGTTTTCGTTAAAACTTTTAAATAGCAAATTTTAAAGGACAAATCAATTTTAAGATCATAAAGGGCATATTTGAAAAAATTCTGTCTGGGTTGATGTATTGGGATCACGATAATTAAATTTTCAAATTATGATTTTTAGAACAAAAAATTGAATATCAGAATATTAAAAGCAATCTAGAATATCTCCCAAATCTTAAAACAATTTTTTTTCAAAGGCAAGAGTAAATGTACAGTCATGCTCACATAAATCTAGTACAAGAAATTAGGTTAGAAAAGCAATTTTATATAGCAATGTCTAATTATTTGTACTAGATTTATGTGAGCATGACTGTACACCACATTTGATTTTTTTAAATTTTCTAATACAATTATAAAATTTTGTACAGGGTGTCTTACAGGGGGAGGTCATATTCTTATTAATTATGTATTAGTAATTACTAATAATGACCTGATTTTTAGTATTAATTTTCTAAAACCTGTCTAGAATATGTCCCAAATTACAAAACTCAAATGTTTCAACAACAAGAGTTATCAAATGAAGTATACAGTTTACACTTCATTTACTTTTTTAAAATTTTCTAATACAATTATAAAATTTTGTACAGGGTGTCTCAAAATTTACGCTTACGCTTTTGGGATTTGATTCTTAAAACCAATTGAAAAATCAGAGTGGTACATTTTCAATTTGTCCCTCGTTCTTGTTATTGCTAGAGTTATTGATAAAAATGTAAACAATAATTATAACTTTGTTCTCCGACCACTACTCAAAACACGATTTTCATTTATTCATTTTGTCAAATCTAGAGACATAACTATCAGATTTGACATTATACTAGAGTAATTATTACGTTTGGGGATAGGAAGCCCGATATTAAATGAAATATTATTTAATGAACTTCCATACTATGAAATAATATGTAGGTTGTTCCATTTAAAAAGAAAAGAAATTATTCAGTTTGCCAATATTGATTGATGATATAGTAAGTTATGTGTCAAATGAAAATTTATTGTTGAAGGTCAACTATCAATAAAACTACACACCGAATTAGATCTTACCAGCTCCATCAATAAGAAAAGAAAAAAAAGAAAAAAATGTATAAATTTTTGTATAAACATCTGAATAACATGCAAACGGTTAGGTTTCAACCCCTATAACCCTATCATATTAATACTCTAGTAACACAGGATCAAAAAAAGTAAAGATATATAGGGTGGTCCATTTAAAAAAAACCATAAGTTTAGTTTGTAACTTTCATATGAATTACCCTGTATTAATTTCAACATTTGTACGAAACTCATGCAACTCATTATTGTACACAACTTTTGTATAAAACAAATTTTGATATTTTGATTAATAACCCCGTAGTGGACTGTTCCCAGAGCGTTGGTATACAGTATACACCCTGTATACTTCATCACGAAATCAAATATCATAAGTATCATATATAATTATCAATATATAAGTATCACGACATAAAAGCCTCCAGGGTTAACAACATTAAAAAAATATATCGAAATATTCCATTCAAATAGATACTATATACCCTCACAAGTTCTAAAAAAGCCAAGAAAATGCAAACTTTTTAAAGAATATCTAATAAAAAAATATATCTAAATATTCTATACAAATAGATCTCATCGAAATCCTCAAAATCCAAAGAGAAAAAATTCAGATAATCCAGAAATAATGATGAAATAATGGATGAAAATCCAGAAATAATGTCGCTATTTTCCCAATATTCGCATGAAATTTCTTTGATTTTTTAATATTTCGAATATATCGGGCGATCAAAAATTTTTTTTATCAAAGTTGCCATGAAAAAAAGGATAGATATTAGTGGATGTCTTAGTTTACAGTTGTCAAATCTGACAGATTTGTCAGAGATCCTATTGATTTAAACGTTATGGCTTTCACCGACCACGCTGCATGTTGCAAATGTATTTTAGAAATGTAAAAACTAATGGGGAGGGGGTTGATTCGATACGTAACGCATTTGAAGATTTCCAAGAAACTTTTCCAGAAGTAATCGTTCACTTTGATATACTCAGCAGAAAAACACTTATTGGAGTAATTCACATAGAAATCAAAAGAAAAAACATCAAAAAATATTAAAAAAACGCGTTCCACTTTCTAATATTATTAATGAGAAGGCTGGTGTTGCATCTCAAACTTAGTAATATTGAGACCGTAGTACAATTCCTAATCTTTTGAGATGCCGACTTCTATGCAGCGGTCCATGACGAACTATAAACATGTCATCACAACATAAATTCTAGTGAGTTATTTATTACTCCTAACATCTTCAGCCTAGAGGCTGGGTCCTAGACGCATTTAAAAGATGGTCGTGCTGAGAGTTGCATCCGTAGTTCTGACTCTACATTTTTCAAATGGTTCCTGTACTTATTTTTTACATAGACCAGAGCTGAGAAGGAGTTTTCACACAGGTATGTAGTGGTGAACGGCATTGAAACTTTCAGTGCCTTGTTCGATAATTCCGGATAATCACCCCCGCTCATTTAACCAAAAATCTGGAGTAATATTTTGCTTGAATTGTAATTTCATATCATTTTCCGTCCAGATTTCGAGCAAGATGTTTTCTTCTACTGTTACCAGTTCCTTAAGAGGACTTTTTACCCAAACGCGGTAAAGGGAATTGCATGTAAACCACCGCCAAGATAATTCATGAACGGGTCAACATAATTACAGTCGGAGAGCTGATTCAGAAAGTTTAGACATTTATCTACATTTGTGCTGTTTAGTTTTTAAGAAATAATAAAATGGTAATTTATTATGTCGATTACGAGAATGGAATGTTTAGTCGATTTGTGATATTTTCTTCGGTATTTATTTAATTAAGACAGGGTACATGTAATGGAAATTCCCACAGGGTATTTGTTGCTAATGTTGTTGCGAACCACCTTCTTTTTTTTTGTTCCAATATCATGAAGTATAATGGAGTATTCATGTCTGCATATAATTCCGATTAGGTGATCAGAAATAAGTCACCTTTGATTTATCTTAAAACTACTTTGTCTAATTGTAGATAAATGTCTAAACTTTCTATATCAGTTCTCCGATTGTAATTATGTTAACCCGTTCATGAATTATTTGGCTATCGCTTATTTATAATGCCGTATACTAGCTTAGGTAAAGAGGCCTCTTAAGTTCGTAAATTATTTATTTATTTACTTAATTCTAATATAATATCAAATACATTAATAGTGGATTGTTGTTTCTTAATCTAATATCTATTTCTAATCATTCTATTACCTTAGCGTACATTATTTGTACTTTATAAGATAAGTAGGCCAATTAATTTAGTAAATTATTGATAACATATTTTCATCTCTGCTACATATTGTTAGATTATAATAATTATGTGTGGTATATTAATCACAGTAATCCATTATTGTCTTGACCGAATATTTATTATAAACGAATCTCTAACCCATTTTTGCTGGGATTGAAAATAATCACGAAAACTACAGCGCAAATTTTGCATATGCTGTGGGAAACGTTCTGAAACCTCGTCAGATAATTCTTCCTTGCCAGGTTCATCAAAGATGCTGATGTTTGGAAATTAGTCGTAGTTTTGGTTTGATAGGCTATGACCCCATAATTCTAACTTTTTGATCATTGCTTCAATCTTATCTGTAAGTTAAAAATTGGTTACATTTTCTCCTTGAATACTTAAGTTGAATATATGTAAATGGGAGAAGATATCCGTTAGATATGCCAATTTGGTTAACCATACAAAATCATTAAACGCCCGCTTAATGAAAAAGGCTCCATGAAAATAATCTTATTTTATCTCTCTTAAAAAAAAATAGACAGAACTTTTCCTCGTGATACCCAACGAACTTCTGTGTGCAACAAAATTTGATTGTGTTCAGTGTTCACCGTCCATGGCTTTGCAAAGCTGCTTAAAAAGTCTGGAATTTAGTGACTTAGCTTTAATGACTTTCTGGTGGGGTATGCTGAATCCACGCTATAAGTCCAGTTCAATTTTCGGACATTATCCACGCTACATCTGTGCTAATTCCTACACATTTTAACCAGTCAATTCCATTGAATGTGAGAAATTCATCTAAGTTGTTAAACAGTTTTTCAGAATTAGTATGTACCAATGAAAAGATGAATAACATATCTTCGACAATTGTTCTTTCATACTCGTATCTCACGTAACATAGTAGTAATAAAATAATTCAGACATACGTAATTTTTTTCATAGCACGTTTTGATGAAAGATTTTTTGAAACACATGTTACCTACAGCTTGAAATGTTATCTTTTTTTTTAAGTTTCTTTCTGTTTTCTGAGCTAAGAAATTTGTAACGTAATACTAATACTCTTGTATACTCTTGTAATACTCTTCAATTTCTGTAATCTATCTTTTGTTAGGCTTTAAATATGTGTTCGAATTGCAAATTTTAATCAATTGAAATATTTTCCGTTTCAACACCGAATAAACACTTGAACACATGGAATGCTCACCGCAAGCAACCGTCAATGGGGCAGAAACCCCCTCTAAAACGTGCGGTTTTTCACGTCACCAGATTGCGAAGGGGCAGAGTTGCAGGAGCGGGCAAGAACCGCGTTTCGCGTCAAATGAAACGTACTTCCTAATATAGTTCCCGATTAATTATTAAGCCAGTTAATTTGTTCGCCGCATCCAAAATTCATAGACGGCCCCTTACATAATTCAGATCTCCTCCGAATTATTTATATTAGCGCCTATAAATATTTGTGTATGGCCAAGAATGAATTCGTGCATTTGCCCTATAATATTTGAATATTTCATTTTTGCATAGTATGTGAAGTGCACCCTTCAACCCTATGTGTAGTGAAATGAGAGCAACCCCATGCAATTTTAACGAGTTCCACTGTATATTTAATTATTGTAATATTTATAAAAGCAACGCTGCAGAGGGGTTGCGTTCCCGCGTCCCTCGGCAACGGGGTTATAACAACGCACCCCCATCTAATTTACTTGGGTGCGAACTTAAACTTTTTTTATTATTATTATCGTATGGCGGAAAAATAAGCGGGAATCCGGACTGGTGTCTGCCGAAAAGGTTTTGCGGCTTGCAGCTCGATGAAATTACACGGCTGGCCAAAAGCGAAAGGCAAAACCAAAACGACAAACCTACAGGCAGCAATTTATTCCGTGCGTACCTATAAAACCTAAGGAACTGCCTTGATATAATCAAATATTTAAATTAAGAAAAATATAAATGCAAATTACATTTCGAATTAAAAGTCCGACCAAATTATATATTTTATTTCAACCCTTGGAACTACTATGTATAGAGAGGAGAATGCGTGCGTGTTCTTATATACAATTTAAACTTATCGCTCGTCTACGTGCTTTAGGTTGTTCTCTCTTCCCTGTCGTTGAACGAACCGAGACGGGCAACCTATAATGGAACTGAAGGTTTTAATTTGTCGTATTGATGGAGATCGGCGCCTCGATGCATATATTTACTTTGAGCCCACCATATAATACTAATATCATATGCATGCGGTTATTGCATATTGTTTCACATTATTCACCGTTCCTTTATTGTTGGCGCGATGAGTATTTACTTGCGAAATTATGCACGTACACATTTTTTCCCCGATTCATTATTGCCGGCGACAAAAATCAATTATTCATTTTCAGTAATTGCCGCCTTTGCGCTCCTTCCCTTTTTTCGTGCGACATCCTCGTTGGCAATTCCAGATATCGGGCTTAATGACGTACCGCTTAATTACTTAATTGTAAATAATCATCCCTGATGACGATAATGGCGGAGGAACTTCTAATTTCGCGCGTCCATTCGGCCTGTTTGCACGATACGTTTCCACGTGGGATCCTCAGGATATTCCCTATATATTTTTAATCGGGATTTGCTATGCAAATATTGACCATCGTGTGCTAAATGTGTGATTAGCGTACGCACAACCCTCTACACACTCAAAGTGATCAATTCGACGTGTTTTCGGCACGTTCTTTCCCGCCGTTCGTTCAATAACGTGATTTAATAAATCTCACTGTGCTGTTAAATTGGGATTGGGGGGTGCTTCCTGGATTACTTAACGCTGTTCCCAAATTTGTATTACACTGGTTACACATAAGCCATAGAAATATAATGCTGCGATTGATTAAAATTAAGCTGTAGCAAAACTATATATCTGAAATAAGAAAATATATTTCTAAATAATTAACTATTCCGTCATTCAATCATTATTGTAGCCTATAATCCCAGTAACTAAGTATCCTAGTGAAATCATAGGAACTCTAGTTTTAACGAAGTTTTTAAAAATCTGCCTACATTTGCTGCGTACACTTCGACCACCACATGTATATGCAACTAAACCTCCTATAGTTTTTCAATTTTTCCCATTTATTTTGATTTGCAGAAGCTGCGAGTATCAATACTATTAATTAAAAAAAATGTAAAAATAACCATTTTAATACAAAATCACCTACATTTCAAAATGATTTAAGTAATAATTAAAAAAGATCCATTGTTGTTATCGTGAGATATTAAACACAGTATCTAAAAACTTACTATTTTCTATTTGTATGTCATTTTGTTGCGAGCGAAGCATTTTTGCAATTCCCAAAAAAAAATTACAATATAGTTTAAAAAAACTAAACCTGCTATGATTTTCAATTTTCTCATATATATTTATCGTAGTAATAATAATATATAATAATAATAATGGTTGCTGTGATGGGTGCTGCATTTTTCGATGCTAAAGAATAGTACCACATATTAATGGCGATTGATAATGTGAAAAAAAAAAAACAGATTATTTTGATAGGTTCCTGATTTATCCCGAAAAAACTGAAAATGTGATTTAAAAAAAAATAGAAATGTGTCCTCCCTGCCCCATAGACGCTGTTTTCATCAAACTTGGCAATTTTATATTTTTGATCCCTCTGAATCGAATGGCTTCAAGTTACGAGATTCAACTTTTTTGTTTCTTAAGGCAGTCATATTGAATTTTTACACCTGTAGATAGACAAAAAAAAACTTTTCAAAATGGTAACTAACAGAACCTATGATTTCCAAACAAAATCTGTAGAAACTTTAAAAAAATCACCACTATATCGCCAAAATATGAATACAATCAGAAAATCGTTAATGCAGTATAAATAAAACACAGAATGTCAATTTTTTTTCTATTTTTTGGCGTGTTGATGATGAAGACACTTCGACAATGTTTTACAACAAAACCTGCTATAATTTTTCAATTTTTCCCGTTTATTTTGATTTGCAGAAGTTAAAAGTATCAATACAATTAGTAAAACAAATGTAAAAATAACTATTTTAATGTAAAAATCACCAAAATTTGAAAATAATTCAGGAATAATTAAGAAAGACGCCTTGTTGTTATCGTGAGAAATTAAACACAGTGTCTAATAACTTTATTTTCTATTTGTATGTCGTTTTGTTGTGAGAGAAATATGTTTGCAATTCCCAAAAATAAATTACAATATAGTTTAAAAAAACTAAACCTACTATGATTTTCAATTTTCTCATATATTTTTATCGTAGTAATAATAATATATAAAATCTTTATTTATGTTACCAATAGGTTTACACAAGTCACGAAAAGAGAGGTATACAGTGTAATGTACAAATAATTGACTATCACAACATATGTGTATAAGTAGATACAATAAATAGTGGTATACATAAGTTACATAAAAAGTAGGCTAAGTAGCTAAAATTTATCGAAAATTGTAAAAATAACCATTTCAATGGGTATTATACAGGGTGCTGCATATTTCTCACCATTGGTATCTCGGAAACGATAAGATATACGAGGTCGCTTAAACTAAGAAAAGTAGCACATTTTAATGGCGATTGATAATCTACAAAGAATCTGATTATTTTGATAGGTTCCTGATTTATTCCGAAACAATCCAAATTGTGATATCAGAGAAAAATTAGTATTGTAAAATTAACCCTTTCAAGGGGTATTATACAAGGTGCTGCATATTTCGATGCTCGCCATTGGTATCTCGGAAACGATACGATATACGAGGTCGCTTAAAATAAGAAAAGTAGCACATTTTAATGGCGATTGATAATCTGCAGAAAATCAGACTATATTGATAGGTTCCTGATTTATTCCGAAAAAAAATGAAAATTGTGATTTCAGAGAAAAATTAATAATGTCTTCCCTGCCCCATAGACACAGTGATCAAACTTAGCAATTTTATATGTTTGAATCCTCTGAATCGAATGACTGACGATATTAAACTTTTTTATTTCTTATGGCAGCCATATTGAATTTTCATAACTGTACATAAAACTAAAAAAAAAAATTCAAAATGGTAACGAACATAACCTCTGATTAAAAAAAAAATCTGTAGACAATTGAAAAAAATCACAATCTGTACAACGCCAAAATATGAATACAATCAGAAAATCGTTAAACAGTATGATACAGTATAAATAAAACACAGTATGTCAATAATTTTCCTATTTTTATGACGTGTTGAAGATGAGAAAAACATGTTTGTGATTACCAGATATCTTTACAATATGATTTTAATAATATTAAACCTACAATGATATTTCAATTTACTCATTGATTTTTTAACGCTGTGGGCTACAGGTATCAGTAAAATTAATTTAAAAAATGACAAAGTAACGTGTTTATTGGTTAATAAAAACTACCAAAATTTGAACACAAACTGAAAAAAACTGGTGTTAAACATGAGACATAAAGCATATAGTATATTTCAAGAGCTTAGACCAAAAAGCAATAAAACGATATAAGAACATTCAGACAAGAACAAGACATTCCGTCCGTCTGATATTAATAGTACCAGTATGTCCAACCGATTTCCCAGTATGTCCGATGGATTTCCCGTTAGGTTGGTACCTTGTATTAGTCGGAACTCTTTTGATTGGTTGATTTGAATACGCATTGCACATTTTAAAGTTCGCGCAACGCGAACAAATCGTGAGGTAATAGTTATTGCGCTCTGCCCAATCGGTGCACTACGTCTTTCACAAGAGTTAAAAAGAGATAAAAGGTAAAAACTTCTTAAAATGATACCTACGTTACTGGCAGTAAATCAGACCGACTGTTGGTGTGAGCGAGATGGATATATAAATAAACCCTCGGTTCTTTAAAACCCCTTTTATTAATTTTCAATCTAAACTGGTGAGATAGTATCTGCAAACCTTTTTTTTATCTTGACGACGAAACATTTTTGCGTATCCCAGAAAATGTTTACAGCAATAAAACTATACCTACTATGATGTTTCAATTTGTATCGCAATTATTTTTTATCGCAATAGGCTATCAGTATTGCACTTTTATTCTGTCAAAATTTAATTTATTATGCCAATTTTTCAATTATTACTGTCAAAATTTCAATTATTACCATCAAAATTTCAAGATTATAACAAAAAATAATTATTTATCAAATTTTGTAATTATTCTATCATTCTAAATTTCAATGATTTTCGTGTGTGAAAAATGTAATATTCACTGCCAAGTTTTGAATTATACTGTGAATATTGGTTGTATTGGTATACAATGGTTACCGTTTAAGTTTTAAATATGCGGTAAAATTTTTAATAAAAATGTCTATTATTATGTCAAAATTTCAAATGTTACTGTTTTTTATTATTATTTCTGATAGATTTTCAATTATTCTGCGAAAATTTCATCGGTCACTATCAAAATTTCATTGATGACTGTCAAAATGTCAATGATTATCAATTATTCTGCGAAAATTTCATTGGTCACTATCAAAATTTCATTGATGACTGTCAAAATGTCAATGATTAGAATCAAATTTTGAAATATGTCTGTCAAATTTTAAATCATTCGATCAGCACTGGAATTTTACTGTGCAAGTTTTAAAGGTTGCTGTCGAATTTTGAATAACTTCTGTAAAAACTCTAATTATGCAAAATTTCAATTACCTATTCTGAAAGTTTCAATACAAATTTCTATTATTTTGTCAAAATTTGAATGATTGCATTTTTTTTTTATTTCTGACAGATTTTCAATTATTCCACGAAACTTTCATTTATCACTATCAAAATGTCATTGATCACTGTCAAAATATCAATGATTAATATTAAATTTTAAATATTTCTGTCAAATTTTGACTCAATTGATCTGCACGGGAATGTTACTGTGCAAGTTTTAAATATTGCTGTCGAGTTTTGATTAACTTCTGTATAAACTTCAATTATTATGCGAAATTTCAATTACTCTGACATTTTCAACTATTCTGTCAAAATTAAATATACAATGCCAATATTTCAATTATTACTGTCAATATTTCACTGATTACTGTATTATTTTTTAAATTATTTCGTACAAATTTTCAATTATTCTGCGAACATTTCATTGATCACTATCCAAATTTCATTGTTCACTGACATAATTTCAATGATCATTGTCAAATTTCGAAATATTTCTACGAAATTTTGAATTTCTGGTTGGTATTGCAACGTTGCTGTGCAACTTTCTACGATTCCTGTAAAGTTTTCAGTAATTTCTGTAAAAACTTCGCGAAATTTATGCGAAAATTCAATTATTACTTTGCAAAATTCAATGATTACTCTAATGTTTTAAATTATTTTTGACAATTTGTTAACTATTCTGTAAAAATTTAATTTATTTTGCCAAAATTTCGATTTCTGTAAAACCTTCAATTATTTCGGGAAATTTCAGTTATTACGCTGCAAATTTAATGATTACTGCATTGTTTTAAATTATTTTTCACCATTTTTCAACTATTCTGTCAAAATTCAATTTATTTTGCCAAAATTTCAATTATTACAGTCAAAATGTCCATGATTGCTGTAATTTAATTGTTTATTTCTCACAAATTTTCAATTATCTCGCAAATTATTTTGCCAAAATTTCAATTATTACTGACAAATTTTCAACTTTTTTATGGAAAAAAGGTGTAGCCCACGATTAGGATACGTTCTTAGGCCTAATTTTGTATAATTTACTATGAATTCTAACCAGCAGTAAGTTTCTATTAATATTAATTAAACATTTTCAATGATTGCTGACAAACTTTATATTATTCTTTGAAAAATCGATAATACAACAATATAAACAATAGGTTGAGATATTAATGATGAATTTCAAATTTTCATTTATTACCGTCAAAATTGTAATTTTTACAGCTATATTTTGAATTATTCTGTCAATATTGCAATGGTTACTATTAAAGTTTTATAAAGTTCTTTAATTTTTCAATAACTTTAGTGAACATCTATTATTAAGCCAAAATGCCAATTATTACTGTATGTTTTTTTATTCCTGACATATTTTCAGTTATTCTGCAAAAAATTCATTGGTCACTGTCAAAATTTTAGTGATTATTGTCAAATTCTGAAACATTTATATCTTATTTTGAATTATTTCGTCAACATTGTTATGTTACTTACTGTGCACGTTTCAAATATTGCTATCAAGTCCATAATGTATGTAAAAACTTCAATTATTACACGAAATTTAAATTATTGCTCTCAAGTTTCAATGATTACTGTATATTTTTAAAAACATTTCTTACAAATTTTGAAGTATTCTGTCAAATTTTTATTTAGTCAAAATTTGACTTATTACTGTCAAAATTTCAATGCTTACTATAATTTGTTTCATTATTTCTCGCTATTTTTAATTATTCGGTCAAAATTTCAATTATTACTGTCAAAAATTTCAATGATTACATACTGTATTTTTTAAAATTATTTCTTTTGTAATCCACCTCACCGTAAATAATCACTCATTTTGAGTTTTTGTTTTTTTTTTATAATTAAAACCTATATAGAATCTAAAAAAAAACAGTGCACGTTATTTATTGAAGAAGTAAATTCAAAACTAATTGCGCATTGAAATATAACCGTAACAAGCAAATCCGTTCACCGGTAATAATAACATCCACTTAAATACCAATAATCGCAATATAATAATAAAAATGTGTGTTGAAGCAACGTTATACCTATATTTTTCCACTATCACTCGCCACGCACTTACTTGCCGCATAAAAATGCGTACACATAAATAACTCTAAAATAAACAGAGTGATCGAATTACAAAATTCATTTCACTTTATATACAGTTTTAATGGCGATGTTATTAAAACTGTTTGTATTTAAATTTTACAACTGCCACATTAAACTAACGAAATAAAAAAAAAGTGCCTATCATGCATGGCCGGCCGTGTATTTCCAGTTGTGTTACTTCTGGTGCTACCAAATGCTGTCGGTGATCTGGATTAAAGATGGAGATTAGAGGGCGTCAAACTTCTACAAGGATTGATTATAAATAATTTATGCCGGAGTGCATTTTGAAACCAAATATAAGCAGCACTTAATATTGTTTATGCACAGATATATAATAATCAGACCATTATTGCCAGACTCACCTGAAGATAAACATCTGTTTATAGCCCGTTGGGCCTGTTTACCGCCCTAAACCCATAAAGGAAACAATTGTTCAACGTCAGATTTTGTTAAATCAAGTAAACGTCAGAATTTATAAAAGAAGCTGAAAACAAATATTTTGGAATATTTATATTTATAATGCAGTTAGTACAATTATTCATGTTTACATAAGTTGATTACATGTAGTTAAACGAAAACTATTTGAATTTATTACATGAGTTGTAATTTTAGACGGAATTTTTAGGTTATAGGTATTTAGTGTGCTTACCGGTATGCTTGATATTAGTACTTATTTTATGATTTATTTTTGATTAAAAAAAAAACTTGTTCTGTGCATAAAATAGTGTATGTATTTAAGTGAAAGAAAATTAAATTCATTTCTTATGTGCTGTACGAAATTTAATATTTTTGAATTTCTCGAGGAATTTTGTCTAAAATCTATATAATGTTTTAGTTTTGCCATGTTTTGGGAACCAAAAATCACATATCTCTTCAGATTCAAGAATAAATTGCGAAGCTTTGCAGCAATGTAACGTAACTCTTAAGATACTTGAAAAACGGACACTTGTATATTTATTTTATGTAGTAACGGCTTAGATAAAACATATCTGAGATAAATATTCTATCCTGTTGCACCTGTGGTGTTTAAATTAATAAATATTCAATTAAAATTATTTTTATCAAGCTAACCGTTTACCAAGCGCAACTCTTATTTCCAGGTGATGCATTAAAAAAAACCTCATTGCCAGGATGTATTAGTGTTCTGCCTATTCTCGATATAAAATACGTACGTGAAATACATATATAATATTGTGTTAATCACCGGCGTTTATAGAGTGACATCATCCATTCACTGACTAAGCCGAGCCATTATGAAAATTTTATTTATAAAACCGCTATAAAAACCATTATGTGTGTATAATAATATCAAGTACTACTATAATAATTGAAGTAATAGCACACTAAATACATTCAATAACGAAATTCACTGTAAGGAATATGATATCTAGGTGTCAGATTTACGAAAACTGTTAATAAATCGCGGACGTGTAAATAGGTAACTAAATTTAAAATTATAAACTGTACGACTATGTCTACATGCCGAAAATTTGGCAGATTTGATAGACATCACTGCAATTTTTGACGGTGATGATTGAAATTTTCACAGAAATAATTAAAAATTTGATAGTAGATATTATTGAAATGTTGAAAATATCTTCGAAGTGTTCAGCAATAATTAAAAAAATGACAGTCATGATTGAAAATTTGACACAGTGCATATATTAACAAAATTTATAATATTAATTTATATTTTCGCAACAAATATTTCTACTTTTGATAGAATGATTGACATTTATATTGACTGTTGAATGTTGATTTTCACTGATATAATTACAAATTCAAATTCAACTGTAATATACTGGATATGGTGTCTTTCCGCCTTTAACAATAATAGAGAGAGATAACGATCTTTATTAGGCTATTAGCCGTTGGCCTTTCCGCCTATCAACAATAATAATAATTGAAATATTGAAATGAAATTCGAGATATTGACAGAAATAAATGAAAATTTGACTGTGATGATTGAAAATTTGACAAATCGCATTATTTAACAGAATTCATCATCTATAATTTATTGAATTGTTGAAAAAATCTTTGAAATGTTCAGAAATAATTGAAAATTTGACAGTGATGATTGAAAATTTGACACATTGCATAAATTAACACAGTTTACAAAAATCATCTATATTTTTACAATCATTATTGCTACTTTTGACAAATGATTGACATTGATATTGTCAATATTTTCATAGATATAATTACAATTTCAACAGTAATAATCATTGAAATACTGAAATAATCTTCGAAATGTTGACAGAAATAAATGAAAATTTGAAAAATGAATTGATCGTCTATAATTATTGAATTGTTGAAAAAATCTTCGGATAGTTCAGAAATAATTGAAAATTTGACAGTGAAGAGTGAAAATTTGACACATTGCATAAATGAACACTTCATTAAAATTACTTAATTACGTATTAACAAATATTGAGAGCAGACTATGGTTGGACTTTGAATGGAAACTAACTTTGGACTTTGGACTGGTTGAACTAACATGGAATTTCTTTGATTCAAAAAATATCATCAACGATCAAATCTCTTCAGTTCTCAAAGTTGGCTGTGTTGAGTTACATAATTGTTGGTATGCCTGAAACATAATTTTACACATTTCAAGAATAATTCTTTCAAAAATAATTATTAATTTCAGAGTAATCTTTGAAACTTCGATAGTAACATTGAAATTTTGATAGAAATAATTGATTATTTGTCACCTTTTACAAGATTACTGACATTTATTATGTGTCAATTGTCAAAGTGAGTTATCAATTGTCAATGTGAGTTAACAATTATTAATGTGAGTTGTCATTTGTCGATGTTATGTGTCAATTGTCAATTTTAGTTGTCAATTGTCAATGTGAGTTGTCAATTGACAATGTTAGTTGTCAATTGACAATGTTAGTTGTCAATTGACAATGTTAGTTGTCAATTGACAATGTTTGAGAGTACAATGTACAATAATTTGAGAGTAATCTTTGAAACTGCCTAGTAACATTGAAATTTTGATAGAAATAATTGATCATTTGTCACCTTTTACAAGATTACTGACATTTATTTGTCTTTCAATTGTCAAAGTGAGTTACCAATTGTCAATGTGAGTTGTCAATTGTTAATGTGAGTTGTCATTTGTCAATGTTAGTTGCCAATAATCAATGTGAGTTGTCGATTGTCAATGTGAGTTGTCAATTATCCATGTGAGTTGTCAATTATCAATGTGAGTTGTCAATTGTCAATGTGAGTTGTCAATTGACAATGTTATATGTCAATTGTCAATGTGAGTTGTCAATTGTCAATGTGAGTTCTCAATTGACAATGCTAGTTGTCAATTGACAATGTTAGTTGTCAATTGACAATGTTTGAGAGTAATCTTTGAAACTGCCTAGTAACATTGAAATTTTGATAGAAATAATTGATCATTAGTCACCTTTTACAAGATTACTGACATTTATTTGTCTGTCAATTGTCAAAGTGAGTTACCAATTGTCAATGTGAGTTGTCAATTGTTAATGTGAGTTGTCATTTGTCAATGTTAGTTGCCAATAATCAATGTGAGTTGTCGATTGTCAATGTGAGTTGTCAATTATCCATGTGAGTTGTCAATTATCAATGTGAGTTGTCAATTGTCAATGTGAGTTGTCAATTGACAATGTTAGTTGTCAATGGACAATGTCAGTTGTCAATTGTCAATGTGAGTTGTGGATTGTCTATCTAAGTTATCAATTGTGCCTTGACGTTTCTCATTACGATAGTTTTCATAGTTACAGCAGTTAATTTATATTTTGCCTTGCTTTCTGAGGCTTGAATTTTGCGGAATTTTCATTAACAATGTGTGCCTGATTCCAGCACAAATTAATTAATATTATTAGTATTATTACCGCTGATAACTTGAAATTTAAACAGTATAATTAAAATTTTGAAACAAGAAACGATTCAAAAGTTAAAGGTTGTCATTATAATTTTGAGAGTAGTTATTGAAATGTTGATAACAATAATAGTATTGTGATATTTCACAGCAATAATTTTGACTGTAAGAAACAAAGTTAGGAAAAGGTTAATTATTTTGTCACATGTATAATGTTTTTTTTTGTTTTGTGCATTTGATTTAAAATCCAGTCAATTACAGAAAAGCGTTATTTTTGACTATCTAAATTGTTTTTTTATTTCTGTGGAATACTCATTTACAACTTATCTGGAATCGGATTTATTTTCGATTTAGTTGAAATGATAATTTTCATGTTCATTGCATTATTACTGTAACCCAAAAATCGTTAATTGATCAATTATTTCTTTAAAAAAAGTTTTTAACGTTTTCTATGTATGTGAAACTTTTCGATCCTGAGAAAAATAATTTGCCTTTATTGCCTTCATATTTTTGGCGTTATTGTGAAGAATTAGGCAAGATTCGAGGGGAATAAAGAATTAAGTTTTTATGGCTTTGAACGAAAACTCATTCATCCAGTTTTAGTTATTTTGATAAACTACCCCAAAAAATGTTTTTTTTCCTTCTATAATAATACTATAATATTTCTCATATTAATTTTATTCAAATTATTGTTTTTTTCAGTTAGAGCTTTTTTTTTGTTTTTTAATGAATGAGTCTTTCAGCATACGAAAAGAGTTATAAAATGACTAAAGAGAGGGAACATTTCAGTACCAACTGCCAATTATTAATGAAAGTTGTCAGATTATACCTAAATTCTCGTGATAGCACACGAATGTTTTGTAGTTGCAGTTTTCAATTTATGGCATCACTATTAATTTGTGTAATTTTATTCAAATTATTGATTTTTTTCAGTTAGAGGATTTTTTTGTTTTTTTCATGACTGATTCGTTCAGCATACGAAAAGAGTCATAAAATGACTAAAGAGAGTTAATATTTCAGTACTAACCGCCAATTATTAATGAAAGTTGTCAGATTATACCTAAATTCTCGTGATAGCACACGACAGTTTTGTAGTTGCAGTTTTCAATTTATGGCATCACTATTAATTTGTGGCTTAAAATTCTTATCGAATTAATATAACTGATTTTTCATAAAATTATACAGAGATCTAACTGGTTTCACATATTGAAATTGTCTCGATATTAAAGACGTCGATATCGTCTTATCGATATTAAAGAGAAATCGGGTTAGTTTTAAGAGTTAAGAGAGTTTTAGAAATTTAACACGTTTTTAGTGTTAAAGCCATTAGTGATGTTATTTATGATATTACACTCCTGGACAAAAATTTAAAGATCTTGACATTCCATTGCAAGTCAATTATATATGACATCAGTAAAAGACTTGCAATTCCCTTTTTCTTCCTTTCTCTAAAATGTTCCACGTTTGTTATTGATGTTCGTCGTTCAACCTGGTAGATACCACCTTGGCCCTGTTCAACTAAGTGAAGACGGCCTGTTCAGTCCCTCAGCCATAACTAGTTGCAATTCTCTTTTTCTTACTTTCTCTAAAATGTTCCAGTTTTTTTACAGTCCCTCAGCCTTAACTAGTTGCAATTCTCTTTTTCTTCCTTTCTCTAAAATGATCCACATTTTTTTGTTGATGTTCGTCGTTCAACCCTGTAGATACCACCTTTGCCCTGGTCAACTAAGTGAAGACGGCGTGTACAGTCCCTTAGCTTTACCTAGTTGCAATTATCTTTCTCTTCTTTTCGCTAAAATGTTCCACGTGTTTTTGTTGATGTTCGTCGTTCAACCCTGTAGATATCGCCTTGGCCCTGGTCAACTAAGTGAAGACGGCGTGTACAGTCCCTCAGCCTTAACTAGTTGGGGGTGCGGCTCCACAATATGTTATTACAAGGTGGTGGGTGAAGCCGGGAAGATTTTATTAAAATCACGAAAAATTATTCTACAACAATGCGTAAATTTATTCAATCAAGAAAAATGGCGGATCGTACAAAAACCAAAGGGGCAAGTTAGACGGTCTATACCGCGACGCAGATTCCGCAATTATGTCCGACATGGCGTTTGTACTCATAGGCGCACGTCCCAATCCCGGAAGTTGTGTTATGTCGGTTGGATCGGTAACGTCCCTATGACTGGCTATTGCAAATTTTCACACAGTCACAAGTAACAAGTTCACACATAAAGTGTGTGCAGGTATGGTATCGGCTCACCCTCGCCATCATCATAATTACACCTTTAACAAAATAAATTATCAAGTAGTTTGCGGCCGCCCCTATAAAATGCCGCCCTGTGTAATCCCTCCGTCGGCACCTATGATAGACCGGGCCTGAACGTCCCTTACAATACCAACAACGTACACATCAATCATAATATTGAGAAAAAAATAAAATGGCACAGATTACGTATTAAATCAAGAGAAAAAAATAAGGTCAAAAGTGAATACTAAAGTAAAATAAACCTATCTGTTTTGTGCCCTTCTCAAAAGACTTGCCCCTTTTTCTTTCTTTCTCTAAAATGTTCCACGTTTGTTGTTGATGTTCGTCGTTCAACTCTGTAGATATCGCCTTGGCCCTGGTCAACTAAGTGAAGACGGCGTGTACAGTCCCTCAGCCTTTACTGTTGGGGGTGCGGCTCCACAATATGTTATTACACGGTGGTGGATGAAGCCGGGAAGAGTTTATTAAAATCACAAAAACAGAGGACAGATAGGACTATTATACTTTAGTATTCACTTTTGACCCATTTTTTTTCTCTCCCTTTTTGTGCCATTTTCTTTTTTGGGAGTCCTTCTACGGAGTTAAAGTCCCTTAACCCTGAGCCGTACTCGTAGGGACGTACGGGATGAAGGTACCCGGAAGAGACGGCCTAAAGCCAGAGCGTGGTATCAGCACCACGTGTAAAATAAAGAGCTTTAATTTTTACCCTAAGATCTAAAGCGACCGCTAAGTGATGTATTCTGAGACCGTATGGTCTAGTCGTTTGACTGAGAGTGGTGGGGCATACAAAAACTACAAAGGGCCACTCAACTCGCAAATCACGCTTTAATGGCGGTCACATCCCGGTATTTTACCGGCTTAGTCGCAGACAATTACTTGCATAAAGACGAAATTTAATATAGCAGTCCAAATATACATACTATAATGACGTGTATCGCAATTTAAATTTTAAAACAAATCGCTTTAATTTGCTTGCATATTTGGCGCATTTGAAGTTACTTCAATTTGTTGGAAACTTCTCAAAGTTTTAGACACTCTACTTATACTTACCGAAAGGTTTTTAATGGGTCCTTTATTGCTGCATATGAAACCTTAACAAATACTAATTGCTTGCAAACTAAAGATAGAAAAACCAGAAAATCGATTGACTTGGGCACGTATCTATAGTCCGTACTTGAGCTTGAGTTCGATTCAAGTAGTATATTTGGTTGCGTTTGGTGCATAAACGTCCATAGAAAATACGCATCCAAATATACGAATTAAGTCGTACTCAAGCTAAAGTACGGACTATAGATACGGGCCTTAATAACTTTTTCTTATCGTATTTACTTACTATGATAAGTGATGTATTCTGAGATCATATGGTCTAGTCCTTTAACTGAGTGTGGTGGGGCCTATAAAAACCACAAAGAGCCACTCAACGCGTAAATCACGCTTTAATGGCGGTCACAATCCCGGTATTTTACCGGCTTTGTCGCAGACAATTACTTGACCAACCACGTGTGCCATCTCTCAACGATTCATTCGAATTAATGTTCGCGAACGCGAAATCCGATGTCAGGGGCTGAGAGAAATAATTGAATTAATTAGCGCGTCTGGGGCCCCTCCGTAGGCAACCTCGCAATCAGCGCCGTATGTAAAAATTATAACGTTACAGACTTCAGATTATTTGACCTAGGCAACAACACCCTTAGGAAGAGTTTTAAGACGTTTCAAAGATTTGTGTTAAGCAAACTCTTACGACGAGTTTTCGTCTTCATTACTTTAAGAAGTTGTAAGCGATTTTATTTCATTTTAAGCTCTATTTTACATGTCGCTTAGGTTAGGATGGATTTGAACTAATTGATTACTAACACAAGCCAACAATTTTGAACTTTTTTTCACATGACTTCGGTCTGATACTTGTTTTTAACAAATCTTGGTGTGCTGATTTCAAATATGCTTTAAAAATATGTGGTTAAATTCGAAATATTTTTTTTTTATTAACTTATTTTGAATTTAACCACATTTTCACGTTTCGGGACTACGACTACTAGAATTATAATTTCATTATTGATTTATAATGTATATTGGGGTTCCGAACATTCTTTATGAAGCATTGGTAGATCGGGAAAACATTATGTTTCCGCCTCTCCACATAAAACTAGGCTCAATTAAGCAATTTGTTAAAGCTTTGAGCATAGACTACTGCATAGGCGACTGCTTTAAACATATATGCACAACATTTACTAGCCTCAGTTATGAGAAAATTTAAGCGGGTGTTTTTGGCCGCCCACAGATTAGGACATTAATGTAAAACGAGTATTTTACAAGCTCCATGAATGATGTGGAAAAAATCCCTTGGAATTCTTATATGGCCATTATTAAAATATTTTTGGGAAACAAAAAATCGAACAATTAGAAAGACCTAGTTGGCACATTAATTCAAAAATTCCATGATCTGGGATGAAATATGAGCATTAAACTTCACTTCTCTAATAGCCATCTTGAAAAATTTCTGGAAAAATTAGGAGATGTGAGTGACGAACAGCGCCGTACGTAAAAATTATAACGTTACAGACTTCAGATTATTTGAAGGCAACAACACCCTTAGGAAGAGTTTTAAGATGATTCCAAGATTTGTGTTAAACAAACTCTTACGACGAATTAAACGCTCTTAAGGCGAAGGATTCCATCAGGATTTAAGGGATATGGAGGTAAGATATCAAGGAAAGTGGGGTGTTCACATGATGGCCGACGACTGTTGGATTATAAAAAGAGATTGTGCAGAAATACAGCATTCCAGAAAATCGTACAAACGAAAATTTACTCCGTAAACCGTGTTTCTGTGTTTTCGAGTAAAAGTTGATGTGACTGTACCAAAGTAGTCGCAAATTTGTATGTGTAGCATTATTATTAAAATTTTATGAATATTCTCAAGTGATTAATGCCTATTATTTACCGAAATTATGTCAGTTATAAAATCAGTGCTCTAAATAAAATGATAAGAACATAATTTTCTCAAAAATGAAACTATGCTGTAGAGAAAAAACTGGATGTAGTAGGCAAAATCTGACATGATATTTGAATTCAGCACACCGTTATTAGTAAGAAACAACTGTCGTGTTGGCCAGTGTAATTTTTTTTTAGTTTATTTTTAATTGCATTATTCCTAACATAATTTATAATTAAGCAACGAAAACTGGAGCAATTGTATAGAATGCTCAGAAATTTATAATAATCCTAATAAAGCAGTGGTTCCCAACCTTTATTGGGTCGCGATAAAGAAACTGAGGGAGGTGGTAAAAGGGGTCCCGATTTAAAAATGTTTGGCAAGCACGTTGATAGCGATGAGGAAATATATCTACTAACATGCATGTTGATACACCTGTAGCAAGGATTCGGCAAAAAAATCTGGTTTTTTTTCCAGTAAAGAAGTAAATTTTCGGTTCCCTGAATGAATAATTCTAATAGATCGATAGACATGATGGATATGATAGATACAGATACAGAGGAAATATATCTACTAATATGCATGTGGATACAACTGTAGCAAGGATTCTGCAAAAAACTGGGTTTTTTTTTTGCAGAAAAGAAAGAAATTTTTCGGTTGCCTGAATGAGTAATTCTAATAGATATTCGATAGACTTATGATGGATATGATAGATACAGATACAGACTCTGCAAAAAATCTGATTTTTTTTCAGAAAAGAAAGTAAATGTTTGGTTTCCAATATGAATAATTCTAATAGATATACGATAGATTTATGATAGATATGATAGATACAGATACATACATACACTAATTAACATAAGGCTTCTATAAAATTTTGAACAGGGTTGTCAGGACCATGAAAGTTTGAAGACCGCTGCTTTATTGCATTAGCACAAACTTACACTACATTTTATTACTATATAGAATCGTCGTAAATCAATAATGCATGTCATGTGCACACGTGGGCTATATCGGGTTAAAACAAACTAATAAAAATACT
Source organism: Othius punctulatus (assembly GCA_951805005.1). Taxonomy (NCBI): domain Eukaryota; kingdom Metazoa; phylum Arthropoda; class Insecta; order Coleoptera; family Staphylinidae; genus Othius; species Othius punctulatus. The sequence goes on along the minus strand of OX638138.1, from coordinate 33,069,286 downwards.
TTTATAAGTGCGAGTGCACGTGGTTTTTAATATATGTGTACACGATTCCACTTTAATGCCACGAACTTTGAAACGTATTCACAGTGAAAAGAATGACTGTGGTCGAAACGAGTACATATGAGATCCGTTATTAAATGTGTGCTTGATGGGCAGTTACACAATTTTACTTTGATGTTAAAAGTAGCGTATTATAATTATTCAATCCGCCATAGTATTACACTAAATCACTGTGATGTGAAATTTGCTCTACAATTGTATTAACTTTTAAGTACCTATTTTAGATATGAACATTTGCGAGTAATTGAGTTTTTACAATAATTTAATAATTATGCAATTGTGCACTAGTTGAATTAAACCGCTGCAAGGTAAAGCGGGATAATCTACTAGAGAAATGTCCATTTGTGTGTTGCACGTGAAGAACTCGAGTGTTTATTCGGTAAGATTGCTGTAGGTTGTGATTTCCACCGGAGCTGTTTGTTCGCGGCTAATTGACTTTTAAACTATTTTCTTTTAAAGCAATCTTTTTAAAATGTTAATCCAAAATGTGTGTAATTTGAAGGGCAACAAACCTGTGTTAGACCTAATCTGTAATTCTAGCACCCGCTACAACTAACTAATCTTGAACTAATTGAATTTGCTAGATTGCTTTGCTCGATAAAATATACATTTACCTAGCACTTGGCTCCCGTAATTCCCAGTTATCTACTCCGGGCTCCCAACTTAGTTACATGTAACGTTTTTACTTTTGGATATATTGCTGAATTTATTACGTTATTCGATAAACTAATACACACTTAAACTTCAGAGTCGGAGCTACGCGAAACAAAACATCTCGCTCCCTTATTAATTCAGCGAAATTATAAACTCACCGCAATTCCACCCTAAAATTTCCTTAAACGCAACCCAAACATTTCGCACTAAGTGAGATATTTATTTATGGAGTGTAAGCAAGCCGTGCCACGGGATAATTTTTCATTTTTTGCCGTTTGTTATGTAAACAGCCCTGCAAGATAATTTTTCGGTTTAATAAATGAGTTACCATCTAAGAGAGGACTAATTGCCGCCGGGCGAAGCGGAAATTTCCGCTGCGCGAAACGCACCGACCCTTCAACAATTTCCACGCCAATTTTAAATATTGCAATATGTATTGACATTTTCGCACCGCGACTGTTCGAATGTTAAATACCAATAAACCATTGCAAAACGTAACAGGTGATCATGCGGAATCACTATTAATTTGTCACCCGATAAGCACTATCAATTCCAGTTTGAAATGACGAAAAATAAAATCGCGAAATTATAAATCACGCCATCAGAATTTTCTTTGTTAATTGTAGCAGCATGAAATCGCGTTTTGCTTGCAGTGATTATATTTACGATGAAATTATTTAATTACGCTGGACGTAAAAGAAAATAATTTTACATTGCACATGCATGCACAACTTGCATAAAGACGAAATTTAATATAGCAATCCAAATATGCATACTACTAAGTCTTGAGATAATGACGTGTATCGCAATTTAAATTTTAAAACAAATCGCTTTAATTTCCTTGCATGTTTGGCGTATTTGAAGTTACTTCAATTTGTTGGAAACTTCTCAAAGTTTTAGACGCTCTACTTATACTTACCGACAGGTTTTTAATGGGTCCGTTATTGCTGCATATGAAACGTTAACAAATACAAATTTTGTTGCAAACTAAAAATGGAAAAACTGGAAAGTCGATTGACTTAATAACTTTTTTTTATCTTATTTACTTACTACTACAATACATTCAAAATCGTTTGGGAACTATTACTCATTTGCTTCGCACTTAACTTAATATATAACGTCACTCCATCAGCCAGTGATGCGTTCAAACCAACAACAAAATATACTTACACAACTTCTCAACTTATACTTAACTTAATTTACTACTTTAACTACGTAACGTAATTTAACTCAACTTATACGTAACGCAAGTGAACTGTGCATAACTTAAACTAGACAAAAATCGTCAGTGATTTCTCAGAAAATGATCTTCAGAATTTTGTCACTGAATATATGCTTTTTAATTTAAGAACTGTTGCTGCATCCGTGGCTAGTTACAATCTCCTAATAGCAATGTAGTAGTCTTAAAAGTTTGCATCCATGGATTTCGCTAAATGAATTAGTATTCATGTTAATCGAAAAATGTATACATTCAGTTGAGACTTCAAAGAAATCAGATGGGGGAAGTTTTCTGTGTTACTTATTAATTCCGAAATCTGTTTTTGGAATATGATTACAATACGTGTAATAAAGTACTTATTAATACCGAAATATGATTTTTCAAGTATGCTTACTTAAAATACTCTATAATACGTATGATACAGTAAACATAAAATACTAATGTATTTATATAGTTTTTCGAATATGATTACAATACTCTGTAATACGTGTAATAAAGTACTTATTAATACCGAAATATGATTTTTCAAGTATGCTTACTTACAATACTCTATAATACGTATGATACAATAAAAATAAAATACGAATGTATTTATATAGTTTTTGGAATATTATTACAATACTCTGTAATACGTGTAATTAAGTACTTATTAATACCGAAATATGATTTTCAAGTATGCTTACTTACAATTTCGTATGATATATTATTAATACTCTATAATACGTATGATACAGTAAAAATAAAATACGAATTATTCGATAGTATATGATGTCGATAATTGATAGAGTACAATATTTGCAAACTGAAAATATTACAGCCAGGATACTGTAAGAATTTAAATATGCAGTGTACAGTAAAATTGAGCGATTAAAATTACAGCGAAAAATAAATTACTAACAATATTTTATTTGCACGTCCCACTATTAAACAAAGCGCGATAAAATAAATTTATTTTAATAAATGTGAATTGGTTAAATATTTCAATTGCATTTATTTAAACAGCCATGACAAATATAAATCAGGCAAACTCTGATTATTTAAATGTCTGCATTTATTGATGCGAACATATTTGCACTTATAAAACCGCCAGAAAAATATACACGGTTGTCTAGGTGTGACTGGCGATTCTTAAAACTGAGAGGTTATTATTAATTAATTTAATAATAATTAAATTAATACTAATATGTATAATTTGTATTGTTTTATTTCTTCTTTATTGGAGTAAAACAAAATAATAACTGGTAACCAAAATGGATGACTGCGTCTAGGTGACTGGCGATTCTTAAAACTGTGGGGTTATTATTAATTAATTTAATAATAATTAAATTAATACTAATATGTATAATTTTTATTGTTCTTCTTTATTGTCCTTCTTTAATGGAGAACAAAATAATATTTGGTAACCAAAATGGATGAAACTATAACAAAAATAATATTTATATTATACATTGCGATAAGTTTCAGGCCACATAAATACAAGTACAAATAATATAAATTAGAATTTACAAGTACGAAAACGTCGAAAACGACGAAAAGTGCTGATGACACACGTCAGTTTTAGTCACAATTTGTCACCTCAAATAGACAATTGATGACAGACATATAAAAATTGACAGCTGTCCTGTAAAACTTACCAGGTGTCAGCTATAAATGTATAGGTGGCATTAATAAATGACATAACTGTCAATTTTATATTTAATGAACAAAAGAGTTGCAGTAATTTTTTTTATAGTATTCAAAGAATAAAGTCAATTTATTTTAATAGTTTTTAGAGGTTACATTTTTTCAGTCACAAATTAACAATACTCACTAATAAATTGGTAGCTGAAACTATAAAATTGACGTGGCATTAATTTTTTAATGGTGTTTACATACATTTTCACAACTGACACTAAATATAGACAGCTGCTTCTTAAAACTAATGTTTTATAAAAATTTATAGCATTTTCAATAAACAATTGATATTGACAGGAACAATGATAGATTTAAGCTGTTATTGTCGTTTTAAATAAATATAACAGCAAAGTATGAAAAACAACAGCTGCCTCTTAAAAAATGACATAAGTCTTATAAAAATTGACATACGTCTTTAATAAATGGCAGGTGTCAGCTTTTTTGCATATATGTATCTATGCAAAATACATCTATAACAATATATTATTGCAGAATTTTCAAAAACATTACCGCGCTCAGTGATAATAATAGTAATATTAGTTAATTGCTACTAGAAATAGTACTATAAGGCTCCGACAAGGAACATTGCGAAAAGTGCAAGTATAACTTGATTGATCGACGGATGAAACTACGAAAACTGCCATGATGACACACGTCAATTCATAATTTAACAACTCAAAATAATAATTGACGATTGACATCTATAATTGACAGTTGCTTTCTGATAATTAGCAGGTAATTGAATGATCAATAATTGTCAGATATCAAATCAACTGCCAATTTTGTCTTAACTGAACAAACGAGTAGCTGTAGATTTTTTTTATAAATAGAAGATTTTTTTTATATTATGGAGTGAAGAATTATAAAATAGAACTAAACATAAATTCAAACAAATATCAGCAACAAAATTATACCATCAATATATCGATATGTATCAAATATCAATATGTCTTATGTCATCATCAATAAGTGACAGAATTGTCAATATTGTACTAAATGTACAAAAAGTTAATAGTATATTTTTTACATATAAAGTTAATGTAGAGTTTTTAGACACAAATTGATAGTTCTCGGTGATAACTGGCAGTAGGAACTGAAAAATTGATGTATGTTGAATTTATTGATTTATTATTCTCAGTTGCTTTTTGACATCTGACAGTGATAATTGACAGCGACATTTGAAAATTATCGCCTGCTTCATAAAAAATCGCTTATTGAAATTGAGTGAAAATAAAAATTGGCAACTGCAATTATAAAAACTACCGTGATTAATAATACCATTTTTGATTTCACAAATTGACAGTTCTAGGTGATAAACTGGCAGTCGGAACTGTAAAAATTACGTGTGATCAATATATTGAGAGTTCTCAGTTGCTGTTTTACATCTGACAGTGATAATTGACGGTGACATTTCAAAATTGACAGTTGCTTAGTAAAAAAATGGCTTATTAAAATTGAGTGAAAATAAAAATTGAGCACTGTAATTATAAAAACTATCGTGATTTTAAAATACCATTTGTGATTTCACAAATTGACAGTTCTGGGTGATAAACTGGCAGTAGGAACTGTTAAATTTACGTGTGATAAATTTATTGAGAGTTCTCAGTTGCTTTTTGACATCTGACAGTGACAATTGTCGGCGACATTCGAAAATTGACAACTGTTTCTTAAACAAATTCATCTATTAAAATTGAGTAAAAATATAAATTGATGATTGCTGCAATTATAAAAAGTATAGTGATGAAAAATTAAAAAAAAATGATATCTCACATTGATAATTGACAGCTGACATAAAATTACAGTTATCTTGGCCAATTGTGTCTCAAATAAAATGAAATGAAATTGAAAAATGAATGCCAAACTATTCTAATAATGTACAGTTTTCAGTTACAAATTAAGAATTCCAGTGGCAGCTGCAATTGTAAATGTCATATATTTATTAAAAGTTCATTGTCACATTTTGACAACTGCCAATGACAGACAATTCACGAGCAACGTATGAAAACTGACAGCTGCTTCATAAAACATGTCATCTGTATTATAAAAATTGCCAGATATCTTAAACTACTGCTATTTATGTCATTTAAAAAATGACCGAATTTAGATCGGTGAAAATTACTTAAACTGCTCTACAAGAATACACCAAAAAAATTATACCGAGCCATTTAAAAAAATTGTCGGTGACGTCACTAGAAATAAATAAAGGTGTTAATGATTTTGTTTCACAAACTTGTAGCTAATTCTGTCCCATTTAATAATATATATGGATTGTTGATGATTAAACAACAAATGAAGTGGCTACCGTCTCAGGCGCTTTTTATCGAACACACTGTATATAAGCATTATACCCTTATATCTTGTTAGGTGTCGGGTCGGGTCATTCAATAAATGACTTATGACTTATGGCTTATAAAAATAGACATATATCTTAAATAAATGACAGCTATCAGCTGTCAATGCTTTTGTTTTCAATGCATAAAATAGCTGCACTACAAAATGCATCATCATAATTATATTATTGTAAAGTTTTCGTAAATTGACTCAATGAATATGTATTCATAAATACAACTATAAAATTATGTTTCAATATATCTGATATTGAGAATTAATGGCTAATATAAAATTTGTCGGCTGCCTTATAAACATCTGTTTTTTTTTTACTGATACCGGCATTAACAATAAGTATACGTTTTTAAAAATAGATAAATGTCTTCAATAATTATCATTTACAACATTTTAAAATGATGACTTATATCTTATAAAACTTGACATACGTCTGAAAATATTTGAATAATAAATGCTTTATGTATAGTAACACCAGTAAATGATTAAGATTATGATTATAAATAAATGACAGATGTCAGCAGTCAATGCTTTTAGGTGTTGGGTCGGTCATTCAAAAAATGACTTATGTCTTATAAAAATAGTCATATATCTTCAATAAATGACAGATGTCAGCAGTCAATGCTTTGTATTAAACGAACAAAATGCATCATCATAATTATATTATTGCAGTTTTCGTAATGTCACTGATATCTGCATTAACTTGACAATTATCAATAAAATTGACATCTGTCTTTGTTTAATTTAATGATATCTGCAATAATTTGACAATTATTATCACGAGAATCAACATATGTTTTTGTTTAATTGTCTGATATATGGCATAGATTGACAATTATCGCTAAAATTTACATATGCTTTTATTTAATTGTCTGTTTAATATATGAATCAATCATTCAATCAATTTGTTCATGTTAAATTTATGCAATATCCTGACAATTATCATCACCAAAACTAACATCTGCTTTTTCTTTATTTGACTGATACCTCCAATAATTTGACAATTTTCATCAGTGCTTTTGCAGAAGACAGTTTGGGTAGAGTTAGATACGAAATAAGCATAATTGATAACTACTATTAGCATAACCAAAATTTACATCTGTTCTTGCATAATCTTGTGATATTTGCAATAACTTGACAATTATCGCCAAAATTGACACCTGTTTTTGTGTAATTGTTTGTCTGATATATGCAATTACTTGACAATTTTCATCACCGCATCAGTGTGTTTGCTGAAGACAGTTTGGAGACAGTTGGAGACTAATTTAGCATAATTGATAACTAATACTATTAGCATCTAATAGCATAGCTAATGATATTTGCAATAACATGACGATTGTCGCTAAAATTCACATGTGTGTTTATTTAATTGTCTGATATGTACAATAAGTTGACAATTATCATCATAAAAATTGACATCTGCTTTTATCTGATTGACTGATATTTGCAACAATTTAACAATTATCATCACCAAAATTGACTTCTCAGTGTTTTTGAAGAGCACAGTCTGAAGACCGCTGCAATAAAATAAACAAGATAAAATAAGCATTGATTGATAACTTACCATCACCAAAATTGATTTGAGTTTTTGCTTAATTGACTGATATCTACAGTAATTTGATGTCATATGTGAACTGTCATCAGTAAAATTAACACCTGTTTTGTTAAATTGACAAATCTTTAATAATTTGACAATTATCATAACCAAAATTGATATGTGTTTTTGTGTAATTGTTTGTCTGATATATGCAATTACTTGACAATTTTCATTACCGAATGAAAGTGTTTGCCGAAGACAGTTTGGAGACAGTTGGAGACGAATTAAGCATAACTGATAACTAATACTATTAGCATCAACAAAATTTATATCTATTTTTGTTTAATCTAATGATATTTGCAATAAGATGACAATTATCTCTAAAATTTACATGTGTTTTTGTTCAATTGTCTGATATGTGCAATAAGTTGACAATTATCATCATAAAAATTGACTTCTGCTTTTATTTGATTGACTGATATCTGCAATAATTTAACAATTATCACCAAAATTGACTCTGTTTGTGTTCAATCTACTGGTACTTGCAAAACATGACAATTATCGCCAAAATTTACATCAGTTTTGTTTAATTGTCTGATATATGCAATAACTTGACAATTTTTGTGACAAGTGTTTTTGCAGAGCATAGTTTAAAGACTGCTGTAATAAAGTATACAAGATAAAATAACCATAATTGATAACTTTGCTATTAACATCACCAAAATTGACATCTGTTTATGCTTAAATGACTGATATTTGCTTTAAACTTGTCAATTATCATCACCAAAATTGACATCTGTTTTTGTTTAGTCTCCTGATATTTGCAATAGTATTTTGGCATCTATATTTGTTTAATTGTCTGATATATACCTTAACTTGAAAATTATCATCACGAAAACTAACATCTGTTTTCTTAATTGACTGATACCTGCAATAATTTGACAATTTTTATCACCGCATCAGTGTTTTTGCATTGCATAATTTGAAGACCACTGCAATGGAGTGAACAAGGTAAAATAACCATAATTGATGTCTGATATAACATTTTTTAGTTGCTTTAGAAACTTTATTTTATTTGACTGATATCTGCAATGACTTTATAAATATCATAACCAAAATGGACATCTGTTAATTTTGAATTGACTGACATCTGCAAAGAATTAACAGTGCTCTCCAAAATTGACATTTGTTTTTCCTTAATTGACTGACACCTGCAATAATTTGACAATTATCATCAAAATTGACATCGTTTTTTTTTTAATTGAGAGATATCTACAATGACTTTACAATTACCATGAACAAAATTGATATCTGTTAATAACTTGAGAATTTTCATTGCCGCATCATTTTTTTTTTGCAGCGTACAATTTGAAGATCATTGCAATAAAGTAAACTAGATAGAATAAGCATAATTGATAACTTCGCTATTAACATCACCAAAATTGACATTTGTTTATGCTTAATTAACTGATATTTGCTTAAATTTGACAATTATCATCACGAAAATTGACATCTGCTTATGCTTAATTGATTGATATCTGCTATAATCTGACAATTATCATCACCAAAATTGACATCTGCTTATGCTTAATTGACTGATATCTGCTATAATTTGACAATTATCATCACCAAAATTGATTCTGTTTTTGTTTAATCTCATGATATTTGCAATAAAATTACAATTATCGCCAAAATTTACATCTATATTTGTTTAAATGTCTGGTATGTGCCATAAGTTGGCAATTATCATCACCAAAACTAACATCTGTTTTTTAATTGACTGATCACATGACCGACCGCATCACCTGCAATAATTTGACAATTATCACCAAAATTGACTGTATGTTTTGTATAGTCAGATATCTGCAAAAATTAATTTTACAATTATCATGAACAATATTGATATCTGTCAATATCTTAAGAACTTTCATTGCCGCACCTGCATCATTTTTTTTGCAGAGCCCAGTGTGCAATAGAATAAACTAGATACTAGATACTAGAATAAGCATAATTGATAACTTTGCTATTAACATTACCAAAATTGAAATCAGTTTTTGCTTAATTTTGTGATAGTTGCAATAACTTGACAATTACCACCAAAATTAACATCTGTTTTTGTTACATTGACTGATATCTGCAATAATTTGATAACCATAATCGCCAAAATTGACATGTGTTTTTGTTTAATTTTCCGATAATTGCAATAACTTAAATAATTATCACCAAAATTAACATCGTTTTGTTATTAAAGTTTTTGTTAAATGGATATTATTACAAAAATAATCTGTTGGAGCTTGTGAAATATTAACACAGAAAAATAACAAATTATCCTTTTTCACAACGACATTTATTTCTTTAAATGTACATTTCAACCACTACGTGGTCATCTTCAGTATACATCTTCAGTACAAATGTCTACTGAAGATGACCACGTAGTGGTTGAAATGTACATTTAGAGAAATAAATGTCGTTGTGAAAAAAGATAATTTGTTGTTTTATCTTTAAGATATTATTAGATATTAGATTTATTCGTGTTAAAACAATACAGTATACATACGTCATAAATTACACTAGATACATGATTCAAATGAAAACACAAATTAATAATAAATATAGCCTCACAGACAAATTAAAATAGTGCAATATCAGCGGTATTCAGACATTCGTCCACACTGTAAAAACTTTTTATAGTCAGGTACAGCTTTATTGCTTGCCAGAACTGAAATAGACTGATATCTTCAATAATTTTATAATTGTCATCACCAAAATTGACACCTGATTTTGTTTAATTGCCAGATGCCTGTAATAACTTGACAATTGTCAATAAAATTAACATTTGTTTTTGTTTGATTGACTGATACCTGCAATAACTTGAGAGTTTACGTGCCACATCAGTGTTTTTTCAGAGCACAGTTTGAAGACTGCTGCGGTAAAGTAAACAAGGTAAAAATAAGCCGGCGCAATTTAAAATCATTTGTGAACGTGAAACCACACTGGGTGTTTTGGTGTTATCAGTTCTGCACATTTAATTCAACTGGACCTGCAACGGACTGTGAAAAAAGAGGAACACGAACGTTTACGCACGAATTCCAACGAAAACATTATTATTTAATACATGTCGTTATTGGTTTAGATTCTGTGGTGCAGCTGGGTCGGTCGAGAGGATGTTTTGTGCTGTAATAACACTCCCACGCGCAGTTTTATATGCTTCAGTTAAAAATAAATCAAGTATAGGCTCCATGTAAATGACAAATAAATTATCATATTATTATGTTTCATAATGTCTAATAATTATTCATAGGTATTTAAATATATCTGTTTTCATAGCATGTCTCAGATTAATAAAATGTCATTTAATAATGGGAAACGTCTAATATATCGTCCCTCTGCCTCCCCGCTAACTAACGGTCAATTTTAATAAAACACATTCGTATTATTGCCGTGATTAATTAAGAATACATTTATCGGCGTACATATTTCTTGACACTTTGAAATTAGTTTTAAAATCGATCTAATTATAATTCGCTGCCGACATGTTTCCAACAGCATAAATTAACATAATTATGTGTACACATATACAAATACGTTTCGGTGGAATTTTAAGTTTAATTCATGTAAAACATCCTTAATAAATGAGGCGATACTTTTAATTATAAACGGCGCTCGCGCTTCAATTTGACGAATGCCAGCGCTCAAAATGATTTACACATTTTTGCGATTGTCATAATTTATATTAAAACCGAAAGAAAACTAATTGCCGAAATTATTTGCGCGCGCGCGTCAAATGGCGTATTAAATTGAAATATTACATTTTTCTCGATATCACATTCGACAGTTGCCGCTTTGCCAATTGCCGGCAATTGTGTAAACGCGCAGTTTAAATATTAGCGGTGTTTTTAATTAAAGTATTAAATAATGTTGGCCATCAATTATCATAGTTTTTGTCGGGCAGATTTATGTAGCATATTTTATGGAATACGGGATCGATGATTGCGCATTTATATTAGTTTGCATTTTGTTTAAAAGGCGATTTTTCGGACGCCGCCCGTGCAACGGAAATTATTAATTTTAATCGCATATTGTGATTTTTGCGAATAAAAGCGATTTGATTCGATTTTTATATTGCGAATTATTCTCTGCTACTTGTTAATCACGCAATTTACAGGGCACTATTAATGTCGCTAATTTTCTATGAGCGCACTTTCGTTTCAAATTAATTCCAAAGCGAATTTAGTTTCATTTAACACACAAAAACGCCACTTAATCAAAACTAATACTGTTTAATTATTTTCAATATATATATATCGCCTCTATTTCATAATACAAAGCAAAATTAGACGATGGTATATAATTTTATAATGCAGGGAAGTATTTTTTTACTAAGCAAATTGAAAATTAATAACTTTACATAATATACCTAAATAGTAATATTATTCAATACCTTAGCACCAAAACAATACCCAATTTCATGATTATTTATGAAACACGTACAAATAGGGTATGAGACCATGAATATAAATTAGGCTCCTGGATATTCCCTTTAAATCTCCGCGTTCCTTTTACGCGCTCTTGACAATTTGATGGATAATGCGTCTGATTAACATTCTATTTACTAATGTTATTCATTAATTAAATTTTATTAATTTCTTTCTTAACAATTACGGCCGATCTAATTAACTGATAGGCCATTAATTATTTTCAGCATATTTCTGTTTCGCCGTTTTTGTGTTTAATAATGTGATACTACGTGGCACGAATTTAATTAGATAAATGTGAAAAATGTAATCGGCTCGCGCCGCGGGAGTTGTAATAAATATAAGTGGAACAAAACGGACTTTCAGGAGTTTGATTTCTATTTTATTGTAATAAAATTAATGCAGCGGATCAACCACCCCACCCACCCCACAAAAAAAGTGTTATTACATGAAGCAAAAATAATTTCCTATATATGGCCGGGTAAAAAAGATTCATAAGTGTACGTCGTCTCGTATATAATATGATTAAAAATAAATATTTTATTAGCCTGGAATAAAATACACTCCCAGACATAACAAGACGAAATAAAATAATATTCTATTCTCGGTACTGAATACACGTAAGCAGCAAGCAGTAGAATAACCATTTAAACAATTTACGTCAATTAAATTTATTAAAGTAATATTTAATGCACGCGTCTCTCTCTCGGTGCTCACATATGCACGTCGAGTCCGACCATAAATATTTCCCTAAACACACGCGCATAAAGATTACAATGTGTTGGAGGTATAAAATACCTCGGCTGCATCATTTATAAATTGCCTTATTTCTCGCGATAAAGGATTTTTATATTCCCAAATTGGTGTATCTATTACCGGATTATGTGCATACAGCCGCAGGCAAATTAGAATTATTATCCAGAAATACTACATCGACGAAATTATTCAAGAACTGTATTCACGTAACAATTATATATTACCACATTTTTATGAAACATCTTCAATACTTCGGAATTGGGCACATCAGAGACAATGATATATTACCTACCTTATTTTTATAATTTGACTTAACTTTAACACTGTAGAACTCTGCAATTGATACCATAAATGTAAATGTATGCGTATCTATGTAAATTATTTTACTGTTTCTACTTACAAAATTATATAAAACAATGTAAATACTACTAGAAAAATGTAAAGACACGTGCTTGAAAATCCAAAAATTGTTACTAGTAATACGAAAATTTTGTTGGGCTAATAAACACATTTTCCAAATGTTTGTTGATACAACTTCGATAGTTAATTTTCCACAACTTCGTGTTAAGTTATCTAAAATATTTTCACTCTTATGATATATTTTTCGTACATAGGTAATAATTGACCTTCGGTAATTAATTATTCATCAAAGACGCCATTGCATCGGGTGTTCATTTTTAATACGTAATTTCTAATGTGTCTGGAATCAATCGTGTAATTATTATAATTACAGTGGAAGGACACGAAAATACAATCGATTGATGAGATTATTACACGTAGTAATGCTAAAGTGATTTAAATTGGTTTTTATTTATAGTTAAAATAGCAGGTACATTTCCAGTACTCATTCAATTGCTTTAAATTAACGAAATAGCAATTAGATCGTATTATTTTAATAATCTTATTGCAAAGAATAATAATAATTATTATATAATAATAATTATTTATTATTATTATTGTTATACAGGGTGTCCCAAAAATAGAGGACACGCTCAACAGCACGCCACTCAGGGATGCCAACTGAGTCCTTAAATAATACTAAAAAAAATCCTCTGGCTTTACTTTTTAAAATATTGCTATAATATTGCTGTAATATAACATTACAGCAAGTTTCGAAGTGCTCTTAGAACGAATTAAATGAAAATAATGGGTTAAGCTGTTTAATTCTATATTTTTTTAAATAATCTTGTTTGATATATAATTTCTAATAGCCTGTTTAAATATTTAAAAATGAAAATTGTTCAAAAGTGAACGTTACAACAATCTGCTGTACAATTAAACACTGATAATAAAGTCGTCTATAATTTATGTTTTTTGAAAGTTATTAAAGTTCAATTTTTTTAAATTTTTTTTTAGTACTTTTTAAGCACTCAGTGGCCATCCCGAGTAGCGTGCTAATGAGCTTGTCCACTATTTTTGGGGCTCCCTGTATAAGTATTATAAAAAAAATTATTTAATATTGAACATTGAACACCATATTTTATATTTTAGTGAATTACAAAATATTAACTTTTATGTGCAAGATTTGCACATGTATGTGATTGTGTGCAACTGTGATTTTATTATTAAATAATACTGCAACAATAAACAAAATATTAATAATCTTAATTGGTCAGAATTAAGGCTCCGACTTTTCAATAGTCTCCCTTTTTCCCAAATATATATTTTCTGTAGCATACTGTTAAATTCAGTTAAACTGAAAACACTCAAGTAGTTTAAAACTCAAGAAGAAGTTATTAAAAAACTTTATTAAAACTAACTTTTTCTATTGAAACACAAAAGGCTGAAAAGAAAATTCCTCCAGACATCGACATTACAAATTGTACAAAAACGCCAAATTCGCTAAAAGAGCAAACATTTCATTGGAAATGAATACCTAAATTAAAATTACATAATATAAAAACATACGGAATTTAGAAAATATGTAGGTAGGTATTATAAAAATCAAAAATTGTATGTAAGAATTTTATTACAAAATGTCTAAAATTATATAATTTGAAAATCATACGGCATTTAGACTATAACAAGAAAATCAAAAATTTTATGTTGATCATTTTCTCACAAAATGTCTAAAGTAAATTCATAAATATATTTTTTAACTTTGATCATAACGCTCGGACTTTTCAATAGTCTCCTTTTTCCCAAATATATATTTTCTGTAGCATACAGTAATCTTCAATTAAAACTCGAGAGAAGAAGTTATTGAAAAACTTGTGACTTCTATTGAAACACAAAAGGCTGAAAAGAAAATTCCTCCAGACTTCAACATTACAAATTATATAAAAACGCCAAATTCCCTAAAAGAGTAAAAATTTCCTTGGAAATGAATACCTAATAGTTAGTAGTAGTAACAATATTTTATTGGCTATCGACCTGCGGTCTTTCCGCCTATACATTCTAATTATTTGTAATACAATGTAATTATAATATAAAGTAATGAAATAAGTTAAGCTAATAGTTATTTAAGCGTTAAGAGAGGTAAGTATCGTTTACCAGTCGAGGTCGAGTTTGCGCCCGAGCGACAGCGAGGGCTAGCAATAAAGACCGAGACTGGTCAAAACTTACCTCTCGAATTGCTTATAACTGTTTTTCCACTCCTGAAGTTGGTTTAATTGTTTGTGTTTGATTAATTTATTTTCGCAACATGAATAAAATGTCAGTACGGCTTTGGTTGCTAAGACTATTTTTCAAACAAAGTGTGAATGTCAGAAATTGCATTCGTTCAGTTGTAAAATGAATTCCAATGAAAATAAACAAGAAATGGCAATTGAAGGGGCTGCAGATGCTGCCTGTTTCTGCCGACTGCCGGAAAAGTCGAAGGGGCGTTATCAAATTACTGAATATTATAAATATTATAAATTATTGCTATTGAAATTATTTTACTTACTTCCCTCAGGGAAGTAAGTGATTACTTACTTCCCGTTGCTCATAATAACCAAAGCTTTATCGGTAAGTGGGGCTTACTTCCACCAAATCAATGTTACAACAGTGTACTTACCATGCAGGGAGTGGAAAAATTAAAATTACATACCAAATATGAAAAACATGAATTGAATTAAATGAACATGAATGAAAAAAAAAGGATTTTAAAATTTTGCAATTTAGACAATTGTAAAAGACAATTTAGAAAGTATTAATAATATAAAAAATGATTGAAAAATTTCAAATGATGAAAGGAACTTATAAAATATGTACCTATTATGAACATTAAAAAAAATATGTAAGAATTTGGTTAAGAAATGTCTAAAATATATAATGTGTATTATGTTAATAGGAATTATGAATTTTGTGTATAAGTATTTATATTACGGATGGTGCCCGTTGGAAGATAAAAAAATAAATTGAAGAAAAGTGAAGTCATAAATAATAAAATCTGTTGACATAGATGAAACATTATAGAAACCGTCAAGTTACCTAAAAATGTAGTTTGTTGGTTTTTATACCTGCTTCGGTTTTGGTTGGTATTTAGTACCCCATTTTCCAAAAAATTCCAGAAATTTCCAATTTCCTCAAAAATTTACAAATAAATCAAAGTCTGTGTTCATATATTGCATATCTGCTAGACCTATTGTGACATCATATTTTAAAGAATCACAAAAGTGACATGAAATTTCCAAAATTTCTCAATAAAACATTCTCGATAAAAGAAAAGATTCTAATTACATTTTTAGATAGAAAACAAAAAAAAACTCTACGAAACATGGAAAAATTTGATAACGATTGGAAATTTTCAGTATACATGGTGTCCCAAATAGAGTGGGATTGCATGAGTATCTTTCTTATTCTTAAAGCTAGAGTTATGGTTAAATGGGCAATATTATGCAGTTTTATATGCTGGTTCAGATTATGATGAAAATTTTTCAAAAGTCGGAGCAGTTTAGAAGTTATTAAAAAAACTAAAAATCGCGATTTTCTAAAAACTCATATATATTCATAATTATTGAAGATGCGGAAATAAGGTTAAAATGATAGTTACTTGTCAGGAAGAACAAAGAAAATGTTTTATTTTGGAACGTGATTACTGATAAGGTAAGGGCTAGAAGGTGTTATTTTCTGATGAAATTTCTTAAAAATTCAATTTTGCGGATTGGAATCTTTCGAAAACTCAAAGAAGGTACTAAGTTACGATACTTTGAGATGTTTTGAATAATTTTATGCTTCTGAATATTTTTTAAATTTTCGTGAGTTATGATTTTTGGTTGTATGGTTTATTTTATTTTTAAATGTATGACTTTGCCACACTAATAAAAAACACCTCATGAAAATCTGAAGAAGTATCCTAATTCCTTTATCGATTTTGTTTTTGGATATTTTTGAGTTGTCTTTGATTTCAATTTGCGATTTATAGATAAACCCAAACTATATCGATACAAAAGTTCATACATAGAACCATATAAAAGCTCATAGAAAAATTTAAAAAACAAAAATAAACCAAACAACCACAGAAAATCCCTTAAATTATAAAAGAGGAAATTGAGAAGAAAAAATACGACCAAATTTTATGTTTTACAAAATTTCTGTAAATATAATTATTGCTACTGAATTTTCTTTAATTGTCAACTGTACCAATTTATCTAGACATGTTTAGAATAATTTCATACTTCTGATTTTTTTTTAAATCTTCATCAGGACTGATTGTTTAACAGTTCTAGGGTTTACTTCAATAATAAATGTATAACTTAACTCTAACCAAAAACACAAAAACAATAAATAACTAATAGAAAACCTCATGAAACTTTCAAAAAGTATCCTAAATCATTTATCGATTTTGTTTTTTGGATATTTTTGAGTTGTCTTCGATTTCAATTTATAATTTATAGACAAACCCAACAAACAAAATTGATACAAAAAAACATTAAAAGCTATTAGAAAATATTTAAAAAAAAAAAATAAACGAAACTAACAAAAAACACTAAAACAATAATAACTAATAGAAATACCTCATGAAAATCTCAAGAAGTATCCTGAATCCCTTATCGATTTTGTTTTTTTTTGATATTTTTGAGTTGTATTTGATTTCAATTTATAATTTATATACAAACCCAACAAAAAAAATTGATACAAAAATTCATACAAAGAGTCGTACCAAGAGCCATTAGAAAATTTAAAAAAAAAAACAAATAAACAAATTGTATAAATAATGATTAAAAGTAGGTACTTAAAAGTATTTAGGAATGGATTTTTTTAGAATTTATCTAATGGCAACTTTTGCAAAATTCAATTTCTCGTTATAATACAAAATGGGACACTCAGCAATTTTTAGAAAGCAAATTGTCGTGTGAGAAAATATTGCTACTAAATTTTCAATATCTCCATAAAAAAATTATTCTAATGTGATATTTTTGAAGGTATAAAGGTATTTTTGTAAATCAAATTATTTAAAAATATAATTTTAGGAATTGTGTTAAAAATATTCAAAGTATTTTCACCTACATAATTTCATGTATAACATTAAGAAAACATATTTACTTCCTTTAAGATGAAAACACTTCTTCAATAATTAGCCGAATACGTAATTTTCAATGCTTCGTGTAAAATTATCAATAATCTTCACTTGGTATTTAATGTAGAATATGAACACTATTTTAACTGTGCGAATAATATACTCACATCTAGAATATCGATGCTTATTTTGTATTTAATATAGATTTTCGTGGAATAATAATAATAAATTGCCATACATACGTTTTAGAAATAATGTATATTTGTCTGTCAAAATTAATTTTAGACTTACCAACATAATTCTAGAATTACGTTAACGTAACTCTGTAAAATATTTATGGAGCAGGTTGTTTGCACATCTAGAATATCGATGCTTATTTTGTATTTAAAATAGATTTTCGTGCAATAGTAATAATCTGCCATACATACGTTATATAAATAATGTATATTTGTCTGTCAAAATAAATTTTAGACTTACCAACATAATTTTAGATTACGTAACTTTGTCAGATATTTATGGAGCAGGTTGCTTAAATTGAATGATTATGACATTTTTTCAATACCTGCAGCACTGAGTAAGCCCATGCAAATATCGTCACTGTTTCAATATTGGTTGGCAATTAGTAGTGTTCAATAATTTATTTGTCAATTAGAACCATTGGGAATGCAAAAATTTTCGGAAAAAAACTTTAAATTCTTTGCACATTAATAATTTAAATTCAGGTATATATTTAATGGTATTATTTAATGATATTTAGTTTATATCTATTTAATGATATTATTTAATGATATTTAGTTTATATGTATTTAATGATATTATTTAATGATATTTAGTTAATTTAGTTTGTTTTGTATTCTAATTGTCGGAACGTTAAACGTATAAATTAACTTTATAAAAAAAATATTCTGCGAAATACGAGCGGAAAATTGATTATAGGCAAGTTACCCGTTATTTGATAGTGTTAAATTTATAATTGATTTCTCGACAATATCGTCAATTTCCGGCACAGCGATTTCAATCGAATTAGCGTTATGAACGGCGGAGAGGCGCAGTGTAAATTAAATAAGACAGGAATTAAAGTTATTTTTTAGAATCGATCTAACAAAGTGGCCGGCCCTGGCTCGGAATATCAATTGTTGCGGTGAAATTCGCAATTTCGCCAAATGAAGAGCTTAAAACATATAAATTTTTCCGGTTTTAATGAGTTTATTCGCTTATTTGCAGGGCACGTCCCGCGTACAATATAAATTTGCTGGAGAGTGCTTGGCACTTATGAAAAAGCCGTAATAATATTGTTTAAAATGTAAATATAAGAAAAATGGAAACATTAATGGGGGAGCCGCGGCGAAGAAATTAAAATATAATGAAAATTAAAGCGCTTGTGTAATTTGCGATGGAAACATATTGAAATAGCAATAATTTCAATTACACTCTTTTTATTTGCACAACGTAATATGGGGACGCCGCTAAAAATGCCAGAAAGCAAAAAGTACACATAACACAAAATACGTCTGGCGTAAAAATTCTACATAAATAATATTATTGAAGGCATTCGGCTGAGTATAGAATTAAAAAAAGCGGGATAAAAGTAAAAATGTACAATTGGTATATTCAGCGATATTCCAGTGTGTTATTATGCCTGTAAAAATAATAGAATTTAATGAAGGTGACAGCGCTGCTTTTCTGAATTGAGTGAGTCGCATTTTTAAAACAACAGTCAATTAGTAACTCTCTGGTCGAGGCGTTGTTTTAACTAAAAGTAAATGGTTTTTTGGTCTCTCTCGTTAAAATAATTTCCAACCTCTGCTTTGTTTTACTTGCTTAACTCTGCGCCGGACGAAAAATAACAATAATAAAAATATTAGAACGTCATCGCTTTAATTCGATGCCCATTTATTTAATACTTTAACCTAAATGCAGCAGAATTACAGGCCGCCTTAAGTGCTCGGCCACTAATTTTATTTAATATGTTGTCGAAATAAATAACTCGCATCTTTATGGCCGCGATTAAATTTTCAGCCAAGTACTCGCCGGTTGACAAAAATATCATTTATGGAGCTATTACAGAAGATTTTTATCTCCCGTTTTAATTACAAAATATCTTGCGGGGTAATTTATATGGTAAATAATCGATAGGTTATTAAAATGCAAACCCACGTCCTTTCTTCGTACTATACATAATTTTAATTATAATAATTATCTTTGGTAATTAATTTACATATTGCCTGCGTATTTACATTCAATCAAGTGTGATCAATTATTCCGTACTTAAATTTCAGCCGGGCTTCGTTTTTAATATCTTCAGCTTTTAATATTGTTGCGCATAAAAACCCTCTCTATTTCAAACCAGTACAAATATTATTTTATACAAGTGCGGATAGAGTATTCATTATAAACTCAACGGCGGGGAATATAATATTCCGTTTCCGCTAATAAACGAAGCCGGATTAAAATCTTTCTATTTATAACCAAACAGAATTTATTTAATTCCCTTTATTCCTGATTAGTATTATTTTGTCCTTATTTTCATAAGCCACGTCCCATCAGGCTTCCCACTCGAGAATAGTCATGTTTATTCAGTGTATTGCGAAGAATATGTCCTAATGAATTATATTATGAAAGGATGAAATGTAATGATCGTTAGATATTTCATTGAGGCTGAGTTACAACCTTCGGCGTAATTATTTTCTTAATTGATTATGCATGCATACTTATTATAATTAAATATTATTTTATATTATTTTAAACTTTTAATATTTAATTATATATGATAGCATACATATAAATATGTATTTAGTTGCTTTATCACTTGTTCCACTAATGCAGTGACGCTGATTTTTTTTGCTGCAGTCAGGGTTCAGTTTGCATATGATGTGCTGTGGTCTGCATTGCTAATTAGGTAGTAAAAGTTCATATTATGTAATGAGCTTACAAAGCAGGGATAATAGCGTGTACTACATTTGTTGCAAGAACATCTATGGCCGTGATGAGTATCAACTTTTAATACTAACAATTTTTCTAATACTGCCCTGTTTGATAAATTGTGTACTATATTTGTTGTAAGAACATCTATGCCGTGATGAGTATTAACTTTTACTACTAATATTTTTTCTAATACTGTTTGATAAGTTGCGTACCTATTTCTACTCTTAGAAGACTTCCTTCAAGATGACCCATCTTTATATATCTTGCTATATTTATTTCTAATTCTATACGCGATAAACCAATATTTACTGTGTTTACCAGCAATCAGGAAGTTTGCCATATTTGTAACGGACTTAACGTTTACAGCAAATGTTACATATATTCTTCTTTTAATTATTATTAAATGTGTATGTCAATTTACTCTCTTTACCATATAACCTTTAATTTGACATATGTAAATCCTCCAGGATATTGACATGAATATTTTTTTTAATTATTATTATTATTATTATTAATTTTTTTAACCATTTAAAGGAAATTAAATTATGCAAATGCAAAATTGAAAAGCGAAAAAAGTTATTTATTGTTGTTTTAGGATTCATTACGTACATCGTCAAAGTATATTTACTTTATCATAAGACTTTTATCTAAATCAAATTTATCTGTATTTTTTTTTTTTTTTTAATAAACTTTCAGCTTTTTATCTGATACTGACTGGTAGCAAGTTAAGGTTGGTACACTTGTATGATAATAGAATGCTAATAGGTTATACACGATGCTAAAATGATTTTCTGATGACTTCTCGTCAAAAATTAAGTACTTAATACTTCGAAGTGAACTACGGGTAAAAAAAGCTTGAAAACAAATGCTTTAGATTATTGTAAAGTAAGAAAATTATTAATTTTCAGAGATATGAGATTTCCGTCAGGATAATTACGTTTATTTCTAAATTCCATTGATTTAAAAAAAATAAAAACTAGGCAAACCTCAAGCTTTTTGTTTCAATACAAACGAATTTTATGACATTTTGTCAATTGGTCGCTATTTTCTAATGTTTAGAATATTCGTCAAAGAATATCTTGGAATTTTCTAATATTTGAATACTCAGCATGAAATTTAATTAAATTTCGAATATTACCATAGAGGCAGGTCACATTTTTATATCTTCTGATTATCATAAATGCTATATAATTTATTGAAAAATTTATTGAAAATTATGGATTTCTAGACATATTTCATTTCCGATAGGATTTCTTACCAATTTTTCAATTTCATTTGGGTATCATCAATGCTTGAACTAGTAATCAAGTTATGCCCAATGAAGATTGATCGATATTTCGTAATATTTGAAATATTCATTATGGAATCTGCATCAATACACTGCTGAAGTGCTAAATGCTAAAAACTTGAAAGTGACCTTAACATGTCGATAGTTTAATGGCCGTCATTGAAATTAAAAAGTTCAAAAAGTTGAAAGTCAAAAAGTTGAAAATGCTGCATTTTGTACCAGACTTTACATTATAAAAATCCAATAATTAAATAATACGTGTTTTAAGTAAATTTCCATTGTTTGTTTTTCAATATGAAAAACATGTTTTTTAATATATGTTTGTACTAATATGTCTAATCATTTTTTTTTTTCAAATTCATGTGACAGATCGTACAATATTTTTATATAACATAATGTTGTCTTTGTTGTGTTTCAATTTAAAATGTATGTGGTATCAAAACGTACAAAAATTTGAAGCAACGTAGCTTACGTATGTTTTAATTTATGAGAATCCAAAATATATTTTTTTATATTTTTATTGTTATATAAATCTAAAAAGAGGCAGAAAGGCCGATGGCGTATATCCTAATAAACACGGAAGTAAACCTCAAGTTTTGGTTACTCAATATGAAAGATTTTTGGAATAACGAATATCGCAATTTTAAATTAGGCATACTAGGTATACTTAGGTATAAATACCTGGTAGGTAGTTATACCGTTATACACCAGGTATTTATACCGTAGTAGTTATACCTAGTATACTAAGTATAATAGGTATAATAAATTATTTAAATAATTTTTTTAATTTCAATAGATTTTTGGAAACAAGAGGTTATATTAGTTACTGTTTTGAAAACCTATTTTTGTCTATCTAAAGGTTTACAAATCCAATATGACTGCCATTGAGAAATGAAAAGTTGAATATAGTAACTCGCAATCTAGAGGACCTAGAATATCTCTGTCAACGTCATTCGATTCAGAGGGTTCAAAAATATAAAATTTCCAAGTTTGATGAAAATATTTAATCAAATATGATTAAATAATGAATAATTAAATTCCATCAATGGCACGGAAGATAGATACTATTTTTTTTCTGAAATCACAACTTCCAGTTTTTTCGAGATCAATCAGGAACCTATCAAAATAATCAGATATTTTTCAAATTCTCATTAAAATGTGCTAGTTTTCTCAAATTTAAGCAACTTAGTGTATCTTATAGTTTCCGATATATGGTTTATGAGCATAAAAAAATTCACCAGCCAGTATATCACTAAAAAACTGAATCTTTGGGTTTTCAATACAAATTATGTTTTAATATATTCTTGTACCAATGCATAAAAACATATTTTTGCCATATTTAAGTAATATATCGTTTTTTTACAATTTACTAGCCTTCTTGATAGAAGAATTTTAATTTAATTTTTAATAATTCTCTAAAATTTGTGCTCTACTGAAGTATTAAATTTTGCATGAAAATGTTTATTCTTGACAAGAAGTTCAAATTCAATGGAACTTAAATATTAGACGAAAATTGTGGTATAACAGGGGATGAGTTAATTTTGGTTATTAAACATATACAGGGTGATTTTTTGAAAAGTATCTACCTCGGATTTCTCAGAAAATAAGGGCAAAATGGAAAAATCCCGAAAAATGCCAATTTTTAATTTTTGAGAGGTGCTTATTGGAGGGGAGGGGGAAACTGTCACAGATGTCAACAGAACGTCAAAACATGTCCCCCACAAATTAAAAATTGAAGTGTTTCTGATTTTTTTATTTTGCCCTTATTCTCTGAGAAATCCGGGGTGGATTCTTTTCAAAATATCACCCTGTATTATGATAGGTACATTAACTCATTCCCACTAAGTTTATAAAATTAGAGCTCAATAGAAATACGATAATTATGATAAAATGACAATATTCCAAATACTAGGAAATTTTGATCCTAGTTTTAGACTTAGTATGAAAATTCTGAAAAAGAACACTGATATTCTGTTTTTCATAATTTCTTATACAGGGTGTCCACAAAGGGTATGGGGTATTTGAAAATTGAATCAAAAGTAAAATAAAAGTCAGAAAAAATAAAGCTTCTTATTAATTTGTACACAAAGTTTGGGATAATTAAGTGGCAAAGATTACAATGTCCAAATGTTGACCCTCACGCTGCTGGCACTCCTCTAAGCGAGAACGGAAATTAGCCGCTACGCGTCTACACATCTCTCTGGAAATGCCGGTCATTTTTGGTGAGGATGTTGTCCTTCAATTGCTGTATAGTTCGTGGATTATTTTGATATACTCTTTCTTTAAGGTATCCCCATAGGAAATAATCAAGGAGTGAAAGATCGGGGCTTCTCGGAGGCCAGTTGATGGTGCCTCGATGAGAGATCACTTTTTCCGGGAAAAGTTCATTGACCACCTCCATTATTTGGTTTGAGGTGTGGCAAGTTGCCCCATCTTATTGAAACCATGTTTCCACATTAAATCCTTGAAACTCCTGTAGTAGTGGAACCAGAAAGTTTCTTAACATGTCGCAATACCGTTCACTGTTTAAAGTAATTGCTCGCCCTTGCAGGTCTTAAAAAAAATAAGGCCCAATGATGCCTTCAGCAGACATGGCAGCCCACACAATAACTTTTGGACTGTGTAGTGGTTTTTCATGTTTCTGTCTTGGATTTTCGTTGGCCCAGTAGCGGCTATTCTGTTTGTTTACATGACCATTTAAGTGAAAGTTAGCTTCGTCACTAAACAGAATGTTTTCAAACGTTGGGAAACGTTGAAGCATTTCATTTGCAAAATTCAATCGGAGAGGATAGTCGGTATCGTTCAGTTTATGAACGATCTGAATTTTGTATGCTTCAAGATGTAAATCTTTCTTCAGAATCTTAGGCAACGACGCGTTTTTAACGTTAAGTGCTTGACTACTTCTTCAATCGTTTGTTGGCTTCGAACAGAGCGTGGGCGAGTGATCTTTCACTCCTTGATTATTTCCTACGGGGATACCTTAAAGAAAGAGTTTATCAAAATAATCCACGAACTATACAGCAATTGAATGACAACATCAGCACCGAAATGACCGGCATTTCCAGAGATATGTGTAGACGCGTAGCGGCTAATTTCCGTTCTCGCTTAGAGGAGTGCCAGTAGGGTGAGGGTCAACATTTGGACAATGTAATCTTTGTCACTTAATTCTCCCAAACTTTGTGTACAAATTAATAAAGAGCTTTATTTTTTCTGACTTTTATTTTACTTTTTATTCAATTCACAAATACCCCATACCCTTTGTGGACACCCTGTATTTCTAAACATTGTATTCTAAACATGGAGTGAATAGGTATAATAGCAATAATTAATAGTTTACTAAGCATTTGAGATTAATTGCGTGAAAATTGAGATTTTCAGCCAAAATAACACATGAAAATTCTGAAAAAATCTGCGGGTTTTTTTCTTCTAATTTTAAGATTTTATAATACCTATAAGTATTTTTTATAATTTTGAAGACTTGAACCTCAATCTTAATGTAAAAAAAATGCGTAAAAAAATTATTCTTCATAAGAAGTTAAAATTTAATGGAATCTAAAGTTTGGATGATACTTGTGCCAAAACAGGGGATGGGGTATATTTTGGATGTTTCATATTTTTATATATTAAATTATTCTCAATAATTTAATAAAATTTGAGCTCAATAAAATCACGACCAATGCCACAAGAGAGGAAGAATACAATACAGAATTCTGAAAAATTCTCAAAAACTTCTGATCCTAGTTTTAGAGTTTATATGAACATTCTGAAAAAGAACACCGATAGGGTATTCTGTTTTTCATTATTTCTGACATATTACAGTATTCTAAACATTTTAAGAATATTGAGTTCAATATGAGTACAAAAATTGCCTGAAAATATAGATTTTCAGTCATAATCAATAATATAAAAAACAATGTATTGCTTTTGCAATAGTAATCTAAAACTAACCAGTAATAATAACTAGGTAACTAGCCAGCAATCTAAAACTAACACGCATTTAAAAAAAATCTCATTGATATCTAGCGTGATTTCTGGAAATTTGCACTATTTCGATTTTCATCATTTTGAAAAATGAATTTTCTAAATCACCAGGTGTATCTGATAGGGGCTAATGAGGTTTTTAAACAAGCACAATGTGCACAAGCACAACAAGCATTTTTAATGCCGTAAAAGGATTTGTTTTAAAAAATCAATAATAAGAAATTCCCATAATATGAGTACAAAAATTGCCTGAAAATTAAGATTTTCAGTCATAGTCAATAATATAAAATACAATGTATTGCTTCTGCATGTAGACAATGTATTTTAGATACTGCAATAGTATCTAAAACTAACAAGTAATAATAACTATGTAACTAGCAAAGTAATCTAAAACTAACACGCATTAAAAAAAAAACTCATTGATAACCTGCGTGATTTCCGAAAATTTGCACTATCTCGAATTTCATCATTTTGAAAAAAAACGAGTTTTCTGGGAAAGTAAAAATCACAATCACTGGGCACCGGCACAAAAAGTCGTTAACAGATTTTTTTTTTAAATCAATAATAAAAAAATTCCCTAAGATGCCGACTTTTTGGCAGTTTTGGCCGACCTTTATAAGATAATTCAGGAAAAACAACGGGTAAAGTATTTTCTGGTTTTTACATTTTATAATGCACGTAGGTATATTGAAGTAATTTTAATAATTCTGTGAAATTCTAGTTTCTGTTCAGTTGATGTAGGAAATTTGCATAAAAAGTTAATGCTTGATAAAAAATCGGAATTTTTAAAACAAAAACAATGGATGGGAATATTCAGGGTGATTCAAAAATTGTCCATTTTCTCTGGAGGGGTTGTTAGGGAACAATAGCGGAGTACAAAATAAATCAAGGAAAAAATAAATTTTAAATTTTAAAATAAATTTAGATGTCAAGAAGGTAACTGATTTTCAAAAATGTAACTGACAAATCTAAACCTACTTGAAGAAAATTTAGGAGAACTAGACAGCTCAAGCATCGTTGCCGGTTCCCTTTTAAAACTAGCATCAAAAAATTAAATTTTGTAAACTAAGGTAAGTAACAATATACTTTTACAGTGTTATTCATAAAAATGTAAACCGTGGTTTATCGATGGTTTAGCGATGTTTTACAAAGGGTTACCAAGATTGCTAAGATTAAACCACCGTTAAACTGCGGCTTAAATATTTATTATTATATCTCTTAATTTGCAACAATAGTTAAAGAAAAAACTTATTTTTTTATGAATAACACCGAAAAACTTCAACTAAGTTTGATGAAAATGTCACTTTTTTAATTGGGATGTTTAATAACAATAATAATCATCGATTCAAATGTTCATTTAAAAAAAAAAAAATTGGTAAATAGCTTATTTCAAAATGCATCTTAAGCTGATAATATTTTAGAGGAATGGTTGTATATTTTTTTTTCGTTTTTCTTCTCTTATTCCGACAGTAGTACTCAACAACCCTTCCAGAGGAAATCATTCCATTTTTGAATCACCCTGTAATATTTTGATACATTAACTTATTCTGAATAAGTCTATAAAATTTGAGCTCAATATAATTACGACAATTACAATAATTTCGTATGTGAAGGGTAGCACTATCAGATAATTTAAAAGTCTGTCTTTAGTTTACTAGTCTTTGAACTAGTCAAGTTTCGTTTAAATATTTTTATTGAAACCTAGAAAAAACAATATAACATTTTGTATGTTTACATTTTAAAATAGTAAAAACAAATATGATCTAATATAAATTGATTTTGGAATGTGTGTGGATCCACATTCCATTATTAATTAATTTGTGATAATATTCTAAATACAAGATCATTTCGTTCCTAGTTTTAGATTTATATAGAAATTATAAAAAATAAAGCACTGATAAGGTAGTATATTCTTTTTTTTTTCATAATTAAAAAAGAAAAATGTGTTTTTGAAATAGTGCTACTTAAATAACTTCCATTTGAATGCCTATATTGCACCAATTTTCGACCTCTCCGCGCATTTTTTTTTCAAATATTTATATTAACCGTTTTATAGGATTTATCCGTTACATTTGGAACTCCCTGTCTATGAGATTTGAGATAGAATTTGCTGACATTTTTTTTGGCAAATTTTTTTGGAAATGCTTGTAACATCAGTTTTAATCTGCTTAATCAGTTTTTGTCCGTTCAACTTATTTGAATCCAATGTAGGCATTCAACATTGAACCGATTTTCGACCTGTCCGGGCATTTTCTTCAAATATTTGTCTCAACCGTTTTATAGGATTTATCCGTTACATTTTGAACTCCTTGTCTATGGGATTTGGGATAGAATTTGCTGCCATTTTTTTTGGCAACATTTTTTTGGAAATTCTTGTGACATCAGTTTTAATCGGTTTAATCAATTTTTGTCCGTTCAACTTATTTGAATCCATATGAATGCCTACATTGCATCGATTTTCGACCTGTCCTGGCATTTTCTTCAAATATTTGTCTCAACCGTTGTATTGGATTTATCCGTTATATTTGGAACTCCCTGTCTATGAGATTTGTGATAGAATTTGCTGCCATTTTTTTTTGCAAAACTTTTTGGAAATGTTTGTAACATTAGTTTTAATCAGTTTAATCAATTGTCCGTTCAACTTATAGTTAAATATTTCGCTTTGAAAATTTATTAACTATAGATGTAGAGGTGTAGGTAGATATATAATTTCCATATAAACTAATTCTCAGTTACGTGTCTCAAGAAGTGATTACCAAATACCTCTCAGGGTCGGTGCCTGAATACGTGGCGGTTTTCCCTACAGCCAATCCTGCGCCTCGACGCTTATACACAATTAGATGCAAAACATCGATTGAAGGTTTCTCATTATGCAGCGTTTAGTTGTGATATTATGCAAGATCAATGATTCGGAATTACTCGAGCCGTCGAAGGGATGATATCTGACCGATTTGAGTAATCCTATTACGCCAGTCCTCCGTGGAGCAGGTTCCAAACGACGCCACGGGGATGTTGTGTGCTTTACGAGAATGGATTTTTGCCGTTTTCAAATCGCAATTCGACATACAGCCGCCGATGTTCCACCATATTGCAAATGGGACACACTTCGCCGGCGTATCAGTAACACGTCCGATAATTAACGTTTAAGGTGAACGCGAACTGGGAATTGATTATATAACCGCGTCCGATGAAGCACCATCGACAAATAAAATGTAGTCATTATTTCGCGCACGTTCTCAATGATTAAAGATTTACTTTGGAAATGCTTTACTGTACATTTATGTAACCTCGCGATTTTAATGAATTTTGCGCAATTAGTACTAAAAGTTAAATACATATGCTCAGTGGAAACTATATGAAGACATCTGACTGCAATTAATAAGTACATATTACATTGTGTACCATATTTCTCTTACTATATTGTAAAACTCTCTTAATTGCTGCCATAAATATTTAATAGTTAGGAGATAAGTGGCGAGCGTTTAAATTGTCTATGGCAGGACGGTATAAAAAGTTAATCAGGGTGATTACGTTGCATCTTAAATCATAATCGAAGCACATCTAGACATATTAGATTTATTTCATTTGATTCGTATCTGATATTTTTTGTTCAAAAATTAATTAATGCGCACCGATTTTTGACCGCACAGTCTTGCTGTTAACTTGCATTAGCTTGCAAATGCGCTATTTAGCAAATTAAGCCCAAAACAGTACACACAAAAAACGTGCATTGATGTCTAGACCAGCCGACGGCAGAGCTGCGGATCGAATTTTAATAATAATAATTCCGGATTCGGAGATTTAAAAAAACATATTTTCCAGCCCGGCGATCGCATGCATACGTTATACATCCATTCGAAAATTACAACAGTACTTTAAAAATTCCATAATGAAAACGCGATTTTTTCGCATTTCAGGCCCTAGCTGTGACAAGTTAATAAGCGGAATGATTCGGAAGTTTCGCACTCGAATTTCGGTTGACGCATATGGGAACGTTCCCCGATCTGTACTCGGCAATATGCATATTACATTGTCCGTTACTTCCTCGCAACTTTCATGGGAAACGAGACGGCTCTCTCCTGATCCCGTAAAATTCATCACTCCGCATGGAATAAATGCGTAATTTTGCGTGTTAAAACAATTCGAGCGCAAATTGGCACGTAAGTTATTTAAAGATAGCAACTAAAGTTGTGCTGATAAATTAAGTAATACGCTACCTCCTGTATTATATCATAACATTTATATGATGGT
The DNA here is from genome assembly GCA_951805005.1 of Othius punctulatus. NCBI lineage: Eukaryota > Metazoa > Arthropoda > Insecta > Coleoptera > Staphylinidae > Othius > Othius punctulatus. The sequence continues at coordinate 33,038,683 of OX638138.1, read as the reverse complement.
ATTTTTTTATTTTACACTCGATTAACGCCAATAATAACAACAACGCACGGTACTTATTTTGGTAATGCGATGATGTAACTGTTTACAAACATAGCACAAAAAAGTATACATATTATGAATCAATTTCCATCACACAACATATTATTATTATTATTATCAATGCAATATTATGAAAATCTGTTAGTTTCAGCCGCAATCGTTTTATTAATATATTGGGGGTCTACCTGAAAATAAAACGCAAAAATCACAAAAATTCATTTTCTCAGATTTCCAATTCAAAAGCTCGCAGCCATAAATTGCGCCGGCTATTGATGTTACTGTCATAAATTTATGAGAGGTCTAAAGCGTTCCAGCAATTTTAATCGTTGATATATGACAAGGTGATTAGTCCCGCAAAATTGATAAATATAAATCACAAATAAGTTTGTGATAGCATTCGCGTGGCCACTGAATTAAAATTATATTTTTATTCCGCTCGAGTGGAAGCTCCAACAATTACATGATAATTGGCATAACGCAACCTTCGTCCTATGCGAGTTTGACTCTTGAAAATGTACGTGGCGTGAGTGAGATTTATCGCTTCCGTGAGTCATGCCAATAAAAAGTATAAAAATAATTCGTCAACGGTTCGGGATTTTTAAGGCAGATATGTATTACAATTTTATCGCGCATTATTAATTCGCCGCGATCCGGAATTTATGTAAGGCACTTACTCATTTGTGGGTTGCTAATATTGTATTCCAGCTCATTCGAATTATCTGATATCGAGCGAATATTTATTTTATGCGTAACAGTAATACTTACAAATGATAATAATACGTATTTTAACAATATTCGCAGAATCAAACAACAGTGGAAACATTTTCTGCTCGAAAATTATCATAACTTTTTGAAAATTGATCAATTTAAGCAAATTACAGAAACATGATAACATACAGGGTGTTAAAAACATATGCACGAAACTTTTTCTGGGGGATTCTGGGAAATAATTAAACAAATTTAAAATTTGAATGTTCGGATATAAATTATTGAATATCCCGTTGAACTAAAATTTATCAAAATTCATAGTCTCTACACTTTACTTAAATTTAAGAATTGGGCATATCTTGATTACAAAAGTTTTGATATTATTTTCTATATCTGATGTAGACATGTTTGACTAACTCTACCTACTCATACACACACAAAAAAAATAGTATTAACTTCAAAGTCACCGTAGTGCAAAAGACGATTTTTTTTAAACTCGATAAATAAAAGTAACATTATAACACTACAAATTAATAATATTTCAGGCGCTAAGCGCAAGAACGGCATAACTTTCAAATTCTAATAACCAAGTTCTTGATTTGATTCTTGATTACAAAATTTTTGATTTTATTTTCTATATCTGATGTAGACATGTTTGACTAACTCTACCTACTCATACACACACAAAAAAAAATTAGTATTAACTTCAAAGTCACCGTAGTACAAAAGACGAATTTTTAGAAACTCGATAAATAAAAGTAACATTATAACACTACAAATTAATAATATTTCAGGCGCTACGCGAGAACGGCCTAACTTCCAAATTCGAATAACCAAGTTACAGGCAATTGAAATAAATGAAAATAATTCTAATGTAGTTTTGAAATATCGTTTATAGCTAAACATATTTTAGCTTTTCTATAGGACATTATGAAAGTGCCTTATTATTATAAACAATACGGTTCGATTGGGTACAATCAATCAAACAATACGGTACAATACAATACAAATTCCATTAATTTTTAATATTGATTTTGGCTCGTAATTTACAAATTAATATAATTTGTAATATTGATTTAGCTGGTGATTTTGTAGTAGTACTTTACGTTATGTTTGATTTTTAAATCAAAATCATGACAACTCAATTTGGTTCGTTTTATGGGTAATGTGTCTATTAGTAATTTTTGTTAGTTAGTAAAACACAGATATATGGATTTGATGTGATGTATTCATTTTAATAGGTTATGCAAGCGACAGGTAAATAAAAGACAGTTTTGTTACTCAAATTGGACGTTATTTATGTAATTATATTTATTTATTGTTTTCATTTTAAGTATTGGTTGTACAGCTGCGGCACATTATGCACTTCCCGAACATTTAAAAGTTGAGGAAGCACACAACATACCACAACCAATTAATTATATTTATTCAAAATTTGGAATAGATTTTATTTAATAATTATTGAATCTTTATTGAAATTTGAATGATTTATTTTATTTTGAAAACTGAGTTTAGAGTTAATTATTAATACTACTGTTGGTATTACAAAGGGATATTAGCGACTTCACGTACCAAAATCTTCAAATAGTACCGATAAGCTTATTGGATACATGCATTTCAACGCCACCTTGTGGATAGGAACGAATCACATAAATTCACACATTAAAGTACTTCAAGTGATGCACCTAAATGTATGTCCTCATCGCTTGATATTACTAGTATTTGTGTCTACCAACAATGTCAGCCATGTGATCGTAAAAACTTTAAGAGGTAATATTATTCAAAATTGATTATAGTTCAGTATGATAAAGCTCTATTCTACTTCTAATTTTCTCACTACTTAAGCACATACATATATTCAGTTGATTCTTTATAATGCTGAGATTACTTAAATACCGGAACGCTGAACAAGTTTATTTATACGATTTAACTACCAAGAATATCATTGAATTATTTATATTGAAATTATTAAGTTATGTTCCCCTGACGCAACTTTTTATTTAACTACCGATTGCAAATAAATCTGCAACCGGCTTTAAGAAATCATATGTTATCATTATAAACTTCCCGAATCAAAACTATATTTTACGTGTTTGATTAATGAATACACAATGTTTATCATTTGTTTGCGACGAGGAAAGGAAGGCATGTTACAATATTCTTCTGTCAGTACGAAAATACTGTCAGGAGAAAGTATAAAATGCAGTTTAGTTCAACACCGCAGTTTTCGGCGTAAGGAACCCACATTTTATACCATTATAACACTTCGCTCATTACCAGCGGCAAGACGCGGTAATATCACTAGATAAGATACATTATTAATATGGAATTGACATGGAATTGTTAGTGTGGTGTACATTTGATAAACTTGTGTAATATATTCACCTGAGAAATCAAAGCTTCGTCTTCGTAGAGCAGCGTAACGAGCTGGAGCGCGTGGAAATTCTAACTGGTTTTATTTAATTTCAGCAGTAATATTTATACTGTTCAATAATCTTTACTCTTCTGCCCCTGTCCTATGCTAAATCTGTTTTCCACCGCAAAGTGACGCAATCCCATATGAGTCATCGAATTACGCAATTGCCTTCTTGAGTTCCCTTGGTATTCCCTTGACCTATTTATGTTTCATCATTCGATCGTGTGCTAATTTAAATTTTTCCAAAATGTAGAAGTCAGCATAATCTCAAGATGTGCGCGTTCGGAAATGGGTGACCACGCTCGGGTCGTATATTCACACCTGCCGACGGCATGAGCCAATATTTACGCCTTTTTGTTTCGACTCGTTCAAATTATGGAATTTAATATTAAATTTCGATTAGGTTACTAATTCAAATTATCAAAATTACGTAAAAAAAAACTAGTTAGGCCGTTATTGCATTTCCTCATATTTAATACAAGTGCATTCAAATTATCAAAATTACGTCAAAAAAACCTAGTTAGGCCGTTATTGCATTTCCTCATATTTAATTCCTTAAAACGCTTTTGGAATAGATTTTTATTATCGAAATGGATCGATTGCACTTTTAACCAGTTTATGGAGAGGTTTTCTTACGTTTTATAATAACTTTTTCTAATTTTTTTTGTGTGCACCTACACGCAGCATTTCTATAACCCTAAAAGAATTTCGTTTTGTGGAGTTTTTTTTTTTTATTACAATCAGCGAATCATTTGGGACAAATATGTCATTGCATTTTTTTTTCGTGGTATACGCTAATAGTAAGTTAGACCAGTTTTGCACAACCAGCTATTTCTCTAATTTAAATACAAAACACAACTATTGGCTCGATCTCGTGGAAATTTGTAGAACATCACTTACTTCGATATTGCATCTTAATATTTCAGTTAATACGAAATAAAAAATGATGTTATCTCAAATTACAGTTTGTTCTTATCTTAGGCATTAACTTTCTTAACTTTCTTAACTTAGGCTTAGTTGTTGCGCTTGGCGCCTCATTTAGTCTTAAATAATTCCCTTCAAATATACCGAGTAATCCATTTAGGATGAGACTTTTTATGTTGGTAATACAATTTAGTTACTACTTTTGTATTTTTTTTATTTCAATTTATTTTGGTTTTATTTAATGCAGTGTCTGACAGCGCTTACTGACAGATCTATAATATACACTAACCGCTCTACATCATTTTTGACAATACATATTTTTGACACGCAAAGCTGTAGGTTACTAACCAAAATTACATTGTCACCCTAGATGGATCACTCGGTATATTCGTCATGAAACATGAAAAATGGCACTTTTTTATTATGAATTTTTCAAAAAAATATTTTATTTTAAAACGGCAAAAGCAAACCACTTTGATGCCATTGACAGGGTTAGTAAAAGTTGCTCTTTTTTTGCTTAAGCGCATAAAGTGACTGACATGATATGCATATGGCCCTTCTTGCGCTTAGCGCCTCATTTAGTCTTAAAAAAATCCTTTAAATATACCGAGTGATCCATTTAGGGTGAGACTTTTTTATGTTGGTAATACAATTTAGTTACTACTTTGTGTTTATGACTGCATTTTTTTTTAATTTCAACGTTCTTTGGTTTTATTTAATTCAGTGTCTTACTGACAGAACTATAACATCCACTAACCGCTCTACATCATCTTTGATAATATATAGTTTTGACACGCAAAGCTGTAGGGTACCAACCAAAGTTACACTCTCACCCTAAATGGATCACTCGGTATATTCGTGATGAAAAAAAAAGGAAAATTGCACTTTTTTATTATGAATTTCTCAAAAAATATTTTTATTTTTAAACGGCAAAAACCCTAGTTTGATGCCATTGACAGACAGGCTTAGTAAAAGTTGCTCTGTTTTGCTTAAGCACATAAAATGAGTGACATGATATGCATAATACCTGCATACAATACCTTAGGTTAGGAATTTTGAAGGTTTAGAATGCTTGTTGTCATAATGTGCTTCGTTTTTGTGAAATGGTTTTAAAACAGTATTAACAAGAAATTTGTAGAGCAAGAGTAGACAAAATAACAAGAACTTTTATTTAAAATAGTTTTAATATTAAAGGCAAAGGATACATCCAGTGTAAGTGGATTCAGTACCTAACAGTAGAAATAGAAGGAAATATTTTTATCATTAGCAACACGGTATTTAAATTTTAAGGTTGTTTTACATGGTCCGGCAGTGAAACCTGGTGGTTTTTGAAATGGAAGAATTTAATGAATATTCAAAATATTTTGTTATATTTTTTTTATTTAAAAAAGAAAGAATGGAAGTTATGTATACCAAAAAAAATCGAAAAAGCATTATGAAGCAATAAACAACACTCAATGATGACCTCTATTTTCTCTGCACTGCTGAATTTTTGTTATCTGTGGGGACTTACCTCAAGGGAAAAGTGTACTTTGATAAAAAAAAAAACTAAGTCTAGAAATTTGACAGAATTGCAAGCTAATATTCAGCGGAAAGTGTGTGCAATTCCAGCCAAACCTTGGAAAGAGTGGTGAATAACTTTGCTATCTCTAGACTTGAGCAGTGCAGAGAAAATGGAGGTCATCGTTTGAGTTATGTTGCTTTTGCTTCATAATGCTCTTTCGATTTTTTTTATATACACCTTTAACTTTCATTCTGCCTTTTTTAAATAAAAAAAAAATAACAAAATACCGGTTTCACTGCCGGACCCTGTATTTTACCAGTAAGTACTAAATAATAATATAACAACCTTAAATATATAACTGATAATTTATGGATAAAACCTTAAATCTAATTTAAAATTTAGTTAGAAAAAGTTTGCCACCACAAGGAAATAAAATATAACTACTGTTTTCCTCAGTACTGCCACTTTAAGAAAATAAAAGCATGGCGCCTATAGTTTTTTTTTAAAGATGGAATAGATCTTACTAAATGATACTTTTAGTTTGAAAATAAAATAGCAAATGCTATTCGGAGTAGAAGTAGGTCTCTGTATGGCTCGCCCAGGCAAACGTCTGGCCTCGCCACACAAATGTCAACTTTTACTCCTAATAACAAAATGTACTATTATACAGTACAGTATTCTATATAAAAGTTTTGCATCTAAAACAGTACAGTATTCTATACAAAAGTTTTACATCTAAAGGACTTCATAATCAGGCTTCCAATTTCTAAAATATCTGCTAGTGTACGGGGAAAAAAACTTAAAATAACCCCTACTTTCAAATTATTTCAATTCCCTAATATGACTACAAAAATGTCTTCTTTCATCCGCGATATTTGCACAAACGATTTCCCAGAGAAATGAAAATCCAGAAATGCGCATAAACGATCTCCCAGAAAAATGAAACTATAGAAATTCGCATATACAATTCCCTAGAAAAATGAAAATATTAACAGACCCCATGATGTGTAGGCAGCCTAATAGATATGGTTTCTTTTTCTAAAAATATCTTTTTATTTCGTCAGAAAGTCAAAGTCAGAAACTCAAATTGCTGTTACTCGGAAACATGAAATGCATTTTTGAATTGATGTATAGAAATCCATAAAGTAGAAATAATCATTTTCCGCATTGTCGGCTAATGAAATTAGATTACAAACTAATTTTCAAGAATTTGAAAGAAGTGACGTGAGTTTGAAAGATTAGAGATAACTTTTTTAAAGTGTATGGATCCATGTCTGAGTTGATTTATTAATAAGTTAGGACTAGACTGGACTGATGAGACCCAATTAGGTCGAAACCAGTCTCCAGTTCCGCGGAATTCACAAATGCACACGCAGACTCATTTTCAAGAATCTGAAACGAAGTGATGAGAATCTCAAAGTTTAAAGATAACTTTTCTAAAGTGTATGGATCCATGCTTGAGTTGAATCATTTATAACTTCGGATTACAGTGGACTGATGAGACTCAATCAGGCCGAAACCGGTCTCCAGTTCCGCGGAAGTAATTCCTAAATGCACATTAAAAACTCATTTACGAGAATATGAAACGAAGTAATGAGAATATTACAGCGTTATTCATAAACATTTGGGGTTTTACAAAGGGTTACCATGGTTTCTAAGACTAAACCACTATTAAACTACGGCTTATTTTTTTATGAATAACACTCTTAAAGTTTAGATATGAGTTTTTTTATTATGTATAGATCCATGCCTGAGTTGAATGATTAATAACTTCGGACTAGACTGAACTGATGAGACCCTATTAGGTCGAAACCGGTCTTCAGTTCCGCGGAAGTAATTCTCAAATGCACATTGCAAATTCATTTTTAAGAATCTGAAACGACGCGATGAGAATCTTAAAGTTTAAAGATAACTTTTTCATGTGTATAGATCCATGCTTGAGTTCAATGATTTACCTATGACTTGGGACTAGACTGGACTGATGAGACCCAATTAGGTCAAAACCGGTCTCCAGGTTTCCGCGGAAGTAATTGCCAAATGCACATTTCAATTTACAATTTTAAATTGTTAAATCTGAGAGAGCATGATTCTTTATATTTAAATTTAGACATAACGTTTAGGTACTCGAATTTTTTTTAAAATATCGAAAATTCTTGAGGATTGACTTATATATCGTAACGTAATATCCGTTTTAGCAAACTTGTATTAGAGCAGTCCGGTTCTTATATCATTGCATAATAAAACTCATTTTCAAAATCTCAAATGCAGTGATTTTCAAATTTTAAGAGTGCCCATACATTTTTTTAACTAAAAATCGTCTCGAAAGAAATAAACAAATCTCGATAATTCTTTAGGATTAGCGTGCAATCTTTAAATCTTTACGACGGAAATTTAAGAATTAAATTCTCTGGGGAAATAAGGAACACAAGTGCTGCCAAAAACATCGAGTACCTACTCTTCCGAGGAAGTAGAAAAATCTGTTTTCGCCATATCTGCCGCTAGTGGTTTAATTTCAATTCCCTTACAGTAATCAATGAACTAAGCGTTCCTGTTTCGCAATAGCTTTTTAATTTGTTTATTATGTAGTTTACTTATCTATTCTGGAAAACACCAAGTAAATTTTCGATTTGTTGTATACACATGCAGTAAGTAAAACATTCCATTTTACTTTGCTTATTTTGAAAAACACATCGTTCATCCAATGTCTTAGTCAAAATTAACATGGCTTTTTAAAAACTACCAGGACGTTACTACAACATTCACACACTCCCTTAAAAACAATATAACATTAGTTCTTAAAATATTTTCCAGTTTTTCAATTCAAAAGAGTAATCAAAAAACAGAGCGCCTCGGTTTCGCAATATTTTTCCAAATTTTCTATTAGTTAACTTATCTGTTCTGGAAAACAACTTGTAAATTTTCGATTCGTTGTATACAAATGTAGCAAATAAAACATTCCATTTTATTTTGTTTTTTTGAAAAACACATTGTTCATGTTTTGTCCTAGTCAAAATAAACATGACTTTTTAAAAACTACCAGGACGTTCCTACAACATTCACACACTCCCTTAAAAACAATATAACATTAGTTCTTAAAATATTTTTCAGTTTTTCAATTTAAAAGAGTAATCAAAAAACAGAACGCCTCGGTGTCGCAATATTTTTCCAAATTTTCTATCAGTTAACTTATCTGTTCTGGAAAACAACTTGTAAATTTTCGATTCGTTGTATACAAATGTACGAAATAAAACATTCCATTTTATTTTGTTTTTTTGAAAAACACATCGTTCATCCTTTGTCCAAGTCAAAATTAACATTTATTGTCCTAGTCAAAATAAACATGAATTTTTAAAAACTACGAGGACGTACCAAATTCACACGCTCCCATGAAAAAATATAAGATTAGTTCTTACAGTATTTTCCAGTTTTTCAATTCAAAAATGTAATCAACGAACTTAGCGCCTCGGTTTCGCAATAGCTTTCCAATTTTTCTATCAGATAACTTATCTGTTCTGGAAAACACCTTGTAAATTTTTGATTTGTTGTATAGAAATGCAGCAAATAAAATATTTAATTTTATTTGGCTTTTTTTTAAACACATCGTTCATCCATTGTCATTGTCAAAATAAACCTGGATTTTTAAAAACTACAAGGACGTACAAAATTTACACGCTCCCTTAAAAAAATATAAGATTAGTTCTTATAGTTCTTTCGAGTTATACAATTTAAAAAGTAATCAAAGAACTGAGCGCCTCGGTTCGCAATAGCTTTCCAAATTTTCTATCAGTTTACTATCTGTTCTGGAAAACACAAAGTATATTTTCGATTTATATTATTGTATGCAAATGCAGGAAGAAAAAAAACCTTTTTGTTTTTGTTGAAAGCCAAACAAAGTTCATTCATTGTCATAGTCAATATAAAGTTGAATATTAAAAAAACTTCCAAGTTTTTCATTTTGTCAATGGTTTCATCCATTGTCCTAGTTTTGACTAGGTAAAAAATCATGTTTTTCTTCAAACGTCATAAAAGTGACACCTTTAGTGACTCGATTCACAATCTTAAAGTTTTACTTCGTCTCCTAGTCAGTAAAAGTTTCACTTTTACTGACTAGGCAGTAAAAGTAAATTTGACAACATGATTGGATAATTTGTAATAAGAACGCCCTACGAGGGCGGGTTTAATATTGCACATACATATGGTGCGCATACATGATGAACAAAACAAAAAATTCAAACAAAACACAAATTTATTTATTGTTAAAATGTAAATTAAAGGTACAATTTGATATTTTAGCCCCTTGAAAACTGATTGCGCTGGCAGCAACAGCAGCACTTACAGCACCGCTGTCGCCAACCATTTTGCTGCTACCACAGATATTTTCTACTTTTGATGTCTTACTATCTGGTATTTTTACGTGTAGCAAAGATCCCAAGTCTTGAATATCTGTCGAGTTCATTTTTACGAGTTCATCGCAACGGCATGCCCCTGATATGCCAAATATCAAAATAATCTGAAAATACGATTTAGGGTTTAATTTTGTATTTGTTTATTATTCTAAGAACTCACCTTTGTCGCCAAGTATTTCTCGTTAGGAGCATCGGATAAGAACTTGTCGAACTGTTCCTTTGTCAGCACTCTTGCCTTTTTGGGTGTATAACCCTCATTTTGTTTTTTTAAATATGCACGTAGTTTTAAATATTTGGTAATATCTACACCATTTCTAATATTTAATAACGATTTTACCATGGAATACTGAGACCACATAGTGGAACTTTTTACTTTCTTCTTAGCCATTTCCGAAAAATATGCGAGTAAAACATTTTCACTATAATTGCTTACATTTTTCTCGGCGCACCACTTAATAAATTTTTTGTAGGCCACTTCATAGATGGTACTGGACTTAGTGGGCAATAATTTCTCTGTTGCAGCCCTTGCCGATTCTAAAATATCTGGCGGTGTACATTGAAACATGTCTTCGTCCATTTTATACACTTTAATGTCAAATAATGAATTAAACAAAACCATAGCAACGCTCTGCATAGCATGCTTCTTTGGGAATTAAAACTATACGTATTCGGACAATTAAAAATATTAATTCCATTATCTTTTTAACTATTTTCGACGTTTGAAGAAAAAATTACATGTTTTATTCGGAGTAGAAGTAACTTTTTGTGGCTCGTCTGTAGTTGCCTGCCTCGCTCCGCTCGGCAGCCAATACCTACAGACTCGCCACAAAAAGTGTCACTTCTACTCCTAATAAAACAATATACTATTATTGTGATAAACATAGATTTTTAAACTAAATTCATATAATTCATAAATATATGTACTTGTGAGATTATTTCCTATAATATTTTCCAGTTTTTGAGATTTTTTAGAATATATTGGTAAATCATATTTGCGTCATTTTTTGAATCTATACACCTACTCGTACATGCAGGCATAAGCGAATAGCAATTGTTATTATTATTATTTGTTCATTAAACGACCAACTTCTATTGTTATGGCTAATTACCGCCAACAATGAGTATTTTACGCCCTTTAATGCCCTGGTATATATTGAACGCGTAAATAGACATCAATTTTTCAAAAAATAGCAAAGTCGGGGACTTCAAAGACTCCATTTTCCCTTAAAATTTGCAATTCGAAAATAAAACATGTTTGCGGAGACGATATTTCTACGTACTGAGATTGAGAATTACAAACGAAATTTCTTGACCCGGCGCATCCACCATAGGAAAAATAATCAAAACTAATTAATAATAATTTCAAATTAAAAAAAAACTCACAAATAATTTTTGCAAATTAATTAGGTCTAAAGGATGTGCAATCAGTTTTCCGTATTTTTTTATAAATTTATTAAAGAATTACGTCGACATTCTACCAAATTAAAAAAAACTAGTAACAAAATAATATACATAATCACAATAAACTTGGACTTATTCCATTGCATCACATTTTACTTGCCTAGGGCCTTCTATGCACTGTCCACATCGCAGCGATATCGAATGAGGCGTTCTCGATCTGGAAATTCACCAAAATGTCCAAATGACCGAAAACATGAAAATTTAAAGTCAAATCTTCAAACTTTTAGCCTTGATCTGGTTTAACCTGTAAGAGCCTTCTGAGCCCAATGAGACTAACGGCAAGCAGTCGATCCAATCTGACTGCTATCAATTTTTTTCGAAAATTTCAAAAAAATTCACGCTGAATATTCCGAATATTAAAAAGTAGCGAGCAAGCTTCAGGATAAACTCAAAAACGCACATATATTTTACAAAATGAAACGTAGGAGTTGATTGAAGGTTTAACAATTAAAACAGGAATTCCTGGCTTATGAATGTTGTAGAAATACAACATCATAAGCAATATCAATGCTATGAAAGCATCATAGCAATATCAAAATATTAGAAATGTCGAAGTTCAGATAATCTGTCCAATTCTCTATGCACATTGCTAATAGTAAGCAAGATCATATCTTGCTATTCTTAATATTTTTAATATTTTGTGTTACTTAGCAATATTTTCTATATACGATATCTAGAAAATATTGCGAAGTAACACAAAATATTAAGAATAGCAAGATATGATCTTGCTTACTATTAGCAATGTGCATAAATAATTGGACAGAATATTCGAAATACTAACAAATTCCAAAAATTCCATATCGATGTTCCAAATCATCATTGAGATGTTGAACTGGATATGCAAGTTATTGGATGGGATAGTTTTTAAAAGCAAAACTTACACGAAAATCGAATTTATTTCAAGTATTACACGTGCATTTATATACACTTTTACATGAAATGGAAATAGATTATAGTACATAATTGGACAATAAAAAAAAGCGTTGCGTCGCGTAAGAAGTCTATGAATCAGTCTAGTATTTGGTTGAGAAATAAATTCTCTGACCTCTCACTATCATCAGCTTATTGATTATTACTAAAATTAGATTAGTTATCATAATTGAGTTAATTCTAACTTTATAGTTAGATTTTTAAGAAAATATTTGACTGCAGTTGTTCGAACCTACAACCCATTGATTGAGACAATGCCTCCTCACCCACATCAGCTTTATTATTATCAGAAGCCTAGGAGGTTCGAACCTGCGGCTCTCAACTTGAGAGCAAAGTGCGCTGACCTCTCATACACCATTAATACCGAGCCGATTATGATTTCTTTATTATTCAAGTTTCAACTCCAGAAGTACGTTTATTGCATGTTTGGTTAGGAAATGTTGCTTCCAGTTGCATGGAAACCTTCGCTTAAATGCAATTATCTAGATATCATCCGCCTACGCCTTAAACTTAGCACGAAGAAATAATTACTGATATATCACTTTGATAACAACAAAGTGTGCACTTCACACATGAGTCTGATTATAATTTATACTCCCATATTATAACACAACGAGGGCAATCAATATTTAAATAGGATATAAGTAGGATAATGACCAGCTGATGTGGTCGAAACTAGAGTCACCATAATTTAATAAAGTGTGATACCTACAAAGTAAAAAATTATACATAATTTATTTAAATAGCAGTGCAAAAAAGTCTGCATTTTAATTTACAACTTTTAATAATATTTATAATTTCAAATCTAAAATTTAGAAAATTTAATATTGAGTCGTCTTTATAATTCGTTAATTTCTCATTCCTCGGCGAGGTTAAGATTTTAATAATTAGGTACACTCTAAGCATCATCAAAGGCAACTTTGAATCAATTATTGTAATCAATTAATAGAAAATTGCATTACGCTGGCTCGTATTTTGTTATAATTTACTTGAAGTTAATCGGAGTATTATTTATTATAAATCTGCACAGATTAAGCTAATTAATTGCTTGCTATTTGTATTATGCTTTGTATTATGTATTTACTTGCAATTTTATAGATCTTTCCGAATTTTATTGTATGAATATTAATAAACAAAATCTTCATTTGAGTAGATATACATTGAGGACATTTGGGGTGTAGAATGTATCATTATTATTCTTATTAAAAATAATATTATAATCAGTAAGTAGGTAATTATTATTTTTAGTATCAACAATAATAATAATAAAAAGCGAGTTTTATTATACATTCTCAATGCTTATAATTTTGTTGGCACTTTTAGTAAATATTTGTTAATTCTTTATGAATTATGGCACTTTTTTGCCTTGCCAAAGACATATGACAAAACCATTGATGTTGGGGCGCATAATGTCGATTCTTTCGGTCTGCCTCAGCATCTCGGTGTGGCCCTGTGTGTATGCGCAAGCATACTTGATGGTTTTCAGAATAAATACCATGTTAAACGTTTAATTACGAGCGTAGCCAGGGATTAACATCTTGTTTTAGTGGATAAGGCTTGCCTTTGTAAGCAGTGCGTTGGCATCTTGTTTATTACTGCCGAAACGCGTGTTTCATTTACGGCGTTTTGTTTTAGGACCTTCTAGGTTCAACGGATTAATGCATTTTTTTTAATAATAATTTTTATAAATGAAATGCAATCGTTGTTAAATCGTGAAGAGTCGTAAAATTTAAATGCGCGTCGTAAAAGGCACGAATTTTTAAAACTTATAATAAATGCCGTAAAATCCATTTCCATAAAATCCATATTTATAAAATGGGATATATAGCTTTCCGTTCTTTTGGGTCTGGTTCCAAGTATTTCGTGCCACTTAATAAATTACGTAAGCAGCAGGAAAGTTTGATTTAAATATGAATATTATTATAGGAACTAATAGGTTTTGTAACTTTAATGGGGGGATGTGGGCTTTATACAGGGCCGGACTAAGAAAATTAGGGGCCTAAAGCGAAATTATTTAATATCCCTGCCCCATGCAGATACTGACAGGAAACTATTATCTAGTTTCTGTTGGAAAAAGGAAGCTTTCGTAACGAAAACAATTCTAAACATATTTATTAAAATATATGTAATAAATATTTTAATACAGATTAGATATTGTACAAAAAAAAAAAAAAAACTTGAATTAAAGAAATTGTATAGTTTTCTTCTAAATTGGTTATATGTGCAGTTTATATAGAATTTATGAAGTGAAATTTTAAAATGAATGTTTTTTTTTTAATTGGAAGCTAATAATTGATTTTATTTTGATATTTTGGATTTTTTTAAAGTAAAATGTAGTACAAAATGCATCATTTTTCTACTATATGATACTACTCTTTAATTGAAATAAAAGAAAGGTGACTCATTAAAGTTTGGAATAGTTTAAGGTCACTTTCAAGTCTGTAGCATTTAGCACTTAAGCAGTGTACAGATGTAGATGTAGAAATTGATGTAAAGTAGATGTAGATGTAGATGTAGAGCAGAGTAGATTAAACGATGAATATTTTAAATATTGGAAAATAGTGGTATTGGACAAAACATGATAATATACCTTTTCAAGTTCAAATTGAGACCAATCAATTGCAAATTGAGGCCAATCAAGTTCAAATTAAGACCAATCAATTTCAAATTGAGACTAAACAAAATCAAGTTGACACTAAACAATATCAAGTTGAGAGTAAACGAATAAAATTGATCATAATTTATCATGACAACTTGATATTCTTTAGTGTCAACTTGATTTTGTTTAGTCTCAATATGAAATTGATTGGTCTCAATTTGAAATTGATTCGTATCAATTTGAACTTGATAGGCCTCAATTTGAAATTGATTGGTCTCAATTTGAACTTGATTGGTCTCAAATTGAACTTGAAAAGGTATAGTGAATACGTATTGATCATATCCAAACAATTGGTTGAAAAATTAATACCAAATCCTATCTGGAATCTCATGACTAAAAATTCAAAATTTTCAAATTATAATTAAGATATTCGACAGCAATAAAAGTGTCACTTATGTCTATACTAACATACGAAAAATTAGAACATTTCAAGAAATTCTATGCCGAATATTCTAAATATACGAAAATAGCAACCATACTTCAGGCAATTGAAACAGATTTCCAAAAATTATTTCGTACTGAAACCCAAATATTGATATTTGCTTGAATTGCCATTATTTTTTTAAATTTATTATGGAAATTAATGGAAATTCCTATTAGAAAATTTCAAGAAATTCTATGCCTAATAGTCTAAATATACGAAAATAGCAACCAGGCTTCAGGCAATTGAAACAAATTTCGAAAAATTATTACGTACTGAAACCCAAATATAGATATTTGCTTAAATTGCCATTATTTTTAAAAATTTATTTTGGAAGGTAATGGAAATTCCTGTTAGTTTTAAATATTTTCTAATTAGTTTCTATTAATTCCTATAACATTTCAAGAAATTCTATGCCTATGCCTAATATTCTAAATATACGAAAATAGCGACCATGCTTCAAATTGAAAAACAAATTGAAAAACAAAATCCAAAAATTATTTCGTACTGAAACCCGAACATTGAGATATGCTTATATTGTAATTATTTTTCAAAAAATTTCAAAAATTATTTGATACTGAAACCCAAAAATTGACATTTGTTTAAATTGCCATTATTTTTTTAACATTTCAAGAAATTCTATGCCTATGCCTAATATTCTAAATATACGAAAATAGCGACCATGCTTCAAATTGAAAAACAAATTGAAAAACAAAATCCAAAAATTATTTCGTACTGAAACCCGAACATTGAGATATGCTTAAACTGTAATTATTTTTCAAAAATTTCCAAAAATTATTTCATACTGAAACCCAAATATTGACATTTGTTTAAATTTCCATTATTTTTTAAAAATGATATTGGAAATTAATGGAAATTCCTATTAGAAAATTTAAAAAATATATATGCCTAATATTCTATATATACAAAAATAGCGACCAGGCTTCAGGCAATTGAAAAAAAAAATTGTTTCGTAGGTACTGAAACCCGAACATTGAGATATGCTTAAATTGTCATTATGTTTCAGATTTAATTTAGAAATTACCGGAAATTTCTATCGCAAATCCCTAATGTCTAAAAGTTCATAATTTCCGAATTATATTTAAAATAATCTAAAGCAGTGCTTCTCAGCCATTTTTACTCGTGACCCACTTCGAAGCATTACTTACCCTCCCCTCGCCCCATATTTCTAAACTCAAAACTAATTTTACGGTGTATCAAAATTACAAACCAAGTTTTTGCACCCGGCACATCCACCATTGCAAAATAAGCAAAATAATTTCATAATAATTCAAAATTTTACAAAAAAAAAAAAATTCACTAATAATTTTAGCAAATTTATTAGGGTAAAAACACATTTTACTTGCCTAGAGACGCTCTACCTTCTATATCCATGAATTCATGAATTTCTTCATCAATTTCTTTGATACTGTAAAACTGCTATTAGGTTCTATAGAAAACATTTGGTGCATATATTTTATTTCGTGCGTATGCATTTCACTCAGTTCAGTGTAAATCGGACATGTCAGTTTTTGTTTTGAGGTTAAGTTTTGTGACATCCGGCTACGGTTCAATTGAAAACTTTTGTTGCATTTATTTTGTTTCGTGCGTGTGCATTTGGCTCAGTTCAGTGTAAATTGGACATGTCAAAGTTTTTGTTTTGAGGTTAAGTTTTGTAACAGATGGCTACGTTGCCACTCCATTTGTTACTTTTGTACGAGTATTTGGTGCGTTATGGTTAAACATTATGAGGCATGTGGGTTTTAATGCAAAATATTAAATGCATTTTCTCTACTGCGCATAGGTATAACAGATTACATTAAAATATGATGAAATACGTGGAATTAAATTTAACGAATGGCAATAGTGCTATAATCAGCTGACGCCAACTGTCAAAAAATATCGTATGTCAAAAAATAATCAGGCTTCCCAACTAGGTGGATATAAAACTTTAAGACTTACAATTTAACAAAAACAATATTTTTGGAGTTTATATATATATATATATATATATATATATATATATATATATATATATATATATATATATATATATATATGTTTGTTTGTTTGGTGCGTGTGCATTTGGCTCAGTGCAGTGTAAATCGGACATGTCAAAGTTTTTGTTTTGAGGTTAAGTTTTGTGACAGCCGGCAACGTTGCCACTCCATTTGTTGCGTTTGTACAAGTATTTTATGCGTTATGATTAAAAATCATGAACCATATGCATTTTATTGCACAATTTTAAATGCTTTTACTCTCTACTGCGCGTAGGTATGACATATTACATGCTAATGTTATGAAATACGTAGAATTAAATTTAACGAATGGCAACAATGCTACAATCAGCTGACGCCAACTGTCAAAAAAATGTCATATGTCAAATTATAATCAGGCTTCCCAACTACGTGGATATACATAATATACATCATATTTTGTAAGAAAAGTTTTTTTATAAATGACATACTTAACGGAATTAACGATATAACGATACGAATAAAGATATGTTTCTTTTTGAAATACCTATCCAACTATGTCACATACGACCTAGGTTCCCATTTAAAATTCTGAAGTTGAGTGCAGTTACGCATATTTCCGGTTACTTCCGGAAATCGAAACAACCTCCATTAAATTCTTCAGGTAGGCTTTTGTTATGTTATTTTTTTCCCCGAACTTCTAAGACGTCACATTATCGAGAAAAAGGCCTGCGACAGGTGGTCTGAATCACCCTGTATTTATATTTCGTTTCGTGAGCGTGCATTTGGCTCAGTTCAGTGTAAATGGGACATGTCAATGTTTTTGTTTTGAGGTTAAGTTTTGTAACAGATGGCTACGTTGCCACTCCATTTGTTGCGTTTGTACAAGTATTTGGTGCGTTATGGTTGAAAATTATGGATATACATCATATGCGTTTTAATGCATAATTTTAAATGCATTTTCTCTCTACTGCGCATAGGTTTGACAGATTACATTCAAACCTTATGAAATACGTGAAATTAAATTTAACGAATGGCAATAGTAATATAATAAACTGACGCCAACTGTCAAAAAAATGTCATATGTCAAAATATAATCAGGCTTTCCAAACTACGTGGATATAAAACTTTAAGAGTTACAATTTAAGAAAAACAATATTTTTGGAGTTTATATATATTTTGTTTTGTGGGTGTGCATTTGCATTTTTTAGTGCAGTGTAAATCGGATATGTCAAAGTTTTTGTTCTGTGGTTAAGTTTTGTGACAGCCGTCAACGTTGCCACTCCATTTGTTGCGTTTGTACAAGTATTTGGTGCGTTATGATGAAAAATCTTGAGCCGTATGCATTTTAATCCATAATATTGAATGCATTTACTTTCTACTGCGCGTAGAAATGACAGATTACATGCAAATGTTATGAAATACGTGGAACTAAATTTAACGAATGGCAACAGTGCTACAATCAGCTGACGTCAACTGTCAAAAAAATATCATGTGTCAAAATATAATCAATCTTCCCAACTACGCGGATATAATATTTTAGGACTTACAATTTAACAAAAATAATATTTTTAGAGTTCAACTATAGTTTGTTTCATGCGTGTGCATTTAACTTAGTTCAGTGTAAATCGGACATGTAAAAGTTTTTTGTTTGAGGTTATGTTTTGTAACAGATGGCTACGTTGCCACTCCATTTGTTACTTTCGTACAAGTATTTGGTGCGTCATGGATAAACATTATGAGCCATGTGCATTTTAATGCACAATTTTAAATGCATTTGCTCTCAACTGCGCGTTGGTATGACATATTCCATGCAAATGTTATGAAATACGTGGAATTAAATTTAACGAATAGCAACAGTGCTACAATCAGCTGAAGCCAACTGCCAAAAAATGTCTTATGACAAAATATTATCAGGCTTCCCAACTCCGTGGATATAAAACTTTAAGACTAACAGTATTATTCATAAAAGTTTAAGCTCCAGTTTAACGGTGGTTTAATCTTAGTAACCTTAGTAACCCTTTGTAAACCACCGCTAAACCACGGTTTAAATTTTTATGAATAACACTGTTACAAATTAACAAAAGCAATATTTTTATAGTTTATATATCTTTTACTTCGTGCATTTGGCCCAGTTCAGTGTATATCTGATATGTCAAAGTAATTGTTTTGAGGTTAAGTTTTGTGACAGCTGGCTACGTTGCCACTCTATTTGTAGCTTTTTTTACAAGTATTTGGTGCGTTATGATTGCAAATTATGAGCCATATGCATTTTAATACACAATTTTAAACGCATGCAAATGTAAATGTTATGAAATACGTGGAATTAAATATAACGAATGGCAACTGTGCTTCCAAAAGCAGACGTCAACTGTAAAAAAAAAAAAATCATGTGTCAACGTATAATCAGGCTTCCCAACTACGTGGATATAAAATTTTAAGACTTACAATTTAACAAAAACAATATGTTTGGAATGGTTTGTTAAACGGAATAGATGGGACAAATGATGTTATGTTGTCGTGCTTCTATTTTTAGTTTCTTGACACGTTTTTCGGTTTATTATAACTAGGGCTATAGGGCTATTGATAAATTAGCACTAAAAATTTCAAAATCGGAGGTTAAAAAGCAGGAGAATTAAGAAAAATAAGCAGCAAAACAGTGGGAAAAGCTCCAATAAAGCAAATAAAAGCATTTATTTTCAAATTAAAATAAAATTTAAAAAACAGTAATATAAACAAATAGACGAAATATGTAAGTTAGTGTAAAATAAAAATTTATAGGCGCGTACTCAAATGCAAATATTAGGAAATTAACATCTAACTTCTAAATTTTCTACAAAATTGTATTGTAATAAATTTCCTATATTTTGAAGTTTTGTGAAACCCTCACTTTTTCTGAGTACATCATCAAATTTGTTGCGCCTAATTTACTCAATTTTGCCAGTTTCTTCTTGAAGAGATATTTTAAAATCACACGAGAGACAATCACGAGAGTTTCCACTAAGGACAATCGTTGCTTTTCCAGTTTTTTTTTATTGAATCACTAACAAAAGCATAGTTACGTTTTGGAAAAGCTAGATATTGTTCTGTGTCTTGATTTTTATAATGTATTTTGTATTTATTCCAATGTGGCTTCAGCAGACTATGCAGAAAATTCCAAAATCTACATTGCCGCATACATCAAAATACCACATCTAGTGATGATTGGTTTCGGAGGTAATGGAATATGGGGTAGATGGGAGGTATAGAGTTTCTTTTAATTAGGCTCTAATTGTTTCTGCTGCTCTATTTAGTCCATGTGCAAGCGATGTAGAGTAGAAATAAGAACAAAAAAAAACACCACATTTTTCATAAAACACACTTATTCAATCTACATCTACATTTCAGTAGAAAGATTACAGTAATGTTAAACTTGACAGTAAAGAAAAACATTACTGTAATGTTTCTACTGATGATGATCGCCTAGCGATTGAAATGTACATTTAGATTGAATAAATGTGTTTTGTGAAAAATTTGTTTTGTTTTTCTTATTTCTACGAACGTTTCACATGCTCCAATATACTACATTGTAGAGTAAATTAAAGGTTTTGATTTTATTTTAAATTTCCACCACCATACAAGTATTATTTTTTTATGTGGAACTGAATTTGGCAAAAAATATGTTTCTAATCAAGGGTTCAAAATTGCTGAATACGCAAAAACGCAGATTTTCCAAAAAAATATGAAAAAGCTAAAAGTGCGAAAATAAGCAGAAAAGCAAAACAATATAGGAGTCGAAAAACTGTGTTTTTTTACTCCTATATTGAAGCAAAACAATATAGGAGTAAAAAAACTCTGTTTTTTATGATCCGTTCACATTTAAAATTATATTGGTGCGCTATTCTGCCATGCTATGCACAATAGTGGTAACTTGTTTTGTGGCCATTTTGAGATATCATTTGAGATAAAAATAGTAATAAGAGTTTGCACTAGATTGAATCCTTTTATTATCAGCGGAATTTCCAATTGTCTACGATTCTACGTCTACGTATACGTATACGTCTACGTCAATTGTTTACGATTAAAATATCTTAGCAATTTATAGATACGGCTAATTTTTGTAATAATACACATCTTTAAAGAAGATACGGCAACTTTTATAAACTATTTTTATTGTGAAAAAATAAATTAAATTGTTTCTATGTATTATAAAATGTTCGCCAATTGATATTACATAATCTAAGACTGATAACTCATTTTCGTCAAAAGAGTGAGTTACCACCTCAGTGCTTAGTACTGCAGATTTAATATACGTAAAAACTAAATTTGCTAGAAATCTAGATCCTAATTTGTAAATTGAAAATGGTTGTAAAGAACTGAAACACGTGTCAGGAAACTGGAAATAGAAGTATCAAACATAACCAGACTTTATATTCAGTTATAGCTAACATTTAAATAAATATAATAAAAATTCTGTTTCGTCAAATGTGTAGCACCTTTTTTTTATCCCTGGCCACTTCAAAATATTACTCACCACCCCCCATTGTATAACGCTACATTTCTAAACTCGGGGCTAATTTTACTGCGTACAAATTACAAACTAAATTTCTTGGCCCGGCGCATCCACCATAGGAAAAATAATGAAAATTAATTCAAATTATAGAAGAGAATACATTTTTCATCATTATTTTGTATTTTTCAATGCTTATATACTTATATGTATTTGATAATGCGCAAACCATATCGTAGACTCACTACAGATCTTACTAGTGAGCAGTAATAATATTTTTAGAGTATTGAAAGAAAATTATCTATTTGTTTGTAGAACAAATGTGGGATGAGAAGCTAAGTTTGTAAAATTATTTTCAAATTTCGACATCGATTTTCAAAATCTTCCTCAAGTTTCAATTGCTTTGCATATTTGGCTCCACTTAGCCAAGTGTTTATGAGATCCTTTATGTATGGGCTCCTTATTCCTTGTAACAGCTTTTCTGTTATTTTGGGTTCCAAGTATTTCATGCCACTTAATGAATTACGTAAGCAGGAGGGAAGTTTGATTTAAATATGAATATTGTTGTAGGAACTAATAGGTTTTGTGATGCTAATGGTTGAATTGGGTGGCTTATAATGTATAATGTATAATGATTACTTTAATTGCGCTAACAATGGGGTTTATTGGTGCAGACGTGGTCTTGTTATTTCTGCTTGGGGTTGCTCCAGAATTTGTTCAATAGATTCTTGTATCGGCAAATGCAAGCAAGTATTGATGCGGGCGCGTTCTGTGATTCTGATTCCGTGTATGCATGTTTGTATGTATGTATGTATGTTTGTATGTACGGCCGGATGGAAAATGGCGGTGTGGATTTTTTCGGTCGTTGCGACGAGAGAGGCAGGTGTTGATAGATTTCGCATAATTAGCTGGTGGTGATCGACGGTGAAGCGGTGGCGGTGCGAAGCCGCGAGAGTCCACGCGGTTCTTGTGGGTGGGTGGATGGGTGGGGTGGAGGCGGTCTTCGGTGTCTGGAGGGGAATAAGGCGTGCGCGGGAGGCGGCTGAATCGGCCCTCCTGTTACATGCGAGTGTTAGTATCGCTGTAGACGCGATAGCTGCTGTCCGCGTGCCCGCCGTTCATCGATCCCGTGCCCCACGTGCTCGCGCGCAAAGTGACACCTCCACTCTTGTTTGTTGTTGTTGTTTGCCAAAGACACGAAAGTTTTCTCGCCGCCTCCGGACTGCGATGTGCGTGTTGTTGTGAACTTAATCGGACTTTCAGGTGACAATGCAGCACGTTTCCGGATCACCGCAGCAGTTCTGCCTGCGTTGGAACAACTACCAGAGCAACCTCACCAACGTCTTCGACCAGCTCCTCCAGAGCGAGTCCTTCGTGGACGTCACCCTCGCCTGCGATGGACACTCCGTCAAGGCGCACAAGATGGTACTCTCGGCGTGCAGCCCGTATTTTCAATCCCTCTTCTTCGAGAACCCCTGTCAGCATCCTATCGTCATCATGAGGGACATCAAATGGCCCGAGTTAAAAGCCGCCGTCGAATTTATGTACAAGGGCGAGATCAACGTCTCGCAGGAGCAAATCGGGCCTCTGCTGAAGGTAGCGGAGTCCCTCAAGATCAGAGGCCTCGCCGACGTCAACGGCGAGCAAGACGTCGTCGGCACCCCCGGCGAGATCACCAGCACCAGGACCACCGCCAAGCCGGCAACCGCCCCCGAATGGGAGTCCAGGGAGAACAGAGACGGCGAAGGCTCACAGCGCACCAAGAAGCGGCGTAGGCTCTCCGGAGAACGCAGCAGCCTCAGCAGTCCCGCCGAAAGCGCGAGCACGGAGATCCCGGAGCCTCCACCCTCCGTGGAGATGTCGCCCGCGACTTCCGCGACCCCGCTGCCGCCCCCGGGATCATCAGAGCCCCTGCCCCTGACCATGTCCGCTCTTCCGCCGCAGCCGCAGATCTCGCACGCCACAGACGACTTGGAGATCAAGCCCGGCATCGCAGAAATGATACGCGAGGAAGAAAGGGTAAGTCACCAAAACCCCAATTACCTAATCAAACAACCCGAAAAACGCAACCACGCAAATGCGCGCGAACCTCCTCGCATCTGTGAATGCCCTAAGAAGTCCGAAGCAATCTCCCGAAGTAAAAACAAACAAACCGACCGATACGGCTAGCGTTTTGTCGTGTACGCGAACACATTGTAGCCTTAATTTAAAAGCAGCACAGACGTCTGCGCGATTAATAACTCAATGCAGGAACGTATATGCGAGGCGCACAGGAGAAAAAACGTGAGCGCAAAATACAAATGAATCCTAAAAATATCGCGTCTCCTTCCCTCTCAGCCGGTTAAAAATACTCGTAAACCCGTTGAAAGGGAAACAAGTCGGGGCTGTGCAGGTCTCACCCCCCTCAGTGATGCTGCCAGATGTCGTCGGCTCGCTCTCCGGCTCGGCACGTCTCCCATATCACTTCGGGTCATATGAATCAATAGACACAAGTGTTCTCTTACCCCCTTCGCATGCACCACCGTGCCACCACTAAATTCACTTGTTATTGCAATCACATTACTTCTAGAGGTTTGACTCCGGCCATCAATTTTATTCGGCGGCTGACTAGCGGCGGCCTTCTTCCCAACTTCCGCCACTTACGGATTCGCCCCGCTCACCCGCCAGGCCCACTTTATCCTCTTAAACCGCACGATAATATTTTCACCCATCTTCACAAACTTTGCCTCCCGATACAAAAAAAAAAGATTATGATTGTTGATATTTTAACTTCACAACTTACGCCCGAAGCGAAATGGTGTAAAATAGACCTGAGCCGACGAATAAACCAAAACGCAACCAGACCTGAAGACTCGATCGAAATGTTCCAACTAACGTCTAAGTACGCCTAACCTTTTCATCCGATAATAATGCTGTAGGTAAATAGTTATTTGATGCAGCTTCCATACAAATTATCAAAAATGTTTGCTATAACATCTTTACAATTACACTAGCAGCAAAATTATAAGTATAAAGCATAAGGTACTCAAAGTTCACGAAATGGCATATCATGGACATACAAGAAAAAGCCCGCAATAAGTCAAAATATTACAAAAATGAGTCGAAATGATGAGTTGGAATTTTCGTTCATTAGTTCGTTGAATTCGTTGATTTTATCAGGAAAAGGTTTCTATGTTGTGTCGTGATTCACTGGAATGTTAGTCAAAATTTAACCAAAATCAGTTGAAATGATACCATACCTCGGTACCATACAAATTTTCTAGGTACCATAAAATAATTTTCGTTCATTAGTTCGTTGAATTTATCAGGAATAGGTGTCTATGTTGTGTGATGGTTCATTGGAATGTTAATATAAACTTTGCAAAAAAAAGTCGATAAGTCAATAATGTTAGAATAAATTTTATCCGATAACAAAGTTGTAAGTAAATAGTTATTTGATGCAGCTTCCACAAAAAATATCACAAATGTTTGCTATAACATCTTTATAATTACACTAGCAGCAAAATTATAAGTATAAAGCATAAGAAAGGTGCTCAAAGTTCATGTAATGGCATATCGTGGGCATATAATAAAAAGTGACTAAATCAAAATTTTACAAAAATGAGTTGAAATGATTAGTACTATAAAGTATAGTGTATTCACTTGAAATTGAAAATGTACCTGCATTGAGGGTTTATTACGGTCAAGGGTTTTCCATTGTATGGCGTGCTGGGAAGAGGCTCTGAACTCTGTTCTCTTCCATTACCATACATAATCATATCTTCATACATAATTCTACATACATACATATCTTCCATACATAAAATTCCGTTCGCACAATGTACCGCAATAAACACCCTTCGTAGGTAGATTTTCAATTTCAAGTAAAAACATTATACCTTTCTTATACCTTATACTTATAATTTTGCTGCTGGTGTAAATTATGAAGATGCGATGGTTAAACCAGAAACTTAACCAATTGACATGTCTCATTTTCATGCAGTAAAAAAGTTCTAAATAGTCATCGTTTGGAGCTTCAACATAAAAAACACGAATTTTTGCAGTCACAACTTTATAACTTACACCAGCAGCAAAGTTAAGTATAAGAAAATAATCAAAGTTCACGAAATGGCATATCATGGCCATACAAGAAAAAGTGACTAAGTCAAAATATTACAAAAATGAGTTGAAATGACTAGGTACCATAAACGTTTTCTAGGAATTTTCGTTCATTAGTTCGTTGAATTCGTTGAATTTATCAGGAAATGTTTCTATGCTGTGTCATGGTTCACTGGAATGTTAGTAAATTTTTTACAAAAATTAGTTGAAATCACTAGGTACCTACCATAAAAGTTTTCTAGGTGCCATAAACGAATTTTCGTTCATTAGTTCGTTGAATATATCAGCAAAAGGTTTCTATGTTGTGTCATGGTTCACTGGAATGTTAGTCAAAATGTTGCAAAAATCAGTTAAAATGATTAGGTACCATATAAATTTTCTAGGTACCATAAAATAATGTTGGTTCATTAGCTCGTTGAATTCGTTGATTTTATCAGGAAAAGGTTTCTATGTTGTGTGATGGTTCACTGGAATGTTAGTCAATAATGTTAGAATAAATTCATCTGATAACAAAGTTGTAGGTAAATAATTATTTGCTGAAGCTTCTATAAAAAATATCACAAATATTTGCTATTACATCTTTATAATTACACCAGTAGCAAAATTATAAGTATAAAGCATAAGAAATTTACTCAAAGTTCACGAAATGGCATATCGTGGTCATACAAGAAAAAGTGATCAAGTCAAAATTTTACAAAAATGAGTTGAAATGATTAGGTTCCATACAAGTTTTCTAGCTACCATAAAATAATTTTCGTTCATTAGTTGGTTGAATTCGTTGAATTTATCAGGAAAAGATTTCTATGTTGTGTCATGGTTCACTGGAATGTTAGTCAATAATATTAGAATAAATTCATCCGATAACAAAGTTGTAGGTAAATAGTTATTTGATGCAGCTTCTATAAAAAAAAACACAAATATTTGCTATTACATCTTTATAATTACACCAGTAGCAAAATTATCAGTATAAAGCATAAGAAAGGTACCCAAACTTCACGAAATGGCATATCGTGGGCCTACAAGAAAATGTGATTAAGTCAAAATTTTACAAAAATGAGTTGAAATAATTAGGTACCATACAAGTTTTCTAGCTACCATAAAATAATTTTCGTTCATTAGTTGGTTGAATTCGTTGCATTTATCAGGAAAAGATTTCTATGTTGTGTCATGGTTCACTGGAATGTTAGTCAATAATGTTAGAATAAATTCATCCCATAACAAAGTTGTAGGTAAATAGTTATTTGATGCAGCTTCTATAAAAAAAAATCACAAATATTTGCTATTACATCTTTATAATTACACCAGTAGCAAAATTATAAGTATAAAGCATAAGAAAGGTAGTCAAACTTCACGAAATGGCATATCGTGGGCCTACAAGAAAAAAGTGATTAAGTCAAAATTTTACAAAAATGAGTTGAAATAATTAGGTACCATACAAGTTTTCTAGGTACCATAAAATAATTTTCTTTCGTTCATTAGTTCGTAGAATTCGTTGAAATCATCATGAAAAGGTTTCTATGTTGTGTCATGGTTCACAGGAATGTTACTTAAAATTTTACAAAAATGAGTTGAAATGACTAGGTACCATAAACGTTTTCTCGGTACCATAAAATAATTTTCGTTCATTAGTTCGTTGAATTCGTCGAAGTTATCAGGAAATGGTTTCTATGATGTGTCATGCTTCACTGGAATGTTAGTCAAAAATAAAAAAAAGGGTGAAATGACTATGTACCATGAAAGAATTTTCGTTCATTAGTTCGTTGAATTCATTGAATTTATCAGGAAAAGGTTTCTATGTTGTATGATGGTTCATTGGAATGCTAATATAAACTTATAACTTATAACTATAAACAAAAAAAGTCAATCAGTCAATAATGTTATTTACATTATTACATGACTAGGTACCATACAAATTTTCTAGGTAGCATGAAAGAATTTTCGTTCATTAGTTCGTTGAATTCGTTGAATTTATCAGGAAAAGGTTTCTATGTTGTGTCATGGTTCACCGGAATGTTAATGAAAACTGTGTAAAAACAATAAATATTTGAAACTACATTATCACAAAGTATTGTATATTCAAATGATTTGGTGTTTTTGGCTTGGTCACTTTTTCTGGTAAGCCCACGATAGTAAATAGTCATATCATGGAGCATACAATATAAATCATACACATTTTTGCGGTAATAACTTCATGACTTATTACAGCAGCAACATTGAGAAAGTATGAGAAGTAATCTAAAGATAAGGAATAAATAAATTTAAAAAAACTAAAAGTAACGAATAAGCCACGACATAACATCTGAAATATATCTATTGTATTTTCAAATGACTTGGTGTTTTTGATTTGGTCACTTTTTCCTGTAAGCCCACGTTATGCCATTTCCATCTAGCAATAAATTATTGTAAGCTTGTAAGCTACAAGTTGTAAATAGTCATCTCATGGAGCCTACAATATAAAACATACAATTTTTTACGGTCATAACTTCATGACTTATTCGAGCAGCAAAATTGGGAAAGTATAAGAAAGAAAGAAAGATAACGAATAAATAAATTTAAAAACTAAAACCAACGAATAAGCCACGACAACATCTGGAATATTTCTATTGCATTTTCAAATGACTTAATATTTTTGACATGTTCACTTTTTCTGGTAAGCCCACGATATGTCATTTTCATCTTGTAGTAAATTATTGTAAGCTTGTAAGCTGTACGCTGTAAATAGTCATCTCATTAAGTCTACAACATCAAAAATATTTTTTTTTCTGTAATAACTTCGTGACTTATTCCAACAGCAAAATTGAGAAAGTATGAGAAAGTAATCTAAAGATAACGAATACATAAATTTAAAAAACTAAAACCAACGAATAAGCCACGACAAAACATCTGAAATATTTCTATTGCATTTTCAAATGACTTGGTATTTTTGAGTTGGTCACTTTTTCTGGTAAGCGCATGATATGTCATTTCCATCTAGTAGTAAATTATTGCAAGCTTGTAAGCTATACGTTGTAAATAGTCATCTCATCGAGCGTGCAACATCAAAAATCCCTTTTTTTTCTGTCATAACTTCGTGACATTGCAGCAGCAAAATTAAGAAAGTAATCTAAAGATAACGAATTAATAAATTTAAAAAACTAACACTAACGAATAAGCCACGACATAGCATCTGAAATATTTCTATTGTATTTTCATATGACTTGGTGTTTTTGACTTGGTCACTTTTTCCGGTGAGCCCACGATATGTCATTTCAAATGTCATGACAAAAACTTAACCAATTGCCATGTGTCATTTTTTTCCAGAAATATAGTTGTAGTCATCTTTTGGAGCTTCCGATATAAATAACATGAATTTTTGCAGTGCTTCACCAGCAGCAAAATTAAGTATAAGAAAGTAATCTATAGCTGACGAATACATAAAAAATACTAAGCAGCCTACCACAGTCACTGGTAAAGCTGTAGATAGTTATCTGACAGTCTCAAGCGATTTTTGCTATTGCATCTTTATAACTCGCGCCAGCAGCAAAATGTATGTATCAGAAAATAACCCAAAGCTGACAAATGAATAACAATGTATCCAAACCTATGTCATAATCCTTGATAATAGTCAAAACATCTGAAATACATCATAATTTTAGAGTACGGAGACAACCGAAGACCTATAAATGAGCAATTGAAAATCACAGTGGTTTAAGTCCTTTTTTTAAATCACAGACAAGTCCAGACATGGATTCAGGGACTTGTATATATCTGGATTTCTCTGAATTTGGGTTTTAACGGCTCAAATGTCGCTTCCAATATATAAATATTACGAAATGTGACATTATAACTTCATGATTTTTAAAGAAGAGATTTATAGATATTAGAGTAACTTAATTAATTGTAACAAAATAAGCTGAAGCTAATGAATGAACGTAAATGCAACTAAAGCTGACGAATGCACGAAATGGTAACTAAAACTGAATGAACGAGAAGGCTACTAAAGTTGACGAATGAACGAAAAGACAACGAAAGGTGACAATTGAACGAAAATGTAATAAAGCTGAAGAAGAAGACTCTACACCACTCAAAATGACTGAAATGTTTCAAGTATGATGTTGGCTAACCAATGTATTATGTTTGACGCCAGAATTTTAATCCAGTAGTTTAGTTGTAATTTGTTATCTGATGCAGCCTCTAATATAAAAACGAAATACGTAAATACGAATGTTTGCTGTTATACTTCATGATTGACACAAAATTTGAGTATCAGAAAGGAACTTAGAGTTAACACATTGGTAGAAAGGTTTAGCCCCCTAATCATATCCCCAAAACACGGACGTCAATTTTGAGACACCGTGTATATAAAAAAAAGCCATATTAAAATTAAGTATCGTAAAGCAACTTGAAGCTGACGAATAAACAAGTGATTGTCAATTCTCATCCAACTGATCATGGAATATAAAAAATAATGTTGCGCATATTTGCTATTATAACTTCATCATTTACATCAGTAGCAAATATTAAAAAAAATATTGCGAAGTTTTGCTTCATTGACCATTATAAACTATGTCAAAGATATATAAGACCACAGCTGTGATGTTAACGAGTTGCATCAGTAAAACCGTGTCACAACTTGATCAGAAAGCATTCTGATGATCGCAAACCATTGGCGATTATAAATGATATCAAAGATATAAGATCACATCAGTTATATTTACCAATTGCATCAGTTAAATCGAGTCACAACTTGATCACAAAACTTACTGACGATGGTAAACTATTGGCGATTATAAATGATATCAAACATATAATATTACATCAGTAATGTTTACGAATTGCATCAGTTAAATGGTGTCACAACTTGATCACAAAACTCGCTGACGATTGTAAACCATTGGTGATTACAAAGTAAGTCAAAGATATAAGACCACAGCAGTGATGTTAACGAATTGCATAATTAAAATCGTGTCACAACTTGATCACAAAACTCACTGACGATCGTAAACCATTGGCGATTATAAATAATATCAGAGATATATGTAACTATCTTTATTTCGTAACCATCGTTACAGACAAAAAGTTAATCAGAGATATAAGAACACATCAGTAATGGTTACGAATTGCATCAGTAAATCGTATCACAACTTGATCACAAAACTCGCTGACGATCGTAAACCATTGGTGATCACAAACAATGTCAAAGATATGAGACCAGAGCAGTGATGTTAACGAATTGCATCAGTAAAATCATATCACAACTTGATCACAAAACACACTGATGATTGTAAACCATTGACGATTATAAACGATATCAAAGATATAAGATCACATCAGTAGTGTTTACGAATTACGAATAACACATCATCAGTATCAGCATCAGTAAATAGTGTCACAACTTTGTGATTAATAATTTATTTATTTAACGTATGGCTTGGAATGCATGTATAAAATATAGACAGATGTATGTTGTCGTACATCGTTGTAATAATACAGAGCGTTCAAGAAAGTGGTGTCCACTTTTACGATGGATACTAATAGACGGCTCTGTTCAAGATGCAAAATAAATACATCTTGGAACATTGCTGAAATGTTTCCTGGGATACAAGATATTCATAGATTCAACCTAATTTATAATATACATTGAAACTGTTTTGTGATGTCGCCATATATCACAAATATTGTATATCAAGAGTTCCATCTGTTGGCACTAAATGGAAAAGTGGACACCCTTTCTTGAAGGGCTCTGTATTATATAGCTTTAAAAGTCATACTGTAAATTGAATTTTGGATAACATCTGATATGATTTTAATATTTT
Organism: Othius punctulatus; assembly: GCA_951805005.1. Lineage (NCBI taxonomy): Eukaryota > Metazoa > Arthropoda > Insecta > Coleoptera > Staphylinidae > Othius > Othius punctulatus. The sequence goes on along the minus strand of OX638138.1, from coordinate 33,006,857 downwards.
GAGCAAAATGGAATTTGTATAAAAATCTGCCACACATTTTGAATATTTTTAACAAATTGGAGTTTTAGATAACATTTTTTTAATGTATAGGCCGGCGATGAAAGAATATTAATATTATTACATTTTAGACCCTCGACACCCCAAGGGTACAAAGAGGAGCGTATACATTTTAGAATGTTGTTTAATATAAATTTGGAAAATAAAACATATTTCATCGAAATTTACAACTATTTCAATGCGCGGGATAAACTTTTAAATATGTGTTTCAAAATATTAAACTTGCCACAATTGTGGAACAAAATTAAGTTTATTTTTAGTAATAATATGTAACTAATAATGCCCATCCATGACAGGCATATTTTATATAACAACAATTTAAGTTAAGTTGTAATTAGTTATCTGATGCAGCCTCGATATAAAAACTAAATACGTAAATACGAATGTTTGCTGTTATACTTCATGATTGACACAAAATTGAGTATCAGAAAGGAACTTAAAGTTAACACATTTTTGAAAAGGTTTACCAAAAGCAGAGAAAAACCCGAGACGGCACTAAAATCATCAAAATTTTTTCAAGTGAGGCAGATATTTTCATTTATTTTAGTAAAGTAGTAAATTCTTATCCGACCAATTTATCGGATTGATTATGACAAATAATCATAATACTATAATAACCGATTTAATATCTTAATAAGAAAATGCTGATGACAGTAACAACAAACCAAAAGACTGATTATTCTAATTCGAATTATCGACGTGATAATAAACTCTGATAGTCATTTCAGCGATAACGTAACAAAAACATGGTGATGACGTCAAAAATATCAGCATATAGCACTGATATCTATAAATTACATTAGTAACATCAAAACACATGTAGCACACTACTATGTTCTGATATAAATAACATCATCAGTGTTTTTGTACGTGAAATATGCGATTCAAGATTAATAATAATTTATCATCATGTGGCTGATGCACAGTTTTACATTTACTTTTGGCGACTATAAAACGTTTTGTGAAGTTGCCATATATCACAAATATTTTATGTCAAGAGTTCCATGTGTTGGCACTAAATGGAAAAGGGGACACCACTTTCTTGAACTGTATAAAAATATTAATAATACTATGTAACTAATAATACCCATCCATGACATGCATATTTTACATATCAAAAATTTACAAATAATCATAAATCGAATTGATACCTTAATAAGAAAATGCTGATGGCAGTAACAACAAACCAAAAAAACTGATTATTCTAAATCGAATTATCGACGTGATAACAAACTCTGATAGTCATATCAGTGATAACGTAATAAAAAAATGGTGGTGACGTCAAAAATATCAGCATATAGCACTGATATCTATAAATTATATCAGTATATTCTAAATCGAATTATCGACGTGGTAACAAACTCTCATAGTCATTTCAGCGATAACGTAATACAAAAATGGTGATGACGTCAAAAATATCAGCATATAGCACTGATATCTATAAATTATATCAGTATATTCTAAATCGAATTATCGACGTGATAACAAACTCTCATAGTCATTTCAGCGATAACGTAATACAAAAATGGTGATGACGTCAAAAATATCAGCATATAGCACTGATATAAATATAAGTTACATCAGTAACATCACTACACATGCACGCACATAACTACATTCTGATATAAATAACATCATCAGTGTTTTTTTACGTTAAATATGCGATTGATGTTTATTAATAATTTGTCATCATGTGACTGATGCATGGTTTTACATTTACTTTTGACGACTATAAAACGTATCAGCGACATCGTGACAGGTCATGTTTGACTATCAGTCGCATCTTTGACGTTGGAACAAAATATATACCGATGTTAATATACATTGCGCCATTAATCAGTAAAGATTTTTGATGACGTTTTATAGTTGATAATAGTAAAAAAGTATCAGCGACATCGTGACAAGTCTTGTTTGACCATCAGTGGCATTTTTGACTTCGGGACAATATACTGATGATCATACATTGCGCCAGTTATCAGTAATGATATCGCTGATACTTTTTTATTTATGACAACTATAAAACGTATCGGCGACATCGTGATAAGTCATGTTTGACTATCAGTTGCATCTTTGACGTCGGGACAATATATTGATGATCATACATTGCGCCATTAATCAATTATGATTTGTCATAATATCGTTGATGCTTTTTTTAAATTTTGATAACTATAAAACGTATCAGCAACATCGTGACAAGTCATTTTTGACTATCAGTCGCATCTTTGACGTTGGAACAATATACCGATGATCATACATTGCGCCATTAATCAGTAATGATTTTCGCTGATACTTTTTTTTACTTTTAACAACTATAAAACGTATCAGCGACATCGTGACAAGTCTTGTTTGTCTATGAGTCGCGTCTTTGACTTCGGGACAATATCTGATGATCATACATTGCGTCAGTAATCAATAATGATATGTCATGATATCGCTGATACTTTTTTATTTTTGACAAATATAAAACGTATCAGCGACATCGTGACAAGTCATGTTTGACTATCAGTTTCATATTTGACATCAGGACAATATACTGGTGATCATACATTGCGCCAGTAATCAATAATGATTTGTCATAATATCTCTTAATTTTTTAAAAATATTTTGATAACTATTAAACGTATCAGCGACATCTTGACATGCCTTGTTCGACTATCAGTCGCATCTTTGACATCATGTCAAATCATGTTTGACTCTCAGTCGCATCTACAATATACTCAAGATCAAATCAGCCACATCATGACAAGTCTTGTTTGACTATCAGTCGCATCTTTGACATCATGTCAAATCATGTTTGACTATCAGTTGCATCTACAATATACTCAAGATCAAATATTGCCTCATTAAGAACGAAATACTGGATCATACCATATAAAGCAACTTCACAAAATTAATGTCATAATATCGCGGATACTTTTTTACTTTTGACAACTATAAAACGTATCAGAGACATCATGCCAAATCATGTTTGACTATCAGTCGCATCTACAACATACTGAAGATCAAATATCGCGTCAGTAAGAACGCAATGCTGATCATAACGTATAAAACAACTTTACAGACCCCTTGGTATAAAAAATTTTTTGTATAATTATTAAATTAATCGAACGTCTTCAATAGGACGAGTAAGTTCAACATTTTAGAAACTGATCGAATCCAGGGGGCGCTTGTTTATACAAATTCACTTCTCTAAACGATACTATGAAGCGACGGCAGACAGTGTAGCCGTGGGCGATGTTCGTAAGGGTGGTCTAACGTGCTCCTATTTCATAATTGCTGGTAATACAGACAAGCAACATCGTTTGTATGATGAGTACATTAAGTTGAATTAATATTCACCGTTTTTTTAGTGTGTTTATAATTATTTATAATTTATGTTACCTACTCGACAATATGGCAACTCATATTTTCAGAGGCAACCATTAAGCTGTAATGCAGTAATTGGTTTCACCAGTATTAATATCCGATGGGATTAATCTTAAATACTGTTAAATATTTTCCAATTTGCAAACAAATTGCAATTTTATTCTAATACCCCAAAAATGCACGCGTTTTAATTAAACACAAATTGAAAGTTAATTGTGTTCAATTTTCAATCGTAAACCTACAACCAAACTAAAATCAAATATTTCCATCAAATTTAAAATATGTGCCCTCTCTAGATCTGCGACGAAATACATACATTTAAACGCCATATGTGTGTCTGAAGGGTGTTACAATTATATCTTGATTGAAGACACAATAGAAGAAATTAGATGAAAGAACTTACGCTTTATTCGTCGTTTCTAACATGAGGGATGACACAGAGCTCTGATCCGGATGAGGATCCACGCAACTTGATTTACATACAAGCGCTTATCGCATCAAGGGTTCCGTCGATTTAAGGTGTAGAATTACCAGTCCAACTTGTTTCGTCAAATTTAAATCGCTCAAAACTGTTCAGATATAATTAATCCAGATTTTTGTAGGCGATCTGGTGACTGAATGTGGATACATTTTTACGATTGAATGGCAAAGAACGATGGTAAAAACTGTTGATATTTACGATATTAAAATATTTTACATGCATGAATTGCGCAGTGTTTCCATGTATGTTTGGATGTCGAATGCAATCAAATATGTGAAGTAATGATTTAAATAAAGTAATTAGAAATACATCATTATCCGGACAGTAATATCAACTGTTGAAGAACTTTCTCTTGACCCTTTAATGAGCTCCGTTGATTCTTTTCGTATTTTACCTGTAGCTAATGAGAACTCTCAACATATATTTGCCATTTTTGCCTCTCGAGCTTCCACGCTCATGCCATGAAATTTCGCAACAAACACGCTCCACTCATCTATAATTTTATATGTAAAAAGGGACACGAAGCCTTTTTCAATTTCCAAGACACAAGTCTGCGGCTGTATTCGCGAGTTATATAGTGGTGTTTTGTCGCTCGGGGAGCGTGAAAACATTTGCGCGAAATTACAAGGGAGGCCAGATTTCGCAAATTCTTACACGTGTTTGTATAAGACATTGCTTTATCATTATTATAATTGAAATGGAATATATGCTATTATAAAGCGATATACTTCTCAATTCTTGGAATATCAATCCCTGTGTAATCACGGGACTATTATTTTCATTACCCCAACGCAAGAAGTTTGCAAAGAATAATGCTCCATTTCATGAAAAAATGCGCAAAGTAAATAATTTTATATTCTTGCATAATGTTTAAGAAATAAATACGGAAACGCAATTTGTAAATATTGAAATAGCAGTTATGCTCGGAATTTTTAAAGATATCCCTGCACTAAATTCCTAGACGTATTTTTAGTCTATCTAACAATACCACAGATTCTTTACATATTCCTTCGCTCAACTATTAAATAGCAGAAAATTAAACATTTAAAATAATGAATTGCAGTTATTGTAATAACCCGTATAAACAATTTGTAACAAAACGGAACTGCTCATTAGTTAAAACTTTATTTGTATTATCAGAAGCTAACGGTTTAAACAACTTTCCAATTTGAAATAAATTAAAAGAGATATCCACGTTATTTATATTTTCTATTGAAATTAAATGCTGGTTCCTCAAATATAAATGAATAATTCGTGGTGACACACATAGATTTACACGTTTCTTAAACACACGTATATCGCGTGGATTCCGTTCGGCGTAAATAATCAAATATTAAAATATAAACCAGGAAATAAAATAAATTGCGAATTTGTTTCCGCGCTAGATGAAATTACGTTTTAATATAAAGTTGTATTTGCTAGGGCTTCGCTAGGTCGAGCCAAGTTGAATTCAATTTATTTTCAAATATAATATAATAATTTATAAGCGACTACGTCGTTAACAAGATTAAATGTGTACTTTGCCGAGAAAACCATTTGGAATGTAAATATTTTTCAAACGTGTTGTTGCTTATCCTGAGCAATAAACTCTGTAATATCCACGTAAAAATGTGTGTGTAATTCTGCTAGTTTGGCCAGTAAATACAGGTAAAAACGCACGTGGACGCTTTTAAATCAAATAAATATATTATGCAAAGGCGATAATTTATGTACTTTGACAATTACCGTCGAGTTACAAATAAACCCATCAGCCAGTCTCTATCGCTTCTAGCATAATTTATAAGTCGGTCTTGAATTATTTACCGGTTTTTAATGTGTTTTTAGTTTTAATTCCCCTCGATAATTTACATTCCAATACAAATTTGATGTACAGTTATATATGGATAAGTTATCTTTTTGAGTGCTTAACCTCAATGACCGGAGACATTGTAATTATTACAATGTGATAATATTAATTCTAATGCGGTTAAAAATAATGCTGCCGATAAAACATATATAACCACCTCGGTTTATTTCAAACTGAAAATACAAATTAATTTATTAATCATTGCACAAACATCTTTTACAAGTAATTTTAGAGGCTTGATGTACCTAATTATAAAAAAATGTGTACAAAAATTGTGCTTTAAAATAGTATTACGTATACTAAGAAAATAGTATGTCTGCTACTACTAATCAATTTTAATTTATTTAAAAGACCCACAGTACATAATGATTATAATAATATAGTTTCATTTAATGCGAAAAATTTGCACAATATACAAATATAAACATCAAATAGTAATAACAAAAATAGGTTTTTATGTTTCGTTTAAAATAGACATAATATTACTTTGACAGTTTTAAGGTTATGACTAGTAATTAGTAGTCACTGATTAATCCAAAAGGATGTTTACCATACGAAATATATGATCCAAAAAGATGTTAGTAAAAAAAAAACAGTATTAATAAATGTGTTTTCTAAATTGCATTCAATTAAAAACATTACATTAAACTAAAACAATATGCTGCTAGTCAAGGCTAGGACTTTTAGTCAACAGTGAATTATTCTTCTACCTTAAAATTTCATTGCAGCAGAAATATAAACAAATTTAAAAATAATCCCAATTATAATAATTATTATAAGAATTTGTTTAAATTTTTTGTTTGTAACTTTGAAATATGGGTATGAGTGTGTCCGTTATTTTCCAAGTTTTGAATTTTCATTCGGGGATTTTTTTTTTATTAGAGATAAGTTAAAAAAAGTAGGGTTACCTTTTCCCCCCTAAAGCGTCGATTTTGACGTGCCTGGGATGGACAAATCTAAATCCAAATTTCCAAATTTGGAATTATCATACAAAATGGGGACGGGGACCCTTTTTTATTAGAGATAAGTTAAAAAAGTAGGGTTAACATTTTTTCCCCTAAAGCGTCGATTTTTCCGTGCCTGGGATTGACAAGTCAAAATCAAAATTTTCAAATTTTGAATGTTCATTCGGAGACCCTTTTTTTATTAGAGATAAGTTAAAAAAGTAGGCTTAACATTTTTTCCCCATAAAAGCATCGATTTTCCCGTGCGTGGGATAGACAAGTCATATTTGTCATTTAAATAACATGGGTGAAATGCCTCAAAAGGTTTGTAATACTTTTCCAATTTTCAAAGCCCCATTAGGGGTCTGGGGAAAATCGATGCTTTTGGGAATAAAATAAGTTGGAACCTACTTTTTTAACTTAATATGTAAAAAAAAAATCCCCCCCCCCCCCCACCCATGAATATTCAAAATTTGGGAAATGACTGACACTGAAATCACTGAAATGATAAATTGCAAATTTTACTTGTCCATAGACATGGGAAAATCGATGCTTTTAGGAATAAAAAAAGTTGTAACCTAGTTTTTTAACTTAATAGGTCCAAAAAAAGGGTCCCCTATGAAAATTCGAAATTTGGGTAATGACTGACACTGAAATCAATGAAATGATAAATGGCAAATTTTACTTGTACATAGACACGGGAAAATCGATGCTTTTGGGAATAAAAACGTTGTAACCTACCTTTTTAACATAATAAGTCCAAAAAAAGCCCCCCCGCCCCCATGAAAATTCGAAATTTGGGAAATGACTGACATCCTAGTGGGTATGGTTAATCGCCGTGGTCAAAGACAATATGCTATACTTAGGAATTTTCTCCAATGACAGAATATACAGAAGTACATGTAATTTTGATTTGTTACAAAATTTCTGTTGCTTTGGCTAATCACCATTGCCAAGGATAATCCACCAAAGTTTCAACAAAATTCAGTTGGAATTTTCCTGAAATTTTGATTTGTTCAGTTGCAGTTGGAATCCTTAATATCTTTATTGCCAAAGTCCTTATTTCGATTTAATTTTTTCGATAAATTAATATGAGTTTAGTGATACGCTATAGTGGTAAATTTTGAAAACGTCCATATTTTTTTTATTCTTCTAATTAATCAAACAAAATGAATTAAATCCATGAAAAATCATAACGATCATAACATATTTCGATTACATTTACAATTTACAATTTTAATTACAATAATTGATACAACATTTGGTACTCAAGTTAAAATGTATCTAGATACTTGAAATGTATTTAGATACTGTATCTAGATACATGTATCTAGATACATTACAACACTGATTACAATAGACTTTTATTGCCAAAAACTCATTAATATTTTTAAAAAGTCTATAAAATTTATTTTTAAAAAGGCTTGAATACCCCTTATGCGTTTAATAGCGCAGTAAAGATCGTTTATACATATAATTTTCAAAAATATTATAGTTACCATTATTATAATAAAACTGACAGTTTGTTCCAATCACCAAAGTTTAGTATAAAATTCACGAAAATTATAAACCATAATTTTTTTCGGATAGTATAAATACCAAATTTAGAAGCACATCTAGGAACTATTTTTAGAGTTCACATTTATCAAAAAATTATACACTGACCGCTAAAAAGTCGCCATCTTATTCAATTTTTCCCCCAAAGAAATAGAAAAGGGAAAACATCTGCATAAACGTCAGAAATTCTTGCAATTTTGTAATTTAAAAGTTGTCATATCTTCAAAGCCTAGTGATTTTTTTTAGAGTGCATATTTATCAAAAAAATATACAGTTTTATGAGAAAAAGTCGGCAAAGAATGGGATTTCTTTCCAAAAGAAAACAGCAAAAAATTGCATAAAAGTCAGAAATTTATGTAATTTTCTATTTTAAAAGAAATTATATGAAAGCAATGAAAATCTTGATGTCACAAACATTTTGACATTTGGAAAGATCAACATTGACACTAGAAAATATCTACATCGACATTTCCAGAAAATACATAAAAATATTAAAAACTTTGAACTATTTTAAATGCTATTGACATTTCCTGAAAAATGTTATATATTATAATATTCTAAATATTGACAAAACTGCCAATTTTTTTAAATATCTTCTAAGGAAATTCTAGAAAAGTGAAAAAATATATAATATAATATCTAAAAGAACTACATATATAAAAAATCTCAAAAAGTTTGAACTATTTCAAATGCTATTGACATTTCCTGAAAAATGTTATACACTGTGTATCAGCCAAATGGAATAAATTCGATAATAAATAAATGGGGGCGTGTTCGAAAAAACGCTCGGACACGTCGATTGTTATTTTTAGTTGCGCATTTTTTTCAACAAAAACTTTTTATACAGGGTGTGTCATGTGACCGTGGCCAATACCAACTTTCTTATTTTAAATGCAACACCTGGTATATTATTCAATTTTTGGATTCTTCAGAAAATTCTAGACATATTTCATGTACAATGTCCTATACCTATCTTCAACTGTTTCGGAAATATTAAGTGTTTTCAGATTTATTTATTAATTTACTTCATAAATAATTAGCAATTTGACGGTGATTGAAATATTTTGGAGGCATAAGTGATAACGTGGTTAATTGATAAATTGACACTAATAACTAAAATTTTGACAGAATAAATTTAATTAAATAATTATTAAAAGAATAATTGAAAATTTTATAGTAAACATTGAAATTTTGACAGAATTATTAATATTTTGGCAAAATAATCAACATTTTTAAAGAATCATTTGCAAATTTGCTACAACACATTCAATAATTATTTATTATTATTTATTTGTTAATTTTTGCAATAAATCTGAAAACACTTAATATTTCCGAAACAGTTGAAGATAGGTATAGGACATTGTACATGAAATATGTCTAGAATTTTCTGAAGAATCCAAAAATTGAATAATATACCAGGTGTTGCATTTAAAATAAGAAAGTTGGTATTGACCACGGTCACATGACACACCATGTATAAAAAGTTTTTGTTGAAAAAAATGCGCAACTAAAAATAACAATCGACGTGTCCGAGCGTTTTTTCGAACACTCCCCCATTTATTTATTATCGAATTTATTCCATTTGGCTGATACACCCTGTATATTATAATATTCTAAAAATTGACAAAAACTGCAAAAAAAAATTGAATATCTCTTAGGGAAATTCTAGAAAACTGCTTCTTTTTAAAAAAATAATCCATTACAGTTCCCTAAACAATCTATAAAATTTACGTAAATATTTTTAATAATTTTATTTTGAGATTTACGTTAATAGTCGGAAGTTGTCTTGTTTTGTTTGATTATTTAATAATAACAATAGAACAATAATATTCGTATAACAACAATAAAACATAATAATCAACGTCACAGTTTGGTAGTCCTAAAAGCTTAGTATAGAGTTTGCTGTTATATATTCTCTAAGCAGTATCTTATACTGAAAAATACTTTTTCGCGTTTTTAATGTGTGCATTTAATTCATTGAATTTAATCATTTCTTCATAGAATAATTAATCATAACACTGGTCAACACAATTTTAGTCCCTTTGACGTGAATAGCTGATTCCTATAGAAAATGCTTGCGCTGACTTCAGAAACGTCAAAAAAATCTAGTGCGTCAGGTTTCTGTGATATTTCATTTTTTTGCAAAATGTGTTTTTTTTATGCAAGATCGATTCCCAATATTTTTGTGGCAATACTGGATTCAAATTTCAGTTTGACAGTTACCTACTAATCTGTCTTTAACTGAGAACGTGTTTTGTAAGTAAATAGTGGAAAAACTAAAAAATCCAAAAAATATGGCCTCCAATACATTTTTTTTGCATACGTACATATGCATAGTAAATAATTTCCGCAAAATGCATTTAAATTGAAGGGACAACACAATCCTCAAAATCTGTTGACCAGTGTATTTGTGTACAGTTGCCACATTTTGACTATTCTACGACTTTTTCTAAGTAAAAGTTGCAAATTGTAAAGTTTTGCCATATTTAAAAAATCATTAAATTTCCCAAAAAAAAGTGTAAATATTTTATAAAAAAAGTATACTTTAAAAAAAAAATTTATAGTGTAACAGAAATGTCTTATAAAATCTGTCAACATTCCTGAAAACTCCGCATGAAAACTTTATGTGTGCTACTGGTAGTAAGTGTAAAATGAAAATTAGAAGAACATCTACTTACACATTTTGACACGCATGTCCACGAAATGGCAATTTTATACTTGTATCATTGTTTTGTGGCTCAAATGAATCAAGTATCTATCCCTAGCTATCTTGATATAGATATTATTTCATGTAGAACTTAAGTCTAACCAATAACTTTCATAGCATTTCATATGAACTTAGATAAGTTCATATTGATAAAAAACTTCAAATAATTTAAGAGATATCCCTCAATTATAGATAAGTTTTATGGTATTGTAGCAATTTCCAAAAAATCCCTAATATTTCAAATACCATCGGCATTTCTAGAAAAGTGTTATGGTGTTCCAACAATTCCCAAAAACTCTCAAATATTTAAAATACAAATGAATTTTAGAGAAATTTCAGAAAAGTTTTTTATATTAAAATAATCCAATCAAATTATTTACCGAATTTGATTCATTGTCAATTATCAATATCGATAAAAATTTCATTTTTTTTTTAAACTGATTCTGGCAGTTTTTATAATTCAATTCATATTCAAATTTATTGAATAACAGGAGCCACCATACATGGTATCAATGAATTTTAGAGAAATTTCAGAAAAGTTTTTTTATATTAAAATAATCCAATCAAATTATTTGCCGAATTTGATTCATTGTCAATTAATCAATATCGATAAAATTTTCATATTTTTTTTAACTGATTCAGTTTTTATAATTCAATTTATATTCAAATTTATTGATTAACAGGAGCCACCATACATTGTATGGTGTTATTATATTATTATTATACATTGTATAATATACCATTATTATACTATTATACTTTACAGAAACTATGTTTCAAGCAATGTAATGAAACGTAAAACTATAAACTTATACATACACTACATTCATACACAGTAAGGTGGTGAAAGTATAAACTGTAAACTTATACATACAGTACCTACATATACAGTGAGTTGATGCTATCAGTGCTACCATTACTATCATTTACTACCGTAGTAAAATCAGATAAAAAAAAAACATACCACATTGGTATCTTCTACAAATTCTGGGAACGAGTAGTAGCTTCTATCTACCAGAAATTCTCTGAGTTTTGTCCTGAAATTATTTAGTTTTCACATCATTAGCAAGTTGTGACAATTAAATGTGGTGGGCTCCTTTTTGAAAGCGGTTAAAAGTATATTTTCTCTATAATTTATATTTATAGAATCACAGTCTTTGCGTTTACACAAAATTCTCGAAAATTATGTTATTTCTATGAAAGCTATTTTGAGACGTTGGTTGATCCTAAATCATCTATCTTGGTATGTTAAATTTTATGAAGACGGGTTTGTGTATAACTGATGTTGGCATCATTGCAGCAATTATGCTTAACTTTTTTTACATCCCAAGTATGTACGTACATATGAAATTAAATCAACAAACTTTCCACGTGGAATTGGGCACATTAACGGTTGAACTGTACCACCTGCGATTTAATGATATTTATTACGAGGACCTTAAAAGGGGTTAGTGTCCCTGTTTCTATTATTTTAACGTATTTCCGTTTTTAAATTAGGTATTTGTACTGCGATGTAACCTGTAATTTGGCTCCTATGCACCGCTTCATTGTTACATGATTGCCATTGCCCCGTCGACGCATATAACGCGGATTAATTTAATATAATATATCGAGAATTACATATTCCTGGCTGTCATCAATTAAAAGGCACTCCCTGCAAATTGTTTCCGATAAATATTCAAAAAAGTCGGTGCTGTGTTTTATTCCTAATCGGGGAAAAATGCAATTATTACCAAATGCACGCATCAGCTGTTAATGAATTTCGCCCATTTATTTAATGGTAATTGAAAAAAAGGTATTGTAGAGTGCCCAGTCCTCCAATTATTGTAAAAATTAAGTAATTAGGCATCAATTATGTAGCCATACTTGTAATGAAACCAATTACAGCACCAGTAGCACCAGCACTTCATTAGTTGTATTATTATCTTTTAGTTGTAATTTATCATTTCGTGCACAAGTTTTAATAATAAAGAAATCGCCCAAACACCCGGAAAAAGCGGATTCAATCTGGTCAAGAGGCATGTTTGATGACCCCCGATTAAGTCTAGTCGATCCTTAGTTTTCATTTGATTGACGATGGTATCCAAGGAAATTAACTGCCGATTAAATATATCCGGAGACTACTTGACACTTAGTTTAATTAGAAAAAAACATCTTGAAAATTTACTAGTTCAGGATCCCTATATACTTTGCAAATTATATGGTATATGGTATGGATAGTAATACAACTAAAACATTGTAAACTTTAGAAGAGTTTTAAGTTTATTGTTGAAAATATTAAACACACTTGTTATTAGTTATTATTGATTATTGCAAAAATAATTACTATTTATATTATTGAGTATTGTGTCTTTTGCAACAAAAGGCATTTTTTGTTTTGCAATAAAAGCAAATTTTAGATTGTTTGAGTTGTGTCACTATCAAACCAAAGCAGCTATTTTGTGTGCTATATTTATTTATATTGCCTACAGCTGTAGGACCGTTTATACGGAATTATTTTATTGCGAAATTTATCTCTTAATAACACACATTAATCTAAAAAAATGCATATATTAATAAATATCGCGAAATATTATTAGCAATATTTATCTATGCCGTGTTATCAACGGCGTAAAAAAATTAAATTATTTTATCAGAACATTTTTACCGTATTATCTGCACCTACGCTGTATACTGAATATAAATATAGTTGATGATTAGTGTTAAATATTATTTGTATCACAGCAGTAATCCATAAGTTCTAATCATTATTATCACCATATGGTCGTTTAATTATATGAATTGCTTTCGTTATTTTATTAATTGTTTAATATTACTGCTTCGGTACAATATTTCAAATAAGTTTAAATTATTATAATACATTGTATGTAGCATTAATTATTAATACTGTTTTTCTATGTACTACGTAATTTATTTATCTATAACCTTGTTGTGTTATTGCCAGAAAATTTCGAAATACATCAAAATGGCCGCACAGGTGAAGGTAATTACATTATATTTATATAAACCACGGACTACATTAAAAGTTGCGTTAATAATTAATATGCGTATAATGCAATGAATTAATACAGAGCGAGAGTAGATTATGTTTTTTATGTATCGATCATTTGATACGCCTCTGGCTTTAATATTTTAATTTCTAAAATTGAATCTGTAAAAACGAAAACTATTTTAGTTCAAAAAGGTCCAAAGAGCAATAAACTACAACATAAGTAAACAATATGTATAAATATAATAAATAATAAATAAATACACTTATATGACTTCAAATTTGAAAGAAATTCCTCTATGGCAGCAATATAATAATTTTGATATTGGACGAGAGTTATATCCACGACTATGGAATTATATATAGGGTGATTTATTAGCTTTATGACAAACTTTGGAAAATGAAAGGAAAGGTGATGAACAAAATGTAATATGTACAATGTACAGTTGATGCAGAAAAAGAGTAGGATACACTGTTTAGCCTAGCTTGATTGGGGTTTTTATCTCAATGTACGAGGAGACGTTGATGCTGAAAAAAAGTAGGACACACTGTTTAGGCTGATTTATACCACTAGATTGTAGTAAAAAAGAGTTGTTCTATTTTTTTTTCTGCATCAACTGTACATATTTCTGATTCTTCCTCGTGTAGAAGTCCTAACGCTTTAAGTATTAAAAAAAAAAACAAAAATCAGGAGATCCATGTAAAACAAAAAATGCCTGTTCTAATAACAAAAAATATTGTGTATGTCATAATGTTAAAAAATAATGCGCGTTAATTTCTCCATAATCTTGTAAATTTGTGAGATTATAGAGAAATAATCTATCAAGGGTATTATTTTGGGCCGAAACCAAAGTGTTGAATTTTTTGAAAATCATTCAAGGAGTACCGCTAGAAATTTTAAATATTCGATAAAATATTAAACATCTCTAGTAGGCGTCGTAGAAAAAATGTTTTTCACAAAAATGATTGAGTTTGAAAATATCTATCTTATGATTTTAAATATAAAAAAATATAAAAAATCTAAAGATTATGAGATAATCAATAATTTTTGTTATTACTACAGGCAACTGTTTCTTGTTTTATCATAGCTCTCCCATTTTTTTTTAAATCATAAAGCCTCTTAACTTCAAAATGAAGACGAATCGGATCTATGTTCATACAACATTTTTTCGTTACCTTTCATTTCCCAAAGTTTATCATAAAGCTAATAATAAATCACCCGATATATTTTTAATTATTTTTGGTTACTTCATTCATTACATACATTATTTTCAACTTTGGCCATAATAATTAAAAATATACAGGCTGATTTATTTTTAGCTTTATGACAAACTTAAAAAATAAATTGTAATTGAATTGCAAATGTCAAAAAGGGCTCATATCGGGGAGGTTTCAAAGGAAACTTAAGTTTGTCATAAAGCTAATAATAATTTTTAATTATTATGGCCAAAGTTGGAAATAATGTATGAATTAATAATTACAGCTCGGATCCTAAAGTCGCCACATTATCTTAATCTAACTTATTCACATATATCTAGAAAACTAAAAGTAGGAATTAGTTAATAGTAACCAAAATTTGCAGCCACTAGTTTGAGTAGATAAAAACCTTGAACAAATGTAAACGTGGCTGCCGGATATCTCCACCCTGTTGAAGATTATTAGAGTTTGGAGACGAAACGTCATTCACTGGTTTTATATCATCTTCGTGAGCAAATAACCCATTCATTTATACCAAAACTTATCGGCTATCAATTTATTGATATTGCGCAAAGAAAATGCAAAAAATGAAACCTAAATTTTGAAAAAGTTTTCAAGCTAAAACAAATTTTTAAAATATTAAATTCTAAGGTTGACATCTTGGTTGACATGACCTGGTTGACATCACATTCTTGGTTAAGATGGTTGACTTTGTTGGTCAACATGGTTGATGGTTAGCATTTGGGACGAAACGTCAATGGTCAGTTCTAAAATTATTAAGATGGTTGGCACTTGACATGGTTGGCGGTTAGGTTAGGTAAAGTTTATGAAGTCTTTTTGGGACGAAACGTCAATGGTCAGTTCTAAAATTATTAAGATGGTTGACACTTGACATGGTTGGCGGTTAGGTTAGGTAAAGTTTATGAAGTCTTTTGAGCAACTCTTCTTCAGGAGGCTTGTCAGCATTTTTTTACATAGCTGCAGAGTATTCAATATTTTGGGGTTTATGGAGACTTGCTTTCAATGATTTTAATTCAATTCTGTTAGTAAAGGGTTTGTATTACTTCACAATTGCAAATTTGTATTTATATAAAATGCTGCTGCTACTTCAAGACTATAGTTTTGACTTGTGTAAAATGGTAATACTTAATATCTACTTACTACGTACCACCAAGAAATGACAATGAAGAAATAACGGAGCATTAATTTGACCAATTTTGAGACAACTATTTTTATATTCATTATGATTTTCACTTTTTCAAAACCTTCCCTTGAAAACCTTTAGGTTCACTAACCTAACCTAACCGAAAACTTATTTTAATCGTTACAAAATAGTTATAATTAAATAAAATCGTCTGGCAGGCAGATTGCTTCTCCTTGGCGACGATAATCATCCAGAGCAGCAAAAATTGGCCGTTGTTAAATAAAGAAATTGTAATTCAATGGCAAATTTCGAAAAGAGCTCATCTCGGGGAGGTTTAAAAGTTGACTATTTTGCTCTTTTTTCATTACACAAATAGAGCGAGAAAGGCTCATACATATTTGGTTCATAGTGGTGAAAGAGCAATTATAGAAGAAAAAAAACTTTTTTATGATTTTTTCTTCTTTAAAATTCTTCTTTTACCTACAACCAAATATATATGAGCCTTTCTGCATAAAATATCGCTCTAAACGTGTATATCAAAAAGAGAAGTCAAGTGGTTCAACAGAAATTCAGTATTTCGTGTCTTGAAATATGTTAGTTTTCGGAGATAAACCATTTTTGAAATTGGCATTTCAATTATAATTTACTGGTTGAAATCAATGTTTTTGATTTTGCTGTCCATCAATATTAAACAAAACGAAATATATATTTTTTGATTGCTCAACAACTTATTACTGGTTGATATCAGAGTTTTGCATCTTGCTGTGCATCAATATTAAACAAAACGAAATTATTTTTGTGGATTGCTTAACAGCTGATGACTAGTTGAAATCTAAGTTTTGGATTTTGCTGTGCATCAATATTAAACATAAAGAGTTATTTTTGTGGATTGCTGAACAACTGATTACTGATTGAAATCAAAGTTTTGGATTTTGCTGTGCATCAATATTAAATAAAACGAAATTATTTTTGTGGATTCCTTCAACATTATTTGAGCAAGTTTAAAATTGAATTTGATGAATAGTATTTTCAGTGAAAATTTTGGATTTGATGGGCCTCCATAAGCAACAAACAACCGATCGATATTTCCAAGGATTAGTTATCTGCCGGATATACACTTACTCACAAGGTGCACTTTTTTAAGATTTGTAGATTTTAAGGGCATCCATAAGTATCAAACAAACTATTAGTATTTCCAGGTTCAGAATTAGTTATCTGCAGCTTATACATTACGCACAGGGTGCACCTCTTTTTGGAGTCGATGGACATCCATAAGTATCAAACATGATTAGTATTTCCAAGTTTAGAAATAGTAAAATTGAATTTGATAGAGATTATTCGTGATTGAACAGTGAAATATCATATTTAATGAAAATTTTGGATTTGATGGGCCTCCATTAGTAATAAACGACCGATCGGTATTTCCAAGTTAATGATTAATTATCTGTCGGATATACATTACTCACGAGGTGCACTTCTTTTTAGATTTGTATATTTAAAAGGCAGCCATAAAGTTGGTTATCTTCAGCTTTATCTTTAGTTTGTTCTATCTACAAAATTAGTTATCTGCAGCTTATACATTACGTACAAGGTGCACTTCTTTTTGGATTAAATGGACATCGATAAGTAACAAACAAACGATTAGTATTTCCAAGTTTAGAAATACTTATCTGTTGGTTATACATTACGCACAAGGTGCATTTATTTAGCATTTGATTGGCATCCATAAGTTTCAAACAAACGATTGGTATTTCCAAGTTGAGGATTAGTTATTGTGATTATTATCTGGATTAGTTATCTGCTGGTTATGCATTACTCTCAAGGTGCACTTCTATTGGATTTCATGGGCATCCATAAGTGTTAAACAAACGACGAGAATTTCCATGTTGAGGATAAGTCATCTGCACCATATACTGTTTGGTGAGAATTGCTCGAAAGCAATTGTTCCAAAGAAAATTCCTCGGAAAAAATTGCTCGAAAAATAGTTCCTCGAATGGAAAATTGCTCGAATAACAATTGCTCAAGGTGCACTTATTTTTTTATTTGATGGGCATTCATAAGTATCAAATAAACGATTAGTATTCCCAAGTTGGGGATTCCTTACCTGCCGGATGTACATTATTCATTAGGTGCACTTCTCGTGTCATTTTAAGTTTGTTTTCATTAATTGAGGTAGGCAAGTACCTATATCTTAAACTCATTGGTATCCATAAGTATCAAAGAAACTATTAGTATTTCAAAGTTTTAAATTAGTTATCTGCAGCTTTACATTACGCACAAGGTGCACTTCTTTTTGAATTCGATGGACATCCATAAGTATCAAACAAACGATTACTATTTCCAAGTTTAGAAATAGTTATCTGCTGTACACAAGATGCATTTCTTTTGCATTTACTGGAAAATTTACACATTTACATTTAATGCATAACCAGCAGATAACTAATCCAGATATTGGCATCCATAAGTTTCCAACAAACGATTGGTATTTCCAAGTTGAGGATTAGTTATTGTGATTATTATCTGGATTAGTTATCTGCTGGTTATGCATTACTCTCAAGGTGCACTTCTATTGGATTTCATGGGCATCCATAAGTGTTAAACAAACGACGAGAATTTCCAAGTTGAGGATTAGTCATCTGCACCATATACGGTCTGGTGAGAATTGCTCAAAAGCAATTGCTCCAAAGAAAATTCCTTAAACAATTGCTCGAAAAATAGTTTTTCGAATGGAAAATTGCTCGACTAATAATTGCTCAAGTTGCACTTATTTTTGGATTTGATGGGCATCCATAAGTATCATACCCACGATTATTTTCCCAAGTTGAGGATTAGTGACTTGCCGGATGTAAATTATTCATTAGGTGCACTTCTCGTGTCATTTTAAGTTTGTTCTCATTAATTGAGATTTGCAAGTATATCTTTAACTTATTGGGTTATAAGAACAAGCTGTTCATACTGTTGCAAAAAAAAAAAACGTGTTACGTTTAATTGGCGAATATCCATGACCTGCATGTTCGAAAAACGCTGTGCAGTTTTGTTTCATTAAAAAATTATCCGCAAATAAATTTCGTTTATTTTAATGCCTCACGTGAAAGGTGCTAATTGACATCCATAATTCTGCGGTTATGTTTATTTAATAATTACAACCGACACGGCCTTTAGTAATTCAGGAGGGGATTACACTTTTATTGGCAGATTTTTAAATAATTGATTCGTGCTGGTACGAAAATAATATTCGGATCCGACGTTTAACAAGTCAATGCACTGCGTTTAACAAATTAACTCGTCCATCAGGAGCAAGAAAGCAGAAAACAACTATAACGGTTACAACAAACGCGTGCTTGCGTCATTATTGCATTTGAATATAAGATTTGGGAATAATATGATAACCAGTTTATGGGTTGTAAACGGTTAAGAGCCCATACAGATTTTGCGCTGTCGTATTTAGCATTGAATCCGCACATGTCATTATTTTTACAATAAATCACGGCACATAAATAATATATAATTATGCGCCCGTACATCTGTATTTATTTTTGTTTAGGCATAATAATGACTGTTGTTTTTTCCACAGTGCAAACGTAAAAATTGAATACGCCATACTCGGATACGATGTTGTTCCCATGTAATTGCAGACTTTCATTAGCTAAATGTGTATGTTTAAATTTCTAATAATCACACTTTTGTCTCTTATTGTATTACTTCTATATAAAATTATACTTAATCAATGTTATTACCATGTGACGCATAATGCAAGTTTCTAGTAAATTACCGTTTCTGGTATCAACGCATTTTATGCTGTCCACATAAATAAACTTTTATATTATTGAGCGTAATACGTTTTTTTTTTCTAAATTGCATACTCCGTTAATGTATAACGGTTACGCCGGTATTGATAATTTCGAAACCTCATTGTAAAATAATGCACTTATATGGCAAACATCAATCTTTATGCTGGTAAAAAAACCCTCGATGCTTATAAATAGCCAATATAATCGATTTCTCCGTTTTGTATTTAATTGATATTTTTCCTCCATAGAATTTTTATGTACTCCAATGAATGACTGTAAAGTACATTTTAATTATGTTAATTGGCATGGCTAATGAATAACTGGTTTTTTATTACATTTTATACAAATGAGTGTTTTAAGTATAACCTTGTTAATATTAATATCGTTATTAATATTTATATATTATGCTAAAACTAATAATAGAAGCTATAAATTGAATAGTATTTTATTTGCCAGCACGATCACAGATAAGGACGTAATATCGCTTGGTTTGTAATTAATGTTATTTAGATGTCATTTATAACATTATAAATGCTATCAAGAGGCGACCTTCAAACAACTCCATCGACAAATAATTATTATATATATTATTATTGTAAACAACGGCAATAAAAAAAAAACTTTGCACTATTCAAATATAATTACAATTTTACGTTATCTTGCGTCATTTATCAAAATCAATTAAATTGTGTATGTTATAAATTCATTTAATTGCATATATTTCTCAATTAATGGGCACATGAACCGTATCGTGTAGTTTTTTTTTCTGTAAGCAAGATTAAATACTAATAAGTGCACGATTATGTTTGCTTTAAAAAGTTGATCTTTAATTCGTATTTCAGTTGCACTGAATGCAATGAATGTAACGTGCCGCAGCGCATTACGAGAAATGTATATTATTTTTATATTACGCAGCGTTAAAATGAATCCACAAAAAGGTGAGGTTTGTAATTTGTAGCGTTGTGCGGTGCAGCAAAAAGAAACTGCAAAACTAAAAAGTTTTAATATTTATGTGGCGCGGCGTAATGTGTAAAATTGCGATTTGCAACAATGTTTCAAGCTTGACAATAATACATTATCTCATTTCGCAAAAAACGGCGCATTAATATTCCTAGCACCCTCGCTTTACAATATAAACTTAGTTACAAAATACATTAAAACTGTTTAATACACACATAAAGTAAATTGTGTGCAGCAGTGAACTGCAATGTAGCCAACTGATGGTAATGTGGCAATGCTCGTCACCGCGCCCAGTGGCGTACGCGCTTTATTTCATCAAGACATTTTTTATGGCCACCACCACAGCGATTGCATGATTGATTATGACCGGACATGGTCAACGCGTGCCCTCAAAGGACTCGCACACATGGACGAGCTATGCATATTCTATTAAACATATTGGCGACTGATGTACTCCTCAATATTGCAAGGCACAATTTAACCCACATATGAGTGGATGGCTTGCGTTGTTACAATTTAATACTTTATTTACTACCAAAGCGGACAAGCTACGGCCATTACGAAATAAAATTAACACATGAATTTAAATTAGTTAACCCGTAGCTGAAGACATGTATAAATGAAACTCGGTCGAAATTGTGCCATTTGCCCGCTTTTTTCCGGTTCGGGAAAAAAACTCGCCGGGCATATAAAATGCGTTATTAAACGTAGCCTGCTTCGTGAAATAATTTAAATTGCCATAAGGATTTTATTGTCATATTCATAAAATAATAATTTTATTATTGCATTACATAAAATGTCGACCCGTTCACGTAACTTTAAGGCAGGGGCGGACTGCGAGAGCGCCTCTTAATTTCTTTCACATAATTACAACGAACGGAACGTTCGTTTATATGCGATCGTTAATATGTGGCTGCGTAATTAACATTTTATAGAAAATTATTTTCGCATTCGTCATACTTACGTCTACTGGTTTTTGAAATACTTACTAATTGCAAACGCAAATCTATGGAGAGTAATCAGTTTAGAATTTATAGAAAATAATTTTTCCATTCGTCATATATTTGTTAACATAATTGCAAACATAACTTTATGAGGCGTAATGAGTTTGGTCTTCGATCGTTAATTAGTAAGCGACTACATAATTACAAAATAATTTTATAATTCGTCACAGTTTTCGAATATAATTGTATTGCAAGTTCATGAAACATAATTTTCAACTTACATACATAGCATTTTATAGAAAATAATTTTCGCATTCTTCATATATCTATTAGTTTTCGAATAGAATAACAACATTCAGGCATAATAAGTCTAAATTCACAACATTTTACAGAACATAATTTTCGCATTCGTCATAATACGTAATACATAACACATAATAAACATAAATATAATACATAATTCGTCATATAATTAGTTTTCGAACATGCAAAAATAACTCAAGTTTGGCGTCGGATTGTTAATCAATAGTCGTTTTGGAATATAATTACGAAATGTCTATGAGCCATAATCAGTTTAAATTCGCAACATTTTATAGAAAATACTTTTTGCATTCGTGGTATATCTATTAGTTTTCGAATATAATTGTAAACATAAGTCTATCAGGCATAATGAGTTTGGGCTCCGATTGTTAATCAATAGTCGAGTACATAATTGCGAAATAATTTTAGCGTTCGTTATGTATCTACTGGTTTTCGGACATAATTGCAAATACAAGTCTATGAGGCGTAATGAGTTAAAGTTCCGATTGTTAATCAACGGTCAAGTATTCGATCACCGTTACCGGTAATAGTTGTTAGATATCTATAAAACGAATACAGTCGGGCATTAGACTTCATCCGCTGGAGAGAATCATGGCTTTGTGTACTTAGTATTTTAATTTATATACTACACTGTTAAAAATTTTCCTGAAATAATTACAAATGAAGAATAGACATATTTTCTTCATTTGTAATTATTTCAGGAATTTTTTTAACAGTGTAGTATATAAATTAAAATACTAAGTACACAAAGCCATGATTCTCTCCAGCGGATGAAGTTTAATGCCCGACGCGTAGCGGAGGGCAGTAATCATCCAAGGGAGAAAGAAGGCTTTCCTCCAGTGTTATACATATAACTTTTTCTACGACTAACTTTTCTAATCATTACCTAATCATTTTCTAGTCATAACTAAGCATTTCTATGATTTAATATTTTGGATGTCGTTCTAAATTTCATATATCAAAACACAGTAAGCTGTGCGTTGTTTCCAAAGTAGCGTTGCTATTGTAGTGTTGTTTTTTATAATTATTATTTAAACGGACTCTTGTCATTTTCCCATAATCGTAACAGCTTTATTTCGAAATGTCATATTGATGTAAAAATGATAAGAATCAAATGCAGCGACGAGCACTCAAATATAACCCCCTTTTAAAGGACAAACATGATGGTTTCATCAAAATTTTAAAGTGTCGTGTTTAAGGAAAAATGAGGAAAAGCAAGTACGCCATCGGGCATTCCAAAATTTTGAAGTAAAAAACATTTAAAAGTTTGACTGATTGAAAGTTTGACTGGTGCTGAAAAAATCAAAATAATTCAAAATAAAAAATTTAAAGTGTCGTGTTTACGGAAAAATGAGAAAAAACACACATCGGTGTGCTTTCCAAAATGAAAAAAAACAAACATTTAAAAGTTTGACTGGTGCTGAAAAAATCAAAATAATTCTTTGAACGTACATTACAACGCATTTTTTGTTGTCGCAAAATGACAGCTTACTTTAAAAATCTCATATATTGAAAAATGAGAAAAACAAACACGCTGGCGTGCTTTCCAAAATTTTGAAGAAAAATACATCTGCAACTTTGACTGCTGCTGAAAAAATCAAAATAATTCGTTGAACGTACATTACTGCGCAATTTTTGTTGTCATTGTCACATAAGGACGACATTCTAATTTCGAAATGTCATATTTATGTAAAAATGATAAATAACAAACGCAGCAACGAGCGCTCAAAAATAACCCCCCGTTTAACGGGCAAACATGATGGTTTCATCAAAATTTTAAAGTGTCGTGTTTATGGAAAAGCGAGGAAAAGCAAGTACGCCGTCGAGCTTTCCAAAATTTTGAAGAAAAAAACATCTGCAAGTTTGACTGCTGCTGAAAAAATCAAAGTAATTCTTTGAACGTACATTACTGCGCAATTTTTGTTGTCATTGTCACATAAAGATGAGATTTTAATTTCGAAATGTCATATTTATGTAAAATTGATAAATAACAAACGCAGCGACGAGCGCTCAAAATAACCCCCCGTTTAACGGGCAAACATGACGGTTTCATACAAAAATTTAAAGTGCCGCGTTTAAGGAAAAATTAGATAAAACATACATCGGCGTTCTTTCCAAAATTTTGAAGAAATAAAACATTTGAAAGTTTAACTGAAAAAATCAAAATAATTCTTTCAACGTACATTACTTCGCAATTTTTGTTGTCGCTGACACATAAAGATGACAGTTTCATTTCAAAATGCCTACAAAAATTGTAGGCATAACACGAAAAGATTCAAAATCGCGATTTCAATAAACGGAGAGTGCTATATTTAATAATAATAATAATAATAATAATTTAAGTGCTTCTGGTGATTTTTTCGTTTTTGTTTTCGTGAGGCTTACGGTTTAACTTTAAATATGGCAATTATTCATGGTACATTATCGACAATTTGATAATTATAACGTTTTAAGTATTTTGCCAACACAAAATTATTTCAAAATATGACAGTTTTGTCACATGTAATAATAATCATTCGTTACCTACAAAACCTGTGCAGTTTGAAATTCCTTTAACTTTTATTATTTTTGTATACCTACAGTCATACACATATCTCGATTATTTGAGAAATTTTCATAGAATGCGCAAAGATCCCATGGGATATACGGGGTGGCTCACCTATCCTAGCTCGGGCTATTGCTGCTAGACTAACGAAAATTGAGGAAAAAGTCTGATTGGAAGTAAAACTACTTTTTGAAATTATATTCGAGTATACAGAGTGCACCATAAATCCGGGACACAATATTTGGTTTCATTTTTAAATGGAGCACCCTGTATATTCTTTCACTTTTTGAATCTGCTTTATGTGGGCTTCACAAATCATTTTTATTTATAGGGATCAGATGCAACGTTGCCCAGTTTTTCACATTTTAATCAAATTTAACCAAAAATCATGGACGTGGAAAAATTACAACAAAACCTTATTATAAGAGATTAATGAAAGAATCTGGGTATGCAAGTATCCACGCAATGTGCCAAAACATACACAATATTTGGAGTCACGTTGAATACACAGGGTGTTCTGAAACAACGATCGAATTTTGCTATTTTCAAATGGCTGGATAGTAGATAAATATAAATATGGAATGTATATCGCTTATAAATATATCTATAAAATTGCACGAAGGTCTATAATTAATATGGCCACAACCCACTGTTAGACAACTATACAAGTTATGGCAAATAGCTTCGATAGGTCGCACACAAGTTAATCTGGTCCCCACTATAATTGCCTATTTAGTTTACAGCCACTGTAGATTATGGCATTTACTTACATGTACCTGCAGATAAATACCAGTCGGCAAACTATGTATTCAGCTCGCTTTTCAATTAACGTGAAGCTTACGTCATATTGCTTGCTCTTATGCATTTGGTATTCGGCAGACGCTGGTTTAAATCTTTGATCAGTAGCGTATACAATGTATTTAAGCAACAATCATGCCAAGTCTCTTATACAATTATACATATGAAACTAACGTCATCTCACTTGCGTTTATGTATCTCATGTCCGGCAGACTCTAGTTTAATTTTTTTATCAGCAGTGAATTCAGCGCACTCGAGTATTTAGGCAACAATAATTCGACATGTTTCAATAAATAAATAATACAATTTTTACTCTGTTAGTATCGCACTTTTATAGTTATTTATATAACAAGTGAGTTAAGTGTAAATTAACCCGCTCGCCCTGGCGGGCCCGTACCCTAATTTTTTCTCGTGAAAAACATCATTAACTCACTTATTTTATACAATATTTTATTCAATTTTGTAGTAAAACGTTTAGAAGTTACACATTTCATTTTTATAATATCAACTCGGTGAAAGGGTTTTTGCACCAGAAGGGGTTTCAAATGAAGCCCCAGAAGCAGTGGGAATGTTGGTGTCCACGAAGTTAAATGTATTCTATCAAATCGATGTTGTATGATTTTGATTTTGAATGAATCAAAACTTTTAAATTCACTAGTGGATCAAGAAAATTTAATTTCACTTGAACATAAACAACTGCTTACGATGTCTGCTAAGAGGTATGTAACGTCAGTTTAAATCGTCAGAATTGAATTAAAATTATTAGTGTTCATAAAATTAATCAAATTCGAAGAGTTTAAATTATTCGAAAGTCAAAATTAACATAAATACCTGCCTAAGGCCAGTACTGAGTCCGCTAAACCAAAAACTTGACAGGAGAACACGTCTTTCTAGAAATCGGCAGTAAAGAGTTTTAAATATGCATTTTCGCGGAAACCTAACATTGTGTATACTGTATACGATAAATAGAGAGAATAGAGGATTCTCCGGATTAATCTTGATTTTATGAACACTTATATGAAAATGAAAACCCAGTTATGTTTGTAATGTAAATTTCTGTTTCAAATGAAGACTTTTGAAACTTTTCTTGTTTCACAATTTGTTTTTTTTTGTTTTGCATGAAAACTTTTCATGTTTCAATCGAATGGTTAATTGAAAACCTGTTTTGTTTTCAATGAAAACCTGTTTTGTTTTCAATGAAAACCTGTTTTGCTTTCAATGAAAACTTTTGTTTCTAATGACGACTTTTCAAACTTTTTTCAAATGCCAATTTGTTTTTCTATTATATGAAAACTTTTCTTGTTTCAAGGCGAGAATTGTTTTTTGTTTTGTTTTACATGAAGTTGCTTATTTTCTAAAAAAATGCCGTTTCACCACAGGCTCCTATTGTGAGTATATATATTTTTTGTAAAATCCGCAAGGTACGAATCGTCATTATAACTGCATTTACCAATTTCTGTTATTAAATTAACAACAGTACTTAGCCTCGACGAGAAATAGGATGGGGAGTTTCCGGTTTTTTTTTTAGATTTCGGTTATACATTTTTAATTACATCTTCTATACGTGTGTGGCTGCTGCTTACAGGTAGACGAAGGGGCGTGGTGGGCTTGGAAGGTATACTTTGGCTTGTCTTAAATATGCGTTCCTCAAATATTTAACTGCGGTGAGTGCGTTTCGGGAATTCGGATGGAAGTTTAATGAGCCCGAGACGGCCAGATTGTAAAATATGGGTCACGTTCGAAGATTGTGCATTTGTAAACGTGGAAATGCAAATCCCGGGGTCTCGTCGATGCGCTCGCGCGTTTATCTGCTTGAACTCAACAACGTGCACAATGAGGGCTCTATTTTTAAGTGCTCCACGTTATGAGCTTAGGTGGTTGCGCAACAATGTGGTCGCAGCCTTAAATTCGCAGCGTAGGAGTGAGAGAGGGCGGTTTTCACCTGTGCCGATAAGAGAAGCGAGCGGCGTGGTGTCTGGTGATGGATGACGTGGGGCTAGTGGCAATAAGGTGGATGTAAACCGATCTAGGACTAGGATGATGCCGTAAACCGGAGGCCGTTAAATGTGCAGCATAGTTTTATGAGTGCATTACGGACTGAAGCTACGCATCACCCGCTGATTTACGGTGGCACGCGAGCTGTTGTCGGATTACTTTCTCTGCCATCCGCAGTGGCGCCACACAATATCATCACAGAATCGCCAGCCCGTTAAACGCTGCATTTCACACGTTCAACGCTGTTTATTTAAATTGTTTTATTTATGCCGGCCACACTCTTGCTAATTTTAGTTTAATTGTTGCAGTATCGGCCTGTAATTGACATTTATTTGGCCATCAAGATTACCTACACAAACAGAATCACGCACCTATTACACAACATTAATTTCCACTTACACACAAAAACACCAGGAGAAAATAAAAAGAAAGTTTCCTCGGCTATATATATAAA
Source organism: Othius punctulatus (assembly GCA_951805005.1). Classification (NCBI taxonomy): domain Eukaryota; kingdom Metazoa; phylum Arthropoda; class Insecta; order Coleoptera; family Staphylinidae; genus Othius; species Othius punctulatus. The sequence continues at coordinate 32,978,761 of OX638138.1, read as the reverse complement.
TAATGATATTAATATAAGTATTCGAAAACCCGTGCGTTTCCACAGAGAAATCGCATTGCTTTTTACGATACAATCGCTGTGCAGGGGCGGACTGGCCATAACAAAATATTTACACAACAGAAATAACAAATATAATCCAAAAAAATACTCAAAAATGTCATCAAATTCTCACCACATATGGTACATATTGTGGGTGCAATGATCGTAATAATAGTTACAGAAAAATATCTGTGCCACCACATGACTTATATGGCATGACATGTCATACCAATTGAAAAATATTATTTATTTGTAAATCCAGAGAGCCTATGAAAAGCAAAAAGTATACAAATTTCAATTAACTCTGAAGAAGTTTTCGAACGAGAAATGACAATTTTTAGAATATTTTAGATTTGTTCATAAAATATGAAAGATTATGTTAAGTATGTTAAAGAAATCTTGATAAGAGCTTGCGAAAGTTAATGTAAAACATCCAATCAATAGATACCAGCCAATAAAATACTTCTCGTACTTTCGTTTGCAGCAGCAAACAAATATTTTTACAAATTGATGTATGCAATAAGCATGAAATGATGCACATTTTATACGAGTGCAAAATTGCCATTTTGTGCGATTTGCAAACTATACTTTTTCTACGATAACCTACTGCTACAAAAATGACTACAAATTGATCTATTCAAAGTTTATTTTACATTGCATGCAAAATAGTATGTTACGCAATAAGCATAAAATGAAGCACGAGTATGAAATTTTGCGGCACGAGTCGAAGACGAGTGCTGTAATTTATACGAGGGCTAAGTTGCCACTGTATGCGAGTTTGCTACTATACTTTTTCTACGACAACCAACTGCTCACGTTCAGTATACTAAAAACAATAATTGATATACATTATTGGTATACATGAAAATAAGGAATTGCGCATTTACGCTCTTCAAATAAAAGTTTTGCAATGTTGTCATAGAAAAAATAGATTATAAACGCGTTGATACATATTCTTCGACGCTTCCGGCAATACATTTAATGTTGTTAACTTTGCTGCTTCTGTTATGTTTGGAGGTATCAATTCTAAGTTAGTATCACTATCACTTTCCATATTAATTATCAGATTAATTCGAAATAACAAGGAAATTATCCGTTACTCTACAAAATAGTTGAAACAAACTGATGACATATCATTACACCGTTCTTGGACGTCGTATTCTCTAGCTATCTGAAAAATTTTGTGATATGAAACAGTGACCCTAATGCGAAATATTTCTTATCGCAAGATGTAGTTCTTTATGATTGCATTTACGGTTTGGAATAAACTTATTTCGACGTTGTCGTAGAAAATAAACCATTTATAATAAATTAATAATACTATAATTAATACTATAATACTATAATACTATAATTAATTTCAATTAATTAATAATTAATTAATTAATTTTAAGTGTATGTACACCAGGTGTTTGTAAATTGGACATAGAAGTAGTGGTGGCGATGTTGGTCATAAAACTCGTAATGCCAATATATTGTGTGTATGGTAGTAACGTCGAAAGCTGACACTGACTCATGCGTTTTCGAGCAAAGAGTCGCGTTTTCTATGCTCGTTCGTATGCTCAAGGTAAATGTAATAGATTTAAATGAAATAAGAAATCAATTTTTGTCGGGAAATCTAATAGTCTTATATATCTTGATATATGAGTCATTGTCACTGTTCGATGGGATGTCATAGCATGCTTTCTGGGTATGCATTATTCTTTCCTTTCACAACATTTTGGTATTCCAATTTTCGACACAGAATTTAATGACCAACATTGTGGGGTTTTTGGTTCAATTTAGAAACACCCTGTATATAAAACTTAAATATTCATTACTGATATGTAGTGTACGTCAAAATTTTTATTATTCTGCCAAAATATTTCTGTTTTTAAGTTAGGTGTTAAAATTTAACAGCATTATTCATAAAAATTTAATCCTTGGTTTAGCGGTGGTTTAGCGGTGTTTTATAAAGGGTTACCTAGGTTACTAAGATTAAACCACCGTTAAACGGCGGCTTAATTTTTTATGAATAACACTGTAAATGATTAAGTCTGCGTGTACCAAAAGTGCAATTATGTTCTGTAAAACTTCCAATAATAACCAACAGTTCAATGACTTGTTAAAATTTAATTTATTTCAGTCAAAATTTTAAGTATGGGGTCAAAATTTCAATACATTAAAAGTTCAGAGGTACAATTTCAATTATTTGTTTAAAAACAAGAATTACTTTTTAATCGCTATTTAAATGGCCAACGATCAATTAATTGTGTTAGAATTTAAATTTTTATATATTTCAATGATCAAAGACCAAAGTTTGCAAAAATCTAAAATTAAAAATTGAACTTATGTTTTATTACATAGTCTCAAAGTCTCAAACATACATAGACTCAAAGTATATGACAATTTCAATGTTTCTGCCATAATTTGAATTATTTAGTTATATCATTGTTATCAATTGTTATATGAAACACAATTGTTTTTTTTTCTACCAAAATTTTAATTATTTTTTGCAAAGTTTTCAATTGTTTATTGCCAAATTTTAATTTTTCTTTAAACTTCAATGTGCTATTTTTTAGTTTTTCAATAAATATTTTAATAATAATGATTATGTTCAAAATATAAACTTTAGTTTTATTACTGATACTCAATTCACATCAAAACTTCAATGTTTCCGTCAAAATTGGAATGATTTTTATGAATTCATCAATAATTTCTATTAAAATTGTAAGTATAATGTCAAAATTTGAATGATTTTCTCAAAATATATTAATTATTGTGCCATAATTTTAATTTTTCAATCAATGTTTTAATGATAATGATTATGTTTGCAAATTTTAATGTTATTATTGATACTGCGTGCCCATTACTATTACTATTATGATACTATTATGCGTGCCCAAAACTTCAATGTTCCGCCAAAATTTGAATTATTTATCAAAATATTTTAATTATTTTTACGAAAATTTCATTTTTTTCTGTTAAAAACTGACCAGCAATATAAAAAAAATAAAAATCTTGTTTTTAATAATAATTAATTTTTTATTTTTGTCGAATCATTATTTATTCCAACTCTGGTAGTTAACCATCAAAATTTATATGTAATTTTTGCATTATTTTAAATTATTTCTGTTAAAATTTTAAGTACGTAAAAATTTTAATGATTAAGTCTATGTATTTAATAAAAAATACACATATTTCTGTAAGTTTTTTAGTAACAACCATCAACATATCAATTACTTTTTCATTTTCACGCGATTTTTATTATTGATTATTCAGTCTGTAAGTATCTAAAATTAAACTACGTATAATTTTATTACTCATACTTATAGAATGAAAAAAAAAGTTTTCTGGCAATATTTTTATACTGTAAAATATCAGTCAATCAAAATATCATGTCAAGAATAGCGACTTTTTCATTTTAATAGTGTTACTGATACTCAAAGAATAATTATACACATATTATTAAATTCTGTTACATTTTTATTTTTAATTAAGTTGGCTCTGTTAGGGTTCCTGTTGGCCAATGTAAAAAGTCACTAGACTTTAAAAAATAGGTTATATTAAAAAAAAAGGTTATATTAAAAAAAAAAGGTTATATTTTATGACAGTGAGCAATGTTGACATCAAATTGAGTATCTATTTAGAACATCATTTATTTGCTATTTTTATGTTACAAAAGCAAATCGGTCAAATTCTTTCGTATTTTCATCAATGATTTTTTTAAATAATTAAAAAACCACCAGAGTTGAATGACTGAAGCAATATTTTAATTATTTCAGTATATGATTTAGGCAACGTTGTTAGAAATCTGACATTTAATATTTTTATATCATTTTTGTTGGTGTTCATGTGTAAAACTTTATAAAATGAAACCACAGCCTTCTTAGTTAAAAATAAAAATGGAACAGAGTACACTTTCCAAATATTAAGTTTGTGCAAGATTTCAATAATTTTTGACAGTTTTCAATTATTTCTGCCACTTTTCAATGATTTCCCTTAAAATTTCAATGATTTCTATACAAATTTCTATTAGAGTTACCAGCATTTCTATTATATTTATCGGAATTTGATTTATATTTTTTTATCAATTTCAATGATTATTGTCAAAACCAATACCTAAGTCGTGGGTAATTTTAACCCTCTATACAGGGTGTCCCAAAAATAGTGGACAAGCTCAACAGCACGCCACACGGGAATGGCAACTGAGTCTTTAAAAATACTATAAAAATTTGTCGGGCTATACTTTTCGAAATATTACTAGTCTTTGACATTTGTCTTTTGTCATATTTCAGCAAGCGTTTGATGGGCTGCTAGAAAGAATTAACTGCCAATTATGTGTTCAGTTGTTTAGTTATAATTTATTTAAATAATCTTATTGGATATTTCAAAAAGAAAATTGTTGATAAATCTACATCACAACAATGTGTTGTACAATTAAAATACTGATAATAAAAGTGTCATAACGATGACACATAATGATTTATGTTTTTTTTTAATTTTAAATTTTTTTAGTGGACTTTTAAAGGCTCGGTGGACTGTTGAGCTTGTCCTGTATTTTAGGGACACCCTGTATATTATTTATTTTATTTTTAATACAATTACTGATGCTTAAGGTGTATATGTATGATTTTTTTTTCTATAATTTTTTCAATTATTTCCATCAAACTTATAAGTATATGAATGAAAATCAAAATATCAATTATTTCAATCAAATTTCAATAATTTCCGGAGACCTTCGATGTGCATGATGCCGTGGGGTATTTTTATCTGCTTGTCTGGCGATTTTTGTTCTTCGTAACGCATAGAATAGAAACCAATGTATAACATTTGGTGGACTTTATATGCCGATCAATATTGATTAAAATTGAGAATAAACTACTAAATATTTAATACCTTGAGTGCAGAGAGTAATCCGTCATCATGTTTAATATTTACATCTCTTAATCCTGAGATTATTCTTAATCCTAGTACACCAGAATTCAGCATGAGCAGTTTCTATATTCTCAAGTAATTCCTAAACAAATAATGAACATCGTCTCAATGGAAACCTTTAAAGGAGGCATACGTTCAAATTTATAGGCAGAAAATGGAGGAATTTTAATAAATTGATGACGCATAGACAATGATCGTACGATAACAGTTAAATTATTTGTCATCTTTAAATCATCTAAAATTACCATTTCAATTAATTTAAAATCATTCAAAATTGTCATCTTTGAATCATTTAAAATGATCATTTTAATTCGTTTATCATCTGTATCATGTTTAATCGAATATTATCTTTAAATCATAAAATTAACTACTTATTCGTATTTTGTGTAATTATATATGAATAACGTAACTACAGCATATTTGTAATTTATCTGCGGTAATAGTATGCTGTTTTAAAATCCCCACTGTTAACAATGTTTATATTGTTGGTGTTAGTGTGATTTGGCGTCGTGAAATGTAGTACAAGTAATAATTTCGTCACGTCTGTACATATTTAACTTCCTTCCTTGAGTAACAGATATACCTGTTTACCTGGAGATAAGTGGAGGACTTGGGTCCACCTAGGTACAGTCGTATCCAGGAACTGATAATTGCATATAATGGGCAGTTCAAGTGGCGCCTAGAACAGGTAGTCTACGCATTTGCGCGAAGATGACGGATACTACCTGTGTTTGTGGTCGCATTTTAATCCATTACAAGAAATACAAATTCATTACAAAGTGGCCGCCTGTTCTGCTGCTGCTATAAATGAGTTACATTCTAAATTCAATTTATTATGGTTTAATCTCTATGAGGCCATCTGGCCAATACCAAAATGCGATATAAATTATTATATAGCAATTAATAAAAATACCACGCTCTTATATTTTAATAGGCATTCCAATGAAGAATTCATAAATATTCATCGTGGCCACTAAAGCACGAGAAATAATTTATCTTTAAAAGCTCATTTCACTTATCTTTTTTATTTGAGAAATCAAACGGAGCTCGTCTCCATTTACAATGGAAATTATATAAATATGTGTACACGTGTTGCAATAATAAATTTAATAGAAATTAGATTGTACGCTGGCACACTTAACGGCTGCTACTTTCATATGCGACTAAATATTTTCGACATTCATTTAAATGCAATAATGTCGTCGAGAGTCCAAATACAGTAATGAATATTAATGAATATTATAATTAATACATATAGAAATATAAAGTCTCATTAGCGTAAATATTTTACTCACCAGATATTAATATTTATGACCTGTGTAAAGGCTGATTCTAAGCACATGTTTTCTTTATTCTACGCATTCGAATGATCACTCTGTTGCGGCACGAAAATTTAAAATTCCAACTGTAATCAATAGCGATAATAAAGCGCTTTATGGTTTTATATATGAAAAAACGGGTAATTTATGCATATATTAATAATGTATTATTTATTTGTAGTGTATCATATTTCCTTTTTGTGGAGCACGCATATGTTTAAATTGGAACAGCTGGACACATTTGTACATCAACACAATAACTAGTTCTTATATTATTTATGCGCGATAAATAATACAGTATCAGTAGCCTAAACAAAATTTTCAAGCGAACGTTTTTATATTTATATCGACCCTTAGGCATCTGTGTACGTATAATAATAAAAATAATAGAAGTATTTTTGTGCGGCCCCAGACGAGAGAGTGCATATATCATCAGTATCTTGAAACATCTCGCGCGGCTCAGACGAAAATTCATTATAAAAATAGAAAATGTTAATTCACAAATTACAAGCCTCGTGCGAGGGCACTATAAATTACCCCTTTTATTTCAATGCGATTAATGCGGACGACGGCATTAATTCTTTGTACGCGATTAAATTGCCCAATATGAAAATCCTTTGGGCTCAAAAATAATTTCAGCATGCCACCCCGCTAAGTGTTGCGAAATTATTATATTTTTATCTCGTCCCTATTAACGAAAACGCAGATACGTAACCCACCCTCGCTATAAACACTCGATCCCACAACATCCCCGCCGTATTACAATAACTCATCTGCCCGTCTCGCTCCTCCACCTCAGCGCCAAGCGATTCCGTCTCTGTCGGCGCATTAAAGCAGGTGTGGAGTGGAGTGTTTAGATACAACGTTGCAGCTCGAGGGTAGGTTTGATTAGCGGTTTTATGATCACTGTTTTGTTGTCTCGTGTCTGTCGAAATGCTTTAGATTCTTACGCCGGCAATAACCGACTTTAACTGTTATTCGCCGGTTGCTTTTATATGTTATTGACATTTTTAGATGGTCCATTTCGCGGTTTGCCCCAAAGTGCCCCCCCCACGCCCCCGTCATATCCCGCAAAAATAAACATTACCGGTGGCGAACTTTCAAGATTATTCAAATGTGGAATTCATAAATACATTAAAATATTTTACGGTGTTAATTTAACGCATAAATTAACAATTTCAGAAATTCAATTACCAGCCCCACTTCGAAACCTGGTTTATTGTTGTTTCAAATAAAACGCACCTTTTTTTTTGCCTCGCACAAAAAACATCTCTTCCCGTTTCCTTCCCACCCTTTTGAACGTAATAATTCAGATTACAAAAATATACAGGGTGTCCGGAATACGCAGTAAATATACGGGCACCTCAAGAAGTATCTATAGTAAAAGTAATAAAAAAAACACGAAAAAACTTATATGTGATTTTGGTTTTTATTCTCAGCTCGGATAGTCAATAAAAACTTATACCCATAGATTAATTACTCAACAGTACTTATGCGATACAATTTAAAATAAGTTAATGAAGGCTACATGAAGCCTAACATTGCTAAATCAACTGAATGAAGCTCCACTATTGGTAATTTTAGGTGAGAGAATATGTGGAAAAGCAGTATGATATTAATTATAGCCCATGATAGCCACAGCCCACTATGTATATATCATGTATCACATCACATATCAATAAATGTTATGTAGATATATTATATTATATGTATTAAGTTTTTGTAAATTTCTCTCATGTATATTTCCATCATGTATATATCATGTATCACATCACATTTCAATGTATGTTATGTAGATATATTATATTATACGTATTAAGTTTTTGTAAATCATGATGAATAAATGTTCATACTACTATTAATTATTGAATACAATTTTCTGAAAATACTTTGGATCAAAGTTTGATACTGCACGAAGTTCACTGCTTTTACGAATATTTGTTTTTCTCCAATGCATAACAATTAAGAAACAATTGATTACCACATCTCCTAAGGCTCATTGTTAATTATTATAGTGTCTCTATTATTTGTCTCTTTTCGCCAATTTATAATCGCCAAGAAGCGAACTTCTTTTTATTTATTTTTTTATTTAGATTGTTTCAGGTGATTTTATTAACGAAAATAACATCGATTACATATCAAGCACAGTAATGTTAACAATAAAATAAAATAGCAACATTTATATAGAATAGTTTGAATATCTAGTATAAGATTATACATAGTTAATGCCTATCAATTATAGTTATACATAAGATACATGAGCATACATGCTAGACACACACATGCACACATGCATACGTGCATTCATGCATACATACACTCTTAGAGCACATGAATAAAAATTAAGAAACAATTGATTACCAGATAGTTTAATGCTCAACCTTAAATATTATGACTATTATTACTATTGTTATTACACTCTCGACACCCAATGGGTAAAAGAGAGATGGATTATGTATATATGTTATTACACTACTATTATTGTATCTACAACTACTTGGTACTCTGCTATTATTACTACTACTATTTAAGATTTCCCTATTTCTTATGCTACGGCTAAATATCATTGCCAAGGAGTAATCATACGAGTTATTTTACCCCAAGGTATGGTTATTAAGTAATAATTGATTACCTGGTCGTACAAGGCTCAATTGAAATACTTTTTATTAGTCGTTTATTCGGGGAAGGCCTATTTCTGCTGCTATGGTTAACCACCATCGCTAAGGAGCGACCTACCACGCTTATTTTGCTTTTATGGACTTCGTGGAGCAAGGGCCATTATGCCATTGTTCTGCCAGACATTTGTATTTATTGTATTTGTATTTTTGCTACATCGGCAATGTCATTCTTTTATTTGTTTGAGTATGATCTCATAGTTTCAATGATTAAGTTTGATACCAAACATTTAATTAGTCGTGTAAAAAATAACAACTATCAAATTTTCAATGGATTACCCAAATATAAATTAATTTATCGAAACTATAAATAAATTATCTTTAAAACTTTTATTTACAATCTTAATCTTAATTTTCTTTAAATCTTTGAAAAAAGTTCTCTCCACTTCAATTACTTCTACAAAAATGAAAATTAGTTAAATCAGAATTTTTATTTTCAGTCAATATTTGAATGATTTAGTCTTCAAATAGCAAAAAATTTAAACTATAAATAAATTATCTTTAAAACTTTTCTCTACAATCTTAATCTTAGTTTTCTTTAAATGTTTAAAAAAAAATTGTCAACTTCAATTACTTCTACAAAAATGTCAATTATTTCAATCAGAATTTTCATTTTCAGTCAATATTTGTATGATTTAGTCTGCAAATGGCAAAAATTTCTTAAACACTGATATTTAATTTCAATACTTGAATGATTATTATTAATATTTTAATTATATTTATCACAATTTCAATATTTAGTGTCAATATTTTATGTATGGTTCCAATACTTCAATGACAATAAGACAGAATTTTTTTAATCAAAACTTCAATGAGTTATTTGGTACCAAAAATTCAAATTATTTCTCTAAAAAATGAAATAGGAATCATCTATATTTCAGTGATAATCATCTGCAAATGTCAAAAAATAATTAAATACTGATATTTTATTTTAAAATTTGGATGAGTTTTTTCACTGTTTTATGTATTATTCATTGATTTATTTATTCCTTTGCCTATCGCCTTTGCCTTTCGGTGTAAGGCCATGTTTTAATTATAATCGAAATTTTAATAATTACTGTCAATATTTGAAGTCTGGTCCCAATACTTCAATGACTTTACCTAAATTTAAATGATTTTTATTAAAAAAATTATCAACATTTCAACGATTATGTTTGGTACAAAAATTCAATTATTTCTGTAAAAAAAATTCTAATCAAAATATCAAAATAGTATCAAAATTTATATGACTGTATCTATTAATTTTGCCAATATATATAAAAAAATAATATACTTTAAAGGCGGAAGGACCGCAGAACCGCAATAGCCAATAAAATACTATTATGACTTAAACTTCAATTCGATTTCTCTCAAAACTGTCAAAATATTATATACCAGATAGTATAATAATATAATAATAATAATAATCATACATATTTCAATGATTAAGCCTGGAAATGCCTAAAAATTATTAAATACTGATATTTATTTTCAAACTTTTAATGATTTTTGACAATATTTTAATAGTGTTTATCACAATTTCAATTATCACTCTCGATATTTTAAGTATGGTCTCAAGAGTGAATTATGGTGACTTCAATGATTCTCTCAAATTTTAAATGATTTTAATACATAGTTCTATCAAAATTTCAAAGACTACGTTTGGTACCGAATATTCAATTATTTCTGCGAAAATTTCAATAATAATATAATATTAATAATAATCGTAAATATTTCAATGATTTAGTCTTGAAAATGTCATAAAAATATCAAATACTGATATTTTATTTCAAAATTTGATGGTATTTTGTCAATATTTTAATTACGTTTGTCAAAATTTATCGTATGGTGACGTATGGTGTCAATGTTTTAATGATTCTATCAAAATTTGGATGGTTTTTATAAAATTTCTTTCAAAATTTCAATGACTAAGTCCGGTATTTGACATCTAGAATGTAATGACATTAATAAAAAGTCTATTCTATTCTATTAAAAATATCACTGTCGATATTTTAAGTATGGTATCAATACTTCAATGATTATCTCAAAATTTGAATGATTTTTATACATAGTTCTATCAAAATTGAAAAGACCACGTTTGGTACCGAGTATTCAATTATTTCTGTAAACATTTCAACAATAATAGAACATAAGAATAATAATATAATAATAATAATCATAAATATGTCAATGATGAAGTAAACAAATGTAAAAAATAAAAATAAATACGGATATTTTATTTCATAATTTGAATGTTTTATGTCACTATTTTAATTACATCTATCAAAATTTCAATAATCACTGTCAATGTTTTAAGTAGGGTGTCAATACTTCAACGATTCTATCAAAGTTTCAATAATTAAGTTTGGTAATAAAAATTCAATTATTTCTGTAAAATTTTCAATAATAATATAATATTATTACAATGTAATAATATAATATAATAAAAATACAATAATAATAAATATTTCAATAATTAAGTCTGCAAATGTAAAATTAATTATTAAATGCTGATATTTAGTTTCAAATTTTTAATGATATATGGCAATATTTTAATGAATTATGTTTATCAAATTTTCAATTATTACCTTCAACATTTTAAGAAAGGTGTCAATACCTTAATGCTCAAGTTTGGTACTAAAAATTCAATTGTGTCTGTAAAAAAAAAATTATAATACATCAAAATTGCAATGACGGCAAAATATCAATTAATTTTGCCAAAATGTATAAAAAGATAAACTTTAAAGGTGAATAAACGGCAGTACCTCTATTATGTTTCTCTAATTTTCAGTTATTACCTTCAACATTTTAAGTAAGGTATCAATACTTCAATGCTTAAGTTTGGTACTAAAAATTCAATTACATCAAAATTGCAAAGACTTGCCAAAATATCTATTAATTTTACGAAAATGTATAAAAAAAATAACTTTGAAAGTGAATAAAGGGCAGTACCGCAATATACAATAAAATATTGTTATGACTTAAATTTTAATTAGATTTCTCTCATATCTTCAATGTTTCTACCCAAATTTTAATAGTTTTCGTCATTTATTTTTATCAAAATTTCAAATAATTCTCTCAAAATGTGAAGTATCATGTAAAAATGTCATTGATTAAGCCTAAAAATGTAATTATTTCAATTTGTCAATTTTAAATTTCAATAATCTTAGCAAAAATTTTAATTATTTGTATCGGATTGTATTTTTTTTCAGCCGATGATATTTCCAAGCATCAAATTTTTGCAAATAATTGATCTATCTGCCTTGTTTTATTACTGATATTCAAAGTATGTCTCAATCTTCAAAGTTTCTGTCACAATTTTCAATGATTTAATCATTATTCCAATTATTGTTTACCAAAATTTCAATTGTTTCTGTAAATATTTCAATAATCATCAACGTTTCAATGACTTTCTCAGAATATGTTAATTAATTGTGCAACATTTTAATTTTTAATATATTAATTTTCAATATATTAATGATGAACGATGATGTTTGCAAATATAAAAAATCGACTTCAGTTTTATTCCTGATACTCCGTCTAGGTATATCTCAAATTCGATGTTTCTGTCAAAATTTGAATTATTTGAATGTTAATGATTGGTATCAATTGATATCATTGATATATTTGATATCATCGATATATTTGATAACATCGATATATTTGATATTAATTTATATCATTGATATATTTGATATCATTGATATATTTGATATCAATTGATACATTTTATATCGTTGATATATTTTATATCAATTGATATAATTGATATCTTTGATATCAATTAATATCATTGATATATTTGATGTCAATAATATTAATATTTTAATTATTTTAACCTAAATTTGTTAAAATTTGAAGCACAATATTCCATTCAAAATCCATTCAAATTTTTATATTGTTTTGTCTGACCTTTGTATTTATGGTGCTACTTTTGCTACATTTGCTGTTGTATATTTCAAATTCGATGTTTCTGTCAAAATTTGAATGATTTGAATGCCAATTATTGATATCAATTGATATCATTGATATATTTGATATCAATTGATATCATCGATATATTTGATATTAATTTATATCATTGGTATATTTGATATCAATTGATATAATTGATATCTATTGATATCAATTAATGTCATTGATATATTTGATGTCAATGATATCAATATTCTAATTATGTTAACCTAAATTTGTTAAAATTTGAAGCACAATATTCCATTCAAAATCCATTCAAATTTTTATATTGTTTTGTCTGACCTTTGTATTAATGGTGCTAGTTTTGCTACATTTGCTCTCTCAGCAGATTCTGTCACGAACTTCTGATATACAAAGTCGTTTAAGTACGTTGTTAACAATAGTAGAAATGAGGAAAGACATATGCTTCCAAGATTTTCCCACAAAATTTCGTTACACTCTGTTTAGTAGTAAATTTCACATATCTTTATTTATGTAGATTTGTGTACATTTGTCATGCTAATATTATTATCAATATTTAAAAATTATCGTCGAAGTGATAATGCGTGGTCAAACACTGCAGGCCATTAGACCACAGCCTAAAGAAGCTCGATACAAAATTACAAAAAAACGTTTTTCTTACAAGTTCATTTCCAATTAGTGAGTTGTTGTTAGAAATTACACTTCCTAACTTATTTTATTCAAAGTGTTAGTTTTATAATATTTACAATCAAATAAGGCATCGTCCTTCATATTGTAACATATATTTTATTTTAAATTTAAAAAAAAAAGTTTGATTTTAGGCTTCGATTGGTACATTCATATAAATAGGATTGATGAGGCTGATACATGATGAAACTCCATGTTGTGTTTTATTTATATACATTCATATGTCATTAAGTTCTCTAGGATATGATGCAAAGAGAAAGTTATTCAAAAGATATGTTAATAGTGATTAGTCGGAGACATATGATTATTATTCGTACTGTTATTATCATTATATGCAATAATAATCGGTAAAATTATATTAAAATGTATGTACTATGCGCGCAAAAAAAAAACTGTGACTCTTAATCGAGATTTTCCCATTATTTTATCAGATTGAACAAGGCTATAACCAAATTTGACAGTTACTTGTGGAAGTTTAAATCTTATTATTACTATGTCATAAATCTCTATCATCATAGCATCATATCTAAGATATGATGCAAAGAGAAAGTTATTTAAAAGATATGTTAGTAGTGATCAGTCCGAGACATATGATTATTATTTTTAATCTTATTATTATTATATGCAATAATAATCGGCAAAATTATATTGAAATGTATGTAATTGGACGCAAAAAAACCTGGACAATTCTTATTAGAGATTTTCGCATTATTTAATTAGATTAAACGAGTCTTTAAACAATTTTGTCGGTAACTTATCGAAGTTTGTTATCAGAACTGACGTATCTTTCATGTATATTGAGATTTTTACACAAACTTTCATAATTGAACTTGAAAGTTTTGTTAATTCTAAGTGATAGATGTCAGATTTTAGCAAAGTCTAATTTCTTTGAATGAGGGATGCACATTTGCACAACAACATATTGATTGTATGCCATCAAACCGTCGTCGGAATGCTCCATATTATAATTAGTTATAAGAATAAGTTATTGCTCCATGTTAAGGAAGATGTAAACTAAAAGTGTGCTTAAATAAGCAATAGAAAACTATTGGCAGGAAATACAAGTTATACCTTTTTTAAGTTCATATGATGCTAGTAAAGAAATTGGATTGGTGGCCCATGAAGGTGTGTGTGTGTGTGCATTTTCTAACGTGTAAATTGCGCGTTCTAAAAGTGTACCGTTTCCTGTATGTGCGAATTTAATTTAATTTTCGAGACTTGCTTAATTTGAATAAATAATAAACGATGCCATAAAATAGGGGGTTGTAATTTCTCCTTAATATTTCAGGATTATCGATCGCGGATATTTTCAAAACAGGTTGCAAACTGCAGATATTTTATTTATATTGAGTGGGTATGATGCTAAGCCGGGTTTAAAGCGATTCCAACTGAGGATCATAATTAAACGATTTTCTTCCTGAAAATAATAAGAAATGCAAAGCAGACACATGCGCCATTCAAAATAATATAAATTCTACGATACGACACATTTGTGCGCCAAAAGCATCTTGCGCGATAAATACTCGCGGAATGAATGTTTATCGTTTTCACCTGCAATTTTGAATCGTAAATATTTCATTTGTTTGTTTTTATTTCAATTTACGGGAGGATTGCATTTTTCTGCATCGCGCACTTCGCGTTTCCTTTTGTGCGCTTTTATGGTTCGTGTAAATATTGTCATTTTATATCTAACGCAGTGATGCTAATGAATGTACGTAGAAATAAAGCGGACGCTTAATTGTGCAAAACACCTCCCCATTTGTGTATACGTTTTCTATTTATTTTACGCATTTTCACGTTCATCCTTCGGAATAATATTTTTATAGTTATTAATTCAGTCCGCGCGATTGTTTAGCATTTTATTGTGCAACATAAACCTCCGCGCCATATTTCACTTAGATAATTGTTATTCTGTAGGTTGCGCAATGGCGGTGTTTATACAAAAATACGGTAATTATAAAAACCGCTATCAGATAATTTCGAGTTTGTTGGAACGAAACAAGTAGCTACAGCCGTATCATATGCGGAATATTATTGTATCTGTAATATTTGACGGCGACGGCCTTCATATGAACATGCGGTATTTATTATTCCGCGGAAATTTAAATTGCTAAATGAAATTTATTAGAATTAATGAGTCATAAAAAGTTAAGTCGCCGATTAAATATGTTAAATATTATTTGCGTTGTAATTGCGATATTTTACATATTGAAATATTTAATTACAACATGGAAAACGGCGATTAGATCGTTAGCCATCGCAGCGGCGTCTAATGGCTGATAAAAAAAAACAATTAGGCTGCGCCATACAAACTAGTTTCCAACTATTAGTTGGCACAGTGAGAGTAACCTTCCAGAGAATAGCTGAAAGAGTCATTAAGGCGATGAAGCTCGGATAAGAAGAAGAATGCCAGAGGAATCACCGCCGAGAGATGTTATAAACTCTAGACGCTAGGCAGACTGTGACATTGACCCTCGTTCCTGAACGCCTACACCATGTTTATATCTCTAATATATTCACCAGTACACCTTGAGGTGCTACACTACGGTGACTTACTAATTTTAAATATACACATTTATAAAGAACCAGGGCTATTTCAAGAGGCATATTTGTAAGAAATTTCATTCTATTTATACGCCGCCCAGAGAATATGGCCGGACGGAATTAACGAAATATTATCAACGTATATTTCAATTACCATCAATAACACTTCATTAAAATAAATGGATATTAAAACTTCAATCTAGTACGTCCATAACTTCATTTCAGAAGGAATTATTAATAACTTTTGCGCATAAATAACACAGCGCTCAATTAATATTATTGTAATAACAAAATATATCGGCGCTTATTATGTAAAGTTTCGCTTCTCAAACCGGGCACTTAATACGTGGTCATTATTTAATCTATATGGCAGTCATACTTTCCGTATTAATTCTTAATTATATTGGTGTACTATTATTAAGGCCTATAAAAAGTTTTTATTCGTATTTTATCATGGAATTAATTCCACGGAGCTTCGTAATTATAACGTTAAAAGACGAGAAAAATATAATCACACAAAGTCGTAATGACGCTAGGAGTCTACGACTGCAGATATGTGCGCTAATCAAGATTTGTTCGCAGTAATTGAAGCAATAATTCGCCTACGGTAAATTAATATAAATAAAATATAACAAGTGCCATCCTGTAGTTGATGTTTAAAATAATACGACCTCGCATCTATTCTAATTCCGCGCTGACTATGCAAAAACCGTCTACTCCAACACGCGAAAAAATCGCCCAAATAATATCGAAACTGCGCCTTCATTTCAATTTACCCACGCGGACTTTTGATACGAGCGACAATCTGACAAGTAGGTTATACGTATCGGAAAATAATTTTACACTTAATTAGTAAGTCACCGGCCGCTCCCATTTACACCAAATTTATTCCAGATGTATAAAATTTCAAAACTAATCATTTACAAAATTATTCGTCCTTGACAAATTTAATTAATTGAGACATTAATACATGATAAATTAAGTTATTAAGTATCGACCGAAAATGTTGTAAACGTTACCAAACACGATTACTTTATATAAATATTTTTATTACGCAACCAGCATATTATAATTATCTTGTATTTACCACATTATATAATTGTACCTTATATATCAACACAATTTCCTACTATGTAAGTGCTTATAACGATACGAACTTTAATTTATTACACTTTTAAAACGTGTCGGAATAAATTGCATTGCAATCCAAACGCTCAATCGCATTTATATTAATCAATATATTATTTCAATAAAATCATATTTTAAATCACACTGTATGCATTGTACAGCGGTAGTAATGTTTTATTAATACATTTTAAAGCGTATCATGTTTATTACCGATGTAAAATCACGAATTCATAATATTCTTTTGAAAGCACGCATAAATAATACATCATAACAAATTCTGTACGTATGTAGAAACTGGGGCTAGACATAAAACTGAATAAATAATGAATATAATATCGCCGTGATACACCAAAAGTTTATCGAAATAAAAGGAATTGTACTAATACATATAAGTGTCTCTATTATTCATGCGACAGTTCAACTGAAAACTAATAATAAATATTGCGGCTAACTCCAGGCAATTTATCCTTTTCTATATATTGCCGTCGTGCATTTTTAATGGGTGTATTTATTAGCCTCCACCCGCTCGACAATCTATAAGAACAAAATTTCACCTCCATTATTGCCACGAAATGGATTGCCGTCTTGTTAATAAGTGGAATGGCCATTAAAGTCGATGTACTTGTGTAGCGTATAATTAACAACTTTATTAATTAATTTAATTCTATACGGGAAACGAATTACGCGTTGCACAACATGTACAAACCCACCTAGTGTGTAAATTATTCATTAGCTGATTGACGCAAAAATATTAAATGTCAATAAATTTGTAAATAAATTATTGTTATTTTAACGTATCGAATCGTCAAGGTATCAGATTCCAGTCTAAATCTTATGAATAAATTCGCATACTTAACACCCTTCTGCATATCGCAGAGTAAAGCCCTGTCAATCAATATAAACATCTGACTCAGTTCGCATAGTAAGAACCCGTGAATCGGTCGTACAATGTAACCTTGTGAATTAAATCGCGTAGTAAAAACCTGCGAAACAGTTATCCAAAACCCAGTGAATCCATTCGTGTAGCAAAATCCTGTTAACAGTTATAATATCACAACATAATTTCCTACTGTATAAGTGCTTATTTAATATAATATATTATATAAGTTTACATTACACATAAAAGCCCTATGAATCAATTCATGTGGCACACCTTGAATCAATTCGTATGATAGAATGTATAAATAGTGACTCAAGTCGCACACTAAATACGTGTGAACAATTCGCACAGTAAAATCAAATCGTGTGGTTTACAACCTGCGAATCAATTTGCATAGTACCAAAAACCCTGTGAATCTATTTATATGGCAAAACCCCGTGAATCTATTTACATGGTAAAATCATGTAATCCTCAAGGATCCTCAATCCTCAATTGAGTACAAAGTACTCAATACAAAAAAATACTACAAACCGTTCGCACAGTAAATACCTGTGAATCGGTTCGCACAGTAAATGCTTGTGAATCAGTTGACACAGTAAAACCCTGTGAATCAAATCGCATGGTAAAATACAACGTGGCAGTTTACATACAACCTTGTGAATCAATTCAGACATTAAACCATATCTTCCAATTTGCATAGTTCATAAGGCGAATTAATTCATATAATAAATCCCTGTGAATCTATCTACATGGCAATACATTGTGAATCTATTTTCAAGACAAAACCCTGTGAATCTATTTACATGGTAAAACACTGTGCATCTATTTGCATGGTAAAACCCAGGATCGTGTGGTAAAAATCTGCGAATCAGAGTCCATAAGTACCTTGTGAATCTATTTACATGGCACACCCCTGTGAACTCTGTGAATATATTTACGTGGCAAAATCCCGTGAATCTATTTACATGGCAAATCCCTGAGAATTTATTTACATTTCAAAACCCTGTGAATTTATTTACATGGCAAAACCCTGGATCGCATGGTAAAAACCTGCGAATCAGAATCCATAGTAAATAGATGTGAATCTATTTACATGGCAAAACCTTGTGAATCAATTTACATGGCAAACCCCTGTGAATCTATTTACATGGCAAAACCTTGTGACTCAATTTACATGGCAAACCCCTGTGAATTAATTTATATGTTAAAATCCTGTGAATCAGTATAATAGTATAAACAGTTCATACAGCAAATTTCGAATCAAATTGCGTGGTAAAAACCTGCGGATCAGTTTGCATAGTGTCTAAAACTTTGTGAATCTATTTACATGGCAAAACCCTGAATCGCGTGGTAAAAATCTGCGAATCGGTTTGCATAGTACCCAAAACCGTGTAAATCTTTTTATATGGCAAAACCCCGTCAATCTATTTACATGCCAAACCCATATGAATCAATTTATATGGTAAAATCCTGTATATCAATTGACATAGTCTAAACAGTTCGTACAGTAAATACCTGTGAATCAAATTCCGTGGTAAAAAAATTGCGAATCAGTTGGCATAGTATCTAAAACACTGTGAATCTATTTACATTGCAAAACGCTGAATCGCCTGATAAAAACCTGCTAATTAGTTTGCATAGTATCTAAAACTCCACGAATCTATTTACATGGCAAAACCCTGAATCGCGAAAAATCCTGCGAATGGGTTTGCATAGTACCCAGTAGTAGTAGTAGTAACAGTATGAATCTTCTTATATGGCAAAAATCTGTCAATCTATTTATATGGCAAACACCTATGAATCAATTTATAAGGTAAAATCCTGTGTATTAATTGGCATAGTATAAACAGTTCACACAGTAAATACCTGTGATTCAGTTGGCATAGTTTCTAAAACCTTGTGAATCTGTTTCCATGGCAAAACGCTTCATCGCGTGGTGAAAACTTCCGAATCAGTTTACATGGTACCCAAATCCATGTGAATCTATCTACATGGAAAACCCTGTGAATCAATTTATATGGTAAAATCCTGTAATCCTCAAGGATCCTCAATTCTCAATTGAGTACAAAGTACTCAATACAATACAAAAAATACTACAAGCAGTTCGCACAGTAAATACCTGTGAATCAGTTCGCTCTGTAAAACCCTGTGAATCAATTTACTTAGTAAAAACCTGCACATTAGTTTACATAGATAGTATAAGTATGCACAGATAGTATAAACATGTCGCTCAGTTCGTAAGTATGAATCAGTGCACAGAGTGAAACCCTGTGATTCAATTCGCACAGTAAAATCATGTGATTCAATTTGCACAATAAAACCCTGGGGAATCAATTGGCACAGTAAAAGCCCGTGAATCAATTTGCTTAGTAAAATATTACAAATCAGTGTACATTGCACATAAAACTTTTGAATCAATTTACGGGACAAAACCCTGTGCATCAATTTACATGTTAAAAATCCCGTGAATTCATTCACAGGGTAAAATCCTGTGAATCAATTGACATGGTAAAATCCTGTGAATTAATTCACATAGTTAAATCATGAGACTCAGTTCGCACAGTAAATACATGTGAATCAGTACGCACACTGAATATTTGCGAATCAGTTCACACTGTAATACCCTGTGAATCGATTCGCTTAGAAGAGCCTACAAACCAGTTTGCACTGCACATATAAAAAACCTTTGCATCTATTCACGTGACAAAATCCTGTGAATCAATTCACATGGAAAAATGTTGTGAATTCATTGGGATAGTATAAAAATGTGACTCAGTTTTCACAGTAAATACCTGAGAATCAGTTCGCACAGTAAATACCTGAGAATCAGTTCGCACAGTGAAAATCTACGTGAAGTTTACATAGTACCTACAACCTTGTGAATCAATTCATACATTAAGGTGCGTTCTCAGGAATCAAGTTTAATTGATCGATATTAGGTGATCAACAAAAGTTGAATGAAAACTATAATGAGAACCTTTGTGTCAATAGAGTTGATCAACTTTAAACAATAGCTTTCATTGAACTTTTGTTGATGAACTAATATCGATCAATTAAACTTGATTTGTGTATACACGCCTTTAAACCCTATGATTCAGTTTTCTATAAACCTTAATAAAACCTTGTGAATCCATGTATATTGTAAAACGCCGGTGAATCAATTCCCATGGTAAAAAAACAGTCAATCAATTTTTTCGTGGGTGGAAGTTAGTAAGTATACAGGGTGTCTCATTTATCGTACTTAACATAGAGATCTAGTAAACTGTAAGAGATAGAGACTTAGCTTAATTATACAAAATAATTATGAGGCCAAGGCCTACTAAGCAGGAAAAACGTCTCAAACATTGAAAGTTTGTTGTACAAATGAAAAATTGAAATTAAAAAATGACACGAAAAGTATCATGTACAACGAAGCTATTGCATCAAAAATTCAGTAATTTACAATAAATCGTTAAAAATTTATGAAAGTCACATAAATGAGTGAACTTTTTAGTTTTTCTAAATGATGATTTAGTTTTGCTAAATGATAGTTTATCAATATAATTGAAACTGTTTAGCTTCGTTACTAAATGACACAAAATCATTAAATATTTTTGAAATTATTTATTAAAGATGATATATAAAATCGTACCCATCAAATTGATATATAAAAGTCACAAAATTATTGAAAAATAATCATAAATTATTAATTACTGATGAAAAATTCGTGGATGATTTTTTTAAATTATTAAATCAAGCCATCTACCATTCCCGTACCGTGCGGGACCAGACAAGGACAGCAGACTGCTCAGTCTTACGAAACGCGTCATTTCCAGAGTCCGTGGCTGTACCTACTATTTTTTATTGATAAAATATTCTGCAATTTTGCACAATTTTTTAAATCGCATATCTTTAATATCTATTTTGTTTTGTCAATTATATCATCCAAAATATTTCAATTATTTTTTTAATAGCAAATCACTAACACCATTTTTTAATGATAAAATCGACTAAAATGGTGTAAAATTCTGCAATATATATTTTTTAATTGCTTATCTGTAATATCTATTTTTAAAAATTTCATCTGAAATTTTTCAATTATTTTTTCAAATCCCTTACATACATTACTAATAGATTAATATAAACGTATCGTCAATTCGTAGATGATTTGTTTTACATTTTCAAATATGTTTGTTAAATTATTTCAAATATATCAAACTACCTTGTTTTATACTTAAACGATATACCTAAACGATAAAATCGTCTCAAATTGTCTGAAATTTTGCATTTTTTTTTTTTAATAGCAAATCTCATTTTTCTATTTTTATAATGATAAAATCGTCTGAAATTGTCTGAAATTGTCTGAAATTTGGAGAAAAAAAAAATTAAATAGCAAGTCGTTAATATACGTACTATTTTTATAATGAAAAAATCGCCTGAAATTGTCTGAAATTATGAAATAGGATATATTGGCGAAACTGCTGAAATAAATTCACATACGCAATAAGATACTCCAATTACTCTTTAATTCCTCCAACTAATTCGTTGAATTTTAAACGATATTACTTCTACTGGTACCGGAAAAAATTTGGTAGATTATAAAATATATCTTAGTTTTTTTTTGTTTTAATCAATTATTTTGAAAAATTGATTAAATTTAATCAACCAGCAAAACGTTGTAGGTATTAAGAACACACATTTCTTTAATAAGCACAGTCTGATTCTTATATTAAAATACAAAGATAAAATAATAAACTCTAACCTGAATAATATTAAAAGAAAATGTTTACGTTTTATACATAATGAAATTAGACCTATCAAATATATAATACATTTATTGGAAATGGAATGGTGGTAATATTGTTAACCATATTGTTAACCATTTGAATTTTGAATATACACCTTTATTAAGCAGTATCACGTCATAAATGGTTATTTACATAAAAAGTGTGCGAATAATTTCGAGTTGTGCGAGTTGTATACAACATTTCTTGTACAACTGAAGAAGTATCCTATATCAGACTAGGAATTGTGGTTTTCTTAGAATTTCTGAATGTGCGCCTGAAATACTTGCAATCATAGCAACGATAAAATAATAATAGCTAAAACTAAATGCCAATAAAGCTAAACTAACGTTTCAATTTTTCGTGTTTTGAATAGAAGAAGAATAAGAATTACGTAATATATTGTTAAATTAAATGTATTTATGATTACCTCTTGGCGAAACACGTTAATTAAGAGGTAAATAAAACACATGGCATAATAAAATACAAAACAGCTTTTTCACAAAAAAACATTTATTTACTAAATGCATGTTTTGTGTGAAAATGGTGTTCCGTATTTTATTTTCTACAATACTTTCACAAGCTCCACATCATCTTTAATTATCCAAAGTTTGATCACAAATTAAAGAAATTGCTACGATGTAAAAGTGAGACTTGAATCATGAGGTATGTATGTAATTATTTCTAAATATGTATAAATCAGTATACATGTTTAATGAGAGTAAGGCACAAATAATTTACTCATTTGTATAAATAATTGAGGGAGTAAATTGGATATAATGCGTTTTATTTTTAGGTCAACAGCGATAACTTACAACTTACAATTAATTCCGAACTAATTGTTTGATCCTTAATCGATATTAATTCTATCCAATTAATGAATATTTGAAGCGGCCGTCGGAATATTAGATATAATTCTTACGGGATTATTTATTATTTATAATGATTCATACGTACGCTGAGCGGCGTGTATTCATAATAAAATAGAGTTTATACCTGGGCAGGGTCCTTTTGTGCGCCACTGCATAAAAACGAATCCGCTTTTATAACTTATGATTAGGGTTTTATTACGATTCCCCCCTGCCACCCGCGGGCACCAGGACATTCGATCGTCGGGGCCTCACAAGACACCGCTATCAGCCTCGTAATATATATTTTATGTTTATATTTTTATGGCGTACATATAAGAAATATATAATTAGAATATATATTATGCGCGGTTAAATAAATAATTCCTTTACGACTCCCAAATAAAATATGTATCACTGTATAAATATATGCCGCGTAAATATTTGAATATGCTAATTTATATTTTATTCAACGCAAGTTTGATTGTGCTTGTTTTGTGTGTTGCGATAAACGCGATTAAGTACGTATCTGAGCTGTCCACACACAAATCCAGATAGCGGAGGAGGAAATCCTGAAAGTATTCTATTATGGCGAGAGCGCATTAAAAGGCACAGTTGTTGTTGTTCGTCTTGTGTATGCACCGTTATGTATGTATGAACATGCATGAAATGCATCGTCTGCTGGACGTATTACGTATTTTATTCCCTGCAACATTAATAGGAGCTTGAATTATTAATTATTATGTTACAAACCTTGAGCCGCATTCTTGGAAATAAATAATATACTTATTTATTTATTATTCATGTGCTGTATAAATTATGTGTGCATAAAATGTTTGTTGCTAACAGGATGATGTATGCGAGTGGGACTGGAATTAAAGGTTTTTTTTTGTTTGTTAGGTGTCTGTTTGTGTGTATGTGGGACCGTGTGCCTGCTTGTGTTTAATTAAAAAATGTTTTTCTATTGATTGGAAAGCGGGGATTGATGAAGTTCGGGGGTGTGTTTGTGGTTTTCTGTTATTTTCAATATGCATGTGTACTAAAATAATTTGGAAGGAAGGAGTAAATAATGAATTGTCGGTTCGCCCTCACGTGGTGGTTGTTTGTGTTTGAAGCTTGCGGTTAAGTTACAATGTGAATTATAAATGACATTAATATAAATGAATTGTATATTTCAACATTAACCGGCTATAAATTAGCGCAGTGGCAGCGCATATTATTATTTTATAAAATGCAGATATATCATGTTAAATGTATAAGGGAGCACCTCCTAAATAATGCATTTTCCCCAGCCTGTCCGGGCACAATGGATTTGAATATAAATAATTTATATGCACTCTCGAAAAAATACACTTCCTTTTCATATTTTATGGCATCGAATAAAAAATAATAGAATATTATATTAGTTAATGCCCGCCTCTAGCTGCACATCACAACTTTTATATTTATTTGGAATTACTTATTCATATTAAATTAGTTTTTCTTGGCGTTGAATTTTAAATAAGTCACGCAGATATATGGCTGTTCTAAAATAACTCATTCCAAGAACGGAATTTATATCATAAAGTCTTATTATGTCCGCCGCCATTATTCAAGAATTTAGATTTATTTCAGACAGCTTACGCCGTATATTATTATCTAATTGAGGTCTCGTCATTAATCTTTTTATTAATATAATTTTATTTACATACCGTATACTTTAAATTCACGTCCCATATACTTTTACTCATCTTTTACCTACACCACGGAATTCCTGCGGCCGGCTATAATTAGAAAATTATAAATTAATAAAATCACAGTGGGAAAAAGAGTTCCATTCTCCCTCTCTCATTATGCCTGAATCAAAAGCCACATGCATTACAAAATATCACCCCACCACCCTCAGACGGTGATTTCCATCAAAACTAATTAAAATATTAATGACATTTACATAAACGCTCCGCTCCGTTTGCAAAAATATCTTCATTTCAAACGCTCGCCACAGAGGCTCCAATTTTTACTGCGATTGATTTAATCGCTGTTTATCGCCGTCGTGTTTATTTAACCGTCGCCGTAATCGAATAATATTTAAATTACTCATGAATGACTAAGCCTTCAACTTAAAACAATTAACAACTATTTACTATTTACGAAATGTGAAAACAATAGACCTTGTTTATCGATTCAAACTATCTATCAGTGGATGTTTGTATAATATTGATTCGAAACTGTACTTGAAACCGCTCAACTAATTACTACATCCACCTTTACAGCGGTTCCACAAATTAAGCCCATAAATATAAAATATCGTGCACAAAATAAAATCCACATCACTTTCCCTACATTCATTACTCCAGATGTAGAATACGTTAATATACTCAAATTTTTCTAAACTGGCGTTCACGTTATCAAAATAATAATCATAATAATGATGACACAATTTTACAAGGTTGCCAGTGCGCAACTTCGTGTCAAATTCGTCGACTTATACAAAATATGTATTGTAATAATCGATCAAATGTACTCTTAAGTACTTCTTCATTGTAGTCTTTTCATGTGCTTGGAAGCCACAAATATTGCTGAAACTAATAATAATTTAGTACTTGAGTAGTTAAATATCAAGGTGACACAATTGAAATTTGAATTGCTTGAAGATAGCTTTTATTGCCCATCTTCATGAGTAATGAGTGCGTCTCGTGCGTCTTTAAATAATTTTTCATTGTTGTCTTTTCATGTGTTTGGAAGCCACATATATTGCTGAAACTAATAATAATTTCATATTTCAGCATTGAAATATGAAATTCCGCAATAAAAATTAGAATAGCATGAAAAGAACTTTGTTCACCATATTCATGTCTAATGAATGTAAATGAAGTTGCCTATGTCAAAAATTGAACTATTTTTACTTGAGCGGAACAAAAATATTTTACATGGTGACGTTATTACAAGCATTTAGATACACCTTGTATAAGAGTTAACGTTTTAGCCCAATGGCACCTTTTTTATCTCGTCATCCAATATCATTATGCTAAGCCGTAAAATCACCACAAGTCAATTAACTTTTAAATTACTCTAAACTAATCACTACAAACTGGTACTACTAAATTGTGTATTAAGATGATATATAGCAGTTAAAAACTACTCATAATAATACAAAATTTTGGAGTTTTTAAATTTCTACAGTTCAGATGAGAAAAAAAAAACTATAAACAACTGTACATTTAATTATGAAAAATTACTTTTTAATTGGTATAAACTAATCACTAAAAACACCTACAACTAAGTTGCTTATACATTTTTAAAAGATGAGCGTCATATTAACATAACCAGGCTAAAACTAGTCATAATAATAGAGGGGCGTCCATACAAAAGCATACAAGTTCATAATATGTGCCTAATGAGTTCCTAAATAAGATTTGTGCAAAAAATAGCTTGTCCTGTAGTAAAAAATCTTTAGAAAGTCCAAGTGTCCAAACAATTTCGGAGCTTTTAAACTAAAAAAAATAGCTTATTTTAGTGGACATTTTAGTGCACAATTATTTAAAATTCTGCAATTGAGATTTTGTGTATTCTGAAAAATTCAGCAATTCTTGACAAGATTTATATTTAAAGTCCCCCTAAATCAAGCACAACATACAAATTTAGAATACATTAGACTGATGTTTTGTTTTTTTATATAAAAGTGGCCAAACAATCCAACCATTTAGTATCAATTTTATCGTTTCTCGCTAATACAACTTTTGAATAAGAATTATTAATTTCCTAACTAATTAAGCAAATATGAAAATTCAGAATTCATGAGACGGTTGCTTATTATGATAACTTACAAATTTGACTATATCCAGAAAATATAGAAAATTTTGCAAAATTTGATAATTAATGGTTTGTATTTTTGACCTGATCTGTACATAAAAACAATTATTAATTTATCAAGGTAACTTATATTAGATACATTATCAAGTTTTGAAATTTCAAACTAACAATCATCCAAAATTTATAAATTGAAATTTCATTGGAATTTTTCTGACATTTCATTTAATGTACAATTTTCATTATATACTTTTTCAGTAATTAACGAATTTGCTCTAACTAAAATGATATTTTTTTGAATGCACTGTTACTGCTAAAGTGGAGTAAAAATTATGGAAAATTTTGTAATTTAACAAAACGCAACTAAAAATTCAGCAATTTTTGATAACTCATTATACTTTTATTATGTGTAGAAAATTTTGTAAGTTATTATAAATTTTGAACAATTCTGAATTTTTTGATAAGATGTCATAAATTTGTTATTAATTATTCTGTATTCATCTGATTCGGATCTGAGGTGAACAAATAAACGATTAAAATAATGTTTTTATAAGTTATCGGCACTCTAAATCTGCAAAAACAAATATTTTTGAATGTGTAAAGCAGAATTGTGGAATATTTTCATGTTTTTATAGGTATTTGAATTAATGGTGTATATTTTTGACCCGACTTGCGTTCATAAACATTCATATTTTTTTTTTGTTGATTATTGAATTAATAATCACAACAATAATGCAAAATTAGGTTTTTTTTTCTTATTGTCGTTAACAGTACAATATATGATTATACAATCTATAACGAGTTTGCTGTCACAAAAATGCAGCAATTTTTAATAATGCTTGATTTTGTTATATATAGGTAGGTACATACAAAATTTTGTAATTCCCAAGAATTGAGCAATTTTTAATTAATGTTCAAAAATTGAGTCACCGGTCCTCTAAATCAAACGCTAAACGAAAATTGAGATTCCACGATGATTTTTGGTTGGTCATCAATAGCTTAAAAACATAAATAAAAAATATATTTTCTGAAATTAACCAAAAATGAAATTTGAGAATGATGAGAATTTGACACTTTATTCTGAAAAAAAAAACAGCAATTCTTGATGTAGTCAAACACTAAACGTTATCGTCTCGCTCTATGTCAAGCACAAAATAAAATCAGAAATTACGATTTTTTTTTTAATAAGAAGTATAAAACGTAATAATTTTTCTGAATGGTACCGTTACTGCCAAAGTTTTTCGAACATTTTGTAATTTAACAAAACGTGTTTTTCAGCAATTTGTAATAATTGATATTTTAAGTTTTACGGGTTTTCCTCTGGTTTTTTATAACCTAAACTAGTCAGGCGAAAGAAATAAATCATAAAATGAAAATAAATATTACTTAGCAGTAAGTACTAAATATAACAACCCTAAATTGATATTTTCTTTAAATGTTGTGTAAATTTTGTAATTTATGACAAATTCTGAAAAAATCGGCAATTCTTGATAAGGTGCAAAAAATTTGAACTTATCAGCGTTCGATATATGGTAATTATGATGCAAAATTCACAAAATGCAACAAAAATTTAAGAATGTTTAATAATTGAATACATTCCTACTAGTATTTTTGTTTTATTTTGAAATTGAGATTTGTTTGAATGTAGATGGAACTGGTAAGTGAGATTTCCGTTTTTTAATAATTATTTCGCAAACTTATGTTTTGCAGGAAACGAAATTTTATAGCACCCTACGTTTACGAAACTAATAATAATCATTTGATAGATGATATGAAAATAAAATTACGTTTAATGTAAATATTTCATATTATTTTCCATTTTATGGCATCATGTGCTGCAAGATTTTGTATGTGAAACCAGAATCATCATTCGTTGAAGTTAAAATTTAATTTCTATGATTTTGTGACCGTAAGTCATATACTTATTAATAATAATGTGGTTGTCATATTAGATTTCGATTCCAATCTTTCATGTGAATAAATATATTGCGAGTCATCCTGCATCACATTTTGCATGTTAAAACTGATTAACCAGAATTTCTGTTTTTTTTAATAGTTGAATTATTATGATTACAATTGCAAGGTAAATACATATGATAAAATCATGTGATGACCACATCAAATTTAATTCGTCATTTGTGCACCACAAAAACTGCACGTATCACGATACACATTATTATAATAAATAACAACGTGCGCAATTATTTTATACGTAATATAAAATAATAAATTTGAATGACACTAATAATTAATAATTTTGTTATTAATTTCTCAATAGACTATTTATTATATAATTGAATGCAGCCAAAGTTTAATAAATAATAATTTCTCAATGCATTAATTATATTATAAAATTGAATACAGTCAAAGTTCTTTCATACGTTTCCGTGTTTCATTATAAAAACAATTCATTAATAATGCGCCATTCTCGGTCATTAGATATAATATATTAGTTTCATAATTTATTGCATTTAAAACCAGTTGCTCCTTGAGCCTGTTTTCAATTATTTTAACCTTGATACTTGCTATTACGCTTACAGTAAATATTATTTAAGCGACTCTTTATTTTAATTTTTATTGTGTTTGTTTTTCTTCGAACTGGAGGCCTATTTTGTTAGTTACAATTTTCGTGTTTGGGAAATCATCACATGGGTTTCATTGCAATTCATTATGAATATAAAATAATCATTGATATCGGCATCAGATTGTTTTTATTACATGTATCTAATTAAATTATTGCTTTTTGTATTTGATATTGTGATATTCCAAGCTCGCAGCAAGAAAAGTACTCAAGGTTTTCTGGACTAAAAAATTCTCATATTTATATATCCAGTTTTCAAGGACCATTATACAATATTAAAACTCGTTTGTCGTATTATATTTAACATATTTTATTACATTTAATATCTATCCATTCAAAAATTACGACAGAAAGCAACAACGCCACAGGTTAAGTAGAAATTGAATCTTTATTATTATTATTATTGTTATTATTATAATTATTGGTTTTAAAGAATTTCCCCATATTAATTTATTACATGAATTTCTATAATATGAGGAATATAATTTTTGTTAAAACTATTCAGCAAAACTAAAAAAAATAATCAAAGCTATTTAAAAAAAAAACTATTGAAAATTGAACTTATAATATAAATCTACTAAAGTGGGTAACTTTTGAAATTTTGGAAAATCTAAAAATTAAAAAATTAAAATTGATCTCTGATTTAAAACCTTCAGCTAGTATATTTATTATACACAAAATTCAATCAAATTTCCACTTGTTCTACAAAATACTCAACTACTATTATGGGTGTGCAAAACTGTTACTATTTTATTATAAGCATACATTTATATTTATTATAAATACCACCAAATTCGCAATATAAGTACTAAAACTACCTGAAATAATTCGCAAATAGTTCATTTCGACCAACTTTTGCACAAAACGAGCAAATGCATTAATTCAGAATAATGTGGGCGATAGCAATCTGATGATTGCATTGTAGTTATATAATATATACTTATATGATGCACTGTTTTATCCAAAATCTGCATCTCTCATTATATTTTATTATTATTTCAGTTTGGATATTATGCGATAGCAAAATTTGCAATGGCAAACTTATTCGAATACAAAATGACCCACAAATTGCGAATTGAGTCTAGTTTTTACAAGGCTACTTTTATTATACCTGCGGCAGAAACATGATTTGAGCTGTTCACTTTTGATTGCTATGAATTTTGTTGGCGTTTCTCCGCTAATATAGTAGTTGAATTTGGTGCAGTTGCTACAATATTTCTTATTGATTGGAAATTGGGCAATTTTAATATTGATTATTTTTTTACAGGAGAAGGTTTTTGTTATTAAATCTCATTGTTACTTAATTTTTCGAATTTACTATTTAGCACACGAATTCTTCTAAATTCGTCTAAATAATATATTGAGTAATATTAAAATTATATGAAATCCTATTGCTACTTAATGTTTCAATTTTCTTATTTACCACATGCATTCTTCTAAATTCTTTTAAAGAATATATTGAGTAATATTACACCATTGCGAAACATATTTTCCTTATGCGATTAACACATGTTCAAAATTATACCTACGAGTTATTTTATGCAGTTTTATGGCTCATGCAGCGGCAATAAAGGTTTATATATAACTTAAATGGAAATTGATTCAAGATTAGCTTCACTCGGAAAGAACCATGCGCGTTTTAAGGACTAATTATCAAATTAAAGGCTATTATTTTCTTGTTAATAATGAAAAATCACATGGCTCGGCTGACCTATTTCCATTTTTGCTACGGTCGTAAAATAAAGTAATTGTTCATACATTGTTCATTTTAATGCCGAGCACTAAATCGAAATCATTACACCAGTTTCGCAATATAATTTAATTCATCTAGCGCCATGAGAATTAACTTTGTCTGCACGAAAGACGAAAGTCAAGACGAAAGAAACACGCACAGAAGCCTTTCCACAAAGTGGCCAAAAATCAGACTAATCTGTGATCATCTAATCCAAATCCAAAATTCTAGTAACTAGTAATTTTAGTAACTAGAATATACAAATTATAATATAGATTTGGTTCTATAAAACTGATTTCCACGTTAAGTTTAAAAAAATTAAAGTTTGGCCTTTTAAATATTTTAAATCTTTTTAAATAACATATATAAGTATTTTTATCATTCAATTTGGTATAAATCTTATTCCTGTTTTTTTATTAAATATAATATTTTGACTTAATTTAAATAGAAAGCAATTTTCTTCTTCAATCTGATACAAATTTACAGTACGATAACGTTCAGATTAACTATTAAACTTATGTAAGAAAAATGAGGGTTTTCTTCATTTTTTGTTACTAACGTCAAACTATGTACTCGTAAACACATTTTATAACGTTCATAGTATTATATGAAATATATCGGAGTTATTAATTTTAATAGTGACTTTCTAGCTAATCAATACTCAAGTAAAAGTTGTTTTGATATTAACTATAATGATAATTAATATAATATCCATATAACTATCATATTCATGCAATTATAGGCAAAAAAACAATCAAATATTACATATACGAGTAAACCCCATTTACCTGGTTTCCTCCTCGGTGTTGGCTTAAGCAGAGTTGGTTACTGTGGCATTTTTGTTGATATGCTTCAGAAATAACCAGACATAAAAACAGTAACTTAATTTAATTTGTAGAAACGATAATAAAACTTTGATAAAAACTAATAAATATGTGCATTATGCATAATTATTGACTTTCGATTCAGTTTCCAGCAAATTGTGTGTAAATGTAATGTGGGTATAATTTTAATTCGTTGCAAAAGTCATTCGTCACTACAATTATCATAAAATGTAATTTCACGAAAATATCGATTCTAACTTCCTCCTATTCTTCTATCAGTATTCTTGGGTCATCGAATAAATATTTTGTACTTTATGACCCTCTTAGAAATTGAGGCGGATATGTGTAATCGCACTACAATGAATGTGATAAATAATTATGCAGTGAATATTACATAATTATTAGTTATTTCTAATAATGATACAATTTATTTCCATTATGACAATTGGAAATCAAATATGCATTCAGAAAAATATAAATTCATTGAAAAAATGCATGTGAAATTTTCATATTAGCAAATTATAATGAGCCCCGTAGAAAAATGGAACTATGGAAAAATCAATAATTCAATAATAAAAACATTATAAACAATAAAGCTTTAAAGAAGGAGTTGAATTTGCATCCCTACAAAATACAGATATACTTCTAACATCTCATGAGCTTATTTTATCTAAATAATTGTTGATGGCACGGTATAATCACAATGTTAAAAGTATCTGTTAAGCGGATTTCTTACTAAACAAAATTACAAGTGTCCAAAAATTCATGGTAAATGAGAATGATAGTAAAAATAAATACAGAAAATTAGCGCATCTGATGAATAAAACAAAAAATAACAATTTCGTAATTTATGCATATGAACTAAGCAGAATTCTTGCTGAAGTGTATCAAATTTCATGGAAAATGAGAATTATAATTAAGATATCATAAACACAGCGCATCTCATAAATAAACCATAAAAATACAATTTCTTGATTTGCGTATGTAAGTAAACTATTTTTTCTTTTAAAATCTACCAAAATTCACGGGAAATTGAGAATATAAACAAAAATACATATTAAACATAGAAAATGAGAGCATCTCATAAATAAACCATAGAAACACAATTTTTTGATTTACTTATGTGAAGTAAACTATTTTCTTCTTCTAAAATACACCAAATTAAACGGGAAATCAGAGTAATAACAGAAATACATCGCAAACATACCAAAAGAGAGCATCTCATAAATAAACCATACAAATACAAGTTTTTGATATACTTATGTAAAGTAAACTATTTTCTTCTTCTAAAATACACCAAATTTCACGGGAAATCAGAGTAATAACAGAAATACATCGCAAACATAAAAAAAGAGAACATCTCATAAAAAGCAATTCCTTGTGTGAACTAAACGATAGAAAGGCCGAGTACCAATAGCGTTATAAAGTTTAGATAGTTTAGGTAGTAAAATGTAATAAAAAATTGCTATTATAAACTTTAGTTTTTAAAGGAAATTATAAGTATTTTAGAGAAGAAAAAAATGCGTTACTATGAAAAGAATTAAAAACCCTACAAAAGTTGCGACAAAAAAAATAATCGAATTCCAATTAAAAATAAATCAATGACGCCATATGTCAATAATTACTGACGTCATAATTTTTCTAAGTGAGTCAGAAAATGCGGATAAAAAATAACAAAAGTCGACCTGTATGTTTTATATTTCAATTATATTTTTCCAATATCACGGCAGAAGTGCTTTGGTTCCACATTTAAAAAAGTATAATGTTATTTTGTCTAGTTTTAGCTTCTCTTGGGCCATAATCAGTGGTAAATTGTATTTTAATAATTATCTTTAAAGAATACAAAATTATACGAGTTTTGCATATGGGAACATTTTTTTCTAACTTGGTCTTCTGAAATGTAATAATCATATTTTAAATCAAATAAATTTTCTCGAATGTAAAACCTAATCTCATAAATAAACAAACAAAATACAATTTCTTAATTTATTTATTGAACTGTCGAGTTTTTGAAACTGCAAAACTTCTTCTGTGATTGTTTTAGAAGTTCTGTGAAAAATAATTACACTTTTTATTTACTACTTTTGGCTTACATTGTAGTTGCAGTCCATGCAGTTTCGAAATTGGTTTATATGAAGCTTTTTTTTAATAATTACCTATCGTAAGCAAAGTTATTTTTTTGTATATTTTAAGATAATTTTTTGAAAGATTATTTAAAAAAAATTAGATGGATAAATTGTTTTCTAAATACTATCATAAAAAATACAAAACATAATTTTGCTTACGGTAGGTAATTATTTAGAGAAAAAAAAAATTGCCTCATATCACATTTCGAAACTGCAAAACTTCTTTCATGATAGTTTTAGTAGTTTCTGTGAAAAATAAACATTTTGTTTACTAGTTTTGGCTTCTTTGACATTTTACTAAACTTATCTAACAAAAAATGCAGGGGAAATTCTCATTGTGATTTGTTTGGTTAATGATGTATATATTTTTCTTAGCAAAAGCAAATAGATACACCCAATGTCAATCAAATTTGATTTTCATCAAAATATAATATAAATACTCCGTACTAACATGAAACCATACAATTAGAAATTTATTTGAAATTTTGGATTGTTTAAATCATATCTGATATAAGTTTAATATTTTATCCTGTTGTATTTATTTATGGGATGTGTTATTTATTGGCAATAAAAAACTGTTAAACGTACTGGCATAAAAAAAAATAATTGCAGAGTTTTAATTTACTTGGTATTGATTTGTCCTTTGTTCTTTAGTAATTCATGGATAAATTGCTTTCTTAAATAATCCATAAAAAAGTTTGCTTGAGGTTTTTTTATAACAACTTCTTGTAATTATGAATCTTCTATGATTATAAATCAGCTTCTTTTTTGATATGTATAGACGTTTCTTTGAAAACAATTTACATTTTTTTTAACTAGTTTTTTAGTTTCTGTTAATACATAATTATGAATAAATTCCTTTCTAAAATATACAAAGAAAGTAGCTTATGTATTTTGTTTAATACATCTATGTTAATCAAGTTTTTGTTTAATTGTATTTAATCAATATTTCTGCCGTTACCAAAAATTCATCAGAAATTTTCATTACAATGAATTGAGCTTGTAGAGAATGCAGAGAAATTGTTGAGAAATTCTCATAAATTTCAATTTTTAACAACATTTGACAACAACAAGAAGAGCAAATGAACAACATTTTGAGTGTATAGAGAATGTGCTTACGGTATTTTTTTTAACAAATTCTCGTAATCATTAATTTTCTATGATTATAAGCCAGCTTCTTGTTTGATATGTATAGACGTTTCTTTAAAAATATTTACTTTTTTTTACTACTTTTTTAGTCTCTGTTAAGCTATAATTATGAATAAAGTCGTTTCTAAAAAATAAAAAATAAATGCTTATATAATTTTGTTTAATACGTATTAATACGACGTTTAATACGTCTATGCTAATCAAGTTTTTGTTTAATTGTATTTAATCAATATTTCTGCTGTTTCCAAAAATGTATGAGAAATGGTCTTTACAGTCAATTGAGTTGGTAGAGAATGTAGAGAAAAGGTTAACAAATTGTCGTAAATTTCAATTTTTAATAACATTTGACAACAACAAGAGCAACTGAACAACATTTTTAGTTTGTAGAGAATGTTCTTACGGTATTTTTTTAAAACAAATTCTTGTTATCGTGAATCTTCTATGATTATAAGACAGCTTCTTTTTTGATATGTATAGAAGTTTCTTTGAAACACAATTTACATTTTTTTTACTAGTTCTTTAGTTTCTGTTAAGCCATAATTATTCATGGCCTGTATGTACCTTCTCCAAATAAAGAAATAAATAATTATGAATACATTCCTTTCTAAGATAAATACAAACAAAAATGCTTATGTAATTTTGTTTGATACATCTATGTTAATCAAGTTTTTATTTAATTGTATTTAAACAATATTTCTGCTGTTTCCAAAAATGCATGAGAAATTGTCATTACAATTAATGGAGTTTTTAGAGAACGTAGAGAAATGGTTAAGAAATTCTGATAAAGTTAAATTTTTAATAACATTTGACAACAACAACAACATGAGCAAATGAACAACATTTTGAGTTTGTAGAGACTGTGCTTACGGTATTTTTTATTTTAACAAATTCTTGTTATTGTGAATCTTCTATGATTATAAGCCAGCTTATTTTTTTGATATGTATAGAAGTTTCTTTAAAAAACAATTTCCGTTTTTTTCTACTAGTTTTTAGTCTGTGAAGATAGGTTGACAAATTCTCGTAAATTTCAATTTTTAATAACATTTGACAACAACAACAAGAACAAATGAACAATATTTTGAGTTTGTAGAGAATATTGAGAACTGGTTGAGAAATTCTCATAAAATTCAATTTTTACCTATAGAGAATGTTGAGAAATGATGAGAAATTCTCATAAAATTCTATTTTTAAAAACATTTATTGGAGTAATTTTTACATTTTCCCCCTAACACTTCTGCTGTGGCCAAAATGCGTGAGAAATTTTCATACTGGTCATTTTTTAACTAACTTTTTTTATCTCAGAAAATACAAAATAGAGTTTTACTTCTGAGAATTTTGGCTTAAATGGAGAACAAATAAAAAAATAATCTTAAAAAAAATATCTTTAATATCAACCTCAATAGTAGTTGCATTTGTACAAATTTTATCAAATGTAATTTTTGCATTTGTACAAAATTTATCAAATGTAATTTTTGATGTTGTAATTTCTTTGATTTTTTTTCGAAAAATTAAAGTCATGTAACAAAGGCCATACAGTTTTTAGGACAATTTTTCAGGTGGGAATTATGTCTCAAATGGGGAAAAAAAGTCATATCTACATAAACCTTTGAATAAATATTTTTACTTTTAATTGTAGTTCTTCGGAGCTGCATTTGCACATTTATCAAATTTAAAACTTTTTGTCATTTTTTTGATGTTTTTCCGAAAAATAAAAACTCATCCTATAAAGGCCAATAGAAGCCAAAACTAGGCAGAGAACATATAAATAAAAAAATACATTTATTACGATATTTCTCTTTAGGTATACCAATTCGTACCACATCCCATAGAAAAAAATATAGTTCTGTTGTCTTCTGTAGCCGAAGATAAGAATTTTTAATAAACAATAATGTACTTATAGCATTTCATCATGTATGCTATCTTCTCGGTATACAGGGTGGTCACTTTTACGACGCCCACCATTGGGATCTATTAAACGGAAATATGTACAGAGTCAAATGAGGAAATTGAGAATTGAGAAATTTTTATCTCTCATTTTTGTGCCTTTATTATATTCTGAAATGAAATCTATTTTTTGCACACATCCTGAAATATCGCTGAAAAAGTGCACTTTCCTTTTCCTTCACTACAACACTTATGGTAAATAATGTCAGATTACCCATGTGTAATTCATGTTTGAAACCGGAATGTTTCGTTCTTTTGAATGCTATTAAAATCCAATATTGCGGCCATAAGAAAATCAAAAGTTGACTATGAAAATTTGGGCATCTAGTTGGCGCAGAATATGTTTGGCATGTCATCAGAAAGCTCACGTCGAAAAATGTATGATTACAAGTTTCGTGAAATTTCCTTTTAAAGTAAAAAAGTTATAAAAGGAAAAGGAAAGTGCACTTTTTCAGTTTTTCAGCGATATTTCAGGAACTGTGCAAGATACCCCGGATTTCGTTTTAGTATATTGAAAGGCACAAAAATGAAAAACTTTTATCCCATTTGACCAACTCTGTATATATTTCCGTTTAATAGATCCTAATGGTGGGCGTCGTAAAAGTGACCACCCTGTATAGTAAGTAGCTTAAGGATAATTAAGATACGTTTATTCAAATTTCATCGTGGATGATTTCTTCTTGTTATGTAGTAAGTAGCTTAATGATAGTAATACGTTTATTCATGCTAATAAAAATAGTGTGCACAAGTAATCGAAGATAATCAAATATATTTGAAAATAAGGTAAATGATGATTTCGGGCAGAAACATTTTTTCAGGAACTAGTTTTGGGCATCACAAGTAGTCTTCAATTATGTTTTTCTTTTCAGTCGGCAAAGACACCCGAAAGAAGTAAAATCGACTTGAGTTCCCTTCCGGTAAGGCCCAATTTTTGGAAAATTACTACTTTTTATAAGGAACGGCATTTTGTAATGTTTTCCAATACACATTTTTCTGTTTTAATGTTGCAACGCGCAAGATCCGATTTATGCAATAAGTTCTTTATACGTCTACGTGTAAGCACGTTAAGGTGGGAGCTGTTATGTCCTCGAATTTACGCAAACGAGCGGTTATATAATGCGACATTTCTTCGGGAATTACACGATTCCAGTCATCTCTAAATGATTGCGAGGCGCATAAATCTTCGCTCACAATTGGAAAACACACACACAGGGCAATAACAGTGTACCAGCGCCGGTTTACGATATTCTATCTATAGGTTTTTACTCCGATCTGGAATTGCGTGTAATTTTATTGCGCGTTCAAATTTCATTCCATATTAATGCAAATAAAATATTTATACACTGCAGGGAGAGCCTCGCATCCGGGCTTTGTGTGATGCTCCTCCACGAAATCGGGTGCAATTATTGTTCCGGCGGCAATTAAAAAAAGAATGGGTTTCATATTAAATTTTGGGTTTAATCTGTTATTAAAATTTAATTTGAGGTAAATTTTATATGTAATTTCAAACGCTGCTGCAATATAATTATTAGAATAACTCAAAAATAGCCATTAAGAGCCACATTTAACAGGGGATTATAGATTTTAAATATGCACGCGTACAATTATATATCATTGGCGTTTTTAATCCGCGAATTAATTTATTTATCCACGTTTTCGTGTTTCGGTTTCACCAAAGTTAATTTGGAGTAATTGCATTTTTTATGACGAGTCATTATTTTCATTTGTGATTTATGTTTTTTATATACGCTTTTATAATAAGAGAATATAATAAAGATAGCATCTTTACGGCGAATAAATTAGTTATTTATAAGACGCGTTCTAGTAACATAAAAGTATGATTTATTTATATTACATATTAAAATAGAAAACCCGATCGTACATTAATGCAATTAAATATAAATAACGCATTACCGGCGCCGCTTTTTTCATACGTACATATAGAAACACGTTCTCATTAATAATATAAAATGTTTTTATTACTCACACATAAGAACACTTTCACTCGATTTGGAGGACCGGCCTTGGAAGGAATAACATCTAATCCCGTCACGGCTGTCTCGGTCCAAACGGGAATTGCTCCCGTGGCGATCAGTGACCGATTTTAATAAAACAAGCACCAATAATTGCATTAATATTTGAGCGGATAAAAAGCGATTTTTTGCGCACGGTTGCTGCAAAAAAAAATATTACGCCCGTAATTATGAATAAATTATATGTGAAATTAATGATTTCGCTTTTAGTAGGTTAATGATATAAAATAGCAATGTAAATATTTAAATTTAATTCATCGCTGCTTTAAATATATGTAGGTATTTGTTAAGAGGGAAAGGGAAGTAATGTGAGCCGTACCTATGCGTAATAACTGATATAGAAATGATTACATATTTAATGGCATATCCGGGCTCGCTGCATAAGTAGTAAACGAAGTTTAAATCCTATTTACAGGAACAGTTCAGCACGACTATAATTTTGTAGGATAATATGTTTAAAACTTAATCCTAGCACGGCATATTTTCAAAAAGTCGTTTGAATTGACACACATACAGATAACGTAATTTCACAATAATTTCGCAATAACTAATACGAACTACTTACAAGTTTCATTTAATCCTACGATATTGATACTTTTTAAAGAAAAACTTAATAGGGTTTTTAAATCCTTTAGAGGTTCTGAAATTGCGAAAAATATTTGAGATAAATAAAATCTTGAAATAAAATCTAAAATAAAAAATTGAGATATAAATCTAAAAATAAACTTAAACCTAAATTTTTGTTATAGTTTCATCCAATTAAATCTAAATGTTGAACGGCTAAAAAAATCAATAAAAATGGTCAATATTTATTAAGTCAGATCGAATTTAAAAATTGACCATGAACACATAAATTATGAACATAAATATAAGTCGGTCCAAATTAATTTGGTTTGACCTATCTCTACTCGATATTTAATAAAAGAGAGATCCACTTAAAAATTGACTAAGACAACAAAGTTATGACCATATACAGGGTGGTCACTTTTACAACCCCCACCACTATGATCTATTAAACGGAAATATATACAGAGTTGCTCAAATGGGATAGAAGTTTCTCATTTTTGTGCCTTTCAATATACTGAAACGAAATCCAGGATATTTTGCACAGTTTCTGAAATATCTCTGAATAACTGAAAAAGTGCAAGTGCAGATCCTAATGGTGGGCGTCGTAAAACGTCGTGACCACCATGTATATATAAGTTGTGACCAAATTAATTTGGTTTTGGCTTGTCATCTCTCAGTTATTTATTAATGTTTATGCAGGATATTCTTTGTGTAACAAAAATCATGCACGGAACTTTTTCTGGGAGCTCCTGCGAAATAATAAAATCAATTGGCAAATTTGAAATTTCCTGTTTCGGAAATAAAATATTCAATATCCCGTTTACCTTACCATAAAATTGAGACGGACGCCGCTGGTTAATGATATATAGATAGATATATTTCGTTTGCATAGCAATACAGTCATAAGTTCATGTGTGTACATATGCATTGACACACATGATATCTGCAATAAATGTATCAACAGATAAATTATCGACGACTGCTTTAGAACCCAGTCCCTTTAAAATTTAAATAGAAGTACTTAATCACGTTCTTAATGTATTTAAAGGGGCTATTTACTAGAGAATATATAGATTTAAAATATTTATGAACTTTATGTAAATAGGTTTCAATGCAAACGGATTTTAGGCGAAGGTCATTAACAGCTCTTTAAGAGCCGTAACTCTAAATTTTAGTTAAACGGGATATTCATTAATTTATATCGGAAAATTGAAATTTGAAATTTGTTCAATTATTTCCTAGGTGAAACAGTAAAAGTTTAGTGCATTTTGTTACACCTTGTATTTTGTGACTTGGCAAATGTTTTGTGTATAATATGCTTAGAATTTTAAGTGAAAAAAAAATATTTACCGATATTTAATAAGTGGCAAATCAAATTAAAAACATTGATAATAAACAAAAATTATAAATTTAAGTTGGGACTAAATTAAACACAGGTTATTGCTTATATCAGTTATTTGTTAGTGTTTATACAGGAATATATTTTCTTTGACTTTATTGCATTATTTTTTGAACTCAAAATATATGATATACTGCGTAAAAATGTATTGCAAAGTGAAACACTTTGAGCCCGTCAAACTTTCATGTTATCTGACGTGCACTAAACTATTTCTTTTACTGCCTAGGCAGTAAAAACACGACAAAATGACTAGGTGGTAAAAGAGATAGTTTAGTGCATGTCAGTTGTCATTAATATCATCGACAAAACATATTTTATGACGTTGTTACTTACTAATTACTGCCTAGGCTTTGAACCAGCCAAATTTAGATATCTACTGATGTACTAAACTGTATATTTTACCGCCTAGGCAGTAAAAACCATGTCAAATTGACTAAGCGGTAAAAGAGGCAGTTTAGAGGCACTTCAGTTGTCATTAATGTCATCGACAAAAACATATTTTATGACGTTGTTACTCACTAATTACTGCGTAGGCTTTGAACCAGCCAAACTTAAATATCAACTGATGTACTATACTGTATATTTTACCGCATAGGCAGTAAAAACCATGTTAAAATGACTAGGCGGTAAAAGAGGCCGTTTAGTGCACTTCAGTTGTCATTCATGTCATCGACAAAAACATAGTTTATGACGTAGTTATTCACACATGACTGCCTGGGCAGTATAGAGCCTACGTTTTGCAAGCAGCCAAACTTAAATGTCAACTGACATGCACTAAACTGTCCTATTTACTGTCCGGCCATTTCATTTTACTGTCTAGGCCGTAAAAGAGACAGTTTAGTAAAGTTTATGTCATTTATCGTTTAATGTCAATTGACATTAAAGTTGGGCTGGTACAAAAACTCGGTTCAAAGTAAAAACACGACAAAATGACTAGGCGGTAAGAGAGACGGTTTAGTGCACGTCAGTTGTCATTGATGTCATAGACAAAACATATTTTATGATGTCATGAGTCACAAATTACTGCCTGGGCAGCAAACACGACAAAATGACTAGGCAGTAATCGATCAAACGGACTAAGGATTACGGACTAAGGACTTACACTTAAGTGTAAGTACACT
Source organism: Othius punctulatus (assembly GCA_951805005.1). NCBI lineage: Eukaryota > Metazoa > Arthropoda > Insecta > Coleoptera > Staphylinidae > Othius > Othius punctulatus. The sequence continues at coordinate 32,935,781 of OX638138.1, read as the reverse complement.
TAATTTTAGTTGTCTAAATCAATCTATTTTGGTGTACATTTGAATTTATGTTAGGGAGACATAAAATCAAATGTGCACCAAAATAGACTGATTTAGAATTTAGAATTTAGAATTTTAGTTGTCTAAATCAATCTATTTTGGTGCACATTTGATTTTGTGTTAGGGAGGCAATAAATCAAATGTGCACCAAAATAGATTGATTTAGACAACTAATATCCAAACGATATCTCCCTAGCGTATTAAGTGCAAGTCTTTAGTCATTAGTTCTTAGTGCAAGTCAATTATTATTAATTTTTGGCGTTTAATGTCGATCGGCAAAAATATATTTTATGACGTTGTTACTCACAAATTACTTGATGGGTCACACTGAAATTTATCTGATCCCGACTATAAACGATCGGCAAGAATATATTTTATGATGTTGTTACTCACAAATTACTTGATGGGTCACACTGAAATTAATCTGATCCCGACTATAAACGATCGCAAAAATATATTTTATGACATTGTTACTCACAAATTACTTGACGAGTCATACTGAAACTAATCTGATCCCGACTATACTTCATTGCCAGATTTTTTAGAGATGTATCGAAACTAAACTAGAAATGTTCCAATAAACTCGAAATTTTGTTGTTTTTTTCAACTATGATTTATAAATGCTTACAAGAACATTTAATCTGGTATCACATATTACTATTTATTTGTTCGGTTTCCAATTTTCTTTTATATGTCAGGTGAACATGACTGTCACCATACTACCCCCGGCCCAGAAGGAACGTCGAAAAAAAAAAACAAAGGGAAAAGCGAAGAATTACGTTCATTACTGTTTAAAGGAGAAGAAAAAACGATGCAAGAATAAATATTTCAATTGCTTTAAATGAAAACAATGATTTGCTATACATATGCATCTCATTTCTATTCTTATATTCTTAAAGTACTTATTTTCTGGACAAATGTATGCATTAAACAAGTGTTATATAAATAAAACTGAGTAAAACTGGAAACTTACTCGAATTTCAAAATAGCCAATTAACCGATAAACTTTTTTTTTAAATATTATTATATTATATGAGGGTCCTTGATAAACATTTACTGAATAAGGTTAATCAGAGAGTGTAAAAAGTTGCCCTATTATTCTATCTATATTCGATCGGGTAACAGGTAAAGCGCTATTTTTGCTTCCTACCTTTGTATTTATTGCTCAGCATTTTGACCAACTTTATCAATTTTGACCAATTTTATCAATTTGGCCCTACAATTGTGAAAATGTACGTTAACATTTATTTTTTCGTCTTATGAACCCGGGAAATAGTGAAATGTATTATTTAAATTTATAGAGAACTAATGAACAAAGATTTTGTTGGATCAAAATATGGATTAATGTATATTTTTGTATACGTATATTTATAGTATACTAGCACTTAATTATTATACTACAATAAGTATAATAAAACTATACTATTCTAGAATATAAAAAGTTTTCAAAAATACGCATATTCAAAATAGCTTTCATCCTGTCATGGTTATTCCAATTTTTGCAAATAAAACAATTAAAAAAAGTGTTTCCAATGTTTCAAGTTATCTGTAGAAGTATGAAACTCATGAACAATATAACTCATCACTCATGGATTTTCATGCAAAATGTAAATTTCTGCAAAGAGTGCTAATTAAATAATAAAATTCTTTCCGGTTACTACAGATGACTAGTAATATTGTTTTTTTTTAAATTTGCAAAATTGGATTATCTCATTTTCTTTTTATTTCGCCCATGACTTTGATTTCACGATATAATTTTTTGCCATCAAGTTTCAATCGAAATTGTACATTGGTTTCACGATTAAATCTTTTCCCTTGAAGTTTTGATCGACATTGTATTATAGTTTTCACGATTGAAGCCTTTATGAAATTTTGATCGAAACTGGATGTTGGTTGTCAAGAATAAATCGTTTCCCATGTACTTTTGATTTAAATTTGTGTTTGGTTCTCACGAATAAATCTCTTCCCATGAAATTTTAATCCGAATTGGACTATAGTTTTCATGATTAATGCCTTTACCATGAAATTTTGATCGAAATTGGACTTTGGTGTTCACAATTAAATGTCTGAGGTTTTGATCGAAATTGGACTATAGTTTTCTTGATTGAAGCCTTTACCGTGAAGTTTGATCGAAACTGAACCTTGGTTTTACGATTAAATTTATTCCCATGAACTTTTGATCGAAATTTGGCTTTGGTTTTCACGATTAAATCTTATCCCATGAAGTTTTCATTGAAATTGGACTATCGTTTTCACGATTAGAGCATATACCATAAATTTTTGATCGAAACTGGACTTTGGTTGCCACGATTAAATGTTTTCCATGAACATTTGATTGAAATTTTGCTTTGATTTTCACGATTAAATCTCTTCCGCTGAAGTTTTAATCCAAATTTGTCTAAAGTTTTCACGACTAAAGTTTTTACCATGAAATTTTGATCGGAATTGGACTATAGTTTTCTTGATTGAAGCCTTTACCGTGAAGTTGATCGAAACTGAACTTTGGTTTCACGATTAAATCTCGTCCCATGAACTTTTGATCGCAATTTGGCTTTGGTTTTCACGATTATATCTCATCCCGTGAAGTTTTCATCGAAATTGGACTATAGTTTTCACGATTAGAGCATTTACCATGAAATTTTAATCGAAACTGGACTTTGATCGTCACGATTAAATCTCTTCCCATGAACTTTTGATCAAAATTTGGCTTTGGTTTCATCATTAAATCTCATGAAGTTTTGATCGCAAGTGGACTATGGTTTTCACGATAAAATCCTTTAGAATGAAGTTTTGAACGAAATAGATTAATTGAAGCCTTTACCGTGAATTTTTGATCGAAACTGAACTTTTGTTGTAACAATTTAGTCTCTTCCCATGAACTTTTTATCGAAATTTTGTTTTGGTTTTCACGAATCTCTTCCCATGAAGTACTAATCGAAATTGGACCATGATTTTCACGATTGAATCTTGAACCGTGACGCTTTGATCAAAATTGGACTTTGGTTGTCACAATTAAATCTCTTCCCTTGAACTTTTTATCGAAATTTGGCTTTGGTTTTCACGATTATATCTTATCCCGTGAAGTTTTTATCGAAATTAGACTATAGTTTTCACGATTAGAGCATTTACCATGAAATTTTGATCGAAACTGGACTTTGAGTGTCACGATTAAATCTCTTCCCATGAACTTTTTATCGAAATTTGGTCTTATATTTCACGAATCTCTTCCTATGAAGTACTAATCGAAATTGGACTATGATTTTCACGTTTGAATCTTGAATCATGAAGTTTTGTTCGAAATTGGACTTCGGTTGTCACAGTTAAATCTTTTCCCATGAAACTTTGATCGAAGCTTTTCCATGTCGAATCTTTGTAGATAATAGGATGTTTGAAGGGAAGGGAAGGATTATTGAAGAGTGACTTCTACTATTATACGTAGCTAACGAGATTCCCACTATTGTATTTTGCTGTTCTAATTATTCCATTGGTTTTCACAATGAAAATGTTTCCCAATGTGGAAAATTTTGATTGAATGCTGGAAATTTGACTTTGGTTTTCATGAATAAATATTTTCCCATGTATGTACTATCCACTATTCTATTTTGCTGATGCAATTTGTGGTGTTCTAATTATTCCATTGGTTTTCACAATGAAAATGTTTCCCAATGTGGAAAATTTTGATTGAATGATGGAAATTTGACTTTGGTTTTCACGATTAAATATTTTCCCATGTATGTACTATTAATGTAGCTGACGTGACCTCTATTGTATTTTGCTGACGCAATTTGTGTTATTTAACAAGACTTTTACTACCGCTTACCGCTGCTTCCTGAAGTAATTTCAATCAATTTCAGGATTTTTTTTTTCGAGGTACATGGCGTTGAAAATTATTCTTAGTTAAGACCATTTAGTGGATTACTGTCGCATTTCGCTATAGTCGTCGAACGAGAACTACAAAATCATACAAAAATCGTCTAAAATGAAGGGAAGTAGTAAAATAGTGTTTCTTCGTTTTGCAATATGTACTTGCAAAAGTTGTGTTCTAGTTTGCTTGAGAGCTTGACAATGAGCTTGACAATGACTTTTTTTGAACAAAGAATCGCGTTTCTATCCTCGTTCGCATGGTTGGTTAATGTAATAGAGTGAAATGAAATATAAAACGTATGTCAAATTCCGGCAATATGGAGCGATGAGTGATTAAAAGCTCTTAAGAAAACTATGACACAACTTTTGCTAGTACATAGTAATAGTACATTGTTTTTCCATTCATTTTAGACTTTTTTCGTATTACATACCATTGTATTACGTGCAGCAAATGAAACACCGTATTTATTTTTATTTTCGTAGAACTCGTGAGAGATTGAAAATTGCAGTTGGAGACTGTATTTCAGTATTTTGTTTGATCAATCAGGTACGCTTATTTTGACTTCAGCTTCTGCCTTTCACTGTCCCAAAACTGGTTTTAATTACTTTCGCCAGAGTTGTACAATTGGCGTTTAGAAAAGTTGCGTTCAGTATTACTTTTTGATTCGATGTAGTTTTTTTTTTATGGTCGCCTGTAGTGGATATTCATTCGAAAAATGTTTGTGTGTGTGTATTGTAGGAATCGAAATTTCTAGTTGAATTGAATCGGGATTGGAATGAAAGTAACGTTCTCACACGAGATGATTTATAAGCGAGTGTGTATTAATGTATTATAATTATAACAAGACGAACAAAAATGGCACAACAGCGTATACGTGTCGGCAATTAATTTGCCCTCACAATATATTGTAATAAGAGACGTTTTCGATATCCCACTGCCAGGCAATAAAATATTTAATTGCACTCGCGAGAAACTTTAATAATTGATTTCAACGATTTATCTTACATGAAATATTCACATAGCGGTACACGATTTGTCTCAGGTTAGTATTAGCGCAAGTGACACGGGCGGTGAATTTTATAATTATTTCATAATTCCGACATGCGATACATAATTCAACGTGTAATTATATGTGCGGCGATGCAAAATATACAAGTCTCATTCATATATTCATGCGGGGGGATATTTTCAAATTACTCAAATAAATTAATAATTTGTCACGGGCACTTTTAATAAGCGCAATCAATAATTCAAAGTTCCATGAACTCGGCCATTTTACTAAAGAATGGTTACAAATTAAACATAAAGACAGACTGGTTGTGTGGGCCGCCAACAAATGAGAACTGTCAACACTGTCCATAAATAAGAAACTTGCATCTCGTCTGTAATAACATATATTTATACATATATACCCAGGCAAGGCAAACATAGCGCACTGCACAATGACACAGCCCCGGAAAAAATAAATAATTACTAATATATACATTCGTGCATCATTATTTTCGAGATTCATGTAAATATTTCTATAAGCGACTAGAATGCAGCCAAAGTAATTATAGACTCATAACTGTATGCATAGTGTTCTTTCGTTTGGCAGACATGCGAAGAAGCTCTCCGGATTTCGTTGCCGCTGAGGCCTGAGGAGTGTTTGACACAGAAATTCCGAAACGTACGGCCGTAATTTACAGAGCTGGGATACTCATAAAATTTATTGATATAAGTCCTTCTTTTTCATCACAATTAATATTCATGTAGCGGAACAAATATGCTGCAACTATGTAACGCATATAATATAAAACCAGACATAAAACGACTGCAAAGAACTCACTTAACAGCGCAGGTATATAACTCTGTGAAAACTTACAATTATTGAAACACGTCTTCATGTAATTAAGTATTAATCCGGGCTCGCATTAAAATGCAGCATTTTTTTACGGCCAGGAATTTATTTACATATATATGCTAATAATTAAATGTTAAAGCCCGGTGTGATAGCGGAATGGACAGTTAATTCGAAAGTAACGTGGAATTATTAAGCAATTATTAATAAACGTGTTAGAATATCCCACTTTCCAATAAGATACGCCATTCGTATTTAAATATGAAAACTGTATAACATTATCTTTTGCTTCTATGAAAATATGCTGCCCTCGAAAAATTGGGGGGATGATGCAAACGAGGCGATTCATGCCAGAAATTTTAGAAGAAGGAACGATTCATGACACCGAAATTTACACAGACGAAGAAATATGTATTACTGAATATTGTAACAAAAACTTATAGATATTGAAGGTATTTGTTTATACTTACTGGTAAAGATATTTTTTGTTTTATTTTATTATTTATTTATTTTTATTTTGCCTTACTAGTCAGGCATCAGAGGCTTGATAAGTGTAATTTTGCTTTGTATATCTTTTGATTTTATTTCATTGTAAATATTTTAAATTATATTTAAATTTTGATAGATGTCTGTTTCTATCTAAATAGCAAAATTACACTTATCAAGCCTCTGATGATGGTTTACTGAAGAAACCGAAACTAGTAAGGCAAAATAAAAATAAATAAATAATAAAATAAATTAAAAAATATCTTTACCAGTAAGTACAAACTAATACATTCAATAAATTAACAGGTAATATTTTAAATATATCTATAATAATAAGTTATAGATATATTAAAAAAAAAAAATTAAATACTAAAAATTTGATTATTATTCGTCTGAAAAACGTTGAAACCTTGACACCTTGAAACCAAATGCACTGTTGTAAGCAATAAATTGTAATTACTAATATTTGTGCAATAATGTCATGTTGTTTATATATATTTTTATTACAGTTGCAATAGTAGTGCAACACTTAAGTATTTAATAATTATTTAACTGGAAAAAATAATTACACCAATAATTATATTAAATATAACTAATATATTAATTAATTAACTTCTTAAGAGCGCATTTTATAACACTCATCGTAATGAATAAAGTGGCAATTAACTCTAGTAACGTAATTTTTATATGGTCATCTGATAATATATCTTGGTTAATAATTTCATTAAGTGTAGCCGCTGTTTTTGTCCGAGTGAAATTACTTTCAATCCGCGCAACGTGTATCATATGAAATTAATGTAGAAGACATATACAATTTGCAGGTCCCGTTATGATTGGAGAAGCCGACTTACAGGCGCACTACTTCACACGAAGGACTGCAAATATTGCACGCAACAATTGCAGCCGTAACGGGCTTCTGAGAAAGCTCCGGCGAAAAAAAAAGTGCGGTGAAAAAATGGCAGAAATGGATATTCCGCAATTGAAGCAAATGGCACTTGTAAATTGCGCGATATATTAAAAAATGACCTACTTAAGCCCGGCAGCAACATCCAATAAGCAAATATTAAACGTGTCGCTCAACGCTAGTTTTGCTCGAGCCGCAATTATTCATGTGCTGCATGTTCAAAAATGTGCCATAATCTGTGTGCAACTGCAGCGTTAGACTATCGAATGTATCTAATGGAAGCGACGACTTTTGCCACCAGATATTATATTTTTATTCCTTACCACGTTTCGAAGAAAAACATTACACAAACTATTTCGATGAGATCACCATGCTGTTTAAATTAATTAACAACAATCATGCGTTATAAGTTATACGTTCCGTTGCTACAATACAAAGTATTAATTTATTAAAGCGAGCCACGCGTTTTTCTATATTAAAATAATTTCAATGTATGAGTCTGGGAAAAATAAATCCACAATAAGTTCCAGAAAATTCCAGCAATACTACAGAAAATATTGAAAAGACACAATACAAAGTATTAATTTATTACAACGAGCCACACGTTTTTATATATTAAAATAATTTAAATGTATGAGTCTGGGAAAATAAAAGTTCCACAATAAGTTCCAGAAAATTCCAGCAATACTACAGAAAATATTGAATAACATTATTAGACAACAACCTGATTCATAATTGTTTAGGAACAGCATTAGGGCCCGTATCTATAGTCCGTACTTGAGCATGAGTACGACTCAAGTCGAATATTTGGGTATATTTGGTTGCGTTTTGTGCATAAACGTTATACGCAACCAAATATACGACTTGAGTCGAACTCATGCTCAAGCATGTACTATAGATACGGGCCTAGAAGTTGTTGGCTTATTAAAGTGTGAGACGCAGTGGTCTGATATAAGTATTTGTTATTTCTTTAATTTTGTACAAAAATAATTTTGACAAAACCATTTTTATTGGCAAAACTATTCAAAAACTTTTTGTTTTAATTTATACTTTCCTAATCACTTGATAAAACTTGTTTTTACTATTATTTTATATGTATGTCGAACTCTTGTTTTGTTTCATGTATTACAATGTTTTGAAAATTGTTGAATAAACCGAAACACTGTATCAGTAGACTGAATAATTATATATGAAACAAAACAAGTGTTCAACACACATTTATAATACATTTATAATAAAATAATGTTTTTTTTTTAAATAAAATTATTTTAGTTAAATCTAATTATTATGAATAAACATATATTAAAATAAGTTAACAGTAATAATATTTACTAGTTACAATGGGAAATTCATCATAAGTTACTTATTATCCATATCCAATATTTTATATCCCATATTCTTTAATAACTCTTCTTATTAATAATTTCCTATCGCCTTGGTATAGTTAGCTAAGTTTTTAGTTTGTATTGGCATGACATTGCTTTGTTGTCGAATTCCTGCGACATCAGGTTATGTTATTAATACTCGATAAACTTTATTCATTGCTTAGTTTCTATGAATACCATTTCGACATAAATTGTATGCTAAGTACCGATCAAAGTTTACCACGTGCTTGCAAAAAATAACGTAGATCCATTTCTTATTGAATAAATCAATCTTGATATATTTATTTTATCAGTGTCATACAGTTTAAATGTCTAAAATAAATTGCACAAGAAAAAATGCAAAAATTTGAAGTACAAGAGAAAATGCAAATGATTGTAGAGAGAAAATGCCAAAATTTGAATTACAAGAGAAAATGCAAATGATTTATAACAGGAGAAAATGTATATAATTGTAGAAGAGTAAAAATCGCCATTTGTATTTGTATTTTTGCATTTTCTCTTATTTTGATAAATTTTGATATTTTTTTGGTTCTACAAATTTTTGCATCGAACTCCTTCTTTTATTAGTATATGCAAAACTTTGTAGAAAAATAGATCAAAATTTGTAGAACTTGTATCAAAGTTCAAGAGAAAATGCATTAATACTTACCGCACTTAATTCTTTGGCGATGAAATTTCATTATTACTTCTATTTATGTAGTCTATATATATATAAACAATATTTATTAGGCTATCGACCCCATGGGGTCTTTCCGCCTTATGTAGTCTATTTATGTAGTTTAAAGAAAACTGAATATTATCATTGTAATGTTTGTTTGAAATTTAATAACTTCGTAAAAACGTTGTAAAATTTTGTAAAACTTCTTTGTGCCCTGCATTGAAGTTTCATTTTTTTTTAAATATTTTTTTATTGGTATAAAATGAAATAAGAAACGTATGTTGAGAAACGTAATATGGAGCGATGAGTCATTATCACCGCTCTGTGGGGGTGCTGCGGAGGTACTTGTTTCGCTAGTTCTTATTTCTGCCGTTGCTGAAAACAAATCTTTACATGTGGCGGTTTTATCGCTCGAAAACAGCTACATTATTCTTGTTTAGATAGTTCTATTTCTGCCGCTTTGCATAGTACCATCGTATATTTATATCAGAGAAGATATCAAAATTTGTAAGACACGACAAAATGCATAATTTGCAGAACAAGAACAAAAGAAAAAAATAATCGGACGGAAGGTAGTTTAGCCACTACAACTACTTTCCGTCAGATAAATTTTTCCTTTTGTTCTTGTTCTGCAAATTATGACATATTGTCGTGCAAATAATGTGATAATTATGCAAATAATCAAGAAAATAACAAAATTTGTAGGACAAGAGAAAATATTAAAATTTATATCAGGGAAAATATTTAAAAAAATTGTAGGACAAGAGAAAATATCAACATTTGTAGACCAAGAAGTAGGTAGTTTGCCCCCTGCAACCTATTTGAAAATATACTATAAAAATGTAAAGAAAATCGTATTTAAATAAATTTCAAATGCAAATAAATTAAATGAATATGTATAAAAACTCAGTTAGTTACATTTGATTGTTTAAAGAGTACGTGATTTTTTGCAAGTAAGTATGAACTAGCGACATTGTTAAATTATAATGGAAATATGTGTAATTATAAGTTTCTCAGGCATTAATAATGAAATATCAGCAATTGTATGCATATAATGTATTACATTGTAAGGAATTTATTTAAAATATTCGTTTAGTTTAAATAAAATAGGTTTGATATTTTTTCTGGAGACCATCAATGACAAATTTAGAGAATTAATAGTAGAGCAGACAAAATTGATTCGGTCTATTTTTAAAACACCATTCATCTGACTAACCGTGCCCAAATTTACCTAACTTAACCAAATAATAATAATAATAATAATTCTTTAGTCATGTGGCCACGTGTGCAATATATTTACATCTATTTCTGTTATCACCAATGACAGTAGAAAATATCTGCCCCTAGAAATAAAATTATACTTATAAAATCCTTAAATACAATATATAATTTTTGTTACTATTTTTGTTTGACACGACACAAAAGGTCAAATCACGAAAATCTGGGAACATATTTCCCAGAAAAATGTCATTTCAGAAAAAGAAAAACAAGGTAGACAATAGTACATTGTAGCTATATGATGTGTTAAAAGGGTTACTTACTTTTGGGATTAAAACTATTGGGATTAACATCAAAATTTTAATTCACTGTTGAATATTTGGAAATGTCAAACTCTTCAATTTTATATTGGGTATAACTGGGTATTGCGATTAGTATTTTAAAACAAATATTTTATTACAAATAATTTATTATTACACACTTTGTGCCACGTCGCTATTGTTAACGTATATTTGTTATTCGTCAAACGTTAAAAGCGTCTTTTTCATGTTAAAAGTAGGCCTCTTTGTTGAAATTTTGTGCCACTCCAGAATTGGTACGTCTCAACAAAGAGGGGCCTACTTTTAACATCAAACAGACGCTTTAAAAGTTTGACAGATGTGAGTTAATTCTTTAAAAATTATTAACTTATACTTCAAACAGACATCTGTAACTTTCAAATATCAAAATTCAAATTAATAACAAATATTACCGCTAGTTTGGCTGACAGGTTAGAACGCTTGCTTAGCATGCACGAAGACCTGGGTTCGAGCCACAGTACAGGTAGTACATTTGTACTGAGAAATTAGTGCCATTCGTCGTTGGGAGCTCATTAACGGCGCTCTAGAGATCGGGGGCGAATTTCTAGAGTAACAAGCCCTAACTCAATACACACACTTACACAAATCACACGGCAGAAGGACCCACGTTGGTCGATAGCCAGTTAGGGATAATATCCCTAACAAATACAGTCACTACTACTACTAACAAATATTTATCATAAAAATAAGACCAGGATATATAAATATTAAAATATATATCATGCCTTTTTTAAAAAAACCGAAACTAGTCAGGCGAAATAAAATAAATATATAGTAAAATAAAATAATAATAATTAATTACCAGTAGGTACTATTATAAATATAATAATATAACAACATTAAATACATTACTTGTATTTTATGGATAAAACTTTAAACTTAAATATAAATTTGTACATTAATTAGTAGTAATTTGAACTATTCTTGATGACTTTGCAATTTTATGAGAAACGACTCGTTTTACCAACAAAAAATCATATCTTACAATGTTGTGCATATTAATAATCCACACCATGACAAATCTTTTATAAATCAAGCAGTGAGAATTTTTTATGAACTCCCAAATGAATTAAAGGCATTAACAATACCTGTAAATTTATAAAGACTGTGAACAATGGCTTCTCAATTATACATTTTATACAATTGATGAATACGTCAGCAAAGCACGTGGAGCTTAATTTCTCATTCTTAATTTTGTAATATTTTTACTTATGTTCAGCACTACGTATAAGTAGGTACTAATTTTTTTTCAAGAACTTCAAGATTATTGTTATTATTATTGTTAATAACACCTACAAATTATTTTATATGTATACATTGTTTTTACAAATATTGGTAGTTACAATGAAATTAAATGTTATACTTAAAATATAATAATAAACTGAGAGAATGCATTACACTTGCGACCTTAAACTAAATATAGATGTTTACATGCGGTAAGCATTTGTTTCAGACACTTCTGCAAATATCGATGATATATACATGTAGGTAGGGTGTGCTAAAATTACTGACTTGTTCTTGAAACTCTTTAAAATATTTTTCTGTGTTCAACCTTATTACTATTTGTGTATCTCCTTCGGAAATAATAATAATAAAAATGATGCTAGATATATTTTTCTTTTGAATACGTGTTCCTCAGAACAACAATTACCTCATTTTGTACTCGATTTCAAAATTTTCAACTTGTTACTGCGTATAGAGAGAGATAACAATATTTATTACTAATACTACGTACTACCTATATTTGTGTTTCTTCTACCGAAATAATAATAAAAATGATGAAAGATATTTTTTCCTTTTGAATATGTTCAAAAATATGTTTCCGAAAATAATAATTATCTTTTTTTTACGTTTTATGTTATGATTTATTTATTATATTTCGCCTGACTAGTTTGGGTTATATACAACCATCATCAGAGGCATGTATTCAATGTTATTATATTGAATACAAGCCTCTGATGATGGTTGTATTATTGGCGTATTCACATACCTTGAATTCACTTGAAATGTAATTTTAAAATTTTACATTTTAAGTGATTTCAAGATGTATAAACATTGAATACATGCCGATGATTATTATTTCTTTAAAACCGACACTAGTCAGGGGAAATAAAATAAATAAATCATAAAATAAAATTTAAAAACAAAATTTACCAGTAAGTAAATAATAATACATAATTGAAATCATAAATAAATAAACCTTAAATACATAATTGGTGGTTTACAGATAAAACCTTAAACTTAATCATTATCTTATTTTGTACAAGATTTAAAAAAATTCCATGCATAATTTTGGTTCAAATTTTGTATTTATAAATTTCCATGCATAATTTTGGTTCAAATTTTATATTTATAAATTTCCATGCATAATTTTGGTTCAAATTTTATATTTATAAATTATATTATAAATTTGGTTATAAATATTATAACTATAATTATAAAATTTAAGTACTTGAAATGAATTAACTAAATATCTCTTGAAAATGGTCGGGAGACAGAAACAATTTTGTTGAGGATTTTCGCTAAAAATAGTGGCATTTAAAACCAAGTGTTTTTTTATTAAAACCAAGTGTTTTTTTAAATTAAAATCAAGTGTTTTTATTTATATTTACTTTTTTAAATTTAATTTGTATAAATCTATAATATATTTCTTTTTTGTTATAGGTAAGTTCAGCTTCTCTTTGGTTGACCCAAGATCTCTTTTCCACGTTTTATTGTAAGTTACTTTTGTAAGTTATTATTATAGCGATAAAACGCAAATCATTAGACATAAGTTAAAAAAAACTTTACCAAATTAAAAAAAAGGTATTTATGATACAAGTTCGTAAAGCCCTACTTTACGAAAATGCATTATACAAAGTATAATTTTTTCTGCGACTGCTTTGTATGGTACTTTTGTAAGTTATTATTATGGTGATAAAACGCAAAACATTAGACATAAGTTTAAAAAATACTTCAATCTAAAAAAAAAAAATAGGTATTTATGATACAAGTTCGTAAAACCGTACTTTACGAAAATGCATTATACAAAGTATATTTTTTTCTGCGATTGCTTTGTAAGTTACTTTTGTAAGTTATTATTATGGTGATAAATCGCAAAACATTAGGCATAAGTTTAAAAAATACTTTACCAATATAAAAAAAATAGGTATTTATGATACAAGTTCGTAAAGCCCTACTTTACGAAAATGCATTATACAAACTATATTTTTTTCTGTGACTGTTTTGTGAGTTACTTTTGTAAGTTATTATTATGGTGATAAAACGCAAAACATTAGACATAAGTTTAAAAAATACTTGACCATCCTAAAAAAAAACAAAAAATAGGTATTTATGATACAAGTTCGTAAAGCCCTACTTTACGAAAATGCATTATACAAAGTATAATTTTTTCTGCGACTGCTTTGTATGGTACTTTTGTAAGTTATTATTATGGTGATAAAACGCAAAACATTAGACATATGTTTAAAAAATACTTCAATCTAAAAAAAAAAATAGGTATTTATGATACAAGTTCGTAAAACCGTACTTTACGAAAATGCATTATACAAACTATATTTTTTTCTGTGACTGTTTTGTGAGTTACTTTTGTAAGTTATTATTATGGTGATAAAACGCAAAACATTAGACATAAGTTTAAAAAATACTTGACCATCCTAAAAAAAACAAAAAATAGGTATTTATGATACAAGTTCGTAAAGCCCTACTTTACGAAAATGCATTATACAAAGTATAATTTTTTCTGCGACTGCTTTGTATGGTACTTTTGTAAGTTATTATTATGGTGATAAAACGCAAAACATTAGACATATGTTTAAAAAATACTTCAATCTAAAAAAAAAAAATAGGTATTTATGATACAAGTTCGTAAAACCGTACTTTACGAAAATGCATTATACAAACTATATTTTTTTCTGTGACTGTTTTGTGAGTTACTTTTGTAAGTTATTATTATGGTGATAAAACGCAAAACATTAGACATAAGTTTAAAAAATACTTGACCATCCTAAAAAAAAACAAAAAATAGGTATTTATGATACAAGTTCGTAAAGCCCTACTTTACGAAAATGCATTATACAAAGTATAATTTTTTCTGCGACTGCTTTGTATGGTACTTTTGTAAGTTATTATTATGGTGATAAAACGCAAAACATTAGACATATGTTTAAAAAATACTTCAATCTAAAAAAAAAAAATAGGTATTTATGATACAAGTTCGTAAAACCGTACTTTACGAAAATGCATTATACAAACTATATTTTTTTTCTGTGACTGTTTTGTAAGTTACTTTTGTAAGTTATTATTATGGTGATAAAACGCAAAACATTAGACATAAGTTTAAAAAATACTTGACCATCCTAAAAAAAAAAAAAAAATAGGTATTTATGATACAAGTTCGTAAAGCCCTACTTTACGAAAAAACATTATACAAAGTATATATTTTTTCTGCGACTGCTTTGTAAGTTACCTTTGTAAGTTATTATTACGGTGATAAAACGCAAAACATTGGACATAAGTTTAAAAAAAACTTGACTAATCTAAATATAAAAAATAGGTATTTATATACCAGTTCGTAAAGCCCTACTTTACGAAAATGCTTATACAAAGTATAATTTTTTCTGTGACTGCTATTATAAAAGACAGCTAAAATTTTATGCAAAATACTATATTTTTTTTAAGTGGTGAGCGAATTGGTAAAACTTATTTTATGGCCAGTTGATGTTTTTACGCATTTTGTACGCATGTGTGAATAGTGCCTAAAAACTTGGTTTGCGCACTATCGTAGGAAAAAAATATTTCTCATTCCAGAGGCACACATGTTTGGAATTTCCTCGAAAAATTATCGTTTTATTTGGCCTTTATCATGAATGAAATCAAGGAACCCTTCATTGAGCGTATTAGGATAATAGACATACAAAGCGAAGTAAACGAATGGTTTACGCTATCTGCAGAAATAACAGCGTTGAGTCGTACCCAAGGAAATCTGGTATTATACTGATATGGAAAATGTATTATACGAAGTTTTTTCTGCGACAACTATTATAAAAAACAGCTAAAATTTGATGCGAAATACTGTATATTTGTTTTAATTGGTGAGTGAATGAATTGCGTGTAAAACTTATTTTACGCACAGTTGATGTTTCAAAACATTTTTTACGCACATGCTCAAAAGTTACGTTACGCACGTGAACAGTGCGTAAAAACTTAGTTTACGCACTGTCTTAGAAAAAAAAAAATCTCATTCCAGAGGCACATATGTCTGGAATTTCCTCGAAAAAGTATCGTTTTATTTGGCCTTTATCATGATTCAAATCAAGGAACTCTTAATTGAGCCTATTAGGGTAATAGACATACAACGCGAAGTGAACGAATAGTTTACGCTATCTGCAGAAATGACAGTGTTGGGTCGTACCCAAGGAAATCTGGTCGCGACTATTGGCTTAATTATTATTATTATAATATCTTCGTTTATAATAAGAAAGAAAACTTTGTTGCAATTATTTTTAATAGCGCTAACGTTTTTTTATGAGGGTTTTTAAGATCCATGAGATAACGTATTATTATTTTAAGCGAATCACAAGCTGCTCGCAATCAATAATTCGTTCGCAAGAAGTGGATATAATGAATACATATTTTCTCCGGAATGAAAGAAGATGCTGAAACAATTTAAGGTGCATTAAGTTCATCTTTGTTCGGAGAGATCAATATAAATTTATAACACTAAAAGACGGAGAATATCCGGTCTATTATGCTTTTAACACCTTCATTGTAATTACGTCTAAAACGCTGGGCTTTAGCACCGTGGAGGCCCGTTGCACACGTGAAAAAATATTTATTTTATAACACGAAATCCGACATGTGTCCGCGTCATTAACGTATGTGCGAGCGCCCACAGGGAACTTAAGCGATTTTTGATGAGAGCAGCAATGGGCGCAATTTACATTTTACAGATCGTTAATACGTTTCGCCATATGTCATATTTTATAATGTTGAATAGTGGAGGAGCCGAATTTCTCCGGCATAAAATTTGCGGCCTGCATTGTGTACTCAAGTTGCCGAAAGTAAACACTGAATGTTGATGACTCCTTTTTTTTGCTTGCAAATTTATTTTAATAATATTACGGGGCTGTTTTGCATAATGCATAATTTGTTAAGTAAATGTTTTACTTTTCAATACGCGCAGAATCCTGCTTCGCGAAAATATCTTTTCCCGGTGCTGTTTTTACTACGGATATTAAGATGAATATCAATGATCCCGTAATTTTTGCGCGGTTATAAATTATTTATTATTTTGGGGATGTGGGTTTCGGCTGCGCTTTTATTTCCTTATTTGGGGCGCCATTAAAGCTCGATTAAAACCGTCGAAATCTGGCGAAATTCATTTTGTTGCATCGATTTGGGGGGCGTTTTTCCGCACGAAAAATTATAATGAAATTAATATTAAGAGCGGCGGCGACACATGGCGCGTGGTAATTAGTTTGAATCGCTGCTGAAATTTATTAAATAATAACAGTCTTGTCCGATCTCGTTCTGCTGTTTGTATAGTTTCCTGCCGCCTGCGAGCTGCGTATTCAGTTGATATTTATAATTTACCTCCCGCCGTTTTATATCGGCATCAGACGTGGAGTATCCATCCTCTAGCAAGGATTTAAATCACACCGACTTATGTGGATAATAATTCCCGCATTTTAATTACATCGCATCCATATATCTCCATTATTTCCCGGCCGCGCATCGAACGTTCGATAAGTCATCTCTTCGGAATACTGCGGTTTGCACTTTTTTTTAGCCAGAGATTTGCATATATTTTAGTTTGTGATAGGTTTGCTTCAAAATGCATTTCGCATATTATGATCTATTGCGGTATAAAATTAGAGATTTTTTACCCCGATATTGGTCCCATTATTTATGCTCCCGTGCATACCACATAAAATACTTGAAAATAAATAAAAATTGATACTGAAATATCACGGGCATTAATGCGCACAAAAAAAAACCCGACATTTAGTTTCGTTTATTTGCCTTTATTTTTAAAGCTGCCTTGCTTTATATTATAATCACACGCGCGTATTTCAAACCGTCTGACATGTTATTATAAAACTGCCGAAGCGTATCTTTGATGTGCCTGCATATATATTTGAGCACTGTATTTATATTTCTGTAAAATATCACTTTTGCCGTTCAATTAATAGAAACACCGTGACGTTCAGTTGGGCAATTTCAACTGGAAATTGAAAGCATGGTACTCGGTGAATTGCTTAACCCGCTTGTCAAGCAGTATTAAAGGTCCCAAACGTTTGTGGCTTTGTAGACAAGATATAAAAGCTATTAATGGCTAGTAAATCTTCATTTCATATATATATATATAGGTATATATATATATAAGTATATATATATATTTATATAGCAGAAGGGTCCAAGGTAGGGTCAGTCTGTCAGGTTGTTAATCTAACTGCACCATAAAAGAGAAACCGCCCTTATACTTGGCCACTAGTTCCTTCATAAAAACCAAAGAGCCAAGCACCCTTCAGGCGTAAATATTAATTATATACGTATTGATTTTTATTTACGATACGTAGTAAATTGGATGATAAATGTATATTATAAGGTGAATGCAGATTAAAGATTCTTAAAATATTTATCAGAAGCGGAATAATTCGCCAGAGTCAAGGGGGTGATCCTTTGATTAATTTCATGCGGCACGGGCAACAAGTTGGTTTGGTGTATATGTTGTGTGAGAGATCAACGTTGACTGGTGCACGGGTTTTCTTGTGAAAATAAATCCCTACGCATATAGCTCTACATAAATATACATATTATTTCGTCAAACCAGACAAATATAATAAGCGATATATCAAAGTTCCCCGGACTGGTCCGCTCCGGGCGACCTTAGATCAGTGATTAATAGATCTATAACTCTACCAGGTGAGCAGTGCAGCTTCACTAATAGTATCTGTAATATATTTTGTAGGAATTAATTGTCGACCAACATTCATCTTGCGCGCGTACGTTAATGTCAAAACAAGTTAGACCCAGTCCGGCAATTACATCATAAATTGGAGTCACTTTTATTACTATTTTCATTGCACATGCCTATTCCTGCAGGTATTTATTATTGTAATGTAAAAATTAATGTAATTGGGATTATTACGGCTTTGATTTATTATTTTGTATTAATATATATTATACATATAAAAACTGTAATTGTACGCACACAAGCTCCGCAGTCTTAATGTGCCTGTTTCTCTTCTCCTGTTTTATTGCAGAGATTGCCACGGTTACTCCTTTGTGCCTCGGCTACCTCGTTGCAATTCAATCTCGTATCGAATTTTCCAGGCGCTCACCTCTCCGCGTACATTTTTCACTTAAGGGGGCAAGTGCCTGTTAAAAAAAGTAGCGTTTTTGACTGTTTGTAATGGTAATGGTTTGAGTAATGGTCAAGTTAATAATGAAAGTACGGAAGACATATTTTGCACACTCATAGATGAAAGTACAATAGATGTTCCTATAGCATTAGATTTGAGTAATCAGTTAATAACATTACAAAAGTTGCTATAGAAAGTTGTTCATTTTACTGTTGTAATATTGTAATGTTCGATGCGTAAATTGAATATTCTAACATTATAAGAACCTAGTTTATAGTGTAGTAAACAATATGCCAAAAATAAAATAATAACTTTTTGTACCATTTCGTCGTAATTAATTATATTCGGCACCTCTGTAGGCACGTTTTTATATCAATTTCCAGCGCGGTAGTGTGTCGCCACCTATATGAAATCCATTACAGCTAGGCGACGGGGCGTTGACGATCACGAGAGGAACTCAGGAAATTTGAGGCCCCAACGTTGTGAAGAATATTGTGTTATACGATCATATTTTGCAGTCAGGGCCGCTGCGTGGGGGTGTGCATGCTGTGCTCTATGAGGCGACATGGCGCCTCATAGAGGAGGCGCCATTTCGCCACGATAATTAATAATCTCTGTAATTGTCATACGTTAACTTTTGCGATATAAAATTTTAATGAAAAGTATATTCACCATTATATTTAGTCGTGAAAACTTTGGTGTGAGGGGTTTAGGTGTGTAAATACGTAGTGGGAACGCTCTACTATTACAATATCAGTATTTTACACAAGGTAGTTTGTAGTTTCAATATTTTTAGTTGTGTTCCAACAAAACAAAGTGTAAGGCGAGCAAGTAAATGTCTGGCATTTTTAAAATAAATAACTGTGAACCCCGTAACCTATAGATGTTGGAAATATGTCAAACAAGTTATATTAAGCCGAAAACATAAAAAAAGACGATTACAACGACGAAGAGATCCAACATACATTGTTTTTACTAATTGTGACGATATAGAGTACATATTGACATGTAGTACATGAAATTAAATATACCAAGAAATATAAAACATTTTCATCACGTTACGGGTAAAAATAAAATAAAACTAAGATATATATTTTTTAACGATTCACACAACAAATACTAATATAAAAAAACAAAAAACGTAATGCACTACCTATACTAAATATGTAAACATATGATGTTGACAGAAAAACTGACTGTTTACAGTTTAAATAGTCGATAAGTCGATAGTCAACGTCAACTGAAATAAATAGTCAATTGTTTCTGTCAACATCTTCCCTCGGACCTCCACGACTACAACAAATAGTATACAGGGTGGTGCGTCGGACCATGCACCATTGGGATTTACATGTAAAATTTAAATCTTAAAGATTTTTTAAGAAGACAATATTTCCCCAATTATTATTATTTATATTATATATAAATTGTACCATTCTTCACTTGAAGAAACTAGTGTATTTAAACTATTATTGTGATTAACTCAATATATATTTGAAAGTTTTTTATAAAGTTTCATTTGTGAAATTTAACTAAATACCAACATAAAATAGATTTAATTTTGATGTAAACAGGATCTCTTATAGGCATATTCCGCTGTTTTCTAGAGTCTACGAGTTCCGGTAATACACACTCATTATAAAATTGAATTAACGGTTTTTCTATGTTATTTGTCCAAAACACATCATCTTTAAAAATTGTTTCGGTTTTTATACCCTTGCGGGTCCACACACCAAAGATGCAATAATTATATTGCATTAAATCAAAAATAATGCAAATAATTATATCACGAATTTTGTATAATTGTGACATTTCAGTTGACAGCATAGCACACCAGATGTACAGAGTTCAAGTGTGATTAATACTTATTAGTCAATTCGAGTTCTGATTATCAGCTATTAGGCGGTCGCTAGGATAGGTCAGAAAGTATTATGAGTGATATAATCGTCTAAATTTCGTTTGACAATTAAAAATAAACAATTTTCAAGTGACCGAATATTGCCACTTTAAGTTATTCAGTTATTCAGTAATAAAAAATTTAATTTTGAATTTTATATAAAATTTAATCAATTAATTCATTAAATTAAATTAAATGTAAATGTTATCATTAATTCAAATAAGTCCAGAGCTGAACAACATACCTTGTATATTTCCGGACTTATCTCAGTTAATGAAAAAAAGAGTTACACCACTTTCGTTTACAACGGCTCATATAAAAATATGCATAGTAGTTAATGCATCTCTTTCAAAGTACCTAATATTATAGTAGTATATAATTATTTTTCATACTTCCTTATTATTCAATATCTCTCTAGGGGGAGATTCAATTGCATCTACCCTCAAGTCACCTTGATTTATATCGGTGTACTCATTCTGTAAACAAGAATGATATAATTTTATAATGCATTTAAATAGTACAACTTATATATATTTTGTAATGTTCTAGAAAAAGAGCCCAAGACTATATCAACTTCAATTGTTATGTAACCATCAGTAAACATATCTATTATTAAATGAGACAGTCTTAGCTAGAAGTTTGTGAAAAACATATTTTTTGCACTACTAGCCATAAAACACATCATTGTGTCATGTATCAAAGTACTGTAAAGTTCATGTTTATGATTAGTAGTTAATATATTTTTTTGTAGTATTATTTTGTACTTACTGGTAGAGTTAATACAATTTTTTCTTACCAAGGTAAAAAATATATGTTCGTCTGAGGCTACATTTTTCTTTTTTTACTAAGGTAAGAAAAAGTATATTTTATTACTGGTTAAAAAATATCCACAGATCCACAGTAAGCGACAACAAAATTCCAACATCTGACAGTCGCTTTTTTTAATTTAAAACACTTCTAATTGTTCTAGTAGTGCAAAAAATAGTAAATAAATATATATCATAAGCAGTCACTCATATAATTCACTTACCTTTCTTTTAGATGGAAAACACTTCCTCTTTATTCCATGTGCGCTTAATCTAAGTCGGCGTTTATTGCCTTTTCTATAGTCCGAAACCGGTTCATTCATATTTAGTCACTTTTAGTGTCGATTTACTGTCGATATTTCGCAGGGGAAGTTGTAATACCTTCTAGCGGGAGCACCGAGAGTACAGGCCTTTACTCACAACACTAGACATATGCTACCGCGGAGTTGTTTACACAGAATGTTACGCTCTACAAAAAACTGCAGTCGTTTTTTTTCACCTCGTTTAGTTTCTGCAGTAGAAACGATTAAATATAAGGTAGCAAATTACATACTACTATATTTTTAACACGAATTGTAATATTCTAATTACTGTATCATTTTTAGCGTAGGCTATATATACCTAAGGTGACCAGATCCTAACGATACAAAAGCGGGACAGCGGGACGGGGGGTGGGGGGTGCTGATTTTTAAATTAATTAACAAACAACGCAAAACGCAAAATATACATGGTGTCTCCTAAAAAACGCCGCTGGCCAATAAATCCATAACTCCTTAACTATTTGTTGCTTGATTTCAATAAAACAAAAACAAAATTAAATGTCTCCACATGTTCTACAAAGGGGCCCTAATTTTTTTTTTTTTACAAAATCAACTTTTATTTCAGCAATAGTCTGCTAGATTTTGTAACAACAAAAATTAGGGCCCCTTTGTAGACATGTTGAGCCATTTAGTTTTGTTCTCGTTTTATTGAAATCGGCCAATATATAAACTAGTTATCGCTAGCGGAGTTTTTTAGCAGACACCCTGTATAATATTATATTACATTTTTTTTAACAACAACAAATATAATGTCATATTTACAAATATAATAAATACGAGGCATGTTTTTATAGTACCGTTTTGTATTTTAGCCGCTACAGCGCTGCTACCAAATACAAATATTGTCGAAATATATAAGCTAATAACTTCAAAATAGCGAATAAAAGATCACCCCAAAAAAAAAACACAAACTTTCAAAAGTCGGGACATTTTTGAAACGTCGCGGGACGCGGGACAAATTTCTAAAAATCGGGACTGTCCCGCCAAAATCGGGACGTCTGGTCACCTTATATATACCTACAGAAATCCTTTGCTATGAATATTGGTGTTGTACTTGTAAAAATAATGAAATATATCCGTAACAGCGTTCGACGGGAAGCGGATATTTGCGACTCTTTACCTTTGATGCGATTTTCATATGAAGGGCTATTAATATTGTACTCGCGGTGGCCTGGGTACTGTCCTGTATTCGCACTCAAGTTTCGTTGAAAGAGACAACTATATAAATTCCGCTAGCCATCCCTTTCTAAAAATGACGCCCCACGAGTTGCCTATCTCTATACCCCTCTCACCGATCCTCTTCAGGTGAAACAGTTCGTCGCGGCACTTGCCGCCTTAATAAAATAATTATCCGTCATCTTTCAACAAGTATTTATCATGTTGGTTCAAATTATTATTAAATTGTGTCCCGGAGGTAATGGCTCATGCGCGTATGCTATAATTAAAACGCGCCTTAAATTGACGTGGCCACCATGAAATGCCCAATAACCGAATTCATATTAATTGCCCCTATATAATAGTGGAATTTAGTTAGGACGTAAACTCGTATCTAATTTCTCACATGTATGAGCTCATGATCACATTTCCTAGCAATATCTTATTACTTGAGTTTTCAATCATTTCAAATTATGTAATCATTACAACAAAATTACACTGATCAACACGAGTTTTGTACCTTAGACATAAATAGCCGATTCCGATAGATTTTTTTTTTGCTGATTTCAGATACGTAAAGCAACATTTCTAGGTAATCAGGTTTTTGAGATATTTTAATTTTTGCAAAATGTGTAATTTTTTTTTTCGGAATTCAAGACGGATTCCCATATTTTTTTTATGGCAATAAAAGTGATACCAGTTACTGGTATCACTTTTCTAACCTATCTTTAACTAAGAACGTATTTTTGTAAGCAAATAGTGGAAAAACTGCAAAAAATAAATGGCTACAACAATGTTTTGTTTGCATGTCATACATGTGCATAGTAAATACTTTCCGAAACATGTTAAATTGAAGGGACAACACATTCGTCAAAATTTGTCGACCACTGTTATTATGGAACTGACGATGGAAATAGATTTGGCGTATTTAAACAAGAATTCCATTATTATGACTGGGCAACTAACGCACGTTTTGAGTTTAAAAAAATTATTGTATTGTTTGCGACATGTTTCGACACACAGTGTCTTCATCGGGCAGATGAATAATGATTTTTTAATTTATTTTTTAACTCAAAACGTGCGTTATTTACCCAGTCATTGGAACTGACAATACATAATATTTGCTCATATTTATGTAATACTAACTCAAGTATGTGTACAATGCAATAAATAAGATGACTTAATAAACAATCGAACGCTTATAGCATCTATGTAAATTGCTACAGCACAAGGTATTAATAACAAAATGACGAAAACACATGAACTTTTTTAACATGAGTTTCAAGATCAAAGCGTAAACCATCACTAAAAAAACTAGAGCTAAATTCTACCTTCGACATTTTTTTGTGCACATAAATGAAGTACAATATATTAGCTACAATATTTAAATTATTTGCAACTCTAAAACGGTCAAGAGAGAAAAATAATCATGGCAGGTATAAGACTTTTCATGGAAATAAATGTGTTATTTTAGAATATTTGATTTAATTGTAACTGTAAAACGGTCAAGATAAAATAAATCAGTATAAAAAGTGCCCACGACGACTTTTTTTTGCAAATACGTCAATAAAAATGACGAAAACACATGGGACTTTTTTAACATGAGTTTCAAGTCTATCAAAGCTTAAACTATCACTAAAAAAAACTAGACCTCAATTCTACCTTCGACAATTTTGTGTGCAAATAAATGAAGTACAATATTTGAGCTACAATATTTAAATTATAAGCAACTCTAAAACGGTCAAGAGAGAAAAATAATCATGGTAGGTATAAGACATTTCTTGGAAATATTTGCGTTATACTAGAATATTTGATTTAATTGTAACTGTAAAACGGCCAAGAGAAAATAAATCACTATAAAAAGTGCCCACGACGATTTTTTTTGCAAATACGTCAATCAAAATGACGAAAACACATGGGACTTTTTTAACATGAGTTTCAAGTCCATCAAAGCTTAAACTATCACTAAATATAACTAGACCTCAATTCTACCTTCGACAATTTTTTGTGCAAATAAATGAAGTACAATATATTAGCTAGAATATTTAAATTATTTGCAACTCTAAAACGGTCAAGGGACAAAAATAATTATGGTAGGCATAAGACATTTCTTGGAAATAAATGCGTTAATCTAGAATATTAGATTTAATTGTAACTGTAAAACGGCCAAGAGAAAATAAATCACTATAAAAAGTACCACGACGATTTTTTTTTGCAAATACGTCAATCAAAAGAAAATAATCAAAGAAAAAAGTTGCTGAGACTTTTGTTTTTAGCAAATAAATGCATACTTGTAGAAAATTTTAATTATTTGCAACTGTAAGGGGCCAAATGGAAAGAAAAAACAAAGGACTTTTTTTTTTATAAATAATTTATTATTAATTTTATTATTCAGGCAATAATGAATATTTATTAGCAGAAAACCTACATAATATACAAAATATAAATATATACATGACAATAAACAACCCAACAAAACAACAAAAATAACAAAAGAACAATATCTACAATATTTTGATTAATTGATACTGTAGAGAAACGTTCAAGAGAAAGACGCAGTTTTGATTTGAAAAGTGCCCAAGATGATTTTGTTGCTAATAAAAACATTTAACATCCAGCTTTTACAAAATGAAACAAGTTCTTGAAAAAGAGACGTTTTTTTTTTAAATATATGCATAATTCTAGAATATTTGAATTACTTGGAACTGCAAATGTTTTATTCTCTTGCCCCCCAGAGAATAAAACATTTGCCTTTTTTGTAAATAAATGCATCATTCTACAATATTTCGATTGCTACTGTAAAACGTTCAAGAGAAACAACATATTTTTAAAAAGTGTTCAAGACGATTTTGTTGCTAATAAAAACATTTAACATCCAGCTTTTACAAAAAAAAAACATGTTTTTGAAAAAAATACTTTCTTTTTAGAAAATAAATGCGTATTCCTGGATATTTGAATTACTTGCAACTGCGACGGGGGGCAAGAGAATAAAACATTAGCCATTTTTGCAAATAAATGCATCATTCTACAATATTTCGATTAGTTAAGTTTTTGAAAAAGAGACATATATTTCGATTAGATAAGTTTTTGAAAAAGAGACATTTTGTTGCTAATAAAAACATTTAACGTCCAGGTTTTTCAAAAAAAAAACAAGTATTTGAAAAGGGACTTTTTTAAAGAAAATAAATGCGTATTCCTGAATATTTGAATTATTTGCAACTGCAAGGGGGCCAAGAGAATACAATATTAGCCTTTTTTTGCAAATAAATTCATCGTTCTACAATATTTCGATTAATTACTATTGTAAAACGTTCAAGAGAAACTACATATTTTTAAAAAGAGCATAAGATGATTTTTTTGCTACTAAAAACATCTAACATCCAGCTTTGACATAAAAAATCATACAAAAATCATACAATTACAATACAACGCTAAATTTTTTAATATAGTCGTTTCAGTTCGAAAAAAGGTTTATGAAATTTCAATGAACAATTTTTTTAAGTAAATGTCATTGAAATTTGCCTTAGCATTAAAAATTAATAACTCCAACTTGCAATTTATTTGAAAACCTGCGAAAATTTGTTTATTTACAGAAAATTTGTGAAGTTTCATGAGGAGAAAAACAAAAACTAACAAAAACTATTAAGTTCATTAATAGAAAAAGCTATACATTATAGCTTGCCATTTAAAAAAGTATCAAATACGTCAAATGATGATTGTCAAAAAGTGACACAGCACAAAAAAATAAGACTGTCAAATTGTGGCAAATAGTTAGCTATCAAACTTTTGTTTAAAACTTTTTTTTCTACAAATAATAATAAAGGCTCCAGAGAAGTTTGCACTTACAGAATTACGAAAATTGCCAAATATCTCGAAAATATGTCAGAAAATGTACAAATCTGCAAGCAAGTTTGAAGGTTACAGAAGAATAAAATTTCACAAATATCTCAAAAATTTGTCGGAAAATGTAGAAAATTTCTCGAAAATTTAAGTGAAGTGTACAAATTCCTTGGTTTTCAAAATTTTCATAAACATTCTCGAGAATTCCATAAATTTGGTAGGAAATCTAAAAATTATAGATATTATACAAAGCACAATGAAATAACAAATATCAATACATAGAATTAATAGGTATATTATTTTCCAAAATATCTTAAAAACTTCAAAGAGACAGAGAAATAGTTACTATTTCAATATGCTCAAAGTCATTCTGTCATGCATATTCACAGTAGTCGACTGTTTATAAACTGCAAGTTTGAAGTTACAGAATTATAAAAATTTGCAAATATCTCGGAAATATGTCATAAAATGTAGAAAACTCCAAGTTTAAAGTTACAGAATTATAAAAATTCGAAATTATGTCAAAAATATGTGGGAAAATGTAGAAAATTTAAGTGAAGTGTAGAAATTCCATGGTTTACAAAATTTTCATGAACATTCTGGAGAATTCCATAGATTTATTGGGTAGGAAATCTAAAAGTTATGGAGATTATACAAAACACGATGAAATAACAAATATCAATCGAATTAATAGGTATAATATTTTCTCCAAACTATCTTCAAAACTTCAAAGGGAGAGAGAGAGAGAGAGAAAGAATGAGAGAGGTAGAGGTACTATTTCAATATGCTCAAATTCGTCCTTTCATGCATATTTACAGTAGTTAACTGTTTATAAACTGCAAGTTTGAAGTTACAGAATTATAAAAATTCACATATATCTCGAAAATATGTCGGCAAATGTAGAAAACTACAACTTTGAAGTTATAGAATTATAAAAATTCGAACATATCTCAAAAATATGTGGGAAAATGTAGAAAATTTAAGTGAAGTGTAGAAATTCCATGGTTTTCAAAATTTTAATGAACATTCTGGAGAGTTCCATAGGTTTGGTAGGACATCTAAACATTATAGAGATTATACAAAACACGATCAAATAACAAATATCAATAGAATTACTATGTATAATATTTTCTCCAAAATATCTTCCAAGCACGATCAAATAACAAATATCGATAGAATTAATAGGTATAATATTTTCTTCAAAACATCTTCAAAACTTCAAAGAGAGAGAGAGATAGTTACTATTTCAATATTCCCAAAATCATTCTTTCATGATTATTTACAGTAGTTGACTGTTTATAAACTGCAAGGTTGCAGTTACAGAATTATGAAAATTCGCAAAAATCTCGAAAATATGTCAGAAAATGTAGAAAACTGCAAGTTGGAGTGACAGAAGTATAATAAATTGCAAGTATCTCGAAAATATGCCAGAAAATGTATAAAACTGCAAGTTTGAAGTTACAGAATTATAAAAATTAACAAATATCTCAAAATATGTTGGAAAATGTAGAAAATTTGTCGAAAATTTAAGTGAAGTGTACAAATTCCATATTCCATGGTTTTCAAAATTTTCATAAACATTCTGGAGATTTCAATAATTTTGGTAGGATATCTAAAAATAATAGAGATTATACAAAACACATCAGATAACAAATATCAATAGAATTACTAGGTATAATATTTTCCCCAAAATATCTTCAATCCACGATCAAATAACAAATATCAATAGAATAAATATAATATTTTCTCCAAAATATCTTCAAAACTTCGAAGAGAGAGAGAGAGAGAGTAAGAAAGAGAGAGATTTACTGTTCCAATATGCTCAAATGTTGTATGTATGTATGTATGTACGTATGTATGTATGTCGGAAAATGTAGAAAAATTCTAGAAAATGTAAGTGAAGTGTACAAATTCCATGGTTTTCAAAATTTTCATTAACATTCTGGAGAGTTCCATAGATTTGGAAGAAAATCTCTTAATGAGATTATACAAAACACGATGTGCAAATATCATTAGAATATAATGTTTAATATAAATCTGATAAATAGCTATGCGAATATGATGTGATTGTGTGCGAAAAACTATGCACGACATACGATCGTTGAACGTATTCAACAGACCCGAAAAATAACGACGCTCGGCCTTTATAGTTTTTCTCGATCTGTTATCAGACGCTTACCTATCTAATGTCGTAATATACTATAACATGACATATCACTGATTGTTTCCCTACACATGTATAATTATCAAGAAAAAAATATTTGTTTGAGAATATTTAAGGGCATATTTCCAGCTTTTTTAGAGCATTAATGAATACATAATTTGGATATTTTTAGAGCATAACTATCCCTGGCCTAATTATAAATATTAATTAGGAACAGTATCGCCGGGCCGGTTAATAAATTATGATCGCGCAGGCTCTGCCTTATCAGAGTTATTAACAGATGCAATAAAATGAATGGTACGTAATGAGTTCGAGCCTAAACTGCGCGAGATAGTGGAGGACGGCAATACAGTGGAATGACACAATATTTTAATGACAAACCGTTATAATAGCGGTGAATACGAAAACGTTTCAATTGTTGCAAACATATAGCTGCATACGAAATGATAGCAGTTTTAGTATTTAATTTACCATTCAATGCCATTGATACCGGGGGTTTATGTTTTCAATTAAAAATGTATCGGGCATTGTTTATTCCTGCATCGGCGGCGAAACTCTCAATAAAACACGCATTTTTGAGGCGCCACTAGATAAACAATTACCCGTCTTATTCCGACGCGCGGTTATTATGTTATTATCTCTTCATATGAAACCGCAGTTGTACGTTTAAATGTCAATACTTTGAAATCTCAATAAAAAGGTACAATAATAACATCCACATATAGGTTATATGGACGTTTGGCATTTAAGAAGACAAATAAATTGTTAGTGCTTTGCAGATTTCGAGTGGAAATAATAAGTTATTGCACAATAAGAACGATACGAAGGCGAGACGGTCGGAAAAGTGTCACGTCGTTAAAATCGTTTATTGAAAACAGGGAATTCAACACGTTATAACTATTACCGACGCCGTCGCTAATTGCGGTCGCTGGAAATAAAAACGGCCGGCACAAGAATCGTACGCCACTGAAGTCGCCGCAGACGCTGGGCTGGTAATTATTTTTATTATTTTAATATCCCGACAGAAACGGGTTCACGGTCGTTATCATTAAATATTATAACTTTTATTCCGAACCCATTCGTACATGATTGCAATATAATAATATACATTTTATGCATTTAAGAACATTATCTGTGATACATTTCGCAATTCCCCGAGTTGTGTATGCGCGGCGCACATGCATGTTGCACTTGGAGTTTATGGCAACTGTTAAATATACTTACTAAGCTATACGATTACCTGCCAATGATATCATTAAATAAATTAAGTCTCGTTAATGCGATCGTACCCATAACTCGTACGCCGATAAACGAAAAATAAATTTATACACATACTTTATTAATCGGTTTAGTATGTACGGCCGCCATAAACTCGGGCAGAGACATAACCATTCAGAACTATAACTATATAAGACATTTCCTTTCAACTAACACATAACTCGCTCCACATATACAAACATTACATTTGCGCGCGAATGAGGAGCATTAATAAAGTGGAAACGTTTTTGCGCCATCTATTCCATCTAAGTTTGCGCGCATCGGAGAAACCATTACGGAAACTAAACAGTTGCGGAAGAATTGCGGGATTTAAATTTTCGCCAATATAATCGTTAATCATGCGGTAAATATTTCCACGCAACTTTTCGTGTATGTCCGCATATTTCAGTGCGCATAGTTTTATCCAATCTGCAATTGAATTCTTCCCCGATTTGCAAAAAAACCGGCGTCCAAGTCCGGACGATAATTTATTTTACTTTTTTATGTTTATTTTATTTGAAAAGCCTTTGTTTGATGAGAGCTCTCGTAAAAATTGGGTTTTATTATCACAAACAACATTTGCGTTCGGAGTTCAATTATATATATATTTTTATTTTAAAAACCACGTGTGTATTTTTTACTCCCATACCACTAATATTTGTTCAGCTTTATTTGCTTAGTATCGTTAAGCTTGCCTAGTGATTTTGTTATACCTGGGCACAATGCGCCTAGGAATGCATCCGGTTGTAATTTTATGTAAGACTCGCGCCTCACTAATCGCTTCAAAAAATTATAACGAAGCAATTTCGTATTTTAATGAGGCACAATGGACGCGTAAGTAAATATAGATTTGTGTGGGCCTACGTGCATTAGTCAATTTCACGGAGCAAATTGAACGCATTCTTGTTACGTTTTCATACCTACTTTTTGTGCCAATAAAAGGTTCCCATCAAGGTATAATAATGAGATTTTTCAATCGATAGTGTTTGATGATTTATCCACTTGGCACAATCGCTCTGAATGCATCTACGCCCGTTCTAAATGAATTTATGGCAACAATCTCGCCTCCTTATATTATTGATGACTTATAGTTATACTTACAGCTAACCAATTTCTATATAAATATTAAATATTACACAAATACCATTCGAAAATAAACAACCTCGCTGCTCTGTGCAGGAACCAGTTCCACAAATGAAGCCTTGCTTGTACGTACCCATTGTGCTGATATGGATTTATGAAATATTGGGAGTAATCCCATGGCTGTCGTAATGAATATTTCTTAGCATACGATTAATTGAGAGTACAGTTCTCTTAAGTACACTTTGCAAATGAGATGCTGAGCATTTTTCCTGTATTGTGCTCCGTTGATAAATTAGTACCAACAAATGAGCCTTATTCCAGCACACACAAATCCCCCCATACATTTAACTGCGCTCGTCCTTTTTTCGTGCACGCACCATTATGTTTATAAAATAAAAAGCGGCGTTATTAAGAAAAGATATATCCGATTGTAATGATACGTTGAAACACCGGTAAAAAGAAATATATCAATAATTATAATCACGACTGATGTATCGATAATATACATTTGAGTCCCGATCGCTGATGCGGTTAGGCCGGCGAGTTCAGCAGCCAACCGATGTAATTATGTATATGTTATGATCTATAATTCTATGTCTGGCATGGATATATAAATTTATAAAGATAACACACAACACATTTTTATTATTACATATTATTACTAAATATATTACGATCTCTAATTTCACGTCTGGCGTAGACGTAAATTAGAAAAAAATTATACGCTCCATTATTGCGCTTTTTTACCTCTTCTTTCCAAGGCATTGCTTACCATCTCTCGCTTAATAACTGCATTATTTGCACTAAAAATTCTCCCAAATAATCACTCTATAACTACGATAAATTACATGCGAATTTGGGCCACGTGAAATTAATATGCAGCGACTTCATTTTATAGCGAAAATATGTTAATATAATCATACAATAGTCACGAAATCGATAAAGGAATAGCTCTGATTTTATCGCGCTCAAATGTTGGGTTTCAACTTTCAATAAAAAAAAAATGCATAGTTCTTTTCTGGAATAGATTCCTTTACTGGGAATTGAATGGCGAAGGCGGATATTTTCTTAATAACATTATTTCTGTAATATTCGCTTAAATCCTTATTATATTAATCTGCAGGATTCGCAAAACTCGTATTATTATGTAACCATTGTAATAAGAGCGAAACTAAATTTTCATTTGGAATTTGCTATGGATTTAAACAAGATGACTGAGTTTTTGCCGCGCTCAATTGTTAACATATCTACCAGCAGTGAAACATGCATAGTAAATTAACGGTGAAACCAGAACCTTTAATCATTGAATCAAAAAAGTCACAACATTTAAAACGACGAATTTAAAAGAGAAAACCCTTTTCTTGATAACATTATTTCTGTAATATTCTCTAAACTCGTTATTACATTAATCTGCAGAATTCGCAAAACTCGTATTATTATATAACCATTGTAATAAGAGCCAAAACTAAATTTTCATTTGGAATTTGCTATGGATTTAAACAAGATGACTGAGTTTTTGCCGCGCTCAATTGTTAACATATCTACCAGCAGTGAAACATGCATAGTAAATTAACGGTGAAACCAGAAACATTAATCATTGAATCAAAAAAGTCACAACATACAAAAATTCCATAATATGTATGACGAATTTAAAAGAGAAAACCCCTTTCTTAATAACATTATTTCTGTAATATTCGCTAAACTCGTTATTACATTAATCTGCAGCATTCGCAAAACAAGGTACTATTATGTAACCATTGTAATAAGAGCAAACTATTTGGAATTTGCTATGGATTTAAACAAGATGACTGAGTTTTTGGCGCGCTCAATTGTTAACATATCTACCAGCAGTGAAACATGCATGGTAAATTAATGGTGAAACCAGAAACATTAATCATTGAATCAAATAAGTCACAACATACAAAAATTCCATAATATGTATGACGAATTTAAGAGAGAAAACCCCGTTCTTAATAACATTATTTCTGTAATATTCCCCAAACTCGTTATTACATGAATCTGCAGGATCCGCATAACTCGTATTATTATGTAACCATTGTAATAAGAGCGAAACTAAATTTTCATTTGGAATTTGCTATGGATTTAAACAAGATTACTGAGATTTTGGCGCGCTCAATTGTTAACATATCTACCAGCAGTGAAACATGCATGGTAAATTAATGGTAAAATTAGAAACATTAATCATTCAATCATAAACATCAAAAACATTCAAAAATGTCATAATATGTATGACGAATTTAAAAGAGAAAAACTCAGAAACGTATAGAATAAACCTAGAAATAGCCAAGAAATCCACAAGTAGTAAAAGAATTAAGATTGTTTTAATAGGTACTTAGTGGTATATGTTTATTTATTTTATTATTTATTGGGTTAATAAAGAAAACACTTGGTAAAGTTTCACAAATTTTATAGAATTGCTCTACAATTCTATAACAATTCTATCAAACTTGTGAAACTTACCAAGTGTTTTCTTTATTATCCTTATCAAAATGTTTCACAAAGAAGTAACCACTTCCTCATACAATTTAATATTATTTATTTTATCGCCGGACTAGTTTGGCCCATAATTTTTTTTATCCCCTTAGTCAGGCGACTAAAATAAATAACAAAATAAATAAACAAATACCATTAAGTACTTACTAAAACAACCTTAAATATATATTAACTGGTAATTATGGATCAAACCTTAAACTTGGCAAAAAAGAAGTTCAATCAAATTACTATAATATACCCCAATATGTGAGTAAATATCCAAAAAACCTTAACCCTAAAAATCGTCCAGTCCTTAAAACTTGAAATAAAATTTTTCAAGATAATCTAGAAATAATGAAGAACGTCAAAAAAAGCTCCAGAAGAAAAAAACAATACTTCAAATTGCCAAAACGTATGTGGCAAATACAAAAAATAAATTGGACAAAACAACACGACAAAGTTATACATTTAGCTTGAAATTTATAGAATATAACAATTTATTCAAAAATATTGCTGAGACAATTTCGATATTTTGATATCATTTAATGAATATTACTAAAAAATTTATTCTAATAAATATTCTTATTATATTGTATTATATTTTTATATAACAGTGACATTTTCATGAAAATTTTATGATAAGTGTCTGACTTTATGCAAAAATGGTAGCATTTCAGATTTGTCCTTGTATTTGTTTTAAATTTTGTTAATTTTTGTACAAATATAGACTTAATTTTCATGAAAATTTCTTATATTTTTCAGAGCATTGTTTATGAAATTTTCATCAAAATTTGATTTTATGTAGTATGAGTAGTATGATTTTATGTGTTTGGACATTAGGGATTTTAAAATGTGTATTTTTTGTATATTGTGTGACTTGTGATATATGTATATGTATGATTGACACGACAAATATCATGTAAATATGATCTATTGTTTAAATAAATATCTATCTATCTATTTATCTATCTATTTTTATCGCCAGTCTAGTTTGGGTTATACATTTTTTTATCCCCTTAGTCAGGCGATAAAAATAAATAATAAAAGAAATAAACAAATACTTATTAAAACAACCATATAACTAGTAATTATGGATAAAACCTTAACCTTAGAAAAAAAAGTTCAATCAAATTATTATAATATATTTTATTTATTTATTTATTAAATATATACATACATATCACTTACACAATCAATCAAAAAATATGTGGTATATATGGGGATATAGTGACATTTTCATGAAAATTTTATGATAAGTGACTGACTTTATGCAAAAATGGTAGCATTTCAGATTTGTCCCTGTATTTGTTTTAAATTTTTGTTAATTTTTGTACGAACATTGACTTAATTTTCATGAAAATTTCTTATATTTTGCAGAGCATTATTTATGAAATTTTCATAAAAATTAAGTCATTTATAGCATATAATTAATTTACATAAATTTTCATAGCATTTCTTAAGAAACGTTATTTATTTGATTCGATAATCAATTTTCACGGAATTTAATTTAAGTTTTCATTAATTCTCATGAAATTTTGTCTATTTCTATTCAACTATGAAATTTTCTTGCAAATTTCAGGGTAAGTGACTGGGTTCATGCAAAAATAGTAGAATTTCAGATGTTTTGTATGTTATAAAATTTGTTAATATTTGTAAAAAAAACTGGAATTTTCATTAATAAGGGTAGTATTTTTCGGTGTATTATTTATGAAATGTTCGTCAAAACAAAGTCACTTAGAGCAAATATTTATATTCTATTAATGTTGTCTAAAGATTAGATTAGTTTAAAGATTTATATCTTATAAGTTCTATAGGTTATAGGAAAATTTCATAGGATTTAAAGTTTTCGCGAAAATGATTATATCCTACAAATTTCATCCTAATTTTCTAATGATTTAAGAATTTTCGTTTATCTGTTAGACATGTTTTTGACTTGTACGTTGTTGATTTAATAATATTTATATATTTCAAAAGATACATTTTAAAGATAGACGATTAAGGTATTTTCAACAAACTCTTTGAAATTATCTCAAAATTGAAGAAATCTTATGAAGATTATATCCTACAAATTCCATCCTAATTTTCTAATGATTTAAGATTTTTCGTTTATCTGTTAGACATAATACGTTGTATGTTTTTGACTTGTTCGTTGTTGATTTAATAATATGTATATATTTCCAAAGTTTACACTTTAAAGATAGACGTTTGAGGTATTTTCAACAAATTCTTTCAAATTATCTCAAAATTGAAGAAATCTTCTAAAAATTTTCAAATCACATGGAATTTATTTTAGAAATGTTATTAGGTATAGATTGTAGACTTCTACGAATTTTAAGACCTTTCAAAAAGGACGATTTTGAGAGATTTTAGAAAATTATGAGAATATACATTTAATAAATTATATATACATTTAAACATTTTGAGATATTTCTACCGATTTTATGAAATCGTCTCATGATTCTTAGATATTTCATAGACTTTTTAAAGAATACATATTTGAGATATTTTATTAAAGACAAACAATATTTTAAGATATTTTGGGAACATTTTAGAGGCTGGTTTAACCTTTTAAAGTTTGATTTCAAGATATTCTATTACAGATTCTAGATTTCTACGGCTTGGTTAATATTTCCAAAAAAAATCAAGAGATTCTCGAATTTTAGATGAATTTGAAGATACATTAAAAAACAAATATAAGTTTAAGCGTTGGGTGTGGGGAATTTTCATTACCTCATAACTCAGGATGGATCCACATACATTCCAATATTTTATAGACTTTATAAAGAAACAATATTTTAAGACATTTTATTAAAGAAAAACAAAATTTTAAGATATGTATGACATTTTATAGATTGGTTTAACGGATTTAAAAACTAGATTCTACGAACTTCGAAGTTCTTTAGTAGACGTTTTAGAAAAGATATAAAAGATTTTGAGAGTTTTAGAAAATTATGAGAAGATACATTTAATAAATTATATATACATTTAAACATTTTGAGATATTTCTACCGATTTTATGAAATCGTCTCATGATTCTTAGATATTTCATAGACTTTTTAAAGAATTTTATTAAAGACAAACAATGTTTTAAGATATTTTGGGGATATTTCAGGTTGTTCTGAAATTAATAGTAAACAACAATTTATTAAAAAATCTTCCTCTGACAATTTCGATATTTTGATTTAATTTAATGAATATCACTAAAATTAAAAAAGTTCTACATTTTATCACACACCCATTCAAATTCCAGGAAACTGCATTAATATATCGAAGTTCTCTCTAAAGATCAGGTTCTTCTCAGCACCTCATGGTCCCGTTTGGACTCGTATTCGGGAGAAATGCAGGTTCAAACCCGAAAAAACCTGCCTAAAGATAGGAAGTGGTATGAGCACCACATGTTAAATTTAAAAAATCTTATTCTTACCCAGAGGTCTATAACTGCCGTTACTTATGAATTTGAAATTGTGAATAATCTAATCCCTTGACAAATCACGCTTAATGGTGGTCACAATCCCGGTTTTTACAGGCTTCGTCGCAGACTAAAACTTCGACCGGCAAACGTGTAATCAACAGTTCAAATGCTATTCATAATTCGCGAACGGCGAAGCCCGATATCATGAACGGGGAACAGGCAACCTAGTATTCATTGTCGTGCGCTTAAAATATAACGCTACCGAGTCTACAAATAGTAATGTGCTAAGGAGAGTAGAAGATGTATTGAATGTAATGAATATGTAATAAACATAATGGAGGTCGGAAGTTAAACTAGAAGGTCGGAGTTTTTACTAATCTTTTTTGATTGCAGCACTAGTATTTATAGCTTTTCTTGTTAGGTTTAGGTCCTTACAAACCTTATTATAACATCGATAATAATCTATCCATTCAATTCTTAATTTAAGAAGATTTTTATTTTATTTTCAATATGC
Source organism: Othius punctulatus (assembly GCA_951805005.1). Lineage (NCBI taxonomy): Eukaryota > Metazoa > Arthropoda > Insecta > Coleoptera > Staphylinidae > Othius > Othius punctulatus. The sequence goes on along the minus strand of OX638138.1, from coordinate 32,897,723 downwards.
CATAGTTGCAGAAATAGGCCGCAGTTACACGAATAACTTTAAAACTCAGATGATTTATGCTGCAAAAAGTGTGCCGTGTAATTACGGTGTTATTCTGTTGTAGTGCTTGAGAACACCTGCTTGATTAATTTGATGAGTAACGAAGAATTATGCTCATATGTATAATGTATATACATAAATATATAAAATAAAGGAATGCCATAAACGGACACAGTGAATGAATAAGTGAACTCTCATCGCTAATTAATCAGCAGCATGAGCAAACGCGGCTTTATTTAGACATACATTGTAATAACAAGTTTTAAGACGGAAAAATCGCGACCGGACTGAGAATAAATTCACGAACGGTAAAAAAGCCTCGTATGTAAACCAATTTCACACCTTTCATAATATTTACATAAATGCAAGATCTAAATGTAAATGCAGCGAAAAGATTAATTATAAACATAAGTTAAATAACCCGTTTAAAATTTACATTGTATTGAAATATTAGAGCGGACGAGTGTGCAATTAATGGCGAATAAATAGCTCCAGTCCGATCGGTTTTTATGTCTCCGCGTAATTGATGATCCGCAAGGACCAGACCTATGCAAAACCGGAGCAAATAAATAAGTTGATTCGCGTTATATCGTGGCATTAAGATAAACATTTATTATCCCATTCTATATTTTACGCACTTGCACGATCGATGGCTGATTTTCTTTCATGTTATTTTTGGACGTACATAAGGTCTGGATCGATTTTATTAGATAGCTATTGCTTTTTTATGAGACGTTCCTTATGATCTTGTTTCTCGGGACCTTTATATAAATCTGCCGCCCTTGACTCGTTCGGAAAGAAAATCCGGGTTTTATTTATAAATACGGTGCAGTTAATGTAAAAAGACGCAATTTATATCGGTTGTAATTTTTGACATGCTTAAATTACCGCAATTAATCCACAGCTAATTAAACTCCTCAAGAGGCAAAATACAGAAAATATTTTAATATTAAATTACCCCGATATGGATGACCGATGTGCATGCAATTACTTATGCAATATTAATGGAAATCTTGGATTATTTATATACAATTAAACATATTCTCACAATAATATGCACAGCCATCAAATATTACCAAATCATTCATTCAGTATTGCGATTGCAATCGATGACATACAAATATATCCACATTAATTCCAGAACATTACGTAACGCTTTCAAACAATTCCTAAGAGTCTGTATAGGAACTAGAAATAAAATTCACAAAACTCGTAAAATTTTCGGAAAATAATGAGAAAAATCATGAATTTAGATTTTGAAATTTTGATAGAAATAAAAAAGATTCAAAACAACACAGATTAATGGAAATTTCATAAATATTCTCAAAATTTCTCCAGACTCCTCGTAACGAAAAAACCTTAAACGTTGCTCTATAATTTTCATTCATTTTTTATAATTCATCAATTGAAGTTTTGTCATTACAAAAAATATATTTTTTTGAATAACCTGCATTCAGTTTTAGAAATTTTTGATTGAAATAAGAAATATTCAAAATAACACAGATTAATGGGAATTTCACAAATATTCTCAAATTTGTGAAATTCACATTAATCTTCCAATTAATAAGGAAACACCTTAAATCTTGCTCTATCATTTTCAAAAGTCCTTAGAAACCCACTAAAATAACGTGAACCTGATTGAGATTTCAGAAATTCTATATTTTATCTCTTACCCATTCAAAAGTTTCAATATCACAATTTTGCGGAACCTAATTCATCAATGGAAGTTTTATCATTACAAAATAAAATATTTTTTTGAATAACTTGAATTCAGTTTTTAATTTTTTTTAAATTGAAATATGAAAGATTCAAACTAAAATAGATTAATGAGAATTCCATAAATATTCTCAAAATTTCACCAAATTTCTCGAAACGAAAAAAACCGTTAAACTTGGTGGTATAATTTTCAAAATTTCTAAAGAAACCCACAAAAATATTGTGAACTTTATTGAAATTTTAGATTCAAATTTCCATTCAAATGTTTCAAAATCACAATATTGTGAAACCGTATTTATCAATGGAAGGTTTTTCATTAAAACATTTTTTTTTAAATAACCTGAACGCAATAATACAATAATATGTATATGGAAATTCTTCGTACATTGTTCGTAGTAAAAAAATGATTCGCTTATAATTATAATAATTCCAGAAAATTATGTAATACTTTCAAACAATTCCTAAGAGTCTGATGTCTGAGTCTGATGAAGAGTCAAATGTATAGGAATTAAAAATAAAATTCATAAAACTCCAATTTTCCAACCATTGAAAAATCCAAAGAAAAATTATGAATTTAGTTTTAGAATTTTTTTATTGAAATTAAAAAGATTCAAAATAACAACAAAATTCCCACTGATTAATGGGAATTTCATAAATATTCTCAAAATTCAACCAAAATCCTCGTAACGAAAAAACCTTAAATCTTGCTGTATCATTTTCAAAATTTCTTAAGAAACCCACTAAAATAACGTGTACTTCATTGAGATTTCAGAAATTCTAAATTTGATCTCGCACCTATTCAAAAGTTTCAAAATCACAATTTTGCGGAACCTAATCCATCAATTAAAGTTTTATCATTACAAAAAAAATATATTTTTTTTAATAACCTGAATTCAGTTTTGAATTTTGAGATTCAAAATTGCATAGATTAATGAGGATAGCATAAATATTCTCAAAATGTCATCAAATTCCGCAGAACGAAAAAACTTAAACTCTATAATTTTCAAAATTTCTTAAGAAACCCACTGAAATATCGTGAACTTTATTGAAATTTTAGATTCAAATTTCCATTAAAATGTTTCAAAATCACAATATTGTGGAACCGAATTGATCAATGGAAGGTTTTTCATTAAAAAAATATTATTTTAAATAAACTAAACGCAATAATAATGTAGTATTATTATATGGAAATTCTTCGTACATTGTTCGTAGTAAAAAAATGATTCGTTTATAATTATAATAATTCCCGAAAATTACGTAATACTTTCAAACAATTCCTGAGAGTCAGTATAGGAATTATAAATAAAATTCACAAAACTCATAAATTTTTCCAACCATTAGAAAATCAAGAGAAAAATCATGAATTTATTTTTTGAAATTTTTAATTGAAATAAAAAGGATTCGAAATAACACAGATTAAAGAGAATTTCATTAATATTCTCAAAATTTCACGAAACTCCTTGTAACGAAAACACCTTAAATCTTGCTCTATCATTTTCAAAAGTTCTTAAGAAACACGCTAAAATAACGTGAACTTCATTGAGATTTCAGAAATTCTATATTTTATCTCCTAAAAAAAATCATTAATTTAGTTTTTGAAATTTTTGATTGAAATAAAGAAGATTCAAAATGACAGATTAATGGGAATTTCACAAATATTCTCAAAATTTCGCCAAACTCCTCGTCACGAAAAAACCTTAAATTTTGCTCTATCATTTTCAAAATTTCTTATGGAACCCACTAAAATAACGTGAACTTCATTGAAATTTCAGAAATTCTAAAGTTTATCACTTACCCATTCAAAAGTTTAAAAATTACAATTTTGCGGAACCTAAACCATCAATGGAAGTTTTATCATCACAAAAAAATTATATATTTTTTTAATAGTCTGAATTCAGTTTTGAATTTTGAAGAAAGATTCAAAATAACATAGATTAATGAGGACATCAAAAATATTCTCAATATTTCATCAAACTTCTGGAAACGAATAAAACCTTAAATTTGTCTATATAATTTTCAAAATGTCTTAAAAAACCCACTAAAATATCGCGAAATTCACTGAAAATTTCAGTTTCCCATTCAAATTTCCATTCAAATGTTTAAAAAGCGCAATTTTGTGGAACCGAATTTATCGGTTTTTAATCGAATTTATCAATGAAAGTTTTTTCATTACAAAAATATGTTTTTTCAAATATCCTGAACGCTATAAAAATGCAATATGACTTCTGTATGTAATATAATATCCTTCGTACAATGTTCGTAGTAAAATAATATTCGTTAACTAAAGAAGTTTTTGTTTTAATTTATTCATTTCATTATTCATCAAATTGTGTAATTACATTAAACTACATTCCACATTTACAACGTTTATCATTTAATTCCAGCGTGTAAAAGTATCTTACCACATATCTGATGTAACTTTCACAAGCTCTTTGCAAGCTTTTTACCAAAGTCCACAGCCATGCCTCCCAATACTTCAGAGCCACTAAAATTGCAAAGTCATTTGCCTAGAAGTATTTTAATGCATTTTATAAGCGGAGATCACCGTATCAAAACCTTGAAGAACGTAATAACTTGCTACTTTGCAGATGATAAACAATGCAATATCTATTTAAGGCCGCTTATTTTATATCCACTTAGCCGTACGATACTTTATTGTCTTGTCTCGTCATATATTGCAATACGCCATTTAACGTTAATTGAACCATTTCATAATTTTAATTTAATCACGGACATTAAACATATACATTGTCGCATGCCTTATTTAGACGATTGCGGACATTAAGACAATTTCATGTAAGGAAGACGTGAAAATTAATTTAAATGCATTGTTATAATGTTATTAATATTAATAATTACTTGTAACGCAGTAATTATTAATAATAATAGCTACATCGACGTGAACATAAATATAATTTTCATTAATTTATCTGCTCAAATAAAGATGGTAGTTGTTTAATATTAGTAATGGTTTTATCCTCATACAAATGATGACATAATATTTCAATTATTGTAGGTTTTTTCTTCTGAGTAAAAAAACCTACAATATTAATCACTGGGAAAAATGTATACCCTAACAGTGTTATTCATAAAAATTTAAGCCACGGTTTAACGGTGGTTTAATCTTACTAACCTTGGTAACCTTTTGTAAAACACCGCTAAACCATCGCTAAACCACGGTTTAAATTTTTTTGAATAACGCTGTAACAGTGTTATGCATAAAAAAATGAGCTGCGGTATAACGGTGGTTTGGTCTTAGTAACCATGGTAATCCTTTGTAAAACACCGCTAAACCACGGTTTACATTTTTATGAATAACACTGTAAGATTAATTTCAATTATGATTACAAAATGGATCCATTAAAATAGTCAAGTTTTTAGTGGAAAGAATAATTTGATGATTAAAGATCGCCATGCCTAGAAAATACAGTATAAATAATTCCATTATTGACGATAATCACATATCTATAGTGGCGTTATTTATATTCCACATTTCACTGCATTTTCTAGGTGTGGCGACCTTTAATCATCAAATAGAGTATTTATTTTATTACCAGTCGGAAATCACGATGTCGCTGCAAATAAATTAAACGGCATGCGTGCAAGTTACACAATATATTAATTACAAATGTGGAGCATTTATTGCAGATTTAAACGGATTAATTATAATGAAATTTATATTGCGAAGCGATGAAATTTTCACGGCATTAGAAACACATACGTAGTTTCCTCTATTTATTGTGGTTTATTTGGAGATAATATCAAGCTTGAATAAACGTGAGTAAACGTCCTTGAAGAAATTTTTAATGTTATTTTTAATAAATTACTGTATCCCATGCATAATTTTGCTTTGTTATTTTGTCCAATTTGGATAAGTTTCTGATGAAATTGAAAATTTCTGATATTTCGGAGAGTAGCCATGTTATTTTATAAGTTCGTAAAAAAAACGCTATTTGTGCAATAAGAGCGCAAAGTGGTACATTGTTGCTCTCGGGGGAAAGTTGCCGCACGACGCGAAGCGGAGCCCGGCAATTCCCCGAGAGCAACAATGGCACTTTGCGCTCGAAATGCACACAAGATTGTTCCTACAGTTTATTACTTCATAATACAATCGTTAATTCAATGAACTTTATTTAATTCTATTTGTAAAGGTTAAAAGATTAAAATTAAAGAGAATTTTACTATTCGCAAGCGACAAAGTGTTTACGTGAACTTTGCGCTTGTTGTCAATAGCAACGCGCGACAAAGAGACGGGTCCTTGGAAAACGTCAACTTTTCGCTCGCATTAGCTAGCAGAAATACCTACTTTGTGTGTGTCAATTGTAGGGAAATATATTCATGAGGCGGAAAGATCTCAGGTCGATAGATAATAAAATATTGTTACTACTACTGTATTTATGATTTTTTTTTTGTATTGTAGTAATGGAAAATTTGAAGCAAACATGTAAACTTTATTTTTTCACTTTATCATATTTTAACGAGTTCGTCGTGAAATTGGAAATTTCACGACTTTGAAAAATTGACTTTGAAAAATGTTCCTGGAATATCGACGAATCAGTGTTATTGCGACTCCCTGAATATTCGAGATTTCCTAGAATTTCGTGTACCAGAATGTTCATGATTATTATGATTAACTCACTAGTAAATATTATAAATTTAGAATAACTGAGTTTTTATGAAGTATCCATGGATATATCCAGAAATCTGGCCAATTTATTATTTATATAATTTCTATTTCGAGGCGTAAGTAATTTACATTCTAACTGGTTTCGCCAATAGTTTTTGTTCTTTATGTAAATTATATGATTTTCTGTACAAAATGAAAAAAATCTTTAATTTTGGTTCACTGAGAGGTCGCTTTATAGTTTAAGAATCAATTCCAGTATTTGAAGATAGATTTTTTTTTAAATTATGCATAACACTTAATCGTATTTTACTATAATTATTAGAATCTATAGTTCATTGTTTCATTAGTTTCATAGTTCATTGTTTGATGGATCAATGAGTATTGTTATACCAACTTAAATTACTATATTAAGTTTTTATAGATTTTAATGAATCGAAGAATGAGATTTTAATAAAAATGTTCAAGTAAACGTTTAAGTCTTGTTAATGATTTCGGCAAGTTCTACAAAATCTTGTATTGAAGAAATATGATTATATATATATCGTGCAACATTTAAAGCAAAATTGCAGTTTAGGTATCAGTTTCATTGATTTTTAATGGGCCATGGTGAAAACGATGGAATTCCATTATGGGCTGTAATGAATTTATATAATTAATGAAAATATGGAATTTTATTTGAAAATTCGAAGTACAAATATTTTGCTAAAATTTTAACTTTCTGTGCTAGATGCTATATCTTTTCGAATAATCAACTTGACATTTCTCTGGATATGCGAACATTTAGCTTGAAATTCCTCTGAACTTTCGAATATTCAGCTTGCAATTTCTTTTAATTTTTGAATATTCAACTTGAAATTTCTCTGAATTTTCTGATATACATACTATATCTTTTCGAATATTCAACTTGACATTTCTCTGAATATGCAAATATTTAGATTAAAATTTCTCTGAACATTCGAATATTTATCTTGAAATTTCTCTGAATTTTCGAATACACAGCTGGAAATTTCTCTGAATTTTCCAATATGCCTACAGCTCGAAAATTCTTTGAATTTTCGAATATTCAGATTGATATTTCTCTCAATTTTTGAATATTCAGCTTGAAATTTATAAATTTCTTTCAATTTTTTTACAATCAGCTTGAAATTTCCCTGTATTTTCGAGTATTCAGATTGACATTTATAAATTTTCCTGAATTTTCTGATAATCTGCTTTTAATTTCTCTGAATTTTCGAATACACAGCTGGAAATATCTCTGAATGTTCCAAAATACCTACAGTTCGAATTTTCATTGAATTTTCGAATATTCAGATTGCAATTTCCCTGAAATTTCGAATATTCAGCTTGAAATTTATGAATTTCTCAGAATTTTTCAGTAATCAGCTTGATATTTCTCTGAATTTTCGAATATACAGCTCGAAATGTCTCTGAATTTTCGAATATACATCTCGAAAGTTCTCTGAATTTTCGAATATACATCTCGAAATTTCTCTGAATTGTCTGATAATCAGCTTGAAATTTCTCTGAATTTTCGAGTATTCAGATTGACATTTATATATGTCCCTGAATTTTCTGATAATCAGCTTTTAATTTCTCTGAATTTTTGAATACACATCTGGAAATATCTCTTGAGTTTTTCAAAATACCAACAGCTCAAAATTTCCCTGAATTTTCGAGTATTCAGATTGACATTTATAAATGTCCCTGAGTTTTTATGATAATCAGCTTTTAATTTCTCTGAATTTTCGCATACACAGCTGGAAATATATCTGAATCTTCCAAAATATCTACAGCTCAAAATTTCTTTGAATATTCGAATATTCAGATTGTAGCTTCCCTGAATTTTCGAATATTCAGCTTGAAATTTATGAATTTCTCTGAATTTTTCAGTAATCAACTTGATATTGCTCTGAATTTTCGAATATACCGCTCGAAATTTCTCTGATTTTGCGAATATACATCTCGAAATTTCTCTAAATTTTCGAATATTAAACTTGAAATTTCTCTGAATTTTCTGATAATAGCATCAAATTTCTCTGAAATTTTCGAATACACAGCTGGAAATGTCTCTAAATTTGCCAATATATCTACAGCTCGAAATTGAGAAAATATATTTACAAAACGAAGCAAGCATATAGGTAATAATACCTTTATAATAATTATATTTTGTTATTGGTTTTGAGATTTTTACGTGAATGGTAAAACTAAACTAATAAATTATAACGGCTTGAATCTATTGCATTTTAATGTAAATCTTTAAATAAAGTTGCAATTTAGTTGTTCCTCACATCGAATTCCAATGTTTGTGATTAAATTTAGAATATCTGATATATTTATCAATTGTTACCAAATATATGAACAAGTTTTAAAGTTGTGAACTTGTGAACTGTTACTTGAAAATTTCAAGCACACAAGTTTTTAGTTAAAAGTTAAATTTTAAATTATTTTGTTAAATTATATTTTGTTATTCGTTTCTTCAAGTTTTGGCGATTTAGTGAATAATATAATATCTTTATTGGTGCTATTAACAATAAGTTGTACACAGGTCATACATATTTCGAATTGAATACAAATTTAAAATCAGTACATAAAAGAAAAATGTATAAAATCTATTGTATATACAGGGTGTCCAAAATTAAGATGAACAGCATGGGGATGTCGGAAACCGTAAAAGTTACAAAGGCGGTTGGTTAAATTACAAAAAAGTTGCAAAATTTAGTAGTAAGTAATATTCTGTTGAGAAAACCGCAAAATTCCTTTTACTTCCGGAGACATTCGACAAAATCCGAAATTTTGCGATATCGATTTTTATGTTTTTCTGAAGTTATTTGAAAAGGTATAAGAAAACCAAAGGCACTTTCTCATTGACACCTTTTTAGCTCTACAAGACCGCATTTATAAATTTTCAGTACAACGTTTCGTTTCGAAGAAACTATCATCAACATTATTTTTTATATGGACCGTAAAAAATGTACACCTTGTATTAAATATCATTTCCTATTACGAATACAACTATTTATATCATAGTATGGTTTTTCATGTTTTTATTCATAAAAAAGGCTTGTTAATACATTTCGAACATTTTCTTGTACTACACCAATATAATCGTAATGTATTAACAAGCCCTTTTTCCGAATAAAAACATGAGAAACCATATTGTAATATAAATTGTTGAGTTGGTAATACCAAATGCTATTTAATACAGGGTGTACTTTATTTATGGGTCATATCAAAATATAAAGTTGATGATGGTTTCTTCAAAACGAAACGTTGTGCTGAAAATTTATAAACGTTGTCTTGTTGAGCTAACAAAAAGTAGCAATGAGAAAGTGCCTTTTGTTTTTTAATACATATTCAATAACTTCAGAAAAACATAAAAACCATATCGCAAAATTTCTGATTTTGTCGAATATCTCCGGAAGTAAGCGGATTTTTCTGGTTTTCTCAACAAATTATTACTGACCACTCAATTGCGCAACTTTTTGTAATTTAACTGCCTTTGTAACACGGTTTCCGAGATCCCCGTGATGCTGATCCTTATCTTGGACACCCTGTATATATAAAATAATAATCTTAAAAGTTGAAAGAAATATAAGATGATCCTTATCTTGGACACCCTGTATATATAAAATAATAATCTTAAAAGTTGAAAGAAATATAAAATACGAGGCTTAGAAAGTAATTGATAATACATAACGATACCGTGATATAATATATTATAAACAGTTACACGTAGAAACAAAAAAATTACAAAGTAGCGCAGTTCATAAAGTATTCATCAAATGAATAAAAAGCATATTTAGTTAGGTGGTTCTTACATCAGCATTTGATCTGAATATGTTACGTGGTAATACATTAAAAAAAAATGATACTGTAGTATCTAGTGCCTGTTTTTGCGTTCGATATGCGAAATTTTTCAGTACGAATATCATTTTTTGCGCGAGTTTCATACGAGTGGCAGTCTTTATTACAAGAGTATGTGCACCTGTTGTGTTTAATGAACAAATAAAAAGCATATTTAGGTAGTGGTTCTTATACCAGCATTTGAACTGAATAATAGGTATATAGGCTGTATATTACGTGGCAATACATTAAAAAAATTGATACTGTAGAATCAAGTGCCTGTTTTTGCCTTTGATAGGCGAAATTTTTAGTACGAATATCATTTTTGGCAAGAATCAAGAGTCTGTACACCTGTTGTGTTTAATGAACAAAAGACATTCCAAAATATACAAACATGGATATGTGAGTATTTTTAGGCTTTTAAATTTTTCTCTACAGTCAGCTCTGTATTCAAGATAAAATATGTAACGTTATAATTTTTACGTACGACACTGATCTCAGGGTTGCCTACGTTAGCGCCTCGGACGCGACAATTAATTCAATAATAATAATAATAATAATCCCTACTACTGCTCCACCTATGGCGTATCTCCTCCCCTAACATCGTTTTCGCGTTGGCGAAGATAAAATCGAATTAATCGTGCATAGGTCGCACACAGCGCTAATTCCCATAGAAGTCGATGTGCTCAGCCTAACGAAAAAAAAAATAAGTCGCACGCGCGGTTGGTCAGATATTTGTCTGCGACGAGTTCGGTAGAATACCGGAATTGTGACCACCATTATCGCGTGATTTGTAGTTTGAGTGGCCCCTTGTGGTTTTTGTGTCCATAATATTATCAGTCAAGGACTGGATCAAAATGATCTGAGGTTACAACCCTCCTCGGCCGTTTTAAACCTTTAGGTAAGGATCAGCCTATTATTTTGTTGTAAATTTGCTTTTGTGGTGTGATAAGAGTCCGTTAATGCTCCATCAGACACACCACTATTTCCACTCGTCGGCCGTTTTAAACCATTAAATAAGGATCAGCCTATTTTTTTGTTGTAAATTTGCTTTTGTGGTGTGATAAGGGTCCGTTGACGCTCCATCAGACACACCACTATTTCCAGTTCGAGGCTTGCGCTGTGTACACAAACGCTGGTGTCGGACGTCTCTGCGGAAATTGCGTCGCGGTTTAGATCGTTCAACGCCCATTTGAAAAAGTCTACTTAAATTATTTGCATAGAAAACTTTTCATCAACGTTCCAAGATATATTTGATTGGCATCTTGAATATTGTCATCTATTAGTATCCAGCCTAAAAATTAACACAACAATCTTTAACGCTCTGTATATGAAGAAAATGTGTAAAATTGATGTATGAAAAATTGCTATTTGGATTAGTTTGGTCTGAAAAATTGCTATTTGGATTAGTTTAGTCTGAAAAATTGCTATGTGGATTAGTTTATCATATAAATGATTGTGTCCTGAAATTCGTACGTTGTCCACGTCAAATGAGGAGTTTGGTTATTAAATTGATTTGTCGTGTTTGTTTTCTCGTTGCTGAGCTTTTTTAGAGGAGTTTTTACGATGTGGCCGCATCTAATAAAATTGTGTAAACACTCCATAAAGCTTCCTTTTTAGTGTTATTATATTTTGGAAATGGGGCATTGAAATATCGCATTTTGGGCTATGGCGTACCTATTTCAAATAATTGATCACCCATTCGAGGCACGATAAAATGTCCCCGAAATGTCCATTGTACGGCCGAGAATCAGTGATATTATTAGCTATTGACTTGGCGCGGATTTCTCATTGTTTCTGTTATTATATTGTTGTCCTGTCATTCCGCCCGCTGTATTGCGGGCAAGTCAACTTATTGTAGGCCCTTAATTCATTAAAACGAACGGAATATTTACATGGTCCGCACACCGCTGGTCAACGCGATTGTTCAGAAATGCGACTGCAAGTTGTAAGCCAGATACAGCGCATATTCTAGTGCACGCGCTATAATGTGTACGTGGATAAATTAATTTGGATTTATGCAAATTAATATATTATAATGTACATTACATTTATGCTAAATATGTTGATATTGGTTTTGTGTGTAGGCTTTCATAATCAGAATGCACATGCATCTGATATATTAGAAGGGCCAACAAAACAGTGCGCATTTTTATTACAGTCGCGTATAAATAATGTAATGCCATGGAGATAATGATACGCGAGGGCGTAGAAAAATATACATTATTCATTTATACGCGCTTTTATATGTATTACAAATAACGTTCCTAAATATTGTGGTATAAAAAAGGCAGCAAGTTGCAAACGGAGAAACTATTACGCCTATTTGTTTTCCTATTATAATGATTATTGCTATAATTTCCTGTCAGGCACTGAAATAAAAATAATAATAAATATGTTTATTAACAGCCATATTTGTTATAACTTTACTGTTATTGTTATTACGTACATACACATTATACTCTGCACGTGAATGTGTTTCCCTTTGTTATTGCAATGATAATATATTACGTTTGTAATTTAGAAATAATATTAACCGACTGCCTTCAATTTAAATTGGATTTTTTATTTTTATGGTACGTAATACGCGTGCACCATAAATTAACGTAATTCCATACCCATTACATTGTTTCATTCGCTTTTTGTCAAGCGGATACGAACCACCGGCAGTTTACTGATATATCTTTATTATATAATTGAACTCTCAGCTCCGCCGCATCTCTCGTTTTTTCTCCTTTTTTTGTTTTGGTTCTACATGCCGATGTGAAGCGCACTTATCGAATTTCAGTTTGCGGTAATGTTCGGGACAATAAAACGTTGGCACCGATATTAAATATAACAAATGTAAATGTCCTCGTTGAAACTAGCGTACGGTTTTCGTTAAAATGTGTATATTTATGATGGAATTCCACGCGAGCACCGGCAGTAAAACCCGATGATTTCGCAGCTCGGTGATCAGTGCCCTGATAGCTGATGGTTTTATCACTAACACTGATTGCGCTGATATTTCCCGCCCATAAACCTGCTAACCACGAAAATATTCAAAACGCGCCGCTAATAAGCGTTATCGCGGCCGTTTCATTGCTTCCCCGCTGGTGGCTGCTGCTGCACACACACGCTTCTTCAGCGTACGCAACTTTGCGCCACTGATGTTAAAAGTCATATGTCATATCTTACATCCTGATGACTAATATTTGATAACAACTGATTCCACCTGCACGGAACGTACGGCACTAAATAAAGCACTTAACGAAAACTTGCCCGCATTGAACATTGCTAATATTTACTCCATGAAAACCTGTCTACAGAAAAACTCTTAAGCATAAAATTATAAATTAATATATGTTTTGTCAAAATATTGATTTTTTATTGTATGTCTGTCTCTATTTAATTCCAATCAAAATTTTATATTGAAGTTAAACAAACGTAAATAAGTTTAAAAGACCTTATTGGCTTTAATATTTAATTTATTTTTTTAATTTTTAATTTTTTTAATTTAAATAAGATTTTTTTTATTTGGGCATCTCATCGCCAAATCCCCTCAAATGGTCAAAGACGTTAGAGTGAAGAGAGGGGCTGAGATAGGCAGCGAACACTATCTGTTAGTGGGCAAAAAGGTAGATGGAGACGCAATAGAACAGAAGGAAAAAACGGAGAATAGCAACAAAAAATTCGAGACAATTAAAACATTCAAGCTGAGCAACAAAGAAGTAGCAACGAGATACCAAGAGAGAATACAGCATATTCTAGAAAAGATGAAAACGATGCGGCAGACAAAACCAATAGAATTAGAAGATATGTGCCAAATCTTTAAGAACGTACTAATAACGGCAGCCAAAGATACAGGCGGAATAACACGGATAGACCTAAGTAGAAAACAAACCAAATGGTGGACAGAGGAAATAAAAGAACAAGTGAAGCGGAAGAAGAAAAAAAGGAAGGAATACCTGGAAAGAAAAAACAAAATATCCTATGAAGAATACAAAAAAGCTAAAGAAATGGTGGAAGAGGAGAAGAAGAGAACATGGGAAATTTTCGGAACACAAATGGAAGAAGACTGTAACAGCAACCTAAAACTATTCTACAAAGTGATCAAGAACCTACGTAAAGACAAACAAATAAGACAGATAACGATCAAAGATACGGGAAATTATTGCAGACTGAAGAACAAACTATGAAAAGATGGCGCGAATATTTGAAAGAACTCCTAGACATAGAAGCAGACGAAAATATAGTTGTAACCCCAATAAACTATGAAAGAACAATCGATGACCAAGAAGAAGAAATAAAACTCGACGAAATCAAATTGGCAATAAAGACCCTTAAACGGGTCTTTCCTCATTTAAAGGAGGAAATGCATGTGGACATGATGGAATTATTCCTGAAATGATAAAGAACATGGGAAGAAAAGCAGAACTGATACTGTGGGAAATATTCAAGAGAGCATGGGAGGTAGGAAGAGTCCCACAAGACTGGGAAGTAGTATACTACCAATCTATAAAAAAGGAGACAAGACGGATTGCCAAAACTGTAGAGGCATAACTCTTCTAAGTGTAACAGGAAAAATATATGAAAGTGTACTTGAAACAAAACTAAGAAGTAAAATCGCCAACCTAATTCTTGAGTCGCAAAGTGGCTTCAGAAAGGGACATAGTGCCCAAGATCATATATTTACCCTAGACCAGATTATTGAAAAAATACGAACCCAGAATAAAGATGCCTACCTGGCCTTCATCGATCTAGAAAAGGCCTTTGATTAGAGTACCCAGAAAGAGAGTGTGGAAAACTCTATATAAAAGAGGTATTACACCGAAATTGATAACAGCCATCGAAAGTATGTATACAACAACCAGAAATTATATTAGGACAAATAACACCCAGTCAGAAGAGGCAGGGAGGAGTACTTATCCCAATTCTCTTCATCATTACAATGAACGACATAACAAGGAAATGCAGAGAGAAAACAAAAAAAAACTATCGATTGGGTATGAAAACATGAAAGAGGTACTGATTTCGGAATGTGCATTCGCTGTCGACATAACATTACTGGCACCAACGGAAAAAGAACTAGAGAAAAGTATTACAACAAGCAAAGTATGTACACAACAACCAGAAATTATATTAGGACAAATAACACCCAGTCAGAAGAGATCACCACAAAAGAGGGACTGAGGCAGGGAGGAGTACTTAGCCCAATTCTCTTCACCATTATAGTGAACGACATAACAAGAAAATGCAGAGAGAAAACCAAATAACTATCGATTGGGTATAAAAACATGAAAGAGCTACTGATTTCGGAATGTGCATTCGCTGTCGACATAACATTACTGGCACCAACGGAAAAAGAACTTGAGAAAAGTATTACAACATGGAAATAAGTCTTATCTCAGTACAACATGAAAATAAATGTAACAAAATCAAAAATACTGGGGATAACACAAGACGAAAAACAAATTAAGATCGAGATAGACAGCACAAGATTGGAACAAGTAGATGAATTCAAGTACATTTGGAGGCACAATAAATTGTAAAGGGAATAACGAAACATAAATGAAAGAATAGATAAAGCCACAAAGTTGGATCATGCACTGAATAAAGCGTTTAATGGGAGAAAAGAAGTATCGACAGTAACAAAAATTACAGTGTTCAAGACAATATTCAGAACGATGCTCATTTACGGCAGCGAATCATGGGTATTAACAAATAAACAATAAAGTAAGATCCAAAAAATAGAGATGAAGTACCTGAGGAGAGTAAAAGGTATTACAATAATGGACAGAATAAGAAATGACGACGCAAGAGCAGAACTAGGAGTAAACCCAGTACTACAAGAAATTTAGAAGAATAAACTAAAATGGTTCGGACATATAACAAGAATGACAGAGACCAGACAAGTTAAAAGAATATGGGTGTGTAAAATCAGGCTACAGAAAAATAGAGGAAGACCAAAAGAAACCTGGAACAGCAGCAACAACAAAATTCTAATACAAAATGGTTTAACTTGGCAAGAAGCGAAGAAGAAGCAAGAAACAAAACACAATGGCGACACCTAGTACATGGAAAGAAAAAACAAGAAGAAGGATAGAAGTAATGCAGCCCCACATCTTCGGGTAGAAGGGGAATACGATTATATATATACAGGGTGTTAATACTAAGTTGTAACACCCGAAAATGGTAGTTAGAACTCATTGCAACCAACAACTTTTCTTAGTTAAATTTTTTGAATTGGAGCCCAAGTTCATAGTTATTGGCGTTCTTTTGTTTTTCGAAAAATCGTCATTACTTTACATTTATTCAACCCAAGAAAGTACTCAAATATTCCAATTCAAATGGTACCGAGCTGGCAATAGTATACGGATTTTGAGAAATTTATTTTGAGTGCATTATCCTGACAGACGAATCCAATCAATCGAAACAATGTCTAATATAATCGCAAAATTTAATAGTAGGTACATGATTGGTCATCATAACAGAACTAGGAGATGCCATATTTCAACTGAAGAAATGAAATGAAATGTATTATGTTATGCCAAAGAAGAACCAATATCTTCTATTTGGCAAATGAGTTACTATTTCGGGATTAACGGTTGATGATTGTTGATTGAACGGGATTTATGGGATTGGTATCGCAGGATAATGCACTGAAATTAATCTCGCATAATCCGTATACCAGCCAGTTCGGTTTCATTCCCCTATTTAAGCACTTTCTTGCGTTGAATCCATTTTCTGTCAACAGTTTTGACATTTGATATGACCGAGTTCTTGTAACGCGGCCTGTAATTTTGGTTGCATACCATTGAATTTTAGCATTTAATTTGATACTGTCGTTTTAATACTGAACATAGCCTATGTTCAGCAATAAAAAAACGCGCGGTATATATTAGCGCTTTTTATATAATCTCATGAATGATGAGAGTACGTGCGAACTTTAATGATAATATCTTAAGTTTCTCGTATGTAATTATTCAAAGTGACCCTAAAATACCACATTAGGTACGTACATCAAGATTTAGAAACCGCCACTCCATAAGTGGGGTAATGAGCGCAATACTGACCCAACTCTTCGAACCGTTATTGAAATAATTATATGATACAAATGCGAAGGGAAATGTTGTATAAACTGTTTTGTATTTATATAATTAATTAATGAAATTTGAACTTTGTTGGTATCACAGTTTATTATTACAGTAGTGGTTGTGGTTTCGATCACATGCGCTGGCCATTATCCATGTTGTTCTTTTCATTCGTTCTAGTTCGATAATGAATAACGTATATGGTCAAAAGTATAGCCACTATTGAAATGACAAGCCAAAGAGGAAGCCCAATTTTGGGTGCGCAACTCTTAAACAAATACGCCCTCAACAGACTATAATATTTTAATATTTCACATAAGCTTAGGAAGGCCCAAGAAAACCTTGACTAGGTTTCCACGTCACATGACTGAAATCGTTGAAGAAAAACAGAAAAAAGGAGAAGATTTTGACTTGTTTATTTTTCCACACGAGTAATTAGGGCAGCATTTAATACAAATTGGCATACCTAAGTCTCCACACAATCCTTGTCTAAATTGCAATAAATTGTTTGAATGTTTCAATACATTATTCTTAATTTTCTTTCCTGCCGTTCCATTTTCATCTCTAATAATTTAAACTTTACATCTGGCAACAATGTTATTTAAAAAATGTAACCTCAATTTGAAAACAACTTAAAACTAAAAAAAAATTGACAAGTTCCATTGGGGAATGCAGTTATTTCCGAAACACTACCAACAAAATTACTAGAAAATCATAGACTCCCCTGACGAAAAAACATCTTGAATGGAGAGTATTTACTATTACTGCAATATTCTGTAATATTTCTCGGTAATATTTCTTCAATTATTGAAATAATTATTATTGTTAATATTGCTATATTTTAAGATGTAAACGATGTAATTTTCCACGACGGCATGCATCATTCGTTAGAATTTTAATAAATAATGCAAGGTATTATTTCTTCAATTATTGAAATAATTAGTATTGTTAATATTGCTATATTTTAAGATGTAAAGGATGTAATTTTCCACGACGGCATGCATCATTTATTAGAATTTTAATAAATTGCATCATTTATTACAATTTTAATAAATAAATAAAAATGCAGTTTTGCAATGAAAAGTATTTCACCAATAAAGTACAAAGTGCATAATTTATTGGTATATTTTACAATATATCACGAAGTAAAAGCCCCGAGTCAATTACTTAATGTTAGAAATGCCCACAAATTTATTATTTTGTTTTGTCATAAATTATTTGCTGTGACTTCAATTTTAGTAGTGTTATTTAATTATATTTACAAATATTGCATATGTTTGTGATATAATTAGAAATTGGCAAGAAAGTGCAATTGTGCCATAATAAAAATTAGAATGTGTCACCCATTGTAAAAACAAACGAATGTTTCAAAAACACACGACGATTACTGGAAACTGCATCTCCAGGAAGTGATTTAATAATATTTATGTGTAAACTGAGAAAATTTCATTTTGCATAGAAATATTACTACTATGTATGGTGAAGAAGACGAATAACGAGAAAGACCATCTAATATTATGGCTAATCAAGTCTATCCGAATATATATAACCCGATATTTAACAATACCATAAAATGCAGTACTATATATGTATACTATGTATATGTACTATAAAATATAATGTAATACAGAAAATTATTATTCAATAATATACGATAATTGTATTCATAACTATGACGAATTAATATTAGAAACTATATTTTTATGGTATTGCTTACAATATTCTCTAGTAAGTACAGTTTCTCATATAATACACGTCGATATGTGAATTATTTACTTTTCTTTATAATAGTATTCATAACTATGACGAATTAATATTAAAAACTATATTTTATGGTATTGCTTACAATATTCTCTAGTAAGTACAGTTTCTCATATAATACACGTCGATATGTGAATTAATTACTTTTCTTGAGTTAGTAACTACTACGGCAATCAAATATATGAAAATAAATTTTTGTTTTCATGCAACCAATGGAAAGACTCAAATGTTCTGCAGCTTAAACTATGAATTTTGAGCCCTATTTGTTAGGGAATACTTTGCATATTTTAGTATAATAACATATTTTTGCATTTTTTCAACATGAAAGCATATCGTTGATATACAGGAGAAAGTGGCCAAGTTCAAAATTTAAAGATTTTGAAATATGCTTTCAACATGAAAACATATCGTTGATATACAGGAGAAAGGGCAAAGTCCAAAATTTAAAGATTTTGATTTTTATCTTATTATCTTTCTTTAAGACATTTACTTCATCAATTATCTAAGAAATTCGTACTTTTTTCTGTAAATTCATAATTGACCATTTTTAAATTAAATGGACAAGAGAAAAAATGCACTTCAAATTATGAACTTGACTTATGATGAACTTGATTATGAATAGACTTGGCCATTTTCTCCTGTATACCAACGATATTTTTGCATATTTTAGCAAACATTTCTGCATATTTCAGCGTATTTTCAGAAAAAATGGCGATTTTTGAACTTAGTTTGGTATTGCCTAACTTTATAATTACGTAATTTTCGTTAGATATAAGGTTATTTTGTTTATTTAATTTCATTGTGTTATACTGTCGTCAGAGACTTAATCCACAAAGCATATTTTTGCGTATATATGTACCTACTCTGTGAAAATTGAAGTAAAAAGTGAAAACTTAAATAAACTCATTTCCCGTTATTAAGTTCCTTGATTACTAAACAAAAAAACAAAAACACAGTAATAAGTATGTGTGAACAGCTAAAATTGTTAATGTTTGAAGCCACATAAATTGAACTACAAAAAAATGGGAAAATTCACAGCAATAGATACAAAACAAAACAATAAATTGATATATAAACAATCAATTTAAAACAATTTATTGGGCTATGGACCCCATGGGGGCATATTTTTGTATATTTTTGCATATTTTTGCATAAAAGAACATTTGTGCAATATTTTAGCGTATAAGTATTTCTACACATTTCAGCATTTTTTCAGGAAAAAATGCAATTTTTCAGTATATTTTCATTTCTGAAGAACATTTTTTAAGCGCTTAAAATAGTTTTTTATATCATATTTTTGTTGCCTTTGCATATAGATTATACTTATACATAATATTGGAAACTTATTGTAGGTACAAGTTATTTCCAAGATATTTTATTATTACTATAGTTGGGTTCTAATATTTGAAAAACGTAGCTTAATTTTTTTAGGAATTTTCGAATATTCAGGTTGAAATTTATCATAATTTTCGAATATTCAGCTTGATATTTATTTGAATTTTCGAATTTTTCGAATATTCAGGTTGAAATAGCTCTGACTTTTAGATTTTTCAAGTAATTACCATTTAGATGATACAAAATATTGATAAACATCATAATAGGTACAAGTTATTTTAAAGACATTTTATTATTACTATAGTTAGGTTCTAATATTTCGAATTACAAAATTATCTAATAATTTGTATAAATATTTATATATATATATATATTTTTATTTTTTATTTTTATGGTATTATTGGTTTTGCGTATAGATTATACATATTGAAAAAGATTGTAGGTACAAGTTATTTCCAAGATATTTTATTATTACTATAGTTGGGTTGTAATATTTGGAAAACGTAGCTTGAAATTTGTCGTAATTTTCGAATATTTAGGTTGAAATTTATCACAATTTTCGAATATTCAGCTTGATATTTATTTGAATTTTCGAATTTTTCGAATATTCAGGTTGAAACAGCTATGAATTTTAGATTTTTTAAGTAATTACCATATAGATGATACATAATATTGATAAACATCATAGTAGGTACAAGTTATTTTCAAGATATTTTATTATTACTATAGTTAGGTTCTAATATTTCGAATTACAAAATTATCATATAATTTCTATAAATATTCATACATATTTTTTATTTTTATGGTATTATTGCGTTTGCATATAGATTATACATAATATAAAAAAATATATTGTAGGTACAAGTTATTTCCAAGATATTTTATTATTACTATAGTTGGGTTCTAATATTTGAAAAACGTAGCTTGAAATTTTTTGGAATTTTCGAATATTCAGGTTGAAATAGCTCTGACTTTTAGATTTTTTAAGTAATTACCATTTAGATGATACATAATATTGATAAATATCATAATAGGTACAAGTTATTTTCAAGATATTTTATTATTACTATAGTTAGGTTCTAATATTTCGAATTACAAAATTATCATATAACTTGTATAAATATTTATATATATTTTTATTTTTATGGTATTATGGTATTTATAATATGTTTTTACTAATATATACTCTACTACTATATTAAATTTCAAAAACAATTGTAACGGTCCAGAAACGTCTTTGGCAGAAACTGCATTTTAATAATTAATTGGCGTATAGACCTGCACTGTAGACGACCGTACTCGCACCTTTTTTTTTGTTGTGGTGACGCGTTTCCCATATGTGTGCGATTTTTAAATTCGCCGGCGAGACGCCGCCATAGAGGCAGAATTCAGCTACCTTGCGTACAGTACGGAAGTGCCAGAAGAACCGTTGTAATAGGTGTACCACCATCCGGTTTCCGGGATAATCAACGGGGACTCAGTTAACCACCCTTGAGGGGATTGAGGCACCAGGTACAGGGCAAGGAACTATCCATACGCTCATAACATCTGAGCGTTTTGTTACGGGGTAAGGGCTAAGTAGCTCAGCCAACCCGTTCTTGGCTGGAGGCCGCGATCATCCTGCTCTGAGGCCGGAATCGAGTGATCGGCGTCCACGACGCAAACCGCCGCCATGCAGGAGCTGAACCCAGCCGCCAGCGAAGACGTACTAGGAACACAGGCCAGATACAGATACAGATACAGATATAGATATTGATACCTTTTTTTTTGTGTTCTCAATTGAGCCAGACCTTATTATTGATTGTTGGTCTCAATTGAATTGAATTCCATATTGACATATCGTTTATTTCTGTTGTGTAAAATTTGCGTTACGTGTTTCGTGCCGTACGTGTTTTGCGCTTGTGTAAGAGAAAGGTCGCTCCGTCGGCCCTTTGAATCGCGCGATCAGGAGCTCGCAATATTCGGCCGAATAGGGTGAACCCTGCGTGAAAGGGTTGCGTACGGAGGTATTTATTTCAGGAGCGTAGACACGGTGTCCGTCGTTTGTGTGAATAAACGCCGATATTTTACACTACAAAATTCACACCTGTTATTTTTTGTTCCCCCCACGTTTTCTCGATCGGGCATTTATTTCAGTTTCAGTTTTTATTCTCACTGCGAGATTTAAATCAGGTGGTGTTGGCGCCAAATGGTCAGCGTTGTGACAGTTCGTGATTTCTGAACTTCGCTGACTGTCTGCCGTCCACCCACGCAGGTAGGGTGGAGCCACCCTTTGCGACGAAGTAGCGACGAGGTTAAAATTACGTGGAGCCTTTTTTAACCCCCCCACTCTCTGACACCGAGAGCCTGGCCCTCGTCACTGCTTCGAAGGGACCCTCCACTCGCTCCACGGCCTAACGCGCTGATTGCCCTTCAGGTACGTCACACAATGTAGCTTGAAATTTGTATCTCCAAATCTTCGATTTTTTCTGTGAATATTACCCTATGTAGTTGTAACATTTTAAATTATTTTATATATAATTTACAAGTTACGGATTTGTTTATTGCACTTTATTTGAAAATTACAGATGCTTAAAATATTACAATGTTTTGTCGCTGTTTTCTATGTTTTAGAATATGCAGCAAATTTCGAAAATGCCTAGATATTGAAAACGTTTTTATATTACCTACTCTAGATTATTTTAAATATAATTTAGAAATCATGGATATTTTTTATATGTGAGATTTTCAATTAGCTTTAAATTTTGCAAACGTGGGATATTATTACTTATTTTTTTGTCTTTTAGCCATTGTTCTAATATTCAGAATATCTTACGTGGGATTTTTTGGAATGTTATAAAATTTCGAATATTCAGCTTGAATTTTCTCGAAATTTTGCAATAAATTTCAGAAATTGGAAACATTTTTATGTTGCTTTAGATTATCTTAAATATTTTTTCTAATTTATGGACTTTTTATGTTAGCATTTGCAATTTCATGTCAATTATATAGATTATACATAATATAGTAAAAATAATAGTAGGTACAAGTTATTTTAAAGATATTTTATTATTATTAGCGCTAGGTTCTAATAAAATTTCTCGGAACTTTCAAATATTCTGCTTGAAATTTATCCAAATTTTCAAATTTTTGAACTATCAGCTTGAAATTTCTCTGCATATTTGATATTCAGCTTGATATTTATCTGATATCTAAATTTTCGTTTTTTCCCTGGAATATTCACCGTATAAATTTATAGCATTTTTATATTTGTTAAATTATTTTATAAATAAGATTTTAGATTACCTTTAAATTTTACAAGCGTTGTGGGATATTATTACTTAAAATTTTCTTTTTAAGTCATTGTTCTAATATTCAGAATATCCTACGTGGGATTTTTTGGAAAGTTATAAAATTTCGAATATTCAGCTCGAATTTTCTCGACATTTTGCAACAATTTTTAGAAATTGGAAACATTTTTATGTTGCTTTAGATTATCTTAACTATTTTTTTCTAATTTATGGACTATTTATGTTAGACATTTGCAATTTCATTTCAATTATATAGATTATATATCATATAGTAAAAATGATAGTAGGTACAAGTTATTTTAAAGATATTTTAATTTTACTAGCGCTAGGTTCTAATAAAATTTCTCTGAACTTTCGAATATTCTGCTTGACATTTATCCAAATTTTCAAATTTTTTGACAATCCGGTTGAAATTTCTCTGTATTTTTGAATATTCAGCTTGATATTTATCTGAAGTTTCAAATGTTTCGAATGTTCAGGTTGAATTTTCGTTTTTTTTCTTCGAATATTCACCGTATACATTTGTAGCATTTTTATATTGGTTAAATTATTTTATAAATAATTTACAAGTTACGGATTTATTTGCTGTACTTTTTTTTGAAAATTAGAGTTGTTTGAAGTATTACGAAATTGTGTCGCTGTTTTCTAATTTTTTGAATATGCAGCAAATTTTGAATATTCTGCCTAGAAATTGAAAACATTTTTATATTGCTTAATATCAGCGGTTCCCAATCATTTTGGAAGGAGGGCCACATAGGAATATTGTAGTGTTATGTTGAGTGTTGTAGCCACATAGGAAAAGTGTAATGGCTGATAGAATTTGTTAAAATTGCAGCAAATTTATGTAAAGAAGGCAGAAGGTGAAGGCCCATAGCCTTCATCATTTGATTATTAAAAGATTATTCTCTCTCTTTCCGTAAATGGCGGAAATTTTGTATGTCAGTGGAAGTGGTTTGGTGACAGAATTTTTAGAACTGGGCCAAACTTGTCGAACACCAGGTCGAAACCAGTCTCAAGTTGTCCACCGAAGTAATATCCAATTTGTACACCATATTTATAATTTCATTACAGTTTTTGTCATATTTCTTGAATCACGATTTATTTTCGTTCAAACTTGTATAGTTGTGGAGATATTGACTGCAACTTTGCTTTGTAAATGCAGGCTGTAGACGGCTATAAAAGATCTTCTGTTTTATTAGATGTAAATTACATACAAGTGCCTCTCCATCTCTTCCGGTTTATGAGATTTACATGCATGGCTCCTTCCGGTCACCCTGTATATGTTTTTATATAGAAGCGAGCTTCATCAGGGATGCTGCATTAAAAATCCGCAATTATCGAAACCCATCAGCAAGTCAACAGACCCCTCGCTTGCATCCGGGTTCTGGTTATTGCAGATTAGTGCTTAATAACTGGAGATGAAGTATCAGCAGTGCCTGGCGTAATAACTATTATGCGATGAGAAAATTCGCTTTCTGGATATATGGAAAATTAAATAGCAATGAGGCCGTGGAAAAATACCCATTTCTACCTACAACAAACTTTTATTAAAATAAAACGCGCACTTTCTTCCCACGTATAATCTAAAACTCATTAATATATTTAATGGTTTTATTTAATTACGCTTATAATTTCATTTTAATAACGCCGAACTGCGGATTTCTTTGCGCCACGATGATTATTATAAATGATTTACACCGTATTTTTATATATTATTGACACGGTATAAATCATGCTCTTACTCCATACTTGCGTTTAAAACGCAGTTAAACCGTGTAGAAATATTTTATTAACGCAATATAATTATTTATTTAGCCGCAATTAAATAATAATATCCTGCGCGTATAATAAATGTAATAATAATGACTGTGTACAAAAAAGTAACCCAATATGTGGGTTAAGCATAACACACCGTTCTAAAAATAAGTTTTAACATGCATAATGTATTCAATTAAAATATATTGAGGCGCATTGAATCAAAAACATGATTTACAACAATGACCAGTTATCAATAATAAGTCTCTATTAAAAATGACCGGTGTTTTACCGTGTTAAGTATCACAAGAATTGTAATTAGAAAAAATGATCAATTGATTTTTTATGGATAAATTATTACTCTTCATTTGCATTTTAAATCTTGCGACGGAGTGGATACTATCGTCCGCCGGACACACCAAACAAAAGAGCGGGACGATATGTAGAGAAAGAAATACGGTATATGTTTATTATATTTTGTTACACATAACTACCTTGAATAAATTCTAAATTTGCATCAAAATTAATCCGTACGTTCATAAAACCTTTAGGAAAATGCGGAATTTTTACGAAAATTTAATCAAAGTTCACAAACTTCTCTCAAAAAAACAACTTGAAAAGACATACAAATTTCAATAGAACAATTCACAGTAAAATTTTTGAAAAAAAAGGTTGGTTTTCTTATAGTCATATCATCCTGTATAGCATATCCGGTACTTTTCGGACATACTGTATATAAGCTTTAATATATATTTAAACGACATGCTTACTGCCAATGAATAATGAATTAAAAACATCTTGATTTATTACTTGTGGGTTCTGGTTTTCACGTTTGACTGCACTTGTCCGCAATTTTAGCGTAATTAGAACTAAGCCATGTTCTAATAATTATGCAGATATTTATCATATAATGAATCACGGTGCTATCCTACAGGCGAAAACGTTTAATAATTATAAACTATTTTATCCGCAACTAAAATTAAAAATATAATACAATTTCGTTAAATTGGAGCAATTTAAAACAATTTTAATCGCAAGAAAAACTGCGAATATGTTGTAATTAAATTAAAGCAATTTATAAGTAGGTTAACGAGCAATTATCTTCAATCTACCATTCATTATGAAACTGCGTTATATGTATGTACAAAAATTAATGAGTAAATATCTCATTGCAATCTTTATAACAATATAATAATTATAATTTATTGGACATCTAAAAATGTATGAAAGCTAATGAAGCAGCAAATTACATGATTTGGTAATATGTGTAGAACAAATTTAATTATAATTGGTTAACACTGTAATATTTTCTTGTGCAGTTTTTGTCGATGCCATATAGGTTTCGGTAGGGAGTGATACTCCAAAACAAACATGGGAGTGGTGGTGCCAAGCAATATTCAGAAAATCGTTCAATAATCAACAATTTTAGTGCCGCTTTCAGAAGATCGATGGTTGTATAGTAATAAATACTATACATATATAGTAGTACAACGTAAAGTAAAGTAATAGTACATGTAAATGTGCATGGCTTAGTTTGGAGTATTGATAAAATACTGTATGAGTACAAAAATTGAAAACTAGAAAAGAACTCATTTGCATAAAATTGTTCAGTGATAATAGAGATATTTGTTAACAAATAACGATGATTTTATCTCACTTTTCTGCCGATGTGACCTCAACTGCCGATTTTATTTAAATTTTCTGCATATTTTAGAAAAGCTTGTTTCTATGTGTATTATTAAATATAATAAAATGATGTTCATAAAATCGCTCAATAATGAATGATTTCAGTGCCGATTTCAACTCACGTTATTTCCGATTTCAGAAATGCGATTCTTGATTCTAATATTATTTGTAGTATGTACTTAGTTTTGGGTTCCTGCTGAAGCTAGTTATATATACAACATTTGAAACTATCTCATTGTAAACATTAACGAAGCTGTAAACAGCAGACAAAGTAATTCATCCAGAGCAATGTTTAAAATGCTAGGCTACGATAATGCACTCTGTGAGACCAGCAGACATCGCAAACAATTGATTTATTAAACATTTCGCCGCATTCAAGAAAGCGCAGTAATTTATGGGCTCGAGCAAGTTACTCTAATCTAATAAGGCATCAACTGTAAAGTATGCGCCTATTACATCCTGTTGTTGAGATGGCCTAGATCTGAAAACGAGACAATTTCATACTTATCGATACTAAAGTTTAATTTTCTTGTCCTGAAACGTAACCCACTATTCGTAATTTGGTAATAACCACTAATCGTAAAGGATTAAGGTAATAAATGAGATGTTGGTGCATTGTTAGATTGTGAAAGAAGTAGTTTTCGCCAGCTGATGTATGAATTGTATACACGAATCTGTGGATAATGACGCCCACACATTTATACAAATTCGCAAGCTTGCGCACCATATGTAAGTTATTAAAATTTACTAAAGTACGTAATACGAATACGATAACATTATTTTAAAAATATAATAATATTCACAAGATTTGTGTATGACACATACTTTGTTTAAACGAGTTAAGAGAATCATATCACAAATTTCAACATAATCATGGAAATGATGAAAATTTTTCCGAAACTTCTAGAAACCTGGATAAATATTTAGAAATGTATAGATATTTTAAGAATTATTGAAAAATTTAGAGTATGAAATAATGCACCTATATAATAATCATGTCAACCATTTTGCATTTTCTGATGAACTTCTGATGAAATTTTTGAGAAAGCTCCCGAAATCTTGGGAATGATTGAGAAATTTGTAGAAAGCTATTTTTCATTTCCTGGTTTTAAGAATTTCGACATTATTGAGAAATCTCTTGAATTCTTCAATATTGCTGAGATATAAGTATCTATAAAAACCTCGAAAATTATTTAGAAATCTTTAGAAATATTGAAAAATCTCATTCAAACCACTCTGTAGAAATCTAGAAAATGATTGAGAATTATTAAGAAATCTGGAATATCTTATACTACATATATTCTATATACTTACTAGTGATATCAGTGCCATTTTACTGTTCGTGATTCTAAGCATTTAAAAATTCTTGAAAAATCTCTTGAAATCATAATAATTATTAATCTAGAAAATTATTGAGAACTCTGTGGCATTTTTGAAAAATCTCGATAAAATCTTGATAATTCATGAGATATCTGTCGAAATCTCAAGAATTATTGTTTTTTTTTAAAGAAATTTCAAGAATTGTTAAAAGTTTTTAAAGAATTTTCAAGAATGAAAAATTTATATGATACCAATGCTGGAGTTTCTAGTTTTAAGCATTTCAAAAATATCGTTAAATGTTTAAAAATCGTGATAATTATTATATCAGTAGAAATCTTGTAATTTTGTAGAACCTGTAGTAATCTGTAGAAATCTTTAAATTATTGAGAAATCTTGGAAATGATTGTAAAATCTCTAGAAATATTGATAATTATAAGGAACCTGGAAAATAATTGAGAATTGTTTAGAAATCTGGTGAATTAAAAATACAGATAGTAATGCTGTAAGCCGTTTTGATTTTCCGTTTTTAAGAATTTCCAATATATTGAGAAATTTCCTGAAATCGTTATAATTATTGCGATATCTACAGAAACCTTGAAATTTCATGAGAAATCTTTAAAATTATTTAAAAGTTAAAAAAAAATCGTAACAATCATTCACATTTGGGTAGAAATCTGGATTGTTTTTGAAAGATATTAAATAAAACCTGAGAAAAAAGTATAGGTATACTAATGTTATCAGAGAATTTGCAGTTGTTGCATTTGAATTGTGAAGATGATTGAAAATCATGATAATTATTAAGATATCTGTAGAAATCCTGAAATTTATTGGAAAATCTCAATAAAATCTTGATTTATTGAGATATCTGAGTTGTTCATTAAATCAGTTCCTGATTGTAGGGATTTAAGAATTCTTGAAAAATCTCTTAAAATCATGATAATTGTTAAGGTATAGGAATTTAAGAATTCTTTAAAAATCTCTAAATTCTTGATAATTATTAAGGTATCGATAGAAATCTACAAACTTATTGAAACATCTCAATAAAATCTTGATAATTACTGAGAAATATCAATAAAATCTTTTGATATATCAGTAGAATTATCAATTTTTTTTTGAGAATTATTAAGAAATATTCCTATCAATAATTAAAATTAAAGCTTATATTATGTAAGCTATTTAGCAGTTTCTTGTTTAAAGAATTTAAAAAAAAAATGTCTTCAAATCATGAACAGTTTTGCGATATCGGCAGAAATCTCGAAAATTATAGTGAAACCGTAGGATTTATTATTATATTTCTAGAAGTTTTAAATAATATATTGACATGTGTGTAAATCCCAAAATATATTGAGAAATCTTATGAGAAGTTATTATCAAATCTTGGGAATGTTTGTAATATCTCTGGAAATCTTGATAATTATTGAAAAATCTGTGGATATCTCGAAAAATAGTGGGAAGTCATGGAAATCATTTAGACACTTCTAGAAATCTTGATAAATATCAAGATATGTCTAGAAATTTCAAGAATTATTGAGAAATTTGGAGAAATCTCGAAAATCATTAAGAATTATTAATAAATCTCAAGAAGTATACTTAAGGTAAACTTTTTTTGGCAGTTTCTAGATTTAAGCATTTCAAAATTATCGAAATATGTCTAAAAATCATGATAATTTATTTACATATCTGTAAAAATCTAGGAAGTTATTGTCAAATCTTGGGATTTTTTGTAATAACTCTGGAAATCTTAATAATTATTAAAAAAATCTGTGGATATCTCGAAAATATTGAAAAGTCATGGAAAATATTCTGACACTTCTAGAAATTTTGATAAATATTGAATAATGTATTTATTTCAAGAATTATTGAGAAATTTGTAGAAATCCCGAAAAATATTGAGAAACATTCTAGAAATCTAGAAATTATTAGGAAATCTCGAGAATGAAAAATATGTATACTAATGCTATCAGCTATTTTGCATATCCTGGTCTTAGGAATTTCGAAATTATTGAAAAATCTCTTGGATTCGCTTTTGTTATTGAGATATTTCTATAGACACCTTGAAACTTGCTGAGAAATCTTTACAAACATTGTAAATCTCAAAAATATCTTGTCCATCATTCATTCAGATAAATAGATATGTAGAAATCTAGAATGTATTATACTATATTCTATGCCGGTTTTCATTTTTATGCAGAAAAATGTTTAAAAATCATGATAATTATTGAGATATCTGTAGAAATCTGGAAAATTATTGGCAAATCTTGGGAATTATTGTATATTCTCTGTAAATCTTGATAAATATAGTGAGAAATCTCAAAAATAATTGAGAATTATTAAGAAATCTAGAGAATGAAAAATGTACATACTATTTAGCAGTTTTTAGTTTTAAGCATTTCATCATTATTGAAAAATGTCTAAAAATCATGATAATTATTAAGATATCTGTAGAAATATTTATAATTAATGGGAAATCGTGGGAATTATTGTAAAATCTCTGGCAATCCCAATAGTTATTGACTAATTTTCAAGTAATTGAGAATTATTAAGAAATCTTGAGAATGACAAATATATTCTAATGCTGTAAACTATTGCAGAATGAATAATTGTGTCAGTTAGTTTGCATGTTTTAATTTAATGTATTGTGTTAATTCGTTTGATTATTTTAGATTTAAAAAAAACATAATTCAAATGGGTAAGCAGTAAGATTTTTTTGTCATATCGATGTTTTGAGAAATCCTTAGAAATGTCGAGAAAATTATTGAACCACCTACAAAAATCTGGAAAACTGAATAAATCTTGAGGAATTCAGACAAAAATTGTGTTTAACATTATTTTGGCTTGTATATGAAATTTCTATAATAACCTATAACTATACTTAAGCTTATTTTTTACGAGAATTCAGATATCTCGAGAATTTTCTTAAAAAATAAGTGTGAGTATAGTTCTAGATTATTATAGAAACTTCACATACAAGCCAAAATAATGTTAAACACAATTTTTGTGTTTAACATTGCTATCATGCTGCTGGATGACCATCGTCCTGCATCACCGTTTAATTAATGTAATCTGACATTCCGATTTATGCGAAAGGTTGCATCAATAATTGCCTTTTGTCCACATATTTATATGTAATTTAGATGATTTGATGTGACTTAGACGTATATTCTCAAAATTTCATAGTTCTCCTCTTTTTTTATAATATTGAGAATTAAGAAAAATATTTTCTTATGAAGATTTTATATTTCTATTCCGGTACAACGTTTTTCATGTATCGATGAAATACAGAGAATAAAAAATGTACATACTATTTAGCCGTTTTTAGTTTTAAGATTTCATAATAATTGAAAAATGTCTAAAAAATATTGAGAATTAAGACAAATATTTTCTTATGCAGATTTTCTATTTCTATGCCTGTTAATAACGTTTTGCATATAACGATGGTCCTCTGCAATAACGATACCATTCAAAAAGTACCAATGTATGTGTCGTTGATACAAATAAACGTGGGTATTATTAGCTACATAATCCGCTATAAAACTCAAAAATATTAAGTTTTGATTTGGGTCGATATTTGAACCACCGATTAGTTAGCGAATTGTTTGTAAGTATTTCAAATATATTAGTAATTTATCAATTACCTACAATAACGTATTAATTTGTTGATCAACATGTGGAAAGCAAAATTAATTATATTGTGGCACTTGCGTTAAACCACGAACTTGTATCAATACTTTTACGTCAGAAACTAGTGCTTCTTGAGTTGCTGTATGTTCGCCTCTTTATCTCCGTTTCGATGTACGGGTTTCTTTTTCTGGACACCCTGTATATGCACTTTGCATTGAATTGTGTGCTGCGCAGGGAGCCCGGATTTACTCTCCGAGCTGCCCGAGGGGTCCCCCACGTAAACACATCGGAATTCAATTTCATATGTCACCGGCGTGGCCGAAAATTTAATTATTTTTTTCCCAATCATTAACGTTACATTCCCTCGCATATTAAGCAGTTTAATAATACACGTTTTTCTCTTGTTTCTAGGTGAGTATTTGCGACGACACGTGGAGGTAGCTGGCTGGTGGCGGTTTTCTGGGGATAATAAGTAGCGGGTGAGCTGCAGGAGGAACGCTTTATTTTTTCATGACGGTTCATTAGGTAACCACAAACGTATTTCTAATGGGCATTGCGGTTACAATGTCCGCATTTATTATTTATTAATAGGCCTTCTTTAAAGGCCGGGGAGACAGGCGGACGGAGCGTTAAAACTGTTTGCCAGGCGCCGTGTTTATGCACGATAAAAAATGGATATTTGCGATTGTTTAAAATGCAAACTCGAGGCCGAGTTTAAAAAATTACTACGGAATAAAACAAAAATACAAATAACGTTTTACATATATGATTACTTCGTTTTGTTTCATTAAATTTAAAAATCACATCGAATTTTCGTCTGCAACTGAAACAATGGCAGTCCGCCGAGAATATAAATATATGATGGCCGGTACTCGTTTGGACACATTTTTTAAATGAAATATCGGTGATATAGATGTGCTCCATTCCTCGATATGAAACGCAAAAATAATTAAACATTTTTCAGGCATGCGGAAAAAGTTTGACAGACAAATAAAAATAGCCATTTGAAATATGAGTATAGGAAAATGTGTACAGTTATGTTTTTCGTTATGTGTGCTCGAATGGACGAACATTTTATTTTTGTATGAAATTTCAATGTGTCTGGGCGAAATGACTTTACGATTTGCTCCATTTTTATCCTTTTTATTTATCGTGCAATCAATAAATGATAACGTACGGACGTTTCTTTGCACGATGTTTTGCATTAAATCTGTACGGCCACTAACGGCGTACTTTATCCCCAATTATCTCGCTCCAGAATATTATTTTATATCGAAGCGTGCTTCGAGTTGCACATTTAAAAACCCGATTGTTAATTTTAATTGACTTATTAGTTTATTACAATAGAATAGACGGGGGCGGTTGAATTGCGTTATACAAATAAAACATTTGCAAGTCAATTTGGTATTGTTAATGTTTCGTGGATATCTTCGAAACTTTCATCAGGTGCATTCATTTGGTGGGTCTGCGAGGGTGGAATCTGTTGCTCGCGCAGCCCCTATTTATTTTCATCTTACCTACCAGGAAAGCCACGGCAGCTGCTATAAGAGGCGATGCGATAAAATATGTAATGTTGTGATTTTAATTCGCGACGACATAATATAATATCCAGAGCGTGAGAATTGGGGAGAAACTCCCGTTTTCCCTGAATGATGTTTTATGCAAAATTGCATTCGTAGATTTTATTTCGCCCTCATTTAGGCGCGTAATTTTATTACATTTGCCGAAGATTTATATAACGGCGCAGTTTTTTTTTTTGCGCCCCCCGAATTCAATTTTTCAGTGAGTATAAACAAAATTCGCGATATTTCATTCGGCCTCCGCACAATTAGCCCGTTGTGCGGGCGAAATGAAGTTTAATAATAAATTAAAGTCATGTGTCATGTTCTAAACGTAATTTTATATCCGAAAAAGAAGCGGTAATCCGTTTTGTGCGACGTCGGTGCAGCCGAGGAAGGCGAAGTAGCAATAAATATGGGCAGAAATGCGAACGTCACCTCACAATAATTTTTCATTATGCTGTGATTCAGAATGAAATATATATGTAATACACGTATGAAAATATGAGTGGATCAATAGGCGGGTATGCAAAATATAAAAACAACCCTCGCGGGGGTGTCTGGGGGGTGCGACGGGCCCCCTAACAGTCGTACCTCTCCCACCCCCCGTGGCTCGCGCGACCTCAGACGAATAGTGACAAACAACTGTCGCTTCGCCCCCTCGTCATTCGAGCCTCTGGGCGCTAACTTTGATTGTTGTCAACATACGCGCCCTTATCAAATGCTCGTTCGCCATCCCCATCGCGCATCACTATAAACACCACCAATGCATGTACGTGCACACGCATACTTTCATCTGCACCACCGCTCCAACATACAATATATGTGTATCATACATTCATACCTACACATATATGTTAAATACAGTTTTATGTGCATACAATACATATACATATTTATTACTACAGTGTCACTATTTTTAGAAAATCAGATTCTAAATCAAATACTCTTTACAATAGTGTACCACAAGTACCATTAAGCTTTTACACATTACACTCAATATTTAAGAAAGAAAAACAGAAATATTATAATTAGCAACAGAATCTTACTCACGAATAGGCAATATAGGTGTGAAAAAGAAAATTCTGCGTTTAATCTCTAAATTTGTTTAAAAAAAAAGAGATAGAAATGTAAACGTGTTTTAAAGTTTGCTATTGAGTAACACAATCGTGTCAAAGTTTTGGTTATATAGGGAAAAAATGGTAGCTGTGTATGGTCTATCAACACTATTTGGTGTATCAAGGTTTCGCCAAGGTTTTAGAGATAAAAATTAATCGTTTGTTTGCTAAAATTTGTCATGGACATATAGAATCATCCTCATTTGTGCCTGAAAATTTGTCGTAGAGATGAAAATAAAGCTGTTTCGTGTAGTAAATTTTGTCATTGAGATACAAGACATACAGAGTCAAGCTCATGCTTCTCTAACAATCTGTCGAAGAGATGAAAATGTAAGCTGTATACAGGAATAAATTTTGTCATTGAGATACAAGCCAAACAGAGTCAAGCTCATATCAACCTGTCGAAGAGATGAAAATTTAAGCTGTTTCGAGGAATAAAGTTTGTCATTGAGATACAAGCCATACAGAGTTAACCTCTTTCGTATCTAAAAATCTGTCGTGAGATAAAAATTTAAGCTCTTTCGTGTAGTAGACGGTCCTTTGTGTATCCAAGTTGGTTATACAGTGTCAGTATAAGGTAAGGAACCACCTGTCTGGAGCCTTTATTATTATTTTTAGAAAAAAATAGTTTTCAAGGAAAGTATGATGGCTAATTATTTGCCATAATTTGACGGTTTCAATTGTTTTTTGTGACGCGCCACGTTTTGAAAATGACGTCATTAATCCTCTTTTAAAATGGTAACCTAATTTTTTCTATTATCAAATTTAATAGCATTTGTTTTTCTCTTTACGAATATGTAAACATACCATGAGGTTACATAAGTTTGTTATACAGTGTCAGTATAAAGTAAGGAACCACCTGTCTGGAGGGAGCCTTTATTATTATTTTTAGAAAAAAATAGTTTTGAACGAAAGTTTGATGGCTAATTGTTTGCCATAATTTGTCGGTTTCAATAGTTATTCGTGACGCGCCACGTGTTGAAAATGACGTCATTAATCCTCTTTTTAAATGGTAACCTAATGTTTTCTATTATCAAATTTAATAACATTTGTTTTTCTCTTTACGTATATGTAAACATGCCATGAGGTTGCATAAGTTGGTTATACAGTGTCAGTATAAAGTAAGGAACCACCTGTCTGGAGCCTTTATTATTATTTTTAGAAAAAATAGTTTTGAACGAAAGTTTGATGGCTAATTATTTGCCACAATTTGACAGTTACAATTGTTTTTGTGACGCGCCACGTTTTGAAAAAGACGTCATTAATGCTATTTTTAAATGGTAACCTATTTTTTTTGTTATGAGATTTAATAGCATTTGCTTTTCTCTTCACGAATAAGTAAACATACCACGAGGTTGCATAACAAACATTTCTAAGAAAATCGAGTTTTATACCTGATGACAAAAATGTGAAAAAATGACTGCTTTAGAAAAGAAATAAAACAAGTTGAAAAAATACGATTTATTAATGTCAGTTTCTATTTCCAAAATAAGGTTGTAAATTAATCTGAATTGAAACGTGTTTGCCAATAATTATGGTATATTTAACAGACACGGAACGCATATTGTTGTCCTTATTAATGGACTGTTGGCATCTTTTGTGACGATCTAGTATTGTTAAATTTTGTTTGTAATGCTTTTAATAAAGTAGTTCGTTTTATTTTGTGTGTTACAAATACGAACTTTTTTTCTTATAAATTGTTGTTCAAATTTCGATCAATCTTTGTTCATCATGAAAATCGATGCGTTTTGTTTCTATTAAAGGTACCATAATTATTGAGAAACACTTTTTAGTACAGTTTAATTTACAATCTTATTTGATAACCACAAACTAACATTTGTAAATCGTATTGTTTAACTTGTTTAACTGAGTTTTGTTTCTATTAAACGTACCATAATTATTGAGAAACACTTTTTAATACTGTTTAATTTACAACCTTATTTGATAACGACAAACTAACATTAGTAAATCGTATTTTTTCAACTTGTTTAACTGCGTTTTGTTGCTATTAAACGTACCATAATTATTGAGAAACACTTTTTAATACAGTTTAATTTACAACCTTATTTGATAACGACAAATTAACATTAGTAAATCGTATTTGTTTCATTCGTTTCATTTGTTTTCCAAGGTAGTCTTTAATTTATCACAATTTCCTCATCGAGCATTAAACTCGATTTTTTTAGATATTTTTGTTATGCAACCTCATGGTATTTCTACATGTTCGTGAAGAGAAAAATAAATGCTTCAAATTTGTTAATGGAAACAGTAGGTTACCATTTAAAGAAAGAATATATCACGTCATTTTCAAAAATAGGCGCGTCACAAAGAAAAATTTGAAATGGTCAAATTGTAGCAAATAATTGCCATCAAACGTTTGTTCAAAACTTTTTTTTCTAAAAATAATAATAAAGGCTCCATAGTGGTAGTTCCCTACTTTTTACTCACCCTGTATATGAAAAATGGCGACTGTGTATGGTCTATCAACTTTTGCTGCTACAAAAGCTATTTGGTCTATTAAGGTTTCGCAGAGACTAAATATTGAGCGTTTTGTTGCTAAAATTTGTCATAGACATGCAGAATCATCATCATTGGTGTCTAAAATTTTTTCGTAGAGATGACAATAAAGCTGTTTCGTGTAGTAAAGTTTATCATTGAGATACAAGACATACAGAGTCAAGCTCATTCGTCTCTAAACATCTGTCGTAGAGATGAAAATGTCAGCTGTTTTGTGTAGTAAAGTTTGTCACTGAGATACAAGACATTCAGAGCCAAGCTCATTCGTTACTAAATATTTCTGGTAGAGATGAAAATTTAAGCTGTTTCATGTAATAAAGTTTTTCATTGAAATGCAACACGTAGAGTCAAGATCATTTATTTCTAAAACTTTGTTGTAGAGATGCAAATTTCAGCTGTTTTGTGTAATAACGTTTGTCATTGAGATACAAGACATACAGAGTCGAACTCATTCGGCTCTAAACATCTGTCGTAGAGATGACAATTTCAGCTATTTTGTGTAGTAAAGTTGGTCATTGAGATTCAAGACATACAGAGCCAAGCTCATTCGTTTCTAAAAATTTCTCGTAGAGTTGAAAATTTAAGCTGTTTTCTGTAATAAAGTTTTTATTGAAATACAAGACGTATAGAGTCAAGCTCATTCATTTCTAAAAAAAATGTAGTAGACATGAAAATGTCAGCTGTTTTGTGTAGTAAAGTTTGTCATTGAGATACAAGACATACAGAGCCAAGCTCATTCGTTTTTAAAAATTTCCCGTAGACATGAAAAGTTAAGCTGTTTCGTGTAGTAAAATTTTTCAATGAGATACTAGACGTATAGAGTCAAGCTCATTCATTTCTAAAAATTTGTAGTAGAGATGAAAATATAAACTGATTCAATCATATTAAAAAAAAAAAAATCTAAAATCAATAAAATCCAGAAAACATATGACTACGACTTGAAATATCTTCACCCCTTTGCCTAAGCTCAACGAGCCTTTAAAGTTTTCAGCAGTTTTCAGTTTATAATATTTTCTTAGATCGTACATAGCACAACGTTTGTCATAGAGATACAAAATCGTGTTTTTTTTGTGTGTTCAAACATAGATATAACATATAATATATGATATAATATATGAACATAGTTCATCATAGAGTTAAAACATAGCGCTGGCTAGTTTATTATCGAGGGCCATAAAGTTAAAAAAATCAAGTTCTAACTGCCTGTTAAAGTCTGCCATAGAAATACAAAACCGTGGTTATAAAATTGCGCTGGCTAGTTTATTAACGAGGGCCACAAAGTTAAAAAAATCAAGTTCTACCTGTCAAAGTCTGCCATAGAAATACAAAACCATGGTTTTTCGTCTGTCAAAGTGTATCATAGACATATAAAGTAATAAATATATAAAGAGCTCATTCGACTCTCAAAAAATATCATAGAGACAAAAATTTTAAATTTAAAACAGTTACGTAAACAGATCACAACTTTCTCAAAAAATCTTAATTGTAGAAAAAAATACCTAAAACCAATCAAAATCACAAAGCAAATGACTACCACTTGAAATCTTAAATAACCTTCGTTCTGACTGTTCTTTGTTTTTGTTATTGGTCTGAGCTCAATGAGCGTTTGAAGTTTTCTGGAAATTCTAGGTTATATTTTTTATGTATACATATGTATAGGTAGTATGTATATACAGAGCACTATTTTCTAAAAAAATCTTATTTGTAAACAAATAATCATGTAACCAATCAAAATAACAAAACAAATAACTACGACTTGTAATGTTAAAGAGCATTTGAAGTTTTCAGCAGTTTTCAGTTTACAAATTTGTGTATCAAATTTAAGAAAAATGTAAAAAAAATCGTTAAAACTCGATCAACACTATCAGATTTGAACTTTCTAAAAATTCTTATTTGTAATTGTAATTTTGTATTTGTAATCAAAATCACGAAACAAATGACTACGACATGTAACGTCAATGAGCATTTTAAGTTTTCAACACTTTTCAGTTTACATAGTTTTCTATGAACGTACAGATCACAACTTAAAAAAAAAATATGTATAAAAATAATTATTTAAAAACAATTAAAATCCCCAGCATAAATCAAATGCACACCTAAATTGATTGATTTAGCCTACTAAACTTCAAACGGTATCTCCCCAGCATAAATCAAATATGACAAACAAATGACTTCGACAATTTTTTAGCAGTTTTCAGTTTATAAAATGTCCTATGAACGTCCAAATATCAAAAATTATTTGTATCAAAAATCGTTAAATCCACTCAACAGATCACAACTTTCTCAAAAAATCTTATTTGTAGAAAAATAATCATCTCCAGCCAATCAAAATTACAAATAAACTTTGACTTGTAATGTCAAAGACCATTTGAAGTTTTCAGCAGTTTTCAGTTTACAGATTTTTCTATGAACGAAGATCTCAGCTTTATGGGATACATTTATTTGCAAAAATAATTATTTTTAACAAATTAAAAGCACGAAACAAATGACTACGATGACTTTAAATATCAACGAACCTTCAAAATTTTCAGCAGTTTTCAGCTTATAAATTTGTCTATGAACGTACAGATCACAAGTTTCTAGAAATAAATTATTTGTTAAAAGAACCAATCAACAACACAGCTTCCCAACTTTCTCAAAAATTCATAAAAAATATAATCATCTAAAACCAATGAAAATCACAAAACATATGACGACTTTAAATATCAAAGAGCTTTTGAAGTTTTCAGCAGTTTTCAGTTTATAATTATTTCTGCGAACAGATCACAACTTTCTCAACAAAAATATTTTAAAATCAATTAAAAGCAGTTTTCAGTTTTTACATGTTTCTATGTACCTATAGATAACTTAAAGAAACTGATACTGAATGCACTTACTCGAGAAAATCTTATTTGTAAAAAACCATAATTTAAAACAACCTACAATCAATAACGTGTGACAATAACATAGTAAAAATTGTATTATTTATTTAATCTGTAACCATTCAAAACAGCTAAACAAATGCGACTTGAAATATCTATAATAAATTAATACAAAAGTTAATATTGCACTTTTTGCAAGAAATTTGCCAAGACTCGCTGGCAACTGAAGTTTTCCACCGAAATTACTGAAGTTGACGTTTTCAGCTACTTGTTGACGTTTTCAGCAGTTTGTAGTTAATAAATTTGTCTACTTACGTACAGATCAAAAATTTCTTAATAAATCATATTTGTAAAAAAAATCATCTATTAAACCCAATCAGAACCTTGAAAACAAATGACAATGATAGAGATATATAATTTTGTACTTTTTGCAGAAATTTTTTCTCAGAAGCTAAGATTTCTTGGCCACTGAAGTTTGCAGCAGGTTTCAGCTTATAAATTTCCCAATGCACGTACAGAGCACAAGAAATAAGTTTCTCAGAAAATCTTATTGTAAAAAATATCTAACATAAAAACAAAACATAAATAACTAGGATTTTAAATAACAATGATACCCGTTATGAACATTAATGGTTTATTTGAAACCAATAAAAAAATGCAAAAACAGAATAACAACTGTAAATAAAAAAAACAAATTTAAAATTTTTACATTTGTGCAGAGAGAAAGATATAGAGAAAGAGAGAGAAGAGAGACAACGATCTATTTTAGGCTATTTGGCCTCGGCCTTTCCGCCTTTGTACCTTTTTCAAGACTTTTGTGAAGATTTCCTTGGCTTTGAAGTTGAAGTTAACACAAATTTTCAGCTTACAAATTTCTTTGTACGTACAGAGCAGAAATATCATCTACTACTTTAAATAACATAGGCATACATATTCAATTTTTACTTTACTCTACATAGATTGAAGAAAAATTTCCTGGCGTTGAATGTTTTCAGCAGTTTTCATTTTGTAAATGTGTCTATTTACAGTGCAGAACGATCAATTTTCTGCATTTTTCTCAGAAACTTTTATTCTTTCTAAAAACATGATCATCTAAAACCAACAAAAAGCAAAACAAATGACTTTGACTTCTAAATATTTAATTATTATGTTGGCACTTGTTACAATAGTTTCAACAAAACATTTCCTCGCATATGAAGTTTTCGGCAGTTTTCAGTTTCTAAATTTATTTCTCTCTATGTAGGTACATACAGAACAGAACGATAAGTTTTGACAGAAATCTTACTTTTTATACAAACTGTGCCTCATCTAAATTAAAAATTTCCATTAAATTCCATTAAATGCATTAAAAGCCATAAAACAAATGTTTACTACTTTTAAATCACAAAGATACAAATACTTAAGTATTACTTTTGTCCTCTTTAAAACGATATCATCGAAATCTCGAGGTTTTGAAGTTTTCATCAGGTTTCAGTTCATAAATTTCTCTACTTTCGTACAGATCGCAATGGTGAACAGAACATCTTATATCTTGCTTTCTCTAAAACTTCAAAACGCGAAATAAACGAGGATACTGAAAAATCAAGCACCTTGCATAAGTCACAAACAGGTGACAAATAGGTGAATCACGCTGTATATGCAATTCTCCATATTTTTTTTTAGTTATTTAAAGTAATTAGGATAATCATTAAGATACATTTAAAACAAATATTGTAGCTTGTAAACACAACGGTTATTGGTGATCATATTTTTCTGATTTTAATTTATTATTGATCACTGATCAATACAAAATGAGAACTTCAAAATTTACGTTAAAAATCTACGCCACAAAAGTAAATGTTTGAAATAGATTTTTTAAAATAGGGCCATACTTGCTTTCCCCGTTTCTTGAAACTGCGTTGATTTTTTAATGATTTGGTTTTTCAGAGATATAAACTTTTTTTAGAAAAACTGCCTATTTCCATTAAATTTCCGGCTCTTTCACATATAATACTAGCAAAAAAGCAACTCGTGTACCGCTGGAGAAAAACGACACCCCGTGTATATAAATCCACAAATTATGTTTGCGCCCGCATGTAACCCTGCCGAATACGAAAACATAAATACAGGTATCATGTTTTTGTTGGTTACACAATTCCTCTGCATGTATGCGCCGAGGATCGGGTCAATATTGGGACTCGTGTATAATCTACGCGCAGATTAAAAGAAACTATAAATAAATAAAATCAATTCGCACAAATGGCGAATTTGTTGAAAGCGCCGCTATCAGAATATCCCATCGCTTAGAATCCGTTTTATCAGCGCACGCGGCGTTTTATTTTCCGAAATGTATGGGTGTATTCATCGACTTTAATTGTTTCATACGCGCTGGGAATTCGCACGCGAATTTCGTCACAAATCGGGGAAAAGGGAGCCGATCTGTGAATTTTGAAATTTTCCAGAAATGAAGCGCGTATTTCATATTATAAAATTTAAAAAAATATATGCAAGATTTTGCAAGAATACGGTGAAGCCGAGCTAATGTGCGATTTCTAAATTCTGAACGGAAGTGCATTTTGAATATTAGAAAAGAAAACAATAATAAGCTAGATGAAGCTAGAGAGGCACGAGGAAATGACGAATGTGGTTTATGAACTCCTACAGGTTTTAATATTTACAATTGCTTCATGAATTATTCACATCATTTGATGATTACGTAATAACGGCGAGAGTGTGTTTGTTGTGTGTGTGTTTGTGTATGTGCGCAATATTAAAATTGTAGAAAAATAATACAATAAAATAAACACTTGGCGATCTCATGGACGTACAATAATAACAGTAATCGTTATAACTTTGAATTACATATAATAAAAATAATACTAAAAGTAAATGATAACCATAACCGTAAGCATAATAATAATCGTTGGCCTTGTGCGAAACCAAGGTTCGTCTCGGGCCTCTACAAACCGCAATTGTCATAATAATTTATTAGTAAAGTTTTTATTGTAAAAGCAAATGGGATCTGTATCTGTGTCTGGCCCTACTGAAACGCATGTGTATAGAGGAGAGGAAGCCAGTGTACTATTAGTGGGGTAAGTGGTGGGAGGCAGATAGAAGGAAGAGAGATGATGCCGCTGCAGTGCCACTGTAATAATATTATATATGCTATACCTAATATCCAATGCGGTACATTTATTACATTACAGGCTCCGACTGGATTGCCCTCGTGCAGAGGGGGTGGTTTTCAGATAACTTGCGAGGGTGGCGGCGAATGCAGCCCCCCGAATATCCATGATATGCCCCCGACTCTTACCCCGTTATTATATATGATCTCGAGTACTGCATTGATTATTGATCCCCATACATTCCTAATTTGGGCACATTTTAGCAGCAAATCGCCTGAATGATTAACAGGCATTATTTTGAAATGGGCGCGTGGGTCATGTATGAATTATTACGGAGGCAACCTCCTCAACAAGAGGGCGGAAGGCTGCGCATTAATACGTAAGTATTGTTCGCGCTCTGGTTAAAAGTAAGATTGAGATCTGTATTATTAAAAGACGTAATCTCGCATGCAAAATCCAGAAGAATCCGGAGAATCGCCCATTCTCTCTATCTATATATACAACGTGTCCACGAAAGTATACAAACACAAAGAAGTTCCCCATTACTGTCGATTTCTGGCACAATTGTATGCAGTATATAAAAATGTGCTTCATCTAAAATCAAGTAAAATACAATATAGAGAATATACAATTTTATACAAACAAAGGCAATTTTTATATTTTTTCAAGTATTTTAAGTCTGTGATCAAAATCACTAGATGGTGTGTTCTCTTATGGAGGGGTGAGTCGCTATTTTGATTAATTCGTCTTGTGTGTTGAAAAAAAACCTGGAGATCTAAGCATGAATAATATATTTTCACCTTTTATGGTTTCCATATTCGTTGATAGGATTGATTGATTTTTCTGTGTAAATAACAGATCACACCTTCCTCAAATAATCTTAGTTGTTAAATAATCATATAAAACCATTAAAAACCACAAAACAAATGACTACGAATCGAAATTACATTTCAAATTGCACGCCAAGTTTCAGTAATGGGGGCTAGGACATGGCCCCTTTACAATGGTAAAAGTTATTTTTAAGTTAATGTTTCAGCTGGGTAGAATTTTGTGCTTTCTTGGTGCATCTCTCATGCAATTAGAGGAAAGCTAGTGGTTTTGGTTCTGTATTTTGAA
The DNA here is from genome assembly GCA_951805005.1 of Othius punctulatus. NCBI lineage: Eukaryota > Metazoa > Arthropoda > Insecta > Coleoptera > Staphylinidae > Othius > Othius punctulatus. The sequence goes on along the minus strand of OX638138.1, from coordinate 32,853,382 downwards.
TTCTACCTGCTGTACAGACATTAAGTCATGGCTATGCATTATACATCCACAAACATAAATACTCCGCTCATTTAATGAGGGATTAATAAAAAAATCAGGTTGTTTAACAGATTTTAATAGAAGTTGGAACCGTTTTCGCAATTGTTAGTGTGGTACCTTAAACTCCTAACAACTCAATCAAAATGTGTTACCCTGTCTGTTATTCTAAAAATGCTGGAGATCCCAACAAACAAAATCGATTGACGGACAAATTTATTGAGTAGGTTATACTCACAAAGGTTTCCCAATAAATTTGGGAGTGTATCATTTTATTTTTTTTTATTTCCAGCATTTTGAGATAATAATTTAAATGTTTGGAAGTATTTCTGATTTTATTTACGAAAATATGTTTTTTTTTTAATATTAAAATCCGTTTTTGAAATTTTTAAATGATTTATTTATTTTTTAATTCAGTTTATGACCCTCATAGGGTATGACATTATTCATTGGAAGTATTTCTGATTTTATTTTCGAAAATTTTATCATTTTTTAATTTTAAAAGCCAATTTTGAAATTTTGAATTGATTGATTTATTTTTTAATTTATTTATTCATGATTCAGTTTATGGCCCTCATAGGGTATCACATTATACATCATACTTTCAGAATACGTTTTTTAAACAACCCTATAAAACTAAGCGTTTAAGTCGAAAGAGCACTCTGACCAAATAAAAAGTATCTTCATCAATTATTAAATTCCTTTTAAATACTTACTGCCCCATTACAGCTGCACTATTGTGCAGGTGCGACATCCCACATAAACCCGATAGAATTCCTTGCATTTAAAGGAAGAGGTCATATTAACTTTTTAATTTAATTTAAAGTCAAAAATTGTTCTTGCGAGGCGCTGAAAACCAAAGTGCTACAAGTCTTTATTTTAAAATATAGTCCAGAAATGGAGGCGGGGACATGTATATTTCTGGACTCTTCTAAATTAAAAAGAAAGGACTTTCACCACTCTTCTTTTCAACGGTTTCATGTTTCAATATGTATGAATTGTTTGACCCAATAATTTTCAGTTCAAAATTCCTTAACACACATTTATTTTGTGCGCATATTGATTATTACAGCAAATTTTGAAATTTGATTGGCAACCAATCATACAATCATAGTATGGTGCATAAACTATACCATTTGTATTAAACGTAGAGCCTTTAAAGATTACAGCAGATTTCTGGGTACACATTTTTCTATGAATGCACATATCGCTACATTCTAAAAAAAAAAACAATTATTTGTAGAAAAATCGTTCATAACCAATCAACAATACAGATTACAACTTTCTCATAAAAACTTATTTGTAAAAAATAATCATCTAAAGCCAATCAAAAACACAAAACAAATGACTACCACATGAAATGTCAGAGAGCATTTGTAGTTTTCAGTTTAATCATTTTTCTATGAACGTTGTCAGTTGCTATTTTAAGGTTCCATCTGGATCTGTAGGTGGTCATAACTTACTCAAAAAAAAATATTGTAAGAAGAATACTTTAAATCCAATTAATATCACAAAACAAATAATTACGACGATTTGAAATATCAAAGCGCCTTTGAATTTTTCAGCAGTTTTCAGTTAGTATTTTTTTCTACGAACGTACAGATCGCAACTTTATCAAAATAGATTATTTGTAAAAAGAAATCATTTAAAACCAATAAAATCAGTTTTCAGTGGCAATTTCTCTGTACTCGTACAGATAACTCAAAAAAAAACTCGTATCCAACGTACCTACTCAAAGTGTATATATTTTTCTATACCCGTACAGATAACTCAAAAATACTCGTACCCAACGTAGAAACTCAAAACAAAATTCTTTGTAAAAGAAACAATAATCAAAACTGTTTAGTATTAGGTTTAATATTGTACATAATTGTAAGATCTTTTTCTGTGTTTAGTACTTAGTTTTCGCTTTTATTTTCTTTGTTGTAAATATTAAATTAATATCGGGTATTCCCTAATGGGATACTTAAATGTGCGTCTAATCTGGATTAAGCTCATCCGCTGGGAATTACCAGGCCAGATTACCAACATCTCTGGATTTCGGCCTCGATAACAACAATAGCGCGGTGAGCCCTCAAAGGTAATGATCTCTGGGAACCTGGTCGTTTACGTTAATGAGGCTCCTAAGACATCAAGGGGGATCAGTGGCCAAATCTTCACCATAATGGGGTATCACTCATACCAGGAAAGGGAAAACCTGCAACAACACCTCGTAGATGGGGCCATCTGTTCAGTTTCCCTCCCCTATGCTGCGCCCCACTCCATGGACCTGATCCAGGGAGGACCAGAAGAGCACCAAGGAGGATAAGTCGCTACACGAAGCCGAAACCAGGCACAAGTACCATCGTCACATTAAATCAAACCATCTCCTTTAAAGTGTCGCTCAACACATTTGTCCAAAACTTGGTCTTTTATCTAAATTAGTTTAGAATTAAGTTGTAAATAACGTGTTTACCTCCCATCTAGTGGGTACGGAATAAAGGTTTAAAATTAACAACATTCAGACTTTAATTTTCTGTGCCTGCGCTAAATAACGGTCGTTGAATCGAAGCCGCGACCGCAACGCAAAACAAAAACGTTTAAAAAACCTCCTTAACAGAGTGTGATACCAACAAAGTAAAAATTTTGAAGTTTGACCACCAACCATAGTATGGTGTGTAAACTATACCATTTGTATTAAACGTATCTGTGCCTGTTTTTATTTTGGGAAATATTCATTCAATTTCTATTCCACTTTCTATCACTAACTCGATACTTGTACTACCTAACTTATTCAAAGTAATATTGTTTGAATTTCATATAATTCGAAAAATTTCTCTGAATAGTAAGGTAATTTATGCAATTTGATGAAACAGATCGAAATATTCCATTCACAACTTACATCTGACTACCATGGGCGCCCGCAGCTTTTTTTCAGGAAGGGGGGGTCAAAACATAAAGTTCTATTTGACAATATTTAAATTATTCCATAATTAAGTATCATAAATTCAGTATCATTTAAATATAAGTTCGTAAGAAATATGTTGGGAATCGATATACAAGCAAATCGATTTCATAGTCAGTTGAAATTTTTATTCTCATTTTCCGCATTAGTTTTAGAGAGGGGTGGGGGGAGTGCAACTTTTGTCAGTTTCAATAAGTTTCAATGTTGTCAATATTTAAATCTAAGTTCGGAAGAAATATCTTGGTAATCGATATAAAAGCAAATAGCTTTTGCAAAAAGCAAATTTTCTCGGCATAATTTTCCGCATTCGTTTTTGAGAGTTGTAAATCCAGGGGGGTGGGGCAAGTGTCCCCCATCCCCGCTTGCTAGTTACTGCGAGCGCCCATGCCGAGTACCTCTGTTTTATAGATTTTTGTTTTTGAATAAAATCAGAGGGTTTAATAAAATTTTAACAATTCCTCAAAATTTTCACGAATTTATATTAAAAATGGCGGAAAATTTAGTTTTTAACACGAAATCGCTAAAAATTAAGTTTTTAACACAAAAATCGCTGAAAAAGGGGTTTTTAACCCATCCCATTTTTTGTTAATAAAATGTTCAATGATTTTTGATATATATTCGAAGCAATTTTGAGGAATTGTTTCAAGTTTATGCAATTATCTAAATTAATCAAAAAAATAATCTGCACTGTACCGGTAAGTTTTTATGTAAGTAAGTCTGATCTGAATCAGAATTTTTGTTAAAGGAATTGCAGATTTTATGATAATTTCATTTGAAGTTAATAAAAGGATCAAAATATAAAACGATTTTAAAACTTTTGTCAGTTTCAATAAGTTTTAATGTTGTCAATATTTAAATATAAGTTCGGAAGAAATATCTTGGTAATCGATATAACAGCAAATAGCTAACTTAATCAGTTAAAATTTTCTCGACATCAATCATTTTCCGCATTAGTTTTAATAAAATGTTCAAAGATTTTTAATACACATTCGAAGTAATTTTGAGGAATTGTTACAAGTTATTATCTAAATTAATCAAAAATTTAATCTGTACTGTATGGTAAGTTTTTATCACATCAGAATTTTTGTTAAAGGAATTACAGATTTTGCATGATAATTTAATTTGAAGTTAATGAAAGGATCAAACTATGAAACGATTTTAAACCTTCGTCAGTTTCTATAAGTTTAAATGTTGTCAATATTTAAATCTAAGTTCGGAAGAAATATCTTGGTAATCGATATAAAAGCAAATAACTAACTTGATCAGTTAAGATTTTCTCGACATCAATCATTTTCCGCATTAGTTTTAGAGAGAGCAACTGCAAAACACATTCCATGTTTTGCTAATAAAATGTTCAAAGAATTTTAATACATATTCGAAGGAATTTTGAGGAACTGTTATAAGTTATTATCTAAATTAATCAAAAATTTTATCTGTACTGTATGGTAAGTTTTTATCACATCAGAATTTTTGTTAAAGGTATTAGAGAGTTTGCATGATAATTTCATTTGAAGTTAATAAAAGGATCAGAATATGAAACGATTTAAAAACTTTTGTCAGTCATTATTTTACGTTGCCTTGGCTTGCACGTTTTTCCACAGATAATTTAGGATTTTCCGCCAAACTTAGCACAACGTTCAACGAATTCTCAAAATTTCCCCGTGTTTTCTAGTTTTTAGTTTGAATTATCAAGCCAGTTTGCCTTCCTTAAAAGTTAACTTAATTCTGTATTTATCCAATTTGATGAAAGTGGTCAAAATATAAGACGGTTTTTAAACTTTTTCAGTTATTATTTTACATAGTCGCTTCCACGTTTCCCCACAGATAATTTAGGATTTTTCGGCACACTCTGCAAAACTTTCAACAAATTCTCAAAATGTCCATCTGTTTTCTCTTTACATTTTAGGTTAGGTTATGTGTTTAAGTTGTCTTTTCGAAAAGAAAAGTAAATTTCGAAAGAGTCGCATCTTGGGACTCTTCTTTGGGTGCCTTCGATTAAAACGTTTGCTCCTTCTTAGCTGCTCCTCCTTAGCTGCTCTTTCTTTGCGGTTCTAAAGGGTTTTTCAATAGTGACTCAAACCCTTTATATATACAGTGTGCGCCTGAAGTATGGAATAAATTCAATAAAACAGAAATTTTTAAAAAATGAAAAATAATCCTCGAACACGTCGATTTTCTTTGATAAAAATACACATTTTTGCATGACAGTCGGTCTTCAACCATCATTTGTTTTTGATTGTACTTTAAAAAACTAAATCTGATGACGCTTTTGCTTTATTTTTCATGATTTGCCATTTTTCACTTTCAATTGTCATTTAGTCGAAACATGTCTTATGTAACATGGCAATATTTTTATACTGTCACTTCGACAATGATAAGATCTCTCAAAATCAAGAAAAAAATATGGGGTTGTCATTAAAAAAACAATGGATGACTCCATTACTCAAAAAGAAATGATGGTTGAAATTCGACTGTCATGCAAAATATGTGTATTTTTATCAAAGAAAATCGACGTGTTCCAGGATTTTTTTTCAAATTTTTTATATTGTTTTACTGAATTGATACCATATTTTAGGCACAGTGTGTATATATCTCCACATATGAGCATCAACTGTGATCATTCTTGCAGTTAGTTGTTGTCTAGACGTATGTAGGGAAATTTAAAGACTTATGTAAATATTTTTTCATAAAATCCTTGCGTTCAGTCCGTACAGGAAACTTACTAAATCTGAAACTAACAAGCAATAAAAAAAATCGTGCTATCTTGCGTGATTTCCGAAAATTAGCACTATTTCGATTTTCATCATTTTGTAATGTGAGATTTTCTAGGTAAGTAAAAATCACTCGGTATATCTGATAGGGGTAATAAGGGTATTGTACCGGTACAAATCAATGCCATAAAAACGTTTTTTCAAAAATCAATAATAAAAAAGTTTCACATATGATCCCATGTTATTTAATGTCGGAAGGTAGTCAAATTTTTGCAATTTTGGTTGCTTTTAGATCAAATATTTAGCAGCATATTTTTTTTATGAAGAAATTTATAAACTGAAAATTACCGAACATTTAAAATACAAAGAAATTCTGTTAAAATTCTTGAAAAAAGTACAAAAGTAAATACTCCTATTAAATATTTACTTAAATAATAATTAATAAACTCTCGATTAAGAGTTGTCCCAATTATTTCTTGCCATCGATAGTACATACCTTGAGTTTCTCAAAATTGTCGTTCTTTTGAATTCTCATAAAATTAAAATTAAATCTCGTTAAAAAATATACACGTAAATTATCGAGCATGCTCTTAAATCTTCAAAAGTTCCATAACATTTCTTGTGTAATCTAAATATTTTCAGGATTATTTACAAATTCTTGTGAAATCTTTAAAAAATGAGTGAAACTAGTCGTTTTTTTGATTTTTTTCTAATGCATGTTCTTAAAATTTTCAAAAATTCCATAACATTTTTCGTGCAATCTGAATATTCTCTGGCTTATTTACAAATTCTTGTGAAATCTTTAAAAAATGAGTGAAACTAGTAATTTTTTTGATTTTTTTCGAATGCATGTTCTTAAAATCTTCAAAAATTCCATAACATTTTTCGTGCAATCTAAATATTCTCAGGCTTATTTACAAATTCTTGTGAAATCTTTAAAACTGAGTAAAACTAGTCATTTTTTGTGATTTTTGTTAATGCATGCTCTTAAAAACTCCAAAAATTCCATTGAAATTTCAACAGTTTTCCATAAAAAATCAATGCACTCTACAATTAAATTATAAACATGTCAATAGGAATTCTAAAGATTGCATCTATTTTTTTATTGTACCTATATCACAGAACTATCACAAAATTATATTGTATTTTCATCTACATTATAAATCATGATTATAAAATATTCACAAATAACTTGAAAATATTGGGTTCATCATGAGGGCTACAATCATTAAAAACCCATGTGTTGTTCATTGCAAACATGGAGACGTACGTTTAGACTTAAATTTAAACATGTAAGGTATGTACAAATTACAATCCAAATTAAGGGATGACATATAATAATTACAGCAACAAAATGAAACAAAATCCATACTAAATTGATCTAAGATCAATGAAACATTTCATCAAAAAAAATGTCTGTTCGCAGCCATTGTTTCACTTTATGTTAGAATTTTAGAGGTACTCTTATTGTTTGTATTGTGGTGGTATTTCATTCAAGTTTCGTACAGATTGGTTGATGGATGAATATATTACACTTGTATTATTATTAAACTACATATTAATTAAAAAATCGCCTCGTGCTCTTAAACCCGGTGGGCGTGCTTGAAATTCTCTCTTATGCACCTGTATTATAATATACTTTTTTATAGCACATTTTTTGTTGCTTTTGCACGGCGGTTTTAAGGCTGCGATTCCGTCAATCGAGCGACGTCACGGCTCCATGAGAGGTTAGGTCATCCGGCTGAATATTTCATCGCGCCCATCAATATTTCACCGTGAAAGCCGGGATTTTTTAGCGGCAGAGCGGTGCGTGAGAGATAGAACCGAAGTTAATTTAATCTATGTGCGTCGCGCGGGGAGGACTCACTTTTTAGATCGTTTGTGTCGCGTACAGTTTCGATAAAAATTCTGCGATAACCTGTGAAAATTTTATAAAACTACCCGAATTATTTATGGCGGAGGGATTTTTCCAATTTATTGCCTTTTTAGGTATTGATGAATTCCTCTGGCGTTTTTACTGCTCTATGCTCATGCTAGAGATTGCAATACCTCTGGGCAATGCCGCAGCACAGATCAATATACTAAATAACACACTTTGCTGGCTACAATTGAATTATGAAAATTAAATTTAATCCGGGCGACTCGAACTATTCTCACGGCGGGGAACGAACCCGCGACTGATAGTTTGTAGTCGAATCAAAAACACACGAAGCCAAACTAATTGGTTCACATCGACAAGATATTTGGGTTTTACGATATTCATTAATTTACTGACTTTGCTGAATGGTGCAGTGCAATCGTCGGTCGCAGAATTGTGAGTAGTAGCCCATAAAATATTGTAAAAATCAATTATTCATGTTTCTTGTACTATTTATATTTATAATCATACATAAATAGTTAGCTTTAATCCTTGTTTATAAACAATAAAACAATTATAAATAAATTAAATTATAAACAAATTAAAAATTAATTATTGTCACAAAAATTAAAGATTGGTACAAAATTTTGAATAGAAAATTATTTCTAGTTAAGTATTTTCTATTTATTTTAAGTATTAAACTTTCTTCCGCAATCCTCAAATTCAGAAAAAAATCACAAGAAATTACTATAATTTCAATTTTGGCTGTAATTAATCAAAACTTATAAAGCTGATTATAAATCAGATCCTGTTGTGTAATCACTAAATAACTTAATATACCGGAAAATAATTTTAAAATGACAGTTTTGGTTGACATTTTTAGTGTGATCATGGAAATTTTGATAGAAGTTTTAAATTATCAGTATTAATTGAAATTTTGCAACAATCATTGAAACTTTGAATTAAAAGTAATCATTACTGAAATGTTGGCAGAATTAACTGAAAATTTGAAAGCAATTTGAAATGTTAAAATTTGGTAGATTTCGACAGATGCTAATGCAAATTACAGCTGAACGTAAAAACTCTACACATCTTGACAGTTACAGAAGCAAATAACAGATTTCGATTATTCCACTTTAAAAATGAATGTTCACACTCGCAGATGAAAATTTGACAGATTTGGATAGTTGCAACAGAAAATATGACAGATTTGATCTGTTGTACTTATAAATTTGATACAATTTCACAATATCATTAAAATAGAACCCCGAATAGCTTCGGAAGTTTGGATTTGACATTGGATTGTCTGATTTTATTTTATTTTCTTAACACTACCAATATAATTCACTGCAAATTAATTTTATTTAATATCGGGTGACATAAATCGGAAATTTCGATTGAAGCATTTTTTCGGTGGAAGAATTTCTTCAAAATATATTGTTGGAAGATACGTAGGAGTATATTTGAAAATTAAGTTTATTTTTTTTTAATAAAAATTAAAAATGCTTTAGACATATACAAACATGATAATGATTGAAATGATTGTAAATTTCTCATTTGTTTCAGTATTTTTCGTAATACGTATACTTATATTCTTGATAATAATAATTTTTCAAAATAATTTAATACACGCATCATATTTTTGAGTCCGGGCGTCCAAAATTTGCAATTTACGTACGTGGCCATCCTGCCAAAAAGTTTTGCGACCCTGGCCATAAATGCTACGACCTTGAGATTTAGTTTTCTTTTGAACGGGGAACCAGCTGATTACAAGACCCGGATGACGAAACGTGGAATCGCCAAAGATCGGAGAACCGCGGACTCATCAATATTAAAACGTGTAACACAAAATATAAAAAATAAAATTGCAAAACATTTAACTTTTTTAAAGTTTCTTTTTAAATTTAGAGCTAAATAATCAGAATGATTTTAGAAAAATGTTGATACAACCTCAATATGCTGAAATATGCAAAAATTAATAATCAGAATATTTTTCGGAAAAATGATGATACAACCTCAAGAGGCAAATAAAACTGAATACAAATTCATGAAAGACGCTATACAGGGTAAGTCGGGAGGAACGGACCAAACTCCAGGAGTGTATTGTATACGTAAAAATGATTTAAATAAACTCAAATGTTGTTATCCGATGTTCATTTGTTATTTCAAGTGATAGTTTCAAACAGTTTGTTGAAAAGTCGGATAAATACATTTTTATCCAGAGTTTTCTGATGTGGAAACCATTGACGATATCTTTCAACAGCAGTTGTAGCACTCCTATTACAAAAACCGCAAACAAACACCACATTTGAATATTCAAGATTTGAAACTATAACTTGAAAACAAATGAAGATCGGATAACAACATATGATTTAAAAAAAAAAAAATTCAAGTGTACAATACACTCCTGGAGTTTTGTCCGTTCCTCTCGACTCACCCTGTATATAATCAAAATACTAGTGTCACATTATTATCCCATTAAGGTTTCCTATATTTGTGAATTGAGGTGCTTTGAATAATCCCATTGAACACCGGATTATTTTCAAAATAGATCTGGCCATTCACAATATTCCCCGTTGCCTTTTTAATTTCTACAATTTCCAGGAGGTCCATTATCCTCCAAATAAAATCCAAATAACACTGAATACAAATTCATGAAAGACGCTATATATAATCTAAATGCTATTGTAACATTATTATCCCATTAAGGTTTCCTAGATTTGCGAAATGAGGTGCTTTCAATAATACCATTGAACACCGAATTATTTTTAAAATAGATCTGGCCATTCACAATATTCCCCGTTGCCTTTTTAATTTCTAGAATTTCCAGGAGGTCCATTATCCGTCCCTTATTGCCTGCGTGGAGACTGGAAAGACCGTCTATGCTAATGAAATGATTTTCATATATACAATGATCAGCGATTCCCGTCGATGCTTTGTTGTCGAACACAGTTTTCCTTCAATCTTGAATCAGAATATTTTTCAGAAAAATGTTGATACTACCTCAATATACTTAACTATGCAAAAATTAAAAATTAGAATATTTTTCAGAAAAATGTCGAATACAACCTGAAATATGCAAAAAATAATAATCAGAATATTTTTCAGAAAAATGATGATACAACCTCAATATACTTAAATATGCAGAAAATAAATATCAGAAGATTTTTCAGAAAAATGTTGATACGCTGAAATATACAAAAATTAATAATTAGAATTTTTCAGAAAAATATTGATACAACCTCAATATACTTAAGAGTGCAAAAATTAAAAAAAACAGAAGATTTTTCAGAAAAATGTTTGTACAAGCTGAAATAGGCAAAAAATGAATAATCAGAATATTTTTCAGAAAAATGTTGATACAACCTCAATATTCTGAAATATGCAAAAATGAATTATCAGACTATTTTTCAGAAAAATGTTGAAACAACCTCAATGTGCTGAAATATGCAAAAATTAATAATCAGACTGTTTTTCAGAAAATTGTTGATACAACCTCAATATGCTGAAATATGCAAAAATTAATAATCACACTCTTTTTCAGAAAAATATTGATGCAACCTCAATGTGCTGAAATATGCAAAAAAGAATAATCAGACTATTTTTCAGAAAAATGTTACAACGTAAATATTTTTCAGAATATTTTTCAGAAAAATGATGATACAACCTCAATATACTTAAGTGTGCAAAAATTAAAAAAAACAGAAGATTTTTCACAAAAATGTTGATACTACGAGTACAGCCTGAAATATGCAAATATTAATAATCAGAATATTTTTCGGAAAAAATGACGAAGCAGTCAGTTATTCTGGTGCATGAACGGCGTCGCGACGCACTCCTCTCCTTGCATTCATTCACCTCCTTTTAGCCTCAGTGATGCACCAACAAAGATAAATAAATCTCAATATACCTGAATATACTTAAGTATCAAAAAAAAAAAACAGATTATTTTGGAAAAATGTTGATACAAGCTGAAATATGCAAAAATTAATAATCAGATTGTTTTCCAGAAAAATGTTGATACAACCTCAATATTCTGAAATATGCAAAACTGAATAATCAGACTATTTTTCACAAAAATGTTGTTACAACCGCAATGTGCTAAAATATGCAAAAATGAATAATCAGACTATTTTTCAGAAAAATGTTGAAACAACCTCAATGTGCTGAAATATGCAAAAATGAATAATCAGACTATTTTTCAGAAAAATGTTACAACCGTAATTTGCTGAAATATGCAAAAATATGGCCTAATAGGTGCAGCTTAGCCTGAAAAACATTTGAGGCATTTATTTTAAAACAACACAAGTGAAAAAATGCACAAATCGAGTTATTAAGAGTAAACGGCTCTGAAGAGCAATGTCTATGCACTAAAACCCGTTTTCTCGAAAAACAATACGACATAAGTCGCGTGTAACAGGCAAATGTTTTTTTTTTTCATTTGCCTATTACACGCCTGTTACATTCCAACTTCCCCACTCCCCCCCCGTTTTTTTTTTCTTGTTTCACAGTTCTTATTTAAAATAATTTTTATTTTTAAATAAGTAGAAATAAATACAACAGAATAGCCAGATTTATTTTTCCAGTACTTTGAGTATAACTTTCATTGTAACTTTATTTAAATTTCCCACAAAACTGATATATGGACATGTGCACTTTTTAAAATAAACTCCTCATTTGTATGCCTTCTTTTATTGGTAATATGAAATAAAATATTCATTTGCATATGTGTGGTTGCCGTAATAATTTGTAATACGTCTGTGTGTGGTGCTGGTATTACGTTTCTAACGTGTGTAAGGGCTTAAGACTGCTAGTTTGCGTCCCGCAACAGAACGCGAATGTGTGTGCACTAATGTGAGATATAGGAGGATTTCCCGGAGAGACCGTAGATCCGAAATATATAGGTCGTTAGGCTTTTAGGTTGCGTTACATGAATCAGTGCTCAGTTGTCGAAATCAGCGGTGAACCACAGGTGCTTAAAACTAAACACGAAACACATACGTTGTTCTTGCATTGATGTCTGATCCTAATCCTCACAAACATTAGCAGTGTTTGCGGTACTCGCTATAATGTATATGTGTATATGCAATTATTGTACTGCAATGCAATGTCACATAGTGGGTTGTGTCAATGTTAACTATCCCCATGCACTCGCGTCCAGCGTCCCAGCTTCGTCTTGTTGCAATCGGACTTGGCGCTCGGATGTGCACTCCTCTGACCCGCTGCTTATGGTCATACCTATTTGCATAGCGTATTCAATACGTATTGATCACAAGCATTTACTCTCATGATGCCGTGAATTATGGTTGTGCGCTATCTATTTGTTTAGCTGATTAGTTAGCAACATTATTAGATCACTACGATACCTGCTAATCAATTAGTTATTTATGTATAATCCGCCATTGCTGTGCGCTCCACTCCGGTTCGTTAATTTCAAGATATTGCTATTCCCGATGTGATTAGTTCGATTTATTATTATTTTGGTCGGGCAAATTTATTGTTTATTGAAATCTATTACCGATCCCATATCTATATTAAATTATGCCGCGCGCTGTTTATATAATTCGTGTTTACAGCGTTAACAATCTATACACATCTACATGCATATTTTATTATTACATATACGCACACCCACCGTTACAAACTACCCTAATCATATTAATACGCCAAGTTTGTGTTTTTTTTTTCAACTTTTCCTCCCTCGCCTTTTTTCCGTGCAGCGCCCAACTTCGACGCCCTCCTCGGCGATGGACGAAATTTACACATGGATTCAATTAGTTTAATACATGGCAGTGCCGACGCATTAGTTACGTTGCTTCGTTAATTAGTTGATTAATTAAATGATTAATCAATTGATTGGTCTACCGGGTTGCTGTAATTAGTTTTAATTGAAATCCCGAGTCATTAACATTGGGCCGGCCCTGATAAGCTATTTTGGCATCACGAGAACCTATTCATAACAGTCAAGTTAGGTGTTCGTTCAATATAACTAATTTAATTAATATTATTATGTGCATCTATTCCGCCCGCTAATCGATATGCACGCTCCTCGCCTCACCGAAAGGCGGTGTGCAATAATGCTCGAAGGGCTCATAATTACGCAATAAATATATTTATGTACGGATGTTGTTATAATTGCGACGAGCGCCTAAATAATGTAAACCCACCGGGCGTATAAATGCGCGATGCTCAAACGGAGGTGAAGTTACAAAAGATTCCAAAAGGCAATTGTGTTTATTTGCGTAATTGCCCTAATTAACGGTCATTATTAGCAATTAATTTATTTTATTGTTATTCATAAATTGAACAATCGCCGCCGGCTGCGATGCGCTGCGATACCCGTTTTATTATTTTGTTATTTAATTCGTTCTCATGTAAAATATCTGTAAGCGCAATTAAGTAATTTCCATTGCAAATAAAATAATGCGGAATTTTATTCCATTAATGCATGACGTCTGCACCTACCGGTATAATTATTAATAAATATTGCATAACACTATTGGGTATTTCATCTTGCGCTTTAATTCATAACATTTAATTAAAATTTAATTAAAACGAAATTAATATTGATAGTTTATACTCGAACGCCATTTAATCTTGTTTTTAATATATTTACATGGCGTAATGAAGGAAATTAAATGCAAGATAATGCATTCATTTATTAATGGGCTGCGCTAATATAAAATATTATCGAATTAATAGTGACACCTGCGACAACATTGGGCGCAGTGCTTTCAGCATGTGTCAGTTGTAATAAACCGAATTAAATTTTCACCAAATAAATATACCCACTCATTTAAAAGGTGCGAATAAATTATTATTTACTTTGTGAATTTACGCGATTATGGAGATTCGTGTTGCTGTGCATGCCGGCAATTAAGCGCGATTTATCATCGACGAGTGATTGAATTTGCAAGGTTTTTTTTACGGGCGCACGTAATCTGAATCTTATTAATATACCGACTTCTCGATTACAATCTTGTTTATGACAGCTTCATTGAAAAATCTGCGGTGTATATGTTTCAGTTTATCACGTGAGGACTCCGTTTCTCAGTGACCCAGTTTACAGCATAGTTTTCGCAACTTTTTGTGTTTCATTATACAATTCATTATATGCATATTCTAACCATCGAGATTCGACACAATTGCATACAATTATCTTTTTCTATCTTATTCTTATGCTAGTCAATATTCGATACTACTTCTGAATCTTTACTCTCTAACTTTTACCATTAGAAAATGGAAAAATATGAATATATATATATCACCTTTAGTTTTTCGAAAAATTGCATTTTAAGTTGCAACGTAGATACATACTGGGGTCTAAGTTGCATGTTTCTACAACAAACAATAACACAATTTTAGTCCAGTTTTAGCCTATAAATTATTGTCAAATTTTCCTTTTAGACTATAAATAAATAAGACTAGTATTCCTCCAATTATAATAAGAAATAAAATATAGCTAAATCAGAAATTTAAACATAGAAATCCTGTAATTAATGAAATTACATCTGTTTGCCTTAATAAAATTAAACCCATTTTGTCACAGAAAATGAAAAAAACTATAAAGATGAAACTTTAGATTTTCTTCAGTTTTCATTTAAACTCATGAAGACGTTGCGATAATCGAGATATTGCAGTTAATTTTGCAGGTTTCAAGATATTTTTTTTATAAAGCTCTAGACTAAAATTATTAACGAAATCTTCTATGTTTGTTATCCAATATTGCAGTTCATTTTGCAGATTTAGAGAAAAGCAATATTTTGTAATGTACTAGCCTAAAATTATTGATCAAATCTTATGTGTTTGTTAAATATACTTTTTACTATTAGAAAATGGAAAAATTTGATATACATCATCTTTCGTTTTTCGAGAAATTGAATTTAAAGTTGCAACATAGATGCTATGTTGGGTTCAAAATTGCATGTTTTTACAAACAAAACAAAAAGTTGAGTTTTAGCCTATAAATTATTGTCAAATTTATCACGCTTAATCAATACACTTGAAAAAGCCCCATCTTTAGTGTTTCTTCAATTTTCATAAATGCGTTGTGATAATCGAGATACCATTTGCAGTTCACTATGCAGATTTAGAGAAAATCAATATCTTATAATGTTCCACCCTAAAATTATTGAACAAATATGATGTGTTTTCTAAATATACTTTTTAATATTATAAAATGGAAAAGTATAAATATACATCATCTTTCGTTTTTCGAGAAATTGGATTTAAAGTTGCCACATTAATTCTGTATTGGGGGTAAATGTTTTTACAAAAAAAATACAATTTTAGCGAGTTTTAGCCTATTAACTATTATCAAATTTTCCACTCCTAATCAATACACCAATTTCTATAAGAAAATTGAAAAACTTGAAAAAGCCCCATGTTTTGTTCTTCTTCAATTTTTATTTAAACTCATAAAGGCATTGTGATAATCGAGATATTGCAGTTAGTTTTGCAGGTTTCAAGAAAAATAAAGTTATAAAGCTGTATACTAAAATTATTAACGAAATCTTCTGTGTATGTTCAATATACTTTTCACCATTAGAAAATTTAAAAAAAATAATACTCTTTAGTTTTTAGTTCGTCATTAGAATCGAATGGTTTATTAATTTATACATTGATATTTTACCACACTTAAAATTGCACTAAATTAGTTATTATTATTGAACTACGACTATCATTATTCTCAACTGTAACTATCAAAACCTGTGCAGTTTCTAGAAACAGATGTGAAATCTGTAAAAAAATTAAATCAATCTATCGAATATTTTCCTCTTCGAATTTGCTTCGTTTGCAATTGAAAATGATTGCGACCGTTAGTACGTGGTAATCCACACTAAAACGTATTTTATTTTCTACTTTTGTTAAAATTTATCAAAGTTTCAAATGCTTATCAAAATCTGATCACTTGTCAGCTCCATGTGTTTAATTTTGCCAAATTTACAACTCTTGCATTTGCAACAATTAAAATCTATCATGTTTTCTTGCCACTATCAAACTGTTATCACCAGCTGTGAGAATCTGTAAAATTTGCTCGTATAAACTGCAAGTGTCAAAATTTGGCAAATGATTTTTAGTTTCTGTTTTTGAAACTATCAAAATTTGTTAAACGATGACCTCCAATTGTGAAAACTTGTCAAATTTAGATGTATGCATATCAGTCATTTTCTGTCGCATTTTCAATATTTCCTACCTGCTGTTGTTTTTTTTTAATTTTCGTACGTACTACAGCGTGTTTTAAATTAAACCACCCAAATCGCCATTTCGATTTACCAGATGGTAGTTATTTTTCTGTAGAAGGACATTTAAAAAAAAACAGAAGTTTGGAAATTCATACATTTATAATTATTTCAAAAAGTTACAGCAATTGCAACAATTAAAATCTATCATATTTTCCTGCCACTATCAAACTGTTAGCACCAGCTGTGAGAATTTGTAAAATTTACTCGTATAAACTGCAAGTGTAAATATTTGGCAAATTTTGTTTAGTTTGTGTTTTTGAAACTATCAAAATTTGTTAAACGATGACCTCCAATTGTGAAATCTTGTCAAATTTAGATGTATGCATATCAGTCATTTTCTGTCACATTTTTAATACTACCTACCTGCTGTTGATTTTTTATTTAATTTTGGCACATAATATAGCGTGTTTCAAATTAAACGACCCAAATCGCCATTTCGATTTACCAGATGGTAGTTATTTTTCTGTAGAAAGAAATAAAAAACACAAGTTTGGAAATGCATACATTTATAATTATTTCAAAAAGTGACAGCAATTTAAAACAATTTCATATATCTAGTAAATATTCTCAGAATAGATGTACAAAAACAAGTTTTAATGGTGAATTGGTTGTATCAATTCCATGTAGGACAAACAAATAACACTGATTTATTATAAATCTTAAAACTTCAACTCATGGCATTGAGTGTAATGACATAACAATAGACAGATATTACAGATACCTGTACATTAGTTTGGCTTAGTTTTTAAGATTTATTTTTTATTTTTAACCCTAAATAAGCGTCATTTGGTGGATGGAAATTTGGCTGGCTTAATTGAAACACACTGTATATAACCACATTTTATGTGTACGATAATACACATGCAGTGTGGTCACACATAATTATTATTTATTTTTTTGAAGTGCAACGGTCTAAATATTTTCAACTATAATTAAACAGTGTTTAAGCATCAGCTGTGAAAATCT
Source organism: Othius punctulatus (assembly GCA_951805005.1). Classification (NCBI taxonomy): domain Eukaryota; kingdom Metazoa; phylum Arthropoda; class Insecta; order Coleoptera; family Staphylinidae; genus Othius; species Othius punctulatus. The sequence continues at coordinate 32,835,622 of OX638138.1, read as the reverse complement.
GTAAAATTTATAAATGCTACTTGGGTACTTGCATACCCAGATTCTTTCATTGATCTCTTATAATATGATATTGTTGAATTTTTTTCCACGTCCATGATTTTTCGTTACATTTACAAATGTGAATAACCTGGCAACGTTGCACCTGATCCCTAAAACAAAACAAAAATATTTGTGTAGCCCACTTGAAGCAGATTCCAAAAATTAAAGAATATACAGAGTGTACCATAAATTCGGAACAACATTTGATCTCATTTTTAAATGGAACACCCTGTATATTCTTTGATTTTTGGAATCTGCTTCATGTGGGCTTCACAAATATTTTTTACGGATCAGATGCAACGTTGCCAAGTTATTCACATTATAATAAAATTTAACGAAAAATCATGGACCTGGAAAAAAATTCAACAAGACCCTATTATTAGAGATCAATGAAATAATCTGGGTATGCAAGTACCCAAGCAAATTGCCAAAACATGCACAATGTAAACTATACTCTAATTTTTCTAAACTGGCGTTCACGTCATCAAACAGCTGTGTGATGAGGTTTTTTCGTACCAACGTGATTCGTTTCGAGAATATGCATAACAATAGTTTAAGAATCGAAATTAATCTGAGGATCATTTGTTATATAACACTGATCACTGGTGGTTATAAATGGGTAATCGGTGTATTAACCGCGGACACAATTTTCGCCTGTCAATCATGTAATAAATCATGTTATGTTGGCGGCCGTGATATTTTTTCGGCGATGATGCCAAATCTTTTTCACTAACACATGCTCATTATTTTGATGACGTGTACGCCAGTTTAGAAAAATTAGAGCATATCATCAAAACTTCATAAATCTTGAAAATCAACTACCAAAATTATTATCACAAATGTGCTAAAAGCTTCAGAACATATTCACATTTTTTTTGTGTTTTTTTATTTTATTGGTTTTATTGGGCGTGGCTCTACAAGTGTATATACAAGTTAAATATTCATAATTTAGTCGTGTGTGTTGTCATGGGGGTGTAAAAGTTGCACGTGAGTAAGCTGTGTTCCATTGAAACCGCAGGCTCCACGCTTCGTCGCAGATAGCTTTGCTTAAGGTTCTAATAATTTGTCATTAATGACATGCTTACTTGACAGGTGGTTGTAAAATAGTATTCAAGTTATAATTTTTCGAAATACAGTCGATAAAAAAATCATGTGCAACCAAAAATTTCGTCAAAAGGTGAACGTTTAAACACCTTTGTTTTACATATACTTTCTTTTCGGGCCTGGCTTGCTAAGAAGTTGTAATGTTGGTGGCTTTTCTACTAAATGGGTTGGGGAACGCCGTAGTGGAGGATCAGAGCCGATCTTAGAAGTTGGAAGTCAACGTCCCGCGAAGCCCGTCGAATTAAATAAATCAATTCCAGCGAGACGTTGCACCTCACGGGCCTTGCCACGGTTTCCCGAAGAAGCCGTCCTCCCAGGATGAAATAATAAGCCGCCGATTATCGCCACATGCCCGCCGATTAAATCCGGACCGTGACGGGCATATCTGCAAACAAATCTAGGCACGGGGCGACCAGGTGCTTCAGACGACACAACTACCATTAAACTATGTAATTACGTGTATACTTTAATTATTCATCGAAGCAAACTAACTATTGTATCCATCGATTGCCTTGCATCGGGGTGGTCCCGCTGCACATGCATTCTCCACCGTACAATACCTCTGAGTGTGTATTGTGTGCATTCTACTGGATTATACATGGCCGCCAGTTTGTAGATCATTAATTCATGCCCCGCGCCCCAGATGGCAGCACGTTTGTTGTTACGGCTGTGTCAATAACGCGAACACTTGTCGCAGATTTTGGCCTGATTCTTTTATGATCGCGAATCGATTACTTACGCCACTTAAACGCACACCGCCGGACTTGTGGCTCTCTCGGCAATTCACGCCACAGACCACAGTCGGCTGGCCAGCTACTGCGATGCGCGTCTGCACTCAGCACTCGATGCCAGGCGGTAGCGCGTGAAGCACACAGAAGCTCTTCCTACCTATTAACCCAATAAACTGCACACCAAGTCATTTTGAAGTATACCAATTTGGTAATATGTATCATTTGAAAAAAAATTGAGAAAAAACCAAAAGAAATTTTTATCGAGAAAAAAAGACTAATGATTTGTTGTAAAATAAGTTTTAAAATAATATGAAGTCACAAAAATTATTAAAATAACGCTAAAATATTGGTTAGGGAAAATAACAAATTAGATGTTCAATTTGTTGACCATTTTGTTCTTGACAGTGTGCCAATCGATGTCGAAAGGCCGCACAGACATTGACGAGAACTTCTGGCTGCTGTATTTGTCTCATTTCGACCTGCATCAGTTCTTTCAATTGTTCAATTGGGGTTGGCCGATTAAAGTATACTTTACTTTTGATGTAACCCCATAAGAAAATTTGTAAAGGGTTCAGGGTAACGCACTGGCCATTCAACAAAACCCCTTCTGCCAATCCACCTGCCTTGGAAGACTTCGTTGAGATAGTCGCGTACCATTCGGCTAAAATGAGGTGGAGCCCCATCTTGTTGGAACCATAAGTCTTCATTTGGAATGTCGGGATCGTGTTGATTTGGGAATAGAACCGCCAGAGCTGGAACGAGGTAATCTCTCAATAGCTCCAAATATGTTTGGCCTGTAAACGAGCCATCAATGAAGAAGGGCCCAATAATAATATCACCTACTATGCCTGCCCAAACGTTTAATTTTTCCGGAAATTGGGTGTGGGCTTCCATCATACACTGAGACTCGGACCAATAACGACAATTTTGTTTATTCACCGTTCCATTCAAATAAAAAGTTGCTTCATCACTAAATAAAATTCTGGTAGCAAACCCTTCATCGACGTTACAGAGATTCATCATGTGTTCGCAAAACTGAACCCTACGATCAAAATCATCTTCGTTCAGTTCGTGGACTAAATTTACTTTGTAAGGATGCCATTTCTGCCGTCTCAAAAATTTCAAAACAAACTTTTGTGAAAGCTTACTATTTGCCGCAACCGCTCTGGAGGGAATATAAGGGTTTTCTTGCAACTCTAACAGCACGTTTAGCTTAACATCTTCCGGAACTGATGGTCGTCCACTTTTCGGGCGATCTCTAATATGCCCCAACTGCACATACTTTCTTATGATTGCACTAACAGACGTCTTAAGAAGAGGTTCTTGAAGCTGATATTTATTATTAAAATAAATGCACACTTCTTCATATAGGTAAGTATTCTATCACCACAACCTCTAATCATAAGAATTTCAATTCTTTGTGCCTCCGAAAAACGTCGAACCGTTTTGAAATTAACTTGTGACACGAAGAATCGAACGAAACGTCAATCTAACTGTGAGTGGGTAATAATTTGTTTCGCATAATTGTACTTGATTGTTTTTCAGGTTAATCAATTTTGTTTTATTCCAATATTTAAAATCCAAGCCTGTTTACCTAATTTTGTTTTAACTGACGTTGTTTCGAATGGTAACTAGATGCATTCTGCATATTGAAATAATAATTTAATAGTTTTACTTTAGCGCACTTTTTCTCAATTTTTTGCAAATGTTTTAATGTTATGTTGTTGAAAACATAATAATAAATAAACAATCAAAAATAAAAATATACGTTGTCATTTAAAAAAAATGCTCTGACGTCATAACTTCAAAATGGAGAGAGATGGAAAATTGAAAATGGTCTCATAATATTTGTTTGAAAAAAATCATTTTGACCCGTTGAAGCATTTTTCAAAAGTTTATACAGGGGAAAAAATAAAGCCAGGTCTTAATACTTTATGAGCTCTCTGTATAGGCCAAATTTTGCAATTGCCAACGATATTTGCATTTTATAGTGAGAAGTAGGCAACGTACAATACCATTTTCATAATTACTACTGAAACTTTATAATTTATAATGCAAATTTTGCAACATTCATTCAATATAAGTTATACATATATTTTATATATAACTAAATATAAAATCTTCACTAAAACTGCAACAAAGATGTATACATTTATATGCCGGCCACTACTTAACTACGGTCATATAATTTTCAGAAACACATCAAAACTCACACTAGAAACTATTGAGATTGCTGAAAGAAACGCGCTACGAATGATAACAAAATCAAGACATATCAATAACCCATTACACAACACTAGTAACAAAAGTCTATATGAGGTCACAAAATTATTACCAATCGCTTCTAGGTTCGAAAAACTTCGATTTAAATTCAAAATCAATAATATAAACTAGGCCATTATGGATAGACTATGCTTGAAACGAACCACACGACGTACCAAATGGACCACTACATTCAAAACACTATACGAATCATACAATGGCTGACATCTCATTTTCACCTTCATATACAAACTTCACACTTTAAACTTCCATCATATCTCATGTTTTTTTTGTTTTTTTCCCTATCTCTTTTAATTTAATATTGTTATTAATTATTAATTTTAATATTGATACATCAAACTACATATAAAATTAAACTATCACTGTAAAAGCAGAAAAGCCTCTGGCCGATAGCAAATAAAGATTGTAACTACTATTTTATGCATAACTTTTTTCTATTTACACTTAAATATTGCATTTATAATCCTAATTTTGTAATTTTTACTAATCATTTGTAATTTATAATGAAATGTTTGTAATTCCCAGATTAAATTTCCCAAAATAAATGGCAATTTCCAGATTGCCAGTGAAAATTGTCAACAATAAGTGTGTATTATGCTTTGTAGATAAAACCTTCATACGTTTGCGTATATCAATAATATTTTGAAACTTATGATGGACATTTTTAAATTTCCACTTAATTATAATTTTCCACTTAATAAAGACATAATTGTAATTTTCTCTATGGTGTTCTAATTTGTAATTAACATTTTATTCAGAGAGATATCAATCCATGCCTACTAATTAATCGGAGCCTTACAACAATATTTGCCTGAAATGTTTGACATATTTCAGATGACAAGTTTGATAATTGACATTGATTTTCATGATATACAGGGCTTTATAGATTATAGGTATACATTTCCGTTTTTCGATTGGCAAACATTGGCAATTTTCTGAAACTTATGGCATATTTGTACTAATCATTTTGGTAGTTGATTTTCAAGATTTATGGAGCTTTGTGCATAATACAAATGAACTTTTTGTATCAAAGAAAAAAAACGCACAGTAAAGAAAATTTGTCTATTTTATGATACTTTTGATATATTTGTGAAAAGATTTTTAATATTTCGCACAAATTTTCAAGTTTCATTAAATTTGCAAATTACAAATGTTCCTTTTGTATCAAAAAAGCAAAAACGCACATAAAAGAAAATTTGTCGTTTTTATGATACTTTTGATATATTTGTGAAAACATTTTTTATATTTCACACCAATTTTCAAGTTTCAGGAAATTTACAAATTACACATGTTCCTTTTGTATGAAAAAAAAAAACAAAAACGCACATTAAAGAAAATTTGTCGTTTTCATGATACTTTTGATATATTTGTGAAAACATTTTTAATATTTGGCACCAATTTTCAAGTTTCATGAAATTTTTTGGACAATAATCTCCGTTTATAATTTTTGACAGTAGCCAATTATGCCACATAGCTACTACAGTCATTGAATTATTAATATTGTCATTTGTATCGTTCAACTGATTGTTTTGTAACTATTAATTAATTCTAGGTTTTTATCTAGCTGAATAGTTACTGTGCATTATGATGCTGCATTAGAATAATTATTGCATTAATGATGACGTACGAGCGTAGGTCGTAAACAAATATCGTTCAGTCCGGCACCTTTGCTGATTCGAATTGAAATTAATTAATTAGATTCGGATGTAGGAGAGCCGCTGATGCATGTTCGGACCAATTCGGCGCAACGTTGAAAATTAATGCAAATAAGGGAAGGTATTGTCTGAAGTTGGCAGCGGGGAGTGCGAAGTTTTTGCGGCATCCGGATTAGGATGCTCGTGCATAATATGTAACGCGTTTTATTATCGGCTTTAGTATGGAATAAATGCAGTTATCAGTGGGATTTTTGTTGGCAGCGCTGTAAATGTTAATGAATTCCATAAATATTTACAGTAACGGAACTTGCCAAGTGGCCGACATTATTTTATTTCAGATTTATATGTTTCATAACTGAAGCAATTTATTTCTCGGAAATGCGAGGCTATGCAAATTTGTTTTATATACATTTAAGTAATTAAAACTACACATATAAAGACACTGCGGAATGTAATTTAATTTGCAGAAATGCGAACTTATCAATTTGTTCCATAAAACTTCTAAGTAATTAAATAAACCACAACAGCAACGTGGAAACGTAAAACTATACAAACATTCTATTTATTTATTTATTCGAGTATCATGTTCACGGTATCTGCCATGAAATACAGATACGCATCGAGGGAAGGCCTATTTTTATTAAGTATTATGTTCTTGCAATGACGAGTGAAATATTAATATGCAAAGTTTTAAATTACACATTTCAACACGTTTTGTACGTTCCGGATTAACATAAGAGGGAGCAATTAAAGGAATTCGAAGCCGGCATGGAAAAAAGTGAGTTGATGAATATTAACGAGTTATTTAGTTTTAATTATTTTTTAATAGTTTAATTGTGTATTTGCCGGCTCCCATTGTTGCGAGATATTCATACAGGTACAACGCGGACTCTGGGTATCAGGTCATAAATATTAATAGGACGTAATTGCGATGTTTCTGTTTCCAATATTATATTTTACCGAGCGGTCGTCTTGATGAGTCACGGCGGGAATGTGTTTTATGTTTTGATCTAGATTAGTATAACGTGTACATGAATATTTATTTAAAATAATAGCGTCGTGTTCGCGGCTATCAAGTGGGAAATTAACGAGCATCTAGTAATGTTTGTTAATTGGTGTACACGTGGCGTACGCCGTTTAAATAAATATCAATTGTTAATTAATTTAAACGGCAGATAAAGTTTGCCCTCCAGTGGCATGTGTAAGCCTGGATTTATTCAAGCACGTACACACCTTGAATACAATGTTAGAGAACTGATATTCGAAAATTCATAATGTCTCTCATAGTTATATATTCCAAATTGATACACCGCATTGACGTCTTTATGAGAAAACTTGAACATTTTCCAAAATCATGTATATGGTAAAATCTACGAAATCCGTCGATTTAGAGTGAAAATGTGATAATGGCTGCCGGTTAGATACTGTCCTAAATGATAAGTCATGGTAGGATTAAATTATAAAATAATATGCTGTTTTTGGATATTTATATTTAATTCTCAATAATTAAATCTAATCCTATCCTAATCTAACCAACCTAACCATTCTGAGTATTGTATCTATGAAGATAGAGAAAGAAATATATGTAGAAGTAAAGATGTAGAAAAAACAACATCAAAAAACAACATATCATTGAAGATATGAAAATAAACATAACAGTCAAAAACCAAACCACGAGAGACTACAGAACAATACTAAAAGAAAAGGGTTACAAAATAATAAATAAAATAGGAATAAAATACTACACTCACATAAGCCACCAAGGAGCAAACACAATTATAGATCATGCAATAACCAAGCTGCAATCAAAACATTGAAATATTACCTACCAACACATCTGACTACTACCCTCTACTAATTACAATAATACAAAACAACGAAACAATAAAATACACAGCAAAAAAAGTACATATACAAATGTACACAGAAATAACAAAATACAACCTAACATCCTTCGAGCAACTCTCAAAAATTATGCAGAAAATAATTGAAGAAAGCCAAAGTACCACCAAGATAATATGGGACGACCACATAAACAATCTACAGAACAAGAAAGCCACCGCAATACACATGATCAATAGAATTAAAAAATACATGATAAAACCACTATTAAAAACTTTATATTACTACAGCTTCAGCACAAACAACATTTATTTAATAAACATATGGAGCAACACAACACAAAAAAAAAACATAAAAAGATGTTTAACCAAATGATTTACCAAATAAAAAGGAAAATTATCGATTATTTATCGATTTTAGTTATCGAAATTATTATCACAAATATGTCAAAGGTTTCAGTTAAATATTATTAAAGTATAAATTTGAATGTACCTATAACGAGGAAATTGTAAAATGTATAGACAATTTCACGAACTTTGAAAATGAATTGAAACTATAGTCTAAGGCAGTTTTTTTGTTACTTTTCACATAAATTCGAAATCCCTCCTCTCTCCTATCGGACTATACAACAGAAATGCAAGTGCATCTCTCGGAACATCCTAGTTTACTGAGGTACGCTAGTGAGCTTAAAGTCCTTGAGTCTGAGATGAGTTGTAATGGATCAAAGGAATAAAGTTATGGTTTATGGCTTTATAGGTCAAAACCATTCCCGCAAGTTTGGGGTGCATTCTCATTGGTCCAATTCAACCAATTGGGAACGTTTTCATTTTTTACCAAAAACTTGCGAAGAATACACTAAAGCACTTGTCAAATCATATGACATATGACGCGAAGTTCGTTAGTCGCAGTGCGTACCAACTTTGAAAAACAAAATTTTGCGTGCGTACGGCTGATATTATAGTACGCGTTGGTGAACAGCCACCAAATTATAATAACGTTATTATGAATGTATCAAGCTTTAAAAAAGTGCTAAATAAGGATCTTTGGCGTTCTTAAAAAAAAAAAAAATACGGTCAAAATATATTCTTAAAAGTCGAATACATTCTTGAAAAATGCACGACAGAAATTGCATAAAATGTCGCCAAGGCTCCGTACAATATTAAAATGACTGAAAACACCATTAATATTAATATGCCAACTTCTGGATTCAGAAATACTGTCGAATCAAGCATTGATCGACGAATAAGGTATGCAATATTTATCGTATCTCGTCATTATCTCTTATAGTCAGCACTACCTTAACTTGGGTACAATCTTGGGCACGGCATTAATACGAGAATATACTTTCTTGAACCCGATATTTTTGAAACGTTAAAAAAATAACGTCGTTTATCTGCAGTACGAAGTGCACGAAAAATTATACCCCATCGGCGCTAACGAATTACTGAGATAAATGGCGTCCAAATTAATCTGGTCCCGACAAGAGTTGCAGCCATGAGAGCCGATCGCGCTTTCGCCATACCAAAATCAGGCAATTATGCGATGATTTGTTAGAAAAATATATGACTCACTCATTAAATATATAAATTATTAATTATTTCTAACCGTGTCATACAACATAAATAATTCATCAAACTATAATTATGTAAATGTTATGAGTAATTTAATTTACACACACTTTTGTAAATCCAATTTAATATTACAACATATATTAATTTACAGTTTATATGCACACTTTCTAGGTTCCCTCAATTCGGAGAATGTGCGCACGGAACGAAACTTAAATTCGCATTGCCTCAACGGATTACCATTGCGCAAAGAGCCTCAGTAATAAATGCGAGTCTTCCGAAAACCGTCTTAAGATTAATATCCTCGGTGCTCAAACGTTAACAACCATAACGCTTGTATGGAAACTCTGCGTGCGCAATGTAGGTTAATGGAATAACCAGTTTTGGTTGTTAAAACTATTCTAAATTTAAAAATTACTAACCATTATATCATCGTACCAATTATATTAAATGCATTTTATGTTTATTCATGATGCCCATAGTTTTCTTCACAAAGCGTTTTAATCACTGCACGACGAGTCGTCGAATGTCTTATTAGTCCAGTCCAAGGTATACATTACAAGTTATAGCTCCACTTACTATTGCAAATGTATGTACCTACATATGCACATGTTTCCATATGGATCTTGAAGATGTGATAGTCGCAAAACGCAAAATGTTCTCGCGCGACAATACGTGGCTGAAGGTAAAAAGTCGAAGCCTAAACTCGTGAAGTTTGATGCTGTAATTATGACTACGATAGTTCACTGAAGCACAAGAAATGATGTTTCATCTTATTTTTAATTGCAGAACAATTTATTTTGGTATCCTTTTCGTCTTCAACTCTTTTTCGTCTTCAAATTTTTGCAGAACAATTTATTTAGGCGTCATTTTCAACTTCAACTCTTTTTGGTCTTCAAATTTTTGTAGAACCATTTATTTTTGGGTGTTCATCGTCTTCAAATATTTGCAGAACAATTTATTTTCTCGTCTTATTCGTGTTCAAATTTTTGCAGAACTATTTGCGTTTTCGACTCTTGTTTGTCTTTAAATTTTTGCATAATCCAATTCTACAAATTATATTTCATTGAAAATCTCTTTACATGTCGAATTCTTGGTTAGCTATGTTTGTTGTATAATATTTTTCTTGCATGCATTTGGACACATACTAATTGCTGTTAAAAATTGGAGTAAAGATAATTAATTCTAACGGCTCAAGTTATTAGGGCACCGCTTCTAAAGTAATATTTTAACGACAAACAAGCATGTAGCTGCTAAATCGATTTATGGAAAGAGGTTGGTAGATTAATTTAAGCCACATATTATGTGTGCAATAAACTTAACATATTAATCCAGTTCCACACTTTTTAATATAGAATATCAAGGACGGCTTAACTCGGACGTAACGTTTTATATTATTATTGCATTTAAACTTTAGATAACGAGAAAACGGCCATGTGAAATGCATTTAATGAATCACAGGCAATAATGGATACAATTACGATGTGAGAAATTTGAATTAAACACTTTATTGTGCTTAAATTGTTGTAATGAATATAAGGCGCCGGAAAGATTTCCTGTCGATAGCGTAATTGAGATTATTTATATATAGAAGTCGGTATCATTAAGGAAACATTTATTTTTAACATTCATACATAATTCTTGTAGCGCTAAAACAGTACTGCAGATAAAAAATCGGGGCCTTAATGCGATACGCCATGCACACAGGTAAAATTCACGCCCATAGTAACGTAAAAATGAGGTTACTCAAATTGAATTTTGACATGATGTAAAAACGTGCAACATTAAATAACTGCAATTTTGTTTTCAATTATTTTAACATCGATTAATGTATTATTTTTTTAAAGTTATAATTAGGTATTCAATCTTGCGAAAATTTGAAGTGATGTCATCTACTTCATATGAGTTGTTGAAAACCAGAGAAGGTGTAAGTCAGTTTTATTTAAATTATATTATAAAATAAATATAAAGTAAACTTACTCGTTCTCCCAATCAACATTTAAAGTCAGAGCCTTAACACGCCACGCTGGTTTGTATAATTTATTGTTCCTCGAAATTTTACACGCATTATTATAATTGGGCATAATTATATTAAGTCTTAATTATGATATTTATTAGAGCCACTTCCCACACCCAAAAGTACAGAAACTAATATTAATGAGCTACACGTATAAAACTGAAGCTATATTAAAAACTGATAATTACAGTAGTAATTGTTTAATTATTATCTATGACTAAACGGCAGAAATTGCCATAACAGGCTTAAAACTAATTAACAAACTACATCATTAGTTTGTGCATACAAGTTTCTAAATCAATGCAAATGAAGTTTTTTTTTTACATGCACCACTCGTCACAATCTAAACCGAATTCTTTGAATTAGAAATCTGCATTTAACGTTATTCAATGTTTCCATTTTAATTTATTGCAAATACTAGAAAATGTAAAATATAACAAAAATGTTGATGAGTTATTACTAATTGTTAATTACACACTAATTAGTATATTTAAAAACAAAATTGGAATGTTGTTACCTAAGATTGTTAGCACTAACGCGCTACAGGTCGAGGAGCAGCAAGATTATTATGGTGATTATTATTATCATAATCAAGAGTATTTCTTAGTTGTGAAACTTGTTTATAGTTGATATTCCACGAAGTGAGATTTGTCAGTACTTTCGATCAGTGTTTCTCAACCTATTTTTACCCGTGTAAGTTCAAATATTGATAATATCCAAAAAATGTTCCAAACTTAAACGTTACCTCCGTTATAGGTTTAAGTTTGGAACATGGTCTGGGTAAGGATAAGGATAAGAGATCTGCTATTACGACAGAGCAAGGTCTGGTATGTGCAACTATGTCATTGGGAAATGCCAGATAAGATGTCACATTTCACATAAATCAGAAGTCCCTCCTCTGACCTATAGTCAACAAAAATACAAATGTATCTCTTGGAGCATTATAGTTTATTCAGATACGATAATGAGCTTAAAGTCCGTGAGTAATGCGGTTGGTTATTCGAAAGCATTTCATTTATAAGGGTTCAAAAGAATAAATTTATGGGTTTATGGCTCAAAACACCTCCCGCGGTTTTGGGATGCATTCTCATTGGTCCAATTCCGCCAGTGGAGGAGATTTAGGTTTTATATGAAATGTGAAATCTTAACTGGCATGGACTATATCGGAAATCTCATATGTCTAAAAATCCGTAACTTTCAAATTATATATAAGATAATCTAAATCAATACAAAAATTTCACATATTTCTATGCTGAATATCCGAAATATTAGAAAAAATGAAGATATTTTATCCTGAATATTCAAATATTAAAAAAATTCAAAAAATTTCATGATGAACATCCAAATATTAGAAAATTCCAAGAAATGCCATGTTCTAAATATTTTAAAATTACGACAAAGCTTCAGACAATTGACAAAATTTCAAAACACATCTTTCATATTGAAACCCAAACGTTGATGTTTGCCTAAATTTTCATTATTTAAAAAAAATTCAATTAATTTTTTTTTTTGGAAATAAACAGGAAATTTTATCTGACAACCAGAAAGTAAAAAAAATATATAATTACATATCTGATTTTTACTGTTTTTTTTTTAAATTTAATACTTTGAAGGCGGATCTCCCCCCAAGTTTTGGTGGAAGTGTTGATAATATTGATAATAATCAAACAATATTGTAAAATTGGCAGAAAATCCTATCAGATATCTCATTATTTCTAAAAATCTCAAAACTCTCAAATGATATTTAAGATAATCTAAATCAAACTATGAGCCCCGTTAAGAACCACTGCGGTAGATCTGTGTTTTTTTATGAAATTTTTGAATTTTGGATTTTTTCGGGTCTATACTATGCTAACATGAAAATTTGATTTGTTTATGTCCTACTAAAATTAATTGAATACAGATATTTTTATAGAATGTGAGAAATTTAAATTTTTGACCTGTTTAAAATTATTTCAGGAATTTTTATAGTGCTTTTTATAGAATTTTAGATTATTTTTGGGTCTATGCTACTCTGTCATGAAACTAGAATTTTGATTTTTTTGCCCATATTAAAATTAATTAAACATAATTATCTTTAGGGTCTATACCAGTCTAACAAGAAACTGGAATTTTGATTTTTTGTGCCCTACTCAAATTGATTTATTGCAGAGATTTTCATAGAATTGAAAACTTTTGATTTTTATGCCCCATTAAAATTGATTTCAGGAGATTAGTGCTTTCTATAGAATTTTAGGTTTTTTTTGAGTCTATACTCTACATGTCTAACATGAAACTAGTATTTTTTTTTATGCTATAAAAAATTAATTTCAGGACATCAATTCTTTTTATAGAATTTTAGAATTTATAACGTTTCGCCCTAATAAAATTTATTTTTGGATTTGGATTTTTTTATAGAATTTGGGATGTTTATTTAGCCTATACGTACCTACTACAAGAACATGCAATTGGATTTGTACTATGCAGAATTCGGTAGATTTTTCAATATTAATAAATATTATTGACGAATATTATGAAATGTCACACATTTGTAAAAATAAATGAGCAATTTTAATCCATAAAATATTTAAAAAAATGAATGCCATCAATATTATAGAAGAGCAGCAATTATTTACAGAAGAAGGTATCCCAATTCAAATAATATTTGTTTGTTCTATAAAATAAAAAAAATTAAGATGTTATAACTTTATAGAATTTGTATAGAATAATTTTGATGATTTAATGTTACAAGAAAATAAACAATATGTTAGGACAATAGGAAAAAATAACTGAGGTACCCAATAAGCATAAACATGTGCTGAATCAGATTTTGCAATAAAAAATCTACCTTACCATTTAAAAAAGTAAAAGTTGACCTTCAAAAACCTTGAAATCTGTCATAATAAAAAAAATAGTTATGTGCATCTGCTTGCCCCCTGAAACATTTTTCTCTAGAATTGTTAGTTTTTGAGAAAGCTGTATACCTAAAATGGTACCTACTGGTATAGAGACTCATGTATACAGATTTCGAGATTTTTATAGAATTTTGGATTATTATTTGGCCTATACTACGCGAACATGGTATTTGAATTGGAATGCAATTGGAATATGTTTTTTTATTCTGGAAGATTCTGGGATTCTTCCAGAATTCGGAAGATTTTTCAACATTAATGAATATTATGAATTGTCACACATTTTGAAAAATAAATAAACAATTTTAAATATTAAATTACATTAGAATTTTTAAACAAATTCTAGAAATATTGTTGGGAATATTCAGAATTTCTTCAATGTTATCAAAAATCAATTTTGAATACGCTGAAATTTTGGTATGTTATTTCAGAATTTTGGATGGTAATTTTGTAACTTTAGAAATGCTAAAAAACTTTAAAAAAACTATTTCAACAAAACAAGAAATTGCTTTAATTTGATTAGATTTGCATTTTTAAGAAAGAAATGTTTAATTTTTATGATTGAATAAGATTTCTGTAATATACCTACATGGGATATTTGCTTCTGTTCCAAAAATCTTATGTTGCCTTTTTTTCCTTTATCCTTTCATTCATTTATCGTACCTTTCCTTTATCCTTTTCTTCCAGAATTCGAAAGATTTTTTAACATTAATAAATATTTTTGCCGAATATTACGAATTGTCACACATTTTTATAAATAAATCAGCAATATTAATATATTAATATACATTAGAATTTTTAAACAAATTATAGAAATATTGTTGGGAATGTTCAGATTTTCTTCAATGTTATCAAAAATCAAATTTAAATACACTGAAATGTTGGCTTGTTATTTCAGAATTATGGATGTTAATTTTGTAATTTTAGAAACCCCCAACTATTTCAACATAACAAGAAATCTCTTTAATTTGATTAGATTTGCATTTTTAAGGAATGTTTAATTTTTATGATTGAATAAGATTTCTGCAATACACCTACATGGGTTTTAATATTTCTTTCTGTTTCAAAAAATCTTATATTTCCCTTTATCCTTTCCTTCCGTTATCCTTCCTTTCTTTTATCCTTTTCTTTCAGAATTCAGAACATTTTTTAACATATTACGAATTGTCGCACATTTTTCAAAATCAGCAAATCAGCAATATTAATATATTAAATTACATTCGAATTTTTAAACAAATTATAGAAATATTGTTGAGAATGTTCAG
Organism: Othius punctulatus; assembly: GCA_951805005.1. NCBI lineage: Eukaryota > Metazoa > Arthropoda > Insecta > Coleoptera > Staphylinidae > Othius > Othius punctulatus. Next base: position 32,820,227 of record OX638138.1, on the reverse strand, counting down.
ATTTTCTTCAATGTTATTAAAAACCAAATTTGAATACAATGAAACTTAGGCATGTTATTTCAGAATTATGGATGTTAATTTTGTAATTTTAGAAATGCCCAACTATTTCAACACAACAAGTAGTCGCTTTAATTTGTTAAGATATGCATTTTTTTAAATGTTTATCTTTTATCATTGAATCAGTTTTCTGTAATGCACCTACCTGGGTTTTAATATTTGTTTCTGTTCCAAATATTTTATTTTGCCTTCCTTCATTTATCCTTAACCGTTGCGGCCTCGTTTTTCGCCTAGCATTCGACTACAAGCAAGTTGGCACTGTTTACTTTGATTGATGTTATTCAAATGTGCCTGTACATTTTAATAAACATACTACTACTATTATTTTCAACGAATTATTGACAATTTTGTAAGTGTGGTACTGCCAAATTTCATGGCAGATTTCATTTTATGGGTTGCAGTAAAATCTGTTACAAAATTTTAATTGCATTTTTTTTTCGTTTATCTTTAACCGTGACGAGCTTTTTTTCCAGTGTATTGAACTAATCGAATAAGTGGCCCACATGGATAGCATATGGTCAGCTCAATGAGGAGAAAACTCATCAGATTTGTATTTATTAAAGCACGCCTAAGTTATAAACTAGATATTTTATACAACCTTAATACATCACAAATATGAATGACAAAGCCGCATGGAAATGTATTCATGTATATTTGAGCGTTCCGTAGAATTATGTATTCAAGCATTTTTTACATTTCACTGACCTATAATTTTTTGTACAAAGTAATAATACAAGTAAGTGACTTGCAGCAATGTATTGTCATTGCATAATACATTATTTATGCGACGTACATTGTACTCGCGTCGGTGTATATAATTTTAAATCGTGGAAGTAGTTTTGAGATTTGATTAGATTCGTTGGGGATACAAGATGGATGATGATAATATGTACGGGTGCTTCAATTTATAATCCTAAAATTCCTCTCGTCCTTAAGATGAATTGTTATTAATGGCGGTATTTTGATATTGGATGAGGTAAATAAAGATCAGGTGAGTTAATAACGTTATTTATTTATTTAGAAAAATGCTGCTGCGTTACATTGTATGTAGAGGAGAACCGGTTGTGTAAGTCGGTTGTAAATAGAAACGTACACTCACCGTTGGTTATTTAATGTTTTAATTTAAACATTGCATGTAATTACTCATCGAGTCGAGTTTATAAGAAACAGTTATGGAAGCAATTAAGCCGGTGATCTGATGAATAAGTAAAGTGCGAAGTTTGATTGAAATTGAAGTTTGTATTCGTAAGGGCGATCGCTTGCCACGGTGGCAAATGACGTGTGCGCGATTGTAATGGATGATTGTATGTATGGGAAGTAATAGCGAGCAGCGGTGGAGTTACGAATGCACGCTCTCTTTATCGGCGTTTATAATATGAAAGTGACAGTCAGGTATGAGTCCCAATGCAGATAATAACATGCAGAACTCTTATTGCAACACGTCGTGGCGTGTAATTAACGCATCACGCGATCTGGATTCCGAACAAACCCATCTCTAAATGTGTAATGCGACGGCTGTAAATAAGACAATGAAACAATGCGGTAATAAGTGGTTGCGGACAAATGGGTTCGTTACAAGTACGTCTGGGTAATTGTAAAATCAATAAAGTATTTCACATGGAGGCAATCTCGATAAGGGGCCGTTTACCAACTATTATCTTTTATTGGCTCGGATGCGATGGAGCTAATAAAAAATGGAATGAAATGCTCGCGAGATGAGGCGCCCGATAACACGCCAGCATGAAAATGGTATAAGAGAGCGAGAGTAATTCCAGGCGGGGAAGGACTGAAGAGAGAATCGTTTGAATTCCGTAGTAAAAGTTGTAAAGCAGGAGCTGAATTTCCATTATCAATGAACACGGAACGAAACGAGTAGAAGAGGAAGCGATTCAGCCAGACGAAAACGTTTTGTCAAAGTGGGCGTGAGGTTACGTGAGGCAAGGTCGAGCACCCACGTTATTCCCACAGAACAGCTGATCGGAACGGGACGATGACGCGTGTCGAGGAAGAGTCGCGTGAGCATCCTCACGGTGTGCACTTTGCGTCCGTGTGAGCCTGTGTGTGTGCGGGAGGGCACAACGGCCCGGGATCTTCCGAAGACGCAGCCTCAGGGGATCGCCCCCAGTGTTCCTCAATTTAACCTCTGAATAATTAAAGTCCAAGGAGTGATTTACGGTGTGGGAATGCAGGTGGACGTGTGGACCGGCTCAAGGAGATGATCTCCGTTTTTTGGCGTCCACGGTTCGTGGCAGGGTAGCACACCAGAGGTCCCCAACATGCAGCCCTCGAGAAGAATCAATCCGGCAATATTTCATTGTACCGATTAATTTAATTTGCCAACTGCCCTTCCATAAATGAACAATAAGAGTTTGATGCAGAAAACACCTTTTTGCGTTAACTGCAAAAGTTTTTGCGTTAACTTCAAAAGGTTTTTGATACGCAGTACACCTGATTGAGTATAGAATAGAAACGGCAACAAATTAGCAATATGGAGCGAAAAAGGGACTGAGAATCTTAAGAACCAAATGGTTGTTCCTAGACATAGAAAAATATTAACCGATATTGCAAAGTCCGACACAGGACCTTGGGTTTCAGAGTAAAAAACTATAAATGATTGAAAACAAACTTAGATACCACAAATTTATTTTCGCCGTTTGTCATTACAATTTCACATATTTTTTTTTGTCTCAAATTATAATTCGTGATTAATATTTGCACTCTATAGAAATAAAATAGTTGTGAAGCAAAGATGTTTCACTTCAAATTTTATTTAGCACATGGCATAATTACATTAAACTACTGGTTATCATTGTCACTTTATCATGTGAATTTCATAGTCATCGATGGTTCAGTACATTTGTGTTGCATTGTGTGAGATGCATTTCCACAGTCACTATCATGATGGTTACATTTCTCATGTCTATCGTAGCATGTAGAATGTGTCACCTTGTCTGACTGACAGTATGTGCTAGTTCATTTAGCGTTATCCAGGGTGCACCACGAGGAGGCGAACTAACTTTACACCCCGATTCGAAATTGAAATATTTCCATTCAAATTTTTAGACAAAGAAAGAAATTTACAACTGCAACAGATTAAGTACAGCATATTTTTTTTACAACAATCCAAATCTATCAAATTTTCAACTGCAGGTGCAAAATCGACCAGTTGAATGTGGAATAATCGAAATCAGTCATTTGCATCTGCAAAATTTTGACAAGTTTTGCCTTCACGTAGACTTTATAACGTCGAAATCTACCAAATGTGCCCACTGATGTCATTAAATATGTTCAATTTTCAATTGCAATTCACTAGTTCTGTCAATTTATTTACATAGCTATTTAAAAACTAAGTCGAAGACGTAAAAATCGGTCAAAGTTTTGATTGCTGTTGACAAAATATTCCAGAACTGTAAAATTTTCGTTTAAAACTGACAATCTTAATAATAATAATAATAATAATTGAAGGGTGTGAGAAGCATATAGATGCCATCTCGTGGTGAAATCAATCACCATTAAATATGTTCAATTCTCAATTGCAATTTACTAGTTCTGTTATTTTATTTACACAGCTAATTAAAAACTAAGCTGAGGACGTAAAATCGGTCAAAGTTTTGATTGCTGTTGACAAAATTTTTCAGAACTGTCATATTTTCGTCCAAAACTGTCATAATCTTAATAATAATAATAATAATAATAATAATAATAATAATTGTAGGGTGTGAGAAGCATATAGATGCCATCTCGTGGTGAAATCAATCACCATTAAATATGTTCAATTCTCAATTGCAATTGACTAGTTCTGTTAATTTATTTACACAGCTAATTAAAAACTAAGCTGAAGACGTAAAAATCGGTAAAAGTTTTGATTGCTGTTGACAAAATTTTCCAGACTTATCATATTTTCGTCTAAAACTGTCATAATCTTAATAATAATAATAATAATAATTTAAGGGTGTGAGAAGCATATAGATGCCATCTCATGGTGAAATCAATCAATACTACTGATTGATTCGCCACTCGCGTGCAATCATCATAATAATATAATAATAATAATCATAATTTATTGATGTATCATAGTTTACATAACTCATATAATAGTGTAGGTAAAATTTGCATAAATTACATTTATTTCATTTAGATAATGGAGCTCTAGGTTTGTGGTAGGTAAGTTAAATTGACCTTTTGACCTTTCAGCACCGCAATTGTTCAAATATGTCAGATATTAAGTTTTAAATTATTTATATTGCCATTGTCAAAATCTGTCAAAAAAGTGTAACATATATTAGGTTTTATATTTTTATAAACTGCCATTGTCAAAATCTGTCAAAAAAGTGTAACAGATATTAGGTTTTATATTTTTATAAACTGCCATTGTCAAAGTCTGTCAAAAAAGTGTATCATATATTAGGTTTTATATTTTTATAAACTGCCGTTGTCAAAATACGTCAAAAAAGTGTATCAGATATTAGGTGTTATATTTTCAACTCCCATTGTTAAAATCTGTCAAAAAAGGGTACAAACGCGGCCATCCAAAAGTGAACGATACTTAGTGAAAATTTCCGTATTTTTCATTAGTTTAAATTAGGCTTTATTCATTGACATTCGTGGAGCATGAGTTACTATTCAAACTGTGACATTTTTGGATGCTGTGACATTTTAGGATATCTGTAATTAAAAGTAAAAATCAAACTATAAAATTAAAAAAAAAACTTCACTTTTGGATGGCCGCGGTTGTAAGTACATAGCCTACTCCAAATTTGTAACAATCCGAGTTTGCCAAATGTTTAGTCCCAATATTTTGAATTCATAAACAAAATTGTTTTTGTCGGATATTAGGTTTTATATTTTCAACTTGCCGTGGTCAAAATCTATCATAAAAGTGTTCTCCAAATTCGTAAAAATCGAAGTTTGTCAAATATTTAGCTCCAATATTCTAAATTTATCAACTTTTGACATTTTTCATTTATAAAAGAACAAATATTTCTTAAGAATGAAAATATTATTGAAAAAAAATGATTACAAATTGCGAAATGTTAACTGATCAAATGTGTCAAACATTAGGTTTTATATTTTAAACTGACTGATTTTAAACTAAATCTGCCAAAAAAAAGTGTAGGTACTCCAAATTGATTAACATCAAAGTTTGTCAAATGTTTAGCTCCAATATTCTGAATTCATAAACAATAGCTTTTGACAATTTTCATTTATAAAAGTCAAGAAATATTTGCCAAAAATTAAAAAAATCCTGGAAAAAGTTAAACGTTATTAAAAATTGCAAATATATTTGAAAAATATAAAAACCAAGTTGTAAAATATTAACACATCAAATCTGTCAAATATTAGGTTTTATATTTTTAACTTGTCATTGTCAAAATCTGTCATAAAAGTGTTCTCCAAATTTGTAAAAATCTGAGTTTACCAAATGTTTAACTCCAATATGCTGAATAATATAGTTGCAAATATACTTGAAAAATATAAAAACCAACTTGTAAAATAGTAATTGATAAAAACTGTCAAATATTAGGTTTTATATTATAAACTGGCACTGTCAAAATCTGACAAAAAAGTGCAATCCCAATTTTTCATTCAGAGTTTCTCAAATGTTTAGCTCCCAATATCGGTAATTTACAAACAACAAATATTTTTTTTAATATTAAAATAATTTTGAAAAAATTACTTTGTCAAGCGGACATCCGCCGGCAGCGAGACCAAGACGAAGTCGAACATTCTTAAAAATTGCAAATATTTTTGAAAAACATAAAAACTAAGTTAAAAGTTATCAACAAAACTTCATAAATCTTGAAAAGAACTACAAGATTTATGCAAGAATAGCAAAGAGGATCAGAAATGAAAATTATCTTGAAAAATAAATTATTTATGCAAAATACAAATTGAACATCAGAAAATATCCACAAAACTATAAGAAAATTGAAAATAAGTAAATAGTATCAAACATGTTGCCGCAACATTTACGTAATGTGCATTAGAAAGTTTATAAAAATCGACAAACATTCTTAAAAAAATAAAGTAATTATGAAAAATTAAATTATTCGTACAAAATACAAAATGGAAATTAGAAAATAACCACCAAACTTGAAGAAACTTGAAAATGAGTATATAATATCACAAATGTCGTCGCAACATTTACGTAATGTGCATCAGACAGTTTATAATTGTCAAATATTCTTGAAAAATGAAAATAATCTTGAAGAATTTAATTATTCATGCAAAATACCAAATTGAAATTAGAAAATATCCACCAAACTAAAAGAAAGTTAAAAAATAATAAATAATATCAAAAATGTTGTCGCAACATTTACGTAATGTGCATCAGAAAGTTTATAATAGTCGACAATTATTCTTGAAAAATGAAAATAATCTTGAAAAATTAAATTATTCATGCAAAATACAAAATGGAAATTAGAAAATATCCACCAAACTAGAAGAAACTTGAAAATTAGTAAATAATATCAAAAATGTCATCGCAAAATTTACGTAATGTGCATCAGAATGTTTATAATAGTCGAAAAATATTCTTGAAAAATGAAAATAATCTTGAAAAATTAAATTTTTCTTGCAAAATACAATACGGAAATTAGAAAATAACCACACAACTAACAACAACTGTCAAATACTAAATGTTTATTTCACAAAACATCAGCCAACTATGATAAGAAAATGCAAGTTTTAGCAAAATGAAAAAAGGAGGCAAAAAAGAATAATCTTCCATATTTCCGAAATCGTTACTTTAAGAACCCATGTTTATTAATACTTTTTTCTTTGTTGTGGTTCAGACTACTACCCCCTTAGATATTATACATTCTTTTTTTAATTAACACCCTGTATATTATTTATATTTGTTAATTGTTAATAGACGTATATATCCGTCATTGTTATCTTACATGTATAGGTGAAAGATATTTTACATTCTTTTTTTAACACCCTGTATTTTATTTATATTTGTTAATTGTTAATTGACGTATATATCCGTCATTGTTATCTTACATGTATAGGTGACAAAGTAGAGAAATAAAATTGAATTGAATTTTACTTAAGTCAGTTCAGAATTTTGATGTTATATCACAAGTGATGTTTTTCAAAATTTTCACTTGTTATTCAGATCAGCCGAAGATGACGAAATGTGTTTATTTTTCTGTCAAAAATTAACTATTATGCCATTCAAGTTAAGTTGGACGACAATATGGCGTTGCGATATCTTCAATTTTTTTGCGGGGATTTTGAAAAATTTGTTGCTTTTGAATTCACAATTTTGCGTTTCTTTGAATGACATTTTGATGGTAAAAAATTGCGGGTCACCGGAGTCGCTAAGTGCCACCGGTTTGCCTGTGTTGCGCTTAAATTGGTTTGTGGTTTTTACGGGGCCAAGTTTTCGTGCCAGAGGATGTGTTAACATGTTGTGCGCCGTAGGGTTTTCGATGGGGATTTGAATTTTGTTGTTTTATATGTTGCGGTTTAAAGCATTTACATGGGACGAGAAAATACAAGTTGTAAATAATAAAGGAGTGCACAATTCTCCGATCACTCAAATCATTTCCTCTGTTTCCCACCCTATCGGATTTTCCATTCACAATACACCGGTGCCAATTTCATCCACTTAATCATTTATATGTAGTCTGATGGAACCTTTTGTACACTGAAATCTGTGACGGGACACTCGTAAAATACTCAGCTAACCGGGGCACTGCATTACTTAATGCCGCGTCGTCGCTGATAAGTTTTTATCGGATGGGAGTTTCGTTTGCGGGGGAGTAGGTAGGTGTTTTGGGGTGCCGACGGAATTTGCGATGCGGGCGCAATAAAAGGGCGTCGGCGTAGCGTGTGTGGGGTGATACAAAACGTATCAAAACAGTTTGATAACAGTATGTGCCATTACACGTAGATTTAATAACGCAATTATTTCGGTACGTCTAGGATAATATACACATAAATCAGATATTATTAATGTTGAGAACAGACTTTAACAGGGCTCCACATTGTAGCCCACTCGGAGGCAAACACTGACTGCAAGACACAGCCAAGAATAAACAACCCTGCACTGTTAATATCAGTAATAACTTGAACTAATATCTGGCGAGGGCAAACGACGGCGTCTTCCTAAATTACAGTAATTCAACTAAAAGTGAGAGAGACGGCGAGACGCCATTGCATAAAATTCATCAACATGGCTCCTTGGATCCGACTTATTAAGACCCCGGCCAACCCCGAGTCTGACGTCGTCCGGGGGGATGTTGGGTGCGCGAAGATTCGCAGCTCCCCCGACGGTCAAGGGCGGTGCGATAAAAATCTCGCACATCTTTGCGCGATCTCGCACTTTCCATCCATTTATTTTGTTGCTGTTCCGCCGCCTCGAGGAGCCGACGGGTGGAAGGACGAAGGACGAAGATTAAAACAAAAGCGCGCCGCGATTGTCCCGCCGACATCCGGAGCAAATCTTGCGATTCCGGTGCCGGGCTTTCGCCATTTGCCGTGAAACAACCGCATTAAGGCAATTTGACAATAAATTAATCGAATTACGTGCATTAAACACAGGGCGCTGAGGGATGAGCAAAAAACTCGCCGCTATGCACAACAGGATATGGATGCATTTCCGCTCTCAAAGGGGTTAGTAATTATGGCCGTTAATGTGATTACTTCGTTTCAGAACGGAGTCCATTAGGCCCTTGTACTCTCTGCAATAATTCCATATCGCTCATGTCAGGATTCGTGCTTTACTACCTTGTCTGACGTTGCTAAACCGCCGGGTACTTAATAGTTTTACACGTGTTTCAAAATATAACGTTGAACCCATAGAAATTCCCGTGTATACATAAACGGCATGGATACGTCCAACTCATCCGGTCGCAATCGTAACGACGCGATCGATTATTCGCAGGATTTGTTATGAACGGTCAAGTTTTACACACATTGTATCTACTTATGGAAAACTTTTTTATTACTTATTAGTTTTACGAAAAAAATAGTTCTCACTTATTAAATACAGAAACCTCATCAAATTTTCAGATGAATTGTCTTCAGGTGTACTAAATACAAATCTAATACCAAATATGAAATTTTAGTCAAAAATAATCCATACCTACCTGTTAATTCAGAAAATTACATCCTTGATTTTCTCACTTGTATAATAGGACACCTTGTAAAAGTTTCAGAATAATTGTCTTCAGGTGTACTAAATACTATTTTTAAAAAAGTTCAGCATAGTCTAAAACCCAAAATTCCATTATCAGATATAAAAATGTATCGGCCATAGGGGTTTGTCAGAAAACATAAATTTTGTAAGCAAAATTTTGTCCGAATTTATAGATGGGTAAAAATATTGCGATTATTATTTTGTGTAAGTAGGTATATAAAATTTTAATAAAATGTATATGGTATGGTATGGATACCTGAATATGAATATATGAATGTGGTAAAATACATTAATTTTTGATAATATCAAAAATTTAAGGTTGTTATATTGAGTGCTTACTGGTAAGTAATATTTATATTTATTTTATTTTATTATTTATTATGCTTGACTAGTTTCGATTTTTAAATTACCATCTTCAGACGCATGATATCTATGTTAATATGTATATATCTTGATCTTATCTTGAAGATAAATATTTATCATTAATTTGAATTTTGAAAGTTACTGATTTCTGTTTGGAAAAAAAACTTGGAAATCTTGGGATAACCATCTCAAAATAGTTATTTAAAAACAGAAACTAGTCAGGCTAAATAAATAATACAATAAAATAAAAATAAATACTACTTACCAGTAAGCACTCAATATAACAAACTTGAATATAATTAACTAGTAATATGGATCAAACCTTAAATTTTATATCAAAAATTGTTATCCAGAAAAGTTATTTAGAATTAAAAATTATGTTCAAATATGCGGTGATCTATCTATTCTCGAAAAACAAAAAGATTTTTGAATTTTCCCACGCTTTGTTATACACATTGATTACCTACAATAATATTAATCTAGGTTGCATTGACAATTACATTTTCCTCATCAAATATAGCTTTGAACTTCGAAATAAGTAGAAATTCAGGCGACACAAGCTTTTCTTGATAACTTTTTTCAACATTATCAAATATTGATGTATTTTACCATGTTCAATATTATTTTAATATTTTATATTCTTTCACAAAATAATAATCGCGTGTGGAAAATGGTTTCAATTTTCTCTTTTCAATTTAATTTGAATTTAATAGTTCAATTATGAATTATTAGATTGAATTTGAAACAAATGACATGAAATATAAAACTTCATAAATAATTCCAGCAAAATTGCTACGTTTTATTATTAATTTCATCGAGGTATTATGAATTGGGGATGAAATTTATTATGCCTGATTTTTTATAGTGTAAGGGGTTTTAATTTCATGTAAGACTGCAAATTTAGTGATTAGTTTTCATCAAGTTTGTTATAAAATTCCTATTTTCAGGAGTTTGAAGTTTTCACCAAATTTTCATGGGTTTTATGAGTACATGATTTTATTTAATAAATATTAAATAATAGCTATTTATGGTATAAGTGAATAGAATTGCTTTATTCACGTGTGTCATACAAGATTTTTTTCAATTCCTTATCAGAATTGAAGAATTAGCGTGAAGGATATTTCAAGGATATTGCGAATTTACCTATTTTTTCTACTTTATTCACGTTGTGAATGTAATAATTTTCCAATTCGCACTTTAATCGAATGGGTGAATAAAATGTTTACATTTTCACTTTATTCACTATAACCATTGACAACGAGAGTAAAGTAAAAAAATAGGTAAATTCGCACTATCCTTGAAATTTTCGTTGTCACCTGACAATGTGACACTTCACGCAAATTCTTCAAATCTGATAACGAATTGGAAAAAATCTTGTTGATACACGTGAATAAAGCAATTTTATTCACTTATACCATAAATAGCTATTTTCCAATTCGCATTATTAAAATGCTCATTATGTATATTGAATCTCATTGTTAAAACTACACTTTAATCGAATGGGTGAATAAAATGTTTACATTTTCACTTTATTTACTATAACCATTGACAACGTGAATAAAGTAAAAAAATAAATAAATTCGCACTGTCCTTGAAATTTTCGTTGTCACCTGACAATGTGACACTTTACGCAAATTCTTCAATCCTGACAACGAATTGGAAAAAATCTTGTATAATACACGTGAATAAAGAAATTTAATCCACTCGAAAACATTATCGCACTCGGCTTCGCATCTTGCGCTAAACTGTTTTTTCGTGGATAAATTTCGACGTTATTCACTTATACCATAAATAGCTATTATCGTGTTATAATAAACTATCATCGGCTGTATTAATGTAATAATAAAACAAATTCCGTTGCATCACTGAGTCAGTTTGTCCAACATGTCAAAAAGAAAACCCAGCCAACTCAGTTGCAAAAAGGTCGTGAATGTAATATACTTGAGATGAAATCTTAAAATTCTGAATTCTCCAGAAAATTTATGGAATTTCCATTAATCTATCTTGATGTGTCGTCGAATTTTGAAATTAAGAACAAGAAATTTTTCGTGAAGATTGTACAGAATATTGATTAGTTCATCGACGTTTAGCATTTTTTACACATTTGGACTGTTTTATGGAATGTAGATGAAATTTTTGAGGCTTTTATGAAGGGTTCCTGAATTTCTTAAGCAATATCGGAAACTGATTTAGTAAGTTTTTTTAAGATCATTATCGTCTATCATCGTCTATCGTCTATCACTATCGTAGTAACAGAAGATTTCAATGCCAAATGCAAAATTTGTTTTGTTGTTTTGTCGAAATAAAGTGATATCTACTTTTAAAAACTTTTTTTTTTAATTTCTAAATGTTTTCGTGGTATTCGTGGCAATGGAGAATTGGGTTTCACCGACGATAATAATTCGCGATTGCCAATGGTATGCAACACTGATGACAGTTTAATTACAGAAGCTGACGTAACTATCAAGAAATTAATTAGCAATTAGAGCCTAAGTTTGACGGAGACGAAGACGAATTGTGAAATTGGAAACCTTTAAGCCAAACTAAATGATGTTAAAAAATCTTTTCATAGTATAATGACTTGATTTCCGCCCAAAAGCGATCACAATTAATGATGCATTTATCGACTCTCCTTTGTTTTAATTTTTTTACACAAGTTTTCAAGAAATATCGATGTATGTTTTAAGAAGTCTTTAAATTGTAGGAGCAATATTTTATAAAGAGTTAATGTGTGAGATTTTAATAGAAAATATCCAGCAAATATGTTAAATTTTGTGCTTCCGCAAGCTTGGCTTTGGCGAATGGAAGAAATGGAAGATTGATGAAAATGAAAAATGGAGAATTGGGTTTCACCGACGAAAATAATTCGCGATTATCGATGCTATGCAACAATCATGACAGTTTATTTACAGAAGCTGACGAACTAACATTCAGCCATGTATTAAAAGCTATCAAAAAATAACGGGCAATGACGAAGGCAAAGATGTACAAAATTGTGAAATTAAAAATCTTTAATCTACACTAAATGACGTTGAAAAATCTTTTCATGTTCATAATGACTCGATTTCCGCCTAAAAGCTATCACAATTATTGATGCATTTGTCAGCTGTCCTTTCTCGTTAAGGCGATTTCCTTAGACATTTGTCGCCAAATTTTGCTATAGGTTATTACTGTCACAATTTTGACACTAGTATGTCGGTAGTAGCTGACGCGATTCGTGCAGTCATTTCTTACTAACGCGATTTTAGCTGTCGTTTGTCATTAGTGTGATTTCTGTGTCATGTCGCTTACACGAATTTTACTACAATTTATAACTGACACAATTTTCAATGTCGTTAGCAGCTGACACAAGTTCTGCAGTTATTTATCGCTGATCCTATTTCTGCAGTCATGTGTCACCGACGCGATTTCAGTTGTCCTCTGTCATAGGTGTGATTTCTGCACTTATTTGTCGTTGACACGAATGCTACTACAGTGTATTAGGTACTGACACAATTTCTGTAATTTCTGCACATATATGTTGCTGACGCGATTTCAGCTGTCAGTTGTCATTGGTGCGATTTCAGTAGTCATTTGTCGCTTACACGAATTTTATTAGAGTTTATTGCTAGCACGATTGCTAATGTAGTTAGTAACTGACGCAATTTCTGCAGTCATTTGTTACTGACACGATCTCAGCTGTTCTTTGTCTTTTGTGCGATTTCTGTAGTCATTTGTCGATGACACTAATTTTACTGTAGCTATTACTAACGAAATTTTTAATGTCATTGTAAGCTGTCACAATTTCTGCAGTCATTTGTCGCTGACGCAATTTCAGCTGTCCGTTGTCATTGGTGCGATTTCAGTAGTCATTTGTCGCTGACACGAATTGTATTACAGTTTATTGCTAGCACGATTGCTAATTTAGTTAGTAACTGACGAAATTTCTGCAGTCATTTGTTACTGACTAGCTCTCAGCTTCTTTGTCATTTGTGCGATATCTGTAGTCATTTGTCGCTGACACTAATTTTACTACCACTTATTACTGACACAAAATTCAATGTCATTCGTAGCTGACACAATTTCTGCAGTCATTTGTCGCTGAAGCGATTTCAGCTGTCCTTTGTCATTGGTGTGATTTCAGTAGTCATTTGTCGCTGACACGAATTTTATTACAGTTTATTGCTAGCACGATTGCTAATGTAGTTAGTAACTGACGCAACTTCTGCAGTCATTTGTCGCTGACGCGATTTCAGATGTCCGTTGTCATTGGTGTGATTTCAGTAGCCATTTGTCGCTGATCCAAATTTTATTACAGTTCATTGGGAGTACGAATTTTAATGTAGCTAGTAACTGATGCAATTTCTGCAGTTTTCTTTTTCCTCTCACACAGTTTTGCAGATTGTAAAATAAAAATAAAACATTCATATTTGGTAAGATATTTTCGTAAATAAATTATTTTGAAAACGATTTTGTTTTTGGACTTTATTTTTTGGATTTTAAAATTCTTAATTTATTACGGTATGCCAAAGTTTTTAAATTTATGGTACTTCATAGTTATATTTAACACAATAAAATCTGACACCAATATAGCAATTTTTGGTATGAGTTGTATAATTTCTTGTATCTACGTTTATGCCAATGAGAAAAGTAAAAAACAAGTTTGGCAACGCTATTTTTTTAAATTATTTCTAAAGTGCCCAGATGTCGCTGTCTATTACATCTAATAAATACCATCAGAATTAACTTACAAAAACAATTATATAAAACATGTGTACCTAACAAATACAATAATTTTCAGATTTAATTATTAAATGGCTGATCAAGTCCAAGTGGTACATACATATAACGTTGATTTATTAAAAAACTTGAAACTTCAACTGATGACATTGCCACTAATGACATAATACATAGATTTTACAGATACCTGTTTTTCCAAATTTTGGCTTAGTGGCCAAATTTACTTTTTTTTACCCGAAATAAGCGCCAATTGGTAGATGGAAATGTCGATTTGAGTCGTTTAATTTGAAACAGCCTGTTTATAAGAAAATCGAGCGAGAGAGTATAGAATTACAAAACGGAATCGTGTGCAAGTGATGCAGCTTTAATTATTCTATGCATTTTGTTTGAGTGAGTTGACGGAATACCGTGACAAGTTTCGATTTAAATTACGTAGGAAGTAAGATCGCAATCATACGAAGATTGCATACAACTAGGAAGAGAAACATGAGCCCGAACCGATTAGAGGGATTGGAATGTAAATGCTGCATAATGTTATAATCAAGGCAGAAAGACCACACACCTAATAAATGTGGGTTATTCTACTAATGCAAACAATATTTAAATTTCAAATGGTATAAGGTAATCATATAATGCAGAGGTTTTGACACTTATTCGTAAGAGTTTTCACCTCTTATAACATTTTCGTGGTATTTTGAAAAGTATTGAAGAATTTTTTTGGCAATTTTTTGGAATCTCATAAAAAAATTGATAATTTTTGATGTAGATTTTGTGTAGTACCAAAGTCGAATATTTAAATTATTTGGAGTAGTACTTAGTAGACAATCTTTATTATACTGTCGACCAATGGCCTTTCTGCATGTCTAATATATTATAAGTAAGTTATGTTATTTTGATTCATAAAGTTAGGTTAAAGTTAATGTTAAAGTTAAGTTTGATTGAGGCTTGAAATCATATTATGTGTAAATCATAAACTATTCTGTAGTTTCTGTTCTATTTGCATAAAACTTGAATTTGTTTAAACTGTTACACGGGAATTAACACTCCACTTGTGTTAAGACGTATTGTCGTAAGTAGGTGTCGTAAAACTTGTTACGCGCAGTGGGCAGCCCACGGAGCCGTGCAACAGTTTTCCTGGGGTATATTCACCATGCGAGGCATGACTGATACGTTAACGTCGGGAGATAAAAATATCGAATTTAGTGCGGCTTGTCCCTATTTACGAGATTATGGTTGGGAAAATGGAACAGACACCACATAGAAATTTATGTTACGATCTTTGGAACACAGCTCGTGTCTTCCGCTTCTGCAGTTGTACGTGCGCTTTCTACTGTTTCCAGTATTCATCGCCGCCGTGTACGTTCATAAATGTTGATACAATATTATTGAATATTAACTGATGGCCTGTTAATGTTTTCACGTGCGGGATATTACTTTATATGCAGCAACGTTTGTACGGTTATTTATTATCGCGCACTACAGTTTATAGCTTGTCTTGCTTTGTGCTGTTCAGGTTATCAGTTAAAATCATGTATACTTTATACTATAAATCTCAACCAACATTTTTAAAAAAATTTCTTCGAGCGTATATGTTCAAACTTGATATCGATGTTGTACCAAAAGATTGTGTCAAATTAATGTCACTTTTTTGTTTTTTGCTTCAAACTTTGACGCACCTCTAAAATATACGCGAGTTGTATCTTGTGTCATAACACATTTCTTTGTTTTATATCACGTCAACTGTCACCTGACAAAAAGTAGATCACCTATCAAAGTATGTCATCTGTCAAAGTAGGTCACCTGTCAAAGTATGTCGTCTGTCAAAGTAAACCACCCTGTATATCCTCGTAGAGTACTCTTAACTTCATTTGTAGGCATTAGGTATCCAAGCATAATTAGCTCGAGTGTATTCACCTCTGATTTTCATATAAGTATATTTTAACTACTTGCCTTGTAATTGCAACCAATTAGTTATTTAATTTTATTCCGATATCGCCAAGATTAGAACTTTTTAATTGTTAATTACGTGATCGAATTGACATTTTTATGAGTTTATTCACAGCCTTTTTTTAAAGTATATTGCAATGATATGCGCATTAATTACAACAAATTAGCTATTTCTGAAATTACAATCTCGGTTTTAGCATTCACGAGTTAGTAATGAACATTAGCAGAAGATTTTGCAGCGTTTACAAGGCTTAATTAAAAAAAAAATCTATAGCACCGTCGATTCTCTACACGAAAGCCAATTCTCGCTTTGATTTACGAGAAATTTGATCGAATTTGATTATATTTAAGAAACATGTAACGGTTAGTATGTAACTGGTTATATTGATTAGGTACAGTCATGCTCACATAAATCTAGTACAAGAAATGAGATTACAATAGATGTAAATTTGTTTGTACTAGATTTATGTGAGCATGACTGTATATGCTACATTTTTTTTACAAATTTTTCTGAAATTCTGTTTCCATTTCTATAGATACAGAATCTGATAAAAATCCATATTACAGAAAATTGTATTTATCTACTTATCTAGGTTTCAATTCTTTCACTTCTTCTTTTTATACTAACTTTTCTCATATACGTCTTATCAATACTTTTTTTTCTACATAAAAGATTACACTAGATTAGTCTAATTGTTATTGTTATTACAATTTATGTGATCTGAACACAAAATTTAACTACAGTTTTCTTTATTGATATAACTTTGATTTATTACTAAGTATTTATTTAGTTCAGAGCGAAATCAAAGAAATGTGGGTTTTAAGTTGTTAGATTTGGTTAATTACGATTTGTAGGTGAGAGTTGTGAGACGCTTATTTTAAAAGTAATACAGCGTCGCAGAGTGTTATAAAACATTCAATTTATTAACGAATCCTCAAGAATTGCAATATTGCAATGAAGGTGTAAAAGGAAAATAAAGGGCGGAATATTTTATGAATAGTGCCATTTGCAGCGTTTCTCCGCAGCGTTTATTCGCGAGATTTATATCGAAGTAGTATTTTAAATTGGAAATTACTTTTTGCACACGATAAATATATATTCAACTAGAAATGTAAATGTAATATATGCCGCCATTTATCTATTTCTCGATATTGAAATAAATATATTGAATGGCTGTGTTTAGTTTATAGTCAGATGTATTTATGAAACTTTTCAATTGTGCTCGTAGTCAGTCCGGAGTCTGCATCTGTTATCGATATATTAAATTCTCATTTAATAAATATAGTTGGGAATGTTCAGGAGCTTTTTAAAACGGTTTATCAATGCGCACAACGCACGCACACATGCGGACACACGGAAGCGTGGATGTGTCTCGTTGCCTTTACACTGTATTACAACTGAAAATTAAAACAGATTCCGCAGTATTGATGCCAAATATATGCTCAAATACAAGAATAAATCCAAAAATTATATAACACAAATTTCATATTATATTAGAAATTCTAAAGTCTTGTACAAAATTATGATTATGTTTGAAATATTTCCAAATAGTCTAATCGACAAACCAAAATAATGTTCTACACAAACTTATAACTAAATGGCGATTTATTAAAATTTGTAGATTTGTATTCTTTTGTTTCTTAAATAAATCATAATTTACTAAATTCTCTGATTCATCTCAAATGGAAGGGATATCCCAAATTTCTGTAACGTTAATTCCATTTTTCTTATAAATTTCAAGGTATTACTAGTTTTGGAATATTTTCTGATATTCTATTTGATAAAAAAAAGTTCTACACAATATTATATTTAAATAGCTATTTATTAAATTTTGTATTTGTATTCTTGTGTTTCCTAGAGATATCAACAATTCTTTTATTTCTTAGAGAAATTAAAAATTTACTAAATTATCAAGTGCAATCACAAAAATCTATACACTAAATTCCGCTTTGTTATAGAAATTTTAAAGTATACAATTATGACGGATTTATAACAATTACATATCATAAAAAACTACATAAATTACATAGACGTTACTTTAAAACTTTAGAAAAAAAAATGGAATTTATAAAAATTTATCATTTTTCTTCGTTTATTTCTTAGAAATATTCAAAAAATTGATAGATTCTCCATTGAAGAAAATAATTCTAAAATTCGTTTCACCAAATTCCACTTTGCTATAATAATTCTAAAGTATAAAATTATGACGAATTTATAATAAACATTAAATAAAATCCAAAAACATTCGATAAAAAAAAGTTACAAACAAAATTCTGATGAAATTTTTCGAATTATATTTTACCAAATTCTAAATTTACTAAATTATATTAACAGCTTAGCTAAGGAAAGAATAAAATCCCAACTATTGCATTTTTACTTCTGTAAAACTGTATTATTTCTTTCACAAATAACCTAAAATTATGATTAAGATAAAATTGTTATCGAAATCTAAGTAGAAAATAATTTTGACACTATAAATATTACATCTGAATATCATATTCAATCAAGAAAGTGTTATAAAACATTCTTAGAAAATATCTAAATTGCAACAGAGTTTTCAAAGCTCGATATAAAAATAGGAAAATCTGTAAATTTAGTAGGTATATTTAAAAGAGATATTTAAAAATCCATAATTAAACTCTTCAAATTGAAGATATTTAAGAAATTGGAATGCTAAATTGCACTCGTAAATAACGTTCTATATAAACTAATACTTTTAAAACGAAATTCTACTTTTTTTCTGAAAAATTCTGAAAGATCTAAAGCTCGATATAAAAGTGGGAAAAATCTCTACATTTAGTAGGTATATTTAAAAGAGATATTTAAAAATCCGTAATTAAACTCTTCAAATTGAGGATATTAAGAAATTGTAATGCTAAATTGCACTCGTAAATAACGTTCTATATAAACTAATACATTTGAAGCGAAATTCCACCTTTTTTTCTAGAAAATTCTGAAAAATCGATAAACAATTGCAAATCTTATAAATAAATATACTTTTGCATTCTTTACTTTCTTAGACAAATACTTATAAATTCTGTTATAAATTGTGACAGACAAGATAATACGAGTTATACGAACTATCTACACCTCAAACATGTATATTGTTCCAAAATTTCTAAAGCCCGATATAAAAAATTAGGAAATTCTGTAAAATTTGTACCTACACCACTTTTTTTTAAATTTTTCGATGGATATTAAAAAAAAGTTAACCAAACCACTCAACTTAAAGATATTTTACATATTTGAATGCCAAATTGTACTTATTCTTCTTTAATAACTATTAATTTAAACATAAATTCCACTTTTGTTCTAGAATTTTTAAAGGTCGATAAAAAAATAGTGATCATATTAAAATTTGTACTTCGTATTATTTTATTTCTTAGATAAATACCTACAATACTTATAAATTCTGTTATAAATTGTCAAAGAAAAGACAATATAACATTCTTATTCCACCTATCTACACCTAAAATGTGTGTATTGTTCCAGAATTTCCAAAGGACGATATAAAAAGTTCTACTTTAACAACTAATAAATTTAAACCAAAATTCCACCTTTGTTCTAAAATTTTTAGAGGTCGTTTAAAAAAATAGTAAATTTTATTAAAATTTGTACTTCTGTATTAATTTATTTGTTAGATAAATACCTACAATACTTATAAATTATGTTATAAATTGTCATAGAAAAGATAATAAAACATACTTATTCAAACTCTCTATACCTAAAATATGTGTATTGTTCCAGAATTTCCAAAGGTCGATATAAAAAGTTCTACTTTAACAACTAATAAATTTAAACCAAAATTCCACCTTTGTTCTAGAATTTTTAAAGGTCGTTTAAAAAATAGTAAATCTTATTAAAATTTGTGCTTCTGTATTATTTTATTTCTTACTTTACCACTTTTTTTTTAAATTTTCGATGGATATTAAAAAAAAAGTTAACCAAACCACTCAAGTTGAAGATATTTTACATATTTGAATGCCAAATTGTACTTATTCTACTTTAACAACTAATAAATTTAAACCAAAATTCCACTTTTGTTCTAGATTTTTTAAAAGTCTGTGACGTACCTGAAGGGCAGTCGGCGCGTTAGGCCGTGGAGCGAGTGGAGGGTCCCTTCGAAGTAGTAACGAGGGCCAGGCTCTCGGTGTCAGAGAGTGGGGGGGTTAAAAAAAGGCTCCACGTAATTTTACCTCGTTGCTACTTCGTCGCAAAGGGTGGCTCCACCCTACCTGCGTGGGTGGACGACAGACAGTCAGCGAAGTTCAGAAATCACGAACTGTCACAACGCTGACCGCTTGGCGCCAACACCACCAGGTTTAAATCTCGCAGTGAGAATAGGAAACTGTAACTGAAATAAGAGAAAACGTGGGGGGAGCAAAAAAATAACAGGTGTGAGTTTGGTATGGTAAAATGTCGGCGTTTATTCACACAAACAAATGACGGACACCGTGTCTGCGCTCCTGAAAAAAAATACCTCCGAACGCCACCCTTTCGCGCAGGGTTTACTCTATTCGGCCGAATAAAATAAGCTCCTAATCGCGCGATTGAAAGGGCCGAGGGAGCAACCTTTCTCGTACACAGCGCAAAACACGTACGACACGAAACACGTAAACGCAATTTACACACAAAAGAATAACCAGAAAAGTGGCTCAATCGAGCACACAAAAAAATATATATATATATTGGGATCTCTGGCCTGTGTTCCTGAGGGTCTCGCTGGTGGCTGGGTTCAGCTCCCGGAATGGCGACGGCTTGCGTCGTAGTCGCCTGGGCTTGGTCCGCGGCCTCCAGCCAAGAGTGGTTTTGGCCGAGCTGCTCAGCCCGTAGCCAAACGCTCAGGTGTTATGAGCGTGTTCTCTGCCCCGTACTCGGTGCCTCAATCCCCCTCAAGGGTGGTTAGCTGAGAACCGTTGATTATTCCCGTAAACCGGATGGATGAAACCTTAGCTCAACGGTCCTTCTGGCACGATCTGTACTGGACACGAGTCAATTGAGTTCTGCCTCATGGCGGCGCTCCGCCGGCGAATTTTAAAAATCGCTCACGGGGAAGCGCGTCACCATAACAAAAAAATGCAAGCATGGTTGCCTATCGTGCAGGTCTATACGCCAATTAATTATTACAGTGCAGTTTCGGCCAACGCTATTTTTGGACCGTTACAAGTCGATAAAAAATAGTATATCTTATTAAAATTTGTACTTCTGTATTATTTTATTTCTTAGATAAATACCTACACTACGTATAAATTCTGTAATAAATTGTCAAAGAAAAGACAATAAAACATACTTAGTCAAACTATCTACACCTAAAATATGTGTATTGTTCCAGAATTTCCGAAGGTGATTTATTTCCCATAAAAAATAAGAAAATTCTGAAAAATTCAAACGATTCATTTTTTATTTTCGAGGGTTATTCAAAAATTCTTAACCACGCTCCTCAAGTTAAAGATATTTTGCATATGTGAATATGAATACTAAATTGCACGTTCTATAAAAAGTTATGAATTTAACTCAAAATTCCACCTTCAGCCATGAAGCCACCATTAGATGGATAGAAGATTTTTTTTTTAATATTATTATTATTAAGACATTTAATATCCTTAATCATCAAATCTTCAATTAGAATTTTAACTGATACAAATTTACAATATAAATTTGTTATTCGATATCATTGAACAATCGAACTATTCATTTACAGCTATTCCATTGTTTTGTTTTTCAATTGTTTATGATTTTCAAAACCTCTTACGAAGAATCAGCTATAACTTTTTTATTTGTAAAAATAAACTAACCTATCCTAACCTAACCTAAGAAACGTTATATCACATAGACCAGAAACAGAACGTATTTTACGTCTAAAAGACGTTCCGTTTCTTAGCCCATCAGCTAATTGCAGCTAGAACTTCTAAAGGCGAAGTTGAGGTTAATATTTCCAAAAGTAGGTAATAAGTTAACGATTCATATTTTTTTTGTCGAGATAATTCATGATTTAAAGAATATGATAACAAGTGTGATAATTTGTTTAAAATTGTCTGTATAGCTTCAATAACAACCGAGCATAGAAAAAAAATGCAATTATCAGATTTGTCGCAGTGTGCAACAAACCATAATTTTTAATCATTCTTACTGTTCATATGGGTATCTATGAGGTACCGCTGCAGGTACTACATATTTGGTTTCATTTAAAGTGGATCTCTCACCGTTTACGAGATCCACATGCGCATGGGTTCCTTATTTCGGACACCCTGTATAAAATTTCCTAAAATTTTTGAAAACTGCCAATAAATGTTCAATATAGTGGCAATTCAGTATATTAACATTTTTTTGTGTAGTACGTATATTACATAACAAGTACTTATATTAATTTAAAAGTATATTAAGAATAATAACAAACCATTTTTAGTTATTGAAATCTTATTCAATCATAAAAATTAGACTAATAAAATCATTGCATATTTCTAAAATTGCAAATTACAATAGAAATTCTGAGAATATTCTATAACATGCAAAAATGTATCAAACCCAGTGTGGGTATTAAAATTGGATTTTATAAAAAAATCTCAACATTTCCAGTACGAAAGCTTTGCAAATTCTATAAAATAAAATTCTAATTATTAGGTCGGTAATTCCATGCATATATTAAAATTACCAATTGTTTCATATACATAGAACCGGGGCTTTTATTAATAATTTCACTTATAAAGTTAATTATTTCAAAGCCTCAAATAGAACGTGAAATTTTAATTCCGATGCAGTAAATTTTTAATTTCAAATTACAATGCCATAAATAATTGACTAGTTTATTTCATTTTCTGGGTGAAGCATTTTAATTCCGCAGGCGGATAAAATATTTATTAGCGCCGGGAGGCTGCAGGAGAGTTTGTCAGGTCCTGGGCAGCTCTCGGAAGGAAAGTGCATCGTTCTGCGGCAGTAAGTATCAAAATGACACTCCTGGGGTCACAGCCGTTATCGCAAATGTTAATTGGAGCCTTGCCCGGTAACGAATGGTCTGGGGTGACCATGTATCTCGCCTTGTCACTACCGTAATTGTAGTTATTGGCTGCAACTATGCCCATTTACTATGAAATATGCCCTGCACTAGGCTTGTCATAACAATAATTTAGCTAAATCAATTTAGGTTTTTTCCCGTTAAGTTTACGCCATTAAACGTAATGATGGAAATTAAAGGATGGGTCAATAGCTGGTTCAGTTTGCAACTAAATCAGCCAATTGTAATTAGCACAATGGACGTTATTGATGTGTCACAGGAATTTGATATAAACTGAATAATACTCTGACTGAAAGACAATACTACTATACATTATGTAGAGAATTTAATTACATGTTCTTGACAAATACATCCATCATTTCCATATAATATTAAATACATATCACAATATAATTAATAACGCATTATTAAGTGAGCGGAAGAAGTAAAACAAACAAATTATATAATTTCGCGATGGCAGCGGTGATTTACTGCGACACAAATACGTTTGTTGTAGCCTTAATTTTTATTCAAACACGAAACGCGCACGACGACGAACCAACGCTGAATGGCGCCGTTCAGATGCGAAGGAGCGTACATTAAAATATACATTTTAAATTCAGTTAACAACTCCATTTAATTCCATATAATAATTATACAATGTGCTTTGTGACGCCATCGTTATTTCATAAACGACATTAACTCGGCCCTAATTAAAGCGTAAATTGAGAATGAAGGCTAAAGTGTTATTTATAACATATTTTATAGATATTTCTAGAGCGCTGCTTCTAATACTTTAAGTGCTCCTATACGAGCATAGCCACTGAAAATTTAATCACTTAATATAAAATAAATACAGTTATTCAAATTTCAGCATAGAAAAGTATTACGGCAGGAAACAATAACACTTTTAATTTAAGAAAATACACCGCCAAGGACAATATTATTACATATTTAAATTGATATTTAAACAGATAATGTATACAAAACTATGTATGTAGGTGTTTGCCTGCATTACGAATACGCACACGTAATTGTCTATTAAAACTTTATTTTAATGATCTTCCGCCGTATAATTCAGCACTTAAATAATTTATTAAAAATATCTTACATAACATCAATGTACTTAATAAACAACCAGACGCGATCTTTAGGCAATTTGATTCGCATGAATAAACATTATATTATATCGAGAATTTCCCGAATTTCGCAACACGAATATAAGAGCTAAGACTGCAAATATACAAAACCGCATCGATCTGAATTTGTGCGTTGGAAAAACGGGTATTATTTACACATCTTTCGAGAATTCCTTTGAAGTATGACATATGATTATATTGCAAACATGGACGCTCGCAGTCGACACAGTTTACCATAAATCTCGCCAGAAATTAGATTTATACAAATTTTTAACACATTTGCGATCGCGCCGAGAAATCCCAAAGTAAATAATCTTTGAATATTGCGGTTATTTCCGACTGCGCCTGTATTTGTTTATTTGAGCCGCGGCGTCGAAAAGTAATTCCCGGTTAATGTGTTTATTAATGACCTGTTTGGTAATTTCACTTAATTTCATTATGTAACACAAACACCGGTCGATACGCGAACGGCCCTATAAATTTCTGACGAGCGCCCGACGACACCGCTTTTTTTGGTTTCTATATTGTTGAATTCGGGATCGCATTAAACTATAAAATATAGGCGATGCAGCATTAAATGAAATTTAATTAAACAACTTTTATGTCCTCCCGGCCATAAAAACTGTCGCTATTATTACAATGTAACGCAAAGTGATATAAATTCCGCTTATTTGATCGCAACACTGTATCGAAACGTTTTCTTCATTGTGCCAACTACGTTCGATACCGCCTGCTGCCTAGTCATCAATTAAAACTGAAATTTAAGCATATTAACGCGCAATATGAGACACAACTACTCTAATACGTTGGTTCTAGTCAATTAACACATTACTAACTAAACCTCATACTACAATAGGAAATACAAGCACATTTTTCAACACTCATTCATGACCATCTCACAACATACATTTGTAGCAGAGCGAATAAGAGAAGCATTAAGTGCCATCTCGTGGTGAAACTAATGAGACCTACCCGTCTGCAGTTGTCCACGGAGGTACTGACAAAAATGTGCAGCATATATATTTGACCAGAATGGCAAGTGTGTCTTTGGTGTCAAAATTTGACAAATTTCTAGAAAATATTAGTTGATATTCGTCGATAATTGATAAAAATGTTCTAGTGACAAAAATGCACACTTTATATGTTTTTTATAACAGAGTTACATAAAACGTTTTGGGATTATCTCAACTGCACCACAATATTTTTGGCAGGACGAATATTTCAAGTTTTCCAAGGGGCAAGTCACAAAAAAAATTACTACATATGCAAACTGTGTTAATAAAATGAGTATTTAAATACAGATCCTTTTGGCAAATAATATCCAGGAAGTCTGATAAAATAATGTTATAAACAACATTTTTATGTTAATTTTTGTAGAATAAGACGCATAAAAAAACAAACGTATGATCATTGATCATTCATTGACGATAATCGAATACATACATTCATACCTGATTGTCATTCATAACCACATTTCGCCAATCATCAGCTGATCAGAATGGCAAGTGTGTCTTCGCAACTTCTCTTCGTTCACACATACCTACCTGAAATTATATCACTAGAAATAATACTTCGTAACGATTAATCATAATTATTTATTTTGAAATTAAATTTCGAATTGCTTTTCGTATTTTTTTTTCTCATTACTTATTATTTGAGAAAGATTCTCTTCTATACGAAAAATAATTTCTCAAAAAAAAAATCTATCTATAAAGTAATTGTTTGCCAAGTCTATCAAATCAAATAATAAAATATTATATTATATTAGAGTTGCCACTTTATAAAAAGTCGAGGACGTTATATCTCAAAAACATATAATGACAAAAATTTTAGATTTATAACATAATGTGAATTTTCGAAATCGATGATGATTTTGCCAAAATATCTAAAAATTGTCAGTGGTAGTTGTCGAAATGTTGCCTGTAATTTTCGAGAATAGCATACATTTGTTCTTGAAATGTTCAATTTTGGCCCATTTTGATCAAATCGAAATTAGAAATCGACGAATCCGAAGATTTTTCTAAAATACATACATGTATGTATGTATACATACAATATATACATACATTTGAAATAATCCAAATACTTTCGAAGATGCTAATAACTAATAACATCGATAGTGATTTTGCCTAAATATTTGAAGCTTGTCAGTGGTAGTTGTCAAAATGTTGCCAGTAATTTTGTAGAATTTGTAGTAGTATCAGTAGTCATCATACTTTATGAATACCCTGTATATATACATTTTAAATAATCCAAATATTTTCGAAGATGTATACTAATAACATCGATAGTGATTTTGCTTAAATATCTGAAGCTTGTCAGTGGTAGTTGTCAAAATTTTGCCAGTAATTTTGTAGAATTTGTAGTAGTATCAGTTGTTTGTTCTTAGAATTTTCAATGTTAGCCTATTTTGACCAAATCAAATGACTGACGAATAACCATAGCTGAGAGCGAAACAATAGTATATCATTTTACGTGGAGGAGAAGTGAGCCATGAAAAGTCACTTCGCATCCAAGTGAAATATACTATTTTTTCGTTAAACGTAAAAAAGTACGAAAACTCGTAATTTTGACATATAATATTTACAAATAAATTTAGACCATAGAAGTATCAGTACTTTGTTCTTAGAATTTTCAATTTTAGCCTATTTTGATCGAATCAAATGACTGACGAATAGCCATAGTTGAGGGCGAAACAATAGTATATCATTTTACGTGGAGGAGAAGTGAGCCATGAAAAGTCACTTCGCATCTAAGTGAAATATACCATTATTTCTTAAACGTAAAAAAGTACGAAAACTCGTAATTTTGATATATAATTTTTACAAATAAATTTATTACCAAAGAATGCATCCTATGGTTTTCTGTTTTCTTGACAGAAACTATTTCAGCATTTGACAGAGACAGTGATATTTTTTGTTGGAGACACCATTTGTAGATTTAATCTATTATTAGTGAAGGCGGTATATCTACCAGAATATAGGAAAACAATTGCAAAACTCTGATATATTTAATTGTTATATGATGAAATATATAGTATTGCTTCGCGTTGTTTATTTAATGTTGCCATGACAACACTTTCCCTTCCGCCGGCTGGGAAAGGAAAAGTAAAACTTCCGCTGGCGGAAATGTGACATTTTTCCACAGTCAACTAAGTTATATAATGACATCATTTTCCGACTTTTGAAGAAAAAAATCATTACAGACTATTTTATTCCTCTAAGAAACGAATTTCGATTATTAATTGTGTGAAAATTTTCATTTCCATGGAAATTTTGTCCAAATGCTAGATTTTAAGGCCAACGATTTATAAATATCTGGAATAATAAATATCTCGGGGGCTGAAAGACGAAAGTCGATAGCCCATTTCATATAGCATATCATAAACTTCATTAATCATCAATACCTGTGATGTAACAAAAAAATGTAAAAAGCTATATAAATGTTCTTACTACTAAATATCTCGTTTAAAGAAAAAAATCATTACAGACTATTTTATTCGTCTAAGAAACGAATTTCGATTATTAATTGTGGGAAAATTTTCATTTTCATGGAAATTTTGTCCAAATGCTAGATTTTAAGGCCTAACGATTTATAAATATCTTGAATGCACAAGGTTTTATACAATTTTCTGGATATTTCCGTGAGATTTCGGGGGTGTTAAAAATTTTGTTGCATCTTATTGACCAGTTTTTATCACAATTTATTTTTATGCAAATCATTACAAAAAACTATCTACTCATTTTATCGTGCGATATTTCTTCACTTAGCTTGCAAAATGTCATCTTGTAATCTTGCAAAATGTCTTAAACTAAATCAGTATAAGTAAGCCTACTAGAATGTTACATCATTATTGAAATGGTGCAAATATTTCCGAAAAATTATAATAATTAAAAAACAATATTTTAAAATTGCAAGTAAGGGTGACTATGACTAATTGTTTTCAAATCATCAGTAAAGCCAAGACGTTTGAAAATTGTCCGTAGTAATTGTCAAAATATCAAAAAATGGGTAGTGTAAATTATAAAAAAGTTTGAAAATCATGAGTAAGTTTGTCACACCTAAAAATTTCCTAAAATCGCATGTTACCATAAACCCGAGTTTTTTAAATATTTACAAAAAAACAAAAAGCTTGCCAATAAAGTTCTAGTTCTTTTTGGTGCATTTCAGCAAAAAAATAATTCTGAAAAGCTTTCATCTGAATTTTCAAGTATATCAGTTAAGCTGACTTTACTGAGAGGACACAAACCTACAGATAGACAGACATAAATCACTTCCAAAATCAACAACTGATTTTTTTTTCATGTTTACAATACTTTATTTGAAACTTAAATAAAAGCCGAAATACATACGTGTTAATTTGCAAAAAAAGTAGTTGGATTTGGAATGACCCTGAAAAAGTTACCGAATCATAAAATAAATTAAGCAATGTTGTCTTTTGTTTGCAACAGTTTTTTTTTCGAAAATTCCTGTTTCTCCATCGAAACCAAACAACTTTTCCTTGTGTATCGAAACAAAATAACTTCTGGAAACAGATATTTCCTCAAATATTGCGATTTCGACGCTTTGCAATACTTTATTTGTAACGTTGAATTTGAAAAAAAAAACTCAATTGAGCTTGGAATAACCTTGAAAATGCTCACCGAATCATAAAACAAATTAGACAGATAGACATGCATAAACCACTTCTAATATCAAGAACTGAATTTTTTAATGTTTACAATAATTTATTTGAAACGTAAATAAAAGCTGAAATACGTACATTTTAATTTGAAAGAAAAAACAGTTGGGCTTGGAAAGACCCTGAAAAAGCTTACCGAATCAAAAATAAAGGAAGCAATGTTGTCTTTTGTTTGCAACAGTTTTTTTTTAAATTCCTGTTTCTCCATCGAAACCAAACAACTTTTGCTTCTGCATCGAAACGAAATAACTTGTGGAAACGGACATTCCTCAAAAATTCCGATTTCGACAATTTTCATGTTTACAATACTTTATTTGAAACATAAATAAAAGGTGAAAATGAAGGTTTTAATTAAAAATAGAAGAAACGCAGTTGGGCTTGGAATAACCATGAAAATGCTCATCGAATCATAAAACAAATTAAGCAAGGTTGCCGTTTGTTTGAAACAGTTTTTTTTTAAATATCTTATTTCTCCATCGAAACCAAATAACGTTTTCTTCTGCATCGAAACGAAATAACTTCTGGAAACGGACATTCTTTAAAAAAAATGCGATTTCGACAATTTTCATGTTTACAATACTTTATTTGTAACCTAAAGAAAAGTGAAACTGTAGGTTTTAATTTGAAATAAAAAAACAGCAGTTGGGCTTGGATAACCTTGAAAATGCTCACCGAATCTAAAACGAATTGAGCAAGGTTATCATTTGTTTGAAACAGTTGTTTTGAAATCTCTTATTTCTCCATCGAAACCAAATAACTTTTGCTTCTGCATCGAAACATGTTAATTCTAAACACGGACATTTTTTTCAAAATTTACGATTATGAAAGTTTTTATGTTTATAATTTACAATACCTTATTTGAAACCTAAATTAAAGTAAAAATGTTCGTTTTAATTTAAAAAGAGTAGTTGGGCTTGCAATGACCTTCGAAAAGCTCACCGAATCAAAAATAAATTAAGCAATGTTGTGTTTTGTTTGAAATACTTCTTTCGATAGTTCTTGTTTCTCCATCGAAACCAAATCACTTTTGCTTCGGCATCGAAATGAAATAACTTCCATATTGTTTTTCAAATTTAAAATTTGAAAAGCACCTCGACGGTGTGATTCTAACACCTCATAACCAACTGTTTTCAATTTTAGGGTTATGAGCGAATTCCCATGGTAAAAAGTGGGCTCAATCCACTGGATTGGGCCCAGATAATATAATAATAATATATAATATATATTAATCAATATCAATATAATAATAATATTGAGATTGGATAATACCTCGTCGGTCGCAGTGGACTGACTTTAGTGCTATACCCTCTATAGAAATATCTCATATCCAAAATTGGTACAGTTTTTGGGTTGCGATTTATTTTTTGATTTCTTCTCCTAAAAAGTCACTTTTGCCTGTTTAGACATTTATCATCGAATGCGAAAAATGCTTATTTTTCATCACTGTGGTAACTATTGTAATCAAAGGGCTTGCAATTTTGAACGCTTTACTTTAAATATGGTTGTATCGTTGAGTACTTTTTGAAGTGAAAATAACGAATACAAGCACATATCAAGAAATTATAAATTTAGTTTTCAAACAACTACGACAGAATTGTTGAAGGAACTTTTTATCGAAACTTATGTACATTTACCACTGATCAACAAACTAAAATTGGCTTCAAGTTTTCTTCAATTTGGACAAATTCACGCAAAAGTTTTACGTACGAAGGGGTCACAAACAACAAATTAAGAACCATTGTTTTATGATGATCAAAATGCGCTTAGGTACAAATCTGCAAGGATTATCTCGAACTTTCGCGAATTCTCGCTAATCTCGGCTCCGTCGGATGAAAATTCAGTCCCGAATGTTGGGATTTGTAGAACATTTTAACTTCACATTTAGTATATTCACGTTTATATGTGGCTGTTTTTAATAAGTCGGATTAATATTGTGTTACAAAAACATTCTTGGCACGAAAAAAATACCGTCAAGCATATTTGGCAATGAAATTTTACGTGACAGGCACATCTGATGGCGGTAGCTCTGTTTATATACATCTGGAAATAGGCCGAAATAATATGCAAGAGCAGCACCTAAATTTATTTTGGAAAATGAAAATAGGCTTCAAAATAATTGCCCAAAATTATACACTCATATCTGAAATCCAATTATGAGACTGTGAAGTGAGACATTTAAATAATTAGAATCGCACAGATTGTGTTAAATTTTGCAAAAAAACAATAATAAGATCGGTGGTAATATTGGATACAAAGTATCAAATAATTTAAAGTACGCGTTGAACAAAAACCAAGGATTCAGTAAATTGGAGCAACTTTCTGATGTTGTCGAGTCTAATTCGTTCGAAGTCGTGCAGAACATGAATCCATCCACTTATGCTTGTTTCAAATTTGCACAAATTACGCCAGTACTCACCTGGCGTAATTTGTTGTGGCGAATAATTATTTTCTGATTTCACGATACATCATCAGCGACGGAAGACAGTTAAGTAGAATTATTCTGAAAAATGTATTCCATTACTTCTTCTTCTTTAGGAACACCTACGTTTCGAAGGTCGGTAATCATTAGTATTCTTGAAACAGCCGCTCTAAATAATTTGTTCGTTGTACAGTTGAACCATATTCTGAAGTTGTTTACAAGAGTAATATTACTAATAATAGTTAAGTTCATAATGAGAACTTTTCAAGTTTTCGCTTGTTATTGATTTTGTATTCTATTTTATCATAAATAAAAACTTCTTACGTTTTTTTTTTGCATATATTTTGCATTACTTGGATATCTTGTTTTGTAATTTGTGCGGTTGTTTTCGGTAATAATTTGATACGGATTAGTCCTAGACTTGAGACGAATTATATATTGTATATATTTTTGTAGGTCCTTAAGTAAAAGTTTTCAAAAGTTTGTGTGGTGTTAATGCAGCAGACTGGAACAATTGTAAACGATTTGTAAAAAAAACGGCGTGAACAGTTTAATCGCCGGTGTGCGATGGGCAATGATTAAAATGTTAGGGTCGGGATCCTCTTTAGTGTAAAATCGTAGTACGGGACGTATTAGAGTCCTGACCTTTATCGCAGTGTCCTGTCGTTATCCAGGCCGCATGTTCTGGCCGGCCGCAACCACATAACCAACAGACATTCCTGCTGGACCGTGATTATAATCCCGGAATCCAGGAATTGAAGCCGGACCGACTAAATTAGGCGGCTCCACTCTTCTGCCGACACATGCACTCATTGCGTATCTCCCGGGTGAATAGTTTATAACTGTGATCGCCGAAAAAGAAGGGGGCGCACAAATCAATTGGGGCCCTCGTCTCTGGGAACCGAAATGGCTAACAAGATACCAATTAACAGAATTTTACAATGGCATGTGCGCGGGCGAGTTTTACAACAAGTGCTGGCAAAATATTAGAGGGCGCGTAAAATACACATGAAATGCAAACAATAAGTGAAATTTTATATTTAATCAAGTTCTGTGCACGGAAGCACGGTAAAGTACAATTATCAGCAATTAGCTGATTGGAACTCACATATATACGGCAGTTGTGCACTAACACAATTAACAAATGAAATATTGCAAAGAGGAGCAAGTTTTCCGATAACTCCCAGGTCTACGAGTTTCTGAACTATTTCAGTTATTAAAAATATATAGCTTTGCGCCCACTTTATATATAAGTATGTGGTATATTTCATTTGATTTACGAGTTGTGTCTCCGCATATTATTTATTCTCTCTTCTCAACGTTTCTATATACTTTTCTGATTTTTTCGCTTCCATTGATTGTATTTCTGAACATTTTTTGCTCAAATTTATAATTTGCTCAAATGTAAGGTATATAACGGTTATATAACACATAATGGTAATATATACCTCTAAAGAGCATACAGTTAAACTTTAGCGCAAGCAAGTGAGGGTTTCGTTAGCAGAGTTTCTCAATCACTTTAGTTTTGCTCGTGAAACATACGATTTTTTTTCACAAAATTTTAGCCAATGTTAGTAGAAGATGAAAGATGATTAGAAGAACCACAACCGTCTAGTAGCCAGATAGTGGTGGCCAGGTAATTGCCTCGGGAAATTATCATCCATTTTTCCATATGTTATCTTATAATTGGCGAGTTTCCCAACACTACCAATATACCCGCTCCGTATATAATGTGTAATCTGTAATAGTATTTTCATTTTGAAATTCACCAAAAATTAAAACATCGGCACATATTGAAATTTTGAAACTAAGTTACAAAATGTTCTAGATTGACAAAGAATTGTAAAATTTGCAAAATGACTACTATATTTATAATTTTTTTGGAAAATACAGGGGTCTAAGAAATATTTCTAAGTGGGCCAAGGGTAAGAGAAAGTTGAGAAACACTGTTCTAAACGACAATACATGAAGAATCAAAAGATAATCCTCGGGTCATTAGAACACTCACGCTTTGAAAAAAAAAAATCACTGTTCTAATGGACAATAAACGAAGATTCAAAAAATTAAATTCACCAAAGTCATCGGCACATATTTGAAATTTTGAAACTGGAAGTTACAAAATGTTCTAGATTGATAGAGAATTGCAAAATGGCTACTACATTTATATTTTTTTGGAAAATACAGGGGGTGGGACTAAATAATATTTCTAAGTGGGCCAAGAGTAAAAAAAAGATGATAAACACTGTTCTAAACGACAATAAATGGAGAATCAAAAAATAAACCTCGGGTCATTAGAACACCTACGCTTTGAAAAATAAAATCACTGTTCTAAACGACAATAAATGAAGAATCAAAAGATGAACCTCGGGTCATTAAACATTTCAAACAAGTGAAGAATCAAAACATGAATCTCGGGTTATTAAACATTTTAAATAAGTGAAGAACACTCATACGTTGAAAAAAATATATATTGCCACTTTTACAACTGTTTTAAACTACATGCAACTAACATAAAGTCATCACCAAACCATGAAATTACACGTCATTAAAAACTCAAGTGACAAATGATACAATTAAGCAAAATCACAACCACCATTAACAAGTCATTAACATATTAATTCGCCATCTTGTTCAAAATCATCATCGCATCCAAAATAATGACATGATAACATTGGTCATTAAATATTTCAGATATGTTAAAATACAATATGATTAAAAATTTAGAAAAAAATAATTCAACGTAACATTCGCAATTAGTGACGAATACTCAAATTCTGTGAAGTCATTGCCATGTTTATATGTTCATGAAAATTTCAAGTCCTCAAACATATCACATGAGTAAATTCAAATAATCAAAACACTAAGTAACTTTTCTTTACTTAGTTATTTTATACTAAATGCACATTCGGTCACCATGTGTAAAATTTTTAAAATCATCGGTGAATCACCATGAAAATTACACGTTATTAAAAACTTAGTGACAAATGATACAATTAATCAAAATCATAACTTCATAATAAGTCATTGGCATATTAATAAAAAATCTTGTTAAAAATCATCATCGAATCCAAAATAATGAACATCAAGTCATTAAATATTCCAGATATGTTAAAATACCTACAATATGATTGAGAAGTGTGTAAAACAACATTCACAATTAGTGGTGAATACTCAAATTATGTGAAGTCATTGCCATGCTTATATGTTCATGAAAATCTCAAGTCCTCAAACATATCACATGAGTAAATTTAAATAATCAAAAAACTAACTAACTTTTCTTCACTTAGTTATTTTATACTAAATGCACATTTCGGTCACCATGTGTAAAGTTTTCAAAATCATCGGTGAATCACTATGAAAATTACGCGTTATTAATAACTTAAGTGACAAATGATACAATTAATCAAAATCATAACTTCATAATAAGTCATTGACATATTAATAAGGCATCTTGTTCAAAATCATCATCTAATCCAAAATAATGAACATCAATTCAATAAATATTCCAGATATGTTCAAGTACCTACAATATAATTGAGAATTTTGTAAAACAACATTCACAATTAGTGGTGAATACTCAAATTCTGTAAAGTCATTGCCATGCTTATATGTTCATGAAAATCTCAAGTCCTCAAACATATCACATGAGTAAATTCAATTAATCAAAAAACTAAGTATTGTTTCTTCACTTAATTATTTTGTACTAAATGCAAATTTCTGTCACCATGTGTATAATTCAAAGTTTCCAAAATCATAGCTTAGTTTAGAAAGTCACAAAAAGTAACCAACAAAAAGTAAAAAGTAAGTAATATAAATAGACCACTATACTTTCATTTACGATGTATGTCAGTTTTCACAAAAACATAACACCACTGTGGCAATCAACAGCTGATCAGAATAATCGGTATGTCTATTCTGGAAACACAGACGATACTGGTATTACTATTAGCAACTATTACCGAATAATAACGCATGATAATAATAATAACGAATAATAATACCATGTTGTGAAGTTAGATTTTGAAAACACGAAAAATTCCAAATTTAATTTAAAACACTTTTGTACTCTTGTTAATTATAATTTTTAAAATCATGTCGTTAGTCTACTCTACCCGTAGGGTGTTAAGGTCTACTCTTGTACTTTTTCTATATACCTGATAGTTTTTGAAATAACGAAATCTTAACTTATTGAATAAACTACAAAAATCATCTGGATTTTAAACATTTTCATGGTTGAAATAATTTCTTTTTATGGGTTATTAGCGAATAATAACGAATAATAATAATAACAATAATACCCCAAGTTAAGAAGTTAGATTTTGTAAAAATGAAAAACTGCAAATTTAAATTTAAACACTTTTGTACTCTTGTACTTTTCCATATATTTGATAGTTTTTGAAATAACGAAATTTTAACTTATTCATTAAACTCCAAAAAAATCTTGATTTTAAGCATTTTCATAGTTGCCATACTTTCTTTTTATAGGAAATTGAAAGTGAAGATAAACCACATGCGATATATATTCTGATATTTTAGAAAATCATCGACACGTTTCTGCATTGTGTCTACTTAAGTTGGCAGCATATGAAACACTTTTTTAATATTAGTTTTAGGAGAAAATGTTATTATTCATAAGAAGTTTCTGCTATGACTGAGAAAAATTGACATATGATGGCTGAATTTCAGGTTTTGGACCATGCAGAACCATTTATAGAGAATAACTTTTTAACCTAAAAGTAATAGTAACACAGTTTTCCATATGCTGCCAACTAAAATAATTAAATGTATATACTGTTTATTTCAAAAATATACAATGAGGCTGTAAGTAAAAAAAAATGGAATGATCACACATTGCAAACAATTGAAGAATATTCATTATGTATCTTAAACATTGCAATTCAATTAGTTATCTTCTATAAAATTATTATTAAAGTACAGCCACGGACTCTAGAAATTACGCGCTTCGTAAGACCGTGCAGTCTGCTATCCTTGTCTGGTCCCGACGGTAGGAGCAATTTTCTATAAAATTCCTAAAATATATTCCATTTTTTTAATAGTATTCATTTGTAAAATAGTTGTTCTAATTCTAAATAATATTTAATGCAATTATTTGGTTGTACTGTCAATATTAAAATGTTCTATGATCAATCAAATTATTTTAATTAATTACAGATTAAAATATGTAGCCATTTCAAAACCGTCGGTGAAAGATTTTCGGCAGCATATTTTTTGGAAGATGAAGTTACACGGAGTACTTTGAAACTAAAGGTAGATTTGGACATGTTTTTAAACGTGTGTCATATTTAGACCAACTGTGCAGGTGTTAATTTCCAAAACTCTTCCAGAATGTCTTACTAATACAATGAAATTGGCTATAAAAGTGTTTTATGTTATCAAAAGAAGTGCCTTAAATACACGCCTCTTCAAAATACTGTGCTCTGAAATGGACTCTGATCACGAGACGCTTCTTCTGAAGCTTCTAGAAAATGAAAGATTTACTAGAAATGTTTTCTCTAGAAAAGCGTTCTGACCTAACATCTCAAATGCAGTTGGCTCTTCTCGTGGATATTTTCACTCCTTTAAATAAGCTTTATTTACATTTACAGTGTTAATTTAGAATTTACCTCCGCTACCTTGCAACTGGTACCGGAAACTGATATTTAGGCGTGGAAAATATATTTCTTTTTGATGACAAACTTCGCGGCTTTATTTGCAAACTTCAATAATGGGTCGGTAAAGTTGTGTTCGAAAATAATGTGTTCTGCGATTGCCGCAATAAAAACGCTCGTCGAAAATTACGAAAAATATAATATGATCAATGTGAACAATAAAGAGTAAAAACCTAAATCATTTAGAAATGCTGGTCGATGAATGCAATCGTTATTTTCCGGAAAAGTTATCAAAAACTGATTCGTAATCCAGTTGGTACTAAGTTGGTATAATATGGTCAATGCGAACAAAAAAGAGTAAAAACGGAAATCATTTAGAAATACTGGTCGATGAATTCAATCGATATTGCCCGGAAGAGGTATCAAAAACTGATTCGTAATTCATTTGGTAAATATTAAGTTGGTATAATATGATCAATGCGAACAAAAAAGAGTATAAACGGAAATCATTTAGAAATGCTGTTCGATGAATGCAATCGTTATTTCCCGGGAAAGGTATCAAAAACTGATTCGTAATCTATTTGGTACTAAGTTGGTATAATATGGTCAATGCGAACAAAAAAGAGTAAAAACGGAAATCATTTAGAAATGCTGGCCGATGAATTAAATCGTTATTTCCCGGAAAAGTTATCAAAAACTGATTCGTATGTTCATTTGTTATTAAGTTGAATAGGTTGCCAAAGAAGTCCAAGAAGGCTCGTTAAGTTGCAAAATGATAGAAACTGCATTTGAATCTGTTTCGTTTGAGGAGTTTTTTTCGTGTTTCGGTGTAAAAAGGCAATTTCACGTACCTAAACTTGGGGAATGCTGTGTGATGTCTTTTGTGCTCTTCTTTGCGACTTATTTATATGAACAAGGATTTTATTTTTTGCTTGTAATTAAAAACAAGTCCCGTAATCGATTGAATGCAGCTGATAACATGCGTGTAGATTTGTCCAATAATATTAACCCCAGGATTCCACAGCTTATAAAGGAGATGCAAGTCAAACATCACATCACATTGATGATTTTGGCAAATTAAATTTTCCATTATAAATGTAATTTTTTTATAATACGAGCCCTAACAACTTAATGTTCGGACGGCACTAATTTGTATACATATTTACTGATTGTTATTCTGTAAATTGTTTATATTTTTTTAATTCAAGAATTAGGAATACTACTTAATTAAGGGATGCTTTTGTTGAAAAAATATTTGTTTTATATCAACAAGAAATGAAAAGATCGATTTTTTTTTTAAATGAACAAATTCTATTATTGACAACTTAATGTTTGGCCGACGACCGTTTAAATTAAAAATACAGTGTCACATTACCCTTCGCCTTTATGATCGCTCGTATTCTGGCTGGCATGGTTTCCAGCAAAGACTTGCAGTAATTTGGCGTGAAAGATCTCCACATTTCTGCCAGTTTTGTCTCCAAAGCATGTACATTTCGTTGAGAATTGTTCCTCAAGCGACTTTCCATGTTGCCACAAGGTCTCAATAATATTTAAGTCCGGATTGTTAGAGGGCAAGACAGAACTTTCATTCCGTGATATGAAAACCATTTTTTTGTCATCTTATCTTTTAGAAATTCCCATCTGGACAGAGCTTATGTATGCTGGGAATAAGACCATTATTCAGAATTGTCTGATATTTAAGAGCATTAATTTTACCATCTATTGTTTCCATTTTTCCCAAGACATACACCCTTAAATCAACACCCCTTCTCGCAAGTGCGAGAATTTGTTTTAAATTATGGTGGCAAATAATATTTCGAAGTGATCCACGGATAAATAAAGGTTGTGAAAGTGGGGCTGCTATAGCACTGTAAACTTAAATCTGAGTTAACTTTATGTATGAATCTTGTATTGTATTTTTCGGTTTTGTGTTTGCACATTGAAGTTCATCTAAACGCTGGTAGATGGAACGGCGATGTAGGTTCTTGTAACGAATGTTCGAGTCTTGTATAGATTGTGTATCTTGCTGCAATTATTGTTTTCACATAAATTTGTTGTCGGTTCGGAGAGATGGAACGGGTAGTACCAGAGGAGTTCCCATGCGCCGTGAATGGTCTACTTATGATGGACCGCGCCGCAATCCGGTGTGCGGCCGAAGAGTCTGGTGTACGTAAGAGCCGCAGATACAAATAAATAATATGGCATATAACCGGAATATGGCGGCCTAATATATGAATAAACGATAGCGATCGTAACGTATGTGGGAAATAAATGTAAGCGCAATAAATAAAGAGCACTTAAGACGTCAGCGTACGTGAAAAGGAGGCGAGGCCTACAGCGAGATCGGCGATATGTAACAAAATCTGACATCGTAAGTCACTAATTACCCGTGATATATCACTATATAAACAGCGGCTGCAGGCAGGCCAACGCTCAAAGTGTTAAAACACTGAAATATATTAGTTCCTGAGTCGACTTCATTTACATGACGCTCGTGTAGACGCCCATATTTATAATAGTTATCTAGCAACACATAGGTAAGAATTATTCATGGATTTGCATATAGTTGTCATATATCATACGAGGCTTTGTGTCTTTCATCGCGTTCCAAGCGATTTTTTAATCTTTGTAATTAAAATGAGTTTCCTCGGCGCACGAGGATATATGTTGATGGGTTCCTCTATGCTTTGTGCCTTAAAAATACTCCATCGATTCTTGCATACATTTATTATTCATATGCCGCCTCCACCGCCTCCACCGCCGCCACCACCGCCGCCTTACGATTCCTGCTCGGAGGAAACGTATGTCACAGACTGCTTACCGGGAGACTGGCCGAGATTATACCACACTTCAAGAAAACAAGGATGATAGATCATCATTCTTCGTTGTACAGCTCCATCCGCCCCACGACCCAATCCTGTTACTGCTGCTGCCTCTTCCTCCTGCTCCTGCATGCATATGCAGCAGCATTCATATTTAATGACCAACAACTTTATATAAAGAATCTGATCTTAATATAAATATTGCAGTCATGTTTTTGATACGCTACATCTAGTTCAGACAGAGTCGCCCGTCAATATTTATACGTACGCATCAAGGAGATGCACACATTCCGCTCAGACGTAATTCATAATTCCGTATACGGCCGCGTTTCGAATCAATTTCGCCATTCCGCGCTCACCCGGATGAATCGGTAATAAATGCGGTAAGTATTTGCCGGCCACAATAATGTAATTAGTGTAATCTGCAAGAGCGGAACAAAAATATGACACGACGTGCAGAAAGCACTTCATTATGAAAACCTTTTTACATTTTGCCCGTTCAAACAAATCGGATTTGATTAGTATTCCCACACAGAGCGCTCCACAGCGGCCCTCCATATGCAGATAACAATGAAGAAACGTAATTCTCGATGGCTCTCCAGAATGCATCCATATCTTTACATCTGCATTACCGCACAGAGGATTGTACGCGAATGCGGGGACGCATTATAGTTAAATTATAATTATCCCTTTCTAACACATAAATGCGGGATTTTTCGGGATCCGGCGGCATGGAAAATTAATATCGCATTGTGCGCGCGGCACTAATTACGCTTAAGAATACGCGCGCGTACATGCGAAAAAAAAAGTTCTTCAACGTCTACGCGTACTTCAGCAGCTTCGTTAATAATGACTCACCCGGTGATTATAACAATTACGACATTTCGCAGTGGGCTTAAAAAATATATATGAAATAGTTTCATTTATCATCGTGACCCAATTCCTTTATATTCTGCATTTAAAAATATGCTACAGCATTCTAAATGCTAATCAGTTTTCAGGTAGCCGATGTTTACTAATTATATACAGGCCATTATACTCGACTTAATGATTGATTCTTAACGTTATTGAAATTTCCGCTTTAATTTATTTTATCATAAATTCTTACAACATCAGATAAAGAAACGACGACCACTCGCACTTTTTTTTATTGTTCCAAATTTATGTGTGCGCATAATTTATGATTTCCCCAATAATGTAATACAGTTTTTATGCTCCTACACAGCACGGCGGTGAAAAATAAGAATTTAATAACTACTTTAGTTCTATGCAAAATACACTGCAATAGGAATTGATGTATCTCTAAATCAGCCGGAATAATTTGAATATGAAACCCATAATTGTCAAAAATACGGACATATCCGGTGGAAATTATCATAATGTAAATACGATTTAATGTAACTGTATACCATTTATATCCATTACAGTCTAGCGTACGCGATCTAAAAAAGTATATATTATAATTACGTTTTTTTTTTAATTATACCTCGCAAGACAACCAGCAAACGCTTTACATGCAGCATGAAATATTTTGTAATAAATTTGTGAACCTGTAATTATCCAAACGTAAAAACTCTATAAAATATTACCCTTTGTAATATAATAAATGGGCGCCTTGCCATTATATGTGGATCATTTGCATCTGTTGTGTTATTATATTTTAATGCAATTACATTTGACAAAATAATTACAGCCGTATTGATTTTGTGATATTAAATACGTGGCACATTATATTAAAACTATGAATATTTTAGCGCGACAAGTCAATTAACATTAAAATATGAGATATAATTTATTTAAAATTTGTTTTTGTCACGTATGTCATACACGAATTAATAACGAAATTTAATTCCATTTCCTTTTTTTTTAACAAATTACACGTTTTTCATCACACATTTCACCAAAATGAATGTGATTGATATTATCATAATGTCAGCGCGTTAACGATGCTGCGAATTGCCGTAATCAAATATAACGGTTTGAAAACGCGCATACTTTCCACGCGCTTTTTGTTGCAACAATGACTTAAATGCATGCTGTTAAACAGTCTTCATGCTTGGGAAATGTCATAGAAACTAGTAAAATATAGCCGTAAAGATTGTAATAAACTTTCTCTCGTGCTGCTCGCGATTCTTAGCGAGAGGAAAAGATGCCCCGGAAGCTTTAAAAGTATTTTCTTTATATATTTATTTTCCTCCAGAACGCGAAATTTGATTTATATATTTATTTATTGCTTTCTGTTGTACTTCTGGATTAGCTTGCTTCTCGTCGCTTGCCATTTTTTATGCGCCAATCTAATATTTGTTCCTTCTTTTCCAGGTGAGTGTTCCTTCCATAAACCAAAACTACCCCCACAGAAGTAATGTGGTAAGTGACTGTAACTCCAATTAGAACATGCATTACGGTTTGTACCAATAATAGAAACTTTATTTAAACAATAGATAGATAGCTTAGAAGTAATTGCCATTTTTATTAATATTCAAAATAGTTCATTTATATAAACATACTATAGTGAATTATAGTGAATAATAGTGAATATTATAGAATATCTACAGTGAAAAATAATTGTGGTACCTTTTCTTCACTATATTTATTTGTGAGTAAATGTACATTTCTGTCACAACATGACCATAATCATTAGTCCGATTAGTCCACTAGTCCATTAGTAGTAATCATTAGTTGTGACCGAAATGTACATTTAGTCACAAATAAATATAGTGAAGAAAAGGTACCAAGATTATTTTTCATTAACAATTTCAAACATATATTATATTTCTATAGTTTTCTATAGTTTGTAATTTTCATTATATTTTCTGGAATATTGATGAAATTTCTATGATTATCGAAATAATGAAAAACTGAAATTTATCTATATGCAACAACGTATATTAAAAAAAAACGTTTGAAATCCACCGAGAGGAAATAATTTATTTTTCGTTGGTTCGTTTTTAAGATGGTGAAAATTCCATTTTATTTTCTAACAAATATTAAAAATTAATACAAGTGAAAACTTAAGAGTTATGAAATTTATTAAAACAAGTGAAATTTTTAGACAAAATCGAAGTTATGAAGTTTAAAAATACACAATAATAATAGTTGAAAAAGAAGACAATAATAATTTTATAGTGGTACAACCTAATAGTGTAAAAATAATTATTATTTATACATATGGTTATAACAGCTCATGCTTTCGTCACATTTTGTACGAGGACTGGAAAATTTTGGGGCCTGTTTTCAAAGTTTATATTTATTTTTTTAGTTAAGTTCTAAAATTTTGCATTTTTTTCTGGATTTTTATAGATTTCAGAAGATAATATAACAGTAAAAGTAAAAAAAACGCATACAATTTAAAAACTAGAAAATTAAGTAGGTATACAAATTTTATACAATAAAGTCTTCACGACCAACAATTCGAATGCAAATAAAATATAAAATATCAAACAATAAAAAAAATATTCAATAGCAAAAATTTTGAGTAAAAAATATTAACTACAACTCTACTTCCAGAAAATTCGATATTTTTCAAAACAATACGACTGTAATCTCCATATATATATATTTTTTATATTCTTGAACTCTCTTTGTATTGTTTGTAAAAAAAAATATATTGAGACGGAATAACTGAAGATTATTTTGGTCTTGGCAAAAAGAGAACAACCATTTCTAAACAATTTAAGAATTTAGATACAATGCCAGTTTTATGAAATTTTGTAGATGTTACAATGAAATTGTATAATAGTAGATCCACAGTTTTATTGAATTTTGTAGAACATTTAGAAGCAAATTCTATAATTAAATTGACAATTGAGCCGTTGAAAACCAGAGTAGTGCAAGTCAATTTGTTTAAATTCATATAAGTCCAGAAACATACAACAGACAGTCAAAACTCTCTAAACAATTTAAGAATTTATGAAAAAAATGTACAAAGTTAATGAAAATTCTATATTAAATCTGATAGCTGATAAATTGATATGAAAGAATAGCCACCAATATTTATAATAATATTGTAAAGATGTAAAAAGAAATTCTTTTAAGAGATTTATGGAA
Organism: Othius punctulatus; assembly: GCA_951805005.1. Lineage (NCBI taxonomy): Eukaryota > Metazoa > Arthropoda > Insecta > Coleoptera > Staphylinidae > Othius > Othius punctulatus. The sequence goes on along the minus strand of OX638138.1, from coordinate 32,776,284 downwards.
TCAGCAAAATTCAGTGTAGGTAAATTTAAGAAAATTAATAAAGACTAAAAATTGAAAATTAATCATTTTTATGGAAATGCAAAAAAAAATATTTTGTAAATATTTGAAAATTAATTTCAGTTCCATAATATCTTCAATATAATGCTCTGATTTGATTCAAAAGTTCAGCTCATTTAAATAATAATTATAATATTGATTGAGTTTACAAAAGGGATTTAAAAAAAAATACATTCAAGTAAAAATTTTATACGAATTATAATTCCTGCTTGGTCTGAAACTATCACTTCAGTTATTAAAACTTTGATTTATTTATACAGACAGGGTGTTGGCATAATCAAAATTTTTAAATCTTATTTTGATTATTATTTATTTACTATTTGCAAAAATAATTTATAACAACAATATATAAAATCAAACAATCCCCAAATGTAGAAAATTATAGTGAAAATTTAAAAATATCGCCTACCAAAGCCATCGATAACAATAAGAAATACAACAGTTTTCAGGGGTTACATACCAGGCTTGAACTGTGCGAAGAAAATGGTGGGGGATTGTTTAAATTATGTTATTTTTCTAAAGTGTCATAATTAGATTATTTTTTTATTATTTAGCCGACACCCTGTATAAATAAATCCATGTTTTTATAACTGAAATTGTAGTTTCAGACTAAGCAGGAATTTTAATTCCTATAACATTTTTACTTAAAAGTAAAAATTAAAAACAAAAACCCTCTTGTAAACTCAATTCGGGGACATACTGTATATTCATAAGAATGCATTATTATCATAGTTGAGTGTTTCTATAAATTTTATACACATGAAATGATAATTCTTTTATAGAATTTTGTGCCATTAATATCTATAAAATTCTGTGAAAATTTTGAAAAATTAATAGTTCAACATTTCTTTAGTATTTAAGAAATTTCGTAAATTTTCCTTATTTTATGGAACTTATTAGAAAATATAGCACAAGTAAAATTAAACTGATATCTGATATCTAACAAATTTCATAAAAATTCTTAGTAAATTAAAAAAAATACTACAAAACTCAGAATATTCTGAGTTTTATTACGGATTACTACGTAGTAAAGGTCCCAACCATCTTGATGATACATATACTACATATTCATATAATTTAATAAATTCTACAAAAGTTGCATTTCATATGGAATTTATTAAAAACAATTATGAGTAAACAAAAACTGATATGTGAAATGTGATAAGTTTAAAAGAAATGTAATGTTTTTTTTTTTAGTTTTGTGCGATTTACATCACAAATTTTCTTATTTTAGAGAATTTTGTACTACTTACATCCATAAAATGTCTTGTAAATTGTAGTAAAATTGCTACTTGAAAACTTCTGTAGAGTTTAACAAATTTTGCAAGTTTCCCTTAGTAATATGAACATTTATTCGATATACAGGTACACACCTACAGCATACATAATACATATAATAATACAATATTGATGATAGATAGATATATTAGTATAAATAACTTCGGTCCTGGAAATTCTAGAAATTTAAAAAGCAACGGTTAATATTGTGAATGACCAGATCCGTTTCGAAAATTATCCCGTGATTAATGGGATTATTGAAAGCACCTCATTTCGCAAATCTAGGAAACTCTAATGGGATAATAATGTTACACTAGTATTTAGATTATATCGAGCGCCTTTCAGGAAGTTGTATTCAGTCTTATTTGTCTCTTGATAATGGTCGTGAGACTGAAAGAATTGTAGAGTTTTTCTATTAAAAATTTTTGTGAAACTTAACTAAGTGCTTTATTTATACTAATTTAAAGATGTTTCACGAAGTATTAACTAATTCATACAATACAAGATAGATATATGATATTCGATGTAATACATGATATATGGAATGGGCTCTCGACTTTCGTCTTTCGGCCTTTTCGAATTTTATGGAATTTATTAAGAAATTGCTTTATTATTATTGATGACGTCAATTTTATCTTGGACTAATGCAAAAATATTTTGGCCCGGCGCCTCCACCATAGAAAAATTATCGAAATTAATTAATAATAATTTCAAACTTTAGAATAAAAAGACTCATCGATAATTTTAGCAAATTAATTAGGTTAATCGGAGTTTAACCAGTTCAGTTAACCCAATCAGTTTTCGGAGAATTAGTTTTTTTTTTAAGAAATAAGTAAACATAATGAAACAACCAGTAACATAATAATATAAATAATCACATCATAATTGGACTTTTTCCATTTGGGTATCAGTTGAAGTTTGCAAATATTTAAAATATTATTATTTGTAAATAATCATTTAAATAAATATACTAGATTTATAATGAGCAATCTGTAACATACAATATTATTTTGAATTTATTCATATAATTCTTAGTTCTTTTACAAGTTTCTTTACGATGCAAGAATTATCTCGCGCTCCATAGTTTGTAAAATACTACAAAAAATAAGGCTTTTTTTCGTTATATTTTTTAACAAAGATCGGATTTTCTGTTTTTGAAGCGTAAATTTAGTTTACTATGATATTAACGAAGTTAATGTGTGTTTTATTTATAATTTAATACCTACAAAGAAGTGAATGCCATCCCATTCAAAATAATTAAAGTAATGCCCCTCCTGGCAATAAGAAGGAGCGAAGGATTTGATCTCTGTGGGTAGGCCCTATTCCTGAGGTGGTTAATTGTTCGCCGACGTCCTCTGCCCCGACAGCTGTTTGCATTACGATGTCTTGCTCCATCTCAGGACACGGCCCCATTCAAATCCGCTTCCGTGATTTAATCTGTGCCCCGAACCCTTTCGCGCCCGTGCAGTTTATAAATTCCAGTAACTGCTGCACTCGGAGACGTTTTCGTGCCGGCCAAGTTTCGGAGCGCCTAGATTTATAATGAGCAATCTATAACATTTTCAAGTCAACAACTGCAAAAAAGGAGGAGAGCGCTTCGCACGCCAAGTGGAAGCACTATTAATTTTTTACCGAAACAAGTGAAGTTAATTAGCTGAAAATAAGTTGAAACTTTCCTAATGATAGTTCTGATTGCAGGCAGCGCTGTCAGCTGAGCATTACATCAGGGATTGAGCATTTCTGACGCGCCAACCCCCCTCGGCTTGTTTCTCTTTCGCCTCTTAGAGGGTGTGTTTGATATATCGTGATGGCAGTAAGACATATTAATAGTTATTAGTCAAGTCTGCGAGCATGCTACATTACTATTGATTACAGCTTGTACCCGGTGATCACGCGAGGCCCCCACATTGCGCCAAATCCAAACTAACGCGAACTAATTACAACTTATAAAAGTCCCTGTGCGAATATGCGTGCAAGCGAAACACGTTTTTATCACCGCACAGATAGCTGAAATCCGTCCGCACGACCTTAACCCCATAACACCGCCATTATTTACGTTTACGTCCACCAACTCCACGTTTCATGCGACTCGATGATGTGTTTAATTCGCCTCTTTAATTGCAATCGAATTATTCTTCCAGTGCCCTCGTTAATGCCGACTTTATTTTAAATATCTTATTTAAGCCGGCTCCACTATTATGACCCTGATGCCATAACGCATGAATCAGCTAATTGAAAGCCTACTTAATTGAAAGAACCCAGAACGCCACGAGCAAATTGAAATGTGCTTCAAAGAAAATGTGTATAATTCACTCTGGTATTTCATTGTTTTCTCCCGATTTCGTACGCCTGAACTTTGTGTTCACATTTGCTTTCGGTGAATGTGCGATCACTGACCACATAATATATTTTATTTTATATTGAATTTATCACACCCATTGTTCGCTTCTTTTGTTATCACTTAATAACAGCCATGTTTCATCAGATACACGATTATTTTATTCGTTCACGTTCACGTGTTCCGTTGAACACGTCCAAGGGTACTTTTAATTAAACAAATAAAAATATGCTTTTACTTAACATTGTCAGCAATTGATAAAACTGTTTACACCATTTTATTGAAAAAAATATTATTGTTAACAATATTGTAACAACATTTTTTATATAAAAAGGTTTTTAATTAAAATATCGTCACTTATCGATTCTATGAATTACAGAAATATAATTCCCGTAATAATGATATTTTATCTACAGCCGTAAAATAAATGTCACGTATAATACCAGTAAATGAACATAAAACAAATTTCATAAAACACTACTACCCTAGCAAAAACTGATTAGAAATATAAAGAAATTAAAAAAAAGTTGATTTTAAAAAAAATATTGATTTTTGATTTATTTAAAAAATCATTATTTACTCTGGTTTTCACGTTTTTCAAAAAATTTTGTTTTGATCTGTAAACATCTCATGGTCGTTTCTCATGTGTATGGGAAAACTGTGCGTTTATGGAAAATAAGTAGTAAATGTTATTATAAATATAAAGTTTAAAATGTTTTTCTTCCATCTTATTATATAAAACCACTGTAGAAAATTTTATATTTTAACATTTTTGTTTAGAGAAATATCTTACGGGGAAAAAATGTTTACGTTTTTATGTATCCCAAGATACAATCCAGCCAATGAGCGTATCCAAATCTTCGTTAGCTCCATTACTTTGCAAAGATTCAAAAGAAAAAATATTATGTGTAAATATGATTGGGTTAACTGTTGTAAACCCAGACATTAATTTTTGTTTTTGTTATAGTTTCATGCATTTTAAATACCAGTTATTATTATATTATATTTTTCTTCTTCTTATTCTTCATTTTCGAGTACTAAAAAAATATATTGACAAATAATTTTAAAAGTAAAACTATTTTTAGAGAAATTATTTCAATTTATTATATTAATAATATTATATACACTATAAGAATTATATAAAATAAAATATATAAAAAATAGGTTGATTTTAAAAAAAAATTATTGATTTTTTATTTATTCAAAAAATCATGATTTATTTTAACCCTGGTTTTCACGTCTTTCAAAAAAATTGTTTTGATCTGTAAAAATATCATGCTCGTTTCTCATTTGTACGGGAAAATTGTGTGTTTATGGAATATAAGTACTAAATGTTGTTATAAATATAAAGATTTTTTTTTTCTACCATCTTATAATATAAAACCACTGTAGAAAATATTATATTTTAACATTTATGTTTAGAGAAATATATTACGGGGGGGGAAAAGGTTTACGTTTTTATGTATCCCAAAATACAATCCAGCCAATGAGCGTGTCCAAATCTTCATTAGCACTATTACTTTGCAAAGAGTCAAAAGAAAAAAAAAATATGATGTGTAAATATGATTGGGTTTGCTTTTGTAAACCCAGACATTAATTTTGTTTTTGTTATAGTTTCATGCATTTTAAATAGCAATTATTATTATATTAATTTTTTCTTCTTCTTATTCTTCTTTTCGAGTACTAAAAACAATACATTGACAAATAATTTTAAACATTTCTATCTTTACATTTCTTTTTCCAAAATAAAATTGTAAATTAAACTATGTTAGAAACTATTCCTCAATAATTATGGTACGTTTAACAGAAACAGAACCAATCAAACATTTTGATGATGAACAATAATTGATAGAAGTTGGAACAAAATGTATAAAAAAAAAAGGTAAAAAGGTCGTATTTTTGGATAATTATGGATAATATGCATTTCATTTTTGACGCACAAAAATTTGATGCGTCAAATTGTAGCAAAAAATTAGCTATAAAACCTTTGTTTAAAACTTGTTTTTCTAAAAATAATAATAAAGACTCCAGAAAGGTTGTTCCTTACTTTTTACTCAACCTGTATAATAAAAATACCTACCATTAAGTACTCGACAAGAAGAATAAAAAGAAGAAAAAATCAATATATTAATTTTGTTCTTTATTTAATTTTGTTAATTTACAAGTATGTACTTTTTCTTGACATTAATTTTTTATTTGTATTACGATTCTGTCCAGAAAATTTCAAACCACCCTTAAATTATACAGGATATTGCAAGTTTCAAACAATGGCATAGAAATTCAACCATTAAAAAAACATGAAAATGTATACATTAGGTGACGTTCTACTATTGGTAAATTTCAGAGAAATTCTAGAAACGTTGAGAAAATGAAATAGATGGAATCAGTAAATTGAAATATCCACAAATAATTCATTAAACTTCCAAAAGTCTTAATTAGTACTTAAAAGTATCAATATTTAAACAATGACATTTGTTGATTATGTAATGAAATTCGCTGAGCATTAGTTTTGCAAAAACATGGTTATGGCATATTGGAACTAATAATTCTTGGGTGTTCTTAACGACGCCTTAAAATTACAAGCAGAAATTTGTAAAATTACAAGAGTCCTAAATAAAAAGCTTCACAAAAGCTTTACAAATTATTTAGATATTGTGTATTATGATAGACAGATAAATCCAGAAATTTCAGACGAATTCCCAAAATACATAGACGTAAAATTCCTCAAATTCCCTGAGCATAAATTTGCGGAAATACGGTTGATTTTCTATTGCACTTACTCACATTGCGCATATTCAGAAAATTTCCGAAATATTGAATTGATTTTTAATGATCTCTTTTAAAACAAACTTCGAATTGACTTAAAGATTTCTGGAAACTCCAATTATGTATTTCGCCCAAAAGTCTACATAAACTCCAGAAAATTAAAAAAATATAGCTGGTTCAGATGACCTTAGTTGGTGTAAATGGTGTGAATCCATGGCCACAAATTTGCAAAATCAACTGCAAAATTACAATACATCCTTCAAAAGCTTGACAAATTATTTAAATATTTACACAATCATGGCAGATCCAGAAATTTCAGATGAATGCTAGAAAACTTCTTGAGCACGAAGTTTACGAAAACATGATATCAAACGTGTCCCAGAAAGTTTGCAACAAATGAAAAAGTTTTTTAATATTAATTTAAAAAAAAAAAACTTTACTCAAAATTGTGCTTGTTTTCAAACCCCTAAAATTGATTGGTCGTATATTATATATCTTAAAATCTGGTCATAATATATATATATATATTTACTATTTATAAATCGTAAAAATGTTGTAATTATGATATTTCTGAAAAATCCAACTATTTCGTCCAAAAGTCTACGTTAAGTCCAGAAAATTTTAAATATATAGCTGTTTTAAATGCGTTATATTACAAAATTATATAGAGAACTAGATATTTTTACATTCGATTTTGTAATAAGGATTCCTTCGTGGATACCAACGACAATTTTGCGAACTAATCGTCGGCTTAATGTTCCAAGGTGGTATGTGCACATTTGTAAATGTGGGAATAACGACTTTAAATATGTTTGTTATTATAGAAAATGATGTATTGTGCACTGTAATTAGATTTATTTTTATCTTAGATTCTTAATAATCCGAATATAACCTTCCAACAAGTTGAAAAGTCCCGCTTTGAAAACATATAGCCCTGTAAAGCTATAGACCTAAAAATTGAAAAAAATGTTACACCTTATAAAACCAAGCCGACGAAATTACTCCATCGGTTGTAAATGTCGCTTCATTCTTAAATAATATGTTTGTGGGAAATACTTTGTAGGTCTCGATTTCACCTTGCACCATGAAGGAAATGTCTAAACGATTCTTATAATCTCGTTCTTGCAATGTGTGGGGGTATATCTGGGTTGCTATGGATGATATTTTTCAGTTTAAAATATTCTCCTGTCTTTCATACATCAACATTATTTTTCGGCCGGTTTAGAACTTTCTTTTGCACTTTGTTAAATATTCAGAGAACTTCCGAAATTTTGATTGGTTTTTCATAATCTATTTTAAATCATACTTTGAATTGACATGTTTCATTAAAATTCTTCAAAATGTGGAATAATCTGCGAATAATGTGAATTGACCTGTTTGTTTAAATTTCTTCAAAATGTTGAATAGCCATACTTTTTCGGTATGCTTTTGTTTAAAGATTGCAGCTATGTTTGCAAGTTTTATAATTGTGCCCACATACCAGAATTATCTCTGCTATTTCGATTAGGTATAGTTAATCGTTCAGAAAAATCAATCAAAATATTGGCCTACCAAGAGTTATTTTCTGAAATTATGAATTGCTTATCTGAAAAGTGAATTGCTTATAATCCCTGTAATGTTGAGTTTTGGACATATGTCTGTAATTGGATTGATGACGCAGATTCTTGATGAAACTCAATAGTAGAAATAGTACGCTAGGTCCTTTGAGTTTCACTGTTTTAACTGAATATAACGGCAACAATTGTTTGGCCACACGGTGGCTTCATCAGGCACTTGAATAATATGTTGAGTCTCACAGATTTAATTGATTATAATTGCAACAATTGTTTGGTCACACGGTGGTTTCATCAGGCAGTTGAATAATATGTTGAGTCTCACAGATTTAATTGATTTAACTGCAACAATTGTTTGGTCACACGGTGGCTTCATCAGGCAGTTGAATAACGTGTGTATAAGGTATTTTCGACAGGCAGATGAAAACAGTTTTCATCTGCCTGATGAAGCCACTGTGTGGCGAAACAATTGTTGCAGTACAACATTAAATATTTCTTGAAACTCACACCAATTGTGTTTTATTTATATACTATAATTTTTTAATTTCCATGTAAGTAAAACATATGGTGTCAGTATTTAACTATTTAGGCAAGAGTTAAAATCCACTACATTTATTTATCAATATTTGTTTGGTAAACAGGTGTGGCTTGTCTCTGTAAATAATAAATTAGTCGCCTAGCCTATATAATTATATATATTTTGGTATAAAAAGTAAATAAATAATGTGTTATGTGTATCAATTACTTTTAACAAGTAATAAATTATTCACGTGTAACGGTTCAATAAGTAAAAGTTTTGTCATTGCGTTAAAGGTATTTACGTAATTTTCCGTTGAAAAATAAAGTTGGGTGGAATAATAGATAAGGTATAAAATGAATCGTGGAAAACGTTCACACACGAAGTCTGTTATTACAGAACATTCAACATTACAGAGGTTACATAGTTATTATGAGTTCATCTTTAAATATGCAGAAATTACACAGAAACCGTTTAAATTAATACTTCTTTATGCCTGATAAAGTTTTCAGAATCTATTAAATGTATTTAATGATAGCTGTATTACACAAAGTTTTGAGTTTTAAATGTGCCTCCGCTACAACAAATAACGGATAATTGCGGTGCCGCGCTGATTTTTATTTCATCACTTGTCCGCATTTATCTAAATATCCCTGATTATGTGTTTACTTATTTAATGAATGAACCACGGCAGGAGGCAGAGCACGGGGGTTGTAATAATATTATAGTAGATTGTTTATCAAACAAACATGAAACTTGGGAGGTTCTGGCCCTTATTGATCCGATAAGTTTGGGGTGGAGGAGCGCAAATCGAGGAAACCTGCAAACTTATGAACTAATTAAACTATATCCTACACTTGCCATCCTCTAACAATAGAGATATGTAAATGTAGTTGGCCCAAGTTATCAGAAAGCCTCTCTGCATAAATGTTAATTCCGGATAATGTAATAATCCACTACAGATATAAATTGTCTGGAGAAAAATAAGTTGGGAATTCCCCGTCAGGCGATAAATTAGGTATTGGTGTGGTGGTTCGTTTGCAGCGATGATGTATAGCCATTCAGCTACTTATGCCAATAAAATTAAGCTCAAGTTAAGCTTTGTAATGTGTTGACAGGTAACAACATAAGCGGATGTCCGCACGCAACAGACTTACACGTTAAAACCTGCCATCGGGCGCCTCCATGCGAAGAACTGGAACGCGTGTGATTGCCGACCAGTGTACAGTTTAATATTTATCAGGTGGAGCGATTTATGAATTGTCGCCGATTAAAAACAATAAAATCGAAAGTAAAATAATGTATTTTCTATATGCGCGGCGTGCAGCGAATATACATGGCATTTCAAAATGTGGAACATAAAATCTGTTTTCACAGTAATGAAATGCTGTCATAACTCTTTATTGTGTGTGTGTGTTGTTACGTGTATTTAATTGTACGGAAAATTTGAATTAAATATTATACCGTAATTAAAATACAAAGCATTCATCAAATATGTAAATTGCATTGAAATTTTCAACGCTTAAAGTTTTTTAATATTCATAATACCGTGTCACATTCTGTCCACTGTTTAAATTTAAATAACGCTTTGCACACGTGTTGATAGTATGTTTACGACCGTGCGTTTTTAAAGTTTGCAAACTGCATTTCTTGTTTTCATTATTATTATTATTATTACGCGTTTTAATTAAATTCGTACATATCTCGCCTCGCTCACCTATTTTTTAATTAAAACTGCACAAGTGGCCAACCCGTGCCTTATAAATTAAAATCAATTTCATTATATCCGATCTAATTCATTTGCACCTGCCATTAATGAAATTAAAAATTGAAAATTCAATACAATATCATTCGCACTGGCTACTTTGCATCCACTCATTTAATCCAATGTGCATATACGCATAAAAACGTTTATAGCCCAATTACACCTTTGCTTATTTATTACGCTTCATTACGAAGCTACCCAGCCTATGCATTAAAGTTAAATTAGATTAAAATTTGAGAAAAAGATACACGGAAGTGCATAGATAATCAAAACCTATTCTGAGGCACAATAAAACAAATGAAGCAAAATACAGAATGTATTACAGACGAGGAAATATAATCAGCCCAAAATAATACAAAAAAATAAACAACTGTTAGACACAGCAACACAGACACCAGAAGAACAAGAAGAACAAGAAGAAATGATGGTGTGCAGGAAATATATATTAATTTTATTGAATAATTTGGAAATTATTCGTAGTATATGGTTAGTAGGTATTATGCTAAAAATGTGATGTAAATTGCAATAAAATGTTGTAATGTTTCTTAAGACGGCTTCAACAATACTACGATATGTTTTTTTTGTGAAATAAATTCAATAAATAAAATAAAACATAATTGCAAAAAGTAGTAATGAAATAAAATTCACAATTTTTGGGACGGAATCCCCAACATCAACAATACTATGATATATTATGAGTATGTTTTTTTTAATAAATCTTTGATGAATTCAATAAAGAAAAAATATAAAATTAGAAAAAGTAGTAAACAAATCCATGAAAATTACATACTTTTATGAGACAGAATCCTTAACTTCAACAATTCTTCGATTGTAAGTTTTTTTTTTCAAGAAATCTTTGATAAATTTAATAAGGAAAATAATTCAAAATTGGAAAAGGAAATTCATGAAAATTGCAAAACTGTGTGGGGCAGAATCCTTATAGTCAACAATACTTCGAAGTTTTTTTAAAATTATTTTTTGATGAATTTAATATAGAAAAAATACAAAATTAGAAAAAAAATGTTTTCTCACAATTTCAAATTAAAAATACTAAAACATAAAAGTGCATTTTTAACAAAACAACATAACTAGATTACAGATGAAAATAGCCAGTCTCCAAAATGTGTCTAAAACTAATAAAAACATACCAATAGACTCTTAAAGAAAGGACAATGAAAAAGAAGAAACAAAAAAACGATAAAATTGCAGAAAATTTAATTATAGTATCAAAATGTACTACAAATTTATAAGGTAACTCTGAACTTTACCTATTTGAGAAATTGCCAAAAAGTTGTATTGAAATGTTATGAACATTTCTAGAATATGCAATAAAAACAATTTAAGTCCAGACTTCCGAAAAAAAATAAAAGTTGTTAAAAAGCGGAAAAGTTCAGAAAACAATTTAAGATTTCCAATCGAAAAATCAAAAATAGTTAAAGCCAAATTAAAAAAAAAAAAAATCTCTAGGCGTTCTGAAACTGAAGAAAGAGGAACAGTTCAGAAAACTTTTCATTTTTGAAAATGAAATGCATTTTTGCTAAAACGAGTTTGGATAAAGCTACACAACATTTTATAAATGTGTTGCCAAAAAATCTCAAAACTAGATTGCCCAAAAAATTAATGCATATGGAAAATTATCCAAATATTCAATCGTAATTCTAACTTTCGGCTTTTTCAAAAGTTGTATTGAAATTTTATGAACATTTCTAGAACGTGCAATAAAATCAACTTAAGTCCAGATTTCCAATCGAAAAGTCAAATGAAGTTCTCTAGGCGTTCTGAAACCTAAGAAAGTGGAAAAGTTCAGAACACTTTCCATTTTTGAAAATGAAAAGCATTTTCATTAAAAAGAGTTTGGATAAAGTTACGCAACATTTTATAAAGGTGTAGCCAAAAAAATCTCAATACGAGGTTGCCAAAATAATTAATGCATATGGAAATTTTTCGAAATATTCAATCGTAATCCTAACTTTTCATTAAAACGAGTTTGGATAAAGTTACACAACATTTTATAAAGGTGTCAAAACGAGGTTGCCAAAAAAAATTATTGCATATGGAAAATTTTCGAAATAATCAATCGAAAAGGCGAGAAAGTTAAAATCAGATATTTCATGAAAAAATTTTGAACCATGTTTTTGATAAAAATTTCAATGCAAATCTAAAGGTTTTCAATAAGTTGACAAACCTTCAAAACTTGATACATTTTTATTTACGTTATGTTTTTAGAAAACCCTCAAATTCTTTGAAAATATACGCAAGTTACAACAAATCTGCAAAACTTAAAAGAAATATTTAAACGGACCAAAAAAACTCCAAACAGTTTTGGATGTAACAATTTTAAATGAAGCTTTAAATATTTCTAGCTAACTTTGAGTATTTTCAATAAAAAGAGTTTGGATAAAGTTACACAACATTTTATAAAGGTGTTGCCAAAAAGTCTCAAAACGAGATTGCCAAATAAATTAATGCATATGGAAATTTTTCGAAATATTCAATCGAAAAGGCAATAAAGTTAAAATCAGATATTTTATGAAAAAAAATTGAACCAGATTTTCGATAAAAATTTCAATGCAAATCTAAAGGCTTTCAAAAAGTTGACAAGCCTGCAAAACTTGATAAATTTTTATGAACGTTATGTTTTTAGAAAAACCCTCGAATTCTTTGAAAATTTACGCAAGTTACACCAAATCTGCAAAACTTGAAACTAATCAAACAAAAAAAAAAAGAATTCCTAATAGTTTTGAATGTAACAATTTTAAATGAAGCTTTAAATATTTAAACTAAAACTAAAAAACTTGAACTAAAAAAATACCGGTAAGTTAGACGATTAACCAGTTATTACTTAATACAATACAATATTTACTGTTTACCAGCAAAAGAAAATCTTGATAATTTGGATGCTCTAGAATTCAATCGATACATACAGGGTGAGTTTTTTTTTTTTCATTAAAAGCATCGGGATCTCGGAAAACATCAAACTTAGAGATTCGATTAAATGAGGAAAGAGTTGTTTCTTTGTGAAATGAGGAAAGAGGAAAGAGCTTATAAAAAACATAGTTTTTGAGATATATTACAAACTTATTTTTTTTAAGTGACACTCATAGTTGGCTTCATTATTTTAAAAAACGATTTTTTTTCTCTTTATAACGATATTAGGTTTGCTATACTTGCTTTCATAAATCAATGAGATGCAGGAATTTTCGTTGTATTATTTGAATAGAATTTAGTATAATTCTCGTAGAAAGAATTCTCGTAGTAAGAGGAAAATCAAATTTTCCATTGTAAACTCTGTTTTTGCTACTGTCAATAATAGAAATAGTCCTGTATCGTGTATATTTGTGAAAGTAAGTAATCATTTTCATAAATTTAATTTTCGAAGATTCTTTCTATAAGGAATATTCTGTTCTATAAAGATACAAATTTTGTCTTTTTAAAAATGTCTGAGCCAACTATGACTGCCATTTAAAAAAAATAAAGTTTGTATATCTGAAAAACTATGGTATTTTTTCAAAAAACAGAAGCGTATCTTGGGTAAGCTCTTAAAACGACAACTCATTTCTCGTTTAACCGAATCTCTATGTCTTATGGTTTGCGAGATCTTATGCTTAAAATGAAAAAAAAACTCACCCTGTATATATGTAGTGCTGTCAGAAAGAACAGGGTACCCGGCTACCTGGTTCTTTGAGCCGCGGGTAGCCGGTTCTAGGAGCAGCGGGTACCCGAACAATTAAAAACCGGTTACCCCGGTACCCGGGTACCCGGAACCGGGTTTCATAACCTGTGTACCCGGAACCGGATTCGGATACGTGTACTCGAGGTGTAAGACGCAAGAGTTGTAATAGATGTGTTTTATGATTTGTTGTTTATTTCATTATTCTTATACTAAGAAATTATAATAAACTCAAAAACTATGTTTTTTTTTCAAAAAAACAGAAGCTGATCTTCCACATGCTCTTAAAATGACATCACTTTCCTGATTTAACCGATTCTCTATGTCTTATGGTTTCCGAGATCCTAATGCTCAAAATGAAAAAAAAACCACCCTGTATATATGTAGTGTTGTCAGAAAGAACAGGGTACCCGGCTACCCGGTTCTGAGAGCCGCGGGTACTCGGTTCTAGAAGCCGCGGGTATCCGAAAAATTAAAAATCGGTAACTCCGGTTCCGGGTACCCGGAACCGGGTTCTAGAACCCGGAACCGGATCGGGATACGTGTACTCGAGTTGTAAGTTGTAAGAGTTGTAATTAGATGTGTTTTATGATTTATTTCTTAGTTATTTATTCTTATTCTAAGAAATTATAATAAATTTAATTTCGGGTAGCCGGATCCGGGTACCCGAGTTTTAAAACCCGGTTTCGGGTACCCTGGTTTTGGAACCCGGTTCCGGGTACTCAAAACCGGGGTATCTGGATTTCGGATATTTCAAGAACCGGGTACCCGGTTTCTTAAATTACGGGTATTGACAGCCCTATTTTATAACTACTAGAGCTAATATCCATAGATGGCGATGCTCTCAGCCCAAAAATATACTGTTATAACTGGTACTGTAAGATCAAGTAATCGATGGTTGTTGGTCCCATTGAAAGTACGGGTCCTAAGCATATGCATGCATAGTTTATCTAGATTCCAAACATATGCATGCATAATTTGTCTGGGTCCTGAGCATATGTATGCGTCGTATTTTTTGTATCTAGGTTGTAAGCATATGCATGGAAAATTTGTCTACGTTTAAAATAGACTTGCGTATAGAAGCC
Organism: Othius punctulatus; assembly: GCA_951805005.1. Lineage (NCBI taxonomy): Eukaryota > Metazoa > Arthropoda > Insecta > Coleoptera > Staphylinidae > Othius > Othius punctulatus. The sequence continues at coordinate 32,761,255 of OX638138.1, read as the reverse complement.
AGAGGGTCGTTGAAATAATAATCTGAGACGTTTTTAATAGAACACCGCGGGGGTAGTATTGTTAACATAAATCGTTATTAATGCGCAATTATGTTACTGCAGTACTGAGTAGAATTTCTAATAAATTAAATTGATTACGTTTTCGTTCTTTTCTCGGGCGCTACAAAGAAGTTGGCTAAAATTATTTTTAATTAACTTAATTAGAGTTGATTTATAGTCCATGATAAAAATATTAAATTAAATTAAAGACAGCCATAAAAAGTATATACCACGCTGTTCATCATTTAAATTGGATTATGCCGTTAATTATAAAAATTGAACTTTTTGTTTCCGATTCGCCTGCAGATCCGTTCGGTTATCAATATCGGATCGCCTCTGTTCCATCCCATTCTCACTTGCTCCGGCCCCGAATAAAAAGTGTAATTAATTTTTGAGATGGATATGTAAAATATTGGGGTGATACGATTGGAAAATAAATCTAAAAAAATACATTTGCGATTCGCGATATTGCTATCTGCTTTTGCGTATATGCGAAGGGGTTGTTGTGTGTGTCCGTGTGTGTGTGTGTACGTGTGCGCGCCGGTGTCCGTACATGTGGGGGCGGACGGGTGGGTGGGCCTGCGAGTGTGTGTGTGTGCAGGGTGGGGTGGGCCCGTGGGGTGGGTGGGCATGGTCGGTAGCAGGCACAGAGTACAGCGGGGGATGCGTCAATCGAGGGCGAGGGATTGCGCGACACATTAGCCACCCCGGATCAGTTGTCTCCCCGCGTGGTTTCATACGGGGATGCAAATCAAACCTGTCATCTCTGGAGCCGGTTTCACACCCGTAAAAACTGTCCGCCGCCGGTTTTCACCCCCAGGACGCATCGTATGCATTCTGCTGGCCGCCGGCAGGTACGTTGATGAAATTCGGGACATCCAGTGCGAGAAGTAGGTCGCGGCGGTGTACTAAACACGCATTAAGGAGCAAGGAGCAAACGGCACCCCCTCTGGTGACATTCTTCTTCCGGAACCGTTTTGTCACCGAAGATTGTCGCAATACAAATAGCGACGGCTCATCGAAAGCGAACGAAATGTAATCGCTGCGCGCCGCTAAGTAGACATGTGCGAGCGGAGCACAGTGTACATGCATTGTGCCAAGGATGGGGTGAAGGGTTATAATGGAGCGCCCCCGCCGCCCCCCTGCTTAATCAATACTAGGGCACTTGTACAGCCTCGCCTGCACCCTGATTGCTAATTTAATAATATGCACACCGCCAACTCTTGTTTAATATGCGGAATCAAATTTGTATAAGTTGTATTATCGCGTTGAGAGCGCGACGCGGTACTTCCTAGTTTTCGAGTTGCCAGAACCGAAAAACCGTTTACCACATTCAGCTAATTGCTAATTACTTTGCAAATATTTAATTTGGAATTATTAATTAACTGCGACGATCGAATTAGACCGTATGCCCCCGTCCGCCCCCGACAACACACTGTCAAGTGGAAATGACGCATTTCACGTTTTAAATCAAATTTCTTTCTTTCAAATTGGTCCCTCTGATATCCGCGATGGGGCGGTTTGAGTGTGTTGAGTTTTGTAATGCAATTTTTGCGCAATTACCTTACCGTGTAATGGCGAGCGGAGTACACGTGGCACCAGGGGGGCGATCGCATTGTACGGCGTTTCCAAGGTGCAGCACATATTCTATTTAATCCCAAAGCACAGTACATCCATAACGACAATTAAAACAACCATTGCCATACGTCCCATTAGGAAATGAAAATCATGTAAACACTTAATACCCTTTTCACAATAATAATACATTATTTAACGATCACATAATCTACGAGGACGAAGTTTATATACGAGCAAAAGGCAAGTACATAATCCGAATCATTATGTGCGAGTCAAATAGAACGTTTTAACAGACTTTTAAAATTAAACATGAAACTCTGATCACAATTATTAGTCTTCCGAAATTTAAAATTGTTGATTTTAGAAATGGCGTTCATAAACAATTAAACAGTCAACAAACGTTAACAACGGCCTTAGAAACCACATAGAATAATGACTTGATTTGATAGTAAAACATTGTTGTGATCAGGGCCTGATCATAGCATTGACAAATGAAATAAATGTCTAGGGTTCAGTTTTTTAGGGATCCGATCAAACTACTTTGAAAACAAAATTCAATTGTCATTTCCTTAGAAAATGCTCATCAAAGTTACTTGTTATTTTCATTTTTCCCTGTGGATTCTATTGGAATCACCAAACTGGAATAAAAACTAATTGTCAACATACACGTATTGCTTGGTTTTGTATCTATTACTGTGAATGTTCACAATTTTTTGTAGTTCAATTTATGTGGCTTCAATAATTTTAGCTGTTCACACATACTTATTAATCCAATTCATCGAATTCCAATTAATATTGGATCATAATTAAGTATGTAGGTACGTATGCATATGTATGTATGTATATATTTTCTTATTGTTTGACAGTGTAACATTTTGTATATTGTTCTTGTATATTTTAACTCGGTAATGTTTTCTGTGAATCCAAATACAATGAAATTATTATTATTATTACTTCGTTTTGGTTTTTTTTTGTTGTCAAGAAACTTAAAAATTTGAGGAAATGTGTTTATTTAAGTTTTCAGTTTTTACTTCGATTTTCACAGAGTAACTTGAGGAAATGAATTATGAAGTTTCCGTTTTCACAATATGTAGATATTTTTATATTGTAAAATTCTGAATATCCTTTATTAACTCAATAAAATTAACTGTGAACAGAAATTTTCAGGATTTTTTTATAGTTAAATCCATGTGAAAATGTGTTTATTTAAGTTTTCAGTTTTTACGTCAATTTTAACAGAGTAGGTACAGCTATGATTTTAACTTGTCAAAATCTGGAAATCCTTCATTAACTTGAGGAAATTAATCTGCGAGCAACAAAAATTTTTAGGATTTTTTTATAGTTCAGTCCATTTGTCTTCGAGTTTTGCCGTTTTCACATATTGTTTTTTATAAAAATATCTGAGATCTGTTTGATATTTTTTTTGTAGTTAAAATTATGTTGAGTTGTGAGGAAATGTGTTTATTTAAGTTTTCAGGTTTTACTTCAATTTCGACAGAGTAGGTACAACTATGTTTTTAACTTGTCAAAATCTGGAAATCCTTTATTAACTTGAGGAAATTAATCAGCGGGCAACAAACATTTTCAGGATTTTTTTTATAGTTCAGTCCATTTGTCTTCGAGTTTTGCCGTTTTCACATATTGTTTTTTATAAAAGTATCAGGGATCTGTTTGATCTTTTTCTGTAGTTAAAATTATGTTTGACTTGTGAGGAAATGTGTTTATTTGAGTTTTCAGTTTTTACTTCAGTTTTCACTGAGTAGGTACAGCTATGTTTTTAACTTGTCAAAATCTGGAAATCGTTTATTAACTTGAGGAAATGAATCTGCGAGCAACAAACATTTTCAGGATTTTTTTATAGTTTAGTCCATTTGTCTTCGAGTTTTACTGTTTTCACATATTGTATTTTATAAAAGTATCTGGCGTATTTTTGATATTTTTTCTGTTATTAAAATTATGTGGCTTTATTACTGTTTTGCACTTTTCACATATTATTGTTTTTTGACATAGAATTGTCTGCTTGAAATCGGGTATTTTCTGTTTATATTTTTAATTTTCTAAATCCTCTATTTTGAAACTAAACGCATGGGAAACGCCTTTATTTAAGTTTTCAGCAGTTATTTCCGTTTTCACAATATATAGATATTATTATATTGTAAAATTCTGAAAATCGTTTATTTACTGAACAAAATTAATCTATGAACAGAAATTTCCATGTTTTTTTATAGTTCAATCCATGTGATTTCATATTGAGCTCATTTTACATATAATTGTTTGTTATTGAACTTTTTCATATAGGATTTTGATCTGCACTAACAATTTAAAGTAATGAGTTTCAGTACTTGATTTCAGTACTTCAGTACTTCAGTATTTCAGTACTTCAGGAAATTGAAGTACTACCTTCAATTTCCACGGTGTTAGCCATTTTTAACTTGTGAAATTCTCGACATCTGTTATTAAATTGATGAACAATTAGAACCGTAAACTACAGAAATTTTCGGATGTTTTACAGTTCAATCCATGTGACATCTTGTTTTGCTGTTTTTGCATATTATTGTTTTTTATTGGTGTCTTTTAACCGCAATTTTTCCCAGGACATAAATGTCTAGGGCCTATTGGTGAATTCAGCTCTGGTTTTGAGGACAGTTCTGTGTTTTATAATTTATAAAACACCGGTGTATTATAAAGTGCATAATGTTACGATACATACATACATACATACATACATACATACATACATATATACATACATACATACATACATACATACATACATACATGTAAAACAGATTATTGGTACACTTATAAATTTTTAAATTGGAATATAACAAATCAACATTAATCAACAAAAGCAGGATTTTTTTCACATAAATTGCTTCAAAAAAGATTTAATTTTTATTTGTACAGTGTTTCGATAACTTGACGAATAATATTAACTACAAAACACCGTAACAATAACTGTCTAAAAATTGTCACAATATGTTTTAAGTTATATTCTAACGCTATTAAATTGTCATTCTTTGAGAACGTTTTTGCATATCCTAAAAGGACAGAATATACCTTAATAATGTTTGTGCCGATGATGGTTAAAAAGAAAAAAGAAAATTCCTATAATTTTCACAATGTCACAATTTTGCAAATTAACAATTTTATTTTGTAATTCCACAATAATTCCCAATTTTTCGGTATTAAACTCTTATCTTGAATATTTATTATAATATGACGTTATTGTTCTGTACTCTTGAAATGGGATATCGAATTAAACATTTTGCTTATTGCTTGACGTCGATTCCTTGTGGTCCTTGCTTGGAACTTTATAACCAAAATCCCTTGATCCTGGTATCCAGTGTCGTCGGGGCAGTCGAGGGTTGTAGATACGGGTCGTGTGCCCCTAACGACTTGGTCTACAGATAGAGGGTGTTGTAAGTACCTGGCGTAAAGCCTCATTTACATTTGGAATGTTTACTGGCGGATAGTACTTGCTGCCAGTAAACTTACGATGTGTAAACAAGAAAAACGTCTCTCAAGAAAGAAATTATACAAGAAAGTAAGGCATTTTTCTTGTTTACACATCGTAAGTTTACTGGCCACAAGTACTTTCCGCCAATAAGCTTTCCAAATGTAAACGAGGCTTTAGTCATGTGCATCTCTCCTAAAAGTGCCATTTTCAGGTTCACCTGTATGTTGGCTGCACCTCAGCTATCAAACTTAGACTCTCCTGAAAACTGTTCACTTTTTGGACTTTATATACAAATAACTATTTTATAATTTTCCCAAACGTGTAAATTGCTTGGATATTTTAGCTAAAAGTGAAATTTTAGTACCTATAAATAACAATGGGAGTAAAGTCAGTTTTGATTTTGTTGAAATGATTGTTTCACAAATAACTGTTTTATAAATTTTCCAAACGTGTAAATTGCTTGGATAGTTTAGTAAAAAGTGAACTTTTAGTACCTGTAAACAACTTTGGTCATAAACAAAGCCGGTTTTGATTTTGATGAAACGATTGATTAAATTCGACTAATTTCCTGTTGGTGTTTTACATGTTTTTGGAAATATTTTCATAACCATTTCCTTAAGAAAATTTAGACAAGTCGTAATTTCCCCAACTTTAACTTTTGAATATTTTAGGGCACAAATTGCAATGAACCTAAATATATTCAACCATTTATCTATCGATGTATCTAATTGTACACATGTTGTTTACCTATTATTTATACAGTATACTGCATACCTTTTTTTTTTTCATGACTTGTGCAAACCTACTGGTAGAACCAGTAAAGATTATTATAATGTTTAATGATCCGTAATGATCCATTTCTGAATCAGAAAGGTTCCAAGTTAAAAGCTTGGAGGTATGAGATAGCCCCTGTTCATTTTAGGGTTCATTGAATAATCTGTTAAACATATTTACCTTTTTTATTTTCTTATTCTGTAAACCTACTGGAAGCAATAATAAAGATTATTATTATAATGTGTTATTATCACGATCCATTTCTGAATCAGAAAGCTTCCAACTAAAAAGTTTTGAGGTATAGGGTAGCTCCTGTTCATTTTAGTGTTCACTGTATAATCTGTTAAACACATTTACCTTTTTTAATTTCTTATCCACAGGAAGTTGAATTATCCAAAACAAAAATGGAATAACGAACATTAGATATCTACAGAGCGTTCAACAAATTGATGTCAAGTTTTACGCTAGATTTATTATTTATTAGAAAATTATAGGCATTTTCGATATAACGAGAAATCGTACAAAGTCGAAATTTTTAAAAATTTTAACGTCCTCGACAACCCAATTCTCTCAGTTTTGACAAAAAATCAACAACTCCTAATTTGCAGGCAAAAATGTTTATATGAGAGGTCCATAACTTTTAACGAACGAGCGAAGTCAACCTCTGGCGTGGTTCTTGATAATTTACGAGGTGTCCACTAATTAAAAAAACGTTGCTGTGAAAATTAAGATTGAAATCTAGAACCATAAAGTGCTGATAACGAGCGGCCGCCTTGGCGCGAAGACCGAACAGAATTGATATAATCCGAGTTCCGCCCACGGGCCGCGCATCTGTGAGGATGTGTGGATTAAAATGTTTTAATAATTCCAGCGTGTACACTGTACACTGTACACCTACCGCACGTCGCGCAACGTGACTTATGCAATTAAAAGGACGAATCTCCCGTGTGATCGGCGCTAATAACCATCACTTAAGGCGCAATATAAATAAATAAGCGGACGATTAACAGATCAGATACAATCTAAGTTCCATTATGCGCAATCAGGAACGAATATGTTAATATAAGTGAGCGGGCGCACATGAAAAATAAATTACAATCGAAATTACAAGTTAGACGGTGGCGTATTTTAATGCGATGCGAGTTTGAAAGGTAATTTCGTAGTTAATAATTTTAGTAGTATTGTATAATTGTATATTAGATTCCTCAGTACAAGCTTCTGATTGCACGTTATGAGTCGGCCATTAAAATATATATGGTAAACTCTAATTGATATAAAATTCTACTATAAAAGATTATAGAGAGTTTGCGGTAATTATTTACCTACATACTTATTACGGAACATCACTCATTGGTTATTTATTTTATTGTAATTCCCTTGATATATGGTGGAGCCGTATTAATGGCGCCGATTAAAGTTAGATTTGATAAATAGTTCTCTCATTTAATAGCGATATTATGCGCGCACAATTTGCAAAAAAAAAACGTAAAGCGCGCAATCCACATTAGTAATAATAAAATTAAATTCACTGACACGCTCTACCTAACTACCGGCACTCACGTAGCAGGGAATTTTTTAAAAGAGCGCTGATTAATACGGGTATTAAATATATTTATTGGGGTATTAGTTTCCGAACGGTTTGGATAGAATGTGTTCTAAATATTTAATGCTCGCGTATGAAAAATGGCCTGTAATATTTACGTCAAACACTTGTTCGTCATCGATATAAAATAATCCGCTGCAGGATGCTTTGTCTGAACGTTTGCCCAGCCGATCAGGACAAAGCGGCTCGGATAGCAATGGTGTGCCCCCTCACTTCTGCCGGATTCAGCGGTGTATTTTTGTACTTACCGTACGGCGCTCCAGAATACTTTTTATTTATATTGTAGTATTCGGCGTAAAAAAAGGGATGTCAGCTTGCACGACAAAACGCACTCATGATATTTAAATAAGAACATGCTTGCACATTGCACATGCCTCGTCGCGGCGTTGCCAGTGTTGCCTCAAAAATTAACATTCCTTCTATGTATACGGGCCACACAGTATGTATACAGAAACGAAGCTATGTAAAAAAAATATTACACAGCTTATATTATATTATAAGGCAAAAACTGCAGTATTGGCACAAAACATGACTCGTCCAGGAATAAGTCGAAAATAGTATCCTCCATGGCAGCAGTTCTTAACCTGTTTTAATCTGCGACACATCTGGGAACATAAATTCGCTTAACAGAGAATAAACAGTGCAGGCTCTGGTGGAATTTGCTACATTCGTAATAATAGTTAATAGTAGTTGCAATTAATTTAGGAAAATTTAGATCAGGGGTCCCTAAACTTCGGCCCGCCGGCCGAATCCGCCCACGAAACGATTTTATGCCAGAAAAATCCAGAAATAGATACTCTGTAACCTACAAAAAGTTTGAAGCTTGGTGGGAACTGCAGTTATGTAATGTCTTTACATAACTGCATTAACGTTTCATGACGACAGAAATTGACGTAAAATTTGACTTTTGAAAACGGAATTAAATAAACTACTATTAAATTCTATTGTCTGAGATGTTTTTGAAATGTGTGCAGTCATTTGTTTTGGATATTAAACGCTTACTTATTTTGAATGCCACGAGAGGGTTAAATTTATTGTTTTTTGAAAGAGTATTTTTTTCAAAAATTTTCAATTCAAAAATTTAATTTTATTGCAGTTAAGTTAACTATGTTTGTTGGTGTGCATAATCTCTTCGTTTTCGGATTATCCAGGAACATGGCAATTTATGTGAGCGCAACAGCGAAGTGTTGAATCTTTGTGCACAGAAAGAGAAATACGCAATAAAATGCAACGCTTGAGGACGTCCGCATTAGCGGAGCGTTTCATTCGAAGGACTGCGTACACGTAATTCACTCAGCTTGAAGCAGACGCAGATATTGTTTGTGGGGCATTTCCGTTGTTAATGTAATTAGGGAAATCCTCAAGTCTTGCCGAAAATGCAGATGTTTAAATACCTGTAGTATTTTTGTAGTACTTCAACTCGTGATAGTTAATATGTTTATATGTATTGATTCGTTTGTATTTCTTTCGGAGTTTGAGATGGTCAAGATTTATTTGTTTGTGCATTTGCATTTATTTGGAAGTATTGCAGAATTCGGAGACAAGGATTTCTTAATTGGCGCATTTCTTTGGACGTGTAATTAATAATTATTACTAGTTATGATTATGAATTACTTGTAGCTCAGATCTTCATGAAGTACGTTAATAATTTTGATGTACTAAATTCGGAAGAACACCAGCTTCTAAAAATCTTTTATAAAAATTTATATAATTCGGAAATTATATAATGTTATAATACAAGGTGTCCCAGAACTTCGAGGCATAAATGAAGAGCATGGCAATGAAAGGCAAAAATGAAAATGTAAATTTTGTTTTTTTTTTCTAGTCGCTTTTGTTTTCAAAATAAAGGACCTTAAAGTGTTACTTAGCAAATGAGTTTTCTCCTAGAGCAGACTTGGAAATCTGATAATTTGCGACGAGGTACCCACTATCAATACACATATACACAAATAATTACTATCACCTGAGTGAACACAGTGCCGTAGGAACAGAGGGTCTTCTATTGTTATTACAAACTACATACAAACTTGGAGATTAGGATTTTTTTAAATCATATACCATTTTTCAGTGAATTAGTTTTATTGTCATAAAAAAGGTATACTTCTTAAACTACGAAAAAATGAAGCTTTTCTGAGATATCCGAGGTTAAACTAGACAGAACACATAAAATAATTAAAAAAAACAATTCTAATAATAATGTAGTGTGCTTAGAAATATTCCATAATTGTACAATAATATTAAATGACATTAGAAAAAACAGTTTAGTTTTACTCTGTTAAGTAAAGAAGAATTTTGAGTGTTATTCTGTAAAAAGTAAAAATGTTGTTTTTAATAACTAGAAAATTGCACCAACAGTGAATATACGGATATGCTTTTGATACTGGGCAATAACCAACGAAATTCAGTAACTGCAAGAAGACTGTACACAGAAAGTTTCAACAATTTTTTATTATTATTTTATGTTTTCTGCCTAGTTTAACCTGGAATACCTCAGAAACGCTTCATTTTTTCGAAGTTCAAGAAGTATACGTTTTTTATGACAATAAAGCTAATTCACCGAAAAATGGTTTAAAAAATCCTAACCTCAAAGTTTTTATGTAGCAATAACTATAGAAGAACCCCCGTTTCTACGTCACTGTTTTTACTCAAATCATTGTAATTATTTGTGCATATGAGTATTGCTAGTGGGTGAGTCGTCGCAAAATATAAGATTTTCAAGTCAAGTAGAAATGTTAATAAGAAAACTGATTTGCTAATTAACACTTTTGGTTCTATATTTTGGAACCACACCGATTAGAAAAAATAAATTACATTTTGAATAATTTTGCCTTTCTTATTGCCCTATTTATATTTTGCCAAAAATTGTTCATTTGAAATTGATGGAATGGTATTACACTCGAAGTGTACTAGACGTTCTGCATTCGCGTAATAGCGTAATAACACACTGGGCAGTGTAATAGATCTATTACGAGCTGAATAGTAGAATCAACACTGGCATGGAATGCAAGCTGTGGAATAGTGAACCTGAAAGGCAGATGTTTACAGACAAAACCTATTTTCATTCAAAGCTTGTGTCTTAATGTCCCATTCCAAAAACGTTGATCGATTTCTTGCGCTAACCGGACTTTTGAGCGCTGTAACTCGGAGACTATTTGCAGCAATCACATGAATCAAACGGGCTTTTGTAGACTTTTTTAAATTCTACAACTTTTATATTTAAGAAAATAAGGAGACACTGATTTTTTATAACATTATCAACTGAGGAGGGGTCTAGAAGTAAAACGATTTAAGTGCATTTTTTGTGGTTCTGAGATAAATGGCTGTAAAGGTAACTTGAATTTCAAAATTCCATCCATTAGTTTAGAAAACTGTGTTAATATTTTAGTCTAAAATATTACTAGTCTAGTCATATAAGCCTCAAAACGCCTTTTTGGCGGAAATTAATTATATAGTTTTGAAATTTGGTACACATATTCTTGACCACTCTAGAATCAAATATCCGTCGAGTTTCCCCTCTCCCAGTGGGGGCTTCATTCCTTAATATTGAAAAAGCACCCCCAACGATGAACTTGTGCTAGTTTTTGCAATTCTCTCATAAACGGTGCACTGCCTGAAAATGTTTATATCCTATAAAGTTGATGGGAACAAAATTTTGAACAAAATTTATGTTACACGGTTTGCCACAAAAGCTATAGTTCGCGCGGAATAGAGGCCGGAAATAAAATTATCCAGTAAATCCAGGCGGAAATAACTTAGGCGAAAATAAATTGTATAGTTTTGAAATTTAGTATACATACTCTTGAGTACTCTAGAATCAAATATCCGTTGAGATTCCCCTCCCCCTGTGCGGACTTCATCCCTTAATATTGAAAAAACACCCCCCAAATGGCGAACTTGTGTAATTTTTCGCAATTGTTGATGGAAGTTGATGGAAACAAAATTTTGAACAAACATTATATCAGACAGTTTGCCACAAAAGCTAACTGGACTATACCTTACAGTTTTCAAAACTTATTCCTGGAATTTTGAAATGCAAGTTAACTTTAAAGCCATTTATCTCAGAACTACCAAAATTGCACTTAAACCATTTTGCTTCTAGACCCCTCAATTATAATACTATAATAATATCAACTATAGAGAATCGCGCTAATGATAAGAAATGAGTTGAATTTTCTATGCAATATTTCTTGCCTAAGAAGTGTCTACAGCCAACAGAAAACGAGGTAAATCGACTTTTACAATTTTCCAAAATGACGGGACCTTCTGACCGTAGTAGAGATACGCCTTTTTGGTTTTAGACATCTCTTATGTCCCTCAACACTTCTAAAAAGAAAACAAAACTGAAGAACAATTGTTTTCCGAGGTAACAAGGTTTTTCCGACAATTTTACTGAACTACAAGAAAAATACCAAATACTCCAAATAGGTTTCAAATTCCATTGTTTTATTTCAAGAACTTTATTATTTGTTTTTCATTTTCATTTTCGTCCATCCACTGTATCCTTAATGTCCGACTTAGACCAGTGTCAACCTTTTTTACCTGCGACCCATTTGGAAAAATATCCCCCCCCCCCCCCATAAATCGACTTTTACAATTTTTCAAAATAGCGGGACCTTCAGACCGTAGTATAGATACCCCTTTTTGGTTTTAGATATATCTTATGTCCCTCAGCACTTCTAAAAAGAAAAAACTGAAGAACCATTTTTTCCGAGGTAACAGGGTTTTTCATCAAATTTTACTGAACTACAAGAAAAATACCAAATACTCCAAATAGTTTCCAAATTACATTACATAAATTAATGTATTATTTCAAAAACTTTATTATTTGTGTTTCATTTTCATTTTCTTCCATCCACTGTATCCTTACATGTCCGACTTAGACCAGTGTCAACCTTTTTTTACCTGCGACCCATTTTGAAATATAATATTACCCCCCCCCCCCCCCCCCCTCACCATCATCTTTATTACGCTACATTTCTGAATTCAAAACTACTTGTGCGGTGCATGAATTACAAACCACATTTCTGAACCCGGCGCCTCCACCACCAAAAACTATCAATATTAATTAATAATAATTTCAAATGTTTGAAAAAGAATGACTCACCAATAAATTTAGCAAATTAATTAGGTCCTACGGACGCCCAATCAGTTGTCCACGAATTATTTAGTTAAATTTTTTTTATTTCGTCGACAATTTTACATTATTTTTCAATAGTTTTTTTCTTCCCAAATATTTGTCTTTGATTTCGATTTCCTTCTACCCACTTTAAAATAAAATTGCAAGTATATATCGGACGACTCACCGGAATATATACATGAATAAGACAACTCATTCATGATTTTCGATAAATTGGTCCTTGTTGTATATGAGTCGTTCATAATCGGAGTGCTACAATATTTTTGTAGTTGTATTTTTGTAGTTGTAGTTGTAAGTTCTTTTTTTTTAATTCAGAAAGTCCTGAAATGAATTCAGAACATGTTCTTGTATATTTCTGGACTTCTCTGAATTTAAAAGAAAAAATGATGAAAAATGATGCACCAATCAGGTTTTTGAATGACTCGAAAATGCACTTGTTGTGTGTATTGTGTATTACATTTTTGAGTCCTTGTGCATATTAAAACAAAATTATTAATAACTAAAAATTCCAGATTTTTCAAATTGAATGAATTATGTGTGACGAATTGAAATTCGAATTGAGGAATAGTTGTCTTCATGTACACCATCAGAAATAGTGGTGTGTCTACTCAATAAAATCTATTTTTGTCGGTGTGTTAGCGGGGTGGTCGCATTGATCTGCACTCATACGGCGAACCGAAATGATTCGCTCAAAATGTCTGAGAGCCTGGGGTGGCGGTGCACCCTTGTCGCCCCTTTCGGTTGCGCCGCTGTTGAGAATTTCATCAACAAAATAGATCCCGTCGAGTTAATAATTCTTAAAGAACCAATAGAGAGGAATAAATTATTAATAAACCGAGGAGCCCGCAGAATACAGAGGCAATTATTTCGAATCCGGCTAAAATAAAAAGCAATAAGTTAATGCCGGCGTATTTCAATTTAGTTTAATTCGTTCGAAATGAAGAAAAAGTATTTACGTGGATAGGTTGAGATATTATATTATATTCAGGGTGGGGCCGGGGAGTGACTAGTAGCTGGAGCTCGGGGCTTTTGATTTAATTTAATCTGCGGAGAAATATTAGTTTTCTGAGAAAGGTTTTCTCCGTTTGGTGTAATAGCGTGGTAGATAACCGCGTCTAATATTTATGGCCCGAACTAAAGCATTAGACTTAATATATTTATATTGTTATTTATAGTGTTTTCTGGAAATTACGGTGGAGGAAAATTTCGTCCGCTGCTGGGATTCGCGTGTTTAAGACCAGAAACCGGACCTCTGCAGGAACTCCTTTGGCTACTCGATTTAATTTAAATATATTCCCAGACCCTCGGAGTGTATAAAGCCTCGTTCGTGTCAATATAAGCAAAATCTATTTTCATTAGTGTTTCCACACGAAAGTGCAATATTTTTAAGTTCCCTCAAGTTGGGGTGGCGCCCATAAAAACTTCAAAACTTGAAACGGACGTAAAAAATAACGCCGTCCCCGTTTTTTTTACAGCCATCGATTTTTCATTTCCCTAAAATATGTAGATTTCCCTTCTTCGCGGCGCAGTTTTAAATATTTTCTCGGGATGCGCTATTTCATAAATAGGTTATATTTTATGTATTTCGCTAAAAAAGGACGGAAAAAAACAAAATATAAATTTGCATTCTTAAAATATAAAGATTACCAGAAAAATATAAAATATAAGGACCGCATACGGAAACGTCGCCTATAAAGGGACGACGCCGGCCGTCGTTGCGTGCTATATTTTATCTAATATATTACAGCAAACTTAAGCTTTAAAGACTTATTTTACATAATTTATAAATAAACATTCATAATGCACATTATATGCTGGCTGTAGCATAATGAGATGCAAATTATGACGTCAGAGGACGAAATTTAAATTTTAATGTTCTTCCATCTTTAACTCTTAAATATTATCCTTAGCTTTTTAATGTTTTTTAATGCAGGAATAACACTTTGCAGAAGAATACTTCTGAATTTCAAATCCGTCCCCATCTGCGCGATCCACGGTTTACTAATATATTCAGTATTAATTAAGTTAGCGGAAAGCCCGGCATTGATACTTTAAAACGCGCCACCCCTTCAGGCGCCAATAAAAAAAACGCAATGTACGGGTAGGTGTACAACGACAAATAATATCCGAGTCCGCACCCTAACTAATTTCAACCCTTCCATATACGAATTTAAATTCACAATAAATACAACGCAAGAGTTATTTCGTTAACGAGATTTTTAAATTTACGCATGGGCCCGGTTTGATTAATGAGAGACGGAATAATGAAACTCTTCGATCAGGATTTGCGATAACACTTGCACGTCATGAATTGTGCGCGCCCGGATGAAACGCTGCTTAAACAACCCCACCAGACACAAATATTCTTGTCGGTGCAGGGATTCACCCGATTTGGGGAACATTAGGTGCGCCCTGTTAAGTCGATTTCAATTAAAATCGGACGTCGCAAAATCAATTAATCACCGAATATGGGTTCTACTTAAAAATTTATACATTAAAGCCTCCGCGGGGCCGTAAAAAATTAAATCGATAGTTGGACTCCGATTCGTTTCGTTTTGTATGCAAATTCCTTTTCGCAATGAAATATATTTTTATACGAATAAAATATGAATCGGCGTAAATGGCGGATGCATAGGAATCGGGGGGCGTTATTTGTTTCCATTTGTATTCGCATATGTGTGTGCATGTGTGGGGAAACCAGGGGCAATAACGAAATGGTCGTACCTACATATAATAATGAAGCTAGGCATATATCGCGCAGCCGATTTTTGACTTCGGGGGATAATTACCAGCGGCACGCAATTTAACAAATAATTAGTAATTATTGTGCCCTGTGCCCTGGAAACCACCCTTTACTTTTAATTTATTACGACGAATACAATACCGGCAAGCTCGCGCATTACCTACACGTGGAAAAGCGGGGGATAGATAAATAATATAGGTTTCGTGTTTGGTGATCATTATTTTTTTGCTCATCACCCATCTCTCTACTAAAAATAATCAAGTAAAGTAAATATTGCTTTCATAAATTAAACATGAATTTATCCAAGATCTATTATTTGCATATTTGATTCATTTCTAAATTATCGTGGAAACGCGTGATGTTCGAATGCGCATAAAATTATAGAAATGGAAAACCTGAAGCTATTCCGATAATGGCATAGTTATTACCCCCGCCATATTTAATATTATTCTCTCGTGAATTTAAAATAAGATGGGAAAGCCCATGCGCGGATATAAGGGGGCGGTTGCTGGGGCAATGGGAATAATTACCCCCCCATGAACCCCGCCGGATTTTAAATACGCAATCTATACGTGCCTTCAAAGCTTCGTGATTGCCGACTGCACCGTGATTGCAATGAAAAATATAATTTATCAGCCGCATTCGTATAATAAAATATACATACAGTTCTTTCTTATACCGATCTTCAGGCTACAAAACCACAACAACAAAATTCTCATGTCTTTGCTGATGTTTCGGCACTTATTCTTCTCAGCCTTGATTTTTCCAGTGCTGGATAAATCCATAGTATAAAGAATAAACTTCTCTAAAAAATGAAATAAAAAATAATATTAATATACATAAATATCCTCAACTTATTAATCCATTAATAATATAATTTCCTCTAAATGTTTCTCTGTCCTTTGCGACTTGTGCGCACAATTTTCACTTCACGTTGCATTAATTTAATCCGTGAATTCAAAAATACAAAAATCTTTGTATTTAACGACACAAGCTTTTGTAATTCCATGATCGATACCTAGAATATAAGAAAATTTGCAATATATACACTACACAACCATAGGTTCGTAATTATATCACCAGCAACCTCCATTTCATTAGCCGCAATAATTAACCACCCCTCTGGCAACTACTAGGTAGCCACCCCTTTGGCACTACAAGGTAAATTAAGTTGCTTATTTTTTATATTTCGGTGGAACATTGAGAGCTTTCCTAATGCACTGCAGTTTGTCAAATTTTCCGAGTATTTACACAGTTTTTCATGCAATCCCGTTTAGTATCCGTGTCCGGATGCACAGGACTGATGAGACCCACCAGTGCGAAACCGGTCTCCAGTTGTCCGCGATAATGGTATTCAAATATACAAATGTTTATAATTATAATTACATTTAATTATATTACACCACAAATTGCCCGCAGAAGCAATGAATTAAGGCTTCGACTAAGTTTTCAAGAGGGCACCCATTTCACTGAAGTTTAAAGTATGCCATCGTGGCACTAGAAAGTTACAAGTTACTTTTATTTTTATATTTATATAATAAAAATACTTCAAGAAAATTTTTGAAGATTGTATTGTTGAGTGTCACATCTAATGGTTATGATTGTGTTGTGAAGTATTCGGACATTTATTCGTGCTCAGTTACTTTACAAAATAATCATAAGAAATTTGTTGAAAAATAGCGATAGAAAAATCATTTATTCAATCAAATTTTCCAAAGATTGCAAATATTGGAATAATTCCGCAAAAGAATTCAAGAATTTGTTAAAATTTAAGAAAATTTCAAGAAAATTGTTAACGGTTGAAAAAGTTGCCTTGAATATTATTTATAATACTAAAAATTTCCTAAGAATATTTATAAAATCGTTAGAAAATAAGAGAAATTTACAAATCATTGCAGAAATTGTAAATTCTTTATAAAAATATTTTATTTCGTTTTGAAATTCTAGAATTCTGAAAATTGTATCCCCATCAAATTTCTCTGGAGTCAGATGAACAAACAAGGTGAATGTAATCTACGAAAGAATATTAGGAACGAAGTTGAACCAAGAAATGAACTAAAACTAAATATTTCAAAATATTGCAAAAGTTTGTAAAATAAATCAAAACACTCAAAAAAATTGAAATAGAAATATTGCCGTGAATATTTATTAAAGTATTAAACATTCATATAAACCTTGGAAAATCCCTGATAATGTGCACAGCATTCCAGAAATTGCTAAAAATACTAGAAACGAAACTGATCTGATAATAAATGTACCGTTCTTAAAAATAAATAAGTACTCCAAAGTATTGTTTATAGTTATAGTTAAGTTCATAAAAAATATAATTATTTAAATATTGTATAACAATGAAAAAACTGTTGAAACTATGTTCTTGATATTGAAAATTCCTAAAGAATATCATACCTACAAAATCGCAGAAATTTTACAAAAACTGATCTGATAATAATTGTACCGTTCTTAAAAACAAATAAGTATTCCAAAATACTGTTTATAGTTATAGTTAAGTTTATAAAAAATATAAGTATTTAAATATTGTATAACAATGAAAAAACTGTTGAAACTATGTTCTTGATATTGAAAATTCCAAAAGAATATCATACCTATAAAATCACAGCAATTTTACAAAAACTTCAGAAATGGTAATCCGTACTAATTACAAATAACGCCATTAAATTTATAATAAATAATGAAAATCTATAGAAACAAAATTGCAAATAAGTGAAGAATTAAGTGAAATAGCAAAAATAGCAAGAAAAGTGAATATAGATTATAAAATTAAAAGTTCCTCCGTGATTGATTTTTTATTTATTCAAACTATAACAATTATAAAGTGTCATTTATTTATTTATTGTGTTATTTATAAGTTGATTCCTGATACGTGTTTCTGGATTTCTTCCCATTATCAAAGAATTAGAAAGTCATAACAGGAATAACTTGCAATTTCTTGAAATCTTCCCAACTCATTAACTTGAATGCAGAATATTTCAGGACATATTCCATCAAAATATTATTGCTAAAAACGTTGTACAGATACAAACTTGATAATCATTATGAGATATGAGTGCGAGTCATATCTCATAACGATGTAATTGATATTTTTAGATAAAGTTGTAGATTTGCTGAATTTTGTGTTAGTGATTTACAAGTTCTAAATATTGAAGTTACAATTTATTGAATTTCAATCTCAAAATTACTGATACATGTCAGAAATACCTTGCAATTTCCAGATATAACAATCATGAATTCAGGAATTGATCCATAGGATAGTTGCCTTAGATATTCATGAATTTTCATAATTTTCATGAAGAGTAAATCACATAGGTTAGTTAGTTATAATTGGAATTTCTTGAATCAAGCCTGCACTTCAAGAGTTAAGTTATAAGATCATTGTATTTGGCATTCTCGAAGTTCTGTCTTTCATGGAGTTGATTTGCAGAATCAGAAACTTATATGATGACCTATTTTATGTACATTTTTACAACACATTTTTAAATTATCGATTTTTGGTGGTAAATAATGTCAGATTACATATGTGTCATACATGGTTGAAATCGGAATTTGTCGCTCTTTTGAATGCCGGATTTTAATCCAATATTGCGGTCATAAGAAAATCAAAAGTTGTCTATGAAAATTTGGGCATCTAATTGGCGCAGAAAATGGTTGACACTGGAATCAGAAAGCTCACGTCGAAAAATGTAAGAGTGCCAAGTTTGGTAAAATTTCCTTCAAAAGTAAAAAACTTTTTCAGTATTTCAGCGATATTTCAGGAACTGTGCAATATATCCCGGATTTCTTTTCAGAATATTAAAAGTCATGAAAATAAGATTTTTTTTTTTTTCATTTGACCAACTGTATATATTTCCTTTTAATAGATCCTAATGGTGGACGTCGTAAAAGTGACCACCCTGTATATTTTGTTACAAATATTGAATTTCAATCTTAGAATTTAGGAAATCTCTTGCATTTTCTAGATATTATATCCTAGAGATATCTCTAGATATCCACCTTAGATTTAATCGAAATTTTATAACTGATGTAGTTAATTTGCAGAATTAGAAGAATTCGAAACTCATATCACAACTAGCATTTTCTATATTTTCGTGAAGCTTCAAGCAAATTCATTAGTACCTACGTCAACACGTATTTGTAATTTCTCTCTAAATTTCTTTCTAGAATTCAATTGCCGAATTATAAATTCCTACTGGAATAACTTGCATATCTACATTTTCTAAAAGTCATACAGCTGAATCACAGTATTGGCATGTCGTAACTGGAATTACTTGCATTTTCTGGATTTTCTGCAATTCATAGAGCTGATCATGTCATTAGTTACATCTTATAATCAGTTTCAATTTCTATATTGCAAATATACCGTTCAATTAAAAAATGATTTGGATAAAAGAAGCCCTTGAGACGTTGGAAGTATGTCTGCTAGGGCACAATACATCTGTTAAAATCTGGTGGCAGCAATTCATGATGGCCTATATGTTAGGCAGCCCTGTAGGGATGCATATCTAAGTTCTTTTTAAATTTTTGTTGGCAGGTTCTATAATACTGAGACCGTCATAGCCGCCTCTTATTTTAATAATCGTTGATCGCATAGTAAAATGCTGTTAAGAGGCGTCTTTACACCAGCTTTTATTTTATTATTTATTATCCTAACTAAATAGCTTCGGTTTTTAAATCCATCTCAGACGCATGATATGTATATTAATATGTATATATCTTGATCTTATCTTGATGATAAATATTTATTGTAAATCTTAATTTGGAAATTTACAGATGTCTGGTTGGAAAAAAAAACTGGGGAGTTTTTTGGAAGATAACCATCTCAAGGTGGTTATTTAAAAACCGAAACTAGTCAGGCAAAATAAATAATACAATTAAAAAAAATACTACTTACCAGTAAGCATTCGATATAACAACCTTAGCCTCTTTAGGCCTTAGGCCTTAAGCCTTAGGCCTCTTTACCCCAGCTAGTATACGGCATTATTAATAAGCGATAGCCAAATAATTCATGAACGGGTTGACATAATTGCAATCGGAGAACTGATATAGAAAATTTAGATATTTATCTACTATTAGACAAAGTAGTTTTAAGAAAAAAATCAAAGGTGACTTATTTCTGATCACCTAATCGGATTTATGTGCAGAGAAGAATACTCCATTATAAATCATGATATTGGAACAAAAAAAAGAAGGTGGTTCGCAACAACATTATCTCCAAATACCTTGAGGAAATTTCCATTATATGTACCCTGTCTTAATTAAATAAATGCAGAAGAAAATTTCACAAATCTGTTGATCTTTTAATCAACATAATAAATCACCATTTTATTATTACTTTAAACTACTCAGCTCAATTGTAGATAAATGTCTAGACTTTCTAAATCAGGTCTCCGATTGTAATTATGTTGACCCGTTCATGAATTATCTTGGCTGTCGTTTACATGCAATTCCCTATACCGCGTTTGGGTAAATAGGCCTCCTAAGGCAGTTCCAACCCCCTCAAATTTCAGTTTCCTAACTTTCTTCAATTAAAAATTAACATAAAGACAGCAAATTTTGCACAGCTTTCTAAAATATGATTATCTACAATGTGACGAAGCATTTATTTTAAATAAAAATAATTGTTAATAAGATATATCAATCAATGTGACATATTGGAAAAACTTTTTTTGTGAAGCTGTCAGAAATTCAATTTTCAACCTTATTTCTTTTTAGAGTTATTTTCTATTACTAATAATTAATCAATGATTTGAGAAATACAATTGCAAAAATGAGCATCCATCTTGGATGCACTGAGCGTGGGATGTGCCCTCTGATTTTCACTACCTCACGTCCTACCTCTGGACTCCTGAGAAACTCGGCTAGGCCCTCCCGAACACCGTTAAGTTACGTCCTTAGTGACCTGAATTTTGTTCATTTATTTACAATCTATTTAATTTCAATCTCAAATTTTGTGACTCGTAACATGCAATTTCTAGATTTTCTACAATTCAGGAATTGAATCAAGTTATTGTCTTTGATATTCTCGTATTTCTGTAATTAGAGATCAAATACAAGACTAGAAATGTGCTCAGGAATTATGCCTGTATTTGCAAAACTAGAGACTCTTACTTGGAACTAGAAACTTCCATTAATGGTAACTCGTAAGACTTGCATTTTCTGGATCTTCTGCAATTCATAGAGCTGAATCGTGCCATAAATCTTAAAATAAAGATCAATTCCAATATTTTCGGTAATCCGGGCAGTTAAGTTAACTTCTGGTAGGAACGGAAACGATTGAAGGTTGAATTTCATATGAGGAGGTATGTTGGGGTGATTTGTTTAAATTTTTCATGTCATCGGTAACCGCTTACACTTTTAACGACGGTCTTCGTGGACACCTTGTATGCAATCAACAGTTACTGTGTTCAAATGTAGAAATCGTATATTGTGTGTGGAGCGATTTGTGTGTAGCAATGTGAGGTGTGTGTGTGTGTGTGAGTAATATAGGTAAAATTAGAGTAATAAAAAGTTTCCGAAAATAACGCGCGGCCGAATAAAGCTATTAGATGCAATATAAAATGGAAAGATTATAAACTTGTATCTTTAATAGCTTAACTTTATGTGCGGATGTTGAACGATGAATATCGCCTTTCTTATAAAATAAAAATATACGAAGATAAAACGTTCGCGTCTTTAACTTTAATATCTTATATTTATTATCCCCATCCCAACAAAATAATTTAATATTCCTCGCAATAAATTTTGGATTAGGGTTTACGGCGCAATAAAAATGATAATTTATAACAAAATATCCAAATTCATTCTTTCTACTTAAGCCTCTTTAAAGAAATAAATAAATACTACCATTTGTAATTTTAATGCGACCGGTTATCTCGTCATTTATCAAATGTATTATATTTATACCCCCAACTACCCGTGGGCGCTCAGCACTCCCCAGTCCCGACCTACTATTAATGCGATACGGATCTTTAATAAAAAATTATGAATTAATTCATACATATTTAATGCGAAAGTAATTAGCTAAGATAGTGGAGATGGGCCATTATAAAATCGAACGTAATGAAATTTAATTTAACAAAGAGCTTAAATATATTAGATTTGTGATTATTAACGAAATTGGGTGGGCCCACTCACGCAAATACAGTTATTTAAAGCAAATCACAATTTTAATCAATCTCAATATTAAACTTTCACAAGACACGAACGTGTCCAGCTAGCGTTTTTCATTCCATTCAGCCCGAATGTGCGCCGAAATGATACGAGCGCGATCGCGCAATTTGCGTCGATCTGAAAGTCGAAATTCGCTAGGCACAAACGTGATTGAAGAAAGCGAGGGACGCCGGCGATAAGTAATCAGAAGTGCGATGCAAAAACCTCAAAGGTCTCGTCAGCAAGCCATACAGGCTTACAACTTGCCAACAAGTGTTTCTGCGCTGGT
The DNA here is from genome assembly GCA_951805005.1 of Othius punctulatus. Taxonomy (NCBI): domain Eukaryota; kingdom Metazoa; phylum Arthropoda; class Insecta; order Coleoptera; family Staphylinidae; genus Othius; species Othius punctulatus. The sequence goes on along the minus strand of OX638138.1, from coordinate 32,738,468 downwards.
GTCAGACGTGGCCGCGATAAGGGCTGGGAGCGGCGGAGGTGGCGCAGAAGAGGACGACCGCGCAGGACACCCTCCGACACCCTCCAGGACACCCCACCGTCCTCGTCGCATAGGATGAGAGCACCTTAAGGACGGCGCCCCGGCTGGCAGCCAGACGGAGGACGAAAAGGCGGCAGTGATTGAAAGTGATGGCGAAAATTTAGAGGGAGGTTAACACCGCCGAGAGTTGTGATTGCTGGATTAAGACGCCCCCGTGCTCAGCAGTAGGGTGAAATATGACCTACTTGCGCTACTTTACCGGCTAATGAGATATATGCGATTTCGGCAACGGGATAACGCACAAGAATGAATTAGATTTCGCTTTATTAATTGGTTTAGTTTAATTAAATTATTCCAGTTGCGACTGCGCCTCTCGTAAAACTACGCTCCCAGCCAAATTCCCCACACCATTTGCTCTCAATATCAGGGGCACTACTACAAATTTATATTGGGGCGTGCAAAGTTTTCGTACTTAATAAATCAATTGCTGTATTATTATACAATGAGAGAAACATTGTCTCGCAGAGGAGCCAAATCCTGAAAATCAATATTGTCCATTCCTCTTCCCCATCTCAAAGCAGATTCAGGATAATGAAATGCATCAAAAATGCCAAACATACACATAATCGTAAACAAAAGTCCTGTAGCGACCAAATCCCGAATTTTCATAGACATCCTGTAAGTTATAAACTTATAAAACATCAAATTAAATGTAAAACCGTTTCATTTCAAGATCCACCAACATCGCAATTTCTGTCAAAAGTATTGCTCTCGTGTTACTTTATTACTCTAAGTATTACTTTCGGGCTATAATCAACCAAAAATATACTACAGATTTTTTTTTAAAGGACTAAAACTAAAAGGATTCTTTTAGAATCCCATGGATTGCAGCAAATCAATAAATTGCAAGTCATTCCAGTTATCAGCTATCACGACTACTACGAATCTCCTCCATGAATTTTAGAAAATGTAGATAATAGAAATTACTATCAAAACCCACCAGCTACAAAAGCCGGAAGTACGGCTGAGGTTGAATTGATATGGGAAAAGTAAAAAAAAACGATAAGAACAGCATCGAAAGCAACATGTTAAAGTAAATGTTGGAAATGGCTTCCATTGTTTGCTAAACAAAAATATTACTCTTCGCGAACTTTTCAAAGGTTTGTAGCACAACATTCTTGTGTTATTCTTTCTCGAAATTCTTCAATAGTTTCGTACAAAAAGTTATTGCTTTATTAATCTTTATGCCGTAAAATTATTTTCAAATAGACAGGGTGTCCCAATTTCCACAACACCCTGTATTTATTCTAGTTGTCTGATGACATTTTTCAACCTCTACAATGTTGTCTATTTAGTTTTGGATTATGTTACAGTGTTACCAATTTACAATTTTTTTCTCCAAATATCATGCATAACCAAGCTCAACTTAAAAAAATCGTAGCGACCTCGGTTTTTGAAGGTAAGAATAAGTTTTAGCAATATTCTCAGAGTGGTTAATAAGCAACATGTTGGTAATGAGAAATTTGAATTTAGTAATTCAGGGTCTTCAGAAAAAAATGCAAAATTTTACAAATTTCAAAGCGATATAACCCATTTTCTTACCTTAAAATATGAGAAGGCTACGATTTTCTAAAGTTGAACTTGCTTATGCATAATATTTGGAGAGAAAAAATGTACATTGGCAACACTGTAACATAATCCAAAACTAAATAGACAACATTGTAGAGGTTGAAAAATGTAATCAGAAAACTTGAATAAATATAGGGTGTTCCATTTTAAAAATATGTTTGTTTTTGTTATTCCGCAGAATTGGGACACCCTGCATATTTGATAATAATTTTACAATATAAAGATTTTTATACCAATAACTTTTTGTACAATATATATTTTTTTATCTCTCACGGGAAAGGCGCTAGGAAAGCCCGACGCTAATCTTTATGCCGTAAAATTATTTTCAAATAGACATTCAATATCATGCATAAGCAAGCTTAACTTAAAAAAATCGAAGCGACCTCGTTTTTTGAAGGTAAGAATAAGTTTTAGCAATATTCTCAGAGTGGTTAATAAGCAACATGTTGGTAATGAGCAATTTGAATTTAGTAATACAGAGTTTTTAGAAAAAAATGCCAAACTTTACAAATTTCAAAGCGGGATAACCCATTTTCTTACCTTAAAAAAATGAGAAGGCTACGATTTTCTAAAGTTGAACTTGCTTATTCATAATATTTGGAGAAAAAAAAATGTACATTGGTAACACTGTAACATAATCCAAAACTAAATAGACAACATTGTAGAGGTTGAAAAATGTAATCAGAAAACTTGAATAAATACAGAGTGTTCCATTTAAAAAAAAAATGTTTGTTTTTGTTATTCCGCGGAATTGGGACACCCTGCATATTTGAAAATAATTTTACAATATTAAGATTTTTATACCAATAACTTTTTGTACGATACATTTTTTTCTATCTCTCACGGGAAAGGCGCTAGGAACGCCCGACGCACTGTTGCAGCACCCTGTATATTTTAAAATATCATTCGGATCATCAGTATCTTTAACAATATTTGAAATGAAAATTAATTCTTCCAAATGTTGAATTACGTCAATATCTTTATTGTGCCAATGGGTTAAATTTTTTTCCAAATCTTGGCAGTGTTTTAAGATGGTAGTGTTTTATATATTTGCAATTTTGAAATATTGTGTAAAAATTCAAAAGTATTATTGTATTGAGATACTTGTTAAAATTTCTCTTGAATTGAATTTCTTGCTACATCCAATAAATTCTAGTTTAAATTTTAGAGAAGGATTTTCGATGTGTTCATCTTCTGTTTCGTAATCAAATTGTTTCTTTCGTTTTCTAAATCTTACTTCAAATTGGGGTTCAAGTTGAATTGTCTGTGCTATTTGTCAGGATTCTATGAATAGGTTGTCAACACAGATTGCATCATCACTGCTTAATTTTTTAAATTGTTGACTTGATTAAAAGACTAACACGATTTACTTCCAGTAAGATGTTGTACCAAAGAATCGCAGTACAGATAAAATTGTAATTCTTTATTTTTCCTAACAACGATTTGGCATTGAAAATCTCGTTTTGGTCGGATTGCATTAATTCGGCTTTCCCATCTATACCTTTTCAAGTTCAAATTGAGAGCAATCAAGTTCAAATTGAGACCAATCAACTTCAAATTGAGGCCAATGAAGTTCAAATTGATACCAATCAATTTCAAATTGAGATTAAACAAAATCAAGTTGACACTAAACAATATCAAGTTGAGAGTAAACAAATAAAATTGATATTGTTTAGTGTCAACTTGATTTTGTTTAGTCTCAATTTGAAATTGATTAGTCTCAATTTGAAATTGTTTGGTATCAATTTGAACTTGATATGCCTCAATTTTAAATTGATTAGTCTCAATTTGAACTTGAAAAGGTATAGTATTACAAATCGGTTTAATGTTAATGTTTTAATTTTTCTATTAACTTGGACCATCTATGAGTTGACGCCACAAAAAAAAATACAATGACTGCACTGTGCTAAAGATATTGACCATTTGTATATTAGATTCTGCAGCTTCATTTAAGACAAGATTTAATGAATGGCAAGAGCATGGAACAAAAAGGGCACGTAGGTGTAAATTCAAAATTTGTTTTTGCAGGCCAGTATGCTTTCTTTTCATATTGGCCCCATTATTTTACCCTTAGCCCCTGCTATTCTTTAAGTTCAATTCTAAATTTTTTATTTGATCCAAAAATATTGTTAAAAGTACAAATCCTGACGTATCCTTCACTTCCACAAATCGTAAAAAGTGCTCCTCAACTAAATGCATATTATTTGAATCAATATTGACAAAACGAATAACTAAAGTCAATTGTTCCTTGTCACTAATATCAGAAGTAGAATCCATAATTATAGAAAAACAAAGGAACGTCATTAAAAAAAAAAGGTAAGGCGCCTTAAGGTAGTGTAACTTCCTTTTTGTTTATATGCAATACATCTGATAAATTACTAATGACTTGATTTAACTCCATGAATTGCAGAAATTATAACTACGAGTTTATATTTTTACAATTGAACCTGTCATTTTTGTATACATTTTTAATTCTAGCTAAGTATTGAAAAAAAAAATCTAAAAATGCTCGGCTATGCCTTGTCAGGAATAAGCTACTAGCTCGAAAAAAAAGTTTGCTACTTGTAACAAATGTAGCTACAGACTGACCGCTGGATCTTTCTGCTGACGACATCAATTATCGCGTTAATAAATGACGATGTGATTTAATCTCATAAAATAAATCCAATGCGTTAGAAAGAGAAACCATTCTGGACGTACGTCTGTAAACATAGATACCCTGACAGTTTGGCAATGACGTCAGCCCAAAGATCCCATGGTCAGACCATATTTCAGGATTATCAATAACTACAATGAAAACAATATAATTAAGGGAGTTTATTAAATATTTTGCAATTTCTGCAATATTTGTAGAATTGCTTTAATTCTCTAACGTTTTTATGAATAGAATAGAATAGAATATATTTTCATGCCTGTCGTCATACGACTTACCGAAGTAAAATTAATAAATTAATTACATATTAAAAAGATTTCTACAATACAATGCTTAAAATAACATCGAAGACACCGCAAGAACATCACAAATCATAAGTCAATAAGTTCATACAACTAGATAACATCCACAAGGAAAAAATCTCTGAAATCGTACAAAGTTCTTGAATAATTTTCAATAATATATAATTCAATGTTCGAGGCAACTTTTTCAATTGTTAACAATTTTCTTGGCATCCTATTTATTAAATTATGTACTTTTTAAACACTTTGTATTTTAAATTTGGTGGGGTATTAAAATACAATTTTCGGGATTTTCTTTAACGAAAACATTAAAATTGTTTAACATTGTAAGATAGCTCCGATTTTCTAACGATTAACAGTTATCTTAAGAAGCTATTTATTAAATTTAGTTAGTGAGTGTAAATTTAGTATGTAAGTGTAAGTAATTACTTACTTACACAAGTAAAATTTATAAACTAATTACATATTAAAAAGATTTCTACAATACAACACTACAATACAATGCTAAAATTACATCGAAATCACCGCAAGAACATCACAAATCATAAGTCATTAAGATCATACAACTAGATAACATCCACAAGGAAAAAATCTCTTAAATCGTACAGAGAATGTTCTTGAACAATTTTCAATAATATAAACAATGTTCATGGCAAATTTTTCAATTGTTAACAATTTTCTTGCCATCATATTTATTAAATTTTATACTTTTGAAAAAACTTTGTATTTTAAATTTGGTGGGGTATTAAAATACAATTTTCCGGATTTTCTTCAACGAAAACATTAAAATTGTTTAAAATTGTAAAATAGCTCTGATTTTCTAACGTTTTTATGAATGTTCTTTAAAATTTTCTAATATTATAAACATTATTCAAGGCAACTTTTTCAATTGTTAACAGTTATCTTAACAAGCTATTTATTAAATTTAGTTCGTTTCAAAAACTTTGTACTTTAAATTTGATGGGTATTTAACACAGTAAAATAGCTCTTTTTAGATTTTCTAACGTTTTTATGAATGTTCTTGAAATTATTTTTATATTATAAACAATATTCAAGGTAACTTTTTCAATTGTTAACAGTTGTCTTAACAAGCTATTTATTAAATTAAGTTATTTTCAAAAACTTTGTACTTTCAAATTTGATGGGTATTTAACTCAGTTTTCAGTATATTCTTCAACGAAATTAAAATTATTTTGTTTAAAATATTGTGCAATTTCTACAAATGCTTGCAATTTTTCTCTGATTTTCTAACGTTTTCACTAATATCCTTGAGCATTTTTTTATACTCATTAGAAATAAACATCAGTCAACATTTTCAAAGGCTAACACTTTTCTTGAAATTTCATTAAATTTGTAAGAATTCTTGGAATTCTTGGAATGTTTTGTACTTTTTGCGGAATCATTTAAGGATCATTGGAATATTTGCAAGTTTTGCATTATAATGTATTTACGTATAATTGTAATATAAAGTATTACTTACATTCAATCATTTTTGCAGAATCATTTTAGGATCATTGGAATATTTGCAAGTTTTGCATTATAATGTATTTATGTATAATTGTAATATAAAGTATTACTTATATATATCATGAAATTGATCAGCTTTCAAAAAATTGCAAGGTTTTGACAAGTAGATGTAAAAGCTGTATTTTATTTTTTTTATTTTCAGATTTAGTAATCATACCTATATTTCATGGTTGAATTTTGCTCCTGCAAACCTGAAATGATAATCAAAACTGTGGATCGCGTGAAAATTGGAATTCATCGCAGAAGACTGTACAGAGTTGTCCGATTGCTTTTCACCATGTATCTCGACCAGAGGGAAAAGCATTTGATAAATAGTGAAAACAATTTGACATATGGGGAATACATTTGAAAAAATATCGACAAGAGGGAAAAGCATTTGAGATAAAGTGAAACACAACTGATACATGGTGAAAAGCAATAGGAAAACGCTACCATTACATGCACAGTTCATGTAATGGTTACCTTACTAGGTAACTATACAGGGTTGTTAGAGGGACATTTGCGCGTGTGAAATAAATAAAAAAATAGACGGACTCGCAGAATTAATAAAATGGCTGAAATTAAAACTCAAAAATATATATTTTTAAATTGCTTTAATAATTGATAAAAAAATTAAATAATTTTTATTACAAATAAGATGAAAATGGGAATTTCATCTCGTATTATACATGACAGAAACCTCTATGTGTGGAATATTTTGCTGAAAGTTTTGACAATTAGTATTTCAAAAACACTATTAGATAAATGCCCGCTTAAATACATTATATTCATTTTTCGAAATTAAACGGAGACACCAAAATCCTAAAAATATATAGAGTGTTCCATTAAAAACAGAACAAAAGTTATTATAATGAACCATAACAAAACAAAAATTAATGGCAACTTCCAGTAGAATTGGAAGTGATAGAAGATTGAAAGTATTTAATTAGAGGAGCTATGTTTTTGCAAGTTTTTATTTCATCGTGAGCCACATAAAATTTTAACGGACGGCATGCGTAAGACCCTGTATACGCGCTCGGTGCGCAGTAAAGTGCCTTGTAAATCTACTGTGTTGGAGGATCTAAGGTGTCGGTTTAAAGCGGATGTGATGCTCTGCTCGGAGCTTCGCGTACAGGAAGTGCTCTTTACTTGGGCGGAATATCTGCCACCCAGCCCGAGTTTTACTTTCAATACTCGCTTTCGCGGGATTACGAGACTTAAATCGGCGGAACTGCTATTTGCATCCTTATAGCATCCTCGCCGTGTCTCTGCCTTTCTCTATCTGCGAATCTACATATTCCTCACACACGTACCTACTCCCGCCAGCAGCAGCTAACTACTTTTAAACTTGCCACTTTAATGCGCCATAATGCCCCCGCGCGTTTTTTTTTTTTTAGTTTGTCGCAATGTTTGAGGGGGTAGTATTTACATTGTAATGTTATAGCCTGCATTTGTTTATACAGATGAGCCATATAGCTGGGAGTTATTGCGTTTTTTTGCCGAATTTGATGAGCGCCGTACATTTATGGGACATAACGGCGTTATTAAAATAAAGTAGTTTAAATTTTTATTGGCCGCTTTTGCCAATATGCGCGGTATATCCCGCGAAATTAAAAAGACTCGAGTCCGGAGTAAATTTTTACTAGATTCTAGTGGCGGAGTGTATACAATATGGACACATTTATAAACAAACGTAATGCGGACTTTTATTATGTTGTATGAAAAGTTTTTACGCGCCGCCTATTGGATGTTTTCCATTACTCGACGGTGATCAGAATTGCAGACTGTATCCCACTTTATGAGCCCCGTTCGGGCTGTATATTGCAGTGGAGAACATTATAAAATGTAAAAACTACCAACATTGTATTTTTTTGTTGACTGATAGCCTTATTAACGGGGCTCCGAAACTTTTATTGAGTATAACCGGGGCAATAAAATATTTCTATAAAAGATTGCTAACGTATAATAAAGGTGGATTTCTAATTTCGCGAATTACTCTTTTCAGATACGGCCACAAGGAATATTTCATGGCCGGGGGAACATATTAAACTTTTATGTTGTTTTAGCCTGTTCTCTTTTTGTGCTAAATTAAGAGTCTGGCCGGCCATTCGGATGGTGACCATTTTATTAAATCTGCGCCTTTTTTATTTGTCGCAACTCTGGGCTAAGTCGCAAGGTAAATATTTTTATGTGCGGCCAACGCCCTCTGCCGCCCGCCAGACTGTTGCAACTCTTTTTCCAAGTAGCTTTTGTGCTTTTTTATATTGTTACAGCTTTCCGATAAAAGAACTGAAATAATCTAATTTACACATTTGAATTTCTTACGCGAGACTTTACATTTATATAACCAAAATGGATGGAAATGTTCTTTTGTCGTTCTCTCTCGTTGTAAATTTTATTTCATCGGGCGCTGGGGTTGCCTTTTTTATTCGATTTTATATTTTATTATCGGAGCCTTTAGCAGCTACTCCGTTCTTCAATTAATTTACAAATTTAATATTAAAATGGACTATATAATTATATCTTTATTGTCTCAAAGAAATTTTAATGACAATCGCCTGTAATTCGGTGGAAAACTTTTATTCATTAAATTGCTTCGTCCCTAATTTTTCACCTCTGCATCGGCCCTGTGAGCGTGAAACGGCCAGCCCTAGCCCTGTCTCTGTATTTCGTTCGGACGGACGCTAGTGACTAGTGTCGGGCCACCGAACTAACCACCATATGATAGCTGCTGGCTCATAGTGAACCGCGTGAACGCGTCCCGTGCGTGAAATAGCCATCCATTCATGCGTCCCGTCAACTAACAGAGCTGATTTTATCTCGTTACTTGTTCATGTTAATGCCAGCTCTGCTAGTTTGTTCAGTTATTTTATCCCGATGCCCGATCTGATTTTTCGTTGTATTGATTTCCAATTAATTGATTTCATACTCCATCTTCTAATTGAGTCACCAATCAATATATCTTTCATTACAATAATAACAATAAAATATATCTACAGTGTTCAACGATGCAGTGTTAGACTTAGTCTACCTACAACATATATTAAAATATTTGTGTCCTACGACAGTGTTTCTCATCTTTTTTTAGTTTACTGTGATTATTGGTGATTATTATTATTATCATGTATTATTATATTATGTTTTATGTTATCATGTATTATTATGTATTATCATGTATTATATCATGGTGATTATTACTATGTTACCATTATTATTATTATCATTTTTTAGTTATGAAAATTTATTATTATTAATACTCGATGAAGACAGAGAGATTTAACAGTACTCTAGATCAGTGTTTCTCAACCTTTTTTAACCATGGCCTACTTCGAAATATTATTTACCACTGGGGGTACAGTCGTAAATAATCAAAGATATTACTCTACATTTCTAAACTAACAACTAATTTTACCGTGCAGGAATTACAAACCAAATGCCTTGACCTTGCGCCTCCACCATTCATAATTCATAAAAATTAATTAATAATAATTTCAAATATTGAAAAAAAAGTGTTTACCATTAATTTTAGCAAATTAATTAGGTTAAAATATCGCCAAATCAGTTTTCCGGGAATTATTTGTTTCATAAGTATACATAATTAATTAAATGAATTAAAACAGTTGGTAACAAAATAATATGAATACTCACAACATACTTGAACTTTTTCCATTTCATCACATTTTACTTGCCCAGGGACCGTCTATGCACTGCCCAAATCGCAGTGATATTAGTCAAGGTGTACTCATTCTGGAAATTCATCATAATGGCAAAATACACGAAAAAACTGAAATTTTCGCAAATTTCGCAAAATGTTTGATATGGATATAACAGACTCGGTTGATTATAAAAACCTCAACCTCGTCTGTTATATAACCCATATCGGCCTAATACCGTTATACAGGGTGGTCACTTTTACGACGCCCACCATTAGGATCTATTAAACGGAAATACATACAGAGTTGGTGAAATGGGATTAAAAAAAAAATCATTTATGTGCCTTTCAATATACAGAATTGAAATCGGGGATATCTTGCACAGTTCCTGAAATATCGCTGAAAAACTGAAAAAGTGCACTTTCCTTTTCCTCTTATAATTTTGTTACTTTTGAAGGAAATTTTACGAAACTTGGCACTCTTACATTTTTCGACGTGAGCTTCTGATCTTCGGATTTCGTTTCAGTATATTGAAAGGCACAAAAATGAGAAACTTTTATCCCATTTGACCAACTCTGTATATAATTCCGTTTAATAGATTCTAATGGTGGGCGTTGTAAAAGTGACCACCCTGTATACTATGTATCACAAAATCCCAAGAATATTACCTACTTTAAATCTCTTATGAATGTTTTAAAACACGTAACAGAATAACTATTGAACCATTGAATAACTAGTAACAAGAGATATAGAATAATAATACTGGCAAGTATTGCAAAATCTCTAGAAAATAATAATTTTGTTATTACTATTTTAATATAATAGTAGTAGTATATATAATTTATTGAAGCATTTTTATACAAAAATATTGTTTTATTGCAAGTGTATGATGGTGACGGGGGTGCTTCAATTGGCCATCAGCCGGAGCCTTTCAGCCTTTTAATATAATAATTAACAATAATTTCCTGCATTTGATTCATATTAAGGTAATTTAAACTGTTCAGTAAAAAACGTGTACTTCATTAATAAATTTTTTTAATTTGTTTTGCAACCGGTTTCGACCAATTCATTGGTCATCATCAGGGAAAACTGTCTAAATCTAAAAACTATATTTTTCTGGTGTGGTAGATATTATAATTAATATCTTAAGGTGTCCTAACATACAATGTTTTACAAACGTCATCAGCGCATAGAAATATATAAAAAACACAATAAAAAAAAGAATAACATAATAAAATAACTTAATGTCTATAAAATGCCACAAATTGCTTAAAACCCCTTCGGAATATTTTAAAGTATCACAAAATCGCATTTGAATAACTATAATCGCCGTCAAATGTCGCAAATTCTTTTTGCGACATTTCTTTTTTAAATTTATATAAAATTCGTACTGAAATAATTTAAATTGAAAAAAATTAATTCGGCAAAATCGGTAAATCGATATTTCCGTACAATTATAAAAATCATAAAATCGGCAAAAACCGTTAAATTGTAACTTCCATAAGCAAATATAAATATCATAAAATGTTTAAAATCGTTAGAATCTTCACATCGCTATGATAATGTTTTACAGTGACGTGTAATACCTGAATACAGCTGCAATATCTTTTTAAAACATTTTATTATAACCGGGAAAGAGATCTCTTTTCTGGAACGAGAAGAGAAGAAATCTCTTTTAAATAAAGAGATTTTTAAATCTCTAAAAATTTTGGTCGAATCTCTAGACAAATGTTCTAAAATGATATAAAATCCTGTTTTAATAGTTTTAACCGCGAGCGTAATAATATAACACCTCTAGAAAATATCTCATTAGTTCATTACACAATTCGCAAATATCTAACAAATATTACTAAATCTCTAGCAATTAATATAATATCTCTGAACACTATCTAACACAAAATCGCTAGAATATTTTTAAATCTCTATAAAGTGTTTTATATTATCAATAAATTATCTACTCAACAAAATCTCTAGCAAATATTACAAAATCTCATGAAAATGATTTAATATCTTTGAAAAAATCGTTTAAATCTCTATGAAATATGACAAATTTCTAGAATTTTTTTCAAAACCTCAATGTTTTAGAGGATCTTGTTGAATGTTTTATTATGGCTTACAATTCTAAATTTTTCTTGAAATAATATTTTAGCTCAAATATCCAGCAAATATTACAAAATCTCATGAAAATGATTCAATATCTCTGAAAAATTTGTTTAAATCTGTATGAAATATCACATATTTAAAACAAATCTCAAAACCCCCATATTTGGGGGGTGTCGGGGGTCTTGTTTAATATCTCAATATGACTTTAAATTCTAAAATATAATAAACTTAAATATGTAGCTAATATTACAAAATCTCTAGCAAATAATTTAATACCTCTGAAAATTTCGTTTAAATCTGTATGAAATATCACAAATTTGTAGAGAATTTCTCAAAACCCCCATGTTTGTGGGGGTGGGGTCTTGTTTAATGTCTTGAAATATCTTAAAATTCTAAAATTATCTTAAAATAAAATTGAAACTCAAATATGTTGCAAATATTACAAAATATCTAGCAAATATTACAAAATCTCATGAAAATGATTTAATATCTCTAATAAATTCGTTTAAATATCTATGAAATATCACAAATTTCTAGAAAATTTCTCAAAACCCCCATGTTTTGGAGGATCTTGTTGAATATCTTAGAATAATTTAAAATTCTAAATTTTTCTTATTATAAAATTTAAACTCAAATATCTAAAATATTACAAAATCTCATAAAAGTTATTTAATATCTTTAAAATTTCGTTTAAATCTGTATGAAATATCACAAATTTCTAGAAAAGTTCTCAAAACCCCCATGATTTGGAGGATCTTGTTGAATGTCTTATAATTCTAAATATTTCTTATAATCAAATTTAAACTCAAATATCTGGCAAATATTACAAAATCTTATGAAAATTATTTAATATCTCTAAAAAAATCGTTTAAATCTGTATGAAATATCACAAATCCCTAGAAAATTTTTCAAAACCTTTTTAAAAAAAATTAAAATTCTAAAATGAAATAAACTCAAATATGTAGCATACATTACAAAATCTTTAGCAAATAATTTAATATCTCTGAAAAAATCGTTTAAATCCGTATAAAATATCACAAATTTCTAGAAAATTTCTCAAAACCACCATGTTTTGGAGGCTACCTTTATATAATGTGCATCATTAAGTCTATAAAAGTCTACAAGTATGATTGAAAATTAAAATAATCTTGCCAACTACATCTACTATAATGGAAGTTATAAAATGTCCATAAAACTATAGGAAACTTCAAAATAAGTATAAAATATAAAATATGTCATCGCAACATTTATGTAACGGTTAGAAGTTGCCGAAAATTTTAAAACGTTGCCAAAAAGTCTTACTAACTCATGAAAAATATCTTGCCCAGAGCCCAATTTCCACAGTCTGTGCATACGATGCCTTCTCAAAACCATTGTTTTCTAAGTAAATGCATTAAAACTGGTGACATTGCAAATTTGTAACTTAAATTTAGCTCATACAAAACGTCGCTTTTTCGAAATCATTGCATTCTAAGAAAATAGCTATAGAAACTGTTCTAATTTTACTAACAAATCCATTATCAATTAATGCGCCATCTGTAATTAATGTGGAGAAAGCCGTATGCTGCCCATATTTGGGCCTTCTTCCGAAGATTATTGGTTATTATTTATGTGGGGACGAAAACTAAAGTAATAACTCGTCCTGACAGCAATGTTTGAAAGTAGACCGAAGGAGTAAGGTGCGTCCTTTCTCATATAACTTTTTATTATTTTCATTCTTCAACAGGAATATTCACGCAGCTGGGATATGTGTGCACATTTCAGAGGAACATTTCATTATTTACAAGACTTATTCTTGCATTGCAATGAATTTCTCATGTCTCAATTAAATTATTTCTAAAAAAGTAAAGTTGACAAGTTCAGTCAAATTTTCTAAATAAACAACAATAACAGAAAACATATATATGTGTGTTGTTAACCACATTGTGATTTGTTTCAAAACTTATTATTTGATTAAAATGTAAAATGTAAATGTAGATATATTGTGTTATGTGTAATGTGCAACACGCATAAAAGTCTAAACAAGTGAAGTAATTTCCAAATCATGATTAGTATTTCCAGTTTTGATTGAATGGTACACTGACAAAAATATAGATTTTATAATGCAGTATGGAAATATTATTCGCTGGTAGTTTTGATTGTGAATATGGGGACAGCTATCTCTGCTATATTCAACTCTACCAAAATACGTATAGTAATACCAGAAAATTAACAATGACATAAAATGTAGTTATTTTGTTTTTACTGTCCAATTTCTATAATTTAGTGATTTTGGGTGTTGAAAATGAATATATGGGGCGCAATGTTACGGAATTTCGATTAATTTTGTTTGTAGGTGTTGAAAAGTGGAAACAAGATGTTTCCTGCGGCGCATTTCACGAATGTAGGTATCATCTTTGAAGCGGTCGTCGTGCGCTAATCGGCTTTAATTGGTCACAGGCCGTCCGTTCGCACCAACAAACATCACAGGTGCACATATATTAGCCGGACAATGATCGTGTTGATCATTTTTGAATGTAATCCGACACCAGAGAGCTCTAACGCTAACTATCCCATCCCGCGTTTAGCGGCATCAATCATCACTGTTTTAACGCCAGAGATTATGACCGCACTCAGTGTTCGCGCCTCTAATGCGATCATCGGCCCACAATCGCTCGATCAATCGATATAATACAATCATTGTGTGTTAATTATGAAATATACTATCGCAAAGTGTTGACCGCTGTTTGATTTCCGCCGCAATTTTAGTTCCAAATGTCATTTTAATACGGTGGTGTTATGTGGTCGGCTATTTTGACGGGTCCTGGTTTGTAATGTGATTATTTATTGTAATGGATCATTTCATGTGTCTAATTATCGGATTGGTTTTATTCGGAATTGGTTTTTAAATGCACCTGGCTCACTGTTAAACGGGCGTAAATTGTGCCCGCCGCTTTGACGCATTATCAGTGATTGCGTTGGGGATGTGCGCCAGTGCCTAAGAGGGCAGAATTTTAGAGCGAACGAAAATAATAGGAAAGTGTTAATTGATATATTTACGGGGGCGCATCCGGGCTTATTTGGAAGATATAACGGCGGCAATATTCGCGGCCTATCTCTCTCAATCAGGCTGTGCAAATGAAGACGTATATTCGGTCGCGTCGCAATTCGGCCGTCGAATTAATCAAAGTTTAAGCTCTGTAATAATGCGCAGCGCCTGTACGTCAGCATTATTCCTATTTTACAGCAAAACTCAATCAGGGACTAATATATTAGAGCTGTAAATTGGCAATCAATGTTTCCATGCATATGTATGTATGTGCACAGGTAGGATCCGCTCGCCATGTAATAACAACGCTAGATTGCATCGTATATTAAGCAACATCCAATATAGATAGGACAGTTTTAAAATCAAATTTTCTCTATCTATCATGTGTACGGTTTATAATTTCCAGAATTAATACAATGCACAGGATGTTAATCTGCAATAACCGTTCGCGTTCTGGGATTTGTTCGATAACACGCCGATTTGGTTACATGCTACATGTATCTAATTTAAGGTTTATGTCCACCCGCTTCGGCTCTAACTACCTTTTACATTATTAACCCTAATCAACAATATACTTCGTTGTGCATACACGTACGCAACACATGCGCCATGTTATGCCGGTATATTAGTTCCCTCTAATATTAATAATCTGATCAGTCCCCCGATCATTCAATGGCGGACATTTGTACTCACTTATTTATGTTTGTTTTCAGGTAAGTGCCGCTACACTACGCACCACCAAACGACCAATGGGCGCCTAATGGTAAGACATTTTTGTCCAACAGTCATCATCAATACAACAATAAAAAATATGCCATAAAAAAGTATTATAAATATTTTATACAATATTTTCTTTATCAATTCCAAATATTTATTTATTTTATATCTCACTACTATATTTCGCCACACTGTAGCTTCTTCAGGTGAAGAACATTGATTAAATTAACGGCCACACCTATTAATTTATATAAATATATTTTTTACAAGTTTTTTATTTCTAAACGCAAAATTAATTTCACAATGTAGGAATGTCCCGGCGCATCCACCATCGATAAATAGTCGAAAATTTGACAATCTCAAATTTTAGAGAAAAAATGTACAGTCATGCTCACATAATCTAGTACAAAAAATTTGACATTGCTATATAAAATTGCTATTGTAACCTAATTTCTTGTACTAGATTTTAGCAAAATACAATACAATACAAAGACAATAAGTTTAGCAAATTAATTAAATCAAAAGGACACCTAATCAGTGTTCCGCGAATTATTAAAACTTTTTTTTTTTGAGAATTAGGTATACACAATTCTACACCTTTTTATGATAATAAAGTTAATTCGAAAAATCGTATTACCTCTGTTCCATAATAAGTAAGCCATTGCGGATTTTTATTTTTTCCATAATAAGTGAGCCATTACCGATTTTTATTTTTTCCATAACAAGTGAGCTATTACCGATATTTAGTTTTTACAACATAAGTGAGCCATTTTCGTTTCTAAGAGGTACTATATATTTTTTGTCAAAATAACTTACAAAAAATGTTAGTATAAATGAATATAGTAGAAATGAATAGTAGGCAAGCGATTTTTGCTACGAAGCTTTAACTTGCTAATATGTTGAAGCTTATAATTACACAGCCCAACAAAAACAAGGTTTCAAAAAACTTTTTAAATCTTGATGGCTGATTTTTATAGTTTTTTGGGTGCTAAATCCGTATCTGAACTCTGATCGTTTCCATCACCCACAGTTTAGTCACAATTTGATCTAGTAAGATATGGGAAAATATGTAAAATATGCAATACATATGAAAAGTAAACGACTTTTAAAATACCAACAGAACTTTATTTAAACATAGAAGATGGCTTTATATTCCTAACATTACATTCTTTAAAGGCTTTACATGTCCATTGATGTATATTTTCTTTATCTCTTTTCTTTAAAGCTTCTGATATAGCTTTTTCTGCTATGCGCCGATTGCTGACTCTCTCGGTGAAGTGACCAACAGTAATCTCCCATCATATTGGTTTTCCAGCGTGCCTGATAACGTTTTTCCATCACTATACCTAGCTATCACCTAGCTATACACCTAGCTGTAACTATCACCTAGCTATCACTTAGCTATACAGAGAAAATGTTTAAATGTGAACAAATAGTGGGGGATATGGCATTTTTTATGTTATTTTTGGAATAAGCACACTTAAAACAATAATTAGGTAAACACACACAAACAGTTTTTTGGTGGTTGGCCTGTGTTATTGTTTGAACAGAATCATTACCTTGTTTCCATATTCTTTTTATAGTGGCTCTTGAAGTACCAAATTTTTCAATTGCCAAAATCACCGCTCCCTTTTTGACCGGGCATTTTTATGATGTTTCAGTAAAAACTGAACAATAGCCGTTCGTTTTTGTTTGATTAATTTTGGTTTTCTCATCGTTTGAAATTTCCGGCGTTAGAACACTTTCGCTTAAAAATTCGAATTTTAATGCTTTTGACAAATTAAACTATCAAATATTTTGACGTCCAATGCACATATGATTAAGAATTTGGCGTATATTAAGAATATCAAAATAGAAATTTAAAAAAATAATTAAGTGTCAATAAGTTTGAAAGAAAACTCAAATGGCTCACTTATAATGGAACAGAGGTAGTGTATATTTAAAAAATCCTAACGTTTTAATGTAGCAATAACCATAGAAGAACATATGTTACTACGGCACTGTGTTTACTCAGAGGATTGTAATTATGTGTAAATATGTGTTTTGATATTTGGTGACTCGTCGCAAAATATCAGATTTCCAAGTCTGCGCTAGTAGAAATATTAATAAGAAAACTGATTTGCTAAGTAACACTTTAAGGTCCTATATTTTGGAAATAAAAGCGATGGGAGAGAAAAAAAAAATCACATTTTTATTGAAATTTGCCTTATGCTCCTAGATTTATGCCACGAAGTTGTGGGAGACCTTGTACATAAAATTTTAATTTTTCCTTCATTTTGGAATAAAAGCGATTAGATTTTTTTTACATTTTCTTTTAATTTTGACCTAGGACCGAAGTTATTTACAAATAACGCGACAATTGCCAATAAATGAAGTTTATCAGTTGCTATGAATTACAATTTGAAGTGTCTGTTCAAAGTGACCTCCGTTGTTTGTGATACTTTCTTCAGATCTCTTTATTAAATTTTGTCGTGCTTTTTGCAACATGCGTGATGTTATTTGGTCATATGCCCTACGAATACGATTTTTCAGATCGTCTAGATTTTCTGGACGAGTAACATAAACTATTTGCTTTAAAAATCCCCAAATAAAAAAATCTTAAATAGACTGATCTGGCGATTTTGCTGGCCAGTTTCTGGGGCTACCATTTGTAATCAATTTCACACCAAACTTTCTTATCAAAATATCTTTGACAATTCTTGCGTTACGGGGAGGAGCTCCATCTTGCTGGAACCACATATCACAACGTATTTCTAGGGGGATATCATTCAAATAATCTTCGAATTCTGTCATAAGAAAGTTGGCATATCGCTCCGCATTCAATGTTTCTTGATAAAAAAAGCCCTATTATAGTATCACCTAACACACCGAGCCAGAGTCAAATCTGTAGACACAAGAAGGCGAATGGTGCATGGTCTTACATACAATTATATTTTCGAAAAAGCCGTGAAGAAATGTGCAACGCTACTGAAAGATATTGGCGAATACACAAATCAGGAGATCGAAAACTTAATTTTTAAAGAATCTTTTTTTTTTTTAAATAATTTTCATTGCCAACGGAATTCCTTGAGAAGGATCCTTCTATGTGGGATAATGATGATGGGTTTAAGAGAGGCGCTAAAATTGCAAAAAGACTCAAGGTTGTTAATGATGTTGCAGAACGAGTTAAACTCATGCAGGGTTATAATGAAGTTCTAACTAAAAACGAGGAGGAGAAACAATGTATACTTCAATTCGTTGCGGACTATCGACGGCTATTCCCAGATACAAAAAAAAGTACATTGTCGAAACAATTGTAAATATGTTACTTACTTATTGTAATAAAAATTAAATCTAGTTATTACAACGGAAGTTTCTCTATTCTATATAAATTTTAACGTTTCTTAATATTATTTTGCGGGCTTGTGCCACGTGTTCCTGTTATTTTCTTACTGAACACAACGAATTTTGGACGAATCCTGAAAAAAAAAATTCGCTATACAAGGTCGGGTTTTCAAAATTTCAAACTCTTCTCTCGTCTTCTCGTTGCCCTATCGATTTCAAACTTGGCACATATTCTTTTTTCATCAAGTGATACAATACTAAGGGGCGTCGTGACATAAATAACGAAAAAAAAATCACCAGTTACAGATAAGGTCCACCATAATGCTAATGTATGCAATAATATGTTTTAACAAATGCAGGCTTAGTCTGCAAGACATTAGCGTGCCATTGTTTCGTTAGTTACTTGAAAAAAAAAAATCCCTTGCTCTAGTCATCAATCACAATTACCAATACTAGAATTTGCGAATTCGCGAATTCATCGACGACTGACTATTTATTCGCGCCGAAGCCCCGTTTTCCAGATACACCTGCACATCAAAGATAACGCGCTGTGTACGTTACATTAACAAAAGAGCCGTTACTATTATTATTTATATAAAGCGGGCGCTTGGAACGACACCGCATTGTTTGACGAACGCAATAATAATAATAATTAATCTATTTTAATCCTGTTTTTGTTTACGGCTGTGGAACACATCACGCGGTTATTTGCAGCACTTTGCATTATTCGCCTATCGCAATCCTGAAATTATCCGCACTGTCAATTAAAAGTTAATTTTCATTATAATATAATTCGCGCGGTTACCGCTGGGGCTACAGTCTTGATAACGTGCGCCACTGAGCCAACTTCCAATGTAATTTAACATTTGGATGGCAGTGTCGGAATGTAATATTACATTTACGCAAGTTATAATTAATGCACTGAATATAACCGAGTTCCCCGTATTTGGTCTAGGTGCCGCCTCTTAGACTCAGTTGTGACATCTACACACATACAATACAATTAACCATGCTAATCCCTCCCCCCTCCCCCGTTATACCGACGACCGCTGCACTTTTCCCAACCGGCTGCCGTGGATAAATAAAGATTTTCCACGTCTGCAGTTTCCCTTTACAATGCATAAATTTTCATGTGATTGCCTGCCGAAGTGTACACATCCACAATATGTAAAGTTATAAAACCGGCAACGTAGGTGGTCTGAATGAGAAGCGTTTTAGCTGAAACAATCCTTCTATAATGAAGTGGAAAAAATGCATTTATATTAAGCCCATAAAGTGTAGTTTAAACGCAGCAAATGCATATGTGCACTTGAGCCCCGCCGTTGGCCGCTGCATTCCTGAAGTAAAATCAATCTCATTGGAATAAATAAATCACACACACATCAGACATAAAATGCGCCATAAATATGCGATGTCAACTTATGAATGCACTAGTTCTCTCTTTGACAAGATGGGATTCGATATACGTATAATACAATGCTCCTTGCTTCTTGACGGCCACATAAAACATTTATAATAAGGGTTTATTATTTGCCTCAAACCGCCAAGGATCGTCTTTCCTGCCGACGCAGGAGCCCCTGCGAAAAAATCCTGCCGCCCCCGCCTCCTCCGCTCCCCCGGCATCTTAATTTGCATCCTAAGGCCTCCTACACATCGCGTAATGCCGCATTTCGGCGCGCATCAAAAATTTACGCCACATTAATTAAAACAGTCTGTGACTACATGAATGTGTGCGAAATTATTTACAGATAATATCTGAAATCCAGTTGTGTTGAATGTAACAC
Organism: Othius punctulatus; assembly: GCA_951805005.1. Taxonomy (NCBI): domain Eukaryota; kingdom Metazoa; phylum Arthropoda; class Insecta; order Coleoptera; family Staphylinidae; genus Othius; species Othius punctulatus. The sequence goes on along the minus strand of OX638138.1, from coordinate 32,717,730 downwards.
TTCCGCGGCATATTTTATTCATTAAATGTTGCAAATACGAGCGTATAAATTTGTGTTTCCTATCGATTCAAATTAATATTTTACATTGCACAACCAAGAATCTATAATTTATTTCACTCTGCTCATATTTATGACACTTATCCGATATTTTGTAATTAATTAAGTGTTAACTATTGTGGCCACTTTATCGCGTATTCATATAATTTAAGTCATAGATAATGCACAAATGGATGAGCACGACATGAGACAATAATAATTTTATTGATAATACGGACATTTTATTTATACTGCCTTGTTATTTCAAATAACCAGTAGACATAACAATATACAGCAAACTTCATTACGTTTATACTCTTGAAGTCATAAAAACACAAAATTCAGGAAAAAAAACAGATTTATTTCCACATTTAAACTAGAGCTAGCAAAAAAATCTATAATACTGTAATGTGAAACTATTGTGTGTTGTAAAAAAAATTTTGAAAATTGAAATATTTCACTAAAAGTAGATAATTTTTTTTGAAAATATCTGATATATTTTTTTCATTTCTTTACATTTGAAAAATTTCAAGATTTTTTTTAATGAAATAATATATTTTTTTAATATTCATATAAACGAGAAAAATAAAAATTCAAAAACATTAAAACATATACTTTGATGGAATTTTTAAAATTTAAAATTTTCAAATTGGATGTGCCACGTCTTTCCGTTGTTAAATCGATCTCAAATTTTGCACACATTATATATTTACTTAGTGGCATAATTCTAGGAGGCGTCGCACAGTGGCTAATTATTAAACATTAGCGCGCCATAAGTCCAAATTTAGAAACAATTTTTTGACCTTTTTTACATTCTGTTAATTTTTGATGTCTGAAGTATGGACAGGCGTGTCAATAACATTCACAATCTTCGTTGACGAAACGCTATCGAGATATAAAATAACGTAAAGTTATTTTTCCAATTTATATCGCTACACCATTGGAAGAAGCTTGTTATTTATAATCTCGGGGGAACGTTTTCAATAGTTGAAACATGAACATGTCCTCCATGGATTGTAATAGTCAAAGTAAATTTTAACGTTTGTTATATTATTAATAAAATAAAATTAAATTAAATGAACAATTTAATCACTTTTATAGCGCTTAAAAAAGTTTCAATTGTATCACACCTTTATTTAGTTAGATATTTAGATTAGTATATTGTTTAAATATACACCTATGTTTTTCGTTTCCTTGAGCCTCTTTTGAACATTATTATTTTTTTAAGGTCTACCGCCCGATCCTAGTCGAATGAATTTGTTCCAATTAATGCTATCTGAAAATTTATTAAGACATGGAGCTGCAAACAAAGTTATTTATCACTTAAAGATGTATATAATAGACACTATTAAGCAGTTACATGTCTTTATTTTAGGTGGTCTTGTACAAGATTGCATATATTTTGGTACTTGAATTGTTTCCTCTAACCACTTGCGTTGTTTTTCAAACAGACTTCAAACAAAGTTATTTATCGCTTAAAGATGTATATAATGGACACTATTAAGCGCTTACATGTTGAGCTTAGCGATGCCGTTATATCGGAAGATATTAAAATCATTGTATATATTCTTCTGAAACGCTGGAAAAAATCACATACGATATTTTTAATGTAAAACAACGCATGTGGTTAGAGAAAACAATTCAAATATCAAAATATATGCAATCTTGTACAAGACCACCTAAAAAAAGAGGTTGTATCATTTTTGAAATAAAATTAACAAAAATTGACATATTCTCAAATATTTCTTTATTTTACGTATTGTGCTTCCTGACTATATTAAATAGTTATAATCTATATCAATAATAGAGTACATGCTAAAAAGTAAAATTTTGGTGTTATGTAATCTACTGATTGTCGCTGATTTTGAGAATATTATCTCAGCTGCGTGGGCGTCCACGCTTAACTTTTATGCCAGTACCAGATCAAGAGTTTTTGAAAAAAGCATTTTTTTCATCACTTCCTAAAAACCACCCCTTGGTGTTTAGAATTTTATTATTATTTTATGTGACTTATTATGTGAATATTACACATGTGTAATATTGATATTTTTACAAAGTTTCAGAATTTTTGGAAAAGATATATTTTCATCCCCCCTTCTCTAAAAATCGCCCCGTTGGCTTAGATATTTTTTACTATTTTTCTCGTTATCTTACTAATATTTAGCGTTGATTTAGTGATTTATAGATTTTTGTCCACCTAGAACTTGAATCTTAACCACTGTGCGTCGTGATAACAATTTTTAGGTCCAAAAATAAGGTCCACCCTAATTAGCATATTGCAGCTAATTAGGGTTGATATCAATGGTTCCATGTTCCAAAATTGATGAGTCCGCTGTTTTCTGATCGTTGTGATCCCTAGTTGTTTCTTTTCCATAAACTTCTCGATTGGTTCTATGTTCAATGCAGTTCTCATATTTTCATATCTAATCTCCTCTTGTTATACCTTTTACCTCTTTGAGATATTTCATTTCTATGGCATTTTGCTTTTTTGGTTTTGGTTAATACCCATGTTTCGTATCCGTAAGTACAGCAATTTTTCTTTTATCTATCGTTTGAGATCTACATACCACAGAATTCTAACTAGATCTCAGAATTGAATTGGTAGTATAGAATTTTGTAGATTTCCATAAAATTTCTATACGTTTGATCCACATACTACAGAATTCTAACTATATCTCAGAATTGAATTAATAGTCTTCAGGTTGCATAGCAATTCTATAGATTTTCATAAAGATTCTATACGTTTGATCTGCATTGTATAACTATGTTTTATATAAAGAACAAATTTTTATTGAAATTTTACAAACTCCGTAGAAATTCTATGTCCAACAATTTTTTTTGTTGGGTTGTTAACTTTATACAGCGCTATGTCTCCCTTGTGTATACATTTATCTGCTAGATATTTTATCCCTAGCTTTGACCTTAGTCGGCTTAGTTTAACCGATACCAAATATGAATTCTAAAATATATAACAAGTATAATAATTAATTAATATAATTAATAAATAATAACACGTATATAAAATATTTCTAACATCGTATAATGTGAGACGTAATACATTTATTACGCCGTATACAATGTACATAATAATAATCGACATAATATAATGTACGCCGTGCTTTTGTATGAAATATTAATAGCATATTTGTCTGAAAAACTTGGATTTTATATTGATCATTTTTATTCCGATGCTGAATATGTCCGTGTAATCAAATAAATATTTAAAATCAGAAATTGATTATACGGATCGCCTGGTCACGGCCGTTTCTTTGAGTGAATAATTACGACCCGTTATTAACCATAATTATATATAATTTTGTACACAAAATATACATACCCCATTAAAAACAGTGGGTAGTCATATTACGGTCATTTTATATTCAAATTACATTTCATATATTTTTTTATTTATACACCAAAGTAAGATGCAAACTATCCAAACAGTACTATTGAATTGATGAGAAAGTAAATTTCGACATTATAAAATAAATCCACATTAATCAAGAAATGTTCATGAATTTTTGACGAAATGTACGTAAATACAAACTATTCGAACAGAACTATTGAGCTGATGTGAAAGTAAATTCAAACATTATACAACAAATCCACAGAAATCAAGAAATTTTCATGAATTTTGGACGAAATGTATCTACGGCTTTCTTCAAAAACCGTTTAAGTCCTATTTCTTGCGGATTTTTTGCTTTAAGCGGTTTTTAATCTTAAATTATTACGTGCAACGTGCATTAAAACCTCGTATGTTGAGAAAAGACCATAAAGATATTTAAGTACAAGTTTGGTATACTTTTCTGCAACAAGTTCTAACAAAATTTGGTATTTTAAACATTTTATGTGTCTCCTGAAAATTTTTAAAATTAGACATACATATTTTTTAATTAGGCTAGGATATTTTCACGCTTGAAGCTGTTTTGAACTAGAGTCAATTTCCCACGAATTTTAAATGAATAATGCAGGAAATTAATAATTTTCTGAAATTTTCATATATTTGTAATATTTTCTACAGTTTTATGCGTCTGCAGAAAATTTTTCAAACTAGACGTACATATATTTTAGGCAGGTTATTTTAAAGCTAGATAGTTAGTTCAATTATATACAGGAGTACAGGAATTATATACATCGAGAATCCAAAAAACTTTTTATGGTCCATTATCAAAAATTTTCTACTGTGAGTGTCAAAATCTACCTTATTTTTAAATGAACAATCTAAATCGGTCATTTGTATCTATAACTGTCAAAATTAGTCGAGTTTCCTCCTTCAGCTATAATTTAGCGTTTGGGTCCCGATTTATGGTACACTCTGTATACCCGTTACAGGTTGCCCCTCACTAGGGCTTGCAACCCCGGACACTTTTCGTCCCCGGGGAATCGTCCCCGAATTTTATCTGTCCCCGGGGTCCCCGGGGTTCCCCGGGGAAACTTATAATAATATAACTTTTAATTATTTATACATAATTCTAGCTGACTACGTGTTTATTTTACATGCTGCAATGAGATATATAAAATAATAGATAAGTTCATTCTCAATCTAAAGGGAAATAGTTTTATTTAACATCTGTGCATAAATAAATATTTATTGAATTAATACCAATTCAAGTAAGGAACATTATATTCACAACATTTAATTCAGTACGTCCACATTCAATTACGTGTAGAGTTCGATGCTGAAGTTGGAGTAAATTGGAACTGAAAGTGACCCCTAAGGTGATAAAGGGCATCCAGGGTTTCATCATTCATGCTTGACCTTATTTTCGGACACATACCGAGCAGCTCAAAATGCACTTTCGGATTCAACGCTTGTCAAATCAGCATCAGATACCTTTGTTTCCACCCTTCTCAAACAAAGTCATCTCTTGTTTGATAATAGTCTCCAATGATTTGGTTTCTGGAGTAGATGCTGGTGTTGTAGTCTGGGCATATTTCCGGAATATTTTAATGGCCTCCATTAATTTGAAATGATAGTTTCTTCCTGCTTCGGACGGGTGGGTCTTGGGACTTTTTATGGGTGGATCCTGTTCGTCCTCGACGTTGGTAGAAGCTGTTTGAAGTTCTGCTACCACTGACACCTCCGTCATTTGGGGCGGGCAAATACGTTTTATCATTCTGACAATTAAAGAGCGGAGTTTCGGCTTTGAAAGTGTATAAAAGATTTTGCTTAGTGTCTCACTCGTTAGGGTCCTCTATTCGCGTGTCTTCTCCAAGTAAACGTATAATGCGGATAAATATCTTCTTCTTTCCTGCATTCGCACTAATAGGGCGTTGACCAGTGTCTTGGCAAGATTAGACGTCAAACCTTCCAAGGTTGAAAACATCATGGACAGTGCGGTTTCAGCGTCAATCAGGGTACAATCTCGTTGACACAACAACTGTTGCTCGAATGGGTGTTAGGCAGTCGACGACCTCAGGAATTTTTGCAAATTCTTCGTTACTGAAGGAATCCTCATACTTGATGTCGATCAGAGCATTCTTTATAGAATCTTTCAATTTCAGGGAGCGCTCTAGCATTAGAACGAAACTACTCCATCTAGTCTTAGTATCCACGATGAGTGGACACTCACGTCCTTCAATGTTATTTTTCACATGTTTTTGAAGGACAGCGTCATTCTTTGTTGGAGATTTGCGGAAGGATTTAACTAATTTCTGCCATCTCGTGTGCCATTTTTTCAATCACAAGTTGATCATCTTGTGATTCCTCGTCATCTTCAGAAGATGAGTCGTGATCGTCACCTGGACCTGAATGAATGACTTCATCCACAGAAGGGAGATTTTCTGCCGCTTGCTTTTCAATCTCTGATTGACATGAAGATGAAGCCTCGTCATCGTTAACCGTGGGTAAAAAACTTTTACAAGTTTTTTTTTCAACCCCGGGGACGGTTGACAAACCCCGGGGATAAATCCCCGTCTAAAATAATCGAATCCCCGGAGCCCCGGGGACGGGGATCCCCGGGGTTGCAAGCCCTATCCCTCACCCCCTGGATGAAAAAAAATCCACTAGAATAATCTTTTCACTTTTTGGGATCTTTTAGGCTAAGGCAAGAAAAATGTCTTTGAACATGATGCTCTTCATTCTGTGGAATAGACATTAATGTTGTTAACGAAACCTTTTTTTTTGTGGGGTCTTGGAGTCCCGCCTCCAAGCCATTGGGCTTGGCTGCGAGCTCCCAACCCTGTCATAAGGCTCGTACCTTATGCCAGGGTTGGGAGCTCGCAGCCAAGCCCAATAGCTTGGAGGCGGGACTTCAAGACCCCACAAAAAAACCCCTTGGTTTGGTCTAAGGTTTATGCTAAGGTATGAAAAATGTCTTTTAAATTGTGCTCTTCGTCCCGTGCAACGAACATGACTTTTACCATTAATTTTCAAATTTTCAAGACATTGTTTCGAAATTTGACCGTTTCTATTATAATTTGTAAGCAACTGAAATGTATTTCCGAGAGATGGAATAATAGCATCGTATAACATTTAATTTGCATTTAAAAAGTAAGAAATTACCATAGAAGAAATAAATAGAACAAAACTTATAAACAATAAAGATATTCAATCTAACCTTCTTCTACTCGATATGTAAATTTTTAATTAAGATCAAATCTAAAAATTTAAGAAAATTCTACATGTTGAATGAAAATATTTAAAAATGTAAAATTATATAACTATACAAAAAATACCTATAACCAATAATAAACTATAATATACTTATACTTTAAACATGATTAGTAGGGATTATTATTTTTATAAAAATTAACTATAAAATATTTAAACTCATTGCCGTTAGAGTACCTAAATTTGCAAAAATTACAAAAGCAGAGCATTTTCAAAATTGTATTCGATTTACCTCCAAGAAATGTCTAAAACTAAATTATAATTTCATAAATAAAACTATATACAAAAACATGAAGGATTTCATAAATTTTGAAATCCTCATAGATGAAAACAAAAACTTCACCAGAACATTCAAAATTATTTATAGAAACTGAGAAAATGTTACAAATATATAAAAATTTCAGAAAATTCTTAAATTCCTGCAATTTTCATTAAAAATTCGCGGTCTCCTTGTGTACATTTTCGAAATTCTATTGAAACTTTGCTGAAAACTAAAAAAAAAACCTTACGCATTGTACCTGAAGTACCGAGACCGATATCGTGATATTTTTGGGAAAATTTGAAATTCTCAATCCCTCAGCACATGAGATGGGAAAATTCTTAAATCCTGCAATTTGCATTAAAAATTCCTGGGAAATCGACTCTAATTCAAAACATTCATAAAAATGTGGGAATACATTAAATAATGCATAAAATCTTAAATCTTGCAATTTGCATTCAAAATTCCTGGGAAATCGTCTCTAATTCAAACAAAATCCACAATGTTTTCCAAATTCCAAAAACAAAACCTTATTAAAAGAGATCAATGAAAGAATCTGGGTATGCAAGTACCCAAGCAATGTGGGAAAACATTCACAATATTTGGAGTCACGTTGAATACACAGGGTGTTCTGAAACAACGATCGAGTTTTGCTATTTTCAAATGGCTATTTTCAAATGTTATTAATGTATTGTTTATAAGATAATGTAATAATAATTGGTTTAGAAACGTAAGGCATGTGCGAGTTTCTAAATAAATGTCAGTAATGTGCTGGTTTTAAATGGGTTGTGCTAAGTAGCGAGGAATTGAGATATTTGTTGGCCCCCAGGATTCCCGGAATCCGTCAAGAAAACCGATGACCATCGGAAGCCGCGTGATCAGAGTAAATGGGAAGATTGCACCGCACTAATTCGATTTGAGCGGCAACTGGCCCCCAATTAAAGTTTAATCGTATTGTTTATTAGGGGATCGGTAATAACGATGATTGTATTTAAATATGTAGGAGTAATAAAACCCAATTTTCGGCCAGAAATTTGTTAAAACGGCCCGTGAAATACGCCCCCTTTATCCTAATTTTATTTATGCGCGCACGGATGTTAAGTAACCTCATCACGTCTGAAAATTAACGACACACCATAAATCACAAGAATACGGACCTGTAAGAGCGGCAGCCCTTGTTTAATAATGCACCGCCCGGGCTTTACAGTCTTACAAGTTTTATCAGTACGCAGATAGATGTATATATTATACATAGGTGATGTAAACAGGGTGGCGTGGGGAGTTGAGTGTACTTGCAGGGAACGCACTTTGAATGTTACATTATGAACAGAAGTGAAATTGCAAGGTAAAAAGATGATCCCGGCAAGAGTTATTATCCACGACCGTGTGGTTATCCTGGCAGTTATTTAATTTAATGCCACGGTACAGATCAAAATCAATGCATGTTACCCGGCTATAAATAACTTCACTTATTCGGAACAATTACCATATAAAGAAATATCGCGATCACGTAACTTGTTTTCTCACACTCGCGCGCATTCGATCGGGGCAAACTTGGACGGGCAATTTAAAATTTTATAATCACTTCCTATTTTAGCGCACACATACAACTTTCAATTAATTGCCACTTTTGTGACGTTCCTCAATCAAGCGCTTTTAATATTACATACGACTTAATAACTGAGTTTTGTGAGATACAAAACTTCCATGGGATTAAATTAACTACGAGCGAGACACAATTCTCCTTCGCGCAGATTAATAATTAATCAAATTCCCATTTTTAATTATTTCGTATAAAAGTTTAAATAGATTTAATTAAAGCGGCCATCCGAATAATCATTCCGACTGCCGATCGCCCTGAACTCGTCTTTACTTTAAATAAATTCAAAATAAATTATATCGCCTAATTAATTACTTGTATCTCCCGATCTAAATTGCGGCCGGGCACACCTTTAACTTTTCAAAACATATGTAAACCAAATTTAAAAGCGCTCATAAATATTAATAACAACGTAATCAGTCTGTGGGATTTTTATTCTCACCTGACCCCAGGGTTAAATATTTACATGAGATTTGTTACCCGTAAGTGCGCGGCAGATGTTTAATTTATGACGGAATACTTATACATTTTGTCATCTTCAACGCACTTAACATTAGTCGCCGTTTCCGCATTCACACAACATAATAGAAATTTAATACATTCAAATTAATTAACGAATAACTCATGACGTGCTTACGTAAAGCAAAAATTGTAAAGTGGTGGGTATAATTAAAATGTGCTTTCTTTATATTGAAAGTTACACAAAACTTTCCACGACAAGAAACAGATTTTTGTAACTATTGCACACAAAAGCATGAGGACCATTCTTTCAATTTAAAACCATATGATGGATCCAGGAAATCAGTTAATTTAGTAGGATGGGCATGTGCAAATGTATTAGCGAATATTACATACATCGAATGTAATAACGGGGATTCATACTATTCAAATTAAATGCTTGAGTGCAATGATAAAATAATAATAAAATAATTATAACAACAACGACATAATAACAACTTAAGTGTAGGTTGCTTATTTGTAATCTATATGGAAGAATAATTTTCAGGAGAGTGTAAAACTAGTTTTCCTATTAATAAATATGTATACAGAAAGTAATTTGCTGCCTACATTAGATTTTTTATAACATGAATAAAATATTACATCAAATTAATAATGATGAATAATAATAATAATTACTGAGTAATAAATTTGTTTATGTTCCATTTTTAATACGCATTTAGCGCCTTGCGTGCATACAGAAGCAACCATCAACGGGAAACGTATTGAAAAAATATGCAAATTACTATTTTTGACGCCAGCCTATATCAATAAATTTATCAGCGTGGATTATTGAAAATGAAGCCGCCGATTATAAATAATTTAATGATTTAATTAAAGCTAAGCGATTGTTATCTACCACTGACATTGATATTGCCTATTTCTATTGCTATTGCATATTTCTATTGCTATTGCTAATTACCATCGTTTGAAGTTTAGTTAACTAAATCAATCAATTTAGATGCATATTTATTTAGTAAAATCAGTATTAACCTAAAACCCATCATTATCTATAAATAAATTTACTCATTTAATTTTTAACAGATATCAATAAAATTAATCTACAATTGTAATAATAACTCTTTTAATGGATAGCATACATGACGCAAATCTGAACACAATCAGAGAATTATTTAAAAAGGTACTTTCAAGATATTATTATTTTTGCGCAAATTTAATCGATCATTATCAAAATATCATTGATCACTATCAAAATGTCCATGATTATTATCATTTTTTTTTTAATATTTCAGTCAAATTTTGAATTATTTAATCAGCACTGGAACGTTACTGTGGAAGTTTGATGCTGTCAAGTTTTCAATAATTTCTGTAAAAACTTCAATTATTATGCGAAATTTCAGTTACGCTGAAATTTTCAACTATTCTACCAAAATTCAAACTGTTATGCCAACATTTCAATTATTGCTGCCAAAATTTCAATAATTACTGTATTTTTTTAAATTATTTCACACAAATTTTCAGTTATTCTGTCAAAATTTCATGATTAGTGTAAAAATTTTAATAATTACTGTAATTCTTTTATTTATTTCTCACAAATTTACCATAATTCTGTCAAAATTTCAATTAAAACTTTTTCAACTTTTTCAATTAAAAGTAGCCGACGATTAAAGTTCTAAGGCCTAGTTGAATAAATTACGATTAATTGCTAAGTAAGTTTCTATGAATACTAATTATCAATTTTTAATGATTGCTGACATCATTTACATTATTCTTTAAATAATCAATGACAACTGTCGAAATTTCCATGATTAATGTCAAATTTTCATTTATTGCCATCAAAATTGTAAATTTTACTACCAATTTTTGAATAATTCTGTCAATATTGCAAATGTTCAAGTTTTAAAGATTACTGTAAATTTGTCTATGATTCTGTCAAAATGTAATATATTGTACCAACATTTTAATTAATACTGTCAAAATTTCAATGATTACTCTATTTTTTAAATTATTTCTCACAAATTATTCTGTCAAAATTTCAATGATTTGTGTCAAAATTTCAATCATGACTGGAATTTATTTCATTATTTCTATATAAACAACTGTATAACTACGATTCATTCTAACCAGCAGTAAGTTTTTATTAATAATTAATGATTGCGGAAAACCTTTACATTTTTATTTAAGTAATCAATGATAACTGTCGAAATTTCAATGATTAATGTCAAATATTCATTTACTACCGTCAAAATAGTAAATTTTACTGCCAATTTTTGAATAATTCTGTATATATTGCTCATGCTCAAGTTTCAAAGTTTGATGTAAAATTGTCTATAATTCTATCAAAATTTAAGGTATTATGCCAAAGTATCCATTGTTACTGTCAAACTGTCGGTGAATACTGTATTTTATTATATTATTTCTCAAAACGTTTCAATTCTGTCAAAATTTGAATGATTAGTGTTAAAATTTTAATAATGACTGTAAATTTTTTATTTACTACGCACAAATTTTCAATAATGCTGTCAAAATTGCAATTATTACTAACAAATTTTTAACCTTGTCAGGGAAAAGTAGCCCCAGATTAAAGTTCTAATGCCTAGTTGTATAAATTATGATTAATTCTGGCCAGCAGTAAGTTTCTATTAATACTAATGATCGATTTTTAATGAATGCTTCTAACATTTACATTATACTTTAAATAAGCGATGATAACTGTCGAAATTTCAATTATTAATGTGAAATTTTCATTTAGTATCAGCAAAATTGTGATATTTGCTGCAAAATTTTGATTTATTCTGTCAATATTTCATATGACCAAGTTCCAAAGATTGATGTTAAATTGTGTATAATTCTGTCAAAATGTAATGTATTGCACCAAAATTTCAGTTATTGCTGTTAACATTTCAATGAATACTGTATTTTTTAAAATTATTTCTCACAAATTTTTAATTATTCTGTCAAAATTTCAATGATTAGTTACAAAATTTCCATAATGACTGTATTTTTTTAAATTATTTCTTACAAATTTTCAATAATTCTGTAAAAATTGTAATTATTATTGACAAATTTTCAACTTTTTCAACGAAAATTAGCCAATTATTAAAGTTCAAGGGCCTAGTTGTATAAATTACGATTAATTCTAACCAGCAGTAAGTTTCTATTAATACTAGTGATCAATTTTTAAATATTTGACTGCCGAAATATCTATAATTTATGTCAAATTTTCATTTAGTACCGGTAAAATTGTGATATTTAAATGATGTGATGTAAAATTGTCTATAATTCTGTCAAAATTTCTGTGATTTGTGTCAAAATTTCAATGTCAAAACTTTAATAAGGACTATAATTCACATTTTCAACGTTTTCAAGAAAAAGTAGCCAATCGTTAAAGTTCTAAGACCTAGTTGTATAAATCACGATTAATTCTAACTAGCTGTGCGTTTCTATTACTACTAATTATGATAATTACTAATCAATGATAAAATCAAAATTACAATCCTGTCGAAATTCAATGATAATGTAAAATTTTCATTTATTAACGTCAAAATTATAGTATTTACTGCCAATTTTTAAAAAATCTGTCAATATTGCAAATGCTCATGTTTCATAGATGGATGTAAATTTTTCTATAATTCTGTCAAAATTTAATGTAAAATAATTTCAATTATTACTGTAAAAATTTCAATGATTACTGCTATTTTTTAATTATTTCTCACAAATTTTCAATAATTCTGTCAACATTTAAATTATTAATTTTAAGTTTAAGTTTTAAAGATTGCTGTAAAATTGAGCATAATGTCTGTAAACATTTCTATTATTATGTCAACATTTGAATTATTACTGTATTTATTATTATTTCTGACAGATTTTCAGTCATTTTGCGAAAATTTCATTGATCACTGCCAAATTTCAGTGATTATTGGCCGAGGAGAAAATATTCAATTACTTTGCGAAGCGATCATTTTTAGTGGACATACAGGGTATCCCAGGAGGAATAGTAATATTTTAGGATCTGGTTTCATGAACTATTAGTCCAGAAACTAGTCCTATTTAGAGTTTTAAGAAGTTTAGATATTAGTCCTATTAGTCCTATTTAGAGTTAAAAAGTTCATATAAACATATGTCCAATTCTTCTTAATCTTAATGTACCGAGATGTAGTAGCGTCCATATTTCCGAAAAATTCTCGTAACAGGTGAATTATTACATTCATTCATTATTTAAATTATAAATCAAACGTATAATTAACACTAATTTAAAGTTCAAAAGGCGACTTCGATGCAGTTTCGAAATCTCTTTATAATAATGATAATTTTTGAGAATTGGACAAATGTCTTTTTTTGAATGAACTGAACTGAACATGTCATGAACTATTTTACTCGGGATAGCCCATACTACCGAATCCTAAAATTTAACTATTTCCTTTTGGGACACCCTATATAAACAACGATCAATGCGGTCTAAGTGGGTTAAAAATTTATAATTACAAATATAATTGCTAGTTCGCAATATAAACATGTTCGTGGAAAAACAATCACTTATTCATGACGGTGCTTATTATTAAAATATTTTCTGCACTTTGCCGCTTTGATACTGTTTGCACATAAAATATAAACAATGGAAATCAGGTTGCACTACTTTCTCTCAAAATGGTCGTGATTATTAGAATTTCTACTGATTTGTACATATCAGATGCCTGCAATATATGATTAAAACTTTCTTTTAAATTGTATCTCAATTACGGGCCGCCATTAATTTAGTATACAGTATAGTCAATAGATTGTAAACGCATTTAATGAAATCTATTTAATGTAAGTAATTAAATTAATTCACGGGTTTCACTTTAGTATTTGCAGAAATTGCAATGCACAAACAGAATATGTTACTGTATTATAGCACCTTCAACGTTCTTAATTATGGTTTTGTGATAATATTTTACGTATAAATGGCGCAATGGTGTTTTGTATATATTAATTCTTAATATATATTAAACCACCTTATTATATTATATTCTCTTTGCAGAAATTCTTCTTAGTTCTTACAAATTCATAGAAATCATTTTATGACAAAGTTTCAAAATATGATTGATTTAATTTGTAATATTCTTGACTGCAACGTTCTCTGACTTCAAAATTAATAGGTGTCTGTAATTTTGTGATAAGTAGCCAAGTAGAAAGTTCTAAATACGATTTGATATACATATATTCTCTTGACAGATCTTTAAAAAAAATCTTGGTGTTGACAAAATCAATAAAAATCTTATGAAAAAGTTTTTAAATATTATTTGAATTGTAATATAGGGACTCTACACCAGCTGTCCTTGAACTTAAAAAAATATTTATTTTTTATATATTCTGGCATACCTATAATGATAATGGGATAGATTAAAACTATACTGTATTTAAACAAATAAATATTATTAAATATACTCCTAATCTTTTCTCGGATAAAAATTTTTGGATTTATTCTTTATTGTTTTGAGTAGTGATTACTGATATAAATTTCTATTCGAGTGTATCATTAAAAAACGCTTTTGTCAATCGTCGTCACGTCAGCCGCTTTATTAACGCCCATAAATAATTGCGTATTGATTTCGGCTGCAAAGTTTCCGCAACAGGTAAGTTCTGTGCGGAGTTGATAATCCGCTGGGAGACTTAATTCTGCAAACTTGTGACTCGATATAATTTAACTGCGTGAGCGCGTATTGCATTACTGCAAATGCCACCCAGTTACTGACGGAACTTCCAATTGACGCGGCGATAATCTTCGAATTGTTATTATGCACCTGTCCATAAAATAAGCACATTACGGCACGGTGCCGAAGTATCGTATTGCCCCGTAAGCACACTCTATTATTATTAACGTAAGTCTACTTTGCGAACGTATCGGGTGTCTTGTTCAATACCTTCTGGTGTTATGTTTAACCATCATTTACGTGGTAAAATATACGAGCATTTTCTAGGTCACTGTTTTTGTGGATACGTCAGCTTTACAGTCTTCTTATAGAGAAAAAGCTGTGACTGCTGTGTGTGTCTGTCTGGTTGTCCTCTTTTCAGACGGCTTAAGTGATCGACTTGAAAATTCATATTTAAACTTTTAAACAAAAATTTGAAGGGGGCCTTCAAATTTTTGTTTAACTGTTTTGTAAATCACCGGGGCGGTGATTTTTGGCTAAAATCCACCAAAGTGACAGTAGAAGAATAGAAGTTGAATATGCTACATGCTAAAATTATAAAGTAAAAAAAAACAAATGACATCAGTCATAAAAATAAAATAAAATCAAATTGACTTAGAAAATCGATAAAATGTCATAAATTCGAAAATTGCATTTTGTTGAATATTCGTTTTCAATATTATGTATAAAAATATACAAAATTACCTCACATTAATAGAATACAGACACCCAAATACAAAAAAAATCAATGAAATGTATTCAAGAAATGAAGTCAAAGATATTATGAAATTCGCACCAAAATATCAAAATTTACACAATTAAATGTTGTTACAGCAATTCCAATAAAGTTTAATAACACATTGCATGTAATTTATACCAACGATATTCCAAAATGGTTCCGATAAAAAAAGATGATACGTATTTTTAAATACATTAAAATTCAAAATTTATAATATACAGGGTGGTCACTTTTACGACGCCCACCATTAGGATCTATTAAACGGAAATACATACGAGTTGGTCAAATGGGATAATAGTTTCTTATTCTTGTACCTTTCAATATACTGGAACGAAATCTGGGATATCTTGCACAGTTTCTGAAATATCGCTGAAAAACTGAAAAAGTGCACTTTCATTTTCCTCTTATAACGTTTTTACTTTTGAAGGAAATTTTACGAAACTTGGCACGCTTACATTTTTCGACGTGAGCTTTCTGATGACTGACTGTACCAAACACTGTACCAAACATTTTTTGGGCCAACTAGATGCCCAAATTTTCATAGTCATTTAATAGCATTCAAAAGAGCGAAAAATTCTAATTTCAACCATATATTACACATGGGTAATCTGATATTATTTTCCACCAAAAATCGATAATTTAAAAAGTTGTTGCTTTACAAATCAAGTTGCCATGGAATAATAAATTACCATTTTGACATTTCTTCGTACAAAGAAAATAACTTCTGAGTAATTTTATTGTGTATAAAGTGCAAAAAGGATATCATATCTTTGATTAGTAAAAATGGCAAGATATTATCCTCAACATAAAAAAATTGACATGTACAATCTTTATAATATAATATCTTGCATTATATTTCCCTGGTCGAGATTGCAAAGCATAAATCATATTGTATTCATTAAATAATCTGATCAAATACCATTCTTCAATTAAAATTTAGGATATTTAATTATAGCCATTTTTACTAATCAAAGATATTATCTCCTTTTTTGCACTTTATACACAATAAAACTACTCGGAAGTTATTTTCAATGTTTGAAGAAATGTGAAATTTGTTATTCCATGGCAACTTTTATTATTTTTAGAGTAGTCCACAGTAGTTTGATTTTTGCAACAAATCTTTATATTATCGATTTTTGGTAGTAAATAATGTTAGATTACCCATGTGTTATACACGGTTGAAATCGGAATTTTTCGCTCTTTTGAGTGCCATTAAAATCCAATATTGCGGCCATAAGAAAATCTAAAGTTGACTATGAAAATTTAGGCATCTAGTTGGCGCAGAACATGTTTGGCACTGTCATCAGAAAACTGACGTCGAAAAATGTAGAAGTGCCAAGTTTCGTAAAATTTCCTTCAAAAGTAAAAAAGTTATAAAAGAAAAAGGAAAGTGCACTTTTTTCAGTTTTTCAGCGATATTTCAGGAACTGTGCAAGATATCCGGGATTTTGTTTCAGTATATTGAAAGGCACAAAAATGAGAAACTTTTATCCCATTTGATCAACTCTGTATATATTTCCGTTTAATAGATCCTAATGGTAGGCGTCGTAAAAGTAACCACGCTGTATAACGACAATATTAATATTTAAAAAAAACATAATTGTTTTTAGTTACGGGATAATACAGGGCTTCGTTAAAATATATACCAATATACAAAATTACAATACTAAGTTAGAATATACTAATATGTTAAACAAAAATCAATGATGTATTAAAAAAATCATGAAATTTATAACAAAATATCAAAGGTGCACAAGTAAATTTTATTAAAGCAATTTATATAAAATTTGGCAATACAATTATTGTTATTTATAGCAAAAATATGTGAAAATATTTCAAATAAAAAAAAAAAACTGGACATATAGCAGTGATGCTACTTTGAAAATACATTGAATTACACAATTTATGATATACTATGACATTAAATGATAAGTTATTTCAAACGACACGAATTCTAAAATCAATCAAAATTTCAAAATCGATGAAAGACGATGTCATTTATAATTGTTAAAAAAAATACAATATAATATTGGAATATACCAAAACAATGAAAAGTATTAAAATAATGATTAAATTTATAACAAAATATCAAAATGTGATGAAAATTGATTGAAGAAAAATTCAAAAACACATTCAATACAATTAATGTCAATATGCCAGAAATTTCAAAATGCTTAAATAAAATAGATTAGATGATAAAAATTATAAAATATATTAAAATACTGTGCTAATGTGCCAACAATTTCAGAATGCTCAAATGAAATAGATTAGATGATGAAAATTCGAAAATAAATTAAAATACAAGATTTGTCCACGAATATTTACTAAGAAATTATTTGATAATATAGCAAGAAGAATTAATTCTAATTATATATAATAATACATTCAATGTACTTTATGTCAATGTGGCAGAAATTTAGAAATGTTTAAGAAAATAGATTAGATGCAGAAAATTCGATTTACTTAGAAATCCTATGAGAATATTACAAGATGACACAATTTTTCAAAGTTACAATTTATATTTAGTAGTAGTATTATTTATTGAAAATGCACACAAAAATAATATTTATATGTCCCAAAAAGAATGGCATAAAGTAACACTGTATACACTGTACATAAATTGAATAAAATATTAGACATTATCTTTAAAATCCCACAAACAATTTGTCGAATGTAGAGCATACACAAAGTTACAATTTATATTTAGTAGTAGTATAATTTATTGTAAATACACACAAAATTAATATTTAAATCTCCCAACAAGAATAGCATACAGTATACATTGTATGTACTGTACATAAATTGAATAAAATATTGAACATTATCCTTAAAATCCCATAAGCAATTTATCGAATGTAGAGTATAAAGTTGCATGAGATAGTATTTTCAGAATTTCAAATTGTAAATAGAAAAACTAAAATACGCATATATTATATTATATTAAATTGTTTTACATGTCAAAATGTGTAACTCATTCCAGAATTACAAAATATTTTTGAACAATTCAAAGATGTGTCTCGTTTATGACATGGTACAATAAAATTAGATGCAGATAATTCGAACAAAATTTGTATTATTTACATAGAAATTCTATGAGCATTTAACAAGATGACACAATATTTAAAGTTACAATTTATATTTAGTAGTAGTACTATTTATTGTAAAAGCACACAAAAATAATACTTAAATCTCCCAACAAAAATGGCATACAGTATACATTGTATATACTGTACATAAATTGAGTAAAATATTAAACATTATCCTTACAATCCCATAAGCAATTTATCGAATGTAGAGTATAAAGTTGCATGAGATAGTATTTTCAGAATTTCAAATTGTAAATAGAAAAACTAAAATACGCATATATTATATTATATTAAATTGTTTTACATGTCAAAATGTGTAACTCATTCCAGAATTTCAAAATATTTTTGAACAATTCAAAGTTGTGTCTCGTCTGTGACATGGTACAATAAGATTAGATGCAGATAATTCGAACAAAATTTTAATTATTTACATAGAAATTTTATGAGTATTTAACAAGATGATACATTTTTCAAAGTTACAATTTATATTTAGTAGCAGTATTATTTATTGTAAATACACACAAAAATAATATTTGAATCTCCCAACAAGAATGGCATACAGTATACATTGTATATACTGTACATAAATTGAATAAAATATTAAACATTGTTCTTAAAATCCCACAAGCAATTTATCGAATGTAGAGCATAAAGTTGCACTGAGATAGTAATTTCAGAATTTCAAATTGTCAACCAATTGTCAACCAAGCGAAGTGGTAGTTTATTGGATAGGTTTTGCGCTTATTTGCAAATAATCAAAAACTAACAGCTTTATGGAAAAACATGCTTTAAGAGATGCAAGACAAAAAAGATATATTAACAATATAAGAGAACAAAGTGTGTTCAATAATATTTGCAACAATTGACAAGATTTGTCTTGCTGTTATTCGTTGCTGAGCAACATCGCCAGTATTTGAACGACGGGAAGTTGCCGAGAATTAACTGTATTCTTGTAATTCTTGATGTAGTCGAATGTAATGTATTTCCTGATGACGAAATGATTACTTTTGTTAAAAATTACGAATATGTATGTATAGTTAAAGTCACCTCCAGTTTTTGTTTGCTATCAACTTGATTTTGATTTTGTTGCATTCTTTATCACCTCAATTGACGTTATAAAACCGCATTTATCCTATTTTGCTGCATATCTTGCGGCCAGAGGCCCTCGATGTGGGAGGCGCGTTTTGATATGCGCATATAACCGTTGCATACCAGCATTACCGTATTTGACATTAAGATGTATAGCTTCACTCAGCCCGAGGCTGCATATTTCATCTGCTCTCAAATGTATAATATCTATTCATATGACGCATCGATATACTTGCATTTTTTATCAGGGCCCTGAATTATTTTAGACCCGGATAATTGCCAGCCGTATATCCCGCAGCAGCAGCAACAGCAGCAGCAAGAGACGAGATGTACACTTCTTCGACTTTACATCGCTCACGATACTTCTGAGGGCTTTATGTGTGCCTGCACTGAAATACGATTAGACTCATAATTGCTGGTGTAATAAACTTGAGGGGGCATTAATTGCCGCTTGATTTTAATTACATTTGCGTATTCAATAATATATTATCGCGAGAAGATGAGAATGGCTAAGGTTGGTGGGAGTATTGACTCTTTGCACCTCTTTGTTAGTCTTTAGTTATGGTAGAAAAATATATTGTTTAAATATAAAAAGCTATAAAATGTAGGTAAAACTGTCTGTAAAACTATTTAACTGTTTAAAACTGTATAAAATCTTTATGGAAATCTGTAAAATGTCTCCAGACTACCAATCAAATGCTGGGATTTAGATAGAATTCTGTAGTATGTAGATGAAATAGATAATTTATATGGAAATCTATACAATTTTTGTTTAAAGTTTAAATTTAGTTTTGTAATGTTGATTCAATATTATCACTACTAAGTAATAAGGAAGAAGTTATTTGATGCAGATACAATTACACAGAATTTGCTTTTAATACTGCATAAACCACTACGTTCCATTCAGTGTTAATATTGATTCCCACATAGTAAAAGCCAAAACAATCTTGATGTTTACTTTTAATGTTTAGAGCTTTTAAAGAAATCTGCTGAGTTTTGATGAAAATTTGTGATAGATAAAAGCTATAGAATTAAGCTGGAATATACATATTATATATGGAATCTGTAGTTTCATTAAAAAAATCTGTTTGGAATAAAATTTAATCAAGTCTCTATAAAACGTATGCATTTTCCATGAACTGAGCAAAATTATATAAAATTTCTGTAAACCTGTAGGAATCATCTCCAGTTTATCTATGATTTCAGAGCAAAATCATAGAAAACTTCAAATCTGTGTTCTAAATAAATCTACAGTTGGTGTAGATGTAGGAGTAGATGTAAATGTACAAATTTACAACCACACTCGACCCATTCTAGTATGATGATCAAAACTAAATTTGAAATTATTTCAAAATCAAACTATGTGTTATTGTTGATTTATTTCAAAATCAAACTATATGCTATTGTTGATTTTTGTATAAAGAAAATAAAGCTCATAACACTTACTGAATGTGCAATGTATAAAAAAATCTTCCAAGTATGTTGTGCATACAAAATTATATATCAGTTTGTTGCCATATCATCAGAATCATTACCAAAACCTTTAAAATCAGCCGAAAGACTATATGTAGTCGTGAAGACAAGAGCTGACAATGACTCATGCTTTGGTGAACAAAGAATCGCGTTTTTTATGATCGTTTCCATGCTTAAGGTAAATGTAATAGAGTGAAATGAAATATGAAACGTATGTCGAATTCCGGGAATATGGAACGATGAATCATGGTCGGCTTTGAACGAGACTACTCACATTCAACTGCCAAATAAATTTTAATCTTTTAAAATCAGTTGGCATATAATCTCCAACCTCTAAATTCAACTGTCAAATAATAGCCAACCTTTAAATTCAACTATCAAACAATCTATAACCTTGAAAAATTAGTCAAATAATCTCCAACCTCGACACTCAACTGTCAAGCAATCTATAAACTTTAAATTCAACAAATAATCTATGACCTTCAAAATCAGACGCAAAAATTAGTGTCAAATTGGCTCAAACCTCGAAATTCAACTGTCAAACAATGATCTTCAAAACCTTTAAGATCAGATGTCAAATGGTCTAGAATGTTCAAATATATATTAGCATAAAATCGGCACGATAGTTCTTAGAAATATTTTTATTGCTATTTCTTCAAATTTTCACCGCACCTTGATTACAAACTTTCGATAATCTTAGAACGATCACATAACTTTCGAAATTTTCACGAAATTTTTGGCAATTGACGATAATTTTAGACATCTCACTATATCTTGATTATACAATTTGTATCATCAGACTTTGAAATCAACTGTCAAAGAATCTATAACCTTCACAAATTAGTTGTCAATTATTCTCGAACCTCCAAATTCAACAAACAATCTTTCATGATCTTCAAAACTTTAAGATCAGACGTCGAATAGTCTAGAATCTTCAAATGTGTTAGCATGAAATCGACAAGATTGTTCCTAGAAATATTTTCATTACTATTTCTTCAAATTTTATACAACTGTTATATAGAAATATTTTTATTGCTATTTCTTCAAATTTTCGCCGCACCTTGATTGCAAACTTTCGATAATGTTAGAACTTTCACATCATTTCTGAAATTTTCACGAAATTTTTGCCATTTACGATAATTTTAGACATCTCACTATATTTTGATTATTCAATTTGTAAAATCAAACTTTGAAGTTAACTGTCAAAGAATCTAATACCTTCAAAAATTAGTTATCAAATAATCTCGAACCTCCAAATTCAACAAACAATCTTTCATGATCTTCAAAACCTTTAAGATCAGACGTCGAATAGTCTATAATCTTGAAAAATCTTCAAATCTATTAGCATGAAATCGGCACGATAGTTGTTTTAAATATTTTTATTGCTATTTCTTCAAATTTTCACCGCAATTTAATTACAAACTTTCGATAATCTTAGAATAATCACATAACTTTCGAAATTTTCACAAATTTGTTGGCAATTTACGATAATTTTAGACATCTCACTATATCTTGATTATACAATTTGTAACATCAAACTTTGGAATCAACTGTCAAAGAACCTATAACCTTCACAAATTAGTTGTCAAATAATCTCGAACCTCCAAATTCAACAAACAATCTTTCATGATCTTCAAAACCTTTAAGATCAACGTCGAATAGTTTAGAATCTTCAAATCTATTAGCATGATTGCGTTGCTATTTCTTCGAATTTTCACCCCATCTTGATTACAAACTTTCGATAATCTTAGAACTTTCACATAATTTTCGAAATTTTCACGAAATTTTTGCCAATTTACGATCATTTTAGACATCTTAATATATTGATTAGAACATTTGTATCATCAAAATTTGAAATCTACTGTCAAAGAATCACGAACCTCCACATTCAACAAACAATCATTCAAGATCTTCAAGACCTTCCAGATCAGACGTGAATAATCTATAATCTTCAAATCTATTAGCATGAAATCGGCACGATAATTCCTAGCAATATTATTTATTACTAGTTCTTCAAATTTTCACCGTATCTTGATTACAAACTTTCGATAACGTTGGATGTTCACAAAATTTTCGAAATTTTCACAAAATAACTTTCAAGTCTGTTGTATGAAACTTTCATGGAATCTATAAAATCCAAATATGTACTATGATGTAGTTGGAATTCTGAAGAATTTTGATGAAAGTCAGAGATATAGAAAAAACAAACTATTAGACATTTCTATGGAATTAGCAAAATTTCAATAAATTTCTGTTGTTCAAATTAAAAAAAGTTATAAAATGTTGATAAAACGTATAGAACCTTCAAATAAATCTATAAAATGTCTTATGTAAACTGTAAACTATCAATTAAATTCCGCAATTTTGATAAAATCCAGAAATATGTAGATGAAATACATATAATTTTTATGAAAATCGAAATGTATACAATTTTTGTGCAAATTTGTGAAGCTTAAATTAAGTACTGTAATGTAGTTTCATAAATATCACTACTAAATAGTAACTATGAAGGTCTTTGATGGAGATGCAATTACACAGAATTTACTTTCAATGTTTAGAGTTTTTAAGAAAATCTGCAGACTTGATGGAAGTTTGTGAAAGATAAAAGCTAATTACAAGATTCAATTACACAGAATTTATTTTTAATAATATTTAGAATTTGACCACTTACTGACCTAATATTTATGCAATCTGGTAGTATTGGTCCTGTACAGTATTGGTAGTAGTAGCAATCTGGTAATTGGTAGTCTGCAGACTACCAATTAAATTCTGCAATTGAGATAAAATCCTGAAATAAGTAGATGAAATACATATAATTTTTTTGAAAATCTAAATGTATACAATTTTTGTGACAATTACACAGAATTTATTTTTAATGTTTAGAATTTGACCACCTTACTGACCTCCCCCCACCCCCACATATGTTACGCTACATTTCTAACCCGGCACCTGCACCAGCTAAAGTAACTAATAAAGTAATAATGATTTAATTCATATTCAAACACAATATATATTTCGAAGGTATTAGTTTGTACTTACATAACACCTTAAACTTAATAAAATATATTTCTTTATGTATGTTTGGTTACCTTAGTTATGAGGATATGGGAGTTATTGTTTTTTACTACTGATTGTTTTCATGATTGTGCATTAGCTCATAGGCAACTCATTTTATTATAAATCTATATAAACAGTATAGGCAACTTATTTTACTGTAAATCTATAGAAACAGTAAGTTCACAATAAATAACTAAAAACAAAAATTCTAAGTCAATAGATACATATTTGAGAAAGTGATCCTTCGAACTACCACAAAATTGATTAGGAAATAATAATAATAATCCAATTTATTGCACGAATAGGAAAGAATAGTAATTTTACTGCTCATTCGCAAACTATTGCACAAAATCTAAACTCCATCACTTTCGAATATGGGCGATGAGCCGCCTATTAGAAGGGCTTATTATCAATTTTGAGAGGGTGAAGTTGATACAAAAATGACGATTGAAGTAGTAAGAAGCAAACATGTCTAAGTGACATTTTTGTCGAAAAATGAAACAATGCAATTACCAGAAATTATTTATTTGTGTGTCAAACATAATATGTTATTGTGATAGAAGTATAAAGTAATGCATGACGAAATGATTTTGAAATTGTTATTACAGATGTTACAGCAGTCAACTTTGAACTCAATTTTAGAAACGATCACATCATTTTCGAAATTTTTGAAATTTTTGGCAATTTACGATAATTTTAGACATCTCACTATATCTTAGATTAGAAAATTTGTATCATCAAACTTTGAAATCAACTGTCAAGGAATCTATAACCTTAAAAAAATAGTTGTCATATAATCTCGAACCTCGAAAATCAACTGTCAAACAATCCTCCACATTCAACAAACAATCCTTCAAGATTTCGAGATTATGGGAATCTCGAAACTGTCACTTAGACCATTTTGCGTTTTACGCTTCAATTGCTATTGGCTTAGTTATGCCAAGAAATAATATCGCATCATTTGAGGATGTAATGTAGCTAATCAAATTCTAACCTTAGCAGGATGTGGAGCAGCTCTGCAATATTATGCGAATTTTCTGCTGTCCATGTATGGCATTTCTGTTTATTTATACAGCCGTTCGAACGGAGCCTCGTGAGTGAGAAAAATGTTAGCTCGATCAATGCATCGTTATACAAATTAATAGTGCTAAAAATTATTTTTACGGCACAAAGTAGTTATTTTGAATGCATGTTATCTTGGGAGTGCGGCAGTTAAGCAGATTTTTATATTACAACTCAATTTAGCCACCGATCCAAATTACACGTCGATATCGGACGGCACACGGAGATTCTATTTGGAAAGATTTATGGATCTGTTATTATTGTTTTGTGGTAATGCTCACAGAATGTTATGGCGGTGATTGTGAGCGCAGTCCACATTTAAATCTGTAATTACGGCCAGTTTCCTCCGCGCCGTGGTTTCGCATGGTTTTCTCGGGACTTTTAAGACGAATCACTTATTGCCACAAATCACCATAATTAAACGTGCTGTAGGTGGTTTGTTATTCAAATTACCCTAAGATAACTGCACCGGTGAATGGCTCTTTTCGGTATGCAAAGTTGTGTGTGTGTGCAATTTAATTCGCCTGCGATCGTCCAGTTTTGAAGCATTATGATTCGTAATTACATGGGGATTCGTCGAGGTGAACTCGTGATATTTCGCAGTTTGCGGATAGAAATTATTGTAAAATAATAAATCATGATCGGGTGCATCGATTACCGGCGCAGTTTCGCATTTATCAAGCGAACGTGTATCTTGGGATAAAATTTGTAAGCACTTAAATTGAACTAATATTTTATATTTGCAGCGCAATAAAATGGGGCCCATGAACACCGCCGCATCTAGAGTTTAATTTAAATGATAAATCATCAAACGAGGGCAATTTATGAAACTTCAGTGTATTTCTTATAGTTGGAATATTCGACCATAATATATTTGTTTGCTACGAACTATAAATTTGACAGTAGCACATTTCTTTCCAAGGAACTATTTCGACCACCTCTAGTCAGATGATCTTCAGGTGATCAAATTCAGATGATCTTATTTTTAGGACTAGGACTATAATAGTCATTACTTATTAGGCCAATGTTTAAGAATAAAGATTCCTATAAATATGTTCTTCGACAATAAATTCTTCGAAAATCTATTTTTCGAAAATAAAATTCCAAATATTTTTTTTAATAAGTTTTAAGTTTTTTTTTTATAACATAGCATAATTTTATTTTTTATATAGGATCAACATACATTTGATATGTGAATATTTGTCCTAAACTATTTTAAATCTAGATTATGCTAAAAAGATCTCGATTTCAAAATTTTATTATAAAATCTTTATATCATATCATTTTTAAACTTTCGCTTTTAAAATTTTATTTAAAAAACCTTTGTATCAAAGTTTTGTTATAAAAATCTTGATTTCAAAATTTTCTACGTTACAAAACGATTGCTCGTACAGTTCTGTTACTCACTCTGATTTGTGCAACGTTTGGGAAGACTGATTTATAAAATTGTAGGTAGATCCTTTGATATGTAATTATGGGTTCGAAAAGTTTGAAAATTATTTGCTGAGTCATTACCCAAAAGAGTGTCAACGGGCACTCCCTCGCGGCAACTAGTAGCCGTGTCTAAATGTCAGTTGCTGCAAGATTATTAAGTATGAACCGAAATGAACTGTTATTAAAGCGTCGTTCCGGATCTGGTTCACATTTTAAAATTTATTTCGTTCTGGTTTGGGTCTTGCTAAAATTCCGGTTAATTATATTGTTTAGTTTCAGTTCGAGTCACTGCTTATTATTCCTTTATGTCTTTTTGTCCATGTACATAATTTGTACAAAACGAAATGCTTTCGCCATAACCTTAATCATAAAAACGAAATGCGAGGATTAGATGTTATTTTTCTGAAAATTGTAACTAATACTATGCTTATTTTAAGAGTTAAATCATAAGCAGGACACTTGGGTATGAAATAAGTGTAATTTTTCAAAATATATAAAACCTAATATTTAAATGTTAGGGAATAACATTCCCTACATTATATTAACAATAATAGAATAATAGTATTATTGGAAATTTCTTAAATAAATCTTGATTTCATAATTTAGTCATAAAAATCTGTAATTCAAAATTTTATTACAAAAGTCTTTATTTCATTTTTTTTTCGAAAACATTGGGTTTTCGAAATTTATGCCTTAAACCCTGACGCAGATTACATTTTCGATATTGCAAAGAAAATTCAAAGGGATTATCAAATTCATACCTTTTAGTAGTAGTTGTGCAGTTTGCTATAGGAAAATTCACCGCCATGAACTTACCACCATCAATTTACCGCCGTCAATTCACAGCTGAAATTAAAATTCATCAGTTCACTGCGCCATTCGTTCATTGCTGACAGCTTACCGTGCCATTAATTAATCGCTGACAATTCACCACGCCACCAATTCATCGCTGACAGTTCACCGCGCCACCTATTCATCGCTGACAGTTCACCGCGCCATCAATTCATCGCCGCCGCCACACCGCGCTATCAATTCACCGCAGTCACTTCATCGTGCCATCAATTCACCGCTTCACATTATTTCTTAGTAGTGAATTAATTATACAATAGTCTTTTCAGCAATCAAACTTCACTCTACGAAATCTTGGCAAAAATAACTTTGAGAAAAGTGATAACGGACACATATAAAACTACCGGTGATCATTATTCTGTTATAATTAATCTGGCGCATTGTTTTTTTTTTTTTTTTAGTTATTATCGATGTAAAATTAATTTTTCAATCGATTATACGTGTTTTTTAATTTTTAAAGCCAGATAGCGTAACTCAGGAGACACCGCGTGGAGGTCGCTATTTTCGTCTCCCAAAAAGTTTGGTTTTTAACTCATCTGGATATTTCTCTTATACCAACCAAGTGCTTTTAATTGGTATTGTGGGCGATGCTATGCATCATGTTTCTACCATCAAAATTTCCCTCTAATCTTTGTAACCTTTCGGTACAATTCCTGTTTTTTTTTGCATCATGTTTCTACCATCAAAATTTTACACTAATCATTGTAACCTTTCTGTATAGTTCCTGTATTTTTTTCTGTGTTCCTTCTTCTTATGGTGCCATCTCCTAACGGAGGTTAGCAATCATCATAGCGATCCTAATTTTTGAAACTGCAGCTCTAAACAGTTCTACCGAAGTTTTCCCGTACCATTCCCGGAGGTTTTTCAACCACGATGTTCTGCGGCGCCCTACGGATCTATTTCCCTGTATCTTTCCTTGCATAATTAGTTGGAGAGTTGAGTATCTCTCTCCCCGGGAAATATGCCCCAAATACTGGAGTTTCCTTGTTTTGATGGTAAGTAAAAGTTCTCTTTCTTTGTGCATTCTTCGCAGTACATCTTCATTGGTTATGTGGTCTGTCCAGGATATCTTGAGCATGCGACGGTAAAGCCACATTTCGAATGACTCGATCTTTTTAATATTGTTTTTATTGAGCGTCCATGCCTCCATACCATACAGCAAAGTTGAGAAGATATAGCATCGCACCATTCGCATTCGCAGGGCTAGGTCGATGTTTCTATCTACGAACAATTTCTTCATTTTCACGAATGTTGCTCTTGCTATTTCTATCCTCTTACTGATCTCGATGGTTTGATCGTTATTGTCCCCTATTCGTGTTCCCAAGTACTGATAGCTTCTCACTCTTTCTATTATGGTATTATCTATTGTGACGGCTGGGATATTATTGTCGTTGTTCTTTCTAAATACCATAATTTTAGTTTTATTTAAATTCATACTTAGTCCGTAGGATTGGCTAACAGTATTTATATCTAGCAGCATTCTCTGAAGATCTTGGATGTTTGTTGTTATTATCGCGGTATCGTCTGCGTATCGAATGTTATTGATAGTTTGCCCATTTATAACTATTCCCCCGGAGTCTTCGTTGATGGCTTCCTTAAATATGCATTCGGAGTACATATTGAATAGAGTTGGTGATAGTATGCAGCCTTGTCGAACTCCTCGACAGATTTCTAATTCCCCAGAGTTTGGGGAGTTTGGGCTTTCTGATTCCAGTACAAGTTTTTTATTATTCTGATGTCATTGTAGTCAAGGCCTTTCTGTTGTGCTATTTCCATTAACTGTTCGTGTCTCACTTTATCGAAGGCTTTCGCGTAGTCGATAAATCCGATGTAAAGGTCGACGTTCATGTCTAGGCATCGTTGTATTATGACATTCATGCTAAATAGCGCCTCTCTTGTACCTAAGTTCTTACGAAATCCAAACTGTGTCTCGCTGATATCCGCTTCTAGTTTCTTGTATATGCGACTATGAATAACTTTTAAAAACACTTTTAAGGTATGGCTCATCAGGCTAACAGTTCTAAAGTCGGAGCACTCTCTTGCGTTTTGCTTTTTTGGTATCGGAATGAAGGTTGACTTCAGCCATTCTTGTGGTATAATTCCGGTCTTGTAAATGGTATTATATAGACTTACTAGGATATTCAACTTGTCTTCATCAATAAGTTTGAGGAGGTCTACTGGTATCTCATCTGGACCTATCGCCTTCCTATCTTTTGAGTTTTTAATAGCGTGGCTTACCTCTTCGGCAGTTATTAAAGGTCCTGTCGTAGTTTCTTCTATATTTATTTCATTTCTAGTGTCATCAAATAGTTGTTGTACGTATTCCTCCCACCTTTTGATTTTTTTCTCTATGTCCACTATAATGTTTCCGTTCAAATCTTTTATTAGACCATTTTGTTTTTTCCTTCCTATGCCTGTAAACTCTTTGACCTTTTTATGTAGATTAAATGAGTCATATCTCTGTTCTAATGCTTCTATCTCTTCACACTTTTTTCTAATGAAAGTCCCTTTGGCCACTCTAATTTTTCGTCTTATATGTTGTTGAATATCTTTATATGTAGTCCTATCCTGTCCTTTGTATTTTCTTCTATTTTCCATTAGTATTAAGATTTCATCAGTCATCCATTGCTCTTTGGGAAACCGAGTACTGCTCTTTAGTTCATTCTTACTTCCATTCAGCAAGGCACCTTTTAGGTTTTTCCATGTCTCATTTACGTCACTGTCCTCTACGTCTCCCTGTATGAGTCGGCTGAGATTTTCGTTAATATTTGTCTTTACACTTTGTCTGATTTGATCTTCTCGGAGCATAGTTGTATTTAATTTAAGTTTTGGATACTTTCTTTGGACCTTCTTTAGCTTAACTTTTAGGATGGCTATAATAGGGTTATGATCGGAATATACATCTGCCCCTGGATACGCTTTTACTGAGCTAATAGCATTTTTATATCTTTTGTTGATTAGGATGTAATCTATTTGATTCCGTACTATTTTATCTGTTGTGTGAGCTGGTGATGTCCAAGTGTATAATCTTCGTTTTGGTAGTTTAAACCAGGTGTTTGTAATGATCATGTTTCTAATCTGAGAGAACTCAATGAGTTTTTCGCCTCTCTCATTTCTCTCCCCCAGTCCATATGGGCCCACGCATTCATCTACACTTTCTTCCCCGACTTTTGCGTTAAAGTCCCCTAAAACAATGGTAACATCTGAGCTTTTGACCATTTTCATAATTTCGTTTAGTTGGCTGTAGAATTCTTCGATTTCTTGTTCGTTTTTATCTGCTGTGGGTGCATACACTTGGATGATGTTGATTTTGATTTTGCCTGTATGTGATCTGAGTTGTACCATTATCACTCTGTTTGATAGGTTCACAACATTCAAGACAGTCCTCCTGATATTTTGTGACACTATTATGGCCACTCCGTAACTATGCCGCGCATCGATTCCTCCTGAGTAATACATGTGATAGTTGTTGATAGAGTATTCTCCACAATCTGGCCATTGTACGTCACTAATACCTAAGATCTCTATGTCCATTCGTTTCATTTCCGCTATAACATTGTGTATTTTACCGGGTTGGTATAAACTTCTTACATTCCATGTTCCTATTCTCTTGGAACCTTCTTTGATTTTTTTGATTTCGTCATTCAAGACTTTCCCCCCCGGAGATCCGAATGGGGGAATTGATACTCCGGATATTAAATTAGAATTAAATGAAGTCATCGTGATGATTTTTTCTGAGGATATCCAAACGGATCTTTAATGTAGTGGTTTCCCATTGCCTTCTACATCCTATGCCGTTGACCTGCCTTCCGGTTCATCCGCCTTTGGGGGCTCTTTTTCCCGCCCCCTGGACAAGAGGGTGCCCATCTTTTTCCCGAAGGAAAAAGCTTGTTACTTATCCCGGTAACGATTCGGTCCCCCTCTGCATTAGCCACCTTTCTGGTGTTTCCATACTCTACCGCGGGGAGGTTGCAGATAGGGATTTTCCTTTCATCGCACTGAAGACCCGTAGGCATTTCTTCAGTCCTCCAGTACTTTAGAGTACTGTGTTCCTAACCTAACTTAACTTAGCTTAACGTATTTTTTTATATGGTGACATGTTGTATATGTTTACGAACATTGGTAATGTTACTGTTAATATTTTTGAAAGTGAAGCGGTGAATTGATGGTGCGATGAATCGACAGCGGTGAATTGACGTCGATGAATTGATGGCGCGATGAACTGACGGTGGTGAATTTACTGAAAACCAATAGTGTAATGGTAATAGTTTTTGAGATTTAAGTGTGGAATTTAAAAATTATTATTTTAACCAATTATTTAGGTTATTATTTTTTTTGTATTGGTTAATTCCAAAAAATAGCGAAAAATTCTTAATCTGGAATGTTTTCATTAAAATTTCTTCAAAAAACTGGACATAGTATCCAAGGTAGATACTTATTTAAAAAAAACAATATTTATCAATTACATTTTTGTTATTTTAAAAGACTATTGTGAATTTTTGATACGAAATATAAGTGGGTAAAAAAAATTTCAGTAAAAATTATAAAAAATAAGAAAATGTTATTTGGTTTTGATAATTCCAAAATTACCGAAGAACTCGCAATCATTCAGAATTCCTACGAGTCTCTATAGAAATGTTTCATTCGTAATTTATTTATCAACAATGAAAGATTAACATAAATGTGGAATAAATGAGCCTGACTATAATATAAATATGTAATTCAAGAAACACCCTGTATGTCAACATTACAGAAAAATCAACAGGACGTACCTACCTACTTAGAAACATATCCATAAAATTGCCATTAAAAATGTTAAGAAGAGTAAAAATATTAAGAAGAGATTATTTGAATTACTGACAAATTTATAATCTGAAATGTATTAACATTTCAGAAAAATCAAAAGGACGTAGCTGAGAAAATATCTATAAAAATTGACATTTTCATGAATTTTAGACCAGTATATTATGAAACTAGTTTATAATGTGAGAGATTATGGCATGAGTGAATTTTTTTCGTATGACCGAAAAAAGTTAGTGCCAAGTTGAGAATATTTACGCAAATGAGAAATTTGTTCCAAATTGTTTAGATTGATGTGAAACGTTTATGTGAAATCGTAAATGTCATTAGCTAAATTAATAAGAACAATGCCAAATTTGCGAATATATTTGTTGCAATTTGTGACTTAAATTGTACATTCACAATATAGTGAGAAACAATTGCAAACTTATAATAGAATCTCGCCAACATTGATTCAACAGAGATTTTTTACGTTCCAAGTGAAATTTGAGAAGATTTTTTACAATATTTGAAATTTGAGAAGATTTTGAAGATTCTTGCTAAATTTCAAAACATTTATGGCAAATAGAAAGATATTATGAACATGAATGCAAAATTTGAGAATATTTGCTACAAAATTGTGAAGGCTAAAGTTTTAGGAGTTTTAAAATACATACTTACTATACTTTGACTGACTTTCTAATTATAAAATTTGATGTTTTTATTAAAATTTCTTCAATTTACATATATTTTTTACAATTTCATAGAATTTTGACAATTTATCGTATTTGCGGCTTTTATTGATAGCATATTTTGTATAGTTCATCACTAGTTCTAAGATTTGACCGACATTTATATGCACCTCTGAGCAGATGTAGAAACATGCTATGTGCCTATATTTATTTGACATGTGTAACTAGATATTAACATGAAAAAACTTATCTTATTTTATCTTATCTTATAATTTTGTGTGTTTTTGACAACATTTGCTCATTTTTATGACAATCTTACATCGACTTTACCTTTCTTTTTAATCAATTTTAAACAATATTTAGGAAATTTTAAAACTTATAAAAATACCTATGTACAATCCATCAAAAGTTATCAAAAAACATGTATTTCTTAGTTCCAAACATGCTGAAAAATCCCTAATCTGTAATTTATTCAAATTTAAGAAAAGATAAAAAAAAGATCTAAAAAACCTTATTTGGAATTTTCCTAGTACGAAATATATGAACATTTTAGCACTAGTAGGTACTGAAAATAATTTAGTCTGAAATATATTAAAATTTCAGAAATATGCAACTTGACGTACATATAGAAATATCTATAAAATTTCCATCAAAAGTTGTAGGAAACATATTAGATTTTTCTTAATTAATTAACACTCCAAGATATCAAAGCTCTAGATATCAGATAACAGATTAAGTTTACTTATGCAATTTCTTAATAAATTAAATAATAAAATTAAAATAAGGGGCATTTGTAAAATTTCTTAAATAGTTCAGAAATAATATATTATTCAATACACGAGGGCAGTATGGTGATAAGTAATATTTCGAATTGGGCCACGGGTAAAAAAAGGTTCAAAAACACTGATTTTAACAATACTGTCGCGACTCAGTCATTCATCTGCATCGATTTTTTTCAGTTGATCTCGTAAAGGAAACACCACATAAGGAACTATTAACACCTGTTACATAAGTTTTGGGATTTTTTCTGAATGCTTTACGTGACATAGTAAAACTCTTACATCTGGTCAACTATAGAGAAACATGTTGGTAGGGGTCTTGTCAATTTGTTTGACATTTCACATTTTCGCCAGACCTTTGCAAAATGGCGTATAAAGTAGATATTTAAAAGTCCATCTACAACTTAGTTGGACCGAAACGAAATATAGTGTACATTTTTTGCGAGCCAAATATATCGAAACGCACTATATATCGGATAAGTCAGGTATATGAAGAGGGAATTCCATATGTAAATCTATCAAAAAAAGGAAGGTAACAGAACTTCAGGTCAACAGACCAACCGTGCAATACCAAAACACCATGTGTCGACGTATTAAAGCTCGGCAACAACCAGGAATTCTGGCCAATTGTGCGGCTGTATATTTGGAACATTTCTTGTGTTTTCTATATTTTAGGTCTTTTCTTGTCTAGAATCGACAAATTCTAGCAACCAAAACATGGAACCGAACTGTCGGTCCCATGTAAACTCGCCCGTCGCGACGGGCAAGTTTACGTGTGGACATACCTATGGTAACTTTTGATTGCACGGCTAGTCAATTGACTCGAAGTTCTGTTAACTTCCATGAACGGCCTGTTTTTGGTTGGTTTACACATGGAATTCCCTTTTCACATTCCTGAATTGTCCGATATACAGTGTTTTTTGAAATATTTTGCTCACAAAAAATGTTCACTATATCTAGTTTCGTCAGCTGTCCAACTTGTAGATGGACTTTCGCATATCTACTTTATATGCCATTTCCCGAAGGTCAGACGAAAATCTCATATGTCATACAAATTGACAAGAACCCTAGCAATATGTTTCTCCATAGTTGACTAAATGTACTAGTTTTACCATGTCACGTAAAGCATGAAATGAAAATCCCAAAACTTATATAACTGGAGTCTGCAGGAGTTATTTCAAAATACTTTGAAATTATTTGTCAAATGAAATGTCTGCATGTGTGTATTGCCTGTTTTTTTTTTTTAATATGAGAAACCATTATTAATATTTCATAACTGTGATTAGTACTGACTAGTTTATTTTGCTTTGACCCTTCTGAGAAATTGGTAATACTGATACAAAATTGACATTTATTGTCAGTAAAATTTCTAGTTTATTGTCACTTTTTTCAATTAACTCAACTCGATCAATATTTCTGAGAAAATGAACAAACATAGGTGCAAAAATTATTAGACGAGTTATGAAACAACATATTCACAATGCATTTTCAACATTAACAATATTATTTATGACATTTCAACATAATCCCACTAATACCCTTTTTACAATGCAAAAGTTTATCTTACTTGAAAGTTCGTAACACAAGATAAAAGTCACTAAAGTTACTAGATTAGGTTACTCACATTAAAAAAATCTGGTTAAGTAACTATTATTTCAAAATAGTTTGATATTCTTTGTCGATAAAATGTCTGCACAAAGAATGTAGCAGCAGGCAGCAGGCATGTGTGCATGTGTGTACCTACGTCCCGATTTTTTTTTTAATATGAGTAACCATAATTCATAACTGACATTGGTGCTGTCTAGTTTATTTTGCTTCCACCCTTCTGAGGGATTAGTAATACCGATATAAAATAGACATTCTTTGAGAGCCAAATTGCTATTTTATCGTTATGTTTTTCAATTAATCTTTTTTAAGAAAGGATAAACATAAGTGTAAAATTATTAGACAAGTTATTAAATAATGTATTCACAAAGGATGTTGAACAACTATTATTTATGACATTGACATTTCAACATAATCCCATTAATACCCTTTTTACAATGCAAAAGTTTCTGTTACTTGAAAGTTCGTAACACAAGATAAAAGTCACTAAAGTTACTAGATTGGATTACTCACATTAAAAAAAAAATCGGGCTATATGTGTGCAACTTATTTGAGGTGGCGTAGGTGGCGCTATAGGAGGAGATCGAAAAAGACTCACCTGCAATGAAAAAGGGGAAGATAAATATGTACACATGTAAAACGTAATTAGCACGTTAAAAGCGCATCGTTAAAATCATTGGGAGGAACGGGATTTCCACGGGCGCATGTGGGAAAAGGGAAAAAGGTGTAAAATATCGATGTCCGGCGGCGGCTGTTTGAGCGAAAAGCCAAAACTAAGGGGTTGGCGCCCCTGCGGCGGCCGACAACACAATTAACAGGCAGTGAGGGCGCCTACTACAATCTCCACCATACTAATTAAAACATTTACAAGCAGGATTTTTGGGGAGAAACTCGCGAGGACGCAAAATAGGAATCCAGTTATATTAAAGCGCGCCTATTAAAGCGTTTTAATTCTGCAAGTGGCTTTTTATTTTAGACATGGTGCATTGCTCCCGAATGTACGCGCGGAGGACGAAATTCGGCTATTTCTCATCTGGATGTGAGGGAGCCTTATTTATATCGTAAATAAATAATAAAGGAAATATGCATAGCAATAAATATCCGGGGAGATAAAA
The DNA here is from genome assembly GCA_951805005.1 of Othius punctulatus. Lineage (NCBI taxonomy): Eukaryota > Metazoa > Arthropoda > Insecta > Coleoptera > Staphylinidae > Othius > Othius punctulatus. The sequence goes on along the minus strand of OX638138.1, from coordinate 32,681,332 downwards.
TAAAACACGGAATGAGCGCGGGATTTAATTGCGGCGATCCCGGCAATTGGGTATAAACGCAATGATAGATCGTTGAGATGCCGTCTGGATCCGCGCGATGCTTAATTACTGCCCGTCTTGGATTACTGAGAAATTAATTTCTCCAGAGAGACGGAGAAGGAGCGGTGCAGGGGAAGGCATGCGACCCGAGCGAGAGGGCGAGCGGGGGCTGAATATTTCTCTATATATTATATTAAATATTGCATTATATTAAATTTTCCATCTGGATATTCGAGCGCTGTGTAATCCAGAGCTATTGAAAGTTTTAGTTTGTTGCTAGCGAGATTCATTCTGGAAGTTGTTAGGAGGCATTTATAATATCTTGAGATAATGGATATCGCTAATGCCGTATATATACTGCATCTTATTGTTTCGAGAGCGGGAAGGCTCGCACTAATGGCGGGGTAATTTACAATGCACATACATCACTTATAAACTTTACCGATGTTGCCACCTTAACATTTGCTACAGCGATGATTTAGTGCCTCGTTTATGGTCTAACTTTAAAATATCATCAATTAGGCTTAAAATTGCAGCGAGCGCGATTGCCAAACAGGCGTTGCTGCATTTGTGATTTCCTCTCTCGATGTTAAGATTTATTGTAAAATACTTAATCATGTGCAATAATCTCGGCGGATCGCCTCCGTTGCGATCTCCAGATCTCATACAAAATAAATTAGCGAATCCATGTTTGCATACGTAATACGCCGTGTATGCCATAGGAATCCATGTAATAACTCATCAGCTAAAGGGATCTTAAAGCCCTTACGCACAGGCACAGGAGAGGAGGGCAGAGATAGGAGAGCACACTAGACAGCGGCGTGTTTATATCGATCGACGGAGACTTGCCTAGTCTGGCCTCACGAAATTATATAGTCTGGAAAATTGATGTCCGCCGATTTCATTTTCAGTCGATTTCACCGCCGCATTGAAATGTGTCGGGAATATAATTCCGGGTCGAATAATTGAGTGAAATTCAAATTAAGCTGTGCTCGCCGGACCACACGTGCAAGGTCCATCTGAATCCTGATTTCATGATTTCACTGTTGTGGAAACTATTCCGACGGTGATTCCCATTAAGAACTACTCGGACGGCAACGCGCCCAACCCCGAAAATGTTCAATTAAAGCACCTCAAAACGCCCGGAAAAACCCGCTGCTGTCCGGCCCTGCAGTGGAAACGCGCCAAGACGCTTAAAGGGTGAGGCGGCGAAGACAGACTGGCATTCATCCCTTTGATTCATATTTCATTCCCCATTAATAATGTATAGTGCAATATATGTCCTGTTTATGACGCGCGAAGTGCATATTTTTGCATTGAAGTTGTCGTTTCGAAACATGAATCATACATGTTCAATACAGTTCGACACTTTGATAATGAAGCGGCGCTTTTTTAGAGTTTTTTTTTCTATGATATGTGCTCCATTTTTTATCACGTTGACTATGGTATTACGTTTACATATGTATGTCCATGCGCTTTGCATGTTTGTTTCAGATTTATGTATTTGATGCGACAACGGGGATATGTAAACACGTTCTAAATTATTCTTTGGGAAAAAAGAAATAATTTTAATATCCGAGCCGCGCCGAACATGCAAATCAATGTTTATTTCGGACGGCACTCCCGCCGGTTACGCCCAATATTTTCCCGATATGTATCGTTCTTTTTTTTGAGCCGTAGTGTGGGGGGTGTATGATGATTATCAAGTCCCGGGCGTCGAGGGGCGGCGCGAGATAAACTTTCCCCGAGATTTCGAGCGGCAGCAGATGCTTTCTGTAATCTGCACAACATCAAAGTGAAAGAGTGCGGCGTCCTACGGCGCCGGGACGCTTGTGACGTTCGCGACGAGACGCGAGGCAGGTCAGTAACAAAGCGGCGCCGCGTGCCAATGTCTTTACACTTAGTTCACAGGGCACTTACTCGCTCTGGGCTTCATATTGATTTTCGGATGGCAAAAACGTTTTCCTTCAGATGCCACGCACTAAAAGGAAAAACGTGACCGGCCTGGAATAATAAACTTCTCAAACTCTCCGCGGCGCACAAAAGTTGCACTTTGTTGCAACGAAATAATACACAACAGGTAAAGCAGGCCATTGTTGCGTTGCTCGCGGTTTAATTAAACTTTCGTTTCCAGGAAAAATCGTTACTGCTAATTACATAATCGCGAGTTTACGCAACCCAAACACCCAAATCGATAGGGGCACAATCGATCCCATATTTCTAAATATAATATGATCTACGTTCGCCAGAACCACTATCTAAATTAGGTAACTTCCTGTATACGTAAGAAATAGACAAACTCTGTTTAATATTTATTTCACATTTATCAAATTGAACGCCCCTACAGGGAATTGAACTCCGTTCGGTGCGCTACGTATAAATTTGTATTCTATATTTTAAATTAGAATATATACGCAGACGAGGGCACATATTTCATGTAAAAATGTATCTTGGAAACTTTCGAGATGTACTAGCATTTCAGAATTTGCATATTATGTAGAAACTTGCAAATAACTATCTAAAAATACTCCGCGCGGCATACGAAGTTTCTGGGTGTAATATATTAAAATGTAATACATAGTTTAATTTTAATAGCCCAGACACTGTGAATCATGAAAATTACTTTACGCTATCACAGGGAGCTCGAATATAAATCTACTTAGCGCCAGCTCTGTCCCTAGCCAGTCTCTGCGTTACACACAACCATACACGAAACTAACTATATGCTAGCATCTGCGCAGACTTATTTAGATAACTCAACAAAACAATTAAAACATTAACGAGCTTCTAACTGCGAGTTTAACGACTCGTTTCAAAAGGTGTCTTACAGAACACACAGATAACTGCGAATGTCACAATGTAACAAATAATTTACACATACCTGACGACTTGTTTATGCCGTCAAAATAACTTTACGCTTTCATTTTAATAACTGCTCAGACGACAATGTCATTTTTATTATTACATTAATGCAGCAATATATTCCTTACAAAGTTCAAAATTTATTAAAACTTTTCGTATTAGTCTACATGTTATTATTATTTTATTTCTTCCTGTATCAAATTTTAATACTTTACATCAACAGTTTCAGTCCGGAAAAACGCAAAAACGACCTTGTCCGGTAAAGTGTAGCCAACAATTATTGCCAAACAGCCGTTGCTAAACATGTTCCGAAAATGTAACTAGATTTGGACCATTTGCTAAATTATTTTGAATTTAATTTCAATATTTTTTAAAACAAAATTTGAGACAGGATCAAATAAAATACATGACGACATTCGTCCGTGAACACTTTTTACAGTACTCGTTTCGAGCTTCAAGACTCTGCTCCTCGGTCTCACTCGTACTGTAAATTATGAGTTCCCGGACTTATAATGTTAATTACTATACTCTACTGCTACTATTGTCATAGTAATTTTATTAGAATATGCCATGAAAATTGAACAATTTTTAAGTATTGCTCTCGGAAAATGGAAACATACACTTTATATTTTTATATTTTTCTTATTATTATTGTTATTTCTTAGAATCTGCCATGAAGATTCAACAGTTTTTAAATATTGCTCTTTGTCTTATAATTTTCTGAGTATTAGCCATGAAAATTAAGTAATTTTTAAGTATTGCTCTCGGAAAATGGAAACATACACTTGATATTCTTATATTTTTCTTATTTTTATTGTTCTTTCTTAGAACCTGCCATGAAGATTCAACAGTTTTTAAATATTGCTCTTTGTTTTATAATTTTCTGAGAATTTGCCATGAAAATTGAACAATTTTTAAGAATTGCTTAGGAAAATGGAAACATTCACTTTATATCTTTTTTTTATTATTAATTTCTTAAATTGAATACACACACACAAAATTATTTAATAAATATATAAATAACGCATGTGAATATATCTCTAAAAAAAAGTCACAAACACAAACTAAAAGTACATAAGCTAATCAATATCTAAAAAAGTCATCTAGAGAATAAGGTTCAATTCGACATAAATACACACATAGCTGTTTCTTGAATTCTAGGCTGTTTTTAATTATTTTTATATGATGAGGTAGTTTGTTGAATATTTTAAGTGCCTGAACACGGGGACTTTTGCTAGTCAGACTTAACCTACAGGTTGGTATCGCATAATTTACGTGGTGTCTAGTGTCATTGTTGTGTAGGTCTGCAGAAATAATCTTTGTTGTTAACATTATAAAGTAATGTTTCGTACAGATAGATTCCCGCTAGAGTCAATAAGTTGTTACCCCGAAAAATATTTCTGCAAGACTATCTGTATTTTAGTCTAAATAAAATTCGAACGGCTTGTTTCTGGCATTTAAAAAGTTGTCTACCGTATTGACAAGTTCCATAGAACATCACGCCACAACGAACCAAACATTCGAAATTACCGTGATAAACAAGTTTTAAAACATCATTGTCTACGAAGTCTCTCATTGAACGGAGTAGGTAGCATACGCTATGAAGTTTGTTTTCCAAGGTTGTAACATCTTTATATTTTTCTTATTCTTATTGTTATTTCTTATAATATGCCATAGAAATTGAACAGTTTTTAAATATGGAAACATTAAATTTGTATTCTTATACTTATATTCCTTATTATTATTGTTATTTCTTAAAATATGCAATGAAAATTGTTTTTTTTTTTTTTGTAAATATTGCTCATGAAAAATGGAAACATTAATTATATTCTATTTTTTTAATTTTTATTATTGTTATTTCTTAGAATATGACATGACAATTAAATTTTTGAATATTACCTCTTTTATCCGTGGTCCATTTGTCCAAAATATTACTCCCCCGTTCATTTAATGACGGACATTTATACTCACTTATGTTTATGTTTGTTTTCAGGTAAGTGCCGCTCCACTACGCACGACCAATGGGCGCCTAATGGTAAGACATTTTTGTCCAACAGTCATCATCAATAGGGCAATAAAAAATATGCCATAAATGAAAAAGGTATTAAAAAAAAATCTTTTAGAATCTAAAATGCCTATGTATATTTATTTTGAAGTTTTTCTACAAATGATTCGTTTAACATAGTCTAGTGAAGTGTTTGTCAACCTTTTTTCCCAAGGCCCAGTTCGAAATATTACTCTGAAATTAAAACAAAATATCTTAGCCCGGCGCCTCCACCATCGGAATCTTGACAAACTAATTGATAATTTGAAATTTTAGAAAATAAATTAATCACCAGTAATTTTAATGAATTTTCTAAAATTACTAATGAGTATTTTTTTTCTAAAATTTCTAAATTGTCAATTCATTTTGTTGATTTTTCGATGGTGGAGGTGCCGGGCCAAGAAAATTTGTCAAAAAAGCCACCCAATCGGTTTTCCGCGATTTAAAAAAATATATAAAGAATTACATAAACATCATTCTAAAAAACTTGTAACAAAATAATATAAATAATCACAACCTGCTTGGATATTTTTTATTTCATCACATTTTACCAGTGATATCAGTCGAGCTGTTTTGGATTTATAAATATATCGAAATGGCAAAAAACACGAACAAATTATAAATTTGGCAAGTTCAAAATTATAGCAAATATATCAACCTTGATCTCGTTCAACCCGTAAGAGTCGATCCAGAGTCGAATGAGATTAACACAAGCAAATAGGACCGACGGTTCTTTGAATAGATATTTTGTTCGATTTTGACTATTTTTTATATACATTTCAATTTATTTGAGGCAGCATATCTCGGGAACCGCCGAGATTACGATTTTTGGACTCTGGAAGGTCCAATTTGTAAGGTAACGTCCCTAGCAGCACCAGGGTTCCTAGGGAACCCATATGGCCCCCGTTAAGAACCGCTGTTGAAGAGTATGTCATATATTTCAAGTTAAAGTGTTCTGATATAGCTGACGGGATTCACCAACAGTGGGTCGCATGGCCAATTCGATGAGTCAGGTTGAGTCACTATAAGTCATGAGTCACGATAAGTCATTTTAAATCATTAGTCAGGATGAGTCACGATAAGTCATGAGTCATGATGAGTCACGATGGCCAACACGATGAATCCTGGCGTCGCTGATGCGATTCGTTAAGAATGTATTGAATGAGTCGCGATGAGTCACGATGGCCAACACGATGAATCCTGGCGTCGCTGATGCGATTCATTAAGAATGTGTTGAATATTGTTGTTGAAGATCTGATGTCGTTTACGCGAATCATCAAGAATCCGTTGCAACTTTTGGACAACGCTCTAATATCGCTCAATCGGTTTAGCTAGAATCACTCACCTCTTTCAGTCAAAGTTCTGTTTTCACCGTCAGCGACTTCCATCGCTGACGCGATTCGTTAAGAACCAGTTACATATTACATGTCAAAGCGGCGAGTTCTGACGACGCGATTCATCAATAATCAGTTACATCTTTTAGTCAAAGTTCTGGTTTTAGTCAAAGTTCCAATGTCGCTGGCGCGATTAAGCAAGAATTAGTTACCTTTTAGCTAGGGCTTTTATGCTTTCGCATCGCTTACGCGATTTATCAAGAATAAGTTACATCTTTTAGTCTTCTGTTTCACCGACAGACTTCCGTCGTTGACGTCATTCGTTGAGAATCTGTTGAATTTTATGGTTTAAGCTCTGATGTCGCTGATGCGAGTCATCGAGATTCGTTGCTTCTTTTAGTCAGCGCTCTAATATCGCTCATATGATTTATCAAGAATCAGTTACATCTTCCAGTCAAAGTTCTGTTTTCACCGTCAGAATTCCATTGCTGACGCAATTCGTTAAGAGTTCTGACGACATATTTCATCATGAGTCTTCTTTTAGTCCAGGTTCAAATGTCGCCAATTAATCAAGAATTACTTATCTTTTAGCCAGGGCTCTGATATCACTGACGCTATTTATCAAGAATAAGTCAAAGTTCTGTTTTCACCGACATAACATACTTCCATCGTTGACGCGATTTGTTGAGAATCTGTTCAGTCTTGTGGTTGTAGCTCTGATGTCGCTGACGCGAATCATAAGAATACGTTACATCTTTTAGTCAAATATCTCTCATGCGATTTATCAAGAATCAGTTACATCTTTCGGTCAAAGTTCTATTTTCACCGACATACTTCCATCATTCACGCGATTCGTTGAGAATCAGTTACATATTTCAAGTTACAGTGGCAAGTTTTGATGTCACTGATGCAATTCAGCAGTATGTTATTTATTCACGCATTTCAGTCAAAGTTCCGATGTCGCTGAAGCGATTATCAAGAATCATCTCTTGGTTTCATCTCTTAGTCAATGTTCCGATTCCATCGCCAATCATAAAGTATTCAATTCACGGCAAGTCCTTCGAAAAAAAAAAATTCTTCAAAATTAATATATCGAACATAAAATCTTTGAAAATCGATTTTTTAAAGCATATACTTTGAAACACTAATTTTCCTAAACAAATTCTCCGAAAATAAATATTTCCGACATAAAATCTTTGGAAATATTACTCGTAACATAATTTTGCATTACTTATTATAAACATTCTATCAATCTATTCTTCGACGAATTGATCATCATTTCGTCGGCTACAAGTATTGACTGGTTCGTCCCGCAAATTAATTCAACTGTAATTATTCTTTAAAATATACCTTCTTCTGGATGTATTTTATTAAATTTATTTGTCTCGTCATCCATAATGACACTTTTTAATATAATTTATAATAATTTTAAAAGTTCTATCGAAGATTTGATGATTACAAGAATTACAAGAATTATTATTGAAGATCTTATTAGTTAACAATTATTCCCATGTAACACATGTTAATTCATCGCAATTGTAATTATATTTTGGAATATATCCTCTTCTGGATGCATTTCTTTGAAATTTACTACTTTTCTTCATACACTATTAAAATGTGTTATTATTTTGAATCAATATAAAATTGTAACAATTCACTATTCGAAGAATTGATCATTTAAAGAATTCGTTTCTGCTGAACTCGCGGATTATCAATTATTTACTTGCCTCGAAAATGAATTCAGTGCCACTTCAATTATTTTTAGAATATTTCGTCTTCTGGGTGCATTTCCTTCAAATTTATTACCTCCTTGTTCAGTATTAATATTGGTTATCATTTTTAATCGATATAAAATTGTATTAATTAATTTTTCGAAGAATTGATCAATTGTAGAATTCGTTTTTGAAGAACTCGAAGATTATTAACTATTTATTTGTATCGCAACAGATTTCAACTCGATTTCAGGTATTTTTTGGATATTTCCTATCTTCTGGGCCCATTTCCTTCAAATTTGTCACGTTTCGTTGTGCTCTATTAAAATTTGTTATTATTTTGAATCAATATAAAATTCTAATGATTAATTTTTCCAAGAATTGATCATTTTCAGTTGATCAATTCGTTTTTGAAGAACTCGTGGATTATCAAGTATTCACTTATTCACAAATTATTCAACTCTAAAAAAGTCTTTCTCTATTTCTCTTAGTTTCAATTTTAATGATATTTTGAAATCTGGTGATAAGAGCTCCGAAAGTCTTGCAAAGGCAATTGCAATATTAACCTTTTTCACAAAATATAAAATGCTATCTAAATATATTTCGATCGCAGCCCTAGGTAATTGTACCAGGAACAAGGATGTTCTACAATTGTAAAACCAAAGTCAGACTGCTAGAATGTCGATATAACTGCAGGTGCAATCGAAGTACAGATGCATCTTCTTCTGCCATATCTTTTATAGTAATGTTAACATTGGTATTTCATCTGATTCGTTTTTTAAGAGTTGCCTTCTCCTTGCGATTTCTATCCAATCAGGATGTAAAGATGTCGTTTTCGTGTTATTTCTTAACATACTTATGTATTTTAAAATGTAAACTGTTTTCGCTGTTTAATCCAATTCTCATCCAATCCGGATTTAAAAGTTGCCGTAATATTTCTTTACACCTTTTATGATATTGTAAACTGTTTTCGATGTTTAATCCATTTTTACTTTTCTACCATTCAGCTACCAGGAAACTCCCAGTCTAGGGAGTTTCGGCCCCTCAAAGGCCGTGACAGTCGGTGTGAAGCTAGAATTTTAATTATAACACCAACACTTAATTGTGCCCCATTTTTTAGTCGGCATAAACAATGTACGTACTTTCATTAAGGCGTAATATCCAGCTTACTAAACGCTCTAATGAAATTTTCATACATTATTGTAATGTAGATGCCGACAGATAAAACTCCCCGTCATTTACCATCTAACAAAACGAAGGTTTTATCTGCAGCCTTCAATCTTAACTATCGCATAGCCAAGTATTATATGCAAATGATGTATAATATAACGCATTTGTACCGATATTTTAATTAAAACGGTGATGAATATAATATGACTCTCGGCGTGACAAGGACATGGACTTCCCGGAGTCCTGCGGCCGGACCCGGAACCATAGATCTGACACCGGAAATGCTGACATTGTCCTGTTATCGACATCCAGTGTATTCCTGCTGGTTCCGCCAATGGCATGTCGTAATTACATCAATGTAGAAGATGACTTATGTGTAAAATAGCCGTCCTCTCGCTTCATCTGCCGCGCCCGATGCACTGGGAGAAGTGAGAGGGCCAATAAGCATTGCATCGAATCTCGTGGAATTTAACAAACCCGGTCAGTACACATTAATCATATAATATTGACGTTAATTAGTTATGGTGACATGATGTGTGTATTTATATAATTATTATATTGTATTCGCTGCGCCATATAGCCATAATAATTTAATTAAAGCAATATATATTCAATTAAATGTAAATACACCATGTTTGTTATTTATTCACGTTGAAATGCCAGAGTAGATGTATCCTAAATAATTTACGAGATGACATTTTATAAATTACTTATTTATCGCGTTCTCTCTCCCGTCTGTTTGCCCCATTCCCGCTTCATTGTGCCTGCGCGAGAAAAATCCTAGGAAATCACGGCTCGTAAAATAGAATGTAGACTAATAGGTGGATTCTAGAAGAAATTTTACAATGCATAAAGTTTTATATCTTATAAACCTTATAAGTTTTATTAGAAACACGAATCGTTACGGCCGTGTTTATTTAAATTCGAATCAACACGATTAGGTTAAGTTATAATAAAATTCCCAATTTCACGTGTGTAAACACATTTTATTCCCCGCGCATTAAATGCAGTTTATTTATTTAAAACAGCGCGATAAGTTGTATACAGACATATAAAACGCGTGGATATGTGTTATTACACGAGAGGAAATGAGTAAAGGTTCATTTGGATGCGTGTTAATGAACATTAAAATATCGATTAATCTTTCACTACGTAACCAATATGAGTTTTAACCCTTTCATTTAGTACCAATGCGTACCAACTATAACTAGATTAAATCTCCACATTTAACACTAATAACACACATATCACCATCACACGCCGCGGTTATTAGATCAAAAGTGCTATCAATAAAAAAACATGCACACACACACACACACTCGCACACGCACGATCAAAATCATTTCGCCTAAACACAGAATGCAACTCGACTCGTACAAAAGTTACGTATTCGCACCACGCAAGAGCTGAATAAATATATTTATGAAATATGATAAATGAGCGGACCTATTAAATTTTAAGACCGCGCAGCACAAAAGATTGGATCGGCTATAAATACGCGAGCCCTTAATGCAGTCGCAGATTGCATCTGCGGAATTTGTTTATCTGTAACAACCTGGGGAAATCAATTGTGCGATCGCCGCTTTTCCAAGAACGCCGCTCCGATAATTTTAATTACTAGTTTAATAACAACGCGCGAAACACTCGAATACAAATTGCAATCCGCAGCGGTGTAATCGAGTCTGAAATTCATGGAATCCATATATACGCGCGTCACCTTCTTATGTATATATATATATAAGTATAAAATATAATTGCTATCGATTGTCGCGTTTACGAATGGCCCACAATGTGCGATTCAGCGGCGCAGATAAGAATTTATTAACAAATAAAAAGTTATTCATTTGCGAGGATGCCTACTAATGCATTTTAATGTCATACAAATTTATACAATTTACCAGTTTTAACACCGAAACGATTAAAATACATTATTCCAGACGATTCCCAACTGTTGAAACGTAATTTTTAAATTTTAATCTTCATAAGTGCTTATCGTTAATCTCGTAACTGCATAGTGCTGCATGTTTAAATAAATTACGGAGTTATTATTAGCGTAGCGCTAAAAAATTAGCGTAGACGTATCCGCGAAAAATGCGCGGAGAGACGCTCTGTGGTGGTTCTTGATTGAAATTAAATTTGATTCTGTCCACAATGGGCGCGGAATGAAATATTTTACATTAAATTCGGTATTTAGATTAAAGTTGAAAATGTTGCGCAGTATGGGAAATATAATTTAATATTTGAATTAAAATATAAAGTCTGGAACAAATCCAATAAGGGGCGGAAAGTTTCCCTACTTTTCAAGCATTTCATAAATATGCATAGAAACACATTATCATATTATTAAAGAAAACAAAATATAAAGTAGCCCAAATTGTAGGTATTTTTATTCTAAAACATACATTTCAACGTCAATTACCATCTTTTCTTTTCGTCTTGGGCCCGCCGCTGCAATATATTTATACACACAGCTATAGCGAGCGTTCTGGTCGCCAATTTAAATAATTGAATACATGAATCTCTGATAAGCCACGAATGCATAGTGCATGAAGCAAATTTGATAATAAATAAAAATAAATAACGTCAATACGGACGAATTCCATAAATATTTATATTGTATATAAAGTAATATACAGGCCGCGGAATCGAACGCAAGAACTTTACAGAAATTGCCATGGAATTTCAAATTTACGATGCCATTTTGTTTACATATTACATTGTTTATAATAGATATTTTACTATCGATAAACTCGGCCATTAAAATTTAATAGATTTCGGTTCCATACATATTACATATATACAGGCCCATAACGCACTTAATGCAATTTTTGCACTAAAAAATTGCGATAAATTTATGGTGATACAATGTATCAAAATTGCCACCGCATCAATTTCACTAACCATGCGTGTGTACCTGCATAACCCAGGTACAACCGACGATGGAGCAACGACTCGGGATAACCTAACATATCAAAACCCAACCTATTATCTAACCCAACGTAAACCTAACCTAACCTAAGCTTACCACCCTAAAATGCAATACGAATACATACTAATTAACATAATGTAACTTACCACTTTAAACTGCAATCAACGTACATTTTTGCGGTTCCAACGAAGTTTATTGTATTGTCTACCCTAGTAGCCACTAAAGCTTAGTAGCTATAATAGCTGTGCTAATCAGGATATGATTTATCATGCAGAAATGACGTTCAGTGATGTACATTGTAACCATGTTTAGCATCTGCCTACTAAGGTGCAGAAGTTACTAAAATAAGATCAGATAATTGAAGAGCTCAGGGCAAAATGGAATCTAAGGCACATTTAAGAAAAACATGAAACTACCAAAGAAAACGTGTCTTCAATAAAGTAATAAGCGTTTGAACAAAAATTGTTTCTTTGCTTTGTCTTTCTTATTTTCTCTTGATTATTCAATTATTATATCATTAGTATAATGAAGAAACGTTTTCTTTGGACATCTAATAGTTTTTTTTTCATGTGATTCAAATCCTTTTTTGCCCTTATCTTATGCCTTATCGTATATTATCTTATCTTATGTAGCTTCTAAACCTGAATAGGTAGATGATAAAGATGGTTAGAATGCCCCTTCAATTTGTTGGTATTATTAGATTTTCATGTTTACACAGGTCAGGGCATATTAGAGTAATACTTAAATATTTATAATTCACAACACTAATAGTAGGTATAATAATAATAGCATAAGTATAAACATAAATTCGTCAAAATCATAATTGACTGATTAGATGTTAAAACTTAAAAAGCGTTTGAACAAAAATTGTTCCTTTACTTTGTCTTTCTTACTTTCTCTTGATTATTCAATTATTATATTATTAAAATATTGAAGAAACGTTTTCTTAAGAAATCTAATGTTTTTTTAATGTGACTCAAATCCTTTTTTGCCCTTATCTTATGTCTTATCGTATATTATCTTATATTATGTTAGTAGCTTCTAAACCTTAATAGGTAGATGATAAAAATGATTAGAATGCCCCTTTAATTTGTTGGTATTATTAGATTTCCATGTTTACACAGGCCAGGACATATTAGAGTAATACTTAAATATTTACAATTCACAACACTAATAGTAGGCTTAATAATAATAGCATAAGTATAAACATAAATTCGTCAAAATCGTAATTGACTGATTAGATGTTAAAACTTAAAAGGCGTTTGAACAAAAATTGTTACTTTACTTTGTCTTTCTTACTTTCTCTTGATTATTCAATTATTATTAGCATATTGAATATTATTACTATTCAATATACTATTATTAGTATATTGAAGAGACACGTTTTCTTTGGAAATCTATTGGTTTTTTTTTAATGTGACTCAAATCCTTTTTTGCCCTTATCTTAAGTCTTATCGTATATTATCTTATCTTATGTTAGTAGCTTCTAAACCCTAATAGGTAGATGATAAAAATGGTTAGAAGTTCCATGTTTACACAGGTCAGGACATATTAGAGTAATACTTAAATATTTACAATTCACAACACTAATTGTAGGTATAATAATAATAGCATAAGTACAAACATAAATTCGTCAAAATCCTAATTGACTGATTAGATGTTAAAACTTAAAATTCCTCTTAGTTATAGAAACCATTGTCTTGTAGATTTTTTTTTACTTTAATTTTGAATACCTTTAAAGGCAAATCCATAGTTTTGTTAGGAAATTTATTGAAGATTTTTAGTGCGCAATAATTTTTAAGTTAGCTATGTTCACTATGCATATAGTATACTTTGATAGTATTAGCATACTTAGATAGTAACTCTGAGTGAGTTTGATAATGAATTATGGCTATTCAATCAAAACTATAATCACAAATCAAAAATTAAGTGGTATTAACAATTACTTAACTTGTGTTTTATTTATAAAATATGATGAGTTTCAATGAAGTGTAAACAAGTACACCAGTATACCAGTACACCAAATACACCAAGTACACCACCACCATACACCATTTCATAAAGAATTGAAAAACTTAAAACATAAATTATGCAGATCGAAAATTTCCAAAATATACAATCGAAACATTACGATAGTTAAAACGATCAGAATGTTATTGGCAATTTTAAAAGTATCAGAATCTTCAGAAACTGTGCATATTATATGAACATTTAGCACTTTCAGGATTAAATTCCTAATAGTTCTTCTTTTATGTTATTATTTATTTAATTTAAACCTGAACTCTTAAAAAATTACCTAAATTCCACATAAGAAAACGTATCATTAGGATGTATTTTCACACCTACAATAATTATTCGAACAAATGTTAAAAATTCCGAAAAATTCCCGAAAATGTAATTTTTGAACTGTTTTAAAAAGTCTCGATTTCTTTAAAAATAGTTTCAGAATATCCCACAAATTTTACATCTTACAACAGATCTGCAAAACTTAAAAGATACAATACAATCAACTGGAATATCTAAAATTCTAAATAATTTTGGATTCAGCAAGGATAATATTAATAAAACATTCATCTTTGAAAATTTAATAATAAGTGCCTTGTAAATACAAATAATCCTGAAAATTTGGATAAGGTTTATTTTTATTTAAATGTAAGATGCTGAAAATATTGGAACAATTATATATTTTATCTTGTTTAGTGAAAACTTGTAGAAACTTGAAGTATTAAGATATAAATTCTTTGTTTGCATCAATAATTTGCTATAACATCGATATTAATTATACCGAGGGATCATTTAAATTACAACTCTAGTTATCAATATTTGCAGCCAATAAGAAGGGCGATCTTGCCTTTCTTATTGGCTGCGAAAATTGGATGGATAACTAGAGCTGAAATTCAAATGATCACTCGGTATTATATTTTGTTTACTGTATAAAAAAATATGATCTATTTATAGAACTACTTGGGAATTTGTTTAAGGTAAGCTGAGCAAAAACATGGGTAATATTTAAAAAAAAAACAATTTAGAAGTTCCTAGATTTCTGCCATATTTGAGTTCCTTAAACAAGTTTCAATTGTATATCACTAAAGATACTTGTAATTAGAAAAACCAAAATTTGAAAATGTATCTAAAGCTAGAGGCTTTCATGGTATTTACTTGATTTTCGAAACATAGCCAGATCTGGCGATTATAATGGTCACATCTTATACCATTAATTACGGATTTCCCCGAAGATATAGAGTTGGGTACGCTTTAAAATGATCAATTTTCGTACGAATTTGGCACAAATTGTCAGATTTTCCGTCAAAAATGTATTCCTAAGCTAGAATTCCCGTGAGCCGTTAAATGGTGACTATCTGCTGTAAGATTGATTTTAAATCCACAATTTTCCATCCACCAAGGTTTAGCAAGAAATATTCCAAATTAGCAACGCTGGATATAAGTCGAGATTTTGATGTGCAAAGTTAGCTAATGCAATAATTGTAATAAATTAAGCTAAAACTAGACTATTTTTTAGAGCAGCCCACAGCAGTTTGATTTTTGCAACAAATTTTTAAATTATCAATTTTTTGTAGTAAATAATGTCAGATTACCCATATGTTATACATAGTTGAATCCGGAATTTTTCGCTCTTTTGAATGATATTAAAATCCAATATTGCGGCGATAAGAAAATCAAAAGTTGACTATGAAAATATGGGCATCTAGTTGGCACAGAAAATGTTTGGCAGTGTGATCAGTGTGATGTCGAAAATGTAAGCGTGCCAAGTTTCGTAAAATTTCCTTCAAAAGTTAAAAAGTTATAAAAGGAAAAGGAAAGTGCACTTTTCAGTATTTCAGTGATATTTCAGGAACTGTTTTAACATATTGAAAGGCACAAAAATGAGAAACTTTTATCCCATTTGACCAACTCTGTATATAATTTTGTGTAATAGATCCTAATGGTGGGCGTCGTAAAAGTGACCACTCTGTTCAAACAATAAAATTGTATGCCTTTTCATGCTTTTCTTGTTACGTTTTTGTGCTTATTTTAATCTTTACGTAATTATCATATTGAGTTTTGACGAATTGTGTGAATATGATTGTATTTTTTTGCAAATGGCAAATATGAGATTTTTTGAGTTGTGTCACTTTCAAAGCCAAGCACTTGATCTGTGACTAACAAAATTACACACACAGGCACACACATACACAAAATCAAATCACTCACAAAAATATCACAATTCGTTGCAGAAAGTAACTAATTTGGCAATATGAATATTATAAAATTCGCTCTTCTTCATTTCTACTATTTAAAATGGTTTTTGGAGATAAGACTTAGATAAACTCAGACTTAGATTTTGGAGATAAAGCAACTAATTTGGTAATATGAATATTATAAAATTCGCTGTTCTTCATTTCTACTATTTAAAATGGTTTTTGGAGATAAGACTTAGATAAACTTAGACTTAGATTTTGGAGATAAAGCAACTAATTTGGAAATATGAATATTATAAAATTCTCTGTTCTTCATTTCTACTATTTAAAATGGTTTTTGGAGATAAGACGTTCAAAATGAAATCCTTTGCATGTAATCCAGATAAAATTGGTGGTCCACACAGATATAAAAATGGAACTATTTTATCAGAATTCTTAGTGCCAGAGATTTCATTATATTTTTTTTGTTTCTACTTGGCAAAATCAAAATCACATCGTTTTTTTTAATTACACTTTTAATTATGACTAGCTTTGCTTTAATTTGTTGTAAACAGCGGTCCTCCTGGTTATGGGCATTCCTGGTACCGTATCCTTGGAGGCACACATACACAAAATCAAATCACTCACACACAAAAATATCACAATTCGTTGCAGAAAGCAACTAATTTGGAAATATGAATATTATAAAATTCGCTGTTCTTCATTTCTACTATTTAAAATGGCTTTTGTAGTTAAGACTTTCAAAATTAAATCCTTTGCATGTAATCCAAATAAAATTGGTGGTCCACACAGATATAAATATGGAACTATTTTATCAGAATTCTTAGTGCCAGAGATTTCATTATATTTTTTTGTTTCTACTTGGCAAAATCAAAATCACATCGTTTTTTTTTGAAAAATTGCAGTTTAGATTATGACCATCTTTGCTTTAATTTATTGTAAACGGCGGTCCTCGGCTACTGGTTATGGGCATTCCTGGTACCGTATCCTTGAAGGCATAAGGATAGCATAGGCTCCCACTGTTTGCCCACGTTGGCTTGAATTTCTTCATATAATTACAATAAGATAGTTGTGTTTTCCGCATCCGCATCCGGGTGTATGATGTATAAACATTTGTATGTGTGAAATGTTATTTGTGCCTTAGTGTATAATATGTGGGTGTGGGTGTAGGTATGTGTGTGTGTAAATAGATTCGTTGATATTTTATTTAAACGCCTGGTGCCAATAAATTCCGTCGATCGGATATTGCGTTAAATGCAGTAAAATCGCGGTGATATCATATAGATATTAAAAGCTGCGATCGTCGAAAACAATTCAAAATACTACAAATAGGTGTAATTATGATGATAAACAAAAACAATTAATCAAACCATTCATGTAATTTTGCATTCCACAATCAGAGCCATGAAATAACAGTGAAAATTGAAAATAACAGGTGTCAGTGCTCGCACTATGGGCGTGACAAAGCACTTGAAAAACACACAGCGCCAAACGTTTTAAACGGCAAATTCGGCAAGCCATTAATTAGCCGTTTAATTATACAACCTGATACGTGTACGCGAGTGTGTATCATGTAATTTTCACCTGGCCTGATTACGCGGGTTATCAATTAAGCTGCATTCTGCATGATGCAGTTGCGATGTGGCTTTTGGGCGGAGCCCCATCTCTGCATGCCAAGTGCGAACAAGTTAGGAATTATGAATATTATATACGGCCCTTGATTATCTATATTCATTATGCAGCGGGTTATTACTGCATTGATTTATCAGCAATCGCTGAACTGTCGTCGATGCCCCTAATCGTCGGTCGCGATTATTGCGTCTGATTTACAGTTTCCGTATGTGCCTCTGATGCACGCCCGCTTTTTAATATTAATGCCATCGAAATTAGGTGTAAACAGGCTGGTTCTGGAGGCGCTCCCTAATATGTGCTGATGCATTAATAGTTTAGCGTATAATATAATATTTACCACACTTGTTGTGAAGATTATGTAGTTTTTCATAATTGATGCGAGTAATATAATCGTGTATAATGTTTGCATTAAATATGCAGAAATGTCTATGTTAGTGCTAGTTACTTAGCGAGGTCTTAATTTTTAATGAAATGTACGTCTGCCGCTCGCTATCAGCTTCGCCACTCTACATATATTAATACCGGATTGTATTCCATATTAACTAAATCAATTGGGAAAATTGGGTTGTGTTGAAACAGCTATTTCGTTTTGTAAATAAAATGTACAGCATAAATCTGCATCCGGTCTGGGTACGTGTTACTTGGTGGCGGGCTTGTTTTAAAATTGTAATTTTCGCATGCGCCTAGTTTGCGATAATAATTCATATTCAAAAGGGCGACTATTTATGGAACAATGGGAAGTAAAGTGTTAAATTCAAATAGCCGCTCCGAGCACTTAGCTAAAACGAATGAAAATATGTCCATTTTATAAAGCTTATTTGCTAAACGAGTTTTATATGCAGAAATTTAAGTTTACTTTTGTATATGAAATGTATGAAACGTGTTATGTATATTTCATTTCGCGCCTTGAATAATGACTTTTATTTATTAAGCGCTGCATGTTTTATTGTTGCCGAATGTGCTCGCGTTTATCTCGCGGCTTCGATCTGGAAACCATTTCCTCCGATAATTACTTTTATTCTTCTGCCCTCCGATTCCATCAAACCTGTGTGTATCTGTATAATTAAATTTAATTATGCGTACAAATGGGATGTGGGGAAATCAGCTGATTATAAAAATAAAATAAAGCAGGCGAGCGGGAGTGTATAATTAAATTGTACTTACGTTCGTAATTTATTATGTTCCATATAATTTGTATCTGTAATTAAGTATAATAAATATGGGATTTGCTGTGCGCTGTTTGCATGTGTACGCGAATGCTCCGAGCTCATCCTTGTTTTATGCAGTGGCAAAGTTTCGCTTTCGGTGTGGCGACAGTACGGAGTATGGCAGAGTTTATGAATAAACAACACCGCTAGGCGCCCACCAGTAACTAGTTGGCTATTAAGTTATCTGAAACGGTGATCTTTATGAATGAAATCGTGCTGCTGGGCAATGCCAGTCCCGTCACTGTTCCACATTATCATCATCTGGAGCCCAGGACTAGTTTCGGCATCGGGGCAAATGGATTCTTGTATAATGGACAAGTTACGAATAAAGTGTTTTATAATCACATGGAATTAATTCGGATCCAACATCCTTTCACATAAACCACTCGTTCATTATTCCGACGAACAATACGTAGTAAATAAATCCATTCTGGGTAATACACACCGGTATTATATTCAGCAATATTAAACGGCATGCGGACATCTGCCCGTTGAAAACAAACATCGCTATTGTTTTAGATTTCAACATTACCACTTAAATATGTTATTAAATTGTTTTATAACTTCCGGCAGACACTCTCCAGCCGCATGCATTATTATACACATCTTTAATTTATGCTAAAGATATGGTGTATTGAGTTATACACTTTGCTCCGTAAAATATATTAACCAGCTAACGCTACCGACGTAGATGCTATCAGAGGAACAAACCGGCAGATGGGTTTTCCTGTTTTCTACTCGCACAATCGGTCATTGTTCCGCTAATTTTACATCTTGATAAAGATTTTACAAGAAGCCCCCCTGATCTCTGCCAGCCCGCCCTTGCCCCCCCTGGGTCCCGCGATATTACGCTCTATTTGATTTGACGAGCGCCTCGCTCTTTTCATACCGATCTAAACCGTTTCCGCTCGGCAATTCCGGCTTAAACGTTTCATGAACGCCGAGTTTTTAAGCTCCACCATCTCATCAAATAAACAACTAAACACTTTTGAAACTTTTTACACGACGCGAAGGCAGTATTTCGTTATCTCTCTGCGCGCCTCCCTCAAGATACACTCACCTCTCCTCTCCCTTTTATTATATTCACGCAGCGTCCAGCACATTTATTGCCATCCCGGGCGGCTGCAAAACACAATTCGACGCTAATTGTCCCGCAGCAACAGTGTAAAACGCTCGAAATCTCTAAATTTACTAGATATTCAGGTGTACTACGTTCTTTTATAACACCACATTTTTCACATTTCCGAACTCCTATTCACATCCATCATTGAAAACTTACTTTTCCGACGAGCTTTAACCGATGCAAGTCATCAAAAAACCCTGATATACCCTATTTTTTCTAAACTGACGTCATCAATATAATAATCATAATAATGATGACACAATTTTACAAGGTTGCCAGCTGTCCTGGGTATTTAAAAATGGCTGCAATCAGCTGTTGCACCCGTGCAATCTTGTGCGACAGTGCGCACTTCGTATAAAATTCGTCGACTTCTCTGCCGTTTATCGTACAGATATCATTCTTGTGGTTATGCTTTAACATCTACAATGGCAAAATGTGCATTGTAATAATCGATCAAATTAACAAGTTAGTCAAAGAAGTTTTGTTATACACACATGTATGAGCATGCGTTAGTGAAAAATATTTGGCATCGTCGCCGAAAAAATATCACGGCCGCCAACATAACATGATTTATTACATGATTGGCACGCGAACATTGTGTCCGCGGTTAATACACGGATTACCTATTTATAACCACCGGTGATCAGTGTTATGTAACAAATGATCCTCAGATTAATTTCGATTCTTGAACTATTGTTATGCATATTCTCGAAAACAATCACGTTGGTACGAAAAAACCTCATCACACAGCTGTTTGATGACGTGAACGCCAGTTTAGAAAAAATCGAGTATAGTAAAATGTGAATTATGCGACATCACATTCAAATGACAAATGTAATTATGACATAATAGCATTTGATATTTGAAAGTGATGCTGTCAAATAACGTACTGTAGCCTTAACTGCCAGTTAACGTCAAACTGTCAAATAACTGTCAAATAATTCGATGTAGTTTTATATTAACGTGTATTATCATTTAACTAGATATTGCTTCAAAATGTTATTAGATCACAGTACCAATAACAAATTCTCTACACAATTTTTATTTTAATAAATTATGACGTAATAGCATATTATAGTTGAATGTGATGCTGTCAAATAATGTATTGTACCGTTTACTGCTAGTTAACGTCAAACTGTCAAGTAACTGTCAAATAATTCTATGTATTTTTTATATTAATATCTATTATCATTTTACTAGATATTGCTTCAAAACGTTACTAGATCACAGTACCAATAACAAATTCTCTGCACAATTTTTATATTAATATTATCATTTTACGAGATATTGCCTGAAAACTTTATTCTCTATATTATTTTTATACCTATAAATATTTACAGAAATATAATATATACAGTCTGTTTGATCTATTGTGACACAGCAAATATCTCGAATATTAGTATAGATAGAAGAAAAAGTAAAAAAAAAAAGTTTTGGGAACTTTGGCAAAGAAAGTTTGGTGTCAAATTGATTACAAATGGCCAGAAACTGGCCAGCAACATCGCTAGATCTGTCTTATTTTAGATTTTTTTATTTGAGGATTTTTAAAACAAAAAGTTTGTTACTCGTCCGGAAAATCTAGATGATCTGAAAAATCATATTCGTTGGGCATGTGGTCAAATAACACCACGCATGTTGCAAAAAGGACGACAAAATTTAATAAAAAGATCTGAAGAAAGTATCACAAACAACGGAGGTCACTTTGAACAGACACTTTAAATTATAATTCATAGCAACTGATAAATTTCATTTATTGGCAATTGTCGCATTATTTGTTTAATAAAGGAGTACTTATGTGGTATCATCATAAAGCTAATTTGATTGCCTATTAGAAATAACCAAAATATATAGAGTGTTCTATTATAGAAAATAAAGCTTATAGCTTTCACTTGTTTATTTGACTTTCAATTGTTCTTCTGACATATGATTAAATAGATGATAAAAAGTACTAAACATTTTAACTTTTTCTTTAACTTTTTTTTTCTATCTATACTAATAACCGAGATATTTGCTGTGTCACAATGAATCAAACAGACTGTATACAAATTGAGCATCAGTAATACGTTATATACCATTACAATTTAACAAAAATAATATTACAGGGTTACAATTGAAAAGCCACTAATTGATTTTGTCAGTAATCATTGAAATTTTAACACAATTTTGACAGAATAATTAAATATTTTACAGGATAATCAAAATGTAGTCAGAAATTATTAAAGTTATGACATACATTTAGTATCAGTAATAAAATTAAAGTATAATTTTAGATATTTACCAATTTTTAATAATCGATGATCGAAATTTTGTTACATTTTTTTTTTAATTTGCAAATTATTAAAATTTTGTAAGTTATTATTACAAAAATTACAAAACAATAAAATTTTTACATACACAGACTTGATTGAAACAAATAATAGACATTTGGTAAAAATAATAATTATAAAACAATTGTTGTTGTATAAAACAAATTTTTCAAAATAATGTAAAAGTATTGTTAAAAAGCATTCAAGATTTTGACAGAAACATTGAAGTTCTTGACTGCTTTACCGTAACAGATTCGTCTGATGGATTTCAAAGCATATAAAACAGCAATCAAAGAAAACTTATTGCAGAGGTGTTTCTACTCTTGGGAGGAGCTTTTAGATGGGATATCTTTATTTATCAGTAATTATGAAATATTACTTATATCTGTTCTTAACTGTACTATGTTCAGTCTAAGTACCAAGTCTATGTACAGTCTAAGTAGTCTTTGTACTATGCCCTTAACTTGTGTATACATTTTTTGTATGAAACATAAATAAATGTTTATCAAGCTTTGACATGCATTGATTATTATCAGTAATACTAGTTGATGATACCAAGAGTCAATAATGATAGCTATTATTCTCCCATTTTTTGTATGAAACACAAATAAATGTTTATCAAGTTTTGACATGCATTGATTATTATCAATAATACTAGTAGATGATACCAAGAGTCAATAATTATAGCTATTATTCCCGAGGAATATTTACGAACCACGCAGCTCGGTTAGGTATTTACAAACGGCGTGGGAGTAACATTCCGAGGTAATAATAGCCTTTATTGCGAATAGTATACTCTACTTTATCTACGACTAAATAGGCTAGTAGAACATTTTCGGGAAATGAAG
Organism: Othius punctulatus; assembly: GCA_951805005.1. Taxonomy (NCBI): domain Eukaryota; kingdom Metazoa; phylum Arthropoda; class Insecta; order Coleoptera; family Staphylinidae; genus Othius; species Othius punctulatus. Next base: position 32,657,926 of record OX638138.1, on the reverse strand, counting down.
ACACCATCGAAGACGCCATTCATTGAAGGTCGCATACGTCTTATTGTAAATGGATTTTGATGTATCCGGTATCAAGGTAGATGTTCTTGCTATAGCTAGTTGTACATCTGGACGTGTACAAGTAAAAAACTCTTCATTTTCATCCATTTAAATGCAAATTCACAAACACTACGCGTTTGACAGTGATACTTTTGAGTTTGTGTATTTTGTTTGCATGGTATTATTTAATATGAGAAATGTTGTAATTGGAGTGCAAGAGGGAATAATGACTATTAATACCTAGTCATTACTCCCTAATGGAATAACATATAGTATTATACTGCAAAAACCTCAAGTATAATACTTGTATTATAAATTAGTCGTAGATAAAACTAATTAAGTTTTATATTTTTAAATTTAATCGTCCATCATTGAATTTTTTACAAAATAATTAACATTATGGCACACTTGATTGATATTTTGGCATGTCATTGAAAATTTTGTGACTATTTTTGATTTTTTTACTAGATAATTCAATTTTTGGTATACTTATACACCGACTTAATAGATATTAAAATGTTGACATCATACTTCTGATTTTAATAAATATAATAAAAATGTGGGTAAAAATAATTTTAAAAATGGGTAAAAAAGAAACATTGAAGTTTTCACATTAAATTGATTATCAATAATAAAACTAATAAATTTTTGATACTTGCAAATTTTATCATTAATTATTGAATGTTTGACAGAAAAAATAAGCTTTTTTTTATATGCATGCAGGCAATTTTGATGATTATTCTTAATGTCCTTAAGGAAATTATTAAATTTTTGGTAAACACGATTTAAATATTGAAATTTTGAAATTGTACTTACAAGTTTGACACAATTTATTATGATTCGTGTGTAAATAATTTAAATATTGATAAGAAAAATTGAAATTTTGACAGAAACAAGTTTTGACGTGCATTGATTACCTGTAATCAGAAGTAATTAACTCAAACAATCGGAATTCTAGCAAAGATCATTGAAATTTTGGTACCTACTTATTATTGTTTCTTTTTCTTTACATTGTATTTTTGGCATACAAAGACTAGATTTGGCAGACATCATATTTAAAATTTTGACAAACGATAGACAACTTAACTGAAATATTGATAAGAAGCTTTCATGTTTTTGACATAAACGTTGAAGTTTTGACGTGAATTGATTATAAGTTATGAAACTAATTATTTTTTTTTAATATTGCAAATTTTATCATTCATCATTGAATTTTTAAAAGAAAAAGTAATATTCTGGCTGCTCAATTAATTGATATTTTGGCAATATGATTTTTTTTATATATTCTGGCATGTCATTAAAATGTTCATGATTATTCTTAATTTTTTAAGGAGATTATTGAATTGTAGGCAAACACGATTTAAATATTGAAAATTTGATATGATTCTTACAAGTGTGACAGAATTTATTAAGATTCGTGTATAAATAAGTCAAATATTGATAAGAACAACTGAAAGTTTGACAGAAACAAGTTTTGACATGCATTGATTACCAGTAATGAGAAGTAATTAGCACAATAATTGGTATTCTGGCAAAGTATATTAGAATTTTGGTACTTGTAATTAAAATATTTTTTTTAATATTGTATTTTTGGCATACACAGACTTGATTTGGTAAACACCATATTTGAAACTTTGACAAACACCATATTTAAAATTTTGACAAACAATAGACAGAATAATTGAAATATTGATAAGAAGATTTCAAGATTTTGGCATAAACGTTGAAGTTATGACGTGAATTGATTATAATAGAATTATAATAATTGTAATAAAACTAATTAATTTTTAATACTTACAATTTTTATCAATAATGATTTAATTCAATTTTTAAGAGAAAAAGTAACATTTTGGCTCAATTAATTAATATTTTGGCCAGTCAACGTCAAATTTTGATGATTACTCTTGATTTCTTTACGGAGGTGATTTGAGTTTTGCAGACTTTGCAGACACAGATTTAATTAAATTAAATTAGATTCGTTCTTCATTACGACGTGATCTTCTATCTCTGTGCCAGTCCTGCCTCAATCTGCGAGTGATAGATGACTGAGAAAACATGTTTTATAGTCATAACCCTTGAAATTAATATTTCTGACAAAAATTATTAAAATTAGTTTTTTATACAGAAAAAACAAACAAAATTCAATGGTGCAAGACATAAATTACCAAAATTGTCACTTTACGACAATAATTGTCAAAATCTGCAAGCTACAACAAAAATGATAAAAATTTCCTCTTTATACAGAAAAGACAAAATATTCTCCCAATAGGCAAAACTCATTGCCTCTATGGCAAAAAAGATCAAAATCAGCTCTTCATAATAAGTGTAGTCGAAATCCATTCTCTGTGACATAAATTATTAAATTCATTGCTTTTGGGATCAAAAACAGCAAAATCGCTCCTTTACAACCATGAATCATCAAAATTCGCTCGTTACAACAAAGATTATCAATTCACTGTATATGATAAATGAACAATATCCTGGCACAGCGTTACAAAGAAGTCGCCTAAAATATTATGCTGGATAAAAATGTTACACAATTTTGAATCCTCGACAAATTAAAGTCGAGGTATTTTGGCTTAGCGATACGGATATAAATTGACTTTCAAAAATATGATTACCTTCACCAATAGGTAAGTACTTTAGCAATTCCTCAGGCAATTGAAGTTGCTGTGTTTTAGCTGAGCGAATTACTGAAATCGATTGTAGACGGTTCACTTCAAAACTTGTCCCCGCCGAAATGCAAATATTGCGACAATGCGAGTAAAAAGCGGCTGCACATCCGCGCATTTAGGTGAACGCTCTAATGGTCCAATAAATGTTCAGCAAACATTTCGCAGACGGAAACAATTGCAGATATTATGGCGTCATTATAGGGAATTACTCGACAAACAAATTAATCTCGCAGAACGTATAATACACTCCAAGCCCGATAACAAAGTAACTTTAATATTATTATTATATTCTATAATAATAACAATAACCGTAAACGCTGCGACGAATAACAATAATCATAACAATAACCATTTGTAAGACATGTATACGACGCTAGGGAATTTCATTAGTTCAATCACGTTCCGGCTGGCGCTGGTGTGTGTCAAGCCTCTGCCAACGAGAAACAACATTATATATATATATATATAGGTATATATTTAGCTGAAATAAATGAACTTACTGAACTCTATTAAGTATTATTTTATTTATAACTTTTACACTCGAAAGTTGCTAATTGTCGAAAGTTTCATCGTAAAAGAATAAGTTTTAAATACAAATGGTAATGAGCTTTGCATGAAAAAAATGTATACCGTAGAAACATGGGAGCGAGCAGAGAGGTTTGAGCGGACTTAATTTGGTGATTGTTTATTTTGCAGGTGTAGAATTAAAATGGATTAATGGTGTCAATTGGAGTGTTAATTTTTATTAGCAGTTTAGTTACAAAAAAAGCGAGGCAATAATATATGAAGTTGTATTACTTATACATGCGAAGAATTTATTCAAATTTAAATTATACGTAATTAGAGGAATTTACATACACGTTATTATGGGCATATTTTAATTACATACCGCACGTATTGATCAGGCATGTAATAAATTGACGCGGGATAAGTATGAATATATGTACGTTGAAAAATTAAGAACATCAATCAAACGCAAACAAAACGGGAAAAAAACCGAACAAGAGCAATGAAATTTATAATTTATTAATACAGTGAAATTATTAATTACCGCCATATTTGGGTGGTATTTATGCGGCCATAAAAGCCGTTAGATTTACGATCGGCATTGTTCCAGAGTCATGTTCCTTATCTTGTCCAAACGGTACGGAACCAGTTGAAACAATTTAGAAAATTACGAGATAAGTATCGGCGCAGTACGGAACGGAACCATAAGCTGCTATCCGGTATCTAAATAGTGGCCAATAAAAAAATTCACACACTCGGTGCAATTGCTGCACAGTATTGTTTACTGCCTATTGCCTAATGCTATTTACTAGCTTTAGCTATTTTGTAACGTGTACTTCCGTCAAAATCTGAAAAGTAATTGGGACTACATATGGTACATATATAATCTACAAAATACCAGATATCATCAAATACTTTACATAAATACTTCCGTTTACAGCAGTCAACTTAAACAAAACTTTGTACAAATTGATGTATTAAATATTAATTTTACATTGCATGAAAATCTTTCATAACACTGATGAATAAATAATTTCAACTATACGTTTCCAAAGTAAACATTAATTTACATTACTGTTACGTTACGTTATCACACAATGCATGATAAAACTACAACTATTTTATTAAAAATTTTAATAAGGAGTTGAAAGTTTTATTCATTATTAGGTACTCGAGAGACAATTGTGCTATTTTATTAATAGCACATTCTGATAGTTTTTGTCCTAAAGACAATGAAATTTGGGCACTACCATTGAAAACCCATTTTGCTATTATTGCAATAAAATGCAAATTTCGATATATTTTGTCGTAGCATGCGACTTTATCAAGTATTGTTGTAAAGATTTTGGCAATTTATGCAAATTTTTGTCAGTGAGTGCCCATATTGCTAATTTTTGTCATAATTTTGGCCACTGTGCTTGGTAGACCATTTTTATAACTTTTGAATAAAGGTGAATTTTGATAATTTTTATCGTCGAGTGCAGATTTTGGCAGTTCTTGTAGTAAATAGGCATTTATGCCAATTTTTATCACTTAGCTTTTGATTTTTTTCTTTAACTTCAGTTGATTTAGCAATTTTTAGTATTAATTGAGCTTGAGTTTCTTCTATTGATTGTTACAATAATGGCGAATGTTGGCAGTTTTTGTCGCGGGAAAAATGATCAAAATCCGATAAAAATTACTAAAATCAACTGTCTTAATGACAAAATATGCTTAAATTCGTGGTATTTATGATAAAAATTTACAAAATTGCCCAAAAACTGTTTTTCTAAGTATTGTCATAACAAGAATTCCTCCTGATTGTAACATAACTTAGTAAAATAGTTTTTTATTTCGGCCATTTTATAATTTTTTATCATAGACTACAAATTTACGTTTCTTTGCCATTAAGATTTTGACAGATTTTATCGGATTTAGAAAATTTTAGTCAGAAACAATAACTTAAAGCGTTCTGACTACAAATCAAAGCGAATCATAAACATGTTATCTATGTCATCTGGCTTCTGGAAGAGTTTCTCACCGAGCTAGTAGATTACCTAACGTATAATGTAGAAATAAAATATCCTCATTATAATCGGGCCCAAGGTAGTTTGGGTAAGCACAATATGATTTGTTCCTGAACTTCAGCCTAATCAGGCCTAGTAAAATTATTACTAAATGTATTTTATTGGATCTAAAAAAGAAGTAAGAGAAAATTATGAAAGATTTTGATAGAAAATATTTTCTTTTTAATCTTTCAATACCAATTTTGCTATGATGTATTGTAGAAATAATCTTTGATTATAGAATGGTCTAATATTTTGTAGAAAGAATTTATCATAATGGTCTTGATTTTAACCTGGGAGATTTGGCTTTGAGAATTGGGGAGTTTTTTGTGGGACTTCAGAAGTTGAAATTTTGGAAAAATTTCGGAAAAAAGAATCTTTTCCGAAAATCGCCGCTTTCTAAGCCCGATTTTTATATGACACTTTGTTATTCGAATTTTCAAAATAAGATAAAAGTAATCGAAAAAAAAACGGAAATTCGACGAGTTAACCGATTTTTATAGTATATTTTGTTATTTTGTTATTCAAATTTTCAAAAGAAGATAAAAGTAGGCGACTTTAATGTAACTCAACTTCTAAACCTGAATTTATAGGGTGTTTTATTATTGAAATTCTCAAAGGATGATGAAAGTAAACAACTTTAAAGGAACTCAAACTTGAAGCTTGGAAATGTTCGAGTTTGAGATTTTGCCTGAAATGTACGCTTTCGAGTCGAGATTTTCAAAATATTTATTCCTATAAAAAAATTAATTTCTTATTCTATTGAAATTCTCAAAAAGGAAGGATAATAGTAAACGACTCCAATGTAACTCAAACTTTAAGCTTGGAAATTTTTGGAAACGAGATATTTCCTGAAATATACGTTTTCAAAAGGAAATTTTGAAAAAATTCTAAAGAACATATTTCTTTTATATCGACGATTTTTACAACTCATTTTTTTATGATATTTTGTAGTCCAAATTCTGAAGGGAAGATAAAAGTAAACGACTGTAATGTAACTTAAACTATAAACTTGGGGCTGAAACTGAATATGAGTGGTTTTGAAATTTTTGAAAAGTTTTATAATTTTGTTCTGAAAAGCGAAGCCTTCTACGACACTTATTTATAGGGATTTTATTATTAAAATTTCCAAGAGAAGATGAAAGTAAACGACTTTAAATGAAATCAAACTTTATGCTTGGAAATTTTCAAAATTGGGATTTTGCCCGAAATATTCTCAAGGGAAGATGAAAGTAAATGACTTTAATGGAAGTCAAGCTTTAACCTTGTAAATTTTTAAAATTGAGCTTTTGCTCGAAATATACGTAGGTACGTTTTATAGTCTTCATATTCAGTAAGAGGTTTTCGAAATCGGGTCTGTATATTTGTCTGTTTGTCTAAGGAAACATAGAAGTCAACGACTTTAATGTACCTGAAGCTTTAAGTTTTAAAATTTTCGGAATCGAGATTTTGAAACTAGTAATTTATAAAATAGTATCTCAATTCTAATAATAATAATAAAGAATATTTATTAGCAGAAAAAATATTATGTAGCAGAAAAGCTACATAATATAGTCATTCTATTGAAATTCTCAAGGGAGGATAACAGTAACCGACTGTAATGTAACTCAAACTTTGAACTTCGAAACTTTTGAATACGCGAGTTTTCCTAAAATATATGTTATCGAGTTGAAATTTTGAAAAAATTCAAAAAAATATATTTTTGTTTCGAAAAATCGACTCCTTTATACGACCCATTTTAGAGGATATTTTGTTATTCAAATACTCAAAGGAAGTAAAAGTAAAGCACTTTAAAAACGATAAGCTTGGGGCTCAAGTGAAAAGTTTCTATTTTTTTTTCGTTTTTTTTTGAAACGGGGTTTTCTGCGCCCCGTTAATAGGGGAGCAGAATTTATTTCATTTAATTTTATTATTGAAATTATCTAGAGAAGATGAAAGTAAACGACTTCAAATGACTCAAACTTTAAGCCAATTTTCGAAATCGAGATTTCACCTGAATATACCTTCGTTTTCGAGTCTTCTTATTCAGGAAGTGGTTTTTGAAATGGTGTATGTGTATCTGTCTGTTTGTCTGTCAAGGGAAGATCCTGAAATATCGAGATTTTTTCTGCAATTTACGTTTTCCATTATTCTTATTCGAAAAAGTTTTCCGATTGATGTCTTTATGTCTGTCTGTATGTTTGTCTGTATGCCTATCTATCACTTCTAAATGATTTTAATGAAACTGAAAGCTTAGAAATTTTCTAAATAGAGATTTTTTCTGAAATGTACCTACGTTTGCGATTCATCTTTATAGAATTTTTCCGATTTGTTTTTGAAGTGGTGCCTTTTTGTCTGGCTGTATGTCTGTTTGTCTCTCTGTATGCCTGTCTACTGAAACTTGAAGATTTGAAAAATCGAGATTTTTCCTGCAATTCACGTTTCCCATTATTCCTATTCGGAAAAGTTTTGCGATTGGTTCTCGAAGTGGGTCTTTGTGTCTGTCTGTATGTTTGTCTGTATGCCTATGCCTATCTATCACTTATAAATTGTCATTTAATGACATTAATGTAACTGAAAGCTTCGAAATGTTCTAAATAGAGATTTTTTCTGAAATGTAACTACGTTTGCGATTCTTCCTAATAGGATAATTTTTCCGATTGGTTTTCGAAGTGGTGCCTTTTTGTCTGTCTGTATGTCTGTTTGTCTCTCTGTATGCCTGTCTACTGAAACTCGAAAATTTGAAAAATCAAGATTTTTCCTGCAATTTACGTTTCCCATTATTCCTATTCGGAAAAGTGTTCCGATTGGTTCTCGAAGTGGGTCTTTATGTCTGTCTGTCTGTCTGTCTGTCTGTCTGTCTGTCTGTCTGTCTGTCTGTATGCCTATCTTATAAACGTATGCACTTATAAACGACTTTAATGTAACTGAAAGCTTAGAAATTTTCGTTTTTTTTTTTTTTTTTTTTCTGAAATGTACCTACTTTTGCGATTCTTCTTAATAGAATTTTTCCGATTTGTTTTCGAAGTGGTGTCTTTTTGTCTTTCTGTGTGTGTGTTTGTCTCTCTGTATGCCTGTCTACTGAAACTTGAAGATTTGAATAATCAAGATTTTTCCTGCAATTTACGTTTCCCATTATTCCTATTCGGAAAAGTATTCCGATTGGTTCTCGAAGCGGGTCTTTATGTCTGTCTGTATGCCAATCTATCACTTATAAATGACTTTAATATAACTGAAAGCTTAGAAATTTTCTAAATAGAGATTATTTCTGAAATGTACCTACGTTTGCGATTCTTCTTAATAAGGATAATTTTTCCGATTGGTTTTCGAATTGGTGTCTTTTTGTCTGTCTTTCTGTATGTCTGTCTGTCCGTCTGTCTGTCTGTCTGTCTGTCTGTCTGTATGTCTGTTTGTCTCTCTGTATGCCTGTATATTTGTCTGTATGTCTAGCTATCACTGATAACGTGGAACTTGATTAAAATATATATATTGTGCGGGAAGTGGAAGACAAGAAGTAATTTGCCTTAATTATTCATGCACCGTCTATATTTATGTTTATTTATGAGGTAGAATTTTGAGTCATGCGTTTATTCAATTACTATATTCAGTATTTATTAATCTGCATTCGGAAAGGATATTTACAGCGGAACAATGTATGAGCCGGCCCGGTTTAATTTATATAGACTTTATTTATATCTTGGCCTGAAAAGGAAATATATCACTAAAAATAACTTCCTTATTACCATATAAATAGCCGCTGTGAATACAAGTAAAATGTTTTTATTGTTTTTATTTTGTTTATGCTCACGAAAAGTCTTTGGGCGACGTATAAATGGGTCATTAATAAGTGGAACATTTATCCGGATTAGAGCGGCAATAAATGTCATCTTTGTATTGAAAATCATGAAAGGTACGGCTGCAGTGCGGATCGCACGGAAACTGACGGTGAAAACAATGCGGTCGATCAATAAATAAATTATTAATTGTTAAGAGTCATCGAGAGGGTCAGCTTGTCTCGTCCTGCAGGCACTAGTATGTGTGCGCGGAATTGCTTTTGGAAATAACACGAGTTTAATTCGGGCGCCGTAAGACTTTCATGGAAGTAATAACGCAGTTACGGAGAATTTATTCCGCTGCAATATATCATGTTATTAAAGGCATTCATGCTGTATTTGTGACGGTTTTTAATTAGTGTTTATAAAGTAATAACACGTCGAGCGTTGTAGGTGTGTATGTGTGTTTAAACATTGTACATAAATAATTTATGATTCCTTGAATAAAATTTGAATAAACACTTATAAAATGAGAATTTAGAGTGAATTTGCAAGAATTCCTCGTGCAGTAATAAGAAAATGTATCGGTCTTTTGACCCTAAGCGGCGCCGAGCAGATTTCATAAACAAGTTTATTTTGCACATAAATATATACGTAGTGTAATTACAGTGAAATATTATTTTTGGGAATAATATAAGCAGAGAACCCATTAAACGGTAGCTTATACTCTGAATTATTAATACACCACATTATTTAAAATGATTTACTCCGCGTGTATTAATATTTACTATATGAGCGGCTATAAGTGGCGAATAAATTTAGAATGTATTGCACACACTCCTAATGTTTAAATTATTAATATTTTATTCGGCAAACTTGTGAGGAGTATGATATATCGCGAGTGTGCCCGCAATTTGTGAACAATCGATATGTTTACAGGTGCATTTTTATTCCTGGGAAACTTATGGTCCCAGATATTACGCGTGTAATTGTATAAATTAATTTTATTACTGGAAGTTTCCATCTGCCGGAGACGTCCAGGCAATCCAGCAATAACAAAGCAATAACTATTATAATATTATTCCGAACTTATGCCATCCTGACGTGTTAACGTGGGATCCTGTTATGTCTAGACTGTTTCTCCCAACTTGCGCCCAAGTTTCACATCTTGTTAACTCTCTTTGATACATAGAACTGACCGAATAATATTATTGTTCCAGTTCGCAGTGTAGCACCCAAATCTCCCGATATCATTGTAATAACCTTACAGCAGCTCCGCACAATTATATCAGATTAAATTCGCAGCTTCTGATGTATAATTTAATAACGGGAGGTTTTTACCACAGTTTCCATCCGTATCCATATCGACCGCTAGAGGATGCCGGCCGTCTTTGTATTAATTACAAGTTAATTTATAATTTCCTAATTGAATAGCCGCATTGGGCTGGTTACGAGTATAATTAGCGGATTAAAGAAGTCTTTGAGTAATTCCGCGTGCAGCATTTCCATTCGCGCGCGCCGAAAGAAGCGGCTCCTCGTGACTGGATCCGGAATTGCCCCTTGATGACTGACATGCGATGTAAAGTGCCAAAACTTCTTGATCTCAAGCGCCACATTTCGTTGCCTCCGTCACTATCTCGGATTCCAAGGAAAGTTCGCCATGTCCCGGCGCCTCCGCCATTTTTCCGGGCGCTCCTCGAGAACGCATTCCGATATGTAGATGTCGTCGTTCGCCGTACAATCAACATCAAAGTATATGCGTGCTCCAGCTTTATAGCGGAGGTCGTGTAAACGGAGTCACTGGAGAGCATTTACGGTAACACGAGGCAGAGTGCTAATGTTTAGTAAATTATTCAAAGTGCATCGCACACGCTACAGACAGAAATGCATTAAAGAGCACTTCGATTCCTGACTGATTGATATTTCAATTCAATTACCGACGCAATTATTTTACGCCAGACTTCATAATAAAGCGGCGGTTTCCACCCCCCGGCATCCAGTGTCGCGGTGTTCATCAAAACATCCCTATTGTCTGCAATCGAAAAATCTTAGTCGCGGAAACTCAATGATCCCACCACTTAAAAGCCTCCCTAATTACAGGCTTATGCAGGTGCTGTTTGCTAATGATAATTCTCGAAATTTTACCGACCAACAAACTGCTGCCATAAATCCAAGGAAAGTTATGATACAGATATTAACACTCATTGCAGATATAATTCCAATAGTAGATTGAGAAAAATAAATTTTATTAAGTTGCGTACAAATATTACTCAATACTATTTTTTTATCCTTAAATAAAGTATGTAATCCTTACGAAGAAATATTAAAACTCCGGACAATAGTTATACGCAAGGCTTTTATTCGCTCTGATATCTCTATGTTCTTACTACTTTTGTAGTCGAAGATTAAGTAGCATACTTTCAAATTATCTACTAATCAATTAATGGTCATATGTAGTTATTTGACTTTTTAAATTCTGCGGAACACTTAAAAAAATCGAATTACATTTTTTTAAGTAATAATTACATTAGGAGATAGCCGACATGATAAAATACATGTCCAGTTAGCGACGAAATTTTGATTATATATCGGTGATATATCATAGCCGACATGATAAAATACATGTCCAGTTAGCGACGAAATTGTGATCATTTATCGGTCATATATCGTTTTTTTTAACTTTTTAACTTCAGTGGCACACATAAAAAAAATCTAATTACTTTTTTTTTAATAAGAATAACATCAGGAGATAGCCGACATGATAAAATACATGTCGAGTTAGAGACGAAATTTTGAAAATTTGTAAATTTTTCTGTTTTTCTTCTGTCACGGCATTATATTTCTCCAGAATTGCCTGCCTCTTAGGTAAATGTCCAATTTTTAATGCATAGAAAAATGTACCTACCTATATAATAAATTTGAAAAAAAACAATGTCAAAAGTAACTTCAATACAGGCGAAAAATCAGACTGCCACGAAAGGTCAATATGATTGACGAAGGTTAAGGTTAAGGAATATGTATTTACTAAAGACAAAAGATAATCACGAAATGTGACGAGTAGAAACATAAAATTTTGAAACATAAACTTGACATATCCGAGGAAATTTTCAAAAATCGTTACTTGTAATTTTTTAAGTAGGTAGATTTAAGTTTGTGTTTAAGATTAAGTTTTAACTAAATTTTTTACCGACAAAACATTAATAAACAATAGATAAATATCTGAAAGTCCATAAATATCTATCATTAAAAAACAAAATAAGTGTATCAGCGAATATTTTCCAGGATATGTGAACCATAAATTTTCAAAAACAAATTTCTATGTTCTTGACATTTTGTAGCAGCCTATTTTCAATTCATTTCAATTAGTAACAATTTTCCAGGATATGTGAACCTTAAATTTTCAAAAACCAAATTGTATGTTCTTGACATTTTGTGGCAGCCTATTTCAATTCATATGCAAAACTTTACTTAGATTATAATAATTCTGGATAATTCGCGAGCCACATCTGAAAACTTAAAGTTAGATATTTTAATGCGAGAAAACGTTAATAATTAGGAGATACATCTCTGAAAATACAAAAATACTCGTATTAGTGAAAATTATTCTGAAATAATTGAAAACTTACCATAGTATTTAAAATATGTGCAAGATTATTTAAACTTTGACAAAAGTAATTAGAAATTTGACAGTAATAAATAAAATGTTGACAGTAACAATTAAATTGATACAAATATATGAAATTTCAACAGCAATCATTGAAATTTTAAAAGATCTTTAGTATTTTTTAAGTAGGTAGATTTAGGTTTATGTTTAAGATTAAGTTTTAAGTACATTTTTATCTAAAAAAACATTAATAAACAGTGGATAAATATCTGAAAATCCAAAAATGTCTATCATTAAAACCAAATAAGTGTATTAGGGAAAATTTTCCAAGATATGTGAACCATACATTTTCAATAACCATTTTTTTATGTTCTTGACATTTTGTAGCAGCCTATTTTCAATTCATATGCAAACAATTACTTAGATTATAATAATTCTATAGAATTCGCGAGCCACATCTGAAAACTTACTTAAGTTAGATATTTTGAATGTGAGAAAACGTTAATAATTAGGAGATACATCTCTGAAAATTCAAAAATACTCGTATACCGGGTGGTCACTTTTACGACGCCCACCATTAGGATCTATTAAACGGAAATATATACAGAGTTGGTCAAATGGGATAAAAGTTTCTCATTTTTGTGCCTTTCAATATACTGAAACGAAATCCAGGATATCTCTGACAGTTCCTGAAATATCTCAGAAAAACTGAAAAAGTGCACTTTAATTTTTCTTTTATAACTTTTTTACTTTTGAAGGAAATTTTACGAAACTTAGCACTTTTCGACATCAGTTTTCTGATCACAGTGGCAAACATTTTCCGCCAGATGCTCAAATTTTCACAGTCAGCTTTTGATTTTCTTATGGCCGCAATATTGGATTTTAATATAATTCAAAACAGCGAAAAAAATCAAGTTGGAAACTTAGGAAACTTAGGAATTTTAATTTTAAATCTGAGGAAACGTTAATAAATCTGAGATAAATATATGATATTACAAAAATATGTGCCTACCATAAAAAATAGACACCATTTGTGAAAAAACCATTAAACCAATATTTTTTCATATATAAGACATTTTGTCTTATATGTCGACCTTAATTTTCAAAACGATTTTTGGTGTTCTTGACATTGCTTGACAGTAATTTGTCTATATATGTATATTCAAAAAATTCGTACAAATATTAAAAACTTTGAAATACATAGTACTAGAACTGTCAAAACTTTATGAGTACTATCAAAAATGTATCTACACTATACTAATTCTGGAAAATTAGGAAATTTACATCTTTAAACTTAGCAATGTTAATATTTAATCTTATATAATGTTAATAAATTGGAGACAAATGTCTGAAAATACAAAAATAGGTATCTACTATTAAAAAGAGAACAACATTTGTGAAAAATTCGATAAAACCAACATTTGTTGGTTAAAATTAATGTTATATGTCAAACTTAATTTTCAAAAACAAAATGTCTTTTTGATATTACTGACAGTCTTTTTTCTGTTGGATATAATATAAGTATACACAAAAATTCCATACAACTTATGGCAGAATAATTGAGAATTTCAGAGAGCGATGCACATACTTACTCTAAAATCTTTAAATGGTATCAGAAATTTCAAAACTTTATGAGTATTATCAAAAATATACCTAGATTATAGTACCTAATTCACATTTGAAAACTTGGGTGTTTTACTTTGAAATTTTAGCAAATACACATTAATCAGGAGATATATGGAGATAAATATCTAAAAATCCAAAAATGTCTACCATTAAAAGGAAGCAGAATGACGAAGTTAGTCCAAAATTTAGTTTTGAACCAGTTTTGAAAAATGTGAGGCGTATATGAGCATGTGTGTATCAAAGCTGCCCAGGATTGTAAACTACAAAAAAATTTCACTTATTTGTAAATCTAATTAATTGGCAAAAAAACATATTCCAAACCATATACCCGAAATATGTTTCAATTTAATGACGTTGTTACCAATAAAAAATGATGCATTATGTATGGGTACATGAATAATATTATTCAATGAATACTCGAATTACTAAAATTGCAAATTAAAAAACAAACAAAATTAAAACTTAACTAATTTTAGAATTGTCTTTTTATCAACAATTCAAATTCATATTTATTGAACAATTAAAATTCAAATCAACAATTTGATAAAAAAAACAATTATTTGTATAAACTTTCAATGATTACTGCGAAAATTTTCGATTATTATAATTGTTGTAAAAGGGTCTATTAGAAATGTAAAAATACACAGGGTAATTCATTAAAAAAAAAAAAACTGTCAATGACGTCATTTATCGAATATTAGGTTAGCTTTTGGAAAATAAAGTACGCCACTGAATAGAGAAAAAAAACTACTAAAATTTGTTTTAAGAGTAATAATAACAATAATCACGTTTATACAGAAATCAGATGTTCCGACACATTTGCCCAACCCTGTATATAATATAACATACATTGTATGATGTGATGCATGATATTGTCGGCTTACAAGTGACATCACTGAAGTCAAAAACTATAAAATGTGAGAAACTGAAATTAAAGTTTTATATTCTGCTGTTACCTTTCCTACTCGGTGATTTAATGAGTTAAGAATTTGGAAGTTCAGCTACAAGACTCTTTACAATACCCCTACTGAGCCTGAGATTTATTACAATTTAGTAAACCATCAAAATAAAAGTTAACTAAAAACAGCCAAAAATTGACTTAGTGTATTTCACATGTAAGCCGATTATATACAGGGTGTCTCTAAATTATGTGGACATGGCTTAACCACAGATTACTGGGATCTTGTTTTTTTTTTTAATTAACTTTGAAGCTGAATACTGGCTAAACCAAACGCATTTGTATATAGATCACTCTTGTTAAATCGTCTTTTTTTGATCCCAGTAATCTGTGGTTAAGCCATGTCCACGTAATTTAGCGACACCCTTACTCTAAAATCTCCTGTATAGAATCGGCTATCGACTTTCGTCTTTCGGCCCTGCCAGTTGATTATTAAGCACAAAAATGATGAAAACCCAAATGAATTTCTAGCGCACCAATAAAATCACTAATCTCGCAAATTTAACAAAAATCTCTTTGAATAAATGTTGCTTTGTATATTAAGAAACAATGGATATACCTATTGTTTTTTTGTCAATGTTTTATGCTTTTTAGTGCGTTTTCACGTACTATAAAATATTGCTTGAGAATAAGTGGTAGCACCATTATACGAAATTTTCAATTTAAAAATATGATCGGTAAGTTAATCGGTTTTTGCTTAAGATATTTACCGTTTACTCGTAAAAGATAATCTCCTAATAATAATATTATCCATTATAGATTATTATTAAACATATGTTCTCTTTGTAGACAATTTTCATGTGGTTTAACTTTGTAGTGTCTCTAATTAACCATGTACACAAAAAAAGTATACTATGGTAACTGCACTACCATTAAAGCCGGTAAAACTTACGTCTACTCAGTTTTAGTGTTCAGACGTAGAAGATAAAGTATTGAATTCGTGGTTAAAAACATGGGTAACGTCTAAATCTAAGTAAGAGGCTAAGAAGTAATTTGCGAAATGCCGTTTTGTGAATTTGCGTGGGTTTTAGTCGGAATACATGTAAAGTGGTTAGGTATTTATGGCTTTTAATATTTTAAAAGTAAAGCGAAATCGATAATGCAGTAGCGGATTGAATTCAGTTTATGAATTCGAAATTGAAGTTGTTAATCTTGTTTATGAGTGTTATAATCTTTTAATGAAATCCATATATATGTGCAGGACAGATTTGTCAGCGCAATTATTTAACAAATACAACGAAATTTATTGCAATGCAATGGAATATATTCCGCATTAACTTGTTTTGCGGAGTATAACAATATTAAATTACATTCAGCCGGAGTTCGCGATACAATGCGAATCCACTCAACCTAGATACCAGCTGCAATAGATTAAGACTACAATTAATATGCGGTTTGAAGGATACAAATAATTTATGGCGATGGTCTTTTTATGCCGCTAATGGTGATTATTCCGGCGGGGAGCGTTATTAACATCTATTGTTTTTCTTAATCCTTTTTCAACGTAACCGGCGAATGGTACGGGACTATAAAGTTATATGGCCGGTCGCTGAAGGCGCATCTAGATATAAACCTCAACATATCATTATTGTCAATTTAGACATAAATGACCGTCCGGTTGGGTAGTTGATAAATGTATACGTTTGTAAATAGTAGTCGGGCTGCATGCCCGGTCCGGAGGAGTACGTGCCACCGTTCTTAACTTCTTCGAGGTGGGTGGCGCGACTCACGACTCAATAAAAGACGCAACGTCTTACATTTTTTAATTGTATTCACCTGCATCCGTACATCTCGGAATACGAGAAATGCTAGTGCACGCGGCGATTTCGTGAATCCGTAATTATTGCGCAAGTTCATTATTCGATTTCATTCTGCGGTGGATTACGAAAAATAAATTAATTTCGTCGCTGCAGCGATAATATATATTTTTTTGCGCACTTTCAGAGGTTCGAGGCCTCATCTTTTAGTGTGCAGGCGCAGTTAAAGTGGGAGTCCCACATGCTCTATCTTCATTGAGTAATTAGGTCGAGCGCATCAAAGAGACATGTTTCATTGCCACTTGGGCGCCTCTTGTACACCAACTAACGTGCGCCCCGCCGTAAATTTACATTCATCACACTAAAACTATTTCGCCCAACACCTAATTCTATTATTATGCGCCCCGCTCAGTTAATCCCGGTTCCGGCCGGTTTTTATATCCCGCCCGTTTCGGCCCGCCATAACCGGCTAGTTTAAAAATTATTTATCTACGAAATATATGGGCTATCATAATAATTTGTGGATAATTTGTAAAATTCATTTCAATTACTCGTCCTGTGCGAGTGTGAAACGCGGTGTAAACGTGGCTGAAATGTGGCAACATTAATCTGCTTTCCGAATAGCCGCGATTTATACCGGATTATAAATTGCCAGCAAATTCTGTATAGCGCTGCTGGAATCTATTAAGGAAACGAAGATAAAGATACATTTCCTACGAGTCTAACAACTGTCTTCGCGCTTACAACTTATTATTTAATTTTATGCATGGAATTACTTGCGACGTAATTATTATCCATGATGCACATAAATTTATTTCCGAATGTGAAACACATATTTCATCTCACTTTGATACAAAATTGAAAACCTTTTTTATTAATTTTAATAATTCGTCAGCTGTTTCAATCAATCAATAATTAATAGGATTTGACGTCGGGCAATTCCAAATGTGCGCAGGACAATGCCGTACTTACTTCTTCAACTTCTTATCTCTTTGACAACAAAATTTCGAGATTAAAACACAATTTTGAACAAAAATTACATCACATGGTTTACCACAAAAGCTATAATTCGCACTGTGTAGACGCCGGAAGTAAGAGATAAATACTGGCGCGCGACGCATAATTTCTTTCTCGGGCTCTCTTTTTGTAAATAACTACAAAACGACTAGATATTCGTTAAAATGATTTTCTTGCTCTGATCGAGAATTTCCCGCTCTACAAATTCAGTTATGAGCACTTTTAACAAAAATCTAGTCGTTTGGTAGTTATTAACGAAACGAGAGCCTGATAAAAGAATTGTGCGTCGCGCGCTAGTATTCACCTCTTATTTCCGGCGTCTACACCTTGCGAACCATAGCTTTTGTGGCGAACTGTGTAATATAATTGTTGTTCAAAATTTTGTTTCCTACAACTTTACCCGATATAAAAATGTTCAGGTGGTGCACCTATAACGAGAAAATTGCGAAGAATTGCACAAGTTCGACGTTTGGGGTGTTTTTTTAATATTAAGGGATCCACCGGGGGATGGAAAACTCGGCGGGTATTCGATTCTAAAACACTCAAAAGTATGTATACTAAATTACTGAATAATTTGACTTCCGGCCTCTATTCCGCGCGAACTATAGCTTTTGTGGTAAACAGTGTAATGTATAAAAAAAAAATTGTTTCCATTAACTTTACCAGATTTTCAAAAATCAAAATCAATCTAAAATTTTCAGCCGGTGCACCGGTTACGAGATATTTGCGAATAATAACACAAGTTCACCGTTTGGGGGGGGGGGGGTGTTTTTTCAATATTAAGGGATGAAGCCCCCACCGGAGGAGGAGAAACTCGAAGGATATTCGATTCTAGAGTACTTAAGAGTAAGTATTCCAAAATTCAAAACTATATAATTTATATCCGCCTAAAAAATCTAATTTGACTGGACTATAAGTAGTTTAATCGTTTTAAATGTGAAAATGGAAAGTCTACGTTTTAATTTTTAAACTTTCACAAGCTCTCGTCAACAAATTTAAAATTTAGAGACAATTCCTTAATATTTATACTTAGCTTACAGATTTTTTATAGCATAACGGTTAATTTAAAAAAAATATTATAGAAGTTTCCCCCATTTAGTTTAATTATTCACCAGGTACTACTAAACTAACCTAACCTAATGCAACCTTGAAACTGTCTAATTGTAGTTTAAATGTCTTTTATGAATAACGAAATTCTGCTTTTAAATTTAAAAACTTTCACAAGCTCCCATCACCACATTTAGAATTTAGAGGAAATTAACTAATATTTACAGAACTTATAGGATATTTATAGCATAATTTTCAGCTTATTTCTGTAGAACTGGTATTGCATAATTTTAATTCGCTGTAGTTTAAATATTTTTTGAAATTTATTACAAAAGTTTCCCCCATTTAATAGAACATTTATTCATCAGGTACCTAAACTAACCTAACCTGACGTTAATTAGAAACTTAATAAGTAAAGAAAATAAAAATGCATTTTCCATAAATAAAAGTTAATTAAATTAAAATGCACGATTCAACAGTTTCAGTCAATGCATTTTGAAATGCATTCTTAATGATTATTAAGAATCATCATTGAAACTTTTAATTTCAATAGTTGAAATTAAATTTTTAATGAGGAGCAATTATGTTTCCAATTTATTTTTCCGAAAATGATTATGTTCCCCTCAAACTTCAGTTGTCTTCCTTACCTAAGGTCTAGGGCGGCCGATATGTGTTGTAATCTAGGTTGTTTTTAATCTTGACTGCTATGGAGTTGGGACACGAAAATTAGTTAACAACAAAATACAATTATTTAAATTATTACAACTACGAAAGGGCCACTTAAAACACAAGTCACAGTTTTTTACCAGTATTTTAGTTACCAGTATTTGTTTCCGACTTTGTCAGGAGAACAAAGAAGTTCAGGAGAAGAAGAATTTAGAAACAAATCTCTGACGACTCGTGTGAACGACCTAGTAACGATTAATTCGATTTAATGCGCACGAAAACTATTATATTAATGGGGGATTGAATTAATTATCGCGACAGGGTGCTATCGTAGGCTAACATGCATTGTCCGCGGTACGCTCAAAATCTAACGTTACAAATTCTTCTTTAGGTTTTAAATTATGCTCAAAATTTAAAAAAAAACACAAATTTATTCTAGTCGGCTGTGAAATAGTTTTGTTTGTTGCAAATACTTGTCAAGTTTGTTTACATCTGCAAATACTTGTCATATCAGAGAGAAATAAGGGCTTATTAGTGCAATTATCCCTACTTACTTACTAATACGTACTTACGTACTAATAATGAGTACAGAAATAATGAAAAAGTTGCTATGTTACGCTATTAAACGCTTATTTCTGTCTTGGTTTGACATGTATTGATGATGCAATAGTATATTGTAATAAGAGTGCGGAAAGGCCTTCATTGCAAAACGAGTATGAACGTTGGAGCACGAGCGCCAGCGAGTGCTCCATTCATACGAGTTTTGCAATGGCCATTTCCGCAAGAGTGTTACATACTATTTTTTCTACGAAAGTGTAGAAAACTAAAGATTAATGTAAATTTAATCATTAATTTAAAATAAATGTCATTGTCATTAATTTAAACGTCAGAAAATTTATAAATCGCTTGTCACCAAATCGGGACTCGAAATTTATACATTAATACTGGAAGTAGAAGAATATCAATAATGGATACCGATAGTGACGATATAACAAACACTCCGCCGGAACTTGCGGCCATTGCATCCACAGTTTCGTCCGATTTATTGCCTCAAAAATCAAAAGAGAGGTATTGGAGTGCGGAAAGTGAGTGCGGAAAGTACTTTCTGCACTCCTTGTAACAAATACCAACTTTCAAGGTTAAATTTTATGACAGAAAACGTGTCTTTCAACACTTTCGTAGAAAAACAAATTTGCTAGTGCTAGTGCTTCTTTGGAGGCCCAAGATACAAACATATTTTGAGTAATCCGAAAAAGAAAATCCGAAAGAAACCGGCTTAAAGCTAGGGGGTGGTATTACCACCACCTAAGGTCTAGGGCGGCCGATATATGTTGTAATCTAGTTTGTTTTTAATCCAGTCCTTGACTGATATCGAGTAGGGCACGAAAGTTAATTAACAACAAAATAAAGTTATTTCAAGAAAATACATCAATAATCTATTGCACTACAGTATTTTTTAAACAAAATATATAAAAAAATAACAAAATGTTCCTCTGACTTCAGATTAAAATTCGGGAAAAACTAGAGGTTGGGTATATTCTGATTTATGCATTTTCCAGTAGTAGCAAGTGTAAGTCTAAGTTGGTATATTAATTTTCATATATATCGTATCATAAATTTGTCATCACACAATTTTCTAGCACACTGGAAATCAATTTATCATCGGTCAGTTTTCTAGGAATCTATTTTCTTGCAGTCAATTTTCAGGTAGTTTTCTGGGAATTACTTTTGTGGCGATTGGTGCATTTGGCAATCCATTTTCTGAGGGGCAATTTGCAGGCAATCAATTTGTCACAGATCAGTTCAGATCAATCTTCTAATCCATGTATTGCCTGGAAGTCGAATTTCTTTAAGTTAATTTTGCATTTCATATTTAAGAAAATTGAAAATTGGGATTAAAAAATATGGATATTTGAATAAGATGAACAAAAATAAGTATGAAAGTATATGAATGTGTAAGAAGTGAAATACACTGTATATTGTTTGTGATAACATTTTTAATTCTAAATTTAAAACAGTAACAAATTTTGTATTACTTATAACATGCGATTCAAAAAATCTTTCATCAAAGCGTGCTATGAAAAAAAAGTAGTTCCTCTGACGTCAGATTAAATAACGGAAAAACTAGAGTTTGGATATATATTGTGATTTATGTATTTTGCATTAGTTGCATAAGTGCAATTTTAGTTACAATTAGTTGCAATTTTGCATAAGTGTACTTAATAAATTCGTGCAAAAATAATCCCATATGCCACTAATTTGAAACAAAATTATCGAAAAATTTTAATGTATCCCTTGTCTACACATTACTGTACTGACTTCAGATTAAATTTCCAGAAAATCTAGCGATGGGGTATATTCTGATTATTGCATTTTTTAATTGCCCTAAGTCTGCTTAATAAACGTGTAAAATTGAAAATCACGAAACTACTAAAAGAGCAATAAAAAAATCAATGCTAAAAGTTATGAAATGGTATGTTACAAAAATGCTTCTTAAATTTCAGATTAAAGAATTTAAAATACTAGAGACGAGATATATTTTGATTCTTTTGCTTTATAGTAGAATTTAGTATACCTAACTAACCTTGTGAATAGTTTAATTTCGTACGCTACTATTTAAAAAACAGCAATATACTTATGCCTCGTTTACAGATTACTCTTCTGACTTCAGATTCATTTTCTGGAAAATCTAGAGATGGGGTAGACACACCCCATCTCTAGATGTATGTGCTAGACACGGGGTGTGTCTAGTCTGATTATTACATTTTTGCGCACACGATTACGATGTTAAAAATCAAAATCCCCAAATTTTAGTACGAAATTCGGATATACCTCAAAAAATGTTGATCCCACTGTATATATTTTCCATGTATCACTAAAAAAAATGTATCGACCCAAACATTGTTGAATGCACTGTACATATTTTCCATCTAATAGTGATTTTTTATTAATGAGACTCGAATAATTTTCAATAATCAATATTCATCGGCATTAAAATAATTATTGCTATAAAAGTTAATAATTTAATCAGTGAATTTGGTATAGTTAATTAATTAATTAATTTTTATTAATATATACTTATTGTTTTCCGAATGCGAAAATTAACGATTCTAATACAATGAAATTGTTAATTACAAACATCATAACGTTTACATAAATTTTAATAAAGTGATAATTCAAGAAATATTTATTTCTCACATTAATTAGCGGAAAATCCGATTTTCAATTGACCTGGTGCGTAGACTTCAATACCCCATTTATTAATACATGATTGAAAGCTATTCCTTCATTGTAGTCGGGACGAGAGTAATTTGGGCAGTCAATGAATTTAATTAAAAAAACGTATGCACTCTCAGGTATTACAATTTTAGTATTGTGAAAACTGTGAATGTGCATTTGGGAATTATTTCCTCGGACAACTCAATACCGGTTTCGACCTATCGGGTCTCGTCAGTTCAGTGAGTCTGATTTCACAATTCCCAAATGCACATTGTCGCTATAGTGTTCCCTTTTAAGCAGGACTTGGTGGGAAGTATACATAGCCACTATTTTAATAAATACATGTGATATTAACAAAGATAAAAGTATTCATTATTTAAATATTGCTAGATTCGTAATGCAGTATTAAAAAAAGAGAAATACAGAAATACAATGACAATATATTAATGGCTTCGTATATGATGGAGAAATTTTGAACTCAAGGCCTTCCCTATTGATAGGTGTGTACATGTAAAACGTACTTTCTTTGGCCGCGTCGTTAATATAATACAGTAATTAAATTAAATTTATGAGAGGAAAAGTTGCATACAGGAATTTTTGTCGGGGTTTAATTAAACGCCATTATACACGGCGACCAAGAGTCAAAGACAGTTTCCAATCAATTAATTCCTTAATAAATTAATGACGGAATTTAATGAGAAACATAGTTATGCATAAATTAATAATAAATTAATCAGCGCGCGCTAAGAATTTCGAGCGCCGTAGCGTTATTCAAATCGTGTAATTAAATAATGGCACGTTAAAATCGTATTTATTGTCGGGCGGAGGCGGTCTAACGGCCGCTCCAATTGCCCTAGCAGTTCCAGAAACTAAATTTGTTTTTAAAAAGGGGAACAAAACACGTGTAATTTCGGGTAAATATTTATTACTATTTTATGCAAATCCAACTAATTAGGAGCGTTCGGTTAAATACAGGGCACCAGTTCTATTATGCTATAATTTATAATCCCCGTGTATAGTTACTATTACCTAAATTATTTATAATTGGTGACAAGAAACACTATTTAGTAATTTATATTCCAAACGTATTATTAAAAAAAGGAAATTAATATTCATACACACTTAGCTTGTATAGGTGCATATTTATATTTGTAATTATGAGGTGTTGTCATTTATACCCCTTCTTCACGTTTTTTATATACATACTTAAAAAAAATATTACGTCGATAGCCTTATCAAGATCGTTTAAATATTTTAAAATATGCAGGCAGTTTCTAGAAATACATTGGGAATTTCTTGAGACATTTTATTTTTTCATCACAGTTTCGTAAATGAATGTTTTTTTTCTGATGAAAAGCTTTGATAAAAAGCTAAATGAAAGCTTTGATGAAAGTATTTTTGAATCTCATGTTATAATCAAAAATCAAAAACATAAAATGCGTTACTGATTTAAATCTAGAATTAAAAATGTTATCGTTATAAGCAATACGTGTTTCGGTAATAGAACAGAGGTGTCGCGATTTTATTATAATACAGAAAAAATTAAAATAATAATGAGATTCATCATAAATTAATAACGATATTTTTTTTCTTGACAATGAAGCTAAATGTGTATTCACGGCTAATATATGCTAATTATGTTACATGGGGAAAGCGGATAAATTATATATTTAAATAACTTAATATAAAAATAGCATATTTTAATAATTAAATAAAAAATTAAGCGTATACGGTTTGATAATAAATTACTGTAATATTGTAAAATACACCTATCAATGTACGAACTCCGCAGGCCAGAATAATTAATTCTCAAGAATAAAAGCTGCGTTTAATTCACATAGGCACTGAAACTAGCGATCCGGTGTACTGTTATATTAAAAACATGCTTTAAAATTACCTGAATGCAGCTAAATCTACAACAGCGAAAATTTCAAAAAAATCTGAAAATTGCTGATAATAAAGTCAGAAAATAGAAATTGGAAAGGCCGAGGGTCAATAGCTTAACAAAGATCGTTATCTTTCTAAAAATGCTCGGGTCTATTGTTTTAACTTTTTCGTCCTAAGTACAAGTTTGAAAAAAATTAAAATTGTATGAATTTTTGTGAATATTTGGAAAAACGACACGAAGTGCCTAAATGTACCAAACAAGTGCTGACATATTCTGAAACACTGTAAATAAGTAAATAAGTAAATAAGTAAAGTGTAAATAAGTTGATAGTTTTTGAAACTTAATATGCTAAATTCTGTAGCAAATACAACAAAATTATGAGCAACTTTTTAATCAACCAATTCAACACACGGAATCTGCAAGTTCTCGCATATTTTCGCGTAATTTGAGAATTTTTATAATTTTTTGGGGTCTAAATTATATTAAAAAAACAAATTTCGCGAAAATATGCGGTAAATGTAGAATAATTCCAGAAACTTCAATTGAAGTGTATACATTTTAATGGTACATATTTGAAATGATCAAATATGTATATCCATATGCCAAAGAAATCCCCCAAGTTTGCTAGGAAATTTTATAAACATTCCCAAATAGTTCGCAAATATTTTGGAAATTATAAAAAAAATTAAAATATGAAAATCAAGTGAATTTTTGTGAATATTTGGAAAAACCACATAAAGTGCCTAAATGTACCAAACCAGTGCTAAAATATCCTGAAAATAATGAAATGTAGAAACGTTGATAGTTTATTAAATTTAATATGCTAAATACTGTAGCAAATATATCGAAATTATGAGCAACTTTTTATTCAACCAATTCAACACCCGGAATCTACAATTTCCCGGATATTTTCACAAAATTGTAGAATATTTCCAGATTCCAGAAATGTACCAAACATGTGCTAAAATATTCTGAAAACAATGAAGTGCAGAATAGAAACATTGATAGTTTTTGAAATTTAATATGTTAAATACTATAGCAAATACATCAAAATTATAAGCAATTTTTTTATTCAACCAATGCCCGGTATCTCCCCAAATTAAGAAAATAAACTGAACATTCTAGAAAACTTCTTGGTAATTTTTATCTTTGTAAATTTTTTAAGAAATTAGTTCAATAGTATTACAAATTCCAAACATAATCCAGAATATATGGAAAAAACAACAGAATTTCTTAATAATTTTTTTGAAAAACTCTTGAAGTCTACAGACTTTGATGATTTTTCAAATTTTCATAAATATCCGACAGTTCTACAAAAGTCATGGAAAGATGTATAAAAAATCTCAAATATATCGAAAATAAGCGAGAAAACTATGAGCAAAACTTCTCGAATATTTAATTGAATATCCATTGTTTCAGAATTTTTATAAATATTCTGGAGAGTACCATAGATTAGTCAGGAAATCTAAAAATTGAAGGCATTCAAAAAAACTTGATCTCTTTTCCAGAATATGTAACATCGATTCTTGAAAGCGAGGGAGAGAGAGAGAAAGAATTCCATACATATTCTAGAATAAAATTGAAGGCTTTCAAGAGAAACTTAATCGCTTTTGCAGAATATGTAACATTAAATCTTGAAAGAGAGAGAGAGAGAGAGAGAGAAAGAGAGAGTGGGAGAGAGATAGAGAGAATTCCGTACATATTCCACAATATATGGAAAAATACAACAGAATTTCTTAATAACATTTTGAGAATGTCTTTGAAATCTTCAGACTTTCATGGTTTTTATTTATTTTTTATTATCCGACAGTTCTGCAAAAGTCATGGAAAGATTAATAAAAATTCTCAAATATTTCGAAAAAATGCGAGAAAACTGTGAGCACAATTTCATGAAAATTTAATTGAAATTCCATCGTTTTCAAAATTTCCGTAAATATTCTGGAGTTCCATAGATTTGTCAGGAAATCTAAAAATTTGAAGGCGTTCATAAAAACTCTTTTCCAAAAGATGTTACATCAAATCTTGAAATCGAGAGAGAGAAAGAGAGAGAGAGAGAAAGAGAGAGGGAGAGAGCGAGAGAGAGAGAGATTTTTTCAAGAAAATATGCTATAATATTAGTCTCCATGCATATTTGTAGTTGACTTTTTATAAACTGTAAGTCGGTAGTTACAGAATTATAAAAAGTCTCAAATATCTCGAAAATATGTCGGAAAATGTAGAAAATTCTCAAAAATTTAATTGAAATGTACAAATTCTATGATTTTCAAAATTTTCATAAACATTCTGGAGAGTACCATAGATTTGCTAGAAAATCTAAAACTCTTTGGAGAGATTGTAAAAAAAACGTGATGTACAAATATCACTAGAATATACTCTTTAATATATTTTAACGTGATTTTAACAACTAACTAACACTATTTGTTCCTTCATCTATTATTATCACAAATTGTGTTTTTGTTTGAGAATATTTAATGGGAGTTAGTTCTTCACGAGTCAATTGATAATTATCTGAAGTTTGAAGCAGATTTGAGGCAGAATTATAAGATCTACATTAGAATATACTCTTTAATATATTTTAACATGATATAGCACTGTTTTTTCCTTCATCTATTATTTTCAAAAATTGTGTTTTTTGAGAATATTTAAGGGGGCCTTAGTTCTTCGGGACTGATATTTTCTGAAGTAGAAGCATAATGCTTCAGAAGTATAAGATCTACTGCGTCCCAAATCTTATTTAGCGCACCTTTTATTCTTGATGACTAATTTCCATTACAGCAATATTTCTTTGTTAGACGTATTAATGTTATATGTATTCATTCATACATACTTATTTTTAAATTACAAAATATTAAAAATATTAGGTGTATTGGTAGATGTATTAATGTTATATGCATTAATTGATACATACATACTTATTTTTAAATTCCAAAAAATTAAAAATATTAGGTCGTGAGCCTTATCAACATCGTTTATATATTTTAAAATATGCAGGCAGTTTCTAGAAATACATTGGGAATTTCTAGAGACATTTTAGCTTTTCGTCACAGTTTCGTAAATGTTGAAACTTATCATTCGAATTTTCTAAATTCATAATTATTAAAAAAAAAACTTAAAAAATTACTACACGAAATTGTAAAATCTTGTATCTTCATTTGTAAAAAAATAATACATAAAATGTTTCATATTTGTTAGCATTCCATAAAAAAATGTTGTTCCATTTAATATCTGTAAATTATGCAAATATTTTCCAAAATTAAAAATTATTCCGAACTTTTGGTCATAATCCCCCTAATAAAGAATAATTAGAATTTCATGATCATTTTTTATAAATATTATAAATTTTATTATAGTTAAATATAATAATCATAGTTTCTTTAAACTTTCAAAAATATTATGGACTTTTCATTCGGTTTTCCTAACTATTTCGACAGAATACCAACAATTTGATTCAGTTTCTTATTTATTACAGTTTTAGTATGTTTACTAAGTCTACTTAGTTTACTTGTGTAGTTAGTATGTTAATTTTCTTAAATATCGTATCATAAATTTGTCATGATACAATTTTCTAGTACACTGGAAATCAATTTATCATCGATCAGTTTTCTAGGTATCAATTTTCTTGCCGTCAATTTTCAGGTACAGTTTTCTAGGACTTAATTTGGTGGCGATTGGTGCATTTGGCAATCCATTTTCTGAGGGCCAATTTGCCTGCAATCAATTCGTCACAAGATCAGTTCAAATCAAACATCCAACCCATGTATTTCCTGGAAGTCGAATTTCTTTAAGTTAATTTTGTATTACATTTGTAAGAAAATTGAAAATGGGTTTTAAAAAATGTGGATATTTGAAAAACACAATTTACATTAATAATAATAATATATTTGTTGGTGCCATCACAGAGATAGTGTCACATAAGTCACAGTATAAGGTACATTGCAACTAGCACACTGGAAATCAATTTATCATCGACCAGTCTTCTAGGTATCAATTTTCTTGACGTCAATTTTCAGGCACAGTTTTCTGGGACTTAATTTTGTGGCGATTGGTGCATTTAGCAATCTATTTAGCTAAATCTGACTGCGTTTCAAATCTTTTTTAGCCCACCTTATATTTTTGATGACTAATTTCCATTGCTGCAATATTTCTTTGTTAGATCTATTAATGTTATATGTATTAATTCGTTGACTAATTTATTATTGAAAAACTGATGATATTATTGCTTAGATATTTGTTCTATTTGGTCGTAAATTGATTAAAATTCTCGTTTCAGTTATTGCATTTGTTGTGCGGGCGATGAGCAGTATGGGAGCAAATGCCGGATGTTATGGGCATCAAATATTTCAGCCCTTCCAAATATTTGTCCCGTACATCTTGCGTACGCTCTTGATCTCGAAGAGTCGCCCGCTTATAAATAGAGATCCAATAAACATAGTTTATTTGCTTTCATAATGAACTTTAAAAGAAAATCTAATTACTTTCCTCCTAATTATTTTTAATGCGAAACGGAGAAAATGGAATTCGTAAATTAATAAACAAAAATTCTATTTTCGCCCGACGTGTGCGCGATCGCATTCGGCGCCTTTAACGCAATTACGAGATTGAATTTGTGATCGCTCGAAACGGCGGAAAGAAGCCCAGTTTTGAGCCGAATCAATATGTGTAATATTTTCGCATTTATTATACATGGGGCGATAAAACAATGCGCAAGTAATTTGTAATAAAATCGAGTTTAATTTTTTATGGGCACCAGTAAATTCGATTTTATTGTTTTTATTAATACTTGCGCGCGGCATTTTTCGCTTCTTTTTTTTCGCACAACATATTAAATTTATTTTAAATCCCGGTTCCGTGTTTTATTAACCATGCGAAACAATACGGTCCCATTCTATTCAAAATATTTAAACAAATTTCCAACAATTCGCAATTTTAGAATTTAGATTGAAAATTAATAATTAAGCGTGCAGCGTAATTTTTGCAGCGTTTCGCATCTGAATCGCGGAGAGCGGTCGTTCGGAATCAATTTAAGATTTCGCCCAGAGAAGTGTGTGGGAGGTTGTAAGAGGTCTGAATCCCCTGCGTCCTTTATACACGGGGGATCTGCAGGTCGATATCACATTGTTAATTATGTACGTTATCGACCGGCCAGCGGAGGTGTAGCCGCTGCAGTCAACTCTAATGTAATAGAATTAAGCTCGGTACAGCCAGATTATTAAGCATCCCCTGCTCATCTGTCATCTGCTCGTCTCTGGGCGGTCTTCACAATGCATTTCGGTGATATACGTATATACGTATATAAATGTCTATTCAATCGCGAATACGGCAATCTCGTTAATACCACCTAAATGTTAAACGAATCAAACAATCTTAAACTATCCCGAAACTTGGCAATAATTTAATTAACCTATTTTCGGGGAGCATCGATCGGTGCCTCCTGTAAATTAAATATAAGCCTGATTTGGCGGATAATAGACGGACGGATATGCATACAAACACCTCGATATGACAGCCCCTTATTGCACAACATTTTCGTTAAAGATAAAATGCACTATTGGAAATCACGCATGTATAAATGGCCGGGATATTAATGTGCGCCTGGAATTCAATAACGTAATTATCCCCGTTTATTATTAATTATATTAATTGAAATTTGATTTATCGATTCCGGGGTAAAAGTAATATTAATGGGCCTGATATATTCGGCATGTCGTATTTGTTACGCTGCTGTGTATTCGATGACATTTGGCAAATTAATGGCTTTGCGGCGTCTCATCGATGTCGTGACTGCGATCGGAATACTAGCAGCCAGTTACGTGTAACTACATCGGGTTGTTAAACTGAAATGCAGTGTGCACTCGGGATTGCACACTCACAGCAATGCTGCCAGGGCTAGAGAAGTTCCACTAGATCCAGTGAATTTTGTTGCAACTACCTGATTTAGTGATAACATTCATCAAATTGACCCCTTTAAAATGATTTTTCCGTAGTAGAAATACAAATATTTTCAAATGCATATCTACTTTTACTCGATTACCAGAAATATTGCACGCAGAAACATTTCAATGTGTACAGAATATTACTTACATACAGTAGGTACTTGTGTACAGCCACGGACTCTAAGAATGACGCGCCCGTCCGTCCGATCAATCTTATAACCTAGTCTACCGTGCGTTAATAATGATACAAAAAACTGCAGACTGTGTGCTAGATGGATAAATTTGTTACAAACATTTTTAATGAAAAAATTATATATAAAAATATCTAAATCAATTATTCTGCCGAAATATCAATTATTGGAGTTAAAACTTTAATTATTTCATAAAAGATTTGGCAGATACTTTCAATCTGGCCAATTCTCTATACACATTGCTAATAGTAATCAAGATCATATCTTGTTATTCTTAATATTTTGTGTTACTTAGCAATATTTTCTATATACGATATATAGAAAATAAGATAAGTAACACAAAATATTAATAATAGCAAGATATGATCTTGCTTACTATAAGCAATGTGCATAGAGAATTGGACAGAATGTCATTCTCCAAATATCAATGATTACTGCCAAAATTTCAATTATTCTGCCAACATTCAATAATTATTTTCAAGCAAGACTCGGAAGAGATACCTTCAATGTTTATTCTCATAATATCAATGATTACTGCAAAAGTAATTTTTGCCTCGACACCCTAAGGATACAAGAGGACCGGATTTTGTATGTATGTACTGCAATTTTTTTAAATATTCTGCCAACATTCAATAATTATTGTCATTATATGAATGGTTACTGCAAAAATTTCGATTACAGTTTCAAATTTTCAATAATTTCTAACACGATTTAAATTATTAATGACAAAAATTCAAAGATTACTGCAAAAATTTGAAGAATTTCAGTAAGTTTTGTAAGCTGAGACTCAATTATTTATGTCAAAATATATAAGGTTACTCTCAAAATTTCAATTACTATTGTCAAGTTTGAATTGTATCCATAAAATGTTTAAATGTTTTATCAAAATCTCAACAAATATTGCAAAAATTTCAATGGCACTATCTTAAATAAAAATAAAATAAAACTGTAAATCCTCAGTTGAAAATGCAAAAATTGATTTCAATGGAAAACAGCTGTAAATATCGTGCCAGATGAACAAAATGTTGTATAAATTTTATCAATGAAAACATTAAATACAGAACTATTTAATTTAATTATTCTAACAAAATATGAATTATTTGAGAAAAAATTTCATTTATTTCTACAAAGATTCTGCCATAATGCCATAATTTAATGATTACTGTTAAAATATCAATAGTAACTACCAACATTTTTATTATTCAACAAAAGATTTAATGATTATTATCAAAATATAAATGATTTCTGAAAAATAACAATTATTCGAATAAAATTTTAATTATTTTTGTCAATATTTGCCAGAATACTCTCAAATTTTAATGAAAGCAGTTATTTTTTTAATCATTTTTGATAAAAAAGATAAAACTGCATTTATTCTGGCCACATTCATTGTTCATTCTCAAAATATCAAAGATGATTACCAAAATTTCAATTTTTCTGCCAAAGATTAAATGATTATCATATATAATTTAATGAGTGGAAGCGTGACTATCGATAATCCCGTGAGTTGGGATAGAAAACATGTCAAATATTAATTCCACGTGTCCACGTGGAATTATTTGACAACATGTTTAGTGCATCAACCAATGCGATTATCAATAGTCACGATTCCAAGAGTTGTATTTGTCAGATTATATCACGAATTTTGTCTAATTGTGAAATTTCAGTTGACAACATAGCACACCGATGTGCAGAGGACCAAGTGTGATTATCACTTATTAGTCAATTCGAGTTCTGATTATGAGCTGTTAGGCGGACGCTAGGATAGGCAATAAGAGCATTAAGAGTGATATAATCGTCAAAATATCAATGATTACTGCCAAAATTTCAATTATAGTGTCAAATTTTCAATAAAATCTGACGCAATTTTAAAATTTCAGAGTACCTACGGTCAAAATGATATATTCGTTTACCTTGATTTTTAATTTGTACTGGAGCCGAGTTTTTCAAACATTGATAGATTGAAATTATTATCTGCAATTATATGTGGACATGGAAATACAAAGCAAGCTAATCACCATCACCAAGCAGTGAGCTACTACACTAATCTTTATAGAGTTAGCTTGGTCGTTGTTGATGATAGATAAACACTTACATTCAAATGTATTGTCACCTTAGCAGCTATTAAAACTTATTAGCTACTAATGCTAATCAGAAAGATATTTATCTTGCAGAGATGACATTAAGGGGTGTAGTTTCTAACAATTTTTAGTATATAGTAAGATTAATTAGCTACTCGAGTTCAGTATGCACTGTTTTAACTCATGCATGGAATTTTAACTCATGCAGAAGCTTCTACATTTCTTTCACAACTTTGTTCTCCTGACATTTCAACCTTTTTTTATAGTAGCATTTGCTCGTCTTCACCATCTATTGTCATTTAACTGTAAGCTACGTGCATTTCATTTTGTTCTTTTTTCAAGCAGGCATTTCGTTGGTGAAATACTATTTATACAACAAATAGCAAAAGAGACAATGTTAAAAATGATTAAGCCATTACAAATTTTCAAGAACACTAAGTAACAGTAGCTTAATATTGATTAGTACAAAATAAAATTCTTATATTAATCGTCTACAGTAGCTTAAAATTGATTAGTTCAAAATAAAATTATTATATTAATCGTCTAAGTATGTATAGTATGAACTCTAAGTATGAACTTCATCTTTCAATCAATCATAATTTGACACTAAAATGTTCAAGGAATATGGTGAAAATAAGTGATGAACAAGAAATGAGCTATACACAACCTGAAAAGTGAGAGATAGAACAAAAGGTAACTAATAACCTTCTACCACAGAAATCTACAGTGGTATAATGAAAACCTACCAGAATATATAGGATTTTCAAAAATTGTTTGACATTGACATTATTATTTACCTTGGTAAAAAATGAAAATTTATTATCCACTAAACATAAAAAAATCAACTTCACAGTGCTTTCATACGTGACATAATATTGTACTATATGAAGTAGTGAAAACAAATGTTCTGCAAACTATTTAATTTAAAAGTTTTAAGTTGAAGGTTTTAAGTTTAAGTTTTTAAGATGTCATAAACGTTGAAGAACAATAGAAACTTAAAAACCTACAAATTTGGGTTTAAAAAAAATCATTTACCTACATTAAAAATAGCTAAGAATTGTACGATATTAGAATCGTAACACCATATTACGATACTTAATAGCATATCATAATCGGCCTAGGGCCTCGCTTGACAATTTTGACATATCGCATCGTAATATGCTACGTTAAGATACTAATATTTAAAAAAAAACTATTTAGAAGAATTTTTAATTTTTTATGCATATTCTTTAAAATTTTGAAAATCGTAAATAGTCTAGAGAAAGTTTTGAAATATCCAAACATACGTTGAAAATATTAATTAAAATAAGATTGACAACAACTTGATTTTTGTAGTTTCAATAGTACTCTTACATATTTTTGTTTTGAATTTTTATGGTATTTCTTTAAAATCCTTATGAGTTGGTAATAACGAAAGTAATAAAGTTTTTGAAACAGTTTTTTATTTTGCATTAATATTTTATGGAACTTATGAACCGTTCTAGTTTTGAATCTTTCGATTAATATTCTTGTATTTTTATGAAATTTTGAAAATTCATGTTTTCATTTCAATATTTTTGAAATACGAGTAGTTGTAGTTGATAGTTATCTGTAATTGACTGCTGACATTTCGTCGGCTTGGTGTTACAAGGTTGCATGCAACTTTTTTATTTTATTTTTAGTTCTATTTCTTTTGCAGGGCTATATGTTCTCAAAGCGGGACCTTTCAACTTGTTGGAAGATTAAAATTGGATCATTAGGAACCTGTGATAAAAACATATCTATTGATAGTGCAAAATTTATCATTTTTTGATATAGCAAACATATTTAAAATCCTTATTCCAAAATTCACAAATTTGCACATACAATCTTGTAACATTAAGCCGACGATTTATGCAGTGACAAGTATTTTCATTGATTATCCTAATTTTTGATCTTTCGATTAATATTCTTGAACTTTAATGAAATTTTAGAAATTTTCATCGACTTTACCTTAAGTATCGAGTAAATCTATACTGCAAATATTAGATCATTTTAATTGAACTAATTTTCAAATAATTCTGGAAAGTTTTAATTTATTTTGAAGTATTCAATTATTAGTTACTATCCTACAAGATGTGTCGAATTTCTGAATTTTCATGTAATATGTTTGAAATATGAATTACGCATTTTAACGGTTCGCACCCAGGTATTATACAAATTCGTTTAATTTATAATATTTATTTTGCTCGTGATTTAGTGATAGTATTTTACCTAATGTTTGATTTTTAAAATCATTATCGTGACAAGTTAATAGGGTTCGTTTAATTGGTAATGTGTCTGTTAGTTATTTTTATTAGTAAGTAAAACACAGATATATTAATTCAGTGAGATTTATTAATTTTGAATGATTATGCAAGCGACAGGTAAATAAAATACAGTTTTATCATTAAAATTGAACGTTATTTATTTAATTATCTTTTATGCAAGTGACAGGTGAATTAAATTCAGTTTTATCATTCAAATTGGACGTTATTTATTTAATTATCTTTTATGTAAGTGACAGGTAAATAAAATCCAGTTTTATCATTTAAATTGGACGTTATTTATTTAATTTACTTTATTCAAAATTTTGCAAATATTTTATTTAATAATTATTGAATCTTTTATTATATTTTCTGACCTTAAATGTTTGATAATTATATGGATCCTAACCTGAGTCAATTTGAATTGATGTAAAACGATATATGCAACTATCTCAGGAAAACAATTTAGATTCACGAATGTGAAATTATAAACTGCAAAGTTATTTGAAATGTACATCAGGTAAACTAAATTGTTTACCTGAGATAGTTGCATCTATCGTTTTACGTCAATTTAATTGTTTGACTTTATTTTGTAAAATCGGTTATCGGTAATAATCAATATTGGAATTACAGACTGAGATTAGCGACTTAATGTACCAAATTATCTTCAAATTTTGCCGAGAAGTTCCTTCAATACATGTCATAACTACATAGAAATTCGTTAGCATTTGCGGCTACCAATGAATTTCAACGCCACCTTGTGAATAGGAACAAAACTCATAAATTATTTCATGCAATAACCCATCTTCAAATTGTGCAGATACGTTATCGCATGTCCTCATCGCATGATATTAATAGCATTTGTGTCTACTATTAATATCAGCCACATAATCCGTCAGAACTTTATGAGGTAATGTTATTTTTAAATAAAACGGATTACGGTTTAGTTTTATCAAGTTCAATTCTACTTCTACACACTATACATACATACATACATATACAGGGTGGAAACTTTAACTGGAATAAAATTCATAACTTCGATATAGGCGATTTTTGCAAAAAATCCCGAAACACGCTAAGTATTGTTTTTTCTTGCCCTCATTTCTATGTATATGCTGCTTGTTTATCTGTTCCCGGAAGAGCCCAGCCACCTCCGACTTTTTTTTTTCGGCAAATACGGCAAGTCACACCAGAAATGTTACAAAACATTAAAGATGCATGTTATCATCGATTTGCACTTTGCCAAGAAAGAAACGGTGCCCATTTTGAACATTTGTTGCATTAAATAGTATTCAAGTTATAAAAGTGTTTTTTTTTTATCACGTGGGATTTGTAAATATTCAAGAAATAAATAGTGTGTTGTATTACTTGCGCAGAGACCTTTCAAACGAGGTGTCACTTGACATACCTTTCCATTTGAAAAAAAAAGTCAGAGGTGGCTGCGCTCTTCCGGGAACAGATAAACAAGCAGCATATACATAGAAATGAGGGCAAGAAAAAACAATACTTAGCGTGTTCCGGGATTTTTTGCAAAAATCGCCTATATCGAAGTTGTGAATTTTATTCCAGTTAAAGTTTCCACCCTGTATACATATATACATCTATACATACGTACATTCATTCATACGAATGATTCGGTTTAAACTTAAAAAAAGAAATTACAAGTTCCATTGTTGGAAATTCAGTTATTTCCGAAACACTAATAACGAAATTACTAGATATTCATAGATTCCCCTGACGCAAAAAAATCGTGAATGGAGTGTAGGTGAGTTTTTTTTTTTTAATAATCTGATTTTGTTGTAGGCCAATAAAATTAAATGCTCTCTAACTTAATAGAAAAAAAAACAAATTATGTCACATACAGAACTCTACGATGGTTTTTTCGTTTATTTTCAAATCCAGTGATTTTTTTGTCATAGTCACTATTTGAAGAATTATCTAGTAGCTTTTAAGACTGTGTTCTGGACTGGCTGAGTATTCTTAGCCATGGCTTGGAAGTAGAGAGAAGTAGAAAGCAAGGAGAGTGAGTCATTTGGAGCAGAGGCGATTTTAGCGTTCGCGAAAAGGGTAAATTGCGGATCCGGGCGCAATAAATTATAAATGATATATATTCCTGCGAGTATATTTTTTCTTTCTCGCCACGTCGAGTGTTAATCGTT
Organism: Othius punctulatus; assembly: GCA_951805005.1. NCBI lineage: Eukaryota > Metazoa > Arthropoda > Insecta > Coleoptera > Staphylinidae > Othius > Othius punctulatus. Next base: position 32,620,498 of record OX638138.1, on the reverse strand, counting down.
TATTAAGTTAGCTGAAATTGCGATGTGTGATGTATTAAAGGGTCGTAAATATGCCCCGGCGTAAACAGGAGCATATTTTTCTGAAATATTTAAATTTCATCATGCACATTAATTTATTAAACGGAGTTGTCATTTCCAATTTACACATATCACACAGTGTGTGGTGGTAATTTATGAACGTACAGTATAAAAATCCAATTTCCCGGCCGCGACTTGGTTGATGTAGCCGGGCCCCTGTATAGTGTATCAGTAGAGGAGTGTAACCGCCCGCCATAATCGCTATCGCACCCCGATCTGCTTTATTTACCATTATTAAAACAATAAATTCGCCGTAACGTCACATTTTGTATTTTTATTATTTTTGTTGCCGACAACTGATCTGCATTGTAAGCCACGTTCCCATTATAAATATCTAAAATAAACTGTTTTAATCTAGAATAAACGCCTGAAATACGCCCGTATTACACCGGCGCGCCAAAAATTGCTACCATAAATATCGCTTTATTAATTTTATAATATGTTGCATGAATTTAATTTAAAATTTCCAGAATACATATACATTCTGAAATGCTGAATTCTATGCATGCGCCATTATGTGGAGATTTAAACCCGTATTTATTGCCATTCGTACAATGTATATACGGTATAGGTTATATCATACATTATTGGCACTTGACTGAGCTTTTGCTAGAGCTTTTATTTCACAACCCTTCTATTGACACAGTCTGCCAGAGCAGCCTTCCACGTATTACCCGTCGCCCTGTATGTGTCACGCACATGACCCGCTGCAGCTTTATGAAAGACATCTCTCCAGCATATCCACCATGCATGCAGTGCGTACACTCTGCATGTGCACCGACATACACACATGCATGGCAGAGGCAGAGCCTTGCAGGTATAAAGTAGGCAATAAAAATTAAGTTTTCGTTTCAAGACAGTAAAGTCGGCCATTTCAACCCCATTGATCCCAAGGAAGCGTGCACGTCGGTCTTATTATACAGGTTTACAGGTGTTTGAATTGACAATAGCTGCAGACGTGAAAAAAATCTATATGCTGCTGCAAGCCGTAAGGACCGCAGCAGCTGCTGTTTTATGGGGCAACATTGAAAATGAACACATTAATCATTGCTACCACTACAAGGTGTATCTAAATGCTTCTAATTGCGTCACCATGTAAAATATTTTTGTTTCGCTCCAGTAAAAATAGTTCTATTTTTGACATAGGCAACTTCATTTACACTCATCAGACATGAATATGGCAATCAGAGTTATCTTCATACTATTCTAATTTCTATTGTAGAATTTCATATTTGACTGCTGAAATACGAAATTATTATTAGTTTCAGTAATATTTGTTGCTTCCGAGCACATGAAAAGACAACAATGAAGAATTATTTAAAGACGCACAAGACATTTCACTCATTACTCATGAAGATGGCAATAAAAACTATCTTCATGCAATTCACATTTCAATCGTGTCACCTTGATATTTAACTACTCAAATACTAAATTATTATTAGTTTCAGCAATATTTGTGGCTTCCAAGCACATGAAAAGACTACAATGAAGAATTACATAAGGGCCTACGAGTTTAAATGTACATTATTTACATAACCTTACTTTTTAAATCGGGGGCATTCTTAAATTGTGTGTACATAAAAATAACCAGATATGCATGAAAATAAAGTCATCACAGGCAACTTCCCCAAGTGGGGCAGATTACTACACGGCACAAACAAGCTGTAAACTGAAAATCATGCGGGAATTATTGAAATAAACGAGCTGCGACAAATCTAATGATTGTTCTGATTTAAATCTGACAATGTTACAAAATATTTTACTATTGCTAATTGAGGACTAGCACACAATAGAACAATCATATATAGTTATTAAAGTAATCAAAGTAATTTATTTAATAAACGGAAACGTAAAAAGAAGTAAAAATTTAGAAAACATAACTAATAAATAAAATAAATAATCAAAGCAGATGTTGAAAATGTGTACTATTTGCTTGTAAACACATTTGCACTCGTCTTCTTTTATTGTTGAAAATGTTGATTAGCATTTGAGGAGTTATGGTTCGGCAAATATTTACAATTTCTGTCATTAACTCTTCCAGTCTTCTTTGGAAAACTCTTCTTTTAAATATTCAAAAATTGAGTAGTCCAGTGGAGTTAAATCTGAAGAGCGTGCCGGCCATAGTCCTTGCCTAATTAATCTATTATCAAATAATTCTTGCAGATAAGCTAACGTTGCTCTGGCTGTATGAGCTGTTGCACCATCTTGTTGGAAATATCCGTTCTGCAATTCTTCATCATCCAATTGGTCTATGAAAGGTTGGACAATTTGTTGCCGATATCTCTCACCGTTTATTGTGTCATGAAAGAATATAGGCTCAATTATTCTGCGGCGAGACACAGCCAACCAAATTCCAACCTTCTGAGGATGTAGTGGTGCTTCCACAGAAAGATAAGAGTTTTCAGCATGACAGCGCCTATAGTTTTGTGAATTAACATTTCCTGATAGGTGGAACCAAGCCTCATCACTGAAAATGTTAAATCGAACAATCGATCGTCATTTAAATTTTCCATAAACCATCGGCAATAACTTAATCGGCGTTGAGGATCCACTGGCAACAATTGGGGTTCGACCTCTTTCTCACAATTCTATGGCAGCTGCTCGAAGGAATTCCAGTTTGCATAGGCAATTTACGAATTGACTTTTGAGGGCTTACTTCGAGTCGTTCACGAACATCTACAACAACCTCTCCTGATACTGAGGATCTGCCAGAGGATTTCTCTTTCTAAACACTATCAGTTTCCCTAAAACGGTGCACTATTCGTGATATATGTATTGATAAAACCGAGTATTCAAATTGGTGGTCAGGGAACTTGTATTGAACTTCCCAAACGCACTCTGGAATTGAATAAATCCATTCTCTATTTTCAAATCGTCCATTACGAAAGTAAGCCTCAACAATAAAAGTGTTCTTCTGATTAGTGTACATTTTAACAAACTACTGTTCAAACTACTGTTATTATGTTGTCTGGCAGTTGACAGGTATGGTTGTCAGTGACAGTTCTCAAATAGTACGGTATACATATTTGAAAGGCAGTACAATTGAATTGAAGCGATTACATAACAATCATTTAGGTACACCTTGTAACTAGTACGTACAGTAATGGAGTAATACGTTCTAACTTAGTAATCTTCCATATTTTTAAATCTGTAATGTCTAAACATCACAAATCACGAAGTTCTCGACAGAATGAAGCGAACACCACAAATCCTATCTATTGTTAAAAAACAGAAACTAGAATATTTTCCGGATAGGCACGCAAAGAAGAAGAATGTCTTAAAGCCACTCTTGATAACAAGTTTTGCTGTTTTTGAAACGAGTCGATTTTTTCGATGAAAAAAATCTAAATAAAATGTTTTTATTTTCTTCCTCAAAATGTTTGCCCCCTTGGCCCTAAAAAGAGGTAAGTACGGCACTGTTATATATAATTATTGCCACCGTTTCAAATTCTTTAATTAAAACATAATTAATTAATCTTAATAAACGTACGACAAATGGTGGCGTTGATCTTATCGCGCTTCGATCCCGTGTAACCGTGTCAGCCAATTAATTACGCAGGTATGCGGTATTTTAATACCACAATGACTAATTACTTAATTATCCGGCGTGTCTCGTGTGCTGCTCAAAATTTCGCCGGAATTGAAGAGTTGATGCAGACACCAATAATCAGTTCGTAATCATTGTGCCATCATTTGCAAGGTGTCGACCGATGGCCCTTGAGCAGATGTCCCTTTCGGGGCCTCCTCCGAAATAAAAAGTTTTATTGCGACGTCTAGACATGTGTGCGTTCAAATATCCCTCGTAAATATTAATTGCCTTTGAATGCAGCCGTTTAGGCTACAATTATCCTAACAAGATGTTATTGGGTTTTTCATGCAAATTATGAAGTGCCTTTAGAAAGTGGAGATTCAATGATTTGATGACATTGACTCAATTAGTTAATACTTGTATGATGGTAAGACTCAACCCCTCATTTTATTCTAAAAATCTTAATTTCAAAATTTTATTCAGTTACCTTGGTGAGACTTCAGGTGTCCCATATTTTTTCAAAACCTTTCCAAACCAGATATTGTTAAAAAAATCTTAATATCAAAATTTTATTCAATTATCATGGTGAGACATCAAGACATTTCCATTTTTTTCCCATAACCTTTCCACACCCAGATTTTGTTCTAAAAATCGTAATTTCAAAATTAGGTATATTCAATTATCATGGTGAGACATCAGGTTTTCCATTTTTCCCATAACCTTTCCAAACCCAGATTTTGTTCTAAAAATCTTAATTTCAAAATTATATTCAATTATCATGGTGCGACATCACGTTTTCCATTTTTTCCCAAAACCTTTCCAAATTCAGATTTTGTTCGATACATCTTAATTTCAAAATTTTATACAATTCTAGTGCCGACTTTGGCAAACACTTTAAATTTTGAAATTTAAACATTTAAAAGAAAGTTAAGTATAACCAGATAATGATTAAAAAAAACTATTAGATAAGTGTTATTTTATTATTATATCTGTAATAATATTTTATTAAATAATTTAAATAATTTAAAAAGAAAACTTCAGGTTTTCCATTTTCTTCCAAAACATTTCCAAATTCAGATTTCGTTGTATACATCTTAATTTCAAAATTTTATTCAATTCTAGTGCCGGCTTTGGCATAAACTTTAAATTTTGAAATTTAAAGATTTAAAAAAGTTAATTCGAACTAGATAATGATTAAAAAACTATTAGATAAGTAATATTTTATTATTAAGTCTGTAATAACATTTTATTAAGTTGTTTAAATAAAATTGAATCCCTTAAATTTTTCTATAAAATAAATAATTTTTAATATTTTATCTTTAAGCGTCCACACATAGCCAGACATGTTTAAAATATTGGCTCTAAATGGATATTTAAAATGATTTTAAATGTTTAAAAAAAATGAATCCTATAAATTTTCTGTCAAATAAATAATTTTTATTATTTTATATTTAAACGTCCACACATAGTAGATATGTTTAAAAAATTGCCTCTAAATGTATTTTAAATATACTTTTTTTAAATTTTATGTCCTATAATAATTAATATGGCGAGTGTGGTGAAACGGTCAGAGTGTCGGCCTTTCACGCGGCGGACCCGCGTTCGATCCCGGGCTCCGGTAAAAATATCTAGAAATCCGCTCGTCTCCTTTCAGAAGGCAATGGCAAACCACTGAGAGTAATCTGCCCAGGATAATTTCCCCAAACCAGTCGTTCGCAGCCGACGTTAAACTGTAGGTGCCATACGTCACTGTAACTACAATACAGACACTCACACACTGACGTATGCGGGGAAATAGCCGACGCTCGATTCGAGTATGGCAATATATTATTATTATTATAATAATTAAAAATATCTTGAGCGCTCAAGTTACATAGAGATTCGAACCTGAGACGTTTGCGTTGTGAGTGTAAAGGTGCGCGTCCTGAAATTGGTTATAATATTTGAATTTTCGATTAATTGTCGATGCGCTGTAAAACAAGTAAAAGAAACAAACACTAAATTGTATATTTATTGGAATGTAAACGTGCCATTACCAGTGCTATTTCATTATGCAGAAATCGGTATTTACCGCAAATAATAATTTCGGTTGCGATAATGCAAAATCAGCAAATACTTGTTATTAATTTGATTTAAAAGTAATTTAACGATAACAGTAAATACAATTATGTATGGTTCGATTTTATGACAAGAATTCGGGTCTGTGTATTATTGTAGTATTCATATTATTAGTATACATGAAAATATTCAATAATAAAACATTATGGGGTACAATGTAAGTGATAAAATGCTCAATATTTGTCTATGAAGACAATAAAGTTTATTCTTCTTCATGGATATTTAAAATATACGTCGAGATTTGTAAATTATTATTTATTTTGTACTTGTATGCATATTTGACTGTATGTAGTGTACAGCCACGTATTCTGGGAATGACGCGCTCCGTAACACCGAGCAGCCTGCTATCCTTGTCTGGTTCCACACGGTAGGGGCACTATAGACACGGATAGCCGACTGCTCGGTCTTACGGAGCGCGTCATTCCTAGATTCCATGGCTGTACATATTATTTATTTTATCGTTGTGAGCCATCCGCCAAACAAATAATAATTGTTTTAAAACTTTAAGGAAACGACATTTTTCCTTTCTTTAATCTAGAAAATTAAAAATTATATTAAGAATTTTCTGTATTTTATGGGAAGTTATTTTTTATCTGAAATCGTGCAATAAATAAATTAAAACATCCTTACTTCAAAATTTTTGAACTTGTAAGTTGAAAAAAAAAATATGTGAACAAAATATTATAACATAAGACTAAATTATTTATTTTGTGAAGCATTTTAAATGTTCGAAAAGTCAATACTGGTATAAATAACACTTGAAAATCGTGGAATCTAAAGAAAATATAAAATCGTGCATTTAAAGCAATCGTGCTACCCAAATTTTGAACACAAAACTTGAAAAAAAAATTGTTATGTGAAAAAAATATTAATTTACAATTGATACTATGAATGTGAATGGAACATGAAACGTGTGAAACTAAAAACAACAATGTTTAGTGAAAAAAAATGTACACTGGTTTTGTATGTAATGCTATGAAAATTGGAAAAGAAAATTATTTAAAATCGGGGATTCAAAAACATATGTCATGTATGTTTATTAATTGTTTTAGGAGCACTGAAATAGCACTTTGCATATTATGCAAATGAAGTCTTGTTTTTAAACATATTGTAAACATCTTGTATTAAAACAATCGTAGTTATCACAAAAAAATGTTACTTGTGAAAACAATTGGGTTTTGTTAAACATGTTTTAAGAGTGCCAAAATTTGCATTTCATTTGTATTTTCTTCTATTTCTATAAAATGTGAATTTAAAATGTAAAATGTGAATGTGTATGTGAATGTGAAAATGTGAATTTATTTAAGATTGCACTTTTATATTCAAAAAAATCTTAGTTTATTGGTTTTGCATAGAATGCTCGTACAAATATAAAATGAAAAATAAAATTATTAAAAATCAGGGATTAAGGAAAAATATGACATGTATGTTTATCAATTTATTTTTAGGAGAACTGAAATTGCAATTCGCATACTGTACAAATGAAAATCTTGCAATTGAAACAATCTTAGATAACACAAAATAAATTGCACCTCTAATTTGAGAAAATAATTCTATGTTGTCTATTGTTTTAAGAGTGCCAAAGTTTGAATTTAACTTGTATTTTCTTCAAAAGCTCAGTGATAATGCAATCAAGACAATTTAAAAAAAATCTTAGAATGTATTTCATTTGTGTTGAGTTCTTACAAAATAAATGTGATTTGTATTTATACTATGTATTTCACTTTCCAATACTACGAATATGTAATTTGAGAAAACAATCATGTTTTGTAAAGTATAATGTCTATTGTTTTAAGAGTGCGAAAATGTGTATCTCTTTTGTATATTCTTCAAAAGCTCAGTGATAATGCTACCAAGATAATTCCAAAAATAATCTTGGGAATGTATTTCATTCGTATTGAGTACAAACAAAAATAAAGTTATGTGTATTTATCCAATGTCACACTTTCCAAATTAGAATATTTTATTTGAGAAAACAGTTTTGTGTTTTGTGAAGTAATTGTCTATTGTAAGTCTATTTGTAATCGTTATCTTGTCTATTGTTTTAAGAGTGCCAAAAGATAGTGTCATCAAGACAATTCCAAAACATACCTTCGAAATGTATTTGATTTGTATAGAGTACTAACAAAAAAAAAAAGTTGTTTGTATATACTCAAGTAAATTTACTTTTTCACCTGATTACCTCTGTATCGCTTTTATTGTATTTATGTAATTTTAATGATTAGAAATGGTTAAAGTCAAAATTTTGGATTTCAAGAAACTTTTTTCGACAGAAATATGATCTTTTTTCTACATTTTTTTTTCTGCATAATATCTATTTTATGCTATTTAAACTATTTTAGTTTTAACTTTTTTGCCAATATTTTTGCTTTGATCGCAGAAGGCTTTCCACTAATCTTAAAATATTTTAAAGGCGTCGAAATGTTCACTTGTATTTTCGTTAAAACCTCAATAATAACGTAATCATGGCAATTAAAAAAAATCTTTAATCCATGTTTTCTTAATATCCAGGGTTAGTAAAAAGTAAGGAACCTCCTTCCTGGAGCCTTATTATTAATTTTATAAACAAAAGTTTTAACAAAAGTTGGATGGATCATTATTTGCCACAATTTGACGGTATTAATTTTTTTTTGACGCGACAATGACGTCATCGATACTTTTTTAAAAGGCAACCAAAATTTTTCTATTAACAAATTTGATAGCATTTGTTTTTCTTTACACGAATATCTTAAAATACTAGGGGGTTGCATAAAAAAATCTCGAGCAAAATCGAGGAATAAATTAAAGAGTGCCTTGGAAAACAAATGATATAAGTTAAACAAATACGATTTACTGGTTTTATACGGCACATATTGGCACTCTATTACCAGTCTACTACTACCAGGTCGATCTCGATCGACCATTAATATGATTATTTTTTTAATAACTTTGATATAACCTACGAGCTTTTCAATTTCGCCTTTTCTTATTGCTTTATAGATATATGTTTTCCACTGATTTTATTTTAAAATATCAGCTAAATAATGACACAAACAAAAGTATACTTAATTCTAATAATTACCATAATCTGATGTTGATGTAATATTTATAATAAATGCAAGAAAATTACAAATTGTCGTCTTGTTGGTATTCTAACAGAATCTAACCCTACCTAACGTAACCGTATAAAACAAAAAACAAAACTATAACGAATTGTAATAATTAACATAATTTGATGTTGATGCAATACAATGGCAAAAATATTACAAATTTTCGTCATGACTGTTATTATTCAGACAGAATCTAGCCTAACCTAATAGTACCTCATAAAACAATGATTAATTTTAATAGCTACCATAAATCTATAGTTGATGAATGATACTACACATTTTTGTTATCAGTTTTAGTAGGCTTATTTAATTCAATCTCACCTAACCTAATCTTCGCATCGCCACCTAAGGGTATTAGTGCTCTAACCTAACCTAATAGAAACACACGCAGTGTGTGAAGTTGGTGAAATATTAACCTAACCTAACATAATCTATGCATCCTAATAATGAAATACATGCAGCATGAGCAATTAGTGAATTATAAATGTATAAATGTATACAGTATGTGCAATTAATGAATAAAAAATGCATACGGTATATAAAAATAACTGTAATACATGTAACGTAACTAACCTATGTCAACCTAATAAAATACTTGCAGTGTGTGCAATTAGGCGACTATTAATGCATTCACAATGTGCATCCATTAGGTGATGTACTAATGTACCCATCTAATAACCTAACCTACCTCACAAAACGATAATTACAGTTAATAGTTACCATAATCTCATGTGCAATAATAGCAATGATACTACAATTTATTTTTACAAGCTAATCTAATCTAATATTTTTGGTTGTGCTAAGCGCATCGCCATCTATGGGCGTAGGCGTTCTAACCTAACCTAATAGAAACACATGTAGTGTGTGCAATTGGTGAAATATTAACCTAACCCAACCTAATCTATCCAACCTAATAAAATACATTAAATATTTGCAATTAAACAATTATTATTGCAAATAGCCGCTCACCTTCTTGGAACACTTATATTTTCCATAATCTTTTAATTAAAAAAGTGTAAAAATTCTATCAGATTTACAAATTCATTGTCATCTTGAATATTTATGATGGTATCGTTCACGTTGAAAGTGATCACAAACGTACAACTGGAATTAGTAACTTATATTTCCGTGCATACCCAACGAACTGTTTTTATTTTCTCCGTACAACTAACGAAGATTATATCTGTTCTGCTTGTTAAAGTTTTACGGCATTTAAAATTGATTAAGCGATCGCCTGCGTCATCTCTTTTATGCGAGCGAAACTCGAGGCAAATTATAATCAATCGAATTAAAATAGAAATGATCCGCATGTAATAAGAGCGACTTGTGTGGAATTTAATTCCCCCGGGGATTTGCATTCCAGTCGTTGTCATGTTTAATAATTTCAGCGGTAATAAGTAAATTAATGTATTTCATACATCATGCGGAAAAGCACGTTACATTTAATACGAGTCACGAAAAATTACAATCGTAATCTAAACTTTAACAGAACTATTCCTGAGCTGCGGCGATGTTGTCTGGAGATATTCTGAGCAGTTGAAAGTTCTGGCGTAAATTATAAGATTTAATTTTTTGATATTCCCGGATATTTAGCATACTGGAATATGCGTTGCTGTTGATTAATATTTCATTAAGGAGTACACGTGTAATTACGGGTCGCGTGATTCATCCTCGTCATTAAAATAATGTAGGTGCGTTTGTTCTGCGAACAATAAAGATTTGGTCGCAGGTTTTGTTGTGTTATTCTAAACATCCAAATGTAATAAAAATAGACGGCGTGGAATTTCCTTTGAACCTACGGTTTGCTTAAAATAAATAGAATAAATGTATTTAAGAGAATTTGAGTGGTAAATATTTGCAGGATTTATACGTGCGCGTGTTTATATTATTATAATTGTTTCTATAAAATAAATGCTGGCACGTATGCATGTATACATAATATATACGATGTAGTCGTAATTTCTTGTATACCCGCTTAAATCATGCATTGTATGTATATTGAATATTTATGGTTCATGCTAGGACTGGAAATAGTTGGAAATTAAATGCGGATTTATAAATGTTTTATTAGTGCTGAACGCACGTGTGTTCCATTTCAACTTTTAATGAAATTATTGCCGGCATTAAAGCTTCAGTCTTTGTAATGTAATAAGTTAATTATAACAGGAAGTTAGTAATTGTAATTTAAATAATGTAGGACAATTGTAATTAAGGCTTTGTAAACAAAATCGCGCCGATTCTGTGTATATATCTGCTGCATAAGTAACCCTAGTTTCTGGAGTTGCATGCATATTTTATTAAATGATTAATGAAAATTACATTATACACACATAGAAATAAGGACAATGAATTATTACATTCTAACAAGAAATTGTAATTAAATATGAATTACTTATTATTACGCGCCTCACAATGCTTCATCGTGCGAATATATTATTTGTATCGGGAGTAATATACTAAGAACAATTGGTGACGAAATACAATTCACAAGGCGTCAGTTTGTTCGCAAGTTTTGCTACGCAAGAATGGCTTTATGGCCCAATAACAAATGTAATATAATTTAAATTACTTGTTTATTACATATCAAACGCGATGCCATCTCAAGATTCTAGCGGCTTGGAATTATGTTATGCCCTCTGTGGATGAGTTATCTTAAATAATTCACCACGCATACTTTTGCTTATAATTGCAATTTAAATGTCTAATTACTAATAATTTAATAACCAAAGCAACCCACACGGATTCGTCACCGGTAATAATAAATTAACCATAGCCTCAGTGGCGTATCGTGAAAACCTCTGGCGGCCTGAAAAACTGAAATAATTTATGTACCTTTACCAATTATTATTATAACGAATGTGTGCCACTGTTAAAAGTTAAGTACACAAGACAAATTTTTATGGTGATTGCGTGTAACAAGCCAAACGGTCGTATAAATGATGGATGTAGTCGCAAGTCGGTAATGGCCCCGCAAATATAAACACGAGCACCTCAGTATTTCAGCATAATGTCCCGAGCTAGATATCTGGGACTTCCAACTCCTGCCGTTCATTATGTATTTATGCTGTCGTTTATAATTACTGTTTATTATGGTAATTATGCGACTGAATGGCCATTGGGTGTCAGAATCACGTGATATGTGAGCTCTGTGTGCTGTCATATTCCTGATGCCGCACCTTCTGCAATTACATTCCCACCTAAGAAACGAATGATATCATTATCAGCAGGACACAGCCAGCCACTTTGCTACACCAATGGAAGTATTCCTCGACGATGCCTCGACAGTGTACATTGAACTTTCATTAAAGACTCGTAATAAACTTAGGTACATTAATTTTCTCGTTGTCAATTTTCTATTTTCTGGTCATCAACTTTTAGCCCAACAATTTTGAAACCAGCAATTTTCCGTCGATTGTTTTCTAATGATAATATTTTTGGAAATGATTTCTATAGTGGTCAATTTTCTGGCGATTGATTTTGTAGTGATCAATTTTTGGCAACTACTTCTCTTGTGATCAGTATTTTGCCGATTACTTCTGTAGTGATCAATTTTCTGGCTCTACTGAATAATTCACAGGCAATCAGTTTTCTCCTACTATAGTCTGGACATTCATGCTTCAGAAGGCAATGTCGCAGATATCAGATCTGAAGATCAATATTTTTGAGTTTTCTCGTTATCAATTTTCTATTTTCTGGTCATCAACATTTAGCCCAACTAGTTTGAAACTATCAATTTTCCGTCGATTGTTTTCTAATGATAATATTTTTGGAAATGACTTCTATAATGGTCAATTTTCTGGCGATTGATTTTGTAGTGATCAATTTTTGGCAATTACTTCTCTTGTGATCAATATTTTGCCGATTACTTCTGCAGTGATCAATTTTTTTGTTCTACTGAATAATTCACTGGCAATCAGTTTTCTCCTACTATAGTTTTCTGTACATTCATCCTTCAGGAGGCAATGTCATAGATATCAGATCTGGAGATCAATATTTTTGAGTTTTCGAGCGATTAATTTGGAGGGACCACTTTTTCAACTATATATACTTGTCCCATCGAAGCTGACAATGACTCCATATTACCGTTTCTTGACGTACGTTTCTAATTTAATTTCATTCTATTACATTTACCTTTGGCAAGCAAACATGCATAGATATTTCGATTCTTAGTTCGAAAACGCATGAGTCATTACCAGCTTTCATCGGGACTACTATAGCGAATAATTTTCAGGCGACAAGTAATGATCAGACATTAAAAAATAAACCTGGTTGTAATAAGATGCACCAAAATAACAAACTACATAACATTCCTCCAAACATTGTTTTGATGTAGCTTGGAATAACAACAAGTATGAGATATATCGGCGACCTCCTTTTGTGCGCTGACGACTTGAAGCGCCGCCAAAAGGTACATCATCAGTTAAGATGCATGGGAAACGACCCAGTTTCTTCTGCAATTTTAATTAAATTAATTAAAACGATATAAATTACGCTCGGCGATAGATATGAAGATAGAGAAGTCATGTGCCGCGCAATGAAGATTAAGTGGAAAAATGGAGATGAATTGTGCCTTAGTTAAATTGGCTCAAGCGACCTAGAGAGAAAAAATGAGCAGAGTTAATTGGCGCGATGAATGGAGGCTTCTCTTGCAATAAGTGCGGACAAATTACAACACAAAAAGATATTGAAAATTTAAAAAAAGTAGTTAATTTAAGACAAGATATAAAATAAAAATATATTGGAAAGATTTTGGAACAAAGAATTGGTCTTGTTATATTTTTAATTTTTGTCAATAATTTCGTAAATATTGTTGGTTCAAGCAAACCAGAGAAAAATAGATGGGCAGAGTTAATTTGTGCGATGAATATGAACATTAAATCTTGCAATATCTACGAACAAAATATAAGACTAGACAGATAGAAGATTTTGGAAAAAAAGTCGAAAACATGAAGTTGTTTTTCCTTATATTATTGCTTTTTGTTCAAAATGTTGAAAATATGGCAGGAATTTGAAAAATATTATTATACATGTTGAGAAAGATAATTGAAAAACATTTTCAAACCACCATTGCTTGCTTCTTTTATAGGCCAAAAATTTAAAGTCTAAGTTGTATAGAATTGTATTTTTATTTGCATGGTATTATGGTATTTATAATATCTCTATATTCGTGGACCTTGACCCGTTAATTCAATTTAAAAAAAAAAATACGATACTGATTTTGAAAGGTCTTAGAAACAACACACAGCATGTGTCATTGTTTACACGTAAAATATTTTTCCTTTTTGTCAAAAACACCGAAAATGCTGCAAAATTTGAAAAATATATTAATAACTATTGAAAAGCTTGCAGATCCACAATGATTTTTATAAACTTTGATGAGTGTTGTTGGGGATTCAGCACTTAGCAGGTATTGTAATTAAATATATTTAATGTACATGGACTAGTTTCGACTTGTGGATCATCTTTAGCATATGTCCAAATCTTAATTGTAGGCAAAGTGAAAATGTTTACATGTTAGAAATGGTTAGGTTAGGTTAGGACCATTGGTCTAAACTAGTCCATGTACATTAAATATATTTTATTGTAATACCTAATAGTGCTGAATCCCCAACTACACTCGTCAAAATTTTAATAAATGTTGAGAAAAATCGAAAATAAAATATATTATCAACAAACTCTAATGCTAATCAAAAACATTACATTTTTTATGGGAATCATTTTTTGAACCTTTCATTGAATAATAAAAAAAATGAAGGCGTTTAGAATAAAATCTAGATCTGAAAAGCTTTTGAGAAAAAAATCGAAAATTGGGAATATATGTTTGTTATTTGTACAAAATATTGAAAATATGGCAGAAATTTGAAAACCATTTTGATACATTTTGAGAAAGATAATTGATTGAACTATCATATGACCTGCTTCCTTTATTAGACAAAAAATAACTTGTATGTTTTTAAGAATAAAATATAGACTTTGAAAAGTCTTGCAAACAATATCGATAACTTTTGTCTGCTACTACTCTTACTATATTTGATACTACTACTTTGTCTACTGTTACTATATTTTTCTTTTTTGTTAGTAAAATCGAAAACATGGCATAAATTTGAAAAATATTTGCATGAATGTTAAGGAAAATCGAAAACTAGATTTTTTTTCTATTTTCCCGATGTAATTTCCATAATTAAAATTATTTTTTATTATTAGCTATTTGAGAATGATTTTTTGTGTCTCTGTAAAAAATAATTTCTCATTAAATTAGCAACTTCAACAAGAGTACAAATGGTTTTAAGAAACTTTTTTAATAATAAACGTTTCAAATATTATTTGGGTCTCTAATTTTTATAATTTAATTTCCTTTTTTACTTGCTGTTTGAGATTTTTTTTTTCTGTGTGAAAAATAATCTCCCTTTAAATTTGCCAACTTCAACTATAGTACGAATTTTATTAACAGGCATTTATAATAAGAAAAGTTTATGATACTATTTCATCTATTGGGTCTGTAATTTTCATATTTCATTAATATTTTATTTTTATTATTCGCTATTTGTGAAAGTTTTCTTTCTCTGTAAAACAATAATCTCCCAATAAATTTACCAACTCTTACCAACTCTGGGTGACTCTCCCCAAAAAAACAGAGATTTGTTAAAAACAAAACCAAATCGCCAAATAATTATAAAGTCTAAGTAATTTAGTAATAGGTAAATATGAAATAGTTTTACACCGCCATTTAATGCATTACTTCAAATAACTTTCAAGCGTGATGCCCATAGATGCCACAAAATCATTTTCCTGAGCAATTCAACTAGTAGTAACAATTTTTATTGTGTTATCGAGATTTTTCTGCGTTTAATTAATAATATTATAATTATACGTTATTTCGATAGTTGAAATAGTATAAATAATAGATTATTAATATTAAAATTATTAAACAAAACGAGATAAATTAACCTGATAGTGATCTCCCTCCTTCCTCCATCTCCTACCTACAAAAAATTAAAATCAGTATGGATCTCTACACGTTTCATTAAAATGAGAAAAGTTCCATTTTATAGATTTGAGTATAAGTTGTAAGAAGTTGTAAAATCGTTAGAAAATTTCCTAGACATTTAAACATTTCCTGTGTTTAAAATCTAGCTGTAATAATAAAATTTCCAAATTTCAATTTGTGAAGTTAATTTTCAGCGCTATACGCAGTAATTCTAAATATATTTTTTTATTGTATACTAATAAATGTTAAATTGTGGTTAAAATGTCCACGAAATTTATTTAACCTTATAAAATCTTCATATAATTTAAAAACATCAGCTTTGATGGTAGTGTAATTTACACACATTTAAGTGTGTAAATTAATCGTTTATTTCAGAAACTGGTCAACAGACATTTATATGGATTTTTATTTTTTTGCTGAATCAGTATCTCCTATTATCTGGGCATATTTTTCGGCAATATAACTTCAACTGCCATTTCGTTCTATGGGATACAATAGGATTACAATGAATATCGCGTTTAGTGCAGAAACCTGTCAAGCGACATCACATAGCGTTTTTCGGCAGTAAATTTAAATTTCTGATAGGAAGTAAAATTCCTGTGGTATTTTGTATAATACTAATACCATGGTAACCATTACCATTGGTTTACTATTGCTTACCATTGCTTAGTAGTTTGGTATATTTAACAAATCTGAAAAGTAGTTAAAATTCTTGATTGTATTTTAATGAAAACACGAAACATTTTGTGTTTTATTCTGTGTTCATATAAAAAATATATAGATTATAAAAGTGTCTTGTTTGTTAAAAATCATAATACCACAAAAAAAATAGGAAATTACCGTTAAAAATTGATGTTTCTACATTAAAATCGTATTTTATTGCAGAAACGAGTCAAATGCAAAATTTTCTATATTTTTTTTACAATTAAGAGAGAAATATTATAATTTACAATATTATATACAATAATACTATAATTTATTAATACTATAATTCAATTACAGGCCGCATAACTTCGGGAAGATGTTAACTATACTAGAAATTTTTTCAGGCGAAAATATGTTTAAATATCAAAGATATACAGTTTTACTTTGTTGCCCAAGAATTTGGAAAGGTGCATTTGACCAGTTTCTGAAATAAACGATTCAAATGAAGGGGAAGATGAGACGAATTTTTATATGTAATACAGTAATGTAATCTAGTAATACTCGGTTTATGATAAGTTATTCTTTTTTCCATAATTTTAGGTACGTTAATTTCCATATCTTCTTATACTAATTATTCTGGTATTTTATTTGGTATTTTGGGTATTAAGATATTTTGGTTAAATATTTTGCTAATTATTTTTAGTTGGGTGTAAAATTTTATGTGTAAGAGGCAAATTGTTTTATTTTGTTTTCAGTGTTTTTGCGGTAATTTTTTTTATATTTTCGGTATTAAGACATTTTAGTTAAATATTTTGCAAATTAATTTTAGTTGGGTGTAAAATTTTATGTTTAGGAGGCAAATTATTTTATTTTGTTTTCAGTGTTTTTGCGGTATTTTTTTTTATATACAAACAGTTGCTGTATTATTTATTGCATTTGTTAATTCAATGTAGTGGGATAGTTTTTTTAGGTAAAACCAGCGTGTGGTTTACTGATTAAATAATAAACGTGTACAAGTTTGATGTATAATTCTGCAGTAATTATTATTGATTGTACGTGCAGTTTATGTCAAAAACTTTTAATATGTCATTAATACATATGGCTGTTTTGATTATTATAATCAAATTGGCATATATACAGCGGTGTAATTGCAATATAATGCAATTAATTGTGGAATTCCAGGCATAGAAATTTCATTGCTATTATTTGCGGCCTTGCAGTAAGTATTTCATGGTAACCTATTGTGTGTACAACAATATATGGCTAGTTTACCGTTGTATGTGGCTGTTTATTGTTTCGCAAATTCAACTTAAAGTATACATATTTAATGCAAAATGACGCAGCGTACCGAAGCCACATTAGCGTTGCGAAGACGCGGAGAGAAGCACAGTACTCCTGACAATACGATAAAGCACAACGACCATTCAGTGTATTACTGCAACTAAGGAGTATCTTAGGGGGGACTTTTAAATGGCGACGTTCCCGGCGAAAATTTACATTGAAGAACCATCAATATTAAATTACAAATGATGTAAAATATAAAACAGCAATCATAAAGTATAAACATAAAACCGATGATGGTATCTTAAGAATTCGCATTTGCATAATCGAACACAACATTAGGGATCGAACATTACTTATGCAAACTGGGGGATAAGAAATGCGCGTCTGTCGTGTACGTTGGACGTGATTAACGCAGCGGAATCGAAGCATATTAAAACAAAATAAGTCGGCATCTGATAACTTGCTTGCAGCCGTAATCACTTATCGCGAAAAGCATTAGCACTGCTATACAACTAATTGTGACAAGGTGTTTATGCGGGATTTTAATGCGGCCGTCCTCACGCGACCCTGACAAGCGCGTACACACTTCACGTACAACACAGAAACCTGCACAGGCTCATAATTCATTCATAAAACTACTACTATAACTAATTACACGCGTTTGAGAACCTAAACGGGTCGGAGCAACGTATAAATGAGGCCTCGTTAGATTTGAGTGACATTTCAAACGGATAAAATGTATGTAATCTGAACCGCATCTAAACGAGCCATTTGTCGGTTTGTGCGTGTTCCCACCGTTTCATCTGGGCGATCCAACTTACCGTGTCACTCTTGTCGCCACTCCATGAATAACGAGTAACTTACGCCGAGCAGCGAGCGCCAGCCAGGGCTTTCCCCCCCAAATTCGCACTCCGCCGTCGCCGTCGAGACACTTTTTGATTTAGGGCCGGCTCCCGTGCCCGACAAACCCGATCCTTACACATGCATTCTGATTTATTGCGATACACATCTGACCTCTTCACCTGCCTTCGCCGGTAATACCGGCAAGAGTCGTGTTTGGTAAATTGATTCCGGCTTGCCGGGATATCATCGCCCTTTGATTGATGGTGGAAGCCCAGGGCGAACAATGCAACGGTGGCAGGCGCCTCCACCATTTCACCGACTCCAAATGTAACTCGTGAACGAATCTCTGTGCTAATTGCAAGGCACGCGCCTACATATCCTCAATGTTAACATTTAATTAAACAAATTCGAAAATAGTACGCTTGGTTTTGTTTTGTTAAATTGGTCTTGTTTTGTTTTGTTAGATTGTTCGTGTTTTGTTTTGTTAATCTATGTCACAGCGAATATCGAGTCTTTGAGGAAATAATGAGTTTTAATCAGTTTAATATAATCTAGATATGTTGTTCCTAATTGAGCTATGTTTAAAAACATGTAATCCTTGTAGGCTGCCAGTTAGAAGACGTAGAAATGTCAGAAAATCAAACCTGCACCTGTTGTGACAAAACTATGGAAGAGAGTTCAAAAAGTACAAGGAACTAAAAGCTAAACAGTTTACCTATATATATATACACACATATATATATATATATATATATATATATATATATATATATATAACAACGCAACGGAATCTTACAGTTTTCAACGAAATCTTACAAAAAGCACGAATCTAAAGGACCAATACAAGCGAGCTTGACTGGAGTTCTGTTTATTTAGAGTAGAACGAAATGATTTTTTGAAGATATGTATAAAATAATCACTTGGAGCTTGTGAAATATTAACACTTAAAGAAAAATAACAAATTATTCTTTTTCACAATGACATTTATTTCTCTAAATGTACATTTGAACCACTACGTGGTCATCTTCAGTAGATATTTGTACTGAGTACTTTGTACTATTTACTCAGTTCAAACATCTACTGAAGATGACCACGTAGTGGTTGAAATGTACATTTAGAGAAATAAATGTCGCTGTGAAAAAGGATAATTTGTTATTTTTCTTTAAGAAGATATGTGACTATATAGTGTGCATATTGCTGAGGAAGCTATTGAAATAGCTCAATTGTGTTTAAATTTGTAAGTTTTCCATGAATGTAAGTTCAAATAAAGTTTAAACTTCGATTCACTCATTTTTGTAAGATAAAAAGAAACTTAAACAGTTTTGTTTACAAAAATTTGAGACAAATAAAAAAGGAAAATGTATACCATATTTTGGAACAGAGGGATTATTATTTTTTGAATTATAGCTTTAGTTAAGAATGTTTTGTCTAAACGAAATCTATAAACTCATCAAATAATTAAATACTTATTACTGAACGACAGAAATCTTTAAAATGAGAAATATAAGCAAGTGCTTCAATATTTAACAGCTCCTTCCTAAATGCATGGAAGCCAGAAAACTGCAAAACAATTGAAAATCGGTACAGAAAAAACTGCAAAATTGGAGTAGAAATCCAAAATTTAAAGAATTTGGGGAAATGTCTGGAATTTTCAAATTTTCATTTTTGATATATTTTCTACAATTTTTACAGTTTTTAGTTTTAACCTTACCTAAAACTGTACATGGTGTACTCATACTGATTTGATATAATTTATTTTTAAACATTTAATGAGGTATATATTTTCTAATTCTAGTAGTAAGTTATCTAATTTCGCAATTTCAACGACAGAAATCTTCAAAAAGAGAAAATGAAACAACTACCAAAGTATGCAGGGTGTTCCAAAAATAGTAAACAAACCGTACGTTGAGGAACTCGTTTAAAATTTTAGTGCTCTTTAATGATTCAATGGCCATCTGTGAGTGGTATGTTGTTGAGCTCGAACATTATTTTTGGGACACCCTATATAACAGCTTCTCAAGTGCATTCATATAAATCTAAAACAAAAAAAATTGCAGAAATCCGAAATTAAAAAATGATTGCACAAAATGTTATAAAACATCGCTGGAATCGTTAAAATGTCAAATTTTAGACAAATATTTTTGATAACTTTTCTGACTTCTGAATCTTTAGAAACCTAAAATGTTACCTACTTGTAATATTGCTTCGAAAAGAAATTAAAAACTTTGTAATGACAGAAATTTTCAAAAAGATAAAATTAAAGAATTACTAAATATATATAACAGCTTCTCAAGTGCATACATAAACATCTCCAAATAATTAGTAGAAATCCGAAATTTGAAAAATCATTGTACAAAATATTATAAAATATCGCTGGAATCATCAAATTGTCAAATTTAATGCAAATATTTTTGATTAGTTTTCTGAATTCTTGATTTTTACATGTTTTAGAAACCTAAATAAAATTTTATGGTAACACTTGGTTGGTTTTAGTTTTTTTAAACTATTTAATGAGTTCTATATTTTCAGTTACCGAATCTATAGTGCCATGAAAAAATCAGTAAGACGGAACTATTCAAAGAGTTAAAAAAAACCCAAATATTTAAGAGCTTCTCAAGTGCATAACAAAAAATTTACAAAAACTGAGTAAAAATCCGAAATTTGAATAATTAATGCAGAAAATATTAGAAAATTTCGCTAGAATCATTAAAATGTCAAATTTTACACAAATATTTTTGATAAATTTTATGTTATCTGGATTTTTACATTGTTTAGAAACCCAAATTGTTACTTGGAATAATAATACTTCGTCACAAAATTAAAAACGTCGTAACGACAAAAATTTTCGAAAAGAGAAAATTAAACAATTGCTCAAGTGCACACCCAAAAATCTCAGAAATATGCGTGGAAATCAGAAATTTGAGAAATGATGCAGAAAATGCTATAAAATATCACTGGAATTATTAAAATGGCAAAACATAAATGCAAATATATTTGATAACTTTTCGGGTTTATGGATTTTTACATGTTTTAGAAACAAAAAATGTTACTTGGTATACTTAATACTCGTTTTGGACTATTTGATTGTAATGAGTTCTGTATTTTCAGTTACCTAATCTGTAGTACCATGAAAAAATCAGAAATCAGAAATCAAGACAGAAATCTTCAAGAAGAGAAACAATTACCGAAATATTTAAGAGTTTCTCAAGGGCAAACCAAAAAATTTACAAAAACGGAGTAAAAATCCGAACTTTGAATACTTAATGCGGAAAATATAAAAAAATGCCGTTGGAATCATTAAAAACTGAAATTTTTAGATTTCTGGATTTTTACACCAGATACTTAACTTCTCGAAACTTAGTGTTAGGTACTAAACATTTTACTTGGACTAATTTTCGTTTTGTGTAATTTTTTTAAAAATATTGATGAGTTCTATATTTTCAGCTACCTAATCTGTAACGTTATCAAAATATAAAAAATTGCTGAACGACAGAAATCTCCAAAATGAGAAAACATTTACCAAAATATTTAACAGGTTCTAAAGAGCATACCTAAAAAAATCTATAAAAATGGAGTAGACATTCGTAATTCAGAAAATTATTGCAAAAATGTGAAACGCGAAAGTTAATTAGAATGGAAACGCAAAAAATTAAAATGTGAAAGTGAAAATAAAATATCTCTGGAATTTGATATTTTTTATAAGAACTATATTTGATAACTTTTCTGGATTCTTGATTTTTACAATTTTATTTGAAATATTGGTATATATTTTGCGCATTTTGTTTATATATATTGTTTTATAATTTAATTCATTTTATAATTTAGTTTTTAATTCTAATAATTGTAATTAATCTTCGGTATTCATTTTTCGATATTCTACTCTGTTTTCGCGAACTTCTGTAGATTCACTGATATAAATATAATACTATTTTTTTCCACTCCCTGCATGGTAAGTACACTGTTGTGACATTGATTTGATGGAAGTAAGCCCCACTTACCGATAAAGCTTTGGTTACTATGAACAACGGGAGGTAAGTAAAAACTTACCTCCCTCAGGGAAGTAAGTAAAAAGTTTTCTGAAGCCTTCTTTCTCTGGCACCACTCATTGAAACAATTATATGCATTTTGATAACGCCCATTCGACTTCTCCGGCAGTAGGAAGGAACAGGAAGCATCTGCAGCCTCTTCAATAGGCTGCAGAACTTTTTTCATCACTTTTCAGTGATGACTTGAATTTAGTAACTAAACTATTACAAAGGCCTAAGTTAGAAATTGTGATTTCGGAGAAACCAAAGAGGTGTGGCTCGAGATTATTTCTACTGCCATTTCTTGTTTATTTTCATTGGAATTCATGTTACAACTGGACGAATGCAATTTCTGACAGTCACACTGTGTTTGAAAAATAGTCTTAGCAACCAAACCTGCACGGATATTTTGTTCAAGTTTCGAAAATAAATTAATCAAACACAAACAATTTAACCAACTTCAGAAGTGGAAAAAAAAAGTTATAACCAATTCGAGAGGTAAGTTTTGACCAGTCTCGGACTTTATTGCTATCCCTCGCTGTCGTTTGGGCGCAAACTCTACCTCGACTGGTAAACAATACTTACCCCCCTTAATGCGTAAATAACTATTAAAGTAGAAGTTATGTATAATAGATTGTAAAGGGTGTCCAATAGGATGGATCGCTGTTACATATGAATGACGCTTAAACGTCAAATGATTGTTGTCTTTTGTTTGCAGATTTGGTAAGTTCAGTCTTTAACAATTTCAACCATGGAAAGATTGGAGATAATCGGATAAACAACGTGTTAAAGTTATTAAAGCCTATTATGAAAATGGGTGTATAAACAAAAATGCATTTCGTGCACTTCGCGAAACAGAAAGTGCAATTAAAAAAAATGTTAAAAATTTCAAAGAAACTGTGTCGGTGACACTTGTGAAAACAACATTGCGTGCCCCTGTTTTAATAATTTTTATTTTAATAATAAATTCAATTTAATTTGATAAATTTTGACCATTAAGGAACCTTTTTGGAGGTGTGCCGCCGAAGCTGTGGTGAACATTTGGCCGATATTATCTTTCACACATAATTGCCAAGTACCAAATAACAGGATTCAATATATTTTTTATTTTTTTGTAATAATATTGTTTTATTTACTGTTCACATCGATCCGTCTTATTGAAACACCCTTTTTAAGCTGATAAAAATATATCTTTAGAATGCATATACTGAAACGAAGACAGCAGGTCGATAGCCATTAAAATATTGTTACTACTTATTAATATTGTTACTACTTATAATTTACTATATTATATTGTTACTACTAAATAAATTGTTACTACTCAAAAAAAACACTTCGTGAGAATTTTGAGGCTCTGTGGATATTTGCACGTTCTTGATACCTCAAATTTTATTGATTACTTGAAATCTTATTGGAAATTTATTATTTGTTTTTGAAGTTTTCAAAACTTAATATGTTTTGAGGGAGTTTAAATTAATAAATCCCTGAGATTATTTTTCTTATGTAAATAATTGTAACAAGTTAGTAACATTAGTAACATTTCAACAAGTTGAAACATTAGCAGAAAAAAATTGGAAATTACATTTATTTTGTCATTTCGTGATATTTATTCATTGATTTAAAAAAAAAACATTTTTTCATCACTTTCCAGTGATGACTTAAATTTAGTAACTAAACTATTACAAAGGCCTAAATTAGAAATTATGTTTTCGGAGAAACCAAACAGGTTTGGCTGGAGATTATTTCTACTTCAGCGAGATTAAATATTTAATTGGATTGGACTAAAACTAAATATTTTAAATATATAATTATCTATTGATATTGTTTATTTATATGTAAGGTTATATTAAATTAGGTTGGTAGAAACTTTTTCTTTTTTTCAGTGTGCGTAAGTAGTAATTTTAATTCGTACAGTAATAATTATACAATTAAATAAATACACAAGCAATAGAAAAATTAATTACAAGCCATTGCGGCCGTGTAATATATTTTTTCCTTGCACATTAAACGCACATGCATGCGAGCGGAATAACACAAATACACAATATCGCGATATTAAGTCACGAATTAATTATACTTTATACGAATCGCATGCATGCTCTTATTATATTACAAGTGCAATAAAAAATGTTATTATAAAATAATCATCGTGATGCATCCGGTCGGCCGCCATCCCCTTCAATATAACCTAGCAATTTCTGCGGCGAAATCCGCAATTTTTTCCAATTACCATACCCACACGACAGCCTTTATTGTAATAAATGTATAATTATTCAACGACATTTATGCATTTTTTCCAACGCACAGCGCGTGATGCGTGAATGGGCGAGAGCAAAAAAAAGGAAGCCGCCTTGGGCACCAGACACCAAAGTGGCAGCTTCGACTAACAGAAGGCATAATAATTGTTTTATTTTATTACACCTAATGCCTTTATTTTTCATACGTGATTATTTTAACACACCGCGGTCAGCCGCCGGCTATTTTCATTAAAGCAAATAAAAAGGCGCAATTTCTTCCATTAAAATTCGTTAAATTACATAATCGCTAACAACGTGTTAACGAGACCTAATTTCGGGGGCTTAAGAGCTTTTTTTGCTCAAAGACGAAAACGCGATTGCGCCTAGAATGCGTAATTATAATTTTAATGGGGGCGGCGTTATTAATTTGCAATAATATAAAAAAATGCGTACCGGGAAAAGCGGAAGTTAAACACAGAACGCCGCTTTTTATATTTAATAAGCAATCATTAAACCGAGTAATACTCGATGCATTATAAATGCAGGCTCAGCGGCGGTTCGAAGAAACCGACAGTGCATAATTGATCGGATTGCAAGCGGGGGCGCAATTGTGTGTATCACAAAATGTCAACAGGGTAAAACCGATATATTCGATATAAAATATACAATTGTCGCCGAAATATAATTACAGTTGATCAGTCCCGTAGCACGTGCAACTGGGCCGGTGTTGACACATGTCAGGTGCAGCGTCGCGCTGTCACATTTCTGGTTTGTACTTTTCAGAATATCTGAATATTTGTAATGGAAATCCGTGTTTTGGGGTTGGAACGTAAAACTGCGATTTGTTAACAGCGTTAATGCCTCAAATATTCACTCTTGCCGGCGACGCGTCAGACGCCATAAATGTTCCCGGAAGAAAATAATCCGCAACGTTATTCCTCACCACCAACCCGAAAACACCACACAATTTAGGTGAAATTAAACACGCATACATTTTAATCACTAAAATTTAACACATTTAAACCATTCCAATTAAAGCTCATATCAGCGATTTAATTAAATTTCGCACGATATTAATTTTTTCTCCTATTTCCTTCATATTAATTATTACACACAATAACACCAGAATATATTAAGAAAATTATTTATAATTATTTTTAGCTTCAATTACCTAAAATTATTAATGAATTAAATTTAATAAAACATTAACGTATAGTAATTTTTAATTTTCTACTCACAACAGTAAGTAGCAAAATAGACGCACGAATATGGATTAGAAAATTATATATTAATGAAGTAGCGGTGCAGGAAATATCATGACACATAAGAAAAACCAGAAGTCATTGAGTAAACTGCTCAATAAAAATCGCAAATAATATATTTTCGCGAAAGTATAGATGATTTGTAATGGCAATTAGTGTCAATACTATTTACCAAGAAAACGCAAAGTAGGCACTCTTTTTGCATTAAATTGCTATGCCTGACATAACCACTGGTATTACAATCAGTGGAAGATATATTGCAATAAGTTGCGTTATTGTACCTACAGCCATCCTCCATTAAGTGAACCTATATTCAATTTATTGATACAATTATGGTAATTTCTGGTCTCTACTATGGATTTGCTCATATGAATACTATATAGTAAAATTATACATGAAAATGCGAAAGCGGAAGGGCCGGCCAATTTTTGTGAGGTTGATTAGAAGGTCATAGTATACAGTGTAACCAAGATAAGGATCAACAGCATGGGGATCTCGGAAACTGTAAAAGTTACAAAGGTGGTTAAATTACAAAAAAAAGTTGCGCAATTGCATTAGTTCATTAAGTGAGAGCCCATATTCAATTTTTGCTACAATTATGGTAATTTCTGGTCTCAACTATGGATTTGCTCATATGAATACTATACAGTAAAATTATACATGAAAATGCCACAGCGGAAGGGCCGGCCAATTTTTGTGAGGTTGATTAGAAGGTCATAGTATACAGGGTGTCCAAGATATGGATCAACAGCATGGGGATCTCGGAAACTGTAAAAGTTACAAAGGTGGTTAAATTACAAAAAAAAGGTGCGCAATTTAGTGGTCAGTAATATTCTGTTGAGAAAACCAGAAATTTTCGCTTACTTCCGAGATATTCGACAAAATCCGAAATTTTGCAATTTCGTTTTTATGAAGTTATATGAGAAGGTATAAGAAAACCAAAGGCACTTTCTCATTGCCGCATTTTTAGCTCTGCCAGACAGCGTTTACAAATTTTCAGTACAGCGCTTCGTTTCAAAGAAACCATCTCAATTTTATTTTTTTATATGGCCCGTAAAAAATGTACACCCTGTATTAGATAGCATTTCCTACTACGAATTCAACTATTTATATAACAGTATGGTTTCTCATGTTTTTATTCAGAAAAGGGCTTGTTAATACATTTCGAACATTTTCTTGTAGTAGGAATTTTAATCATTAAATTTGATTGGAAAATTCACAATAAATCAAAATTCGCAAATGGAGGAGACGAACATCACCATAACACTAATATACAAACCTTAGAGTTAACATACTCAAAAATACACTAAAAAATCTAATTATAAATAGAATAACACCGGATATTATTCTAGAAGATATAAATATCAACTTATTATAAAAGAACAAAACAACCAATTAATCCAAAAACATTTTGAAGGAAAGTGGATATAAAGTGGAAAACAAAATATCAAATAAATTTTACTTACTTTACTTTACTTTACTTTAATCCTCTTTACTCCGATCGGAGCATAGGGCATCTACAAGCTTCTTCGAACCTCCTCTATCTTTAGTTTTTCCCTTCACTTCGTTCCATGATAGGTTCCTGCCTTCTATTTTTTCTGTTCTCCTGTTCCTGTTCCACGTTTTTGCTGGTCTGCCCACTTTTCTTTTCCCTGCTAGTTGGTAGTCCAGGGCTTGCTTGGTTAAGTCATTTCCACGAAGAAAAAAAAATTTACACAAGACAAAATAATAATGGAAATAATTCAATACTCGATCACATCATCACAAATGCACAACTTATAGAAGACATAATAATAGGTTATATCCGACCATAGCGCAATTAAAACAAAGATAAAAGAAACAAGAAAAACAAAACAAAAACATCTACATTTTGAAACTACAACAATAAACTGAACAAAAATAACAGACGAAATAAAATCTTTAGACATACACTCGACAAACAACTATCAAAAACGTTGCAAAAGCTAATAGAAAGAAACCACCAATCAAACAAAATCAAAAGAAGACACAATATTTGTGTTTTCTAATATATCCGACCATAGCGCAATTAAAACAAAGATAAAAGAAACAAGAAAAACAAAACAAAAACATCAACATTTCGAAACTGCAACAATAAACAGAACAAAAATAATAGACGAAATAAAATCTTTAGACATACACTCAACAAACAACTATCAAAAACATTGCAAAAGCTAATAGAAAGAAACCAACAAACAAACAAAATCAAAAGAAGACACAATAATTGTGTTTTCAAATATATCCGACCACAGCGCAATTAAAATAAAGAGAAAAGAAACAAGAAAAACAAAACAAAATCATCAACATTTCGAAACTACAACAATCAACCGAACAAAAATAACAGACGAAATAAAATCTTTAGATATACACTCGACAAACAACTATCAAAAACGTTGCAAAAGCTAATAGAAAGAAACCAACAAACAAACAAAATCAAAAGAAGACACAATAATTGTGTTTTCAAATATATCCGACCATAGCGCAATTAAAACAAAGATAAAAGAAACAAGAAAAACAAAACAAAAACATCAACATTTCGAAACTACAACAATAAACAGAACAAAAATAATAGACGAAATAAAATCTTTAGACATACACTCAACAAACAACTATCAAAAACGTTGCAAAAGCTAATAGAAAGAAACCAACAAACAAACAAAATCAAAAGAAGACACAATAATTGTGTTTTCAAATATATCCGACCACAGCGCAATTAAAACAAAGATAAAAAAACAAGAAAAACAAAACTAAAATATCAACATTTCGAACTACAACAATATACCAAACAAAAATAACAGACGAAATAAAATATTTAGACATAAACTCGACAGACAACTATCAAAAACGTTGGAAAAGATAATACAAATTAACCAACAAACTAACAATATCAAAAGAAGATCTGAAACCCGCTGGATAAATGCTAAATAGACGAAATAAAATCTTTAGGCATAAACTCGACAAACTACCATCAAAAACGTTGCAAAAGCTAATAGAAAGAAACCAACAAACAAACAAAATCAAAAGAAGACACAATAATTGTGTTTTCAAATATATCCGACCACGGCGCAATTAAAACAAAGATAAAAGAAACAAGAAAAACAAAACTAAAATAGCAACATTTCCAAACTTCAACAATAAACCAAACAAAAATAACAGACGAAATAAAATCTTTAGACATACACTCGACAAACAACTATCAAAAATAAAACAAATAAACAAACTTAAAAAAACACCTTAAAAATCCAAACAATAAAATAACAAAACATAACTACAACAAGCAGAAGAAATTAATAACAGCACAAATAAAATAACAGAAAATAAAATACTACAAGAACAAATTTCAAATAAGCAAAGATAGCAAAAACAAATTATGGAAAATAATAAACTTCCAAATCAATAAAAGAGAATCGGACAAAAATTACATAGAAGAAATACAAAATTTAAAAACCGGAAACACCATAAAAAAATCTCAAGAACTAGGTAATGAAATAAACGAATACTTTGCAAATATAGGAAAAGAACTTGCAGAAAAACAAACAAGAAACAGTCAAACGACGCCC
Organism: Othius punctulatus; assembly: GCA_951805005.1. Lineage (NCBI taxonomy): Eukaryota > Metazoa > Arthropoda > Insecta > Coleoptera > Staphylinidae > Othius > Othius punctulatus. The sequence goes on along the minus strand of OX638138.1, from coordinate 32,590,822 downwards.
AGCACAACAAAAACAAAAAGACAAATTGAAAAATGAAAGTGTGCCAAGTTTCGTAAAATTTCCTTCAAAAGTAAAAAAGTTATAAAAGGAAAAGGAAAGTGCACTTTTTCAGTTTTTCAGCGATATTTCAGAAACTGTGCAAGAAATCCCGGATTTCGTTTCAGTATATTGAAAGGCACACAAATGAGAAACTTCCATTTGACCAACTCTGTATATATTTTCGTTTAATAGATCCTAATGGTGGGCGTCATAAAAGTGACCACCCTGTATACATATTCCAACACAATGTAGGAAGAAGTTGGACAAAAAGCTCAGAAGGGCATTTTAATAGGATATGATACTGATGGATAACGTATATGGTGCAAAAACAATAGGTTAGTGAGTAAATTTTCTCACTAAAATGAGTATCCATGTTTCTCCAACTCTAGAAAATGATGCCCTGGATGATCAATGAAAGTAGACAAAATGAAGTTACAACCGATACAGATACTGAACCAGACAACATTGAAAGTCAAGAAATGCAAGAAGAAAATCAGGAATTGATTAATCGATATTAGTTGCGAAGTAAAGACAAACTTAAAAATTTGCATAGTTACAACACAAATTTATGGTTAATTGAACATGAACCTAATACTTTTCAGGAAGCTTTAAATTCAGATAAATCTAAAAACTGGAAAGAAGAAGGAAGCTAGAAAGAAAGAGATGGAATCTCTATTGAAAAATGGAACATGGTTTCTAGTAGAATTATCGAATGATAAGAAAGTAATTCCAAGTAAATGGGTGTATGAAATAAAAACAAATCCAGATGGATCTATAGATAGATGCAAAGGCAAGACCAGTCATAAATGGATATTCAGAGAAAAACGGTGAATATTGTGATCAGACATTCAGTCCTTTGGCTAAAGCTGGAACAATTAGAGCTTTGATTAGTGAGGCATCTAGTGAAAATATGTCACTTCTGCAGTTGGATGTTTCAACTACTTTTCTTTAGGGAGAATTTGAGGAAACAATTTACATGAATTAGCCTGAAGGATATGAAGATGGAACTAAAAAAGTGTGTGTTCTGAAGAAAAGTCTTTATAGACTTTATAGACCTTAACCATAAGGCAGCTAGTGAAAATATGTCACTTCTGCAGTTCGATGTTGCAACTGCTTGTCTTTAGGGAGAATTTGAAGAAACAATTTACATGAAATAGCTTGAAGGGCATGAACATGGAACTAAAAAAGTTTGTTTTCTGAAGAAAAGTCTTTATTTAAAACCATAAGGCAGCTAGTGAAAATATGTCACTTCTGCAGTTTAATGTTTCAACTGCTTTTCTTTAGGGAGAATTTGAAGAAACAATTTACATGAAATAGCCTGAAGGGTATGAAGATGGAACTAAAAAAGTTTGTTTTCGGAAGAAAAGTCTTTATGGTTTTAAACAGGCTCCTAGATGTTGGAATAAAATTAATATTTAGTGAAGAATTGGAAGATGGCCGCTGCAACCATCGGTTGTCTGGCAGGTTGTCTGTATTTGTTTTGTATTTGTCCAATCTTATCTGCTATTCCAGACTAGGTTACGCTACTCTACGCCTTATCCGGAAACAGCAACGATTCGTCCGAAAATACTTAATTTTATCTACTTGTAACAAAAATAACTAAATTCATATTAAGAAAAGGTAAAGCGCAAAACTGCATACTTTATCAGGGTGTGTTTCGTAGAACTTTTATAGGTTCACGGAGAAATTTAAAATGTTATTGTGAAATTTATTTATTGTGATTATAACTGCACTGCAAATTAGTATGATAGGGCCATGTGCTGGTGTCATCAGGTTTTTTAAAAATATTTATGGTAATAGAAATCTGAAAAAGGTAATAAATTACTAATTTTTGGGCGTTGATTTTATTGCGGTTTAAATCTTCCGCCGGCATCGCCGGCTTTAATGAAACCATCGATTTCAGATTAATCCGAGTTCCAAAAGTGAACAAATTATAAGCGCGTATCATAAACAGAGCCAATTACATTCTGCCGCTGCCCCCGAAAACTTCCGGGGATTGAATTCGCAATTCACCCCAGCATTAAATATTTGATGAAGAATGGGAAGATGCCCGCTGCAAGTGGCGCGAGTCGCAGGGAATTAATATTCATCAATGATGAGTGAGCAGGTACAGCCATCGGTAGTTGCAGCAGTAGGGAAAAATGCACGGCATTAACCGATTCAGCAGAGCGTCCAGCACTTTTTCCATATCAAGCGAGACGTTTTGTGTGTGTGTGTGTTTTTTTTTATACGAAAAGTGCATATCTTTTGACGTGACGCGGTTATTTTATGATAAAAATGCACCTTAATTCAGCGTATTCCTTTATGTGGATAACGAAAATTACGGCTGTAATTACTTTGCGGGACCGGATAGGTTAACCAATCGTAACAATAAACCAAAGGAAAAGTAGCCGTGTACAGTTTGAACGTCGCATGACTCTTGCTCTGCCATGGGTGGTTTTGCTGAGTTATGAGCATTATGACATCCAGCTGCTACAACATGCTTCCATACAAAGTTCAGAATAAGAAGGATACTTAAAGAGACGAGAGGAGGGCGCCTCGTTGGGACGGCGTTTCGGCGTTTTAGCGTCGTCGGATGGCGGAATAGTTTTCACCCACCTGTTAACCCAAACGCATAGCAAGCCGGGGCTACTTTTTGCCGTTTTGGTTGATTCAGTGAAACGAATTAAACCCGGTGCGTATGTTTATTTTAATACAATAAAGATAAACGCGCGTTTACCGGCGCTGGAGGAAGAGAGACCGAGAGGACGGCTAATTGATCACTTTGCGGATGGCGTTTTACAAATTGTGCGTTTCCTTCTGTCCCTCAGCGGTGACCCTCATTGACCACATGGATTAATGCCGTCGATTAGGCGGCGGCGTCTTTTGCCTCCATTCGCTTATAATTTACCTACAGGCTAATTAAGTCGCATTTCATTAATCCGTACATCTTGCGTTTAATTTATTTTTCGACGACGTACACTTCACGATAGGCCAGACATGAGCGCGTGCCGCGCATATTTTTGCATACATTTAATTAATTTTTGCGACGTCTCGCGAATCAACGCCACCCCCGCACTTACCTACATATGTATGTATTCCGCTCGTATGACAATTCCTATTGCCCGGAACAGTTCGCCCGACTCTTGTTTATGACTGCATCTATATAAAGCCGTCCCTCTTTACGACTCGGCCAGCTTGTTAAGAATACTTTATTGTCAGCTCTGATGTATGTAAGTCGCCGACTATTCCGCTCAAATTTAAAGGACTGCCTCGAAATGATGGCATAAAGATGGAAAAACGTAAATGACTTATTTAGACTCGGGCCCGACGTATGTTCCCAGAGATATACGTCCGATAAGCGACTGTTGAAATCTTCCTTTTACAACAACCATGGGACGATAGAAGCGGTTAACTCGATAATGGTATAATTGGCACCTGTTTCGCCATTTGCAGATGTGCTTTATACTTTACGATTATTGTTTTCGCTAGTTTTTATTTTACGCAAGATATGTCTGCAATTTCATGCCTGCTTATCATGCATGAACGGACGATCTTCGTAATTTTATGGGTATGCTATTAACTACCAAATTAATATCGTAGCTCTTACCATCGAACAACCGATTATTAGCCGTACCAACAATATGCATCTCCATTATATTACCTCAGTAAAAAATGTCGTCTTATATCAATATTCAAAATGGCTACGTTAAACAAATCGAAATTTCCATCTTACATCTTTAACACGTTCAGATAACTCGTGGTTCGCTGTCTGTTTCCAGACGCCCACCACGAATTAACACGGTTTGAAAAGACTTTTTGTCAGTGACTCCAGCGATATTTTATAGCATTTTCCGCAATCATTTTTCAAATTTCTAATTTCTACTCATTTTACTGCGACTTTTTGGTATGCACTTGAGACGCAAATTTGACATTTTAATGATTCCAGTGATATATTATAGCAATTTCTGCAATCATTAACCAAATTTCGAATTTCAATCATTTGAGAAACCGTTATATATTTTGGTAATTGTTTAATTTTCTCTTTTTGAAAATATGTCGTTACGAAGTTTTTCATTTTTTGACCATTATTATTCCAAGTACCAACTTAGGTTTCTAAAACATGTAAAAATCCAGAAACCAGAAAAGTTATCAAAAATATTTGCATTAAATTTTACAGTAGTAGTAACAATATATTATTGGCTATCGACCTGCGGTCTTTCCGCCTATACATTATAATTATTTGTAAAACAATGTAATTATAATATAAAGTAATTAAAGTTTCGTTGGAAGAAAAAAAAAAAAAGCGTAATATTGTATACTAGGGTTGATTACTGGTGAGATGTAATAATGATATAATGCTAGTGAGTGAATGGTGTGTGGAATGGAGTCAGTCTGTATGGTATGATTCGTACAGTGTTGAGGATGGGTGTCGTCTGTTCGTTTGTCGGGTTAGTCGTTTGATGCACATGTCTTCGGTGATGGTCCAGGTAGTGTCTTTGTCTTTAAATTTGTTGTTTAGGTTGCCTAGACGTTCCCTGATAGTGGTTATTTGTGTTTTCTCATAGAGGGAGATATTGGTAGGATTGTGGAGTGGGTTATTGGGATGTCTGATCTTTGTAATCAGTCGTAGTGTCTTACGTTCGCTTGTGTCAATTCTTCGTTTAGTAATGTCTGTGGCGTTCTTCAGTATAGCGTGCCCGTAATCAAGTATGGGTCTGCAGATTGTTTTATATATTTTCGTTGCTGTTTCTGTCGTTATGCCTTTGTTGCCTTGCGTGAGGCATCTGAAGTGCTTGGCTCTTTTTATGATCTCGGTCATTGTATGTCTGGTATGTGTCTTGAATTTGAATTTGTTGTCAAATGTTATGCCTAGATATTTAATGTCGGTTGATGGAGTCACGTCTATGCCGTTTATTGTAATCAGAGGCGAGTTTTGTGATATTTTGTAGTTGGGGATCAGCAGTTGGCACTTGTTAGGATTGGGTATTAGCCTCCATTTGTGGAACCATTCCATGGTTAAATTTTACATTTTAACGATTCCAGTGATATTTTATAGCACTTTCTGAAATAATTTTCCAAATTTCTGATTTCCACGCATTTTTTGAGACTCTTGGGTATGCACTTGAGAAGCTGCTGTTATATATTTTGGTAATTGTTTAAATGTCTCTTTTTAGAAATTTCTGTCGTTACGAAGTTTTTAATTTTGTGACGAAGTATTATTTCAAGTAATAATTTAGATTTCTAAACAATGCAAAAATCCAGAAATCATTTACATTATCAAAAATATTTGTATAAAATATGACATTATAACGATTCTAGCAACATTTTCTAATATTTTCCGCATTAGTTATTCAAATTTCGGATTTTTACTCACTTTTCGTAAATTATTTGGTATGCACTAAAATATTTCGATATTTTTTCACTTTTTGAAGAGTTCCGTCTTACTGATTTTTTCATGGCACTGCAGATATCACTGAAAATACAGTATACAATTTTATGTTTCTAAAAAATGTAAAAATCCAGAAGCCAGAAAAGTTATCAAAAGTATTTGCATAAATTTGACAATTTAACGATTCCAGCGATATTTTATAGCATTTTCTGCAATAATTTTTCAAATTTCTGATTTCCACGCATTTTTCTGAGAGTACACACTTAAAGTACTTGGGGAGCTGCTATATATTTTGGTAATTATTTAATTTTCTCTTTTTGAAAATTTCTGTCTTTACACAAAGTTTAAATTTTTTTGACGAAGTATTAGTACTACGAAGTATTACTACGAAATATTAGTATTAGAAGTATTAGCAAGTAACATTTTAGGTTTCTAAAGAATGTAAAAATCCAGAAATCAGAAAAGGTACCGTAAATATTTGTATAAAATTCAACATTTTAACGATTGTAGCGACATTTTCTAATATTCTCTACATTAATTATTCAAATTTCGGACTTTTACTCAGATTATGTAAATTTTTTAGTATGCACTTGAAAATCTCTTACATGTTTTGGTATTTTTTTCACTTTTTTCAAAATTTCCCTTTTATTGATTTTTTTCATGGCAGTACAGATTAGGTAAATGAAACTACTCATTAAATAGTTCCAAAAATTTAAAACAAAACGATTATTTATTCCAAGTAACATTTTATATTATAAAATAATTTAAAAATCCAGAAGCCAGATAAGTTATCAAAAATATTTGTATAAAATTCGACATTTTAACGATTCCAGAGATATTTTATAACTTTTTCTGCAATGACTTGCAGGGTAATTTCGGATTTCTACTCATTTTTTGGAGCTTTTTGACATGCATTTGAGAAACTCTTATATATTTGTAATTGTTTAATTTTCTCTTTTTGAGAGAGAACGAGAACGAGAGAAACTTTCTGGTTTCTGTCGTTACGAAACTTTCAATTTATGATACTATTATTCCAACTATCATTTTGGATTTCTAAAGAATGTAAAATTCCATAAACCACAAAAGTTATCAAAATAATTTGTATAAAATTTGACATTTTGACGATTCAATCGATATTTAATAAGATTGTGTGCACATGCACTTGAGAAGCCGTTATATATTTTAATAAATGTTTAATTTTCTTTTGTTGAAGATTTCTGTCGTTTTTTATTTGACGAAATTGCAGATTAGATAACTTACTACTTAAGACTAGAACTCTTGCTAAAACTAGACAATATAGAACTCATTAAATGTTGTCAAACAATCACACACCAAATGAGTATGAGTACACGAAGCAAAGTTTTAGGTGTCTAAAAACTAAAGAGTGTGAAATTTCAGAAAATTTCACATTTTGAAAATTTCAGACATTTTATGCACAGAATCTTTAAATTTCGGATTTCTACTCAATTTTTGCAGATTTTTGTTGTTGTATTTTCAATTGTTTTGCAGTTTTCCCGCCTCCCATGCATTTAGGAAGGCATTATTTTTCTCATTGTAAAGATTTCTGTCGTTTAGTAATATTTAATTATTTGATGAGATTATAGATTTTGTATAGCCAAACTATCTAATCAAAAGCTATAATTTTTACAAATTTTATTTTTGTTTTGTTTTATCTAAGATATCGGATTGATGAAGCTGATACATGATTAAACTCCATGATAGTATATAAATAAAACACAATTAGGGTGAGTTTCGAATTAGGTTAACATGTTTCGTCACAAATGACACATTTGTAGCCCATCACGAATTAGTTTGTGATTTTTATATTACAATTGCAGGCCGTCTGTAAAAGGTAAGAATATACAAGAAAGGCATCACAATTTGATTTTTTTTATTTCGTCTCAGAAAAGTTACAAAATGAATGTTTCATTACAAAGAGAAGAAGAGAACATAAAAATAATATAAAATCATCAACAGGTGAGGTCAGCACTATCAGGTAGTATAAAGTCAATCTTTAGTTTACATGCAAAATCATGTTTGGAATATTTTTAATTTCCGTGATATTTTTCAAAGCATTGTTCTACACATAAATGTGGATTTTCAACAAATGTAGCGCAGAAATATCTAGTTTCTCATCGAATTTTGTTTGTAGTGCGCATGTGACATGCTTTTGTTGGTAGTTGCTTTTTCTGATGCTGGTATGCTTACTGATGGACATTTTCTGGTGAGGTTTTATTAGTTTTTGGCATTTTGTTACCAATAAGTGCGCATACAAAATGCTCTCGAAATTTCAAAGATTTCATTGGGACACTCGTAATTTGGCGGTAAAGCAGGTATGCATTATGGATGTATATTTGGAATATGTGCAATACATTTTTTTCTGCCATCTAATTATTTTCCTTAGAGCGCTAAAGCACCTGTTACTAAGTTTTGGGAATTCTTTTGAATGCTTTACTTGACATAGTAAAACTGTTACATCTGGTCTACTATGGAGAAACATGTTGCTAGGGCTCTTGTCATCTGTTTGACATTTCACATTTTCGTCTGACCTTTGCAAAATGGCGTTTTAAGTAGATATTCGAAAGTCCATCTACAACTTAGTTGGACAGCTGCCGGAACGAGATATTGCGAATTTTTTTTGTGGGCAAAATATTTAAAAAAACTCTATATATCGGACAATACAGTTTTTTTTTTTATATTTTGCCCACAAAAATGTGTTCACTACATCTCATTTCGGCAGCTGTTCAACTAAGTTGTAGATGTACTTTTGAATATCTACTTTATACGCCATTTCGCAAATGTCAGGCAGAAATGTGAAATGTCAAACAAATTGACAAAACCCGAGCAACATGTTTCTCCATAGTTGACCAGATGTACTAGTTTTACAATGAAACATAATCACATTATTTTTTGAACTAAAATGTATACACTGATATCTTTAAATGTCTACAAATTTTCGTTGAAAATAATAATACGATCGAAAATTGTAACAAACTTGTTCAAATCGATAATAATTACAACACTCAGATTATTTTTTAATTAAAATTGATTACAATCGATTACAATTGATTACATCTCATAAATGTTTATTAGCTTATTCTACAATAATTAAAACTCATTTTTAATTGATTGTCCCAATGATTACGAGACGAAATCTCATGCAGGAATAACTAACATAGAGTGACTTTGCTTGACTTTGTATTTATGTGTTTAATCACAATTTTATTATGATGAAACTCATACACAAGCAAATAATAATTATATAGCTATAAATATAACCAGCGTATGACAATTGGGTTTCGTAGAAAATTACAGCTATCATGTAATGTACATAAATAGAACCTGTGACATAATATAGTCTGGACCATATTATCTTGGGCGTGACTCATCTATGACAATTTGTTTTCGTAGATAATTACATCTATCCTGTAATGTACAGTCATGCTCACATAAATCTAGTACAAGAAATTAGGTTACAATAGCAATTTTATATAGCAATGTCAAATTGTTTGTATTAGATTTATGTGAGCATGACTGTATATAAATAGAACTGTGACATAATATGTACTCTGGACCATATTAACTTGGGCGTTACTCAATATGACTCATATGAAGTTTTTCAGTAAATCCAAAAAAGCGTGCAGATTAACATCAAACCTTTCAATGTAGAAATATAAAAAGGGTGCATACTTTAGAATTTTTTTTTTTTGCAGAAAAAACATCTTTATGAAATGTAATTTTTTTTGTTAAGTTTTTTGTGTTACTATTTAATAATTTTTTAACTTTGGCAATCCTTATTTTCTACGATGGAGGGCTACAATATTTAAAAAAAAAGATTAATTCAAATTGAATTTAGAGGCACTTAAATGAACTTGAAATTTCTTGTTAAAATTTTAAGTGGCTTACTTTTCGTAAACTATTTTTTTGCAATAAATTATTTAAATTTACAAAAAAAAGTGTACAATTTTTGTATTTTATTTTGTAATTTTTGTATTGTGTTTGATATTTTATCTACTTATATAATTTATCTTACATTTTGATATTTCTGATTAGATTTTGTATTGTTTTGATACTTTCTTGTGACCTGTGTAAACCTTATATGTGCTAACAATAAATAAACGTTATTATTATTATACTGAATTTATACGTATATCGTCGGTGTTCTGGCAAAGGTCACTAAGTACAATAAGCTCACTTTTCAGTAGACACATTTTAAAAGTTAAACAGGTACGAAAAATCACTTATTTAAGATTATAGGAACGTTCTGTACACCATGCGTATATGTATGGTCTACAGAACGTTCCTATAATCTTAAATAAGCGAGTTTTCGCACCTGTTTAACTTTTTAAACGTGTTTACTGAAAAGGGACCTTATTGGACTTGGTGACTTTTGCCAGAACACCGACGATATGTTTCATATTAACCCATCTGTGATAAAAATACAATAAAAAAAATCACTGATTTTTGGAAAAACTAAATTTTTACCAAAACTTTAAATATGGAATCTGAATGTATATTTTAAACTGCATATTTTACTTCTATATTTCAAATGAACTATTACATACTGATGACATGTTTTTATGTTTTGATTATTGAGCCCTAGTATGTATGTGTGTATATACATTTAGGTATAAACAATATTACTATATCGATCTCATTTTTTTTCAAATTTCATTTCTAGTATAACTGAATTGAAAGTGTATTATTAATAATCTTCTTCTTCTTCTTCGTTTTCTCTCTTTTCAGAGAGGTCGTGATTGTGGTTTACTCTTTTGCTGTCGCTCTTCGTACAATATCCCTCCATCTTTCCCTGTTCCCGGAATCTCTTGTTGCTTGTGTTATTGTGTTGTTGGTTGTTGCCTTGATAGTGTCGGTCCACCTCATCGGCGATCTTCCTCTTGGTCTTTTTCCTTCCAATTTCCCCTGTATCACCAGCTTTTCTAGGTTGTTATCATCTCTTCTATTGATGTGGCCGAAAAATTTTAGGATTCTAGTATAGACAATCTGTGACAGTCGCTGGGGTTCATTTATTTCTTTATTAATAGATACGTTAGTTCTGTGAGCTGTCCATGGGACACGTAGTATTCGCCTCCAGCACCACATCTCACATGCATCAATTTTTCGTCTATCCTGTTTTTTAATAGTCCATGATTCAGAGCCATATAGTAGTACTGGGAATACCAGTGTTTTTATTATTTGTTTTTTAGTGTTTAGGGTTATATCACTATCCATCCATGTTCTTTGAAGTTCTCTTGTGGTTCGTCTGGCCATTTCACATCTTCTGTTTATTTCTTTTGTGGAGGCACCATCGTTTGTAATGAGTGCTCCTAGGTATATATATTGGCTGACGACCTCGTATCCATCTATATGTGTTATGTCTGTATTATTGTTGTTGCCTCGGTCTATGAACATGATTTTTGTTTTGCTCATGTTGATTTCCAGTTCATAGCTCTCACTTTCTGTTTTCAATTTCTGCACAAGGCCTGTGAGTTCTTCTGCAGTTGATGCTAGCAGGACAGTGTCGTCGGCATATCGCAGGTTGTTTATGGGTGTTCCTCCTATAACTATACCTCCATTCCAATTTTCAAGAACTCTTCTCATTATATATTCTGTGTATATATTGAAGAGGATTGGCGAGAGTATACATCCTTGTCTCGCTCCTTTTTTGATGTTGCATGGATTTGAGAGGAGTTTATCTATTCGTACTCTTGCCTTACTATTTTTGTATAGTTGTTGTATTAATGAGATTAGATGATGAGGGACTCCCATTTCGCGTAGTATGGTCCAAAGTTTTTCCCATTTCATACTGTCAAAGGCTTTACGATAGTCAACGAAGCACATGTAAATTGGTTTATTGATTTCTCGGGCTTTCTCAATGATCCTTCTTAGGTTGGAAATTTGTTCACGAGTGCCTCTTCCTTTGACAAATCCAGCTTGTTGTGGTGGTATTTGCCATAACAGGAATGGTTTTAGTCTTTCATTAATAATTTTGAGGAGGATCTTGCTGGCATGTGACATTAGTGCAATCATCCGATAGTTCTCGCATTTCTCTTTGGAACCTTTTTTGTGTAATGGTATGAATACCGATTCTACCCAGTCATCAGGCCATTGTCCTGTTGCCCATATTCCGTTGCATATTTTATGTAGTATGTGGACACCGCTTTCTCCCATTGCTTTAATGATTTCGGTCGTGATGTTATCTGCTCCTGGAGATTTTAGGGGCTTGAGTTTTTTTATGGCATTCCTTATTTCCTCTTTTAGGATAGTTGGTTCTTCCTTCATATCTTGTTGTTTATAGTTGTCTGTTTTTCCATGATCATCGAATAGTTCTTCACAGTATTCTTTCCATACTTCCAGTGCTTCGTCTATGTTTGTTACTTTTTCGCCTTCATTATTTTCGATGGTCCATGATCGAGGCATGTGTCGTTTGTTTATTGATTTTACTAATTTATAAAGGTCTTTTGTGTTATTATTTTCAGCGTGCCCCTGTGCTTCGCTGCAGATTCTTAATAGGTGTGTGTTTTTATCCTTTCTGCAACATCGTTGTATAGTTCTGCTGAGTTCGGACAATTTGATCTGTTTTTGTTTTGTATCTATACCACTTGCCCTTAGATCTCTTCTTGCTTGTACTATTTCCATAGTTTGATCCGTTATCCAGTATTGGCGCTTTTCTGTTGTTTGTTTCTCTTTGGTTTCTTTAATCGTTTCTTCGATGGCCATTTTGGTGAATTGCCATATTTTATCAGGTGTTAATGCTTCTTGTTGAGTAGGTGGATTGTCGAGTTTAGTCCGCAGCTTTTCTTCGAATATTTTTTCATTACTAATTTGTGGCCTGGGTGCTGTTGTTCTTGTTTGTGGTACCTTCAGTTTTAGTTTGAAGCGAGCTGTGAGAAGTTTATGATCGCTGCCACATTCTGCTCCAGGGAGGGTTTTTGTGTTTCGTATAGACGTTCTCCATCGAGTGCGTATCAGTATGTAGTCTATCTGGTTTCTACATCGGTCGCCCGGCGATTGCCAGGTATATACTCGTCGAATGTGTTGTTGATGCACTGTGTTCGCTATTGTTAGTTCATTACCCGCACAAAAGTTTAATAGCATTTCTCCCCTTTCATTTCTCGTCCCTATACCGTATTTTCCTACGATATGTCTTAAGTGGTTATCTTCGTTTGTATCTCCAACCTTCGCATTAAAATCTCCTATTATAATAGTTATTTCTCTATTTGGGATTTTCTGTAGTGTTGTTTCAAGTTCTCCGTAAAACTGTTCAATTTCTTCCTCGTTTGAGGCGCTGGTAGGTGCGTATACTTGGATTATATTTAAGTTAACAGGTTTCGAGTGTATTTTGACGGATATCAGCCTGTCATTGATGGCGTTATATCCCATTAAGCTTTTTGCTATTGATGATGTCATTATTATTGCTACTCCGTTTCTGCTGTTGGTTTCATTTCCTGAAAATACCACTGTGTTGCCATTAGTTGTCGTAATAAGGCCATTTCCTTTCCAGTGCGTCTCGGATATTCCTGTAATATCCATATTATATCTTTCCAGTTCTTTTTCCATTAAGTATGTCTTTCCGGTTTGCAAGAGTCCTCGCACATTCCAGGTGCCGATATTGGTATTGTCTAGGTATCTATTACCTTTGTATTTAGCTTTTCTCAAGGCCATCCCCCCCGGATATCCGATTGGGGGATTGTCTCCGGAAAATTTATCTTTGAGTAAAGCCATTTCATTTTCGTGGGAAAGTAGTTATTGAGGTGGGTTCCCGTTGCCTTCCTCAATTTGGTGTTTCAGGGATTTAGTCCTGTGTTTTTGTGAGAATATGGTTATCCCGCCAGTGTTCGGTCGCCAGAGCCTCGTTTGTTCTCTAGCAGGGTGTACCGCGTGCAGGTGAGGTTGACATTTGGATGGCATTTTGGTGTTCGTCGGTGTTATTCGCCACCCCTTACACCCCCCCCTTATTAATAATACACTCATATTAATTTTTAATATTGCGGAGGATGTTGATACAACTAGAGCCTTGACTTGCTACGCCATATGTACCCAAAATACATATTATTATTATTAAAGTAATTTAAGTGTAATAAGTATGCTGCAATTATAGTTGTAAAGCTTTATTGCTAGTTATTATAAAAACAATTACCTCTTAAAAAGGACATCATTATAAGAAGTATGCGGTATGAAAAATATTTATCCTGCAACAATGTAATATTATGTAATATTAAAGCTGCGCAATAACATAAATTAATATGGCATTGTGTTTTTTTTTTAATTAATCAAGCGAATTTAAGTATCGACGTGATTTTATTGATAATGAAACGAACGCGGGTTTAATAACCGCCTATACACGAGTGCAAATAAATACGAAAATGTATTCTTTTCCAATTACATACTCAAAGTAATTTAATTTAAAATTCACCACCAGAAACAATTAAAAATATAATTATGTTGCTTTTGATTACACGGCGATACCCGGAGGGCTATTTTTTTTATCGAAAATTGATTACCGATGAAGGACTTCAATTCCGCACGGCGAAACCCCCTCCTGCCCGTTTGAAAAATATTAACCTGTATTTACGGTCAAATTAACTTTTACTTTGTAATGATGAAAATTGAGGTGGAAATGTAGCGAATTGCATGTAGGTAACCGTTTTCGAGTCCCGGCGACGTTTTTAATTGTTGATTTCCTAACTGTGATTAATAATTACGTGTTTCCATGCATGCTGCGCGTACGTACATGCGTTTTTTGCTCGAAATTGTTTAATCGATTTTTTGTTTTAAGCAATGTAGAATATCGCTCGGGAATGATTTTAATTAAAATATAAATTATATTTCTAATTATTGAAAGATGAATAGTGGAATATTTAAATGGAATTAAATGGGAGCCGGCGCGGTATTTTATTATTTCGCTTTGCGCTCCCGCCTGCTCGATAAAATTACTTGGAATATTATGTTATTCGTTTTCTTTAAATGTAAATACGCGTATTAATATTTAATAGATTTCAATTCCATTTATTATTCACGATGTGGTTTATTTGTCCTTGTTACAGGACATGGAAATGTACAGTTTCTGGTGAATAAAATATGCGAACTAACGAGGGTACTAGAAATATTTAACATCGATACATACTAAATTAGGGCCACTGAAACAATGTAATAACTCATTCCGAATTAACATACGCTTTTTATTGGATTATTTTTTTTAAGTACGGTTTTATTTATATGGCATAATTTTCTTGAAAATGTGCTATTAAAATATTCAGGCACAAATAAAAAAAGCGCACGATCGTATAAATTACTTCCTATTGTAATACATCACGCTGTATGGGACTTTTGATATTTCTATATTTGTATTTTCTTTTTATTTGATAACACACTCCTCACATTTAAAAAATATTATTTACATTTACAAAGCGGGGTCGTATTACACTGCCATTGTTTCTTTCTTCCATTGTTATTGGAATTGTTAATACGAACGGACGGATATTTAAAAAAAATATATGTGTTTGCGCTCTCATTATTGCTGCCTGTATAAATTATGTATTAAATTATCCAGCAATTATCTCATATCTTGTATTTAATTCACGCTTCATTAGTATTACGAGCTGTGTAATTTTAATTAACTAATTTATTTTTTCTACCTCTGTTTCAGGCCAAGTTATTAGAGTCATCTCATGCTTGGCTCGGCGCCTCCACGTCCTCTATTGCCGGTAAGTGTCATATGTGTTATTATTTATTTACAATCCCCCCTTTATTAAATACATTACATAACATATTTTTGTCCCATGTAATTAAGATTTAGTCTAGGTTTTGTGGAGCCTCGCTATGGACGCCTGAAAACCAGTCAGCTCTTTCACATCATCCACTTTTTTCCGACGTTTCGCTCTTCTGTCGCACTTAATATTAGAAAAATTGATAAATAAGAAAAATCACGCTACAAACAACAAGTGCCTTCAGACTTTTTAATTAAAACGCACATAATTGTTTTTTTTTTGTTGTAATTAATTAAAATAAATATAAGGCATACAATATAATATTAACAACAACGTTTAAAATGTACAAAGAAATAAATGACGCATGCCTGAATTGGAAAAATCAATTACACTACTGAATAACGGAATATGCGAAGCGCTGGGCATTCTAAATAACTTTAATCAAATAGATAATAGTTTAATTATCCATCAGGTGATTATCGGCCAGCCCTAATATTCAGATACCTGACGAATCCGATTTTAATCTTTAATGATTCCATTACAGCCCGACCTGTAGTGATGCTAATTTATTTAACTACTTTGTTATTTGAATCTCATTGTTATGAAATAATGATATTTTTAATTGTTAATTGGCCGGCGGGCGGTCGATACAGAAAACGGCGTGATGCTCCACATAGGTGGGCTACGAAACACAGTCGTGTGTAATTAATTGATTCTTTGTTAAAATGGAAAAATTGATAACACGCAGGGTAATTAAATCGATAACGTTTTAAGGTATTGCATTATTTAGTTTATCCGTGCAGAATAGGTAATTTAATTCATTCAATTTTAGAACTAATAGACTATTTTAATTAACCGCAGTGTACAGATAAATTTTACAAAATAATTAATGCAATCAATTAATTAACTTTGCTCTAATAATAGAGTCTAGCTGCATGATATTTTTTCTTTAATTACCACTGAGTCTTTTTGTAATTACGAAACAAACCCCTCGTTATACGTGTTAAGTACATTTGTTTGCAGTTATGCACGTTTTTCATTTCCTCATTATTTATTTAACCTTTTACATTACAATAGGATTAAATACGAATGCGTTTTATAATAGCGTTCATTAGAACTCCGCAGTTACATTTTACAATTAAAATTCCGCCCTCAGAATTTTACATGAGCCTAAGTCGATGCCATCCTCGGAAAATAAACCCTTGCAAACACTTTTTAACATCACACCAAATCTGGAAGTCATCTCCCAATAATTTCGCACATTAACAACCAATATTTACCAACATCACTCATAAACGATATTATCGATATCTAAACTAATTTTTTAGCAAATTGAATGCTCATCTACCATATACCAAAGATTATAGCACGATTCGTTTGATTTTCCTATGTATTTTGTGCTAGACGGGTTAGGTTGATCGTAGTTAATTTGATGTAATCTACATCAATGAAAACGTTCATTTTAATGTTTCAAATCCAAATTGCCGCAACTTTATTCCAGTCACCAAAAAATACCGATCGTAGTTAATTTCAAGCAACATTCTTTTTGTGCTTTATTCTTTCAAAGATTATGGCAAAAATCATTTTGTTTTCCTATCTATTTTACGCTAGATGGATTAGGTTGAAGCTGACCGTCGTTAATTTGGTGTAATCGTCTTCCTGTGCCATAATCCATTAAAATTAGTGCAAAAATCATTTGATGTTCCTATCTACATTACGCTACATGGTCAACATTGATCGTAGTTAATTTGATTGAATCATCTTCCTGTGCCATATTCTATCGAAGATTATGTCGAAAATCGTTTTTCCTAAGTATTTTGTGCTAGATTGTTTAGATTGATCAACGTTAATTTGCTGTAATCTACTTCTTGTGCTTCATGCTACCAAAGGTTGTACCAAAATTCGTTTGATTTTTCTATGTATTTTGTGCTAGATGGGTTAGGTTGATCATAGTAAATTTGATGTAATCTTCTTCCTGTGCTATTATATTCTACCAAAGTTTATGGCGAAAATCGTTTTGATTTCCCATCTATTTGCGCTAGAAGCTTGAAGCTGATTGTAGTAAATTTGATGTAATTTTCTTCTTGTGTCATATTTTACCAAAGTTTATGGCGAAAACTATTTGATTTTTGAAGCGTAATAGGAATAGGGAATAGAAAAATAAATTAGTTATTTACTTGAAATAAACTAGTAATGTGCTTAATTGATTATGGTTCAATCATAAAGATTTTCTCTCATAGAGTGTGGCAAAAATCGTTTGATTTCCCTATCTATTTTGCGCTAGATTATTTAGATTGATCGTAGGTAATTTGATGTAATTTTCTTACTGTGCTTCATTCTACCAAATATTTTATTGAAAATCGTTTGCTTTTCATAGGTATTTTGTGCTAGATGGGTTAAGTTGATCGTAGATAATTTGATGTAATTTTCTTCTTGTGCCTCATTATACCAAAGATTATAGCACAATTCGTTTGATTTTCCTATGTATTTTGTGCTAGATGTGTAAAGGTGCTAGATGTGCTAGTTGATCATAGTTAATTTGATGCAATCTTCCTGTGCTATATTCTATCAAAGTTTTTGGCGAAAATCGTTTTAATTTCCCATCTGCTTTGCGCTAGAAGCTTGAAGCTGATCGTAGTAAATTTGATGTAATCTTCTTCTTGTGTCATATTTTACCAAAGTTTATGGCGAAAATGATTTGATTTTTGGAGCGCAATAGGGAATTAGTTACATACTTGAGCGAAACTACTAATGTGCTTAATTGATTAAAGTTCAAGCATAAAGGTTTTCTATCATAGAGTATTGCCAAAATCGTTTGATTTTCCTATCTATTTTGCGATAGATGGTTTAGATTGATCGTAGGTAATTTGATGTAATATTCTTACTGTGCTTCATTCTACCAAATATTATATTGAAAATCGTTTACTTTTCCTATCTATTTTGTGCTAGATGGGTTAGGTTGATCGTAGTTAATTTGATGTAATCTACTCCTTGTGCCTCATTATACCAAAGATTCGTTTGATTTTCCTATGTATTTTGTGCTAGATGGGTAAAGTTGATCATAGTTAGTATGATGTTATCTTCTTCTTGTGCTATATTCTATCAAATTTTGTGCGAAAATCGTCCTATTTTCCCATCTATTTTGCGCTAGAAGCTTGAAGCTGATGGTAGTAAATTTGATGCAATCTTCTTCTTGTGTCATATTTTACCAAAGTTTATGGCGAAAATAATTTGATTTTTAAAGTGCAATAGGACATTAGTTACTTACTTGAGAGAAACTAGTAATGTGCTTAATTGATGATGGTTCAATCATAAAGGTTTTCTATCATAGAGTATTGCAAAAATCGTTTGATTTTCCTATCTATTTTGCGATAGATGGTTTAGATTGATCGTAGGTAATTTGATGTAATATTCTTACTGTGCCTCATTCTACCAAAGATTATATCGAAAATCGTTTGCTTTTTCTATCTATTTTGTGCTAGATGGGTTAGGTTGATCGTAGTTAATTTGATGTAATCTACTTCTTGTGCCTCATTCTACCAAAGATTATAGCAAAATTCGTTTGATTTTTCTATGTATTTTGTGCTAGATGGGTTAGGTTAATCATAGTTAATTTGATGTAATCTTCTTTCTGTGGTATCAAATTTAGTGCGAAAATCGTTTTATTTTCCCATCTATTTTGCCCCAGAAGCTTGAAGCTGTTAGTACTAAATTTGATGTAATCTTCTCTTTCTGTCATATTTTACCAAAGTTTATGGCGAAAATTATTTGATTTTCCCATCTACTTTGCACTAGATGAAATACGGTTGAACCTTCTGGCCATTAGAAACCATTTAGGTGCAGATTCTTACGACCTAAACTTCTTCTGTCGTATCTTTTTTGAGTACAAATGGTACTGCGCTCAGTTTTAAAAATAACTGAAGAACTATCTTAGTGAAAAATGAATCCACTCTCTTCTCATTCTTCTCCTTATGTCATTATCTCTCATTATCTCGCTCTTTGAAATTGTATCTTTTAAATTAATAATCATTGGTCAACACAATTTTTGTCCCTTAGACGCAAATAGCCGATACCGATAGAAAATTTTGCGCTTATTTCAGAAACGACAAAAAAATATTTCTAACACGTCAGGTTTTTGTGATATTTAAATTTTTGCAAAGTTTGTAACTTTTTTTGAGATGCGAAACCGATTCCGATGATTTTTTGTGACAATACTGGATTCAAATTTCAGTTGGGCAGTTACCGGTATCACTTTTCTAACCTATCTTGAACTGAGAACATGTTTTTGTAAGTAAATAGTGAAAAAACTTTGTAAACAATTTAAAAAAAATTGACCTCCAGCACTTTCTTTGCATTTCGTAAATATGCATAGTAAATACTGTCTGGAAAATGCATTTAAATTGAAGGGACATTCCTCAAAATTTGTCGACCAGCGTAATTTCAACATAACATAATTTTCTGTCTCTTTTTAAATAAGCTGCAATATGCTGTAATCAACTATTTTACTACCATCTTATAATCAATTAAAGCTATAAAAATCAGTTTTAATAATTATGGGTACTTCTATTAATTTAAAAAATGAGTTGCTGTTAATATTTTTTATTATGATAGTTATCACCGTCTGAAAGGTAGGTCTTATAAAAACTGGTAAATGCATTAAAAATAACTACGGAAAATTGGCATATTTATTACATTTTGATGGATACTTTAAATATCAATAATAATAGTTATTAATTTGTAATTACATCTGCAACTGAAGTGGGTAATAAAAAAATCTTGAATGTCATAAAACCGTTTGTGCTACAAAGTCTAGTTGCGATGGTATGAAAGTTTACTTTTCAAAACCTAGAAATGTGAAAATTATATGTACATAGGCACCAGGTTTCCAAATTTTCGAGGGAGGAGCTCTCATACAGAATTACAGAACCTAGGTCCAGAAACTAAGTATCCCGTGTAGTATATAAAATATCTGTCTCATAAATTGCAACTTGGAACGTCAGGTTTTCAAAGTTAAAAAATGAGCATTTACGTTTAATAGGCAACAGATAACTCTAAATATGATACAAACAAATTTGGGTAATATTTGTAAATTGAAAATATACTAAACATTCTAAGAATTTTAGTGGAATAAAAAATTAGAACCTCTGACCTCTGACCCTATGTGTCATCATCAGTAATCGATTATTATTATTATTATTACAAAAAAAATACTTAAAAATATGTTTTCGGAGTTGTTCCTAAATTGATGTCACAGTAAACATTATAATACTTAACGCAGCTTTCATGCTCTTCTATGAGGGTGTTTGTATGTAGCGTATAATTATACTCATCCGTGATCAGGCTGGTCTTTCCATCCTCTGATAAAGTTGCCAAAAGCACTCTGACTATTTGAGATGCCGTCAGGGAGATTAGAACTTCCATCCTCTGATTAAGTTTGAAGCTTTACGCTCTTTGATGAAGGCATTTGTATAACTTATCCTCAACCCTGAAAAGATCGGCTTTTAAATAGTTAAAATACAATCCGATTTGATTTAGATAACATCACTGTAAAATGCGTTGAGCTAAAACACCATTTATTATCTATTCTTCAATTATTATACACCAAGTCTAAAAAAAAGGGTTTTGCGTTTTTCTCAAAACTTCTGTTCACTGACTTGAACCCTATCTGCAATCGGCGATTCTAATGGATTACAGTAAAAACGAAGTTAAAAAGGTGCAAATCAAATCGCAGTTTTTTGACAAAATGTCACACAGAATCGGAGATTGACGTTTTTACTGAAATCCCACTACTCAAGTTTCAGATTTTTTTACACTAAGTAATGCAGTTATGAGTATAAGATTATAATTTTTGGGCACACTTCAAATATTTAGTTATTTCAAAATTCCAAATCAAAATTCAAAAATTTAGTCGAATACCGTGTTTTGATTTGAAATTCTTCATATAAAAATAATAAAATCTGAAGTAAAGGACTCTTATGTGGACAAGCAATTCTGATCAGATTTCAAATATTTATTAATTTTTTACTTAAAAATTCCAGAATTAAACTCGGAAAGACTGGTTTAGTCTAAAATCGCTTTATGATTTGAAGTGCCTCCCATGAGAAGTATTGAAATCTACTACTTTTCACACAATTCGCAAACTTTGAACTTACGTAAGTATTCCAAATTATCCTGTACTTGATGGACTAAATTCGGAATTTATAAATTTTATGTGTTCACTTAATTTTAAATTAATCTTAATCTAAATATAATTTTCCATAAAATTTATATTTTAAAATACGTAATTGATGCTAAAAACTTTAAAGCTAACTGATAACATTTAATTTTAATTAAACGCTTTGTTCTAAAAATGTTCTCAATGTTCTGAATTAAAAAAAATCAGTTGATCAATTTCGCCACATTAATATTTAAGTACTTAAAAATTAATGTGTTGGGTCATATCAAATTGAATCTGGTCTCGATAATATTTCATCCCCGTGGTACAGTTTTTCAACGGTTTCTATTATTCACGGATTTTCAGATTTTATCGGAAACCATTGGAGTTCGATGTAATTATAAGGGAATAACTTAAGCCCACGGTAATCGCATTTGTTTGTTACACCACACGCTAAATCCCTAACGATATTCAGATTGCCGAGTCAACGGATTAACGCGCATTTGAAGACACCGCGCTAATCCGCAAAATATTGTTGTACTCGCGGCAATTTATAAAATGGGTCAGTCAGCGGGGGCTAATTGTGCCAATTAAAACGGCCTGCAACAATCACACATTCGATCGCGATGTGATAACGATAAACAATAACTGCGCGCAAAAACTTCGCACGGTTTAATTTATTAATAGCGAGGCGCGGAAATTACAAATCGTTTTTATTATTTCTGGACTCGATTAAAATGTGTTCCGTAAAATGTTTTTGCAATTGGCCTGTCCGTGGGGCGCGTGCATTCGCACACTGGCCGGATTTTCCCCCGTGCAGTGTGGCGGCAGTATATATTGTTAAAAGCAACAAGTGGCGCCCATGTGTCGAAGAAAGGCAAAAAGCACAAAAGGCGGTGTTAAGTGTGGACGATAAGATTATGTCCCGCAACCCGTTTTCGCTCGGCGTTCCTGCTTGCACAAATCAGGGCGCATCCAAATGGAAATGCCGGGAATACGGAATGAACGCCGGCGATAAGGATAAAACCTTTAGTGCGCATTCATTGCGGAGACGCGGATATGAATTTTAAATTATAAATTATAATATGTGCAACTTGTACAACTGAGACTCAAAAACTCATAAAAAAACTACGGTGACTGTGGCGGTGACAAGTCTTCACGACACCGTAGTTTTTATGTTCCTTCGATTATAATAATGTGTAAATGTCTTCTAAACGTATTTTGCTTTATTTCCATCGCCATTTATGACAATACATGTTGTGTATTTACGTTTTTGTACATTTTATGGTACAATAATTACATTTAAATATAAAGTTATTTGTGAAGATCAAAAAACGAAAAAAAAATGATAAGTTTCAATATAGCTACATGTTCTGCATGAAATTACACATTTATGTGATTATTGACTACCAGAACGGTACCAATATGTTACCAAATGCGCTGAAAATGTTTGCGCACACATTATGTTGGTCTGTAAAAAAGATGGGAAGAATGGACGTACGTTCGATCTAATCGAAGAAATTTACGGAAAAAGTAATCTAAGCTCTAAACATTAACTTATCACTTATACATAATCACTCGGATTCTAGAAGCGAAACTCTTGTTAGTTAGGAGCAAAATTTAGCTCAACGCCTAAATATTTTAGTTCAACGCTAAATTTAGCAAAGTTAGCTCATAGGCTAAATATTTTGGTACAAAACTGAATTTAACTCGATTTCTAATTTGGTAAAGCCAAACCTAGTAAAATTCGATCTTATCTTAAGTTAAGTTAAGTTCAGAATAGAATAAGAAAAAACGCAGAACTTGTTCCCCACAATTGATGCTGCCGAAGAAACATGTAGATGATATGTTACTTCATGAGTTAAACGAGTTTTTGCAATGATATTCAATACAAACAATCAATTTTCATAAAGCTACAAGGCAATTCTGATCAAACAGGTCCCATTTTTTACAGCCACTTCTCCTTAAGAGACATACATGTTGTTGATATTTAAGACTATATTTCAGAAAATTTCTAGTTAAACATATCCTTTTAAGGGCAAGTCTTTCTAAAGTTGTCGATAAGTTATCTGTACAAAGAGGCTAGAAATTACCTGCTCAAGTGTTTGTAATCTTGAGGCTATCTTAAACACTGTAATTTCAACTTTATCAGCTGATTGAAATACCAAAATACCTAAATACAGTCGTATAAGAATAAATATATAAACATGTATACATGGTGTTGGGGAAGTCGACCGAAAACTTTCTAGGGGTGAATCAGGGCGCAAAATGAAGACGAATATTCCTTTGCTACTGTTAGCCGTGATGCATAGTTTCAGCCAAAATCCGTATTTAAATTAGCGCTCCATATTTTTGGCTGAACAAACTGCTGAATAAATCTCGATAATGCATTGTTTTTTCAAATCTAGCTTGTTACTTGCATTACTTTTAAATTTAATCCTTTTAACTTTGTTAAACCATCAATCTAAACCAAAAATGGCGAACGAATATTTCACTTCATTTTTCACTCTAGT
The DNA here is from genome assembly GCA_951805005.1 of Othius punctulatus. Taxonomy (NCBI): domain Eukaryota; kingdom Metazoa; phylum Arthropoda; class Insecta; order Coleoptera; family Staphylinidae; genus Othius; species Othius punctulatus. The sequence goes on along the minus strand of OX638138.1, from coordinate 32,567,035 downwards.
TCACCCCTAGAACACCCTGTATTTCTACTAAAAGTGTTATAATGCACAGAGTTCATTGATATTTTAATTCCTAATACCTAGCAAATTTTGCAAACTCTGATGATACTAGTTAAACATCATTTACTTGATGGTCATACATTTTATGTTACTTCTAGTTACCTCTAGAATATTATGCTAAAAATACTCGTCGAATATAAGTTGCAGGTTTACTGTATTTCTGTGTTTTCAATTACCGATTTTTTTTAAATTTTGGAGCTGATCATACAAAAAGTAAAACTTTTTTGTTTCTTTCATGAATATGTAGATGAAAATGTTATTATGAATTATCGATTTTATATAAATAATACGATATATATATATATATACGATCAACGTGTATATCTCAACGTTCAACACTGCAAAACTGCTCAAACCTGATTTTTGAAACTTTCTCAACGCACAAAACTGCACAACATTGCTCAAAACTGGTTTTTAGAACTTTCTCAACGTACAAAACTGCACAACATTTCTCAAAACTGGTTTTTAGAACTTTCTCAACGCTCAAAACTGCTCAAAACTACACAACACAGCTCAAAACTGCACAACTTAAAGCAGGGTTGGAATAAATCAAGATTTATTTAAAAAGTCAAAAATCAATGATTTTTTCTTAAATCAAGTAAATCATGATTTAATTTAACTCTATAGTTACATTAAATTTTTCGTTGTTCACTTATTGGAATGCACAAACAGTGCAAAAACATTGATTAATATAAAAAAAAACAATTTTGATTTTGATACATCAATGATGTATTTAAAAAAAATCAGTTGATTTAAATCATGATTTAAATCACAAAAACCCTGCAATAAAGAATCGGGTATGAAACGCCAGCTGCGTCAGTAAATCTGTTACTTTATTGCCTAGTTATATAAGCAAATTACTGTTATATCAATTTTAAATTATCTGTCAGTATCTTTGCATACAAAGACGTCTGTAATTTTTAAAGCAGCAAATGAAAAATATTTGCATGTAATAATTAGTAGAAAATTATAATCTTCTTGCGCATTTCTTAATTATTCTTTAACTTTATTTAAAAAATACTTTATTGTTAATTCCTTCCTTAATTTGATTGTTTGTTTGATATACAAGGTGTGGAAAACGTCTGGAAAATATTCATTATTTCGGAAATTAAAAATATTTTTGAATTCAGATACGTTGATTTTAGTTTTCAAAAATACACATCTTGTTATACATCTAAAATGTTTGTCATCTTTTTTTTTGAGTTATGACGTCATCGTCGTTGTTTAAGCTAAATCACCGTATATATGAATGATTTTCCTAAGTTAAGTAAGTTAAGTACTTACTTTCAGGTTATGCAGGAGCTAATCCAGATGTTGGTTTTTAAATCTAACATTTTTGGTCAAATATATCTACCTATGGGGTGACAATCCGTGGACACACTGTAAATATACAGGGTGTCCCAAATTGAGTAGACTATCATGGGTATCTTTTTACCTCTCTTATAATTAAATAAAGAGATTTGATTAAATGAGCAATGTTGTGTAGTTTTGTGCTGTGTTGTGTAGTTTTTGCATTTTGGGCAGTTTTGCACAGTTTTGAGCAGTTTTGAGCGTTGAGAAAGTTCTAAAAACCAGTTTTCAGTATTGTTGTGCAGTTTTGTCGGTTGAGAAAGTTTCAAAAATCAGGTTTGAGCCGCGTTGTGCAGTTTTGCAGTGTTGAGCGTTGAAAAAGTTTCAAAAGTCAGTTTTGAACCGTTTTAAGAAATTTTGAGCATTGGGAAAGTTCCAAATATCAGTTTTGAGTTTGGGCAGTTTTGCGCAGTGTTGTACAGTTTTGCAAATTTGAGCATTGAGAAAGTTTCAAAAATCAGTTTTGAACAGTTTTGCAGTTTTAAGCAATTTTGAGCATTGAGAAAGTTTCAAAAATCAGTTTTGAGTTTGGGCAGTTTTGCGCAGTGTTGTGCAGTTTGGCAGTTTTGAGCGTCGAAAAAGTTTCAAAAATCCAACAGTTTTAATATTATTCTAAAAAAAACAATGCAATTGCAACGATTTGCAATTTCAAGTCAAATATTTTGGAAATTAAAGTAATGCAAAAATGTTTCAGGCAAAAGATACTTACGTTGATTAAATGCACTTAAAAACTGCACATAGTTGCCAATTTAACCAAATCTCTATATGTTTTAATAAGAAAGATACCCATTGTAGCTTACTCAGTTTGCGACACCCTGTATATTCAACACTATTTTTTTATCTATCGCACATTATCTACCTATATCTAATACGGCGTCTACAATAAATTAAAAGTTACAGACGTCCCCTTAAATCAAGTAAGCTTAAAAAAATTGCTGGAGGTATCTACGACTTGTACTTACTAACTACGACATGTCAGCATCTTTTAATGTAACCGTCCTTGTACTTACCATTTTCGAAATATCAATGGTAGCATTAATATGGGACACCCTGTATATGTTGAAATGAATCCACGCCTAAGACTTAATAATCATTCCTTATCTCATTCATATATTTCTGTTTTAATGCCTAGGCAGTATTAAGTGCTTTTTCATTTTTTTTATTCCCAGGCAGTAAAAAATGTACTGCTTTCATTTGTTTAATTCTTAAGCAGTAAAAACGTACTCTTGACATATTCTGTCCTAAAGAAATACATTCTGCCTTTATGCCTAGCAAAGTAAAAGGGTCTTTTTTCTTTGTTTTAATACCTAGGCAGTAAATATGTACAATTTTCATGTTGTGTACTAAAAATAGCTTCTTTGTTTATTAAAATTCAATCAAGTGCAATTGTCTTGTATAGAGTCGACGATATTATAGTAGATTCTAATGGGGCGTTTGCGAACTGAACTTTCCATCATGGTGATGTGCAATTCAAGCCGTCTCATTGGTCTAATAAGTGATGCGGATAATATTCAGATATAGAGAATCGTTCTTGTTCCTACCATTTTCGAAATATCAATGGTAGCATTAATATGGGACACTCTGTATATGTTAACATAAATTCCACGTTTAAGACTTAAAAATGCGCCATAGCGACATCTGATCATCCTTGACATCCTTGAAGCCTCGTCTCATCCGTTTATTTCTATTTTAATGCATAGGCAGTCAAACAAGTACGTTTTCATTGGTTTTAATGTCCAGGGCCCAGGTAGTACAAGATGTACTGTTTTCATTTGTTTTAATTCTTAAGCAGTAAAAAGGCACTTATTATACGCACTTGTATACTAAAGAAATAACTTCTGTTTATATGTCTGGGCAGTAGAAAGCTAATTTTTCATTTGTACTAGCAGTAACAAGGTACAGGTATAGATAGATAGATAATATTTATTTACTTGAAACATAAACATGTGTGTAAGTATAGAAATAAACATATTACTTAAGATATAAAAAACATTCTAAAAATCTAGCAGTTGTACTTTAGTTGTAAGTACGCCTTTGTTTATTTAAATTCAATTAAGTGCAAATATCTAAATAAGTTGTACTGACTAAACAATATTATACTGTCATCTAACGGGGCGTTTCCGAACTGAACTTTTCCATCATGGTAACGTGCAATTCAACCTGTCTCATTGGTCTAATAAGTGATGCGGGTAATATTCAGATATAGAGCGCTCAAGAAAGTATTGTCAACTTTTCCAACTAGTTTCATGTCCAATAATGACATTAGGAAAAAATCTAGTTCAGTTATTTACTTGTATCCTAGGAAACATGCGGCAACTTGCAAAACATATTTGATTTGCATCTTGAATACTGTCAAATATTAGTATCCAGCATAAAAGTTGATACCACTTTCTTGAGCGCTCTGTATGTATAAATCATTATTACTAATGCACGTACGACTATACGTTTATATAATAATGACTTGTTATTTGTAATTATTATCCTACCCTCTTGCATGAATTCTGCGTACGCCACTGCTAAAATATACGAATAAATTAGTCGCCGTTTTGAAATGCGAGTTCGTGCCTTAATTTTTTTGTTTCACATCTGTACAATGAGAATACTGAACATTGGCATCCATTACCTGGCACAAAATTGGTTAATATATTCCATTTGTTAATTGGTTCTTGTTAGTTATTGTGGTTATAAATTACAGCCAGGCGCAGACATTAAAAGTCAAACACATCATGACGCGGTAATTTTGCGCTTTATATTACTAAGGCATCTAGTTGTAATAATTTTATTATTATTATCATTGGCGCGGATATAATTACGCGAATAATTGCACATCCACGACTGTATTTGATAAATTGTGTTGCGTTACTTTACACTAATAATGCGAATGCCGCGGCGTTATTACTATTATAATTGGCACGTGTGCAATTAAATTTGTAGGTAGCGGATGTATTGGAAAAAAGCCACATTGTATTATTGCGGAGTAATACGATTTTAGTATCCCAGACAATTCCTAACGTGCCCATAAAACGATTGTGTTGAAATGTGAATATTGCATATTTTGCACAATACTCTTAAAATAATTGAAATTATTGATCTGGAGAAAAACCTATATCTTGCATTGAATAGAATAATGCAATTTTATTGTGCTCTTTTATAAATTGCAAGTTCTACTTTACATTGCTAGTTTCACAATGGGGGCACAAATTAGTTTTAGCTGCGCAATAAGAAATCGCATTTGCAATATTTTCCTTGTTGCTCTCCATTCCGCTAACGAAGTTATTCATATAATCGGTATTTTACTGTTGGCGCGGAATTTTGAGGGGGGTTAATTGGATAAAATAGTATGCACAATGCTGGTGTTTTGTGATTTATACACGAGCTTCGCAATCATTTCAGAGGAAGCTCAAGACCTCAGAGGGGCTTTAGTTAAGAGGGTACACACTGTACACATTTACACTACTTTTTTCGGGGAAAACCGTGTAGTTTGCGAAACCTTTTTCACAAAAAAATATAGCAATCTTTATATGCATATGTAGATAATAAATATTTTATGTGAAAATGTTAACTTCATATTTCATATTTAGATTTAACAAAAATCTAAATTGTAATCCTATTAAAATTTTATGTTTTTAAGAAGTTCATTAGAAAAACAAAGTTACCCAAAATTATATTTTGCATTTTTTTTATCGGGTGCAATATTATTAAAAATGTTATCGAATACTCTGTCACTTTTTGACAATGATTACTTCTTTACTTTAAATATTGTATTTTTATAATAAGTTTCATCTTCATACTAAGTTGCTTTTGCTTTAATTTGTGGTCAATTTTCATAAATGTTAAATTTTGTTCTTATACATGGTATACTGATACGGTTGATACACCGATCTCAGACTATTGTAACTTATTACTTTATACGTTAAATCGAGAAAACATATCTCAGCATAAAATTCACAAAAAAGTCGTTTCTAATCTTTGAAGTTGAAGGAGGTAGCTAGATGCTTCACTTCTTGTATTTTCCTTTTTTCATTCATCATTTATTTATTTGTATATATATTTTTTTTACTTGTGCCTTTGGTATTTTTCCAAAAATTTGCCGCCCTGGGCTATAGCCCTCATAGCCCCCCGCCCCCTAAATTCGCCACTGCCTTCCGCTGTAAAATTAGATTACCTGATGACAAAAATGTGATAAATTAAAGACTGCCTTAACAAATGATACAAGTTAGTTTGCTATTTGAGTTTGCGTTGCTCATTAAAAAAACGAATTCTTGAAGTCCTGATGTCATGATTACCTGATGACAAACATGTGATAAATTAAAGACTGCCTTGTAAAACAAATGATACAAGTTAAACAAACACGATTTACTAAATGTCTACTCTCTACTTATGGTTTGCTGCGACAGGAGATCATGTGCCCCTTGTAAGTGTGTGCCGAGGAGAGATTTAAAGTGGCACGTCGTCCGCGAAAGTCTCCGAAATGGACTCCGGAAGAACTGGATCGTGCAATAGATTTAGTTCGGTCGGGTGTGCCCATAAAACCAGCTGCTCAACTGTGTAACGTGCCAGTCATGACCCTCTGGAGACGGCAGAGGGCAGCCGGTGTAGTCAGTAGTAGGGCCGTGTCGAGTGCATTGAAATTACGAATAATAATAATAATAAAAAAAGCACCGTTTCGTGATGCTAATGAATTTCAATGTGGGACAGTATCACATATTGAGCAAACTGCAACTGTTGTAAAAGTTGAAAAATTGGAGAATTAGTATTGGATAAGTTTTCTCGTTAGTTTTATGTGTGTTTCTTAGTTGTTTAGTGTTTTTATTGGTGCTTTCTTGCGCAGTTTTGCTGCCGCTATTTATTAAATATATTGCGTTAGTAACACCAGTAGCATTTTATTGCTTACTTTATGGGCTGATTTTTCCGTTACGTGTTTTTTTTTTATTATTTTTTTTTAATTTCCATTCTTGCCCCCCTAATCTGCATGCGTTCGATTTTTGTGCTCTGCTAACTCGTTTTACCCATTTTTTTTTGTTTTTGTTTTTCCGGCAGATTTTCCCATTTTGTTAAAATTAAAATCGCCGACGTGGACGCAGGACCAGCTAAAGGAAGCGATCGACGCGGTTGTAAAGCAAAAAATGCGCTTCACACAAGCGTCCCATAAGTACGGCATACCTAAGGGCACGCTGTATGATAACATTTTGGGGAAGACGAAGCGCATGGCGGTACTGGAGGAAGCAGGTTTGACTCCCATAGAGGAGCACGCGGTTTTAGAGTTCTGCTGCGATGTGTCTTTGTCGCCGTACAATAGGCGGACGAAAAAATCGCTGGCGGCGGTTCTGAATTACGTGGAAACGCTGAGACGCGCTCGCGACCCGGAATTTATGTTCACCGGACTTTCCGGGTTCCGGTGGTGGTGGGCTTTCTGCAAGAAGCACAGCATTGTGTCGCTTTATTACGAGAGCGGCGGCGAGGAGAGCCCGGTGAAAGCCTCCCCCAGCCATTCGAAAAATGACCACGAGTCCTCGCCAAAGCGGCACGAGTCTTTTTACGCGAAAACAGCAAATACGAATAACAAATTTTGACAATTCATGTAAGACTGATAGCTATTTTTGTAATTTATTAAGACTTATTGTGTACATATACCGGTGGAGTATTATAATAAATCCGATCGACGTATAGATTTTAAGTTATTAACGCGAACATATCGACTTATCAAACGTGCTTCCTCGCATTACTTATAAATAACTTTTAAATTATTGTTATTTCCCCGTAATACACATCTTTTATCGATGTTACTTTTATTAATTATAATATAACGTTTTGCATTTATGTGAGCTATATTTATGCATCTAATTACATAGCTAATAATGCCTGCGTGTTGTATATGATTGTATTCTCTGACATGCAATATTGTATTACATGTTTAGTTTAGTTACATTTATTTTTACTCATTATTTTATGTTTGCTACATGTCGTATTAGAGTTGAGTAAACGGATGCATGGTATACCGACATTACAACATATGTTATATTTATATAATTTAAATCGGCTGTTATATTTTATACATAAGTCTACGAAAACAATGCGAACTATATTACTTTTCGTACGTTCCTATTCTAATGTCTCCAGGCACTAAATTTGTTTAACGTTATTGTATAACATGATTGTAAATTTATATTTGTTATATATTGTTATAGATAGTAACAATCAAAGCTATAATGCGTAGCAATAATTTTTATAGTTTTTCGGATATTATTTATCATTAAGTTTTCGAAAAGTTTAACTTATTTTCTGTATCTGCGAATGCGGAAGTATATTTACGTTTTACTCGTATAAGAAGACTAATTTACGTTAATTATTTCATAGTGTAAGAATTTAACATTTACTTTATTTCTAATTAATCTTATCTCAATAAATAACATGTTCATTAATGTTTTATTTTTGTACTCTTATTATTAATTTTTGTAACTCTATTTAGGGCGTTATTTTTACTCACATAATAATTTATTTCTGCGAACTCAATTAAAATAAAATATAATTAATTAATTATTAAAGCTGTGCGCAATCTAAATGTAGCAATAATCACAAACATAATGTGCCATTAATTACTAAGATACCAAGGTTACCAAATGAATAATATAAAAATAAAACAGCGATTCCCAAACTTGGTTCAAGTTTAAGTAATTTATGCATAAATATTTGTTTTAATTAAATAATTTGAATATTTTAATGCCGCCCAAAGAGGGTGAAGGATATTATTAGTTTATTATTAAATCTTACAAACAAAACACTCAATAATTTATAGTTACAAACATTTCTTTTGTAAATTTATGCAATTAAAATTGTCATTTATTATTAGGTGGAAAATAAAAAAAAATTGAATTTGCATTTAAATTTTAATTCATTTATTGTATACAGGGTGATTTTTTTTTTCATCTCAAACATTTATATCTCGGAAACCATAAAACATAGAGATTCGCTTAAATGAGGAAAGTGTTGTCATTTTAAGAACTTATGCAAGATAAGCTTTTGTTTTTTTGAGAAAATACCACTGTCTTTTAGTTATAATGCAAATTATTTAAATGGCAGTCATAGTTGGCTTAGACATTTTAAAAAAGGATAAATTTGTATCTGTAACAATAATAAATAATAATAATAATAATAATAAATCCTTTATTAGACGTACAGATGTACGTGATGTAACAAGATATAAATTTACAAGGAATAGTAGTAAGACTAATTAACATTGTATATTTTCCTGAAGGAATTCTTCAAGTGAATAAAATGATTTTGATTTTAAATATGAAATAATAGTATTTTTAAATCAGCGTCATTTTTATAACCATATAAGGTTTGAGTATACTTACTTCTATAAATAAATGAGATGCAGGAATTTTGTTGTATAATTTGAATAGAATTTAGTATAATTAGAATACAAAAATGAATAGAATTCTCGTCATAAAAGGGAAAAAAAGTATTGCATGGCAAACTCTGTTTTTGCTATTCTATAGCTTTGCTACTTTATAGCGATACAAAGTTTGCTATACTTACTTCAGGCCATCTTCGAAAATTAACTTATTCAGACTCTTTTGTTAAGATGATAGTTGAAAAGTTGAAAACATTTTCTAGGTATATTAGGAGTATTTATTTATTTCCAAAATTAACTTTTAACGGCTCATTTAAAATTCAATGAACATTTACTATATTATTTAATTATGTCAAAAATTAACCTCAAATTGTTCTTGAAAGGAGCCATTGGAAATTTTCTATATTATTTAATTGTTTCCAAAATAAACTTTGATTTGCGCTCATTGCTAAAAATTATTTGATAAAGTTTTTTTTTTCATTTTAAGCATTTGGATCTTGGAAACCATAAGACATGGAGATTTGGTTAAATGAGGAATGAGTTGTCGTGTTAAGAGGTTATGAAAGATATGCTTTTGTTTTTATGAAAAAAGACCAGTTTTTAATTATAATACAAACTTTACTTATTTTAAATGGCAGTCATAGTTGGCTTAGAGATTTTTAAAAAGGACAATTTTTTCTCTTTATAGCGATACATGTTTGCTATACTTACTTTGATAAATAAAGGCCATCTTCGAAAATGAAATTATGAAAATTATTACTTTGGCAAATAAACACGATACAGGACTATTTGTGTATTGTTGAGAGTAGCAAAAACAGAGTCTGCCATGGAATTTTTTTCTCCCTTACTACGAGAGTTCTATTAATATTTCTATTGTAATTATACTAAATTCTATTTAAATTATACAACGATAATTCCTGCATATCATTTATTTATAAAAGTAAATAAAGCAAACCTTATATCGTTATAAAGAGAAAAAAATGTCATTTAAAAAAATATATAAGGCAACTAAGAATTACTTCGGAAAAGGTGATCCCATATAAAACTACCGTTGTTCATTATTTTGTCAAAATTAATTGGCCCAATTTCATTAGTGTAGGTTCTTAATTAGCGATGAAAAATAAATTTTTCATTAGATTGTGCGTATTATTTAAAGCCTGTTAGCGTTACCCAGGAGACACCACGTGGAGGTCGGCTTTTACGTCTCCCAAAATTGTGCGCTTTTAACTAATTGGTATTTTAACTCTGTCGATATATATCTCTTATACCAATTAAGTGCATTTAATAGGTGATATCGTGAGCAATTCCACTCACTATCCACCATCAAAATTTTCCACTAATCTTTGTAGTCTTGCAGTACAGCCCCTGTATTTTTTTTAACCTAATCTAATCTAATTTTTATATTGTGACATCTTGTATATGTTTTATGGTGAACTGATGGTGCAATGAATTGACAGCAGCGAATTAACCGCGGGAAATTACGGCAGTAAATTGTCTGCTGTGAATGGATAGTGGTAAATTTACCTCCATCAATTCAACACAGTCAAGAACCCCAAAAGTTATTTTAAATTGTATAGAAAAAATTATTTCAGTCGCCACCAATTTTGACATTTATCTGGATAGTTGTAGTAAAATATCATCTGGCTACCATCTAAAAAATATGTAGGCCATTTTGGTATTTGCTAATAGGTATAAGTTTTTTTTTTATAATGAGATTCAGAAAATTAAATTATTTAATGACAAACTTTGATAATTAAACGTTGAAAGTTTGAAAAATGCCAAATGTTTAAAATGTTTCGAAAAATATTTTTAGTCGCCTCAAGATTCGACAAATTTTGTGATTTATCTGGACAGTCACGGTAAAATATCGAATACCATTTTGTGCCACTACCTTGAAAATAAAATGTAGACCCTTTTTTATGTAGGCCATTTTGGCATTTGCTTATATAAGTTTTTTTTTATAATTTAGAATCAGAAAATTAAATTCTTTAATGTCAAACTTTGATAATTAAACGTTGAAAGTTTGAAAAATGCCAAATGACATTTTAAAAAGTATAGAAAAATATTTTTAGTAGTCTTGGAATTCGGCAAATTTTGACATTTATCTGGACAGTCACGGTAAAATATCGAATACCATTTTGCCACCACCTTGAAAACAAAACACCCCTTTTGGCATTTGCTATTGTAAAAAAACATAATTTTAATAAATTTTGATCTAAAAAATGTTTTTTTTAATGACAAATTTAGATAATTGAACCTTGAAAGTGTCAAAAATGCAATATGTCTTTGAAATTGCATAGAAAAATATTTCTAATCACCTTGCGATTCCACAAATTTTAACATTTATATATGTTCACAATAAAATATCAAATACCAGCTTGCCATCGCCTTGAAAGAAAACATAATATATTTTTTTAAGTTTGAGTCGGAAAATAATTTATTTTGTGACAAGTTTTTATAATCGATCATTGACAGTTTCAGAAATCCCAAATGTCCTTTGAAATTGTGCAGAAATTTTTTTTTTAGTTACCTCCAGATTCTACCAATTTTGAGATTCATCTACCGTCTAAATTCTAGATGAATGTCAAAAATTCTAGTTTCTAGACAAATTTATCTCAAGTCTCAATCGATTGCCAATTTCATTCTGCCGAAAAGCAATTTAAAATTCGAAACTACGAGTTCAACGAAGACAAATTCTATATTCTTCATTTAAATAATTTACAGCAAAGTTTTCAATAGTTTTTAAGTAACGAAAGTTGATTCTTTGAAAACAAATTCTTTAAATTGTTAGAATTTTGAGAAACAACTTTAATTTGTAACATGACATATTTTCAGAGTTTATTTTATTTTTGTTTTATTTCTATACAATGTTTCCGAAGAATACGTTTTCAAAAAAAAAACACTCTACTGTACTATAATTTTTTGATGATCCTTGGTAACCATTGAATTTTAAATTGCTTTTCGGCATAATGAAATAGGCATTCGATAATTTACCTGAGATAAATTTGTCTAGAATCTAGAATTTTTTACATTAATCTAAGTTACATTCAGGCAACTAAAACTATTTTGCTACACAATTTCAAAGGACATTTGGCATTTTGAAACTTTCAATGATCAATTATCAAAACTTGTCATTAAACAGATGTACTGTCTTGTATAGCAAATGCCAAAATAACCTAGTTTTTCTTTCAATGTTTATATCATTTTCGAAGAATTTCTATTCGAAAACTTGGCATAGGTATTTTTAGAAAGGACATTGAGGAGTTTCTTATATTTTTTGTTTCTTTTTTATGCATAGTTTCCGAAGAATACGTTTTCGTAGAAATCGTTTTCGAAAATCAATTTTCAAATTCATCATTTTCGGAAAAAATTACTTTATGATATGTACTATAATTGTTTAATGATCCTTGGTAACCATTATGTTGACATAATTTTCGAAGAATTTCTATTCGAAAACTTGTCGTATTTTTAGGAAAGACATTGAAGAGATTCTGTTATTTTTTGTTTAATTTTTATACACTGTTTTCGAATAATGCGTTTTCATAGATATCGTTTTCGTAAATGAATTTTCAAATGAATTCATTTTCGAAAAAATTAACTTTACATTATGTACTATAATTGTTTGATGATCCTTGGTAACCATTATGTTGACATAATTTTCGAGGAACTTGTATTCGAAAACTTACCGTATTTTTAGAAAGGACATTAAGGAGTTTCTGTTATTTTTGCTTCAATTTTATGTATTGTTTCCAAAAAATAGTTTTCGTAGAAATCGTTTTCGAAAATTAGTTTTCAAAGAATTTGTATTCGAGAACTGAGCCGTGAATCATTTGAAATAGCTTGGGAATCGCTGATATAGTACAAGTACGTGTCTAATTAGGGTGATTAAAACGCGCCATGCGTTTAATGATTAATTAAATTATTCGTTATGCGTTTGGCATCCTTCAATGCACATAATAAATAGCTAATGAAAATAAATTGCAAAACAGTTCGGAGAAATAAATTATTATATGTATTAAGAAAAATGTAATGTTTCTTTTGTCCTGTAATGACATGAAATTAAATAAAACATGCCGTTGTTGCCATTTACAATCGACGATAATTTATAGAAAATAAAAACGAAACCGCCATTGTATTGTTTTATTATTATATCACGCATTAAACTTGCAGACTTTGTATCGACGTTATCTGCGAGGCTAATTTGTATATAATCATTTTTCATTCTTTTATGTTTCAGGTTTTATACACGTAACTTGGTAATTTATTTTATTATATATTTTTTTTATTTAACTGTTGCATAATCAACATGCGACCTTTGCATTTTCCTGCAATTATATATACATATTCTTACATCTTAGTATTTTTACACGGGCGAATTGTCACACCCAAAGCGCCGCGCTAATTAGATTTGAATACTAATATTGGTTTGTTTTTTCAGCAGACAGCTACCAATACCAATTGCAGTCCATGTGGCAGAAATGCTGGAACACGAATCAAAGTCTCGTCCATAATTTGCGCTTCCGCGAGAGGGGGCCGCTAAAATCCTGGCGGCCGGAAACGATGGCGGAAGCAATTTTTTCCGTGCTGAAAGAGGGCCTGTCTTTGTCGCAGGCCGCAAGAAAATACGATATTCCCTATCCTACGTTCGTACTGTACGCCAATCGCGTACACAACATGCTGGGCCCCTCTGCCGATGGAGGTTCGGGTGAGTTCCAAAACATAAAAGGTGTTGATTATGACAATTTTTACTAGAATAGATACTCTTAATTATTACTGCATACATTTTAAGCATTATAAGTGCTGCAAATATCTTTTGGTTATTGGAGGTGAAAATATTTACACTAATTTTGTTACTGCACACAATCACCTATGGCGTATCTATTGTACACTAATTCGAGTAATTAAGCACCCTTTACTACTTTTTATACACGACTTTAATTTTTTATGCACTAGGTAGGTACACTAAGAAAAACGATTTTATTGAGTGGCTTAAAAATGTTACCATTTGCTATTTTTGTAGTCATCCAATATTATATTTTAAACTATCCAAATATAGTAACCCAATATAATTAATAATAATCTCCACTTCTCCTCTACCTACGACGTAATTGGTTACTTATATGGTCAGATAATTCTGACAATTAACACCATAGAATGTAGCAAAACTTGATGGATCGAATAAAATAGAAACATTCAATAAACTATTTTCTCGGTGTAACTCAACCTAAAATAAAAATTAATATTTTAAATTGTATAGAAATATTACTTTAGTCGCCACGAATTTTGACATTTATATAGATAGTCATAGTAAAATATAGAATGTGTCCATTCTATTCACCTGTCTATTCAAAAAATACCAACGGTACTCAGTGTTGCCACCACTGGCGGCTTCTCAGCATCTGCGGGGATAATCGCACATTCTTGGTTCCGGAAATGCATTCAAAATTCACGAATTGTAACGACTACACACGAACGTCTTAATTTCCCACAACACTTTATTTGATACAGAATATTAGCTTATAATTTATACAATGCATACTATGAAAGGCATATGAAGGTTATAAAATGGGGTTGACAAACCTGTCAATGTAAAGATAAATTTTTGCTCAGATTTTTGTAGCAATTTACGTTCTATTTTGTACTTTTTCATTTCGTATTATTAAAAAATTATAACTTCTTTTTTATATCATCATATATGAGGTTTCCTATGTAAGCTACAACTTTGAAGCAAGCACTCAAAAGCAATTGTACGACAAATCTATTTTTAAGCTTAAGGCGTTCGTTATTGAGATAAAGGGTTTCTAATTTTAGCCTTTTTTAATCGATTATATTTTTTAAGTCACTAAAGCAGCTATAAAGATACAAATAATACTACCATAAAAGATAGTACAGGTACTACAGATTCTAATGATAGTATAGATAATTGCTCTCTAAAGGCGCGTTCTCACGAATCAAGTTTAATTGATCGATTGTAGTTGATCAACAAAAGTTGAGTTAAAACTATAGTGAGAACTTTTTTTCTTAACTATAATCAACTTTAAACTATAGTGTTGATTCAACTTTTGATGATTAACTGCAATCGATCAATTAAACTTGATTCGTTAGAACTCGCCTTTATAGAGCAATTTTCTATACTATCATTAGAATCTGTAGTACCTTTACTATTTGTTGTGGTACTGTCATTTGTATCTTTATTGTATTTATAGATATTTGCCCTAGTCGATTTAAACATTAACTTGGGCGATTTTTCAAATAATAATTTTAATGTTGATCAACTCTTTTGAAACAAACTACAGTTTTCATTCAAGTTTTGTTAATCGACTACAATCGATCAATTAAACTTGATTCGTGAGAATTCGCCTCTATAGAGCAATTATCTATACTATCATTAGAATCTGTAGTACCTTTACTATCTTTTATGGTAGTATCATTGGTAGTATGAATAATTGCTCTCTAAAGGCGCGTTCTCACGAATCAAGTTTATTTGATCGATTGTAGTTGATCAACAAAAGTTTAGTTAAAACTATAGTGAGAACTTTTGTTTCAAAACAGTTGATCAACTTTAACTACAGTTTTGATTCAACTTTTGATGATCAACTACAATCGATCAATTAAACTTGATTCGTGTGAACGCGCCTTTAGAGAGCAATTATCTATACTATCATTAGACTTTACTATCTTTTATAGTAGTATTATTTGTATCTTTAGCTTCTTTAAAAATATAATCCATTAAAAAAAGGCTAAAATTTGAAACCCTATATCTCAATAACGAACGCCTTGAGCTCAAAAATAGATTTGTCATTCAATGGTTTTTGAGTGTTTGCTTCAAAGTTGTAGATTACATAGGAAACCTCATATATTATGATATAAAAAAGAAGTTATAATTTTTTAATAATATGAAATGCAAAAGTACAAAATAAAACGTAAGTAGCTACAAAAATCTCAGCAAAAAAATATCTTTACTATCATTAGAAACTGCAGTACCTTTACTTTATTTTATGGTAGTATCATTTGTATCTTTATCATCTTTAGTACCTTTACTATCTTTGGTATATACCTACAGTATATTTAGTATCTTTAGTATATTTATCGATATTTGCCACAATCGATTAAAACATTAATGTGGGCCATTCTTCAAGTAATTTTGTATTTTTTTTGTATTTTTACGGGAACGTGTTTAAGATTTAAATTTGTGCAAACCTGCACATTACTGTATGAACCGCCAGTGGTTGTTAAATATTTTTATTGTAGTTTGCTTTATCTATTATGGCTTGAAAGTCAACTTCAGAAGTGGCTGGCATCATCGAACTATCACTAATTAATGTTGGACGTTTGCAGATTTGCGTCCGAAGGGCAGAGGAAGACCACAGAGAATTCTTCTAGGAGTATGGCCGGACGAGCATATTAGAGGTGTCATACGTGCTGTCGTCTTCCGCGATTCACACCAAATCAAGGAAGAACCACACATTGCTTACCCAAGGATGCATGTAAGTTTTAATTTGATTTTTTAAATTTGTTAAATTGGTTATCAAATGACGGTCTATTTTCCGCTGCTATGGCTAATTACACTATTCTGCATCAAAATCGTCCCGTTAACAAAAATCTTGTTCCTTAATGATTTGAGGTGTGCCGAACATGAATCCGCCAGAGAAGCTCTATCAGGCACAGTTTTTTTTGTAAAATTTGAGTTTGTGGTCAAAAAATATGGTGTTTTCAAGCTCAAAAATGGTGCCTGATGGAATTTTTGTTAGTTCAGATTCGAACTCGGCACACTTGAAAACCTAGGAATAAGGCAAAATTTCTAAAAGGAGCGAAATTAATTTATTTTTGCAGAACAGT
Source organism: Othius punctulatus (assembly GCA_951805005.1). Classification (NCBI taxonomy): domain Eukaryota; kingdom Metazoa; phylum Arthropoda; class Insecta; order Coleoptera; family Staphylinidae; genus Othius; species Othius punctulatus. The sequence goes on along the minus strand of OX638138.1, from coordinate 32,550,432 downwards.
GTCATTGTCACCAAGAAATGATACACCACGCTTGCAAATTTCAGTGTTTATATTTTACCTTAATAAATAAATAATAAAGGCGTCAGAAAAGCTCTATCAGGCACGGTTCTTATGTAAAATTTGAGTGTTTGGTTAAAAAAATGTGGTGTTTTCAAGCTCAAAAATGATGCCTGATGGAATTTTTGTGAGTTCCCATTCGAACTCGGCCCAATTGAAAACCTAGGAATAAGGCAAAATTTCTCAAGGGAGCGAAATAAGTTTATTTTTGCAGAACAGTCTTATTGTCACCAAGATATGATACACCACGCTTGCAAATTTCATTGTTTATAATTTACCTTAATAAATAAATAATAAAGGCGTCAGAAAAGCTCTATCAGGCACGGTTCTTGTGTAAAATTTGAGTGTTTGGTAAAAAAATGTGGTATTTTCAAGCTCAAAGGTGATGCTTGATGGAATTTTGTGAGTTCCCATTCGAACTCGGAACACTTAAAAACATAGGAATAAGGCAAAATTTCTCTAAGGAGCGAAATAAGTTTATTTTTGCAGAACAGTGTTATCGTCGCCAAGAAATGATACACCACGCTTGCAAATTTGATTTTTTATATTTTACCTTAATAAATAAATAAATAATAAAGGTAGCTTAAAAAAATTAGTCAACACCAATTTTTTTTAAAACGATATGAAATCTAGATTTAATAAAAATACAAAAATGGTGATAACAGTAAACTCACTTTTTTAAACATTTTAAATTTTAGATTTAGATTTTAAAAAACTCCAAAATTTTATTTACAATGATTATTTATCATTTAAAAAAAGTTGATGACTGTAAACAGTAAAAACAATAGTTAACACCTACATTTTAGAAACGTTTTTAAATCTAGATTTAACAAAAATATAAATGGCGATAACAGTAAACTCACTTTTTTAAACATTTTAAATTCTATATTTAGATTTAAAAAAACTAAAAAAAATTATTTACAATGATTATTTATCATTTAAAAAAAGTTGATGACAGTAAACAGTATTTTTTTTAATAAACCATTTACATCTAGATTTTCATGAAGAGATCTTAACTCGAAAATTTCGTTTAAAATTGCCCTTTTTGACTTATCGTATCCACATAAATGTTATCATGAACATATGTACATAGCATCGCTTTATACGCGGACAAATAGCTTATTTTTTTATTCATACAATAAATGATTAAGGACTTGAAATAAAATCAAATTATGAAGATTTCCAAAACTGGAAGATCAATGAATGAATTTTTAATAATTGTTAATTCTTATTCCGTCTATAGCAGCCTAGATTGACCTTTTTCCAAAATTCAATTTTTCAATTTAAAAAAATTCTGTTAAAACTTATTTAAAAAAAAGTTACAGCAAAAATTTCGCTGCTAGTTTGGAAAAAGTAATTGTAATTGGTGAAAGTACGATAGATATTTATGATAAAAGTTCGTAACGTAGTGCTTTCTTATACGAGCGTGAAATTTGAGGCACAGACGAAAACGCGAGTGAAAAAAAAGGTTCTTTATCAAAGTATAACTATCAAAGTGTAACATACAATTTTTTTTTCTGCGACAGATATTATGAAAAAGTGATTACCTCACATTCTACCAATTATATCATTAACTTGATTGTTTAAAGTTTTAAACTTGTTTCGTATTATGTAATGTTGACTTGTAAGTCAAATTTGATGCAAAATACTCTTCCAGTTCGCATTATTAAAATGCTCATTATGTATATTAAATCTCCTCGTTAAAACAACACTTTAATCGAATTGGCGAATAAAATGTTTACATTTTCTCTTTATTCACTATAACCATTGACAACGTGAATAAAATAAAAAAATACGTAGTATCCTTGAAATTTTTGTTGTCACCTGAGAATGTGACACTTGCTTGCAAATTCTTCAATTCAAACGAATTGGAAAAAATCTTTTATGATACAAGTGAATTAAGTAATTTTATCCACTCGACGTGAATAAAATAAAAAATACACAAATACGCACTATCTTTGAAATTTTTGTTGTCAACTGACAATGTGACACTTGCTTGCAAATTCTTCAATTCTGAAAATGAATTGAAAAAAATCTTATACAAGTGAATAAAGCAATTTTATCTACTCGAAAATATTATCGCACTCGGCTTCGCATCTTGCGCTAAACTATTTTTTCGTGGATAAAATTCGACTTTATTCACTTATACCATAAATAGATGTTTTCACACAGTTGATGTTTTTACGCACAGGTGTTTTTTTACGCACTTGTGTTAAACAGTATTACTTTACGCACTGTGAACAGTGGTTTTAATGCAAGTTCTCTAAAAAAACAAAATATTCTGTTTCGTGTTTTACAAAATTTTCTAAAACTTGAGAATACTTTATAACTCTTCCTTTTGAGTATTATAATATAAGGTCTGTAAAAAAAATTATTATCTAATCAGTAAGATTGAATCAATTTGGCACTCGAAAATGCAAATTGAAAATTAAAAACTAGTTTTTCTATAATTGAAAACCACACCTTCAAACATGTGTTAAAAATATGAAATTCAAAATTTTTGACACTTGGAACCTTCTGAATATCATTAGACTTGCAACAAAGGTATTCGTTAAAAACTCAATTTATCAATTTTTGGCACTTAGACTCTTTTTAAGTTATGATCTTCAATTATAAGATAAAGGAAAATGCACTCAAAAATGTTTTCCTCGCAAATAGTTAATTTGAAATTCGTTCTATTTTAATGCAAATACGCTAATACAAAATCAAAATATTATACTTTTTTTCCTGAAATTTTAGTTCTGTTTCGTATTTTACAAAAAATGCTGCAACTTGAGAATACTTTTCAACTCTTCTATGTGCGAACACATACACCTGTGCCTTTAAATAATACCAAACCAAATCACACTAACCCAGCCAGCCCAATTGGACCAGCCTTGCAAGTTTTTCTTTCTTCAAATAATTGAAGACCATTACTTCAAAACTTCAATAGGGTTTTAACGCAAAAAATAATACTAATAGTTATAATTATTTTAATATAAAAAATAAAGATAATGAACTTAGTTGATAATATACTTTTATTCAGATCTTTTGATTAATCAAAAATTTGATAAATTAAATCTTAATTCTGATGGCACATGACATTCAGTCATCTTTTAACTGATATAAATATGTATATTACCCAAAATTCCATTTTGCTTTATTCCAAGATTTCTTCAAAATTTTAGACTGAAGTTTCATTAGATTTTCATTAGATATTGCAAGTTAAAATATTTTTGAAAATTGTGAAAAAAATTACATGAAAATCTTACCAATAGTATGCGATATTAAAGTGAAAGCGATCCAGCATGTTTCCATGTTTTCGTTAAAATTAAGTTAGCTCCAGCGTAGCTGACGCAACCACTACCATTGATCAAGAAATAAATTGCACCAAATTCTATTTTTCTACGAGTATTCTAAAATTTCTCCAAATTTTTATCATGTTTCGAAATATTTTTGAAAATGATGGAAAACGTTGCAAAAATATCTTATGAATGATGTCACATTACAGTTAAAATTACCATAATTCCATTTTGTTGCAAATATTCTAAAATTTGGCACCCCAAATTTTCATATGTAGTATACAGATTTTCAGAAGAACTTGTTAAAACAGCTAAATTCAAATAGGGCCTGGACAGATTTAAGCATTTTGAACATTTAATTCTTCGATATTACCAAATTAAACGCTATGAATTGCTATAAATTTAATTAAATGAAATTTATAGTAATTGGTGTATTAAAATTAGACAACCCTGAAGTATACTGGCATGCGAAATTATTATAAATTTTCAATGTGGCATTCTATGGATTTTCAGAAACTTCCTATTACCCAAGTTCCCAAAAGCCAAGTTCAAATGAATACCACAGATTTACTTGGTTTGAATATATTAATTTCTGTGATAATTCTTAATCGAAATATTTAAATATTTATAGCAGTTGGTGAATTAAAATTTAAAGACACATGATAATTATTTGATGAAAGAAATAAAACAATTTGTCTTACTTAGCCTATATCGAAATTGTTATAAACTTTCATTTCTGACCTTTGTATGGATATTCAAAAACGCTCAATGAAAAGGCCAAGTTCAAATCATCTCTGTACAATTTACGCATTTTTAATGCATTAATTCTTGGATAATTCTAAAATTAAATATTTACATTTCTTTGATAATTATGAAACCAAATATTTACAGCAGTTGGTACATTAAAATTAAACGACACATATATAATAATTAGATGAAACAAAAATACAACTTGTCTCACTAAGCAGCTGCCAGAGGCACCGAAATTGTTATCAATTTTCGTATGTGGCATAGGTTTGTACGGATTTACATCTATTAAAAAGGCCAAGTTCAAATAGACCCTGTATAGATTTATGCACTTTCAATGTATAAAGTTCTTCCATAATTCTAACCTGAAATACAGTTGGTGTTGGATGAAATAGAGATTACATTACGTCAGTTTGGCTCACTGTTTCTCAACTTTTTTTTACCCGAACCCACTTCGAAATCTACTCCTCCCAAAAGGGAACTAATTTTCCTAACCCGGCGCATCCACCATTAATAAATAATCAAAATTAATTTATAATAATTTCAAATTTTAGAAAACAAAATACTCACCAGTAATTTTAGCAAATTAATTAGGTCAAAAGGACGCCCAATTAGTTTTCCACGAATTATTTAAAAAAAAAATAACAATTACGTCATTGTCATAAAAAAATGTTACCCGAAAATCCGTTTTGCTACAAATATTCTAAAATTTAGCACCTTAAATTTTCATATGTAGTATAGTTTTTATGTAGATTTTCAGAAAAACTCGTTTGAAAAGCTAAATTCTAACAGACCCTGTACAGATTTGCGTAAATTTAATATATAAATTTCTTTGATATTTAAAAATTGAAATATTTATAGCAGTTGGTGGTGAATGAAATAAAAAATGCAATTTGTTAGTTAAGCTGAAACCCCATCATGCTCAGGGAAGCATATGCAAGATTCTCCTGCTAATGTAAATTTAATTTCTTTTTATATGTAATTGAATCTTGCAGCTCGAGCTTTAAATATAGTTATTATAAGTACAATGGTACTTTGTTATAGAAAGCAACCCAATTTATTTGTGATTACACAAGTTAAGCTTAAGGAAAATATGATGTTTATCAGAAAAATGGGAACTGCTTGGAATAAATTTTGGTGAATTGTGAAGTGTTAAATATCTGATTTTATATAATTTTTTGTAATGCTTGAATGTGTATTAATGAGAAAATATGTTTCAGGATGGCGTGACTGTTCAAAATTACCAGAACAACTCGTGTAGTAACGGATCAGACCCGAACGTGTCCCCAGGGGCTGCCGCAGCAGCAGCAGTGGCAGCAGTAGCCCATGGCTTGCGGCAGCAGATGTGCAGCATGGTGGCTGCCGCCCAACACGCCAGCACTGCCCATGACACGAACCCGGTGGCCAGCCTCGTCAACTCTCTGGCGCTGGCCGGGCACTGTGGTTCGGTGACCATGCCTAGCAACGGGGTGCCCGCTATGAGCATCAACCAAATGACTTCGATGAGCCACATGACGTCAATGAGAATGGCCAGCCCGGCCGGAAGTATACAGGATCTGAGAATAAGCCCCGCCGGTTCGGGGCTCGAGAGTCCCATATCGTCCCCATTGGGGCTGACAGTGTCTAGTACGATGGATAGTGCTTTAAACCTGGGTATGGGTAATAATATGGATGTCGGGATTGGAGTTTCGGGAATGACGTATAAGCCGGCCAGGTCCTCGTTTACATCGCCCAGACCTGAGAATCTCTTCCAAGAGGACATCGATGAGTTGGTCAAGCCGATTCATTCGAGCACTCCTCGCCCCAAAGACTCTATGGCTTCCATAAAAATGGAACCTATGACGGAATGTCGAGGCGAATGAACACACACAGTGTTAAAATGTAATGTGATAAATTATTATTAGTTATGCGTTCACAAACCGAATACTTTGTTGCCCACCACATCACACATTTGGATAAATGATACGCAAAAGAAAATATATTTATATACAACAATAATTTTATGAAAGTAAATGCTGATGTTTACCGTGGTGCTATATGGAGTATGTGGTTTGATGATTACTCTTCTAATTTGAGTTTTTAAATTAACTGTTAATGTATTCAAAATTTTAGGGTGTAGAAGATGTTTTTGGACACTTTTATAAAATTTATCTAGCCAAAGTTTCGGCCAGTTCTATATATAAAAGAAGACTGTTGTGTATATGTATACAATTTTTCTAAATTCAAAATTAGAGTTGATATTTTCAAAAGCTGTATTTTAATAATTATTTTAAAATGTAATATAAATTAATACCATCACATCACATTAAAAATTGGGAAAAGTTGATGATTACATACACGCATAAAATGTGTAACCACTTGTCTATTGATACGTGTGTGTGTATGTATGTGCACAAAGTTTAGTGAATAACATTACATTCCCCATTCGCTCTACGACAATCCTATTTTTCTTCAGTTAATTTACCACTTATTAATAACTGATTGATGACATTACTAATTGAAATGTACATTTACCTTATCTCAGAATACGTTGTTAATAAGAACCATGTTCCAGTTGTAAGCTTGTAGAGTTATATAGCAAACAGAATGTGAACATAAAGCTGTTTGGGCCCAATACATAAAAGAAAATTAAATGCTATGCAATAATACGATATTCTAAATAGGATTTATCCAGGCACCTGTACACATATACAAATTATAATTTCTCATTCGTTTTTTGTTTGTTTTATTCGTCCTTGCTTTTGTTACTTTCACGTTGTTATGGTTTAAATTATCAGTGTCAGTGTGCAGATGCTACTCATTCTTATCTTTTCTTGGAGACTAAAATATTACTTAAGCGTTTTATTTAACAATGATGCAAATTTGCACTAGTGTATTTATTGCGAGTTGCAAATTTTTAGTCTGCCGCATGGCCGTCATCAATATTACGCTAATAAAGTATTTATGTAGATCTGGTTTTCAATATTATAATGTACATATACTTGGCTTCTAGAGATAGCTTTTCATGGATGGATGATTTTCGGTGGCGGATATTAAAATTTGCAACTCCTTATTTATTTATAATTTTATTTATTTGTTTTAGTGATTGATATTTGCGATAATTATTTAAAAAAAAAATGATATACGAAAGTACACCAAAGTCATTTCATTAGTTAAACAAAACTCATGTACAAAACTAACAACTGTTACTCAATTTATATTGTATATTATATAAAATGAGCGTAATGGCGTATCGAGCATATAAATATTACTCAAATCAATATTATAAATATATATAGAGATAGATATAAATAAAGTATATCGCTGTATTTTATCAGTGCAATATGATATTCCTTGTTTAAAAATAGGAATGTTAATGTCACAGCATTTAGTTTATGTGAAATAGGTCAGTCTTTATCAGTATTTCAGATTCCAGCTGGTCTCTTAATATTTAATTTATTTAGTACATATTGTAATTAGAAGAAAAAAAAATCTGTATAGCTATTTAATACATTCATAATGTCATAATGTAAAAATTATGCTTTGTTATTTATGCAAGGGCTTCTGTGTTTTGGGTGAGAAATCAGGTTTTGTTTGGGTTGTAAATTGTATTAAGATTGTCGGACTGATTACAAGATAATTATTTATGGAAAATTGTATATTGATATAAATTAAAAATATGTATTTATATTTGTATTGTAAAGGCTTTAATGAATCAAAATTGGTCCTGTGAAACCTGATGATTATGTTTGATAGAAATTAACTGGAAGCATTTATGATTTTCCTATTTTCTAGCTATGCTATGCCAAATGTATCATATATGTTACGATGTAGCATCAATAAATAGTGAATGTAGGTGTTGTGTATGTACAAAGTGTAGTGCAACTGCCTGGAAGTTCAGAGACACTTGTTTCTACGTGTAGTTGCGACTCAATCCACAATATAGCACGTACATTAAGAGACACAAACGTTTATTCTTTCAAATAGTCTGTAGGTTATAATGAAAATCACTGAGCCAACATAAAAATTATTTTTGTGATTTGTTTAGATTATAGGATATGAAATAATGTACAAAATTTATATTAAAAAAAAACTTGTAAATGTAGAAATTATTACGATTTAAAAAAAATTATAAATGCCTTCCTGCCATTTCGGGGTGTGCCAGGCTTGTTTGACTTCGTGAAATAAGTATGATATGGCGTGATAAAAGTATTTTTCAAAAAAAAGTGGCCTTTAAAGTCTCCTATGGTTTCGGGCATTATCGCAATTTTGGACTCCTAAAAAAATTACCCTACTATTTATTTATAATGTAGAGGACTGTTTTATTTACGTTTTCGACTAGGCTTTCATGTGTTCAAAAGTCAAGTAGTAAGTGCCTTCCAAACTATGTGACCACTTATGTCATCCGAGTTACTAAATTTTTGACAAAATTTAACGTTCTAATGTGTTTCGGTATGGTAGAACCCCGAATGGCAAGTTCTTTTTTCATATCTCTGTAAATTACATTTATATAACTTTACGATATAAGCAAAAGTGATGTGAGATTGGCATTTTAGATTTTTTAGACATGTAACCACTCCAAATTCAGGTAAAAGCTTTATTTTAATGTATACTATAAAAACATAATATAGATCGATGTTAGTGCAAATATAACATAGCATACCTATTGATATAAAAAATAGCCTCTTTAGTCAGTATGCAATAATATTATCGGTACAGTTGTGCTACAGTTAGAACAGTCTGATGGCCCAGTTGTATGCATATATAAGTAAGTCATCCTGTGCAGTTTCTCATTTAACCCTCCCCGTATGTTCCATCTATTCTTTTATACCCCACATAGTATATATAAATATATAAATATAAATATAATTCACTATAATTTATTAAATCGTTTATCATAAGCCATTAATGCACAATATTATTTTATGTCTGTATGGTAAATAAGAATAAATTATAAAAATTAAAACACCTTTCAAATACCCAAAAATTACACCCACCAAAAGCTCGACCCAAACATTCAAACGTTTAAACCACTTGCCGCCGCTACAAATTAAAGTGACCTATTTTACCACTTAATTTTCAACCAATGCGCTTCAACCATTCAAACACAAACTGCCGCCAAAACTATTGCAACCACCTTACCACAGCAGCAGCCAATGCGCTTCACGGATTCAAATTAAACTGCCGCCAAAACAAGCACCACAGCAGCAGCCAATGCGCTTCATGCATTCAAATTAAACTGCCGCCAAAACAATTATGCCACCTTACCCAGCTGCAACCAATGCGCTTGCAGCATTCATAAGCAAACTGCCGCCGAAACAAATGAAGCGACCTATGTTGCCAGTCCTTCGCCCGACGCCCAAGAGATGTTCCCCGCGTTGCCAAACTAGCGATTTTTCAGCTACCGGAGTTGGTATCTCGTGGTCGCCATATTAGTTCCACTTTTCAGAAGGCTGATTGATTACATGGATTGCAGGCTGTCAAATTGGATTTTAGGAGTAGTAAAGGTAAACGTATTATTGTCTAGTTAATAGGCCGCGTTTTCGTGTGCGTCCGCGTGAAATTCGGTGCGGTTTTGTGTTATCGATTTCCCCCGCTTGGGCGAGTTAACTTTCAGTACACAAGATGAACCAGTTAGGTTAAACCCCTATTTATCAATGAAAATCGCACATTTTCGCCAACGTTTCTAATAACAAATGTTTATTACAGTCGCACTGCAGCACTGCAGCTCAATCCGGATAAATTTTCAGTCATTTAGCCTACTTGTTTACATGCTTGAATTTGTTTATTATTATACTGAGATTCATATTTCCTACTCCTAATAACAAATATTATCCTAAGTCGCAATAAATTTATCGTAATTGAATAAACAGTTTGTTATTTCGCTCGAAAAACGTACAAACGCAGACTTGTCGATTCAGCATTTGTTGTTGTTCATTCCGACGTCTCACGTTTCGTTCTGTGCCTGCGTGAATGCTTTCATGCTTTGATTATCTTGCTGCTGCTAACTATTTGAAGTCAGTATACGTTTGGCGACGTTCCAAATTAAATCGTTCTTTAGGTGACACTCCTAAAGACTTCGCGATATCGTATTGTTGATGTGTTGACTAACTAATTTTGTGTTTTGTTTTGCAAGAATGGCAGGTGAGGTTATGGCCAATGGCACGAAAGAAAAGTGGGATCCTGGTAAGCAATCTGGCGTGTTTTAGAAGTATTCCTGGCGTTTTTTTTTTCTAGTTTAAATTTTTTGTTTCTGTTTATTTTGTTGTTTCTGTATTGTATATGTTTTTGTTATATGTTTAGCTCAATACTAATGCTGATTAATATAATGGGAACTAAATAATTTTATATTTATTATGAAATAAAAGCTTTTAAAACCAATTCTACATTTGCTTTTTTTTAAAATTACAATATAACAGCAATTATTTAATTGTTAAACACAGTTTACGATGTTTTCTCAGAGTAGGCTGTGAATTTTTTGTCAAGACATAACTCAGAATGTCACTTTTGACAACTTTTTGACAATTGTACTGACATAGTCTACTTTATTTTAGTCAAGTTGCATGCATGGTATAATAGACGTCATAATGTGAGTTTTGACAACTTTATGACAGTTGTACCGACATAGACTGTGTTATTTTTTTTTGTCAAGTTGTATTCATGACATAATTGACGTCAGAAAATGACTTTTGAAACTTAATGACAGTTGTACTGACGAGTTGTGTTATTTTTTTTGTAAAGTTGCATGCATGGCGTAATATACTTCAAAATGTGATTTTTGACAACTTTATGACAGTTTATCAGATATAAGCTCTTAATTTTTATGTTAAATTTCAATAATGAATTAATAGACGTAAGAATGTGACTTTTGACAACTTTATGACAGCAGATAGTGTTGACGAATGACTTGTAATGAAGTAAAACTAAAGCTACATAACAGTCATACATTATGCTGGTAACAATGTCGCCGTCAATTACAACTACAAATTAAAAATAACTATGAAAATTACTATTAAAAACAAAATTTTAAAAAATGTCATATTGAAATTTAGGTGAAGACATTCAAATGAAAGGCATACAAATTCCAAACATTATCAAAATGTATAAATTTGGGCAAAAAAAGCCACAAAGAATGATAAAATGATTAATAAAATAATTTGAATATTTTGATAATTTATACTACTAACATGCACTGAAGAAAAAATATCTTTGCAAATATATAGAGTATCATGGAATTTACAGGAGTATAAAATATTGAAAATTGAGAAATTGTGCTTGATCGAATTAAATTTAGGTAAAATTTTTTGCAAATTAACAAAGAATGGCATAATTCCAAAAAATGCTTGTAAAATATTGAAAACTTAGAAATTGTACTTCATTGAATTAGATTTAGGTAAAGATATTTGAAAATTCACAAAGAATAACATGATAATTCCAAAAATATTTTTAAAATATTTAAAATTTAGAAATTGTACTTCATAGAATTAGATTTAGATTACAATATTTGCAAATTCACATAGAATGGCTCGACAATTCCATAGAAAAAATCCAAAACCAAAACTGAAAATCTAGGCAAATCTATTAAGTTTATAAATTAAATCATAAATGAAAAAAAAAACAATGAAATTAGTACAAACAATTCTAATGGTTGCAAAGTAGTTGATAGAATTAAATTTGAATATTGAAGGGCACAAAAATTCCCAAGAAAACTAACAAAAAATGATAATAGGCGTTTTGTGAAATAAAATTGTACTTCTTAAAATTAGATTTAGATTACAATGTTTGTAAATTCACATAGAATGGCTCGACAATTCCATAGAAAAAAATCCAAAACCAAAACTGAAAATCTAAGTAAAACTATTAAATTTATAAATGAAATTTTAAATGAAAAAAAATCAATGAAATTAGTACAAATAATTCTAATATTTGAAAATTAGTTGATAGAATTAAATTTGAATATTGAATGGCACAAAAAAATGATAATATGCGTTTTGTGAAAAAAAAAAATTGTACTTCATAGAATTAGATTTAGATTGCAATATTTGCAAATTTACATGGAATGGCTCGACCATTCCATAGAAAAAAATCCAAAACCAAAACTGAAAATCTAGGTAAAAATAATTTAGTTTATAAATGAAACTATAAACGAAAAAAAAAAAATTAATGAAATTAGTACAAACAATTCTAATATTTTAAAAGTAGTTGATAGAATTAAATTTGAATATTGAATGGCACAAAAAAATGATAATATGCGATGTGTGAGAAAAAAACGATGGCATTAAGAATAGTGAAATGATTTAGTAAAGTATATTGAATATCATGAAATTTCTACATGAAACTGAAAATTCTGAATTAGTCGTGATAGAATTTAGGTCAATATATTTGTAAATTTAGTGGTATGAAAAGCACAATAAAACCCCATTGGAAAAAACCCACAATATTTAATAAAAAATTCATGAAATTATTACCTACATATCATTCTAATATTTTCAGAAATTATACTGTAACATACATGTAACAGGAAAATATATCTGCAAATATATAAAGAATGAAATGAAATATTTGTAAAATAATGTAAATTTAAGAATTGTACTTGATAGAATTAGATGTAGGTTAAAGTATTTACAAATTTACAAAGAATGGTAGGTACTATTACAATAAAAATTTACAACTAATTTTTCGTTAAAACAAAATTTATAGATATTGTGAAGTACAAATCATTTATTTTACATACAAAATTGAAAATTTAGAAAATGTACTCGACAGAATTAGATTTTAAAATGGCATAAAAATTCCGTACTTATACAAAAAATCATGAAGTATTTAGAAAAAAATCCCTGCATATAGGGAAAACATAAAATTTCTATAAAAAAAATATCGTTTTATTTAGAATTTAGGTGAATTTATTTGCAAATTAAATGTCATGAAAATTCTCAACAAATTCCAATTATAAGAAAAGCAAAATTTCTATACAAAAATGTAAATTTAGATAATGCACTCGATACAGTTTGATTTGGAAATTTAATGGCATAATAATTCCCTACAAAAGCAAAAACTGCATAATATACTACTTGTGTAAGAAGACTAAAAACCTTTAAGAGATTATTTTGAAAAATAACCCCGCACATATTTGATATCATGAAATTTCCAATCAAATTGAACATTTTTAACCTGAATCTGCTAGAATAATATACGTATAATATATTAAATGAAAGTATGACAATTCGCAACAAAATCTAATTATAAATAAACACAATATTTCATAAAAAGTCCATGAAATTATTACACATAATTTGAATATTTTCAAAAATTATACTAGAATATACCATATCGTCGGCTTAGTGTTATAAGGTTGCATGTAACAATTTTTCAATTTTTAGGTCTATAGTATTACCAGGCTCTAAGTTTTCAATATGGGACCTTTCAACTTGTTGGAAGATTAAAATTGGATCATTAGGAAGCTGTCTTAAAAACATATCTATTGACAGTGCCAAATTTACCATTTACTGATATTGCAAACATATTTAAAATCCTCATTCCCAAATTTACAAATTTGCACATACAACCTTGTAACATTAAGCCGACGATGTATTAAAATATATCTGCAAATATATACAGAATAACATGAAAATTTGTTACAAAATAGAAAATTTAGAAAATTTCCATGATAAAATTTAGGTCAAGATATTTGCAAATTTACTGCCATGAAAATTCGCAAAACCCAATTTAAAAAAAAAACATAAAAATACTATATTTCATAAAAAGTTGAATGAAATTATTACAAATAATTCTAATATTTTCCATTTCACAAAAATTCCCGACATTTTTAAAAGAAAAAATCTTAAACCTAGAAAAAAGTAGTAATCTCACAATTAGATTTAGATAAAGATACAAATTCTATACTTTGCATGAAAATTCACAACAAAATCAAAAAATGAAAAAATATATAGATGCTGTCTCTAATTTTCTACAATTTGCATCTTTTAATACTATTTGATTCAATAAATCTGTAGGAGAGATCTGTATTAAGAATAACAAACGGCAATAAAGTTTGCAAGAAATCAAGTTTATTGAATTCAAAAATTTGTAAAATTTGCTTTATGCAATTCTAACGATTAAATAAATCTATTGCAAGTTGCAAAAAACAAGTTGCATGAATAGCAAGTTTTATAAAATTTGCTTTATGCAATACGATTTAATTCAATTAATCTGTAGATCTGTAAGTAAAAGAATGGCTAGAAATACCAATCTAGAAACAAAAAGATTTGAGAAATACTCGAAAATAAAACCGTGTTTTATTTACTCGAAAAGAAAAATCAATATAATAAATAAATCACTTGAATCATGTTATGAAATAAAATATTTTCCAAGGCACAAAAATGCCCGACATTGTTAACATAAAAAATCATAAATCTAGAAAAGTGACATCTCACAATTATATTTAGATAAAGATATTTACAAATTGTATGGCACGAAAATTCCCAACAAAATAAAAAAATATATATATTTACCTAATGTGCTGTCTGGTATAAAGTTTGTAAAAAATCAAGTTGGTTGAATACAAAATTTGGTTAAATTTCCATCTGGCAACACCATTTGATTCAATAAATCTGTAGGTTCGTTAAGAATAACAAACAGCAATAATCAAGTTGATTGAACTCCAAAATTTGTAAAATTTGCATTATGCAATATTAATTGATTCAATAAATCTGTTGCAAGTTACAAAACACAAGTTGTATGAATCGCAAGTTTTATAAAATTTGCTTTATACGATTTAAATCAATTAACCTAATTAAGATCTGTAGGTAAAAGAATGGCTAGAAATACGAATCTAGAAACAAAAATATTTTAAAAATACTCGAAAATAAAACCGTGTTTTATTTACTCGAAATGAAAAATGAATATAATAAAGAAATCATTTGTATCACTTTTTTTGTGGATAATTTGATTTAAATCAAATCTAAAATTAGGCTTTTATCTAAATATTTCGATTAATCTAAAAAATTTGAAAATTCTGCACGAAATAAAAATTTAGGCAAAGAAATCTCTAGGTTGATAATGATATTAATAATAATTTATTTGTAAGTTGACTCTCAGTGGAGTATTTCATTAATAAGAAATTGCTCTACAGAACGTACACATTTCTTGATTTATACAATAAAATACTATTTAAGTCAATTGGCAGTACGAGTGACTTGAAATTTGTTCATAAAATCCAATAATTCAAATAAACATTACATCATTTTTAGAAAATTAATGTGTAGCTTCAAACTAAATTTGTAAACGAAATAAACTATTTGAACTAACGACATCTGTACAACCCTAAGAATTACATACATTATTTTCTACATAAAACTTGAATTTATAAAATATTATAAGAGAACGTAATATTTGTGTAGAGAAATATGGCAGAGGAATAATATTAGTAGGTTTAAGTTAGCAAATTACAAAAACGCCGTTTGTCTTTTGCAAAAAAAATACCAAAATCACATGCCCATTGATATGCTATTTGCCTACAATTATCTGTGCAGTCATTAAGTAAAAATGGAATAACGTTTCTACAAAAAATATAATAAAATTCAAAGAAAGATTCAAAATTGAGAATTTTAATATGCAGCATTTACAAACTAAAAATTATTATACGCTGTTTTTACTTTTTTAATATTAAACGAAATATAACTATATTGACAGCAGGATTGTAAGCTAATATGGAATTTAATTTGATTTTTTTTTACAGTATAAGAATATGACTTTGATTGTTTGAATTTTGATTTCATTGAATAAACCCATATAAAAAAAAACATTAGACATATAAAAAAATAATAATACTTCGTATTCGATTATTTAAGATACATCAAAAATTAGTATACAGAGCGCTCAAGAAAGTGGTGTCAACTTTTACACTGATTACTGATGGATGTCACTGATCAAGATGCAAATCAATGTTTTGCAACGTTACTGAAATGTTTTCTAGGATACAAGCAAATCATTTAACTATTTGTTTTTAATATTAAACGAAATATAATTATATTGACAGGAGGATTAGAAGCTAATATGGAACTTAATTTAATTTTTTTTACAGTATAAGAATATGACTTTAATGTTTTGAATTTTGATTTCAATTTAATAAACCCATATAAAAAAAAACATTAGACATATAAAAAAATGATAATACTTCGTATTCGATTATTTTAGCTACATTAAAAATTAGTATACAGAGCGTTCAAGAAAGTGATGTCAACTTTTACACTGATTACTGATGGATGTCTCTGTTCAAGACGCATATCTATGTTTTGCAACGTTACTAAAATGCTTTCTAGGATACAAGCAAATCATTTAACTGTTTGTTTTAAATGTCATTATTTGTCATTATTTCGTTGGAACTAATTGGAAAAGTTGACACCACTTTCTTGAACACTTTGTATACGACCTACAAAAAGATTTTTGTTGTACAATCGAAAACTATACTACTATATTAATTTTTTTAATTGCGTACTAAAGCGTAGTATTTGTGTAAATAAATATGGCAAAGGAACAAGATTCGTAGGTTTAAGTTTGAAATTTTCAACGCCGACTAGTCTTTTGAATAAGTTAAAAAAAATTACCGAAATCACATGCCCAAGTTGATACTATTTGCCTAGAAATATCTGTGTGATCAGTATGTAAAAATAGAATAACGTTTCTACAAAAAATATAATACAATTAAAAAAAAAACTATAACATACTCTTGGTATAACACAAATCCAGAAGATTCAAAATTCAGAATTTTAATAAGCAGCAGACATTTTTTCTAATTTACAAAACTAAAAATTATTATACGTTGTCTAAGTTGATACTATTTGCCTAGAAATATCTGTGTGATCAGTAAGTAAAAATGGAATAACGTTTCTACAAAAAATATAATAAAATTTAAAAAAATACTGTAACATACTCTTGTATAACAAAAATCCGGAAGATTCAAAATTGAGAATTTTAATATGCAGCATATATTTTTTTTAGTTACAAAACTAAAAATTATTATACGTTGTCTTTATTTTTTTTTATATGGAACGAAAGAATAACTATATTGACAGCAGGATTGGAAACTAATTTGGAAATTTCTGTGTGATCAGTAAGTAAGAATGGAATAATGTTTCTACAAAAAATATAATACAATTAAAAAAAAAACTATAACATACTCTTGGTATAACACAAATCCAGAAGATTCAAAATTCAGAATTTTAATAAGCAGCAGACATTTTTTCTAATTTACAAAACTAAAAATTATTATACGTTGTCTAAGTTGATACTATTTGCCTAGAAATATCTGTGTGATCAGTAAGTAAAAATGGAATAACGTTTCTACAAAAAATATAATAAAATTTAAAAAAATACTGTAACATACTCTTGTATAACAAAAATCCGGAAGATTCAAAATTGAGAATTTTAATATGCAGCATATATTTTTTTTAGTTACAAAACTAAAAATTATTATACGTTGTCTTTATTTTTTTTTTATATGGAACGAAAGAATAACTATATTGACAGCAGGATTGGAAACTAATTTGGAACTTGATTTGATTTTTTTACAGTATAATAATAATAATAATAATAATAATAATAATAAGAATGTGACTTTGATATTTTGATTTTTGATTTCATTTTAATAAACCCATATAAAAAAAAACTTTAGATATAAAAAAATAATAATACCTTGTATTCCATTATTTTACATAAATTAAAAAAATGTATCCAGAGCTTTCAAGAAAGTGGTGTCAACTTTTACGCTGGATACTAATGGATGACACTGTTCAAGATGAAAACTAATATGTTTTACAACGTTGCTGAAATGCTTGCTAGAATACAAGCAAATCATTTAACTATTTGTTTTAAATGTCATTATCTGTCATTATTTCGTTAGAGCTAATTGGAAAAGTTGACACCAGTTTCTTGAACACTCTGTATACGACCTACAATGAGATTTTTGTTGTACAATCAAAAACTATACTACTATATTATTTTTTTTAATTGCGTACTAAAGCGTAGTATTTGTGTAAATAAATATGGCAAAGGAACAAGATTCGTAGGTTTATGTTAGAAATTTTCAACGCCGCTTAGTCTTTGAAAAAGTTTTAAAAAAAATACTGAAATCACATGCCTAAGTTGATACTATTTGCCTAGAAATTTCTGTGTGATCAGTAAGTAAGAATGGAATAATGTTTCTACAAACAATATAATAAAATTTAAAAAAAAAACTATAACATACTCTTGTATAACAAAAATCCAGAAGATTCAAAATTGGGAATTTTAATATGCAGCATAAATTTTTTTATTTACAAAACTAAAAATTATTATAAGTTGTCTTTACTTTTTTTTTAATATTAAACGAAAGAATAACTATATTGACAGTAGGATAAGAAGCAAATTTGGAACTTGATTTGATTTTTTTTTACAGTATAAGAATGTGACTTTGATTTTTTGATTTTTGATTTCATTTTAATAAGCGCATATAAAAAAAAACTTTAGACTTATAATAAAATAATAATACCTGGTATACCCATTATTTTTGAAAAATTAAAATTTATTAGTATACAGTGCGTTCAAGAAAGAAAGTGGTGACTTTTACGCTGGATACTAATGGATGACACTGTTCAAGATGAAAACAAATATGTTTTGCAACGTTGCTGAAATGCTTCCTAGAATACAAGGAAATCATTTACCTATTTGTTTTAAATGCCATTACTTGTCATTATTTCGTTGGAGCTAATTGGAAAAGTTGACACCACTTCTTGAACGCTCTGTATACGACCTACAATAAGATTTTTGTTGTACAATCATAAAATATAGTACTATATTAATTTTTTATATAAAATTAAAACGATTTCCCATTATATTAAAGAAAACCAAGTTGTAATTACTTTGCCTGCTCTGCATTGTTCTTTTAATGCCTCTAGCTATAATGTATTATTGCTACCCATATTTTGTTATAAAAAAATATATTAACATTCCCCAGTGTATTTTCTGGTTGTAATTAATTCGCTAATAAACAGTAAACATTTAATTTATCGTTTTATTTACTTTTGCATGAGTGTTATTTTTAATTAACGTCTGTGGACAACTCGGAGGAGAACATTGATTTGTGATTTTTTGAGGTTCTCGTATTTAATTGAAAATCTCTCTCCAGCACTGTCACGTTTGCTATCCTCTTTGCAACAAGCGAACGAGCTGCACACCTCCGAGGAGGAGCTGGGATTTCTGAGCGATCTGTTGCAATCGAAAGAGTTGCACGCCTTGGTGAACGTTCACAATAAAATCATCAGCAATGGAGCGAGCGACAAATTCTTCCCGATGCTCTCGACATCTATGCACGTCATGTTCGACGTCCTCGAAGTCCTGGCGAGTAAAACACATATATCTGAAGACTGCAAAGAACTATTTTATTTGTTGCAAAAGCCACATGTTCAGGTAATTTGTGTGTTTTAGTTGTGAGTAGGTAATTAATTCAGTTATAATATTCTGCTGCATCAATTTTGTACACAAATATAGAGGTGTCCAAAACTTAGGCCATACCTGCATCCACGTTTTTCAGTGGACCAAAACGAGTTTCTAGCCCCAGAACGTATAGAACAAAATTAGAAACGTTGCTGGACTACTGAAAAACATGGCTGCTGGAGTACACTTTGACAGCATTCTAGACATATCTATTGGCACAGTGCAATTGTAATGTAAATTTATGAGTTATGCAAGCAGCCTTACGTGGACACCATTAGGGATGTTGCCTTTATTAAATCAAGGCACAGTTGTATAATTTCGCAGTTTTGATATTGATTGACTCGGTGGTATCATCTTGAATTATCTTTAATATTGATTGACTCATGGTAGAATCTCGAATTATCTTTGATAATTGATTGATTCAATAGTATAATCTCGAATTATCTTTGATTGACTCATTGGTATCCATAAAAATGAACCACGGTCAAAGATTGTCCGAGATTGTACGACTGAAAATATATTTCACCATTAGGGATATTGTCTTTATTATATCAAGGCACAGTTGTATAATTTCGTATTTTTTATATTGATTGATTCAATGGTCATCTCGAATTATCTTTGACTTTGATTGACTCAAGGTATAATCTCGAATTTTCTTTGATAATTAATTGATTCAATGATATAATATCGAATTATCTTTGATTGACTCATTGGTGTCCATAAAAAATGAACCACGGTCAAAGATTACCCGAGATTGTACGACTGAAAATATGTTTCTGGTTCAGGCAATAAATTCAACAAAAATTTAAAAGGCATATGTAATTGACCTACTTGCACGTTTCTCGCGAGCATCGCATAAATATGTAACGGTAATAAGTTTGTACGGGACAAACAGAAGTCGATAGCCTTTATGTGCTCACATAACTTTGTTCCGATATGTAGTAATCGATTCGTCCAATACACATTGGCCCTGGACTCATACATTACGTAAATTTAAATATGAAAAAGAAATACAAAAATTCAAAAAGTGCTTCAAAACTTGTTTAACATGCAAAATTGAATTCAGCTAAATTTAAAAATTGAAAAATAAATTGAGAAAATCAATACGTACTTCAAAAGTCGTTATACTCAAAATTGAAGAACACATATGTACGCAAAATAGTTTATAACTTGAAGAAGCAATACATATACATCACCAACATACAGCAAATAGTTAAAAAAATTGACAATTCAAAAATTACAAAGATAATGATAATTGAAACCTTTGAGGATTTAAGAGTTTGAAAGAATGTGGCTCCAAATGAGGATATAACTAGAAACTTTGTATTTTTGTGTATAGATTGAAAATTAATACTAAAAAGCTGATGTGGTCAGCACATGACTTTCTTCAGCAGATGATCATTTCTATTATTTTACACGATGATCGATGTTTCGTGTAAAAAATGAAGCATCATTCTATGGTATTAATAAAATAATGGTCGTCATAAAAGAGCTAGTTGGTTAGTTAGCTGTTAGATCTCAAAATAATGATTTGAATTAACCACGTATTAACTACCAAGTATTAACCACCGATTCATACAATCTAATAATAATTTGGCTGACATTACCGTTACTGTAGTCTTTAAGTAGGTTTTATAATATGAATATTGGTACTAATTCTGATTATTTTAAAAATATATAATTTTTTTGCAAAATTGACTGCTCATGTAGTGCTTGTTCCTTGATTGAAAACAATGGTATTTCACTATAGTTTGGTTTACAAGACCCACGGCTAGGTTTCCAGACAATTTGCCTTTGAAATACGAGATATTGAGATGCTGAGATGATGACCAATAGTATATATATATAAATACTTAATTTAAGACTCTGCTGCAACAAGAGGATATGACCTGTTTTTAAGATAATAGATAGTGCTTAACTGTTTAGTCCAACAACGGAACACAACTGTTGTATTGCGTGTTTCTAATAAATCTCTCACATAAAAAAAAATCTTCTTGAAAAAAAAATCACAGTAAAAGAATTCTCAACAAGTTACAATATCAAATACTTTCAAGTTGGAGTACCACTGCCATACAAAGACGAAGTCTATAGAACCAATTTCTGGCCGAGAATAACAAGATACGAAAGATATAACTTCAGAATCGCTTTTTTAGACAGCAAAACATCAAATTCTCTACCATCAATCCCAACGTAGTAGAAGACAACAAAACAGAAGAATACAAAAAAGACAACAACAAAAAAATCCATTTTCTAATACAGCTCCATTATACTTTTTTAGCAAGTTCTATTTCTGCCACTAGACGTCGTACCGTAATCGTGTTGAGCCCTATAGTAGTCATGGAAACTATCTACCAATTAAATTTTGTCGTAGACTGTAATAACGAATATTATTATTTCCGTTAAAACATCATTCAAAAGTTAGGTAATTCTATAGAGTCCTGTAATTGTATCACTAAAATTATTATAAACACTCAATATCATTATAATATTAACAAAAATAGACTGTAATAACGAATATTATTATTTCCGTTAAAACATTCAAAAGTTTAGTAATTCTGTTTCGCTTATCATTGCTGATTGTGTTTAAATCACATGTGCAGCTCATATTTTTCCTTATCACATATAATTTAGACTTGTTATCAAGCCTTCGTGGCGCAATGGCAGCGCGTTCGGCTGTTAACCGAAAGGTTGGTGGTTCGAGCCCACCCGGGGGCGTCCAATTTTTAATAACAAACTATAACTATTACCCTTGTTCAAATACTATTCAAAATGTTCCAAAACTTTACTTTTAATTGAGCTACCAAATGTGTCAATATGCAACAGTATTAGACAAAAAATCGATATACAAAAAGTTCACAATTACTGAGAAAATGCGCCAAAAACGCTAAGCGGTTATAAAAATGCGAAATTCAAACTGAGTGGAACATATCAAAGTTCAATAATATACAATTTTAGATATATAGTACGACTAATATATCATTTTGGCAAGTCGTCATTTTCGCCCTGGACAATAACTTGAATCACCCGGTATACTTTAACATACCCACATAATAAATAGGAGTAATTTAAAATAGCTGTCAACAATACTAGCGTTTCTTAATAATAGTTTTCGAGAATTAAGGATTGTTTTTTTTAAAATAAACTATATATTTGACAAATTTTTATTGTTACAGATGTGGATAACACATAAAAACAATTATAACCTTGGAACTAAACCAATTTGGAAATTTGGATTTTTACAGTGGCAGTTCATATATACACCTAGTGTTTGACAGATGTCCATATATTAAGAAAACTTTTCTTAATACATGCTATACATTTGACAAATAAGATATACATTATACAAATAAGCTTATGACATTAATAAGCTATATATTTGACAAATTCTGATTGTTATAGATTTGGATAACACTTTAAAACATTGACAGATTTTGATATTGGCAGTTCATATATACACCCAGTGTTGCACTGCTAAAAGGTAACAAGGTTACAATATTTTCAGACGAAAATATGATAGTTTTGGAAAATTGCAGCTGAAACAGCAACAAAAGTTTCCCATATTCCACCTCTGCGGTTTGGTATTTAAATAGTTGTGCAGATACATTAACAAAATTTGACATTACAGTTGAAAATTGAACAAATTCGAACTTCAGTGTGAACAATTGGCAGATTTCGACAGATGTAAATTATAACTAAAGTAATTTATTTGTTGAGCATGTGAGGGCACTTTTAACTCATTAAAACACACTGAAGTTCAAATTTCTTCAATTTTCAATTGAAAGTGCCAAATTCTGACAATGTATCTGCACAACTATTTAAATACCTAGCTGCAGAGGTAGACTTTGGGAAATTTTTGTTGTCAAAAGTTTCAGCTGCAATTTTCCAAAAGTATCAAATTTGCGTCTGAAAATGTTGTAGCCTTATGACCTATTAGCATTAAAACACTATACCTTTTCAAGTTCAAATTGAGACCAATCAACTTCAAATTCAGACCAATCAATTTCAAATTGAGGCCAATCAAGTTCAAATTGATACAAATTAATTTCAAATTGAGACCAATCAATTTCAAATTGAGACTAAACAAAATCAAGTTGACACTAAACAATATCAAGTTGTCATAATAAATTTTATGTGTTTACTCTCAACTTGATATTGTTTAGTGTCAACTTGATTTTGTTTAGTCTCAATTGGAAATTGATTGGTATCAATTTGAACTTGATTGGCCTCAATTTGAAATTGATTAGTCTCAATTTGAACTTGATTGGTCTCAATTTGAACTTGAAAAGGTATTGAGTACCTTTTCCTCACTAAATTTCTTAAAATATTTAAATTTAGTGAGGAAAAAGTATTCAAGTGTTTAAATGTGTACAACTTAAGGTAAAAACTCGACAAATTTGACAGTTGCATATGCAAATAACAAATTTCTATAAAAATTGTAATAATCGAAATCTATCATTTGCATCTGCAATTGTCAAATTTGTCGAGTTTTTACCATTAGTTGTACACATAAAAAACACAAGACATGGTAGATTTTTGCAGGCACAGATGAAAATTTGACAAATTTGGATATTTGTATTGAAAATATGATGGATATATGTTATCTCTTACACTTGTAAATTTAATTCCATTTCACAATAGTAGATCATAATTGAACAGCTTTAAAAATTAGTATATGGAAATTTGACACTATATAGCCGGAATTTGTTTCATTTTCTTAACACTACCAATATAATTCGCTCCAAATAAATTTAATTTATTTTTCATCAATTATGTCCCGTGGAGTCCTGTAAGTAGTTACTGGACAGAAGCGAACATTTTCTGTCGATTGTTTCATTTTCTTAACGCTACCAATATAATTCGCTCCAAATAAATTTATTTTAGGCCCGGTCTATACACCTCTAAGTGAGGTGTCCGTTACATATGTGACAGTTAACCCTTAACTTGATAGATTTTATCAGAGTTTCATCTTTTCATCAATTATGTCCTATAGAGTCCGGTAATTGTATCACTAAAATCATTAAAAACACTCAATATCACCATAATATTAACAAGAAGACCAAATACTTATAATTTATCATCTTTAGAATTCGTTTTATACTCGTACACTAGAGAAGAAAAAAAGATAGAAATGAAGCTTCTAAAAAATCTAAAGAAATCTTTTAGTAGCTTTGAGTAAACGAAATCTGCAGTTCACAAAAATATGTACGGTCGCGGCCATAAATAGAGAGACAGGTTTTTTGCCTAGTGTGAATTTGGTTTAGCTTAAGGTGTCAAAAAATTATGCAACTTGCCTGATATACCATCAAGTTTCAATTTCTCTATTATTCTTGCTTTATTAAAAGCACTAACTTGAGGGGCCATTCCAAAATGAGGCTTTTTATTCCACATATCAGGAAAAATCTAATTTCGAAAATTTCCATGCCTAAAGTATGAGTTACATGAAAGTTGTTTATTACAAGTTTTTGGATGAGAATTTCAATAGTTATCCTCTAAATAAAGTTTGTAGAAAGCCACATTACTGAAAAAAAAAATAAAAAAAAATACGGACATGTTTTCAAAAATTCGACTGTCGGTGTGACTATTTTTAATCAAAAGTAGATCCATTGGATATAAATAGGAAATAATTTTTAGTACCTAATTATTTGTTCAATGTGCAAAGTTTTTCACACCAATATAATGAATTTATTAAGAATTGTTAATTGGTAATTGTTGAAAATTTATATATTATTTTCAAATTTAGTATTCTGTATCTGAATAAATACGAACCCCATATTTTTAGTCACTTTCAGTTTTGCAAAAAAAAACTATGTACGGTCGCAGCCATAAAAAAAGTGGGTCAGGTTTTTGCCTAGTGTGAATTTGTTTTTTCTGAAGGTGTTAAAAAATATGCAACTTGCCTGATAGACCATCAATTTTCATTTTTTCTATTTATTAATTTTTATGTATTTATTTATTTAATTCTTGTTAATTCTAATATTTAATTCTATTATTCTTGCTTTATTAAAAGTACTATCTTGAGAGGTTATTCCAAAATGTGGCTTTTTATTAAGTAACATGTAGGTATTTATTTCCCAATAACAATGACATGTTACTTGCTTTTTATTTGCACAGACTCATGACTTGATTACACAGCTTAATTTTAAGCAAATTCACTCTAAAACTTGTCGCACTTTTTTTGGTCGCGACCGTACTTTATTTTTGTACTGAACTTTTGTACTGTACTTTTCTACTTTACTGTACGCAAATTACTGATTGTTGTCCTGTCTGAGAAAATTGTATTTTGTACGGACTATCAGTTTTGCATTTTTAAGTTATAAATGCGATCTACACATTATGCGTAACAGCAGATTGGATACCTATAAATAATTTAGCTCCATCGCTCTTTGGGGATGCAATTAATAAATTTTCTCGATTGCCTATAAGATTAAATATTTAAGATTCTTTAATGCTAGGGGGCCCTAAGCACACGAGAACTTCCCAATTCGCTAGCACATGATACTTTCCGGGAAGTAATTGATTACTTACATTAAATTTTAACGAACAGCCATAAATTTACAAAGTATTTTAGCACGGCATACATTATTGAAAAATTTCAACAGCAGCTCCAGGGAAACAGGTAATAATAATCCACAATATTGGAGTATAAACCTGAATATAAAACCTGTGCAACCGTTCGATTACTAGACATTTTGTGATATCATTTTTATAATATTTACATTAAAAAGAGATCGTTTTGTGCAGTTTTAAATGAAAATCACAAACATTTGTTGAGAAAACTATACATTCTTAGAGAAAGAGAGAGGGAGAGAGAGAGAGAGAGAGAGAGAGATTTTCTTCCTTGATGTGATCGCCAACAAGAATCTAAATAAAAAAGAGAGAACTATCTTTATTTGTCTATTGACCCTCGGTCTTTCTGCCTTGTACATTATCATTTTATAGAATTGTTCAGTTACATGTACCTACACCAGAATCAAAATAAAACAAATAAACAACAATAACAACAAATAAAAATATCTAATATTTGTAAATTGTATTCATGATATTTCTCAAATTTTTCAGAATCTCTTTACTTTGGAAACATTTTGTGATACAGCACAATATTCAATTTTAGAAATTTGGTCATATGTATTATGTATTACTAAAATTAAAACGGATAATTTTTGGTATTTTAGAATAAACGTAAATCACGAAAATATAAATTACTGAAATTTTCCAGTCAACTTTTTTATCAAAATTCCCTTATTATTATTATTAATACATATTCTTATTTTATGAAATTGTTCAATTACGTGTACACCAGAATCAAAGACAAACAATGATCTAGTTTTTTAAATTGTATTCATGATATTTCTATCGAATTTTCCAGAATGTCTTTACTTTTGAAACATTTTTTAATACCACACAATATTAAATCTTAGAAATTTGAATTACAAAAATTAAAGCAGACAATTTTTAGTATTTTAGAATAATCGAAAATCATGAAAATATAATTTACTTCGGGGGCGAATTTCTAGAGTAACAAGCCCTAACTCAATACACACACTTACACAAAACACACGGCAGAAGGACCCCCGTTGGTCGATAGCCAGTTAGGGATAATATCCCTAACAAATACAGTCACTACTACTATAATTTACTGAAATTTTCTAGTCAAAATTTTCATCAAAATTCCCTAGAATGTACATTCTTATTTTATGAAATTGTTCAATTACATGTACACCAGAATCAAGGCCAAAAAATGATCTAGTTTTTCTAAATTGTATTCCTGATATTTTTATCGAATTTTCCAGAATGTCTTTACTTTTGAAACCTATTTTAGTACCACACAATATTTAATTTTAGAAATTTGAATTACAAAAATTAAATCAGCAAATTGTTGGTATTTTAGAATAAACGAAAATCATGAAAAAACTAATTTACCGAAAGTATCTAGTCAAAATTTTTCATATCAAAAGTGAAAAAATGATCTAGTTTTTTTAAATTGTATTCACGATATTTCTATCGAATTTTCCAGAATGTCTTTACTTTTGAAACATATTTTAATACCACACAATATTCAATTTTAGAAATTTGAATTACTAAAATTAAATCAGACAATTGTTGGTATTTTAGAATAAACGAAAATCATGAAAAAACTAATTTACCGAAAGTTTCGAGTCAAAATTTTTCATATCAAAAAATCATCAATGAAAATCAAATGCATATTTTGTTATGGAAATCTGAATGTTAAAATTGTATAATATAATGATGTTTTTATCGAAGTTTTACACAAAGTCTTAATTTTTTGATATATTCAGAATAAGCGTTTTAAATTTTCACCAGAATTAAAATCTAGAATTGAATATAAATTTACCAAATTTCACAATTTTCCAATTGTAATTGATTATGTTTCTATATTCTTTCAAGTTTTATGTTCTATCAATTTTAGAAAATTGGTCATATTATTATTAGAGGCGGAAAGACCACTGGTCAATAGCTTATAAGATATCGTTACTACTATTATTACAAAATTTAAATCACCAATGTGTCGTACTCTTAGAATAAATAGAAATAAATAGAAATAAGATATTGTTACTACTATTATTACAAAAGTCACCAATTTACTTTTAGAATATTGATAAATATTCTAAATTAATTAGAATATTAATCATTGAAATTCAAATTTGCCGTATTTTCCTGTTAGAATTTTCATCAGAATTCTGAAAATAAATCCATATTTTGCTATAATTATTTAAAAAAGTGATTTTTATCGAATTTTTGAAACTATCTTGACTATATGAGGCACTTTTTGGAAACCTACAATATATCACTGAAAGTAGAAAATTTTGTGATAGTATTATTATTGCCAAAATTACAAAAGACATAATTATGTACTTTTAGCATAAACGAAAACCATGTGAATTCGAAAACTGAAATTCTCTGGTAAAATTTTCATGTGAACCAAAATCTGAAATTAAATACAGATTGGGTTGTAGATGTATCGATTTTAAAATAATATTCATGGTATTTGTATAGAACTTTTGAATTTTTGTGACATTTACGTTTTCTTTATTTTTGAAATTTGGTCATTTATTATTACAAAAATATAAATAGCACTAAAGAATAAGTAAATGAAAATCATGAGAATTAACATTTGCCGAAATTGTCCAGTCAGAATTTTCGTAAGAATCGAAATATATATTTTTTAATATTATTACATAATGTTACAATCTAGTCTAATAGATTTACAAGTACCTTAAGCAGAAGAATCCAAATCTGAAACTATAATTAATATTATAATTAAATATTTCGTTAGGAAAATTTGAAAAATGAAAAAGAATGAAATTTATATTTTGTTGATAATTTTAAAATCGGAATCAATGATATTTCTGAATTGTTTAAAGTTTACGCAATGTTCAATTTCAGAAATTTGGTCATATTATTATTACAAAAATATAAATAGCACTAAAGAATAAGTAAATTAAAATCATGCAAATTAAAATCATGAAAATTAAAATTGCCGAAATTATACAGTCAGAATTTTTGTAAGAATCCAAATCTTTATTTTGTTTTTTATATTATTACATAATGTTACAATCTAGTCTAATAGACAAATAAATAGCTTAAGCAGAATAATCCAAATCTGAAACTAAATATAATTAATATTATAATTAAATATTTTGTCATGAAAATCTGAATTTTAAGATTGCATTCTATGATATTTTTATCGATTCTTTGGTCTACTCGTGTATCTATTTTTTTCCAGACTACTATTTATGATTTATTTTAGAAATTTCATAACACAATTCGAATGTCATTGTTAATTTTCTGACAATTTTTAAAATGTTCATAATTCTTTGGGGATTTGGTCGTTGTGTTATTTACATACTTTTAAATAACCTGCTTAAATAATTCATGGGAAATCAGAAAAGTATTATATTTTAAATATCGAAATTCGAGTATTAACTTTCTGACAATTTTTATAATGTTCATATTTTTTGGGGTTTTTGTCGCTACTTACATAATTTTCAAAAACCTGGCTAAATAATTTATGGGGCGGGAAGATCGCAGGCCGATAGCCATTAAAACTTTGTTAGTACCAATTTATGGGATATCAAAAACTGATTGATTTTGAAATATGTGACTTTATCGCATACTTACTACGAATCTGCTGTTGGTTTTATATGTTTAAAAAAAATTCAAATCTTTAATATATGTTTAAAATATTTAATTATTTGTTATTCAATTTTGGGATATATTTCAAAATATACTTATTTCATATTGAATTTCACTATATTTTCGAATTTTCATGACCTAGATATTTCGAAAGTAATTGTTGACTTTCTGACAATATTTAAAATGTTTATAATTTTTTGGGGATATTATCGTATTTGGTATGTAAAAATACATATCAAAAAATATGTATGTTGAATTTTTGTATGTTGAATACATTCTGAAATTTGACTTTTTTATATTTTATTTTTGTATTTTCACATTTTTGTTCTGTTAATAAGTACTTACATTTTTATTTTATTCATTGATGCTTCGTAAGATTTTTTTAAGGCGGCAGTCAATAACATAAAAATAAGCCTGATAAGTTCCAACCACTATTTACAAAATCTTCTTCTTCGTGTTCCTTCTCCGACCGGGAAGTAACCCGAAGAAGGAGATCATGTAAAAGTATTATATTAAAAACCCATTAGTAAATAGTTTAACAAGGTATTTTCCAGTTAGTGGGAGAGTTCATGATTGCATTCCTAAATACACTTACAATGTATAAATAATTCGATCAATATTCAGCATAATTGTAAACATCACGTATAAATAGACTACCGATATCTTACCTAACACTGGCGCGTAGTAATCTATAACCTATTAATAGATTTCTGCTATCAGCAAATGTATTGTCTAGCGAATTTCGCAATGATTAAGAGCTACAGTTTCGGTCGAAATTAGTTCGGTGTAAATATGTTGTTCCACAATCACAGACA
This sequence comes from Othius punctulatus, assembly GCA_951805005.1. Lineage (NCBI taxonomy): Eukaryota > Metazoa > Arthropoda > Insecta > Coleoptera > Staphylinidae > Othius > Othius punctulatus. Next base: position 32,519,927 of record OX638138.1, on the reverse strand, counting down.
AACATATACAATCCATTTTTTTAAAGCTTAAGTAAATAAGTTGTTCCTCAATGACGTAAAATATATGTAATAGAGATTTTTAAAAGCTTAATGTATTATAAATAGTAATAGTGATAGTAATAGTATTTAGTAAAACTGTACAGTTTTACACAAGTCAAAAGAAAAATATACTATAAGAGTCAGGGCAGCACATAATACTAACATAAAAACAATAATAATAATACTCAAAGTAGGTGTATGTATAAAATAACAGCATTTAACACTGACATAATTATAAATATAATAAATTAATTAAAAATATGTGTAAATATAAAAACTGCAGCATTTAAGCATATAAAAATAATTATTAGTACAAAACAAGTTTCACATCAACAAATTTCTCGCATTTTAAAAAATATTCATTTCATTATTTTAGTACTATTTTTATTTAATTTAATTTTATTTGGTGCAGAGTGGAAAAATACAGGTACAATTCACAGAGCACAGGTCAATAGTGTGTCAAAAATAATTCACAAAATACTTAGGTGGTAATACAAAAAATATACAATTAGTTACATAATAAAAACTGCCCAGTGTTAAACAAAAGCGAATCAACAGTGGGGACAAACAGGGTAATAAAAGATACAAACACCATAAACCATGTTAAAATAAGTGCAGCAACAAAGCGCAATATAAAATCTAATTATGTGTGCCACAATGACAAAAAAATTGCAATAGAGATTTTTAAAAGCTTACTTATTTTCAAAGACGGTTGAGTTATAAAAAAGTTACCCAATTTAGTGGTCAGTAATATTCTGTTGCGAAAATCAGAAGATTCCGCTTACTTCCGGAGATATTCGACAAAATCCTAAATTTCGCGATTTCGTTTTTATTTTATTTCTAAAGTTATTCGAAAATGTATAAAAGGTACTTTGGACACCCTGTATATTTCCACAATGACTCAGAAAAATGTGCAGTAGAAATGTTAAAAAGCTTGAAGGAATATACCCGATTTTGCTCGTATAGGTATCAGTATTTTTGACTATTTTCAATCAGTATTTTAAATAAATCGTCAGTATTTATATAAAAAATTATAATATAAATGGTCAGTATAGATAATAAAATATAAGAATATAAATGTCCAGTATTTATATTACAAACTAATAATAAATATAAATGGTTAGTATTTCACTCATCAGCACAAAAACTGCAAATGTTTGTTTGTAAATGGAACAATTTATCACAATTTTATAATTCTAAATAAAAGTAATAAATTTAATCAAAAAAAATTAAATAAAAATAAATAAAATTAATAATAATTAATACATTTATTCTTTTGATTCTTCAACATCTAATCTAATCAAAATACTAAAAGTATTTGATACATTTCAATTTTATACAGTTAGTTACTAATTTATGCTGATCAAAATTTTAATATACCTACAGGGTGTAACTAAAATGGTTGTTCAAACTTCACTTCACGTATGGAACGAAACTGTGAAAAAAGATCCTACAGATATGCCAGTAAATTATTATTTTTTTTCATAATTTTGGGCTCATGACTAGGGCTGGGATAAATATGGTTTTACATAAAAGAATATGCCGTTTATGATTTCACATTAGTTAATCTTAACTTGTCTTCCTGAGAGTGCACATATCTATCGAGTTATATAAAAGAATATGTAAAAATTTCGGCGTTTATTTTATAAATAATATTTTTACACATTTTGTATATTTTTGCACATTTTTAGATTATTTTGCACATTTTCACAACAATATCACAATTTTGCAAAGTATCAAAACCTGGGCTTCGAATCGGAATTAAACCGAAAACCGAAAATACCGATATTTTTCCGGAACGAAAACCCGAACTGAACCGATATTTTTATTTCAAATTGAACCGGAACAAAAACTGAAACGAAAAAATAACGGTTCGAAGCCCTGCTCAAAACACATACAACAATTTAACACGTTTGTCATACCTACATTAATTTCTGTGCAAACAATGTTGTTTAGATACTGTTTAGAGCAGTGGTTCTCAACAGGAGCCATATGGCCCTCCAAGGGGGGTTGCCTACGCCCGTAGGGGGCCATACTGTATTTCTTGGGGGCCACCAATAAAAACGCAACTTTGTTTGGCCACGGCAACTTCTGAATAGGCCGCAAATAATTATGAAGAATTATGTGAACATCATTCTCATTTTTTTTAAATCGCGGAAAACTGATCTTTTTGACCTAATTAATTTGGTAAAATTATTGGTGAGTAATTTTTTTTGTAAAGTTTGAAATTATTAATTAATTTTGATTTTTCTTATCATTATGGTGGAGGCGCCGGGCAAAGAAATTTGATTTGTAATTGTTACACGGTAAAATTAGTTTTATGAGGTGTACTAAACACAAATCTAAAATTAAGTATGCAATGAATAAATTTTCAGAAGTTTCAGAAATAGGGGACTTATACTAGTCAATGCAGAAAGTTATATCTTTGATTTTCGTATTTATTTATTAATGCAAATTTGTCAAATTTTCAGGAAAATTAGCTTTAGATGTACTACACACAAATCTGATACTAGATATGTAATTTATGAATTTTCAGAAGTTTCAGTAATAGGGGATCCATACTAGTCGATACAGAAAGTTATATCTTTGATTTTCGTACTTATTTAGTACTGAAACTTTGTCAAATTTTCAAGAGAATTAGCTTCAGGTGTACTAAACACAAATCTAATATCAAATATGCAATTAATAAATTTTCAGAAGTTTCAGCAATAGGGGACCCATACTAGTCCATGTAGAAAGTTATATCTTTGATTTTCGTTCTTATTTAGTACTGAAACTTTGCCAAATTTTCAGGAGAATTTGCTTTAGATGTACTAAATACAAATCTAATATTGAAAATGCAAATAATAAAGTTTCAGAAGTTTCAGTAATAGGGGACCCATACTAGTCAATGCAGAAAGTTAAATCTAAGTTATAAAGTTATGTTTAGAAGTGAACCACGGGTAAAAAAAGGTTGAGAAACACTGGCTTAGAGTACTGTTTTCCTAGATCATTGCGTAATTAGTGTTATGCAAATATAAGTAACATTTTAAACCCATTTCTATAGGGAATGTCACTTAATTACATTTCTTAGAAAAGACCGTATGCTGAAAATTTTGAAACTTTTTATGCAATTGTTAATTCGTTCCAGGTAGAAGCTGATGATTGTCTCACAACAGCACAGAATAGTATTAAAAAACCAAATCTGTATAATGATTTAATTTTTATAACGTGTAGAAATTTACAGTTTTGAAATTTTCATTAATACACTGCTCAACAAAATTAGGGGAACACCTATAAAAAAGGGTAAAAATGGTTAATATTTTTTATAGTAGGGGGTATTTTTTTGCTTATTTTGAGCACATGGTTTTAAAATGCCTATTTCTGTTTAAATAAACATGAATTAAGTTTAATCAGAAATAATTAATTTCGTATAGTTGTTAAATTTATATTTTAACCCTTTTTTAAAGGGAATTCCACAAATATTTCAGAAAATTCCATAAAATGAATTTCCCACTTTAATATGCTGAATATTGTGAATATTGTGAATATTGAAAATACAACAAAAAGTGAGCAATGTCATTTTTTTTAATACATTTTGTAGAAAAAAAAAACCCTGTGACCAACTATAAGAAAATATTCTGAACATTCTAGAAAACTTCTTGGTAATTTATATCATCTTTATAATCTCTGTAATCTTTTGAGAATATTTCTTTAATGATATTGAAAAAAACATATTCTAGATTATATGGAAAATAGACCTGAAAAAATTCGAAGCCTACATATTTTCATGATTTTTGAAATTTTCGTATTTGACCCGAAAATATTTATAAAAACTCTCAAATTTTCGCGAAAATTGTGGGAAATTCTAGAAAACATTTCTAGAAAATTCAGTCGAAGTGCAAACATTTTCATGGTATTTGAAATGTTCGTACTGTTCCATTTTCATTTTTAACTAAGTTGGCTCTGTTAGGGTGACAGTTTTGTTGGCCAATATAAAAAGTCACTAAACTTGAAAAAATAGGTTATATTAAAAAAAAGAGGAAATATTTTATGACAGTGGGCAATGTTGCCATCAAATTGAATATCTATTAAGTAGTAGAGAATTTATTTGCTACTTTTATTTTACAAAAGCAAATGAGTCAAATTATAATATAAAATATGGTTGATGATTGGTTTACTTAAAGCATAAATCTAATTAGTTAACGAATAAAAAAAATATATCAATATATGAATTATTCAACGTTGTTAGAAATCTGACATTTAGTTATTTTTTTTCTAATATAGTTTGGAAAACTTTAACATTTCAATACTACTTTGAGTTCTTATGAAATCTTAACAGAAACATGTTCACACTTCGTGAATGAAATTCTAGAACTGTTCTTTATGAAAGTAAAAATAGGGTTATTATTTACCTCTCCATTATTGAAAGCAGAACAATCTTGAGTCCGCTATTTAATATAGAAATAATTTTAAAATATCGAAATTGAGGGGTCTAGAGTAAAATTTTTTAAATGCATTTTTGGTAGTTCTGAGATAAATGGCTTTAAAGTTAAGTTGAATGTCAAAATTCCAGGAATAAGTTTAGAAAACTGTGTTAATATTTTGAACTAAAATATTAGTGTAGAGGGGTCTAGAAGTAAAAGGGTTTATTTAATTCCGTTATGAAAAGTCAAATTTTACATCAATTTCTGTCATGCTACGTTAAATTTTTCACAACTGTCACGCACAAAGTTATGTAATGTAGTTATTTAAAAACATTACATAACTGCAGTTACCACCAAGCTTCAAATTTTTTTTAGGTTACAGCGTATCAATTTCTGGATTTTTCTGGTGGTAAACAACCCATGGCAACATTAGCAGAGTCTTCAACATCATAAGTTAGTTCTGAATCGCTATTTGAGGACATTTTTTTGGCATTATTATTAAATTTGTGAATTATTTTACTTTCTTGACAAATTTGTTTATGCCAGTGCAATCATGTTTCTGTAGAAACAATAGGTATAAGGTGATCCAATTCTGTGATGTAGTAAGGAACGTTCTTATTAAATAGTAGATTAAATAATTCTGACGGAATTAAATCAAGTTTTGTATGTAATATGTTGTGAAATATGCGATATTGATTGACGAGTGTAATATTTGCCAAAACGAGCGAAGCGAGTTTTGCAAATTACACGAGTACGAGCACTTTTCATAACTGGTTACGTAAATAACTATCAAGTGCATTTTTGGTAGTTCAGAGATAAATGGCTTTAAAGTTAACTTGCATTTCAAAATTCCAGGATTGAGTTTAGAAAACTGTCTTAATATTTTAAAGTAAAATGCACTTAAACCCTTTTACTTCTAGACTCCTCAATTATTCAAATTTAATTTATTTTCCAAACTCTAGTAGAAAAAATCATGTGTGCAACACGTAGGAAATCCATTTTTTCCGTACAAAAATCCCATATCTAGTACGGGAAAAAATTACATTTCCTAACTTATATATTATATTGTGCATTACCTATGCACAAATAGCTATTTCACTGTCAAATATATATTTTTTTGTTTTCATGTGTAAAACTTTATAAAATGAATCCACAGCATTCTTAGTTAAAAATAAAAAAGGAACAGAGTATACATATCCACATCCAAAACAATTCTCCAGGTTTGCTAGGAAATTTCATAAGTTTGCAAATATTTCGCCAATATGTAGGAAATTATAGAAAATAAAAAAAAAAAACGAAAATTGCATTCGTCATTAAATGTTCATAAATATTTGGAAAACCACACAAAGTGCCTAAATATACCAAACATATTTTGTAAACAATGAAGTGTAGAAACGTTCCAAGTTTTTAAAATTTTCATAAATTTGTTAATTTCAAATCGCGTGTAACTTTTTAAGTAAGCATTTCTGGAATCATGTCCATAGGGAGTTTTTTCACAGTTTTGTTCCATACGTCATATTCGTAAAGTTTCGTCAAGTATTTCAGTTACACTTTATACAGGGTGTCCAATATAAAGATCAACAGTACGGGGATCTCGAAAAGTTACAAAGGCGGTTAAATTACAAAAAGTTGCGCTATTTACTGGTGAGTCATATTGTGTTGAGAAAGCCAGAAAATTTTGCTTATTGTTTTTATGTTTTTCTAAAGTTATTTGAAAAGGTATAAAAAAATAAAAGACATTTTCTCGTTGCCACTTTTTTAGCCCTACAAGACTGCGTTTATTTTGGTTTTTCAGTACGTTTCGTTTCGAAAAAAACATCATCAACTTTATATTTTTATATGGCTCGTGAATATAGTACACTCTGTATTAAGTAGCATGTCCTGTTACGAATTCAACTATTTATATCACAGTATGGTTTCTTATGTTTTTATTCAGAAAAAAGGCTTATTAATACATTTCGAACATTTTGGTGGAGCGTTGAAATGAGCGACGAAGGCAAAATTTATCACCTAATTTTATGATTTTAAGACTACTAAATTAACGGAACAATTCTCATAATAGCAGAGTAAAAAAATAATAAGTGTGGTTCTCAATAACTATACTGTTTCAATGTTTAACAACTATTCTTGCTAAATTGTTTTTAGTTACTATTTTGGTACCTATTTTGGGTTAAAATTAGGTAATAATTGTTGTCTTCGTCGTCATTAAATGAACATAACAATTCTCATACCACAGTAAAAAAATAATAAGTGTGGGTCTAAATAACTATACTGTTTCAATGTTAAACAACTATTCTTGCTTAATATTTTTTTGTGACAATTTTGGTACATATTCTGGGTTAATAATTTTTGTTTTTATTGCCATTAAATAAACAGAACAATTCTCATATTACAGTATAAAGTTATAGGAGTGATTCTAAATAAGGTTTAATTATTAATTATTAATTATTCTTGCAAATTTTTTTCTTCAACCGCTAGAAAATTATGCCATTATTTAACTGAGTTGACTGTGGAAAAATGTCACATTTCCGTCAGCGGAAGTTTTACTTTTCTTTTTCCAGCCGGGGGAAGGGAACGTGTTGGAAAGTGGAAATAAACAACGCAAAGCAATACTATAAATTACATCAAATATTTAAATTCTATATCGGTGCTTTGCATTTCTTTTCCTATTTTCCTGTAGATATACTGCTTTCACTAATAATAGATTAAATCTATAAATAGTTTCTTCAGCAAAAATTATTACTGTCATTGTCGAATGCTGAAATAGGTTCTGTCAAGAAAACAAATAACCATACGATGAATTCTTTGATATTAAATTTATTTCTAAAAATTATATATGAAAATTATGAAATTTTGCAGTACGTTTGAAGAAAAATAGTATATTTCACTTGGAGGCGAAGTGAGTTTTCATGGCTTGCCTTCTATTACGCACCTCACTTCGTTCGGCATATAAACTCAGGCGCGCCATGGAAAGTCTCACTTCTCCTCCACGTGAAATAATATATTATTAGTTACTATTTTGGTACCTATTCTGGGTTAAACTTAAATAATAACCTTTTTCTTCGTTGTCATAATTTCACGCCTGCTACAAGAATATTTACATGCCTTTTTCTGAATAAAAACATAAGAAACCATACTTTGATGTAAATAGTTGAATTCATAAAAGTAAATGCTATCTGATACAAGGTGTACATTTTTTACGAGCCATATAAAAAAATAAAGTAGTTGATAGTTTCTTCGAAACGAAACGTTGTACTAAAAATTTGTAAACGCTGTCTTGCTGAACTAAACAAGTAGCAATAAGAAAGTGCCTCTGGTTTTCTTATAGCTTTTCAAATAAGTTCAGAAAAAAATAAAAACAAAATCGCAAGATTTTGGATTTTGTCGAATATCTCCGGAAGTTAGCGGAAATTTCTGGTTTAACAGAATATTACTGACCACTAAATTGCGCAACTTTTTGTAATTTTAACGCCTTTGTAACTTTTACGGTTTCCGAGATCCCCATGCGGTTGATCCTTATCTTGGACACCCTGTATATTGATTGACCTTATATTTTTTATTTATTTTTATTTTTTTAAATAAAATTCTAGTTTTATTAGTTAAAATGGTGATCAAATCAATGCTGATAAATAAGTGGTTAAATTTATGATGCATTTCTCCATGTAAACTCCATGTAAACTCCATGGAACTCAAAACTGGGGCAGTCATACCGTGCTTTTTGTACTGCGATTTAACGATTTAATGTTCACCAGGGCGTATTGTGCGCACACGATGCTGTAGCACAAAAGGACTACTACCCTCACCTTCCGGACATCCCCGTAGAGGCCGACGAAGATGAGGAGACCATCAAAATCGTGCAGCTAGTCAAGAGCAATGAACCCCTGGTGAGTTATCTATCAGCCGGCACATTACTAACTGTATTACACTTGCGATTCGTTAATGCTAAGTAAATTACGAACATTGCAAAACAAATAGTGCGTGGCTAGCTGTTATAACCAAGGGGTATTTATCTAATTTTTTCTTGCTTTCGAAGACCGGCGCTCAAAGTGCTGAGCCCATTGTCGTAAGTATCTAACGAGACGTAGAAGCTTTCTCTTCATTATTTAAGTACTTCTGCTTCTCAATCTGTTCGCACCATGTCTTGTATATAAATCAAGTACCTCCATTTCTCTGTACGTATCCAAGCACATTTTTTGGGCTCCATTCGAGAGGGCACTTTTTGATTACACCAGCAGACCGGCCTCCAGTTGGCGTCCCTAATTTCCTCCTCGTTTCTGTAGGGGGCGACCATCAAAACCGACGAAAGCACGGGGAAGATTGTCATAGCGCGGGTAATGCACGGAGGAGCGGCCGATCGCTCTGGACTGATTCACGTGGGCGACGAAGTCGTGGAGGTCAACAATATCAACGTAGAAGGAAAAACACCAACGGACGTACTAAGCATACTCGTGAGTATGTTTGTTTGAAAGCCGGCTTCGTATGATTGAGTGCGCTTCCAGCAAAACTCCGAAGGAACGATTACGTTTAAATTGGTTCCGGCCGATGGCAAAATGAGCCTGCGTGAGAGCAAAGTCAGAGTGAGGGCCCACTTTAATTACAATGCAACCACCGATCCCTACATACCCTGCAAAGAGGCTGGGCTGGATTTTCAGAAAGGAGATGTGCTCCACATCGTCTCCCAAGATGACGCCTACTGGTAATTCTGCGCCACAGCGTTAGGTATGGGGTTGATTTAATTTTGGTTCATTAGGTGGCAGGCGAGGAGGGAAGGCGACAGGAATATGAGGGCCGGCTTGATACCCAGCAGGGCCCTGCAGGAGAGGAGGATAATACACGAGAGGGCCCAGTCAGCCGCGGACAATGAGCCAGGTATTTAACGGCGGGATCCAACAGCTTTAAATGTCGCTGCTTCCTCTCCGTGAAACCGGCGATTGCATGCGCTTCATCTCATACAATCGACATTCTCATTTAGCATGCGGACCCTTTGTGTATATACAAGACCCGCTCTTCACCGTGACACACTAACAGATTATCATCGTGGCCGTAGGGCTGTGCTCTGTTTCAGCTTTACCCGTGCTATCCTGCAGCCAGTCCCCGAAATCCCCCCGTTGTGCATCCAAACCTAAAACTAAAAAGATTATGTATGAAACAGCAGAGAACGACGACTTTGACAGGGAGCAAATCGCGACCTACGAGGAGGTCGCCAAGCTCTATCCCAGGCCGGGCATCTATAGGCCTCTGGTCCTCATCGGTGCCCCAGGGATCGGCAGGAACGAGCTGCGGAGGCGGCTCATCGACACCGACCCCGACAAATACAAAACTCCAATACCTTGTAAGTAACGTATAACATTATACCATTTCTAACTGCAAAATTACTTTTCTGCCTACCTGCTCGGAAAGTTAATTTTTTACTCTTAAATTGCGGGCGGAAAATTAGAGGCCTAAAAGATTTGCAGAAATTTTTCCATAGATGGCGACATACTTTTCATAAACAAATGTAATTTTGACTGATTCGGTGACAGATATATTGCACATACTCTTTAATTAAAAAGTGCATTAAGTGCTATGGATGTTAGCAGCGATGAAGACTTGGCTTACACTACTAGATATAGGGGAAGTTATTTTCTGCCCTTGATGCACAATATACTATTTTCTACAACTGCATCAAAACCTAACATTTTTACACCCTTTTTGGTGCATGCAACAAATCATTTTTTGATCACTTGATTTTTGATGCAACATGACTTGCTTCACGCACTACTGTAGGAAACTGGTGTGTCACGCACTGTTCTAGATTTTTTCGCTTATACATTTGAAGAGAAAGTACTTACGACGACCTAGGAACTTCTTGGAAACGACGATTTCAGGAGTAGTGGGAGCAAGCCGATTCTAGAACCTCCTCCGACCTTGAAGGTCTGACGAGGTTCTAGAATCGGCTTGCCTTGACCTTGAAATGGCCAAGGTCGCTTACCTTGAAATTTTGAGGTCAAATATTGACCTTGGGAGATAGCTGACCTTGAAAATGTCGATCTTGAAAACGACCTTAAAACGATCTTGAAAATGACCTTTACATTGAAAATGTTGGCCTTGAAAACGACCCTAAAACGACCTTGAAAATGACCCTGAATTGAAAAGTTGAGCTTGAAAATGACATTGACATCGAAATGTTGACCTTGAAAACGACCTTAAAACGACCTTGAAAAAAGATCGAAAAGTTGACATTAAAAAACTTGAAAACGACCTTGAAGAATGACCTTGAAAAAAAATCCAACTTGAAAATATTTTAGATTATTGTTTGCCCGGCTGACCATGATTCTGAATCGCCATGTAGTCGAAGGATTGGAAAGTTATATGATAATAGTATAAATAGTATTGCACTCTGATATAAATTTAGTTTAGTAAAATCACGTATCAATCACCAGTAGTCTATCGCAGTATGGATGCTTCCACTCCAAAATCTTTAAAAAAACATTACGTTGAAAGTGGTTTGTGGGACATTTTTATAAAATCGATTTCAAATTGCGGAATGGGAAGAACAGGGTTTAATTCCACGTACGATTGCCAAGTTAATGTGGGAAAAGCGGTCTTACATTAACTGGGTCTATGTGGGTGAGAGACTGTACTAAACAATACCGTTTTCTGCTCTGGATAGGTGTACCTTTCCGGTGTAGTATTCAGATGGTGCCGGAAGTAGCGTGGTCATTCTATCAAGGCAAATAAGTTTTATCCGATATCCTTATCAGGAATTCGGGAGCCACCGGATCCGATTCCGATCTTCATCGGAAAAACTACTCATCTCGAAACCTCGTAGAAAACAGAAAAATATTGAAGTTTAATATATCTCTCAAAATCGGCGTTTAATTTAAACGTTTTGTTTTCCGCGGTTTCTGGTGAATTTCAATGAATTTTAAACACTTGTGTTAATGTCGTGGATTTGCTTAATTTTTGGTACCCTTGTATTGTAATCGGAGTGCACCTTCGGACTCGGAGAAAGAGTTGGTACTCCGTCCGGCAAGTGTGATTCACCCAATTACCTCCGGCTTGAGTCAGTATGCACGAGACTTGCTTCACCACTAACCTGTTTGCAGGGGGTTTGGTATGGGCCCCCTACTGATGTCTGCTGCTGGCTCGGGCGTTGGGGATGACCTCCAGGTCCTGGATCGAAGATCGTTGGCGGCGTACTTTTGGTTCACTTGGGGGGGGGGGGGGGGGGGGCGAAGGGTGGCACAATTAAATGAATAGGAATACGTGTGTAATTATATTGACGAAAAACAATAACAAAATAAATAACAAAATTTAACGGTATAAAAACAATTAGGTAAAATAAGATAGGCTGAGGGCTGAATGTAGGTGCGAAGAGGCACGTGATTAAGCGTGTGCGTGGGGCACGTGATATTTGACTGTACGAAGTATATAAGTGAGTGACGATTTGAAAGAGATGATTAGGAGAGGCGATGTAAGAGAGGTGATTTAAAAGAGAGCCCAAGTTTTTGAAAAACGCGACTTTTATCAATTCCGGTAGATTCTCCTTCCCCAAATTCGTGGCCGTTGCGAAGTTGGAAAAGTGGGGAGAACCCACCCTTACTTTTCGAGTGAATTTAATAAAGTTACAAAATATAAATGATTCCGCGAGCGCGTCTTCGTACAGTAAAATGGTCACCCTGGCTGTATTGCCACTGAAATTATGCGCTCGATGATATGTTACAACGTGGTAATCGGGTTAAATTACGATTTTTGGAAAATGATTCCCACGTTGCATCATAATTTCTCGGCGCCAGTTTGTCCGAGTGTGGATTTCGCGTATCCGGCGCTAGCCAGGTTTCGGCCACACGCACGACGCAATTCTGCGTATTGGAGGCGTCAATAGGAATTTATGGTAACGCCGAAAGTTCAAGCCAGGATCTCGCCACGGGATGCCTTCCTGAATGAGCGCCCTTCTGGCGCCTGTTACGGTCGCGCGGTGATAACTGATTCATTTGGTAAATATTAAATTGTGAATAAAATGTAGTGACTGAAGTTACTTTTCGTAATGGGTAACGATTTAATCGCTGCCGGCGCGAGTCGCGGGTTACAGTATCTTACCAGGAAAACATATAAAATCATATGTTTTAACCACACAATTATATATTTACATATACCGTGCGATTAATAATTATTTAGATAAAAGAAGCCCTTGAGATGCTGGAAGTGTGTCTGCTAGGGTACAAGACGTCTGTTAAAATCTAGTAGCAGCAATTCAGATAGGCCTTTATTTCGTAGGTATGCATAACCAAGTTTCAAAACAATTCTCGTTGTATTTCTTCTTCTAAAGATCGGCAAGTCTCCCGAATTTTCACCACTCATATTTTTTCCTTCTAATTAGACCCTCAGTGCAAATTTGAGGGGGTTGTACAGTCTAAAAATACAATTTAAAAAAATCTCATTTATTTTGAATCCATGGGCTACAAATGTTGTAAATACGCTAATGATATTGACAATAATTATGACAAAATGTGTACAATTTGAATATTTTTTAAAATTTTTGAATATTCAAAATTTTAAAGAAAAATCTTCGCCGATGAACGCTTGGTTAGAAACAATTAGAAACCAAAATTGAATTTGCACATTTCCAAATTATTTAATTCATCATTATTTTAAAAATATACTCGTATTTCTGCTTTCCTGTTACAAGTTGTATAGGAGAAATATCTTTTTCTAAGATTCTTTAAGTGAAAGGGGGTAGGTAAAACATATATAAGAAATACTTTATCTGATGATCAAAAGTGACCTATCAATTATCGATCGAGTCAGAAATGACAAAAAAAACTTGACTTTGACGAACTAATTCAAAGATTTGCAGGCCTGAAATGTGGAAAAGGGCATTTGTGGTACAATACAACACTTGTAGATATAAACATAAGTATACTTATACAATATTATATTTTCTTGGGAAAATTTAAAGTATTTGAATTTGATATCAAAGTTAAAATATTTTTCATTTGTAGGTATGGAAAATTTATGTTTTATCCACACAATTATGTATTTACATATACCGTGCGATTGATAATTATTTAGATAAAAGAAGTCCTTAAGATGTTGGAAGTGTGTCTGCTAGGTTACAAGACGTCTGTTAAAATCTAGTAGCAGCAATTCAGATAGGCCTTTATTTCGTAGCATATCCATGTTTCAAAACAATTCTCGTTGTATTTCTTCTTCTAAAGATCGGCAAGTCTCCCGAATTTTCACCACTCATATTTTTTCCTTCTAATTAGACCCTCAGTGCAAATTTGAGGGGGTTGTACAGTCTAAAATACAATTTAGAAAAATCTCATTTATTTTGAATCCATGGGCTACAAATGTTGTAAATACGCTAATGATATTGACAATAATTATGACAAAATGTGTACAATGTGAATATTTTTTAAAATTTTTGAATATTCAAAATTTTAAAGAAAAATCTTCGCCGATGAACGCTTGGTTAGAAACAATTAGAAAACAAAATTGAATTTGCACATTTCCAAATTATTTAATTCATCATTATTTTAAAAATATACTCGTATTTCTGCTTTCCTGTTACAAATTGTATAGGAGAAATATTTTTTTCTAAGATTCTTTAAGTGAAAGGTGTAAGGTAAAACATATATAAGAAATACTTTATCTGATGATCACAAGTGACCTATCAATTATTGATCGAGTCAGAAATGACAAAAAAAACTTGACTTTGACGAACTAATTCAAAGATTTGCAGGCATGAAATGTGGAAAAGGGCATTTGTGGTACATTATAACACTTGTAGATATAAACATAAGTATATCTATACAATATTATATTTTCTTTGGAAAATTTAAAGTATTTGACTTTGATATCAAAGTTAAAATATTTTTCATATGTAGGTATGGAAAATTTGCAAGATTTTATGGAAATTTTGCAAGATTAAATATATTAGAGATTTTCTTGAAAGAAGCTAATGTGTTTGATGGGTTTTCACATCATTTCGCATCCATTTTCGCATCATGGGTGTCTGCTAGGGTACGTCTGTTAAAATCTAGTAGCAGCAATTCAGATGGGCCTTTATTTCGTAGGTATGCATATCCAAGTTTCAAAACAATTCTTGTTGTATTTTTTCATCTAAAGATCGCCACGTCTCGCGAATTTTCACCACTCATATTTTTTCCTTCTAATTAGACGCTCAGTGCATATCTGCAACTCATCATAAATTTGTTTTTCTGTGGTAACTGCATTTTGCATTATCGTGTCCCTTTGTCCAATGAAATACATTTATAAAGATTTCAGTTTTAAATCATATTGATAGATATTTAACTCCTTTGTTTGCAGAAATGGTTGCGCGTCGTTAATTTCCAAATGGACTGATAACTATAGACTCAGGTAGCACAGAAACGAAAAAGTTTGCATTGTGTTGAGTAATATTCCAGCATCTGATCTCATTTTAATATTTTCTTCTTCAGATGTTTTTCCAAAGCACTTAAAATGTTTAAGAAATGTTTTTTTTTTACAATAGTCACCGCTTTTCATGTTGTGGACCAACGAGTTTCTACAGTGCGCTTTACACCTTGACCAGTGACAGAAAGTAAAACCCATTGATGAGTGGAAGACGGAAAAAACGAAAACAAGTGTTCGATAGTTCCAAAAAATGTCACTGAGTTTACAGCAGCAGAAGCTGTATTACACATGCCAAGTTTAAAGAATGATTTATACACGCTACAAATTCTGTATTTGGATTTTTTCTTTAATGCGACTTTGCACAACAGTATGCTTTCCTGCTATTACCGCAGCATTGTCATAAGCCTGTCTTCTGCAATTTTGTATATCTAATCCGTCGTTTTCTAATTTCATTAAAATCATATTTGTGGTTTCTTCGGCAGTTTTACCTTTATTTTCTACAAAGTCAATAAACAATTCTACAACTTTCACATCGCTTCCATCAATAACCACATATCTAATTATTTGACTCGTTAGATCTTTGTGATAAATAACCTGAGAGCCGTCAAATATCATACAAAAATATTTAGCTTTCTTTATTTGGTCAATAATTGTTTTTGTTACTTCGTCTCCCAATAACGCTATGAATTCGTTCTGAATCTTCGGTGACAAGGAAGTGGTACTATATTTATCCCCCATCTTAATTTTGAGTACATGCTCACATAATACTGGATCGTATTTAGCCAACAACTATAAAAGCTCCAAAAAATTTCCACTATTTACCATTGAATTGATTCCTTCCTGATGAACTCCTTCACGGTGACCTCGGAACGACCAATTTTGTTTTGCTAAGAATCTAATTATATCCAATATTCTTGTAAGATTTTCCTTCCATTTTTTTGTTTTCCTTTCATTAGGTTGTTGTTGTAGTTTGTCAATAGTTGCGCTATGTCCAAGTCTAATTTCTAATTCCTTCTATTGAGTAAATGATTGAATGTGCAATGGGTTTGGCTCGTGTTGACATATTTTGGTATTGAGTTTCCACCACTTTGCAAACCCATTTTCTGAGTTAAAACCAGTATCCTGATTTAAGAAAAGTGTACAGCAAAAGCAGTAGATATTTTTCTTTGAGGGTGAATATGGCATTCACGATCTTAACATCTTTTCATCATTAGACATAATTTTAATTTTAAAAAACGCTCGCGAGTAAGTTTTCTGGTTTCACCCTTGATTATCTTACCAGGATTAATTACTCCTTCACTGAAATCCTGTAATGACTGTAGTATTTTCGTCAGTCTTTTAGGCCATAGTCCTACATCTTTCAAGGCATATAAGTACATATACAATGAATAATTTATTCAGAACACTCCTTATCACCATTTGATAAATCTACTTTTTCGCCAACACTTGAGGCAGGTCTTTCCTCTTCAACCACATTAGAAGAAGTCTCTTCAATCAAATTAGAAGAAATCTCTACATGGGATACAGATATGATGCATTTTAGTAGAGCTCCAGTATTCCTAGTCTGGATTTCCTCTCTGGCCTACCTTTTTTTCTTAATGAAGCTCCGCTCTCTTTTATTCGTTTCATCCTAGGGAGATATTAAAAAATAAATTGCAGAAATTAAACGTCTATTTCGTAATTTACAAACGAGTCTTTTTTTTCAAAGTTTAATAATGCTCCTTGCTCTTCGTAATGTCATTAATGGAGTAACTTAAATATTTTTAGAAATGGATATTATAAACTCTGTTCTTTTTGCTTAATTAGTTTGTATAATTTTGACACATCTACTAATATCATGTGATTAAAAAAAAAACTTTCATCAAAGTTACCATGAAAAAAAAATTGATCTAAAATGTTTGTCTTAGCTTTCAGTTGTCCAATCTAGATAGATTTGTCATAGTTCGAATTTGTGAATGTGAAATTTTGGAAATACAGCCCCAAAATATATGCCACCCGAGGCGGACCGCCCCCACCGCCCCTCCATAGGTACGCCAGTGGCGCCAACTATGCAGTGTAAAATTTAAAATACAATTTAAAAAAAGTCTCATTTATTTTGAATCCATGGGCCACAAATGATGTAAATACGCTAATGATATTGACAATAATTATGAAAAAATGTGTACCATTTGAATATTTTTTTAAATCTTTCTAAAATTTCTATAATTTTTACAAATTTTAGACAATTCATTTGAGAATTCATTTGATATAATTTCCACAGTTGTGTAAATTTCATTGGCAACTTTTCATTTTTGTGGAAATATCTATAATTTTTATAAAATTTTGATGATTTTATATGAATTGAAGAAATTTAGTTTCGGCCATTTTTTATAAATTTTATAATTATGTTGATTTTTTTGAATATCAATGATACCTGATGGTATCAGGTATCAAGTCATGATAATGATGGTTTTCTGTGCAATAGTTTTTTTTAATTTAAACAATTTTATACAAATTTTAGAAATGTTCGACACTTTCGATATTTTTATTAATTTTTTTTAGAACTTTCAGCAATAACTCAGAACAATTTTTATAAAATATCTAGTTTTTATGAATTTCATTGACAAATCTTTAATTTCTTTTGTATTTATATAATTTTATACAAATTTAAGCCATTTCACTAATTAATTACCACAATTGTATCCGATTTCGATAGTAATGTAAATTTCATTGGCAAACATTTTTGTAAATTCCTATAATCTTCACAAAATTTTGATTTTGATTAGCCAGAAAAAAAAAGGTTCATATATCTTCAAATATCTTCAAATAAAAACAATCCTTCACATCTTCGCAAAATTGTCATACAATTGACTGCAGCTATCTATTGGAAATACGAACGATTTTTCAACCCATTACATATCTTAAAAAAATGTAATTACTAAATTTTGATGAAATCATTAAAAATCATCATTATGAAAATGTACAAATTACATTTTTTTCAAGATATATGATGGATTGAAAAATCGTTCGTATTTCCAATAGATAACTGCAGTACGTTGCAGTACGATGCAAATTTTATAAATTTGGCGATTCTTTGATGTCTTAACATATTCCTAAATGTTTCAAGACCTATTTTCTGCTGGCAAGTTAAGCATCGTATTAAATATTTAAAGGATTGTTTTTAGTTGTAGATTTTTTATGATATATTGAGAATTTGTTTTGTGGCAAATAGCCGTAGTGAAAATTTTATAAATTCGTCGACCTAATATCTTAATTTTTCTAAATATTGCAAGAATTTTTTTGATACTTTTGCAGCTGGAAAATAGCAATCACTTTGATGAATATTTTATAAATTTTGAGACCAAATACCTACAAATATTTGAAGATATATTAACAATTTTTTTTCAGGCAAAGCAATTAATTTTAGGCACATATTATAAATTACATATTTTACATATTTCAAGAATATTTACGACACCTTGCTGGTGACAAATAGCAGTAAATTTGATGCATTTTATAAATTTGTTACTTTGAAGTGTTAAGAAATTCCTAAAATATTAAGACACATTTTCTACTGGCAAGATAAACAGCCTATAAAAAACTTGAAGGATTTAATTATTTCAAGATATTTTGAGATATATTGAGAATTTGTTTTATGACAAACAGCAATTCGAATATTTTTTAAATTTGGCGACCTAATATCTTAGTTTTTTCTAAATATTTAAAGAATTTTTATGACACTTTTGCTGCCTTCAATAGACCAAATAACTTAAAGTTTCACACACATAAACAAAAACACATTAAAGACACATTTTCCACTGGCAAGTTAAGCAGCCTATTAAAAATGTAATGTAAATTTCTTGAGAACCAAGAAATACGAAAAACAGACATTTTCTGTTCACAGTTAATCTACGATAACAATCTTACGATAACAAAAAATTGAAAATAATTCGAGAAATGGTGACAAATAATCGTTTTACAAATTTGGTGACCAAATATGTTAGTTTCCACACATTTCAACAAATCTTAAAACACATTTTCTGCTGGCAAATAAGATTAGTTAATATTTTGAAATAAAAAATGCGAAATTTGGTTATGAAATTTCTTGCAATTTCAGTACATGTGACGAACTGTTAACTACATTTTTGAAAGTAATAAATAAATGAAATATTTTTAACATTTTCTGCTGTCAAGTTAAACGGCTTATTTATCTATTTATTATTATTTTTCATTGATATATTCAATAAATTAACAGTAATTTTCATTTTTCAGATGACTACTTGAAAATAAAAAGGTTAACAGTTATTGGCCTCTAGATTCCTTGGTTTTTGAAGAAATTTGTTTTTTTTAACTACACAACTACAAATTAATTACTGTTAACCAATTATTTGAAAGTAGTCATTATCTGAAAAAATTTTCTTCTAAAATTTCAAGAAATTTTTGGATACATTTTTTTCTACCAAATAAGGGCACTGAATGTTATGAAAAAAATGTAAATTTAGTTTAATTTGATGAAAATTTGGCGAAACAAAGGAACAAATTAATACCAAAATTTCTGCTGGCAATTAAAGCAGAATATTGTATGAACATTTTGTAAATATGTGAAGGATTGTGAATGTCTGAAGATGATTGAAGAATCTGCTGCAACCAGGGGATTCCATACTCAACAAATTGGGATATGATATAGATTTTTTTTTACATATTATGGAAAAGTTAAGCTGTTTTTGTTTTCCTAAAATTACTAATACTGGTCTTATTTGCAGAAAATGTTTTTTTAAGATTTCGTGACATATCTTCTCTACACATCTTCAAGTATTTTAAAATAATATAAAATCCTTTCCATTGTTACAAACTTTTCACAAAATTTAAGGCTGTAATTGCTAGCAGAAAATCTTTTTTTTAAATTCCTTGATTTTTCATGAACATTATATACCTATATTTTTAAATAGGATGTTTAGTTTGCCAGCAGAAAATATGTCAAAGAATTTTCATATTGCTGTTTTATGCCAGAAGAAAATTTTAAACTTTCAAGATATTAAATTTATGTTTCAGATACAAGTAGACCCATGAAGCCTGGCGAGGTGAATGGCAAGGAATACTACTTCGTCTCGAGAGAGAAAATGGAAGAGGACGTCGGCACCGGAAAATTCATCGAGTTCGGCGAGTACAAGGGAAACCTGTACGGGACGTCCTGCGAGAGTGTAAAATCCCTGGTGAACAACGGCTACGTATGCATATTAAACCCCCATTATCAGGCTTTAAAGATGCTGCGGACACCGCAGTTAAAACCCTACATAGTCTACATAAGACCGCCCCCGCTGGACGTCCTCAGGAGCACGAGAACAGCGGTGCATGCCAGGTCGACGTTTGATGTGAATAACAGCAGAGGGTTCACGGTGAGTGGTTCATCACATTTTGTTTAAACCTTCTTGACGTCTGTTATTTCAGGATGAAGAATTCAACGACATGATCAAGTCATCAAATCGGATAGAATTTTTATACGAGCACCTGTTCGACGAGCAGGTCTTGAACGCCGACTTGGCAATTGCCTTCAGCCAACTCCTGTCTGCGGCGAATAGACTCGAAACGGAACCGCTGTGGGTACCTGCGTCTTGGGTGCAATAAGAATACTGGATATTCGTATCATTACATATTTTATATGCATAAAAGTATAACTGAAGAACAGTTTACCTAAATTTATTAAAAAAATATATTTTTGTTTGACAAATTATTTGTTCATTTGTGTATAGTTGCTATGAATATGCAATTCAATTAGCCAGATGTTATTTTTGTATTGCGCGTATTCTATGTAGATCCTAGAATGGCATTTCTTACGTTTGTGTTGTATTGTTGCAAGTTTTGTTGTTGGAAGGTTTATAGGCGTGTGTATTGGGACAGCACAATCAAACATGTTGAGAGTGAGCTTGAAAGCGCAGAGCTTTGGCATAAAATGTTAATTTTTACGGTAATTCACGCGTGTGCGGCTTGTATAATGAGAATGTCTCCATCCAGGCGTGCTTCACGAATCGGTATTAGGAGGAACAATCCAAGGATAAATATCAGTATTCTCATTTTTTTGGATATATTTATTCTTATATTAAATATCTCGATATTTCCCTCGTATTACATAAATATATAGAATATTTTTTGCTTGTTGTTAATAAATGAAATGAACAAGGGTAATCGTGAAACAAAAAAAAACAGTTGCCTACATATTTCATTAGCTATAATTGCTACTTGTTGATTTAGATTATAAGTAAATAGGGATAATAATTAGTATTAATATTACTTGTTACTTCATTATTAGATATATTATAATAAAATCTTTTCAAATTTAGGTGTGACCACTGCCAAGTCATAAATTTGCATATTCTAAATAAATGATATAACAATCGATATTATTTAATTACTCACTTGTTTGTAAATTAATGACTCAACTTTTTATAAAGTTTTAGTTGCAATATCTCTAATTAAACTGCAATAGCACCAGTTCCATTTTTGTTCATGCCACTACATCTCGTGCGTTTGCCAGAAAATATTTAACATGTTCGATTATAGTGCCATCTAAAATTTTACAAAACCACAAGTAGTTTCTAAAGATTTGTGCCAAGTGTGAGCAGTGTTTTTGGCAAACTTGCGCGTTATTATTATTATTGTATATAGACTGTATCTTGATTCAGAAATAAAATTTAATTTACTTATGGACCTGTGCGTATTTCTGTCAAGACCTTGGCTCTTTATGCTGCCCTCCAGCAGGCGGGAAATTAAGGGAAAACATTATTTTTGTAATCCGTTTCAGTTCACAATGCAGTGATTTAAGGCTTCGATGTTGATCGATGCTGCGCAAATAATTCAAGAGACGAGGAATCGGTTAATTTGGATTCGTCATTAGTGCAATTTAGCAGTACAATGTAATAATAATTCTTGTGTAAGTTCATCCCAGTAGTGGTATTTTCTGTATATTACCAATATACATATTTGTAGACGTAATATAATAATAATAATAAATAAACACAAATCTCTGGCCCAGCAATGGCCATTTTTTAGCCTTTTTTTACTTAGCCAGACGATCGTTTTTATTGGGTGTTTGAGTTCCCGGAATACGATAATTATTATGATATCCAGATATGATATAGAAAAAGTTATAAATTTTATTTTTAGCACAGTGTTAGGATATTTATGAATTGAGATCTTAACAGCTTAAAATTTTATTAAATTTTTATAGAATAGCTTGTGGATATTTTTCAGAACCAAAATGTTCTTAAGATCCCTTAAAATATAGATATGAAATGCTTAGAAATTTCCTGGAATATCACTGAAAATTTATTTTTGTTTGTAGAGCAACTGTTGTCTGGTAAATAACACGTTGTGCTACAAAATCTTAAAATTTCTTTATAATTAATTAATGTTCTTTCATAAATTTATACATTTGATTAATATAACGTATTATAAAAAGAATATTATCTAATAGTTAGCCTGTTACTTTCTAGAAACAAATATCTTCAGATTTCATAAAGATATCGAAATGTTAAGAATAAAATATTTCAGACATTTTCTAAATTTGCTCCAAATTTTCCAGAAGACATCTAAGCATTTCTTAAAACATCTGCAACTTATAACAATCTACAAATCTATACAAAATTTTCACACAATTTTCACCAAATGTGCTTGGTGCTTGCAGCTGTAAATTGCGAACATTGTATTGTATCTTATATTTCATGAAATATCTTGAAATTTTAAGATTTTTCCTTAAAATGTATATATTTCTGCTACTTAAAACAATTCTACAAATTTCAATTTAAAAATTTCATATAATTTACCTTAGTACCTTAGTCCTTATCCTTAGCCTTTCAAGAGAAAGAGATCTTGGTCTTTCAAAAGATGTACCAAATATTCATAGAATTTGGAGCTTTAAAATGCCAACATAAAATTTGTCTTATATGTGTCATGAAATATCTTGAAATTTTAAAAAATTTGTTTGTTTAATGTATATATTTCTTTGTAGAACTCGCAACTCCTATTTTCAGAAGACAGCTTTCTTAACATATCTTAAAATATCTGCTACTTAAAACAACTCTACAAATCTATACAAAATTTTCATATAATTTACTGCTTTTATTTGCCATAGGAAAATATTTTTAAAGTATCTTAGTCTTTCACGAAACACTATCTTGCTCTTTCGAAAGATGCACTTAATTTACGTAGAATTTGCAGCTTTAAAATGCCAACATAAAATTTGTCTTGTATGTGTCATGAAATATCTTGAAATTTTAAGAATTTTGCTTGTTTAATGTATATATTTTGTTGTCCCATTCTTGGTTTAGATTGATTATTTTCATACAAAGTGTTATTTCATAACTTTTTGGATTTTTAGGGATTTATTATTGAATATGTATTTGATTTGAATACCCTGAAGAAATAGTACACTATCATTGAATGTATGCAATTGGCACAGAATTTGAATAATTTTCATAGAATTTGTAGAAATCAAGATTAATTTTTATTAATAAAATATTTATTAATGGTTATTAATAGTCAATGCGATGAGTTGATAAAATAGGAATGAGATTTATTATTAAATATGTTTTTATTTCAATCACTCGAAGAAATAGTATACGTACTATCACCGAATGTATGCAATATTCACTGAATTTGAAAAATTTTCATAGAATTCGTAGAAATTTAGATGATATTTTTACTAATAAAATATTTGTTAATGGTGCGGTGAGTTGATAAAATTGGAATGGGAACAATTGACAAAAAATTTTTTTTTATGCAAATTTAGCTCGCGATAAAGAAATTTTCAATAAATTGTTTTTAGTCATGCGATATTTTGAATGATCGTCAATAATTTAAAATTTAATTTGGCGCCAACTATGGAGCTAACTATGGAACTTTCGGACATTTTATGACCGATGGACCGTATGGAATGTAATTTAATATTCGTAGAATTTATAGTATATTCCACAGAATTTTTGGAATTTTTGAAATGACTACAAACTAATTAACGAAAGAAAAACTCATAATTCTTCATGTTTTTAGGTAGTTTCATGGGTTTTATTTTGATAGAATTTATTAGATTTAATATTAATAATATATTTTTAATTTTTTGTATTATTTGAAGAATTGTATACAGATATCTACTTTCTAATTCTTCATATTTCTATTTAGTTACAAGTTAAATGACATTTTAATCAAATTTATTACGATTCTCAGAAATTTAAGGCATTTTTAATAGAATTCGTGGAGGTTTCATTAAATTTGCGATTTTTTGGTTAATTTAAAGAATTTGTAAATATGTAGTACGTAGTACTTCATACAGTTATGTAGTATTTAAATAGAATATGTAGATATATTATTTTTCTACCAGAGTTTGGAAACCCTTAACATTTGAATACTAATTTGAGTTAGGAAAAGTGGAATATTTCCTAACGAGTGTGGAAATAATATTTTAACATTAAAAGTTATAAGTTAATTTAATGAAAATGTACATGTTATTTTATATCATTAATAATTTATTATAAATCTTAACAGAGACATGTTCACAATTCGTGAATGGAATTCCTGAACAGGTCTTTGTGGAAGTAGAAATAGGGTTATTATTCACGTTAACCTCTTCATTATTGAAAGCAGAACAATCTTGACTGGGTTATTTAATTTAGAAATTATTTTAAAATATTAAAATAATTAAAATTTAATTTATTTTCCCCAACTCCCGTAGAAAAAAATCATGTAGGAAAACCATTTTTCGCGATTTTTTATCGCCTCGATCAAAAATCCCGTGCCTAGTACGGAAAAAAATACATTTCGTAACTTATTGCACAAAGAGCTATTCTATTATTGACTACAATGTGTTTTGTTTAATGGGATTTTTATTGAATGGGTAGTTACGGGATATTTTTGTTTTATTAATGTCTCTTAATATTAGGTTCAATTTAAAAAAAATGAAAAAAAAAGTTTATAAATTGTGTAATAATCGGTGTGGAATTTATAAACATTACATTGATTTTAAACATTTCATTGATTTTATAGCATATTCATAGGATTTTATGTCAATTTAGCCCTTAAAGTGAAAATAGCAATAATTAGGTACGAAATTTATGAACATTTAATTGAATTTGTAGCACATTAATAGGATTTTATGTAGATTTGCATTTAAAGCAAAAATAGCATTTATCAGGACGGAATTTATAAAGACATTGAGTATGTGGCATATTTATAAGATTTTATGATTTTCATCGAATTAAAAAAAACTGAATTTTATAACTTTCACAGCATTTCAAATATTTATACAGTGTGTTCGATAAAAAGGGCCCAATGGTGTAGCGACTTCATTTCTTATTTAATCATCAACAAACCATATATATTATTAAATGGGATAGTCTTAGCTACAAGTTGGTGAAAAAAAAAACTTTTTTAAACACCTTCCTTTATTTCATGTGACGCCACCGACAATTTTTTTAAATGGCTCAATATAATTATTTTGTTGCATTCTTGTAGAGCATCTTAAGTACTTTTCATCGGCCTGAATTTTTAGTATTGTCATACTATGAAGTTTACGATTTAAAAAAAAATCTCAGAATTTGTTTTTTTCCTAGAATTTATTTATTTACTTAATAAATATTAGTAATATTTATCTATTTATTACTTTGATAGAATTTGTGAAGATTTCGATGACTTATAAACTCATAAATTGAGAATTAATTACAGAGAAATATTTTTATATACTCCTTACATTTTTGTACACAAAGAGGGGCGGAAGTACTTCCAGTCGATAGCCCCTTGCCAGGATCAACACATTTAAAACTATACAAATAAATATATTACATAATGTATATCCAGGCACTAACATTCTTATTCTATACACAATGAATTAAATATGAATTAATGAAAACTTAGGAATTCAAAACAAAAATTAATAAGTGTTCGTTTTTAGTTTGATTATATTTTTTTATTAATTTCTTCAGATTTGTAGTAAGTTTCGTAAAATTTCCTTCAAATTTGACCCTTTTAAAAATATAACAATAACATTTAACATTTGAGGAGATAAAATTAAAAGCAAGGAACGGTACTGTTTCTAAAACCAATTAATTAGGTTATTACACACTTACATACACTTAATACTACTAAAAAATGAAAAAATCAGAATATACCCTATCTCTTGATAATCTTGATAATCTGAAACTTATATTGCACCATATAAAATTCACAAGTTTTAGAATAGATTTTTGTTCGGCAGACCTTTGGTTGTTTAATAACACTCAAATTTAAAACGATCATTAGGCTTAGAACTATAGTAAAATGCAAAAATCAGAAAACACAATCTAGATTTGTATAAAATTTTATCTGAAGTCAGTGTAGTAAAATGTAGACATATTTGTTAACGTCATCAATCATCATATTGTAAACGTACATGACTTGTAACGACTATAAAGCAATACATACTAAATGTGGTTATTCTTAGTGTTTCATTAAGCGTATATAAGTATAAGATAACATATTATTTAATAAATATTTTGCTGCCCCAATGTTGAGTTCGGCATTCCTATCTACAAACCAACGATATAATAACCACGGTTTTTAATTGTCGATTTTGCAGCAAATTAGCGCTATTAGTGGATAATGTTAGCGTCATCATATCGGCGTTCCGTCATCCGGGGAAGTCCCTTCTTATGGACGTACCAAGCGGCGGCCACGTGTCGGTTGAGGGGAACGGGATTGGATCAGGGAGACGCCTGGACGGAACGAAGGGACATTCTGAATTGTGCTTGGTTGCTTTACAGACGTATAACCTGATACCGCAATTAATGCAATAAATACTTCTACTTAATGTTGTTAGTCTAGTGTTTCATTGAGCGAATAATAATAATAAGTTAACAATAATATTAGTGTAAATTAATTATTATGATTATTATTGCACTCCAATTAGAATGATAAAGTTAAGTGGTGATCATTTTATATTCTGTACATTAATTTCTTGTTCAATTAGTAACGCGTAGATACGAGATCCGAATTAGTGCGCAGAAAAACCGCTTCTATAGAAATAATTCCTAGCATAGGAACACAGTTTTTGTGCTAATGTATTTATCGCTTCGAAATTCGTATCTCTGTGCCGAGGGAACACAAAAAATGCGGACGTGTCTGCTCTGCCGCACGAAGGCAGTTTTCGCCGATCCTTCCAGAGCGAGGAAGTGCTACACGTGCCTCAAGAAAATGACCACCAAACAGCGTTCCTGGGCTTCCAGATTTATGGTAGTGTTACGTCTGGAAGAGATGGTTCATCCGCTTCAGGAAGACAAGTTTGAAATTCGCCCTGGAGGTCAGAATTACCGGCGCAAAGGCCGCACACGTGATGAGGGATGATTTTCTAGGTAGGTTGTTTAATATTTCATTTATATTACGCATGCAAGTTATTGGAATACATACAAAACTCTACTAAGTATTTTTTTATAATGCAGCCGTTGAGTACCTAGTGTAAGTTCATATTTTTAAAATCTTTTAAAGTCTAGAAATACGCATCAAGCGATGTATCTCTTGAAAAAAAAAGAACTCTGGTTTTCAACAGCTCAATTGTCACTAGGGCCGTACATAATATTTGATATCAAACTCCTTATTGAACATACAGCTGCGGGTCCACATAAAACTCGTCAACTACTTTAGTGTATGTTAACCCTCAGAATCTTAGTACTTTGTTAGTGTTCGATTTCGATGAAATCCATAATTTACAGTTCAATCTTGCAGAAATCAAATATAAGAAATTGGTCAATGTTGGAGGCATCTACTTCGTGATACATGATGAAATTAAATGAAACAAACACTTTTCTTTGTTTATTTCATACTGTTTATTAAATTTAGTGGTTATAGTTTCGATCACGTTCTGATCATTATCAAACTTTGTTTGTTTGGAAAGTTTGGTAAGTTTGGTAGTAAACTAGGTAAGTTTGGTAATGATCAGAACGTGATCGAAACTATAGTCTCTAATTGTAATAGACACTGTGATATAAACAAAGAAAAGTGTTTGTTTTATTTAATCAAATAAAATAGTTTTTCAATGAATGCAGATACATATTTGAAACAGATATTTCAGTTTTCTGGACTATTTTGTTTTAGTTGAAGTTTGAAGGAGCAATAATAATATAATTGTGCTTAGAAATATGCAAATGTGAGTACAGCGCATTCAAAAATTATTTTTTTTACACAGGGTAGTACAATAAATATTGGGTTTTGGTTACTATTAATACAAAACTGACAAGTGATGGGAACAAACTATTTTGCTCACTGGATTTTACCACTTTCAAACTTTAAAACTCATATTTCGGTTTTTCAGTCTAGGTTTACTCTTAAAGAAATAAAAATTGAGTTTTTGAATCATTGCAGAACTATTAAAGAGATATTCCGGTTTACGTTGATATATTTTATTGTTGAAGAAGCGATAGTAATATTGTTGTGCGTAGAAATATGCTAATGTGAGTACACCGCATTCAAAAATATTTTTTTGTATACAGGGTGTCTACAAAAAAATGGTATTTGATTATTAGTAATACAATGCTGAGAAGTGACTGAAACATACTTTATTTACTAGATTTTACAAATAGAAAACCTTAAATCTAGAAAAGTTTGGTTTCTTAATCTACGTTGTTACTGTTCAATCTTGAAGAAATTGGGGTTTGATTATCATTAATACAAAACAGACAAGTGATTGAAACAAACAATTTTGTTTACTAGATTTTACAAATTGCAAACTTTAAATTTAGAAAATATCGGTTTTCTAGTCTACGTCGTTATTCAGTTCAATCATTGATTATAATACCCTTATTATTATTTAGGGTATTATAATCGATGGTTAAATCTTGAAGAAATCAAAAATGAGTTTTTTAATCTCGAAAACTGATCATTCTGTTTTCCACATTACGTTGTTGTAGTACAATAATTAAGAAATTAAAAAAAAAATATTTTTCAATCAATGCAGATTCTTTCCAACAAAAAATATTTTGGTTAATATTTGTGAGACTGAATCTATATACCAAAAATAGTTAATTAGATACTCACTTTTAGCAGTATATTCACATAAAAAGTTTAAATGCTGGTGTAATAATATTTAAGTAGTTTGATCTTAGATAAAAAATTTATACAGAAATTTTGTTTCAATAAAAAATATTTTGGTTAACATATGAGAGACTGAATACCAAAAATCGATAATTCCACGCTCACTTTTGGCAAAAATATGTTGAAATGTAAAGTTTAAATTATTACTTAATAATATTTGGTGGTTTGATTTTAAATAATTTTTTTATACAAAACTGACAAGCGATTTAAACGAACTATTTTGTTCACTAGATTTTACAAGTTGCATACTTTAAATCTTAAAAATGTCGGTATTCTAGTCTACGTTGTTATAGTTCAGTCTTGAAGAAATAAAAAATGAGGTTTTTAAATCTCGAAAACGGATAATTTTGTTTTCCACATTACGTTGTTGTAGTACAATCTTTAAGATATATAAAAAATAGTATTTTAATCTTGGAAACAAACATTTCGGTTTTTTGGTATACGTTGTTATCGTTGAATTTTTAAAAAGCAACCACAATATTATTCGCAAATTTGAGTTGGCATCTAGAACGCATACAAAACTTAATTTTTACATAGAGCGTGTACAAAATATTGTTTTTTTTCATAATTAGTAATACAAATCTGACAAGTGATTAAAACTATTTTGTTGAATTGATACTTGAAAAGTTTAAATGACTATTGTAATAATACTGAAGTGATTTGATTTTTGATATAATTTTTTTTATAAGAAATTATCTTTCCAACACAATATATTTTGGTTAATATTTGTGAGACTGAATCTATATACCAAAAATAGTTAATTACATGCTCACTTTTGTTAAAAGTATATTGATATGCAAAGTTTAAATGCTGATATAATAATATTTAAGTAGTTTGATCTTAGATAAAATAAAAATTATATAGAAATTTCATTCCAATAAGAAGATTTTGTTTAAAATTTCTGAGACTGAATACCAAAAATCGATATTCTATTCTCACTTTTGGGAAAAATATGTTGGCATGCAAAATTTAAATGATTATGTTGTAATATTTCAGTGGTTTTATATTAGAATTTTTTTATACAGACATTTATTTCCAACCAAATATATTTAGGTTTCAATTAATGAAGCAGAATTTGCATATCTACCAAAAATGGATAATTCCACACTAACTTCTGGCAAAAATATACATGCTCACTTTTGTCAAAAGTATATTAATTTGCAAAGTTTAAATGCTGATCTAATAATATTTAAGTGGTTTGATCTTAGATAATTTTTGATATACAGAAATTTCTTTCCAATAAATAAGATTTTGTTTAAAATTTGTGAGACTGAATAGCAAAAATCGATAATTCCATGCTCACTTTTTTCAAAGATATGTTGACATACAAAGTTTAAATGATACGTAATAATATTTGAGTGGTTTGATTTTAAATATTTTTTTATACACAGCTTTTATTCCAAGATAAAAAAAATCTAAAATCTAAATCTAACATTTCTGAGATTGAATACCAAAAATCGATAACTTCTTACTCACTTTTGGGAAAAGTATGTTGAGATGCAAAGTTTAAATGAGTATGTGGTAATATTTAAGTGGTATTATTATAGATTTTTTTAAATACAGACATTTCTTTCCAACAACATATATTTTGGTTTCAATTAATGAAACAGAATTTACATACCTACCAAAAATCGATAATTCCACTCTAACTTCTGGCAAAAATATGCTGACATGCAAAGTTTAAAATATTTGAGTGGTTTGATTTTAGATAATTTTTTTATACAGAGCTTTCATTCCACGAAAACAAAATTTCTTGTTAAAATTTGTGAGACTAAATACCAAAAATTGATAATTCCATCCTCAGGTTTTGAAAACATGTGATGACATGCAAAGTTTAAAATATTTGAGTGGTTTGATTTTGATACATTATTGTACAGAACTTTCATTCCATGAAACAAAAAAAATTGTTAAAATTTCTGAGACTGAATACCAAAGATCGATAATTTCATCCTCAGTTTTTTGAAAAATATGTTGACATGCAAAGTTTAAATGATTATCTAGTAATATTTGAGTGGTTTTAATTTAGAATTTTTTTATATAGAAATTTTTTCCAACCAATTTTTGTTTGTTTTAATTAATGAAACAGAAGTAATATACCTACTAAATATCGATATTAAGGTGTCAATTTGTGACACTGAATCTATAAACCAAAAATCGATAACTTCTTGCTCACTTTTGGCAAAAATATATTGACATGCAAAGTTTAAATGCTCATGTAATAATATTTGAGTGGTTTTATTTTAGATTTTTTTTTGTACAGTAATTTCTTTCCAATAAAAAAATATTTTGGTGTCAATTAGTGAGGCTGAATCTATAAACAAAAAATCATAACTTCTTGCTCACTTTTGGCAAAAATATATTGACATGCAAAGTTTAAATGCTCATGTAATAATATTTGAGTGGTTTCATTTTAGATAGAATATATACCTATACCTATATAGAAATTTCTTTCCTACAAAAAAGTTTTGGATAAAATTTGAGAGACTGGATCTATATATATATAGATATATATATGGATCTATATATATATATATATATATATATATATATATATATATATATATATATATATATATATATATATATATATATATACAAATTCAAATTTAAATATAGCTTTGCCTAAAGTGAGTATGTAATTATGAGTTTAGGTATATATATATATATATATATATTCTGTCTAATAATGACAGTAACCAATTACGCCATAGGTAGAGGACTAGTATAAATTATTATTATTATTATTAGTAATATACGTGGCGCAATCTTTGCAAACTGATATATGCTATTTATAAACTCTTTACAACTATAGAATGCATTCTCTAGCAAGAAGTGTTAACAAAATTGATTCAAAATTTTCAGAATATTCTGTCTAATAATGACAGTAACTAATTACGCCATAGGTAGAGGAGTAGTAGAAATTATTATTATTATTATTATACGTTGGGTAATCTTGCAAATTGGGCAGCTTTAACTTACCGCAATACATAATTTTTGATTTTTCGTGGTCATTGCCAAATGAATTGGTTTTTACATTTATTAAAATATTTTTCGAAACTATATATTTTCAATAAATTATATTAGGTAGAAGAAACCAAATTCATTTCTTCATAAAAAAATATTGAATTCACTTCTAGATTTCTTTGCTATTGCAATATTAGTTATAAAAATTGCATGTCTATTTTATTAATAAAACTTTTTTTTACATTTACACTCGTATTGAACGTAGAAGTCTTAATACAATTCATATATTCAGTGAGTCGATTGTCGATGGTGATGAATGCAAGTTGATTTGCGAAGATACGTATCCTTGCCTTGACGCAGATCCGCATGCTTTCTGGCCTAACTTGCTTTAACCAATAATATTTTGACACGAAAAATAATTCCACTTTTCCCACATTTTGCAATGAAAATGCTTGGAATTGGTGCTAATAAAATGTTCTTGGCCTTCTTATTGTATTTGATACAATGATGCAACTACTTGCTATAAGTATGTACTATGTGTATGCGGATCTAACTGCTAAACAAATTGTTTGCTCGGAAGAAGTCTTGAAGAATCAAGAGCATTCTTCGTTTGTAAAGACATTTCTGTGTCTTCGACCATTCTATAAGATTTGTACTTAGTTTTAATGAGGTTTGCGGATTTTTA
Organism: Othius punctulatus; assembly: GCA_951805005.1. Lineage (NCBI taxonomy): Eukaryota > Metazoa > Arthropoda > Insecta > Coleoptera > Staphylinidae > Othius > Othius punctulatus. The sequence continues at coordinate 32,487,368 of OX638138.1, read as the reverse complement.
TCAACAACTGCTGCACAAATTGTTTCCTATGAAGAAGCCTTCAAGAAATCCTGCAACGAGATAAAGACTCAAATAATTGCTTCGCTCTTCGATTGTAAAGACATTTATATGTCTACAACGTTTCTACAAAATTTGTACTCAGTATTAATGTGGTTTTGCGGATTTTTATCTACAACTGCTGTGCAAATTGTTTCCTACGAAAAAGCCTTCAAGACATCCAGCAACGAGATGAAGTCTCAAATGGCTGTTTCGTTCTTCATTTGTAAAGACATTTCTATGTGTTCGATGTTTCTACAAGATTTGTACTTAGTTTTAATATGGTTTTGCGGATTTTTATCAACAACTGCTGTGCAAATTGTTTCCTATGAAGAAGCCTTCAAGACATCCTGCAACGAGATGAAGACTGAAAGAACTGCTTCGTTCTTCGTTTGTAAAGACATTTCTATGTCTTCGACGTTTCTACAAAATTTGTACTTAGTTTTAATGTGGTTTGAAAAAATTAAAAAAAGAGAGTTAAAAGAATATATAACTCAATAAATTGATGAAAAAAAAAAAAAAATATATATTGAATTAACACTAACATATGCAATACAATAAAAAAAAAAAAAAAAATAAAAAAAAAAAAAAATAAAAATAAAAAAGGATCAAAAAAACGGGCGCTAAAAACAGTCCTGTCGTACAAAATGTGTCAAATTTCAATATTAAATTGTTAATCAAGTTCAATGGCACTGTGGCCATATACATTTAGCTATAAGAAGATGAAATGTGAAATAATTCTATAACTTATTGTTCTTTTGAAAATGAAAAAGTCTTATAATTAATCGACATTGTAAATATAATTATTTCATATTATTGTCTTAATGGGTGCTGCATTTAGTTATGCCTAGCCTAACTATAATGGGCATGGCAGCACAATTTTAAAATTTCGTTCGCGGGTGCCTTAAATTTTATTAGGCCTAGCCTAATAATATAGCCTAGCCTAGCCTAGTTAAGCCTAGCCTAGCCTATTTAATCCAAGCCTAACTATCATTGACATGATAGCACAATTTTGAGATATCGTGCTTTACAGATGCTTTAAATTTTATAAAAAAAACAATTTACTCACCTGCACTACTAGTATGGTATGGACTATACTTTGAATCATTCGAGATTTATTTTACTATCCTAGGGAGTGACTTTTTAGATAAGTGTAACTAATTCCAATATCGCTAAAGTAGCATTCAAAATATTGTCCATTTTGTATACTGCAATTTAGTTATAAGTACGCCCGAAAATACAGTACATCAATACTGTACATTAGATTTTATTACAAGGGCATAAAACACCCCATGTAGAATATGGTATTTAGTAAAACCTGTGAATAAAGAAGTTTTGCAGTTATGATGTGGTAAAAACGATTTTACCACATCAGAAGCATGAAAGTTGGTGCCGTTTTGGGTAAAAAAAAAAAAAAAAAAAAAACTAAAACTGCACCAATTTTTTGCTCACACAGTTTATCAAAGCTGTATATTTACTGTTAATGACAAGGGCATAAAATAGTTCATGTAAATATAGTTTGTAGTAATTTAAGTGGATAAGGAATTATGAAGTTTTTAAATTATTTTACCACATCAGCATGAAAGTTGGTGCCGTCTTAGATAAAAAAAAAAAACTAAAACTGCACTAACTTATTTGCTCACCTGTTATACATATGTAGATATTAGAATGACTTAGTGGTATGTGCAACTTAAGAATAAATCACTAACCAAATCTGTGCATATTTATTTTCTTTTTCATTCTCATAAATGCACTAAAAGTCGAAAGTGATTTGTTTCTTATGTTAAACTTTAAAATAATTACTACAATTCTTTTCTAATTTTAAGAAAGTTTGCTCACGATAAGTGGTGCAGTTTTAGGTAAAAAAAAAAACGAAAACTGCACTAACTTATTTGCTTGCTCACACACGAGATTAAGTCTCAAGAGTCTACTCCATAAGCTAAAATATTACTATGTCTTCGACGATTTTACAAACTGTATACCTACTTAGTTATAATGTGGTTTGCGGATATTTATCAACAACTGCTGCCAAATTGTTTGCCTTGAAGGGGCCTCCGAGAAGTCCTACAACGAGATGAAGTCTCTAGTGATTGCTTCGTTTGTAAAGACATCCCTATGTCTTCGACGTTTCTACAAGACTTGTACTTAGTTTTAATGTGGTTCGAAAAAATAAAAAAAGAGTTAAAAAAATATATAACTCAATTAATTGGCCAAAAAAAAATCAAATTTAAAAATATTGCACAACACTAACATATGCAATAAAAAAAATGTAAAAGAATTAAAAAAAAACTGAAAAAAATAAAAAAAAAAGGTCTGTAGATAAAGAATTGTGCAGATAGAAAATTATTCTGCCATATCAAATGCAATATAGTTGGTGCAGTTTTCGATTTAAAAAAAACTAAAACTGCACTAACTTATTTGCTCAACTGTTATTTCATGACATATTACTTAGTATTACTTAGTGATAAGTGCAACTTAGGGATACATCATTATACATATCTGTGCATATTAATTTTCATTTTCATTCTCATAAATGCACTAAAAGTATATAGTGATTTGTTTCTTAAGTTAAACTATAAAATAATTAATACAATTCTCTTCTAATTGTTAGAAAGTTGGCTCCCGATAGTTGGTGCAGTTTTAGTAAAAAGAAAAAAACTAAAACTGCACTAACTTATTTGCTCACTTGTTATACATACAGGGTGTCTACGCTAAACCGTTCGTTAAAAGTTTACGGGGTTGCCGTTGTACTAAAAATTTCAAAAAAATCCTCGTTACACGGTTGAATCAGTTGTCCTCATGTGAAATATTTTCAAGTTTCTATCACTTCCGGTTCCACCGGAAGTAGCACCAACTTTCTTATTTTAAATGGAACACCCCATATATTATTATATTTTTGAATTCCTCGCTTAAATTGGAACATATTTTCTAAGAACGTATGTACACTTATCTCTTCTAGTTTTCAAGAAAAAAAATGTTTTCTATAATTTTGACCTCTAAAAGGTAGCCTGAAATCTGTCTATAACTTCTCTTAGGAATAAGATAAAATTATGAATTAAATTTCTAATTATAGATAGAGGATGCCTCTATGAGTGACATAATTGGAAACTGTCAATTTTGATAATAAGTGTTCATAAAATGTCAATATCTAAGTGCCCTCTTAAATATCCTGTAATTCATTTTTTTTTAATGGAATGACCCATTTTTTATTGCATAGCACGATAGGGAGAAAAATTTACTACAAAAAAGTATAATACAACCATACTCCTAAAGCAAGTATTTTTTGAAATATTTCGAGGATTACTTTTTCGACGCATTTCTGCAGGGTATAGTTGTGCATGTCACAAGTGCACTTTAGTAGGCATGTGATATGCTATTGTTTTATCGCCATTGTAATGCAACTGTCAAATAATTAAACTATTTAGATTAAAGTATTACAGAAATCAAAATCAACAAAATGAATCATTACACAAATCAACAAATTATCAATTTATTATTTTTACATGGCAACTGTGATAGAATTGTTGTTCTGACATGTAGAGTATGCAATAAAACTTATCCACATTTGCCGCCGATGTATAAATCAATTCCCTGCTTAAATTGGAACATATTTTGTAAGAACGTATGTTAAGTGTACATACGTTACCAAGAAAAAAAATTTGTTCTAAAATTTTGACCTCTAAAAGGTAACCTGATATATGTCTATAACTTCTCTTAGGAATAAGATAAAATTATGAGTTATATTTCTAATTGTACCTAGAGAATACCTCTATGAGTAAAATAATTGGAAACTGTCAATTTTGATAATAAGTGATAATTGTGCATGCCATGTTTTTTCAAAATTGTCTGTACTGAAGATTTATCAACGCCTAAATCCTCTTGAGCACAGCGGATAGATGCTTGTGGATTAACTTGAAAATAGGCCGGCCCACACTATTTCTTGCACTTCCTCATTTTGTCCTCACTTGTCCAAATTAAACAACATTTGATTCCAATTTTCTAAATCTTGTTTTATTCATCGGCGGCAAATGTGGATAAGTTTTATTGAATACTCTACATGTTAGAGCAACACTTTTATCGGAGTTGCCATGTATAAAAAATAAATTGATAATTTGTTGATTTGTGTAATGATTCATTTTGTTCATTTTGATTTCTGTAATACTTTATTCTAAATGTTTTTATTATTTGACAGTTTGCATTATAATGGCGACAAAACAAAAACATATCACACGCCTACTAAAGTGCACTTGTGACTTGCAAAATTATACCCCGCAGAAATGCGACGAAAAAGTAATCCTCGAAATATTTCAAAAAATACTTGCTTTAGGAGTATGGTTGTGTTATACTTTTTTGTAGTAAATTTTTCTCCCTATCGTGCTATGCAATAAAAAATGGGTCATTCCATTTAAAAAAAATGAATTACAGAATATTTAAGAGGGCACTTAGATATTGACATTTTATGAACACTTATTATCAAAATTGACAGTTTCCAATTATGTCACTCATAGAGGCATCCTCTATCTATAATTAGAAATTTAATTCATAATTTTATCTTATTCCTAAGAGAAGTTATAGTCAGATTTCAGGCTACCTTTTAGAGGTCAAAATTTTAGAAAACATTTTTTTTCTTGAAAACTAGTAGAGATAAGTGTACATACGTTCTTAGAAAATATGTTCCAATTTAAGCGAGGAATTCAAAAATATAATAATATATGGGGTGTTCCATTTAAAATAAGAAAGTTGGTGCTACTTCCGGTGGAACCGGAAGTGATAGAAACTTGAAAATATTTCACATGAGGATAACTGATTCAGCCGCGTGACGAGGATTTTTTTGAAATTTTTAGGATAACGGCAACCCCGTAAACTTTTAACGAACGGTTTAGCGTAGACACCCTGTATGTAGATACTAGAATTACTTAGTGGTATGTGCAACTTAAGAATAAATCACTAACCAAATCTGAGCATATTCATTTTCTTTTTCATTCTCATAAATTCACTAAAAGCCGAAAGTGATTTGTTTCTTATGTTAAACTTTAAAATAATTACTACATTTCTTTTCTAATTTTAAGAAAGTTTGCTCACGATAAGTGGTGCAGTTTTAGGTAAAAAAAAAACGAAAATTGCACTAACTTATTTGCTTGCTCACACACGAGATTAAGTTTTAAGAGTCTACTTCGTAAGTTAAGATATGTCTATGTCTTCGACGATTCTAAGTTTATACTTAGTTATAATGTGGTTTGCGGATTTTTATCAACTGCTGCCAAATTGTTTGCCTTGAAGAGGCCTTCGAGAAGTCCTACAACGAGATGAAGTCTCTAGTGCAGTGGCTCTCAACCTTTTTGGGATCACGGAACACTTTTAAGTGGTCTCGATTTTGGCGGAACACCATTATCATAAAATTTGTAAATCTAATGTAAATCACACAAAATAATTGGAAGATTAATATTTAATTGAAATAAGAATATATATTACATGGTAACTTATTTTAATGAGAAATTTGCGCTTGACGACCTTTACAAATTTCCTCAAGGTTGGGTCTTATGTAAGAGAGCGCTACTCTCATTTCTTCTTCTAAATTGGTAAGTCTTTCTCTTTTTTTGCTTTTAATATTTGTTAGAGTTGAAAATCCAAGTTCGCACAGATAGGACGTCGAAAAGAGCAACAAGATATTCAACGCTCGTTTTGCAATAAATGGATGTTCATTCTCGATGGAAATCCAAAACTTTTCCACTCCTTCTTCTTTGAATTTTAGTTGTAACGTTCGATCCGTTGATATATTAATAAACTCATCTGCTTCCTGAATAGAAAAATCTTGGTTCATTATATCAAATTCACCAAATGGATTTCGCGCCCAATCAAAGTCTTCAATATTAAGAGATGGAAAGTAATGAGTTATTTTGTCTTGCAATATTGACAAATGCTCTGCCACATTTGAAATCATTTCGTTAATGTTAACAATATTTTCCGTTGCTAATAACGGAAACATATCAAATTTGCGATTTTGAGCAATACGATTTTTCCAAAGCAAAAGCTTTTTCTGGAAAGCTAGCAATTTGTCTGTGGATGTCAGAATATTTTCATTTTTTCCTTGAAGAGATGTATTGACTGAATTTAAGTAGCTGAAGATATCGGCTAAATATGCTAGCTTAGTACACCATGCATCATTTTCCAAATATTTTACGTATACATCATTACCCTCTTGTCTAAAAAAAACTAGCAATTCCTGTTTCAACTCATGAACTCGGGTTAGCACTTTTCCTCTTGAGAGCCACCTCACTTCAGAGTGCAAAAGCAAACATTCATATTTGGATTCCATGGTGTTACAAAGTTGTTTGAACATACGGGTTTTTAATGGTCTCGATTTAATATAATTCACCATATGTACGACTTGTTCCAAAACAGACTTTAAGTTTGCTGGTAGACTCTTCGAAATCAAAGATTCCCTGTGCAGAAAGCAGTGAGTGGAGACTATATTTGAATTTATTGCTTTAACTCGACTACAAAATCCCTTAATACTGCCACGCATGGCTGGAGCTCCATCAGTACTGATTCCTGCGCAATTTTCCCAGGATAATTTCCATTCTTCCAAATAAGATAATACTGAATGAAATATGTCTTCTCCAGTTGCGTGACCAATAAGTTCCTTGCAGAATAAAAACTGATTTATTATTTCAGTGTCGTCAACAAAGCGAATAAATCCGATTAATTGGGCTTTGCCACTTATGTCAGTGGATTCGTCAATTTGCAGCGCAAAATTTTTTGTACTTAATTTCGCCGTCACTGCGTTCTCTATAAAACCTGACATATCTATAATTCTTCTTTTTATCGTATCGTCCGAAACGGGAATTTTTAGGACGTCTCGCTGCGCTTCATTGCCAAACATAATCTTAACAATTTCTAAACATGCGGGCAAAATTAGCGATTCTGCGATATCATGTGGCTTTTGCTTCAATGCAATTAGTTCTGCCACTTTATAAGAAGCGATTTGCGCTTTATCCGAAATTGTAACGCTCTTTCGAAAGCATGTTGCTTGCACTTCTTGATTTTTCAGCAATCTTTCGAAATAATCTTTACCTTTCGAAGTTAGACAAGAATGTTTTGTTGAAAGGTGTCGCTGTAACTTAGCTGGGACCATTGCACTGTTAGCCAATTTTTCACCACATACAATACATCTCGGAATAGGAACATCTTGACTACCGCTCCATGTAAAACCAAACTTCAGATATTCTTCCGAATAATGCCGAACTGATTCGGATATCTTTTTACGTTTATTTTCGGCATTTTTGTTGCCTTGCATATCTCCTTCAATTGAAGAAGGCCTGCTTGTACTCGCCCCAACATTAACTTCACTTTCAGTCTTTCTTTTAAAAAATTTGTCCATATTTCAGATTTAAAAGTCTTGATTAACTGCTAAAATAAGCAACTAAAAAAGATAAGAATACTGTTAAAACTACACAACTTGCATTTCATCTTACCAATTTCCAACAATATAAAATATATATATACAATAAAAAACACACTCACGAAAACTAGATATTTATATAAAATTATGGCTGAACCGCAGATCGAAATTGCGCTTTTGTTATTTACGTACGAAGAAAGAGAAACAGCACGAAATCAACACTACGTAGCGCGCCCTGCGTTATCGAGTACACTAGAAATTTAGTGGTATTCCCCGGAGTAACTCCAAACGACGTAACTGCGTCGTTCGATACTTACACTGTTAATATTATTGACTGTTCCGCGAAAATTTAGAATAATATTGAATATTTTTGCTAAATTTCAAATAATTAACAAAACTATGTAGTATTTATTTTATAGTAATAAAAAAATTTACTGTTTCTTATTATATTATATTCAAAATTTTCGCGGAACACCTGGGACAGCTTCGCGGAACACCAGTGTTCCGCGGAACGGCGGTTGAGAACCACTGCTCTAGTGATTGCTTCGTTTGTAAAGACATGCCTATGTCCTCGACGTTTCTACAAGACTTGTACTTAGTTTTAATGTGGTTCGAAAAAATAAAAAAAAAGATTTAAAAAAATATATAACTCAAATAATTGGCCAAAAAAAATAAAATTTAAAAATATTGCACAACACTAACATATGCAATAAAAAATAATAATGTGAAAGAATAAAAAAAAATGAAAGATTAAAAAAAGGTCTGTGGATAAAGAATTACGCTGATAGAAAATTATTCTGCCATATTAAATGCAATATAGTTGGTGCAGTTTTCGATAAAAAAAAAAACTAAAACTGCACTAACTTATTTGCTCACCTGTTATACATATGTAGATATTAGAATTACTTAGTGGTATGTGCAACTTGAGAATAAATCACTAACCAAATCTGTGCATATTCATTTCTTTTTCATTCTCATAAATGCACTAAAAGTCGATAGTGATTTGTTTCTTATGTTATACTCTAAAATAATTACTATAATTCACTTCTAATTTTAAGAAAGTTTGCTCACGATAAGTGTTGCAGTTGTAGGTAAAAAAAACGAAAACTGAACTAACTTATTTGCTTGCTCACACACGAGATGAAGTCTCAAGAGCCTACTCCTAAGTTAAGATATTTCTATGTTTTCGACGATTTTACAAAGTTTATACTTAGTTATAATGTGGTTTGCGGATTTTTATCAACAACTGCTACCAAATTGTTTGCCTTGAAGAGGCCTTCGAGAAGTCCTACAACGAGATAAGGTCTCTAGTGATTGCTTCGTTTGTAAAAACATGCCTATGTCTTCGACGTTTCTACAAGACTTGTACTTAGTTTTAATGTGTTTCGAAAAAATAAAAAATAAGAGTTAAAAAAATATATAACTCAATTAATTGGCCAAAAAAATCAAATTCAAATATATTGCACAATAACATATGCAATAAAAAAAATGTAAAAGAATAAAAAAAACTGAAAAAATAAAAAAAAGGTCTGTGGATAAAGAATTAGGCCGAATTTATTCGGCCATATCAAATGCAATATAGTTGGTGCAGTTTTCGATAAAAAAAAACTAAAACTGCACTAACTTATTTGCTCACCTGTTATTTCGTGACATTAGTATTACTTAGTGATAAGTGCAACTTAGGGATACATCATTATACATATCTGTGCATATTAATTTTTATTTTCATTTTCATAAATGCACTAAAAGTATATAGTGATTTGTTTCTTAAGTTAAACTATAAAATAAATAATACAATTCTTTTCTAATTGTTAAAAAGTTGGCTACGATAGTTGGTGCAGTTTTAGTAAAAAAAAAAGAAACTAAAACTGCACTAACTTGTATGTGCTCACACAGTTCATCACTTCTGTACATTAGTTTTTAATTCCAACGGCCCACATGGAACATATTATTTAGTAAAGTCTGTGGATACAGAATTATGCAGATAGGAAATGATTCTACCACATCAAAAGCAATACAGTTGTTGCAGCTTTCGGTACCCATAGTGCATACAGACGTTTAAATTAAAGCCAACAAAGTTTTACCTTGTAAATTATTGGCAACAAAGCCAAGAAATAATTAAGTCGACTAACAATATCCTGTATTACGACTTCTACTAATTTAAGTTTTGTATATAATTATTTATTTATGTTACATACTTTACTAATACTGCTATAGATATAACTGCAAATCAATTTGAATATCATGCCATTGATTTGCATTCACTTATAAAGTTGCAAAATGCTATCTCGGTTTAATGTACAATCATGCTCACATAAATCTAGTACAAGAAATTTGGTTACAATAGCAATTTTAGATAGAAATGTCAATATGTTTGTACTAGATTTATGTGAGCATGACTGTACCTACATAAAGATGAATTTTATATCCTCCCGATTACTTTGTTTATAAGCTTAGTAGTAGTAAATGGCCGACCGGAAGTAGAAGTTTGCTCCTGTCATTATTTAGCACTTTACAAATAGTTTTGAAATAGATAAGGTACGTGAAAAATATTTCAACAAAAGTTCTGCGAAAATTCAAAAAATTAACTCGACTTCTACAATTCATAAAAAATAATAATATCATTTTATATCGTTAATATATCTCCGTCAAGTAATTTCTGCAACTGTGGAGAATGTTACAATAAATAATAATAATAATTATCATTTATGGCATATTATCTATGGGGTAATAATATGTATTATCCATTATCTATATTATTGTCTGCTTATTTATCTGTGGTGTAATTATTAGTTTCCATTGTTAGTTATTAGGGCAACTTCATTCTGATGGGCCAGTTTTGTGTTATTGGGAGATACTGAGAAAATAGGCTAACTTAATGGGCGTCAGAAAATCGATAAATAAATAAAGGTACATTGCTTTCCAAAAAAGTACGGAAAAAATTACATTTCGTAACTTATTGCACAAAGAGCTATTCTATTATTGACTACAATGTTTTTTGTTTAATGGGATTTTTATTGAATGGGATGTTACGGGATATTTCTGTTTTATAATGTCTCTTAACGTTAAGTTCAATTTAAAAACAATGAAAAAAAATGTTTATAAATTGTGTAATAATGGCGTGGAATTTATAAACATTTCATTGATTTTATAGCATATTCATAGGATTTTATGTCAATTTAGCCCTTAAAGTCAAAATAGCAATAATTAGGTACGAAATCTATGAACATTTAATTGAATTTGTAGCACATTTATAGGATTTTATGTAGGCTTGCATTTAAAGCCAAAATAGCATGTATTAGGACGGAATTTATAAACATTTCATTGAATATGTAGCATATTTATAAGATTTTATGATTTTCATCGAATTAAAAAATAAACTGAATGTTATAACTTTCACAGCATTTCAAATATTTATACAGTGTGTTCGATAAAAAGGGCCCAATGGTGTAGCGACTTCATTTCTTATTTAATCATCAACAAACCATATATATTATTAAATGAGACAGTCTTAGCTACAAGTTGCTGAAAAAAAAAACTTTTTTAAACACCTTCCTTTATTTCATGTGACGCCACCGACAATTTTTTTAAATGGCTCAATATAATTATTTTGTTGTATTCTTGTAGAGCATCTTAAGTACTTTTCATCGGCCTGAATTTTTAGTATTGTCATACTATGAAATTTTTGGTATAGAAATTTACAATTTAAAAAAAAATCTCAGAATTTGTTTTTTTCCTAGAATTTATATAATTACTTAATAAATATTAGTAATATTTATCTATTTATTACTTTGATAGAATTTGTGAAGATTTCGATGACTTATAAACTCATAAATTGAGAATGAATTACAGAGAAATATTTTTATATACTTCTTACATTTTTGTACACAAAGAGGGGCGGAAGTACTTCCAGTCGATAGCCCCTTGCCAGGATCAACACATTTAAAACTATACAAATAAATATATTACATAATGTATACCCAGGCACTAACATTCTTATTCTATACACAATGAATTAAATATGAATTAATGAAAACTTAGGAATTCAAAACAAAAATTAATAAGTGTTCGTTTTTAGTTTGATTATATTTTTTTATTAATTTCTTCAGATTTGTAGTAAGTTTCGTAAAATTTCCTTCAAATTTGACCCTTTTAAAAATATAACAATAACATTTAACATTTGAGGAGATAAAGTTAAAAGCAAGGAACGGTACTGTTTCTAAAACCAATTAATTAGGTTATTACACACTTACATACACTTAATACTACTAAAAAATGCAAAAATCAGAATATACCCAATCTCAATTGTACCAGCTTTAATATTATCGCGGATTTTAACAATAGTTTCCATATAAATATCATGCGTATAGTTTCTCCGTAAGGTGCTTTCATCAGGCATTTTTTTGCCAATATATTTTTCCAAAAAACCCTTGAAAGCGGGATTGTTGATTTTGTGCATAGGGATATCAGCTCTAATTAATGCGCGGCACAAATCCGTGTTAAAAGGTGATTTACCAGTACTTGTCGTGGCAGTGCCAGAAGCTGTTATGAAAGATTGTATAAGGCTTGACTTTATTTGTTTGTTTTGCTTGTGTCTTGGGGTGGCGATATGTTGTGTAACTTGAAATCGTTGTGAAACAGACACCTGCTTATCACAACTTGTACAATACAAAATGTTATCATCACTTTTAAAAGTTTCATTCGGGAACTCACGGAGGTACCTGGATACAAGCTCTTTTGTTGTTCTCGCTGTTTTCGGCATATCGAATACTGTAGGCACTGGGCGTGCACCTGACACTACAAAATCTATGCAACTGAGCGTAGGGGACGCCGACGCCACGTGTTGTCAGGTCTTCGCGAAATTAAATGATCGTATTGTTTCGTAAACCTTCGACCATGTTCTGATAGTACCCCGCGCCCAGCGCATCACGCATCGGCGGGACATCAGCGTGAATCACACTGCGTAATACGTGAAAATATTGATTTTTTATGAAATATGTAAGAAAATATGTAAAATAAAATGTAAATATGTAAATATATGTAATTTTACTGAAATATGTAAAAATATATCAAATAAAATTGGCTTAAATCAATTCAAAATGCCTCAAAAAGTGTAATACTAGTTAGTAAATGATATTATCTAGCTTAGGGAAAAATATGTATTTACATATAAATCCGGTCCTTAGTTATTACACACTTACATACACTTAATACTACTAAAAAATGCAAAAATTAGAATATACCCAATCTCTTGATAATCTTGATAATCTGAAACTTATATTGCACCATATAAAATTCACAAGTTTTAGAATAGATTTTTGTTCGGCAGACCTTTGGTTGTTTAATAACACTCAAATTTAAAACGATCATTAGGCTTAGAACTATAGTAAAATGCAAAAATCAGAAAACACAATCTAGATTTGTATAAAATTTTATCTGAAGTCAGTGTAGTAAAATGTAGACATATTTGTTAACGTCATCAATCATCATATTGTAAACGTACATGTACATGTAACGACTATAAAGCAATACATACTAAATATGGTTATTCTTAGTGTTTAATTAAGCGTATATAAGTATAAGATAACATATTATTTAATAAATATTTTGCTGCCCCAATGTTGAGTTCGGCATTCCTATCTACAAATTAGTGGATAATGTTAGTGTAACGTCATCATATCGGCGTTCCGTCATCCGGGGAAGTCCCTTCTTATGGACGTACCAAGCGGCGGCCACGTGTCGGTTGAGGGGAACGGGATTGGATCAGGTGAGACGCCTGGAGGAACGAAGGGACATTCTGATTTGTGCTTGGTTGTTTTACAGACGTATAACCTGATACCGCAATTAATGCAATAAATACTTCTACTTAATGTTGTTAGTCTAGTGTTTCATTGAGCGAATAATAATAATAAGTTAACAATAATATTAGTGTAAATTAATTATTATGATTATTATTGCACTCCAATTAGAATGATAAAGTTAAGTGGTGATCATTTTATATTCTGTACATTAATTTCTTGTTCAATTAGTAACGCGTAGATACGAGATCCGAATTAGTGCGCAGAAAAACCGCTTCTATAGAAATAATTCCTAGCATAGGAACACAATTTTTGTGCTAATGTATTTGTCGCTTCGAAATTCGTATCTCTGTGCCGAGGGAACACAAAAAATGCGGACGTGTCTGCTCTGCCGCACGAAGGCAGTTTTCGCCGATCCTTCCAGAGCGAGGAAGTGCTACACGTGCCTCAAGAAAATGACCACCAAACAGCGTTCCTGGGCTTCCAGATTTATGGTAGTGTTACATCTGGAAGAGATGGTTCATCCGCTTCAGGAAGACAAGTTTGAAATTCGCCCTGGAGGTCAGAATTACCGGCGCAAAGGCTGCACACGTTATGAGGGATGATTTTCTAGGTAGGTTGTTTAATATTTCATTTATATTACGCATGCAAGTTATTGGAATACATACAAAACTCTACTAAGTATTTTTTTTATAATGCAGCCGTTGAGTACCTAGTGTAAGTTCATATTTTTAAAATCTTTTAAAGTCTAGAAATACACATCAAGCGATGTATCTCTTGAAAAAAAAGAACTCTGGTTTTCAACAGCTCAATTGTCACTAGGGCCGTACATAATATTTGATATCAAACTCCTTATTGAACATACAGCTGCGGGTCCACATAAAACTCGTCAACTACTTTAGTGCATGTTAACCCTAAGAATCTTAGTATTTGTCAGTGTTCGATTTCGATGAAATCCATAATTTACAGTTCAATCTTGCAGAAATCAAATATAAGAAATTGGTCAATGTTGGAGGCATCTACTTCGTGATACATGATGAAATTAAATGAAACAAACACTTTTCTTTGTTTATTTCATACTGTTTATTAAATTTAGTGATTATAGTTTCGATCACGTTCTGATCATTATCAAACTTTGTTTGTTTGGAAAGTTTGGTAAGTTTGGTAGTGAACTTGGTAAGTTTGGTAATGATCAGAACGTGATCGAAACTATAGTCTCTAATTGTAATAGACACTGTGATATAAACAAAGAAAAGTGTTTGTTTTATTTAATCAAATAAAATAGTTTTTCAATGAATGCAGATACATATTTGAAACAGATATTTCGGTTTACTGGACTACATTGTTTTAGTTGAATTTTGAAGAAGCAATAATAATATAATTGTGCTCACTGCAAATGTGAGTACAGCGCATTCAAAAATTTATTTTTATTTATTTTTTTGTATACAGGGTGTCTACAAAAAAATGGTATTTGATTATTAGTAATACAATGCTGAGAAGTGACTGAAACATACTTTATTTACTAGATTTTACAAATTGAAACCTCAAATCTTGAAAAGTTCGGTTTCCCAATCTACGTTGTTACTGTTCAATATTGAAGAAATTGGGGTTTGATTATCATTAATACAAAACTGACAAGTGATTGAAACAAACTATTTTGTTTACTAGATATTACAAATTGCAAACTTTAAATTTAGAAATGATCGGTTTTGTAGTCTACGTCGTTATAGTTCAATCATTGATTATAATACCCTTATTATTATTAAGTGTATTATAATCGATGGTTAAATCTTGAAGAAATCAAAAATGAGTTTTTTAATCTCGAAAACTGATCATTCTGTTTTCCACATTACGTTGTTGTAGTACAATCATTAAGAAATAAAAAAAAAAAAAAATTCAATCAATGCAGATTCTTTCCAACAACTATTTTGTTTACTAAATTGCAAACTTTAAATCTCAAAACTTTCTGTTTTCTAGTGTACGTTGTAATTGTTTAATCTTGAAGAAATCAAAAATAAGTTTTTTAAATCTCGATAACTGATAATTCTGTTTTCCACATTACGTTGTTGTAGTACAATCTTTAAGAAATTAAAAAAAAAGTTTTTCAATCTTTGAAACAGACATTTCGGTTTTCTGGTGTACGTTATTATCGTTGAATTTTTAAAAAGCAACAACAATATTATTCGTAGATATATGCAAATATGAGTTGGCACCTGCAATGCATACAACGCTTAATTTTTACATCCAGTGTCTACAAAATATCGGTTTTCTATAATTAGTAATACAAATCTGATAAGTGATTAAAAAACTATTTTGTTGAATTGATACTTGAAAAGTTTAAATGATTATTGTAATAATATTGGAGTGATTTGATTTTAAATATGATTTTTTTTTATAAGACATTTTCTTTCGAACAAAAAATATATTGGTAAATTGTGAGACTGAATTTATATATCAAAAATAGTTAATTACATACTCACTTTTAGCAGTATATTCACATGAAAAGTTTAAATGCTGGTGTAATAATATTTAAGTGGTTTAATTTTAGATACATTTTTTATACAGAAATTTCCATTCTATAAAAAAGATTTTGGTTAAAATTTGTGAGACTGAATACCAAAAATCTATAATTCCACGCTCACTTTTGGCAATATGTTGACATGCAAAGTTTAAATGATTAAGTGATAATATTTGAGTGGTTTGATTTTAAATATTTTTTTTTATACAAAACTGATAATCGATTGAAACGAACTATTTTGTTTACTAGATTTTACAAGTTGCAAACTTTAAATATAAAAAAATCGATATTCTAGTCTACGTTGTTATGGTTCAATCTTGAAGAAATAAAAAATGAGGTTTTTAAATCTCGAAAACGGATAATTTTGTTTTCCACATTACGTAGTACAATCTTTAAGATATATAAAAAATAGTTTTTCAATCTTTGAAACAAACATTTGGGTTTTTTGGCGTACGTTGTTATCGTTGAATTTTTAAAAAGCAACCACAATATTATTCGCAAATTTGAGTTGGCATCTAGAACGCATACAAAACTTAATTTTTATATATAGCGTGTACAAACTATCGTTTTTTCATAATCAGTAATACAAATCTGACTAGTGATTAAAACTATTTTGTTCAATTGATACTTGAAAAGTTTAAATGACTATTGTAATAATATTGGAGTGATTTGATTTTATATATAATTTTTTTATAAGAAATTTTTTTTCCAACAAAAAATATTTTGCATAATATTTGTGAGACTGAATTTATATACCAAAAATAATTAATTAAAAGCTCACTTTTGGCAAAAGTATATCAACATGCAAAGTATAAATGCTGATATAATAATAATTAAGTGGTTTGATCTTAGATAAAAAAAAAATATTCAGAAATTTCTTTCCAATTAAAAATATTTTGTTTAAAATTTGTAAGACGGAATGCCAAAAATCGATAATTTTATCCTCACTTTAAGCAAACATATGTTGACATGCAAAGTTTAAATGATTACGTAATAATATTTGAGTGGTTTTGTTTTAAATATTTTTTTATACAGAGGTTTCATTCCACGATAACAAAAATTGTTAAAATTTCTGAGACTGAATACCAAAATTCGATATTCTATTCTCACTTTTGGGAAAATATGTTGACATGCAAAGTTTAAATGATTATGTAGTAATATTTGAGTGGTTTTATTTAAAAAAAATTATACAGACATTTATTTCCAGCCAAATATATTTTGGTTTCAATTAATGAAACGGAATTTATATACCCACCAAAAATCGATAATTCCATCCTCACTTTCGGCAAAAAATATGTTGACATGCAAAGTTTAAAATATTTGAGGGGTTTGATTTTAGATACATTTTGTATACACAACTTTCATTCCACGAAAAAAAAAACTGAAGACTGAACACCAAAAATCGATAATTCCATCCTCGGTTTTTTGAAAAATATGTTGACATGCAAAGTTTAAATGATTATCTAGTAATATTTGAGTGGTTCCATTTTAGAATTTTTTTATATAGACATTTTTTCCAACAAAAAAATATATTTTGGTTTCAATTAATGAAACAGAATGAATATACCTACCAAATATCGATCATTTCATGCTCACTTTTGGCAAAAATATGTTGACATGCAAAGTTTAAAGCATTTCAGTGGTTTGATTTTAGATACATTTTTTATAAGGAACTTACTTTCATTCAATGAAAAAAAAATGTTAAAATTTCTGAGACTGAATACAAAAAAATCGATAATTCTATCAAATATTTTGGTTTCAATTAATGAAACAGAATTAATATACCTACCAAAAATCGATAATTCCATGCTTACTTTTGTCGAAAATATGTTGACATGCAAACTTTAAATTATGTAATAATATTTGAGTGGTTTTATTTTAGATAGATTTTTTTTGGACAGCAATTTATTTCCAACAAAAAAAATGTTTTCGTGTTAATTTGCGAGACTGAATCTATAAACAAAAAATCGATAACTTGGTGCTCTCTTTTGGCAAAATTGTATTGACACGCATAGTTTAAATGATATGTAAAACTATTTGGGTGGTTTGATCTTAAATTGTTTTCATACCTATACAGAAATTGCTTTCCTACAACAAATATTTTGGTTAAAATTTGAGAGACTGGATCTACATACCTAAACTCATAATTACATGCTTACTTTAGGCAGAGCTATATGTAAATTTGAATTTGTGTGCCAACAATGAATCGAATTTCAGCCTTACTTTTGATTACAAATCACCACCATACATAAAAAGTTTAAGTGATAATAGCAATCATATTTGAGTAGTTTGTTTTTATTTCGAAATTTGTGTACAGAAAATACGGTCCATTAAGTTAGTCTGTCCCACAATGATTACAAATCACCACCATACATAGCAAGTTTAAGTGATAATAGCAATCATATATGAGTGGTTTGTTTTTATATCGAAATTTTTGCACAGAAAATAGCATCCATTAAGTTAGAAACAATGAATAAGAGAGTTTATACGAATAGATAATAAATACTTTTATTATTGTTTATGTACTCAGTACTTATTCAGGTCAAATTATTTTTCAATGCGGGAAAGATATATGCTATTTATAAACTCTTAACAACTATTGAATGCATTCTTTAGCAAGAACTGTTTAACAAAATTGATTCAAAATTTTCAGAATATTCTGTCTAATAATGACAGTAACCAATTACGCCATAGGTAGAGGAGTAGTAGAAATTATTATTATTAGTATTATTATTAGTATTATTATTAGTATTATTATTAATATAATTATTATTATTATTATACGTTGCGGAATCTTGCAAATTGGGCAGCCTTAACCTACCGCAATACATAATTTTGAGGAAAGATATATGCTATTTATAAACTCTTAACAACTATAGAATACATTCTCTTGCAGGAACTGTTTAATAAAATTGATACCAAATTTTCTGAATATTCTGTCGAATAATGACAGTAATCAATTACGCCATAGGCAGAGGAGTAGTAGAAATTATTATTATTATTATTATTATTATTATACGTTGGGTAATCTTGCAAATTGGGCAGCCTTAACACCGCAATACATAATTTTGAGGAAAGATATATGCTATTTATAAACTCTTAACAACTATAGAATACATTCTGTTGCAGGAACTGTTTAACAAAATTGATACAAAATTTTCAGAATATTCTGTCGAATAATGACAGTAATCAATTACGCCATAGGCAGAGGAGTAGTAGAAATTATTATTATTATTATTATTATTATTATACGTTGGGTAATCTTGCAAATTGGCCAGCCTTAACTTACCGCGATACATAATTTTTGATTTTTCTTGGTCATTGCCAAATGGATTGGTTTTAATATTTATTAAATTGAAATATTTTTCGAAACTGTATATATTTTCAATAAATTATATTAGGTAGAAGAAACCAAATTCATTTTTTCACAAAAAAAATACTGAATTCACTTCTAGATTTATTTGCTATTGCAATATTTGTTAAAACAATTGCATGTCTATTTTATTAATAAAACTTTTTTACATTTACACTCGTATTGAACATAGAAGTCGTAATATAATTCATATATTATTGTCGATGGTGATGAATGCAAGTTGATTTGCAAAGATGCGTATCCTTGCCTTGACGCAGATTTGCATGCTTTCTGGCCTAATTTGCTTAAACCAATAATATTTTGCCACGAAAACTAAGTCCATTTTTTGCACATTTTGCAATGAAAATGATTGGAATTGGTGCTAATAAAATGTTCTTGGCTTTGTTATTTTATTTGATACAATGATGCAACTACTTGCTATAAGTATGTACTATCTGTATGCGGATCTAACTGCTGAACAAATTGTTTGCTCGGAAGAAGCCTTCAAGAACCAAGAGCATTCTTCGTTTGTAAAGACAGTTCTATGTCTTCGACGATTCTACAAGATTTGTACTTAGTTTTAATGTGGTTTGCGGATTTTTATCAACAACTGCTGTGCAAATTGTATCCTATGAAGAAGCCTTCAAGAAATCCAGCAATGAGATAAAGTCTCAAATGGCTGCTTCGTTCTTCGTTTGTAAAGACAGTTCTATGTCTTCGACGATTCTACAAGATTTGTACTTAGTTTTAATGTGGTTTGCGGATTTTTATCAACAACTGCTGTGCAAATTGTATCCTATGGAGAAGCCTTCAAGAAATCCTGCAACGAGATGAAGATTCAAAAAACTGCTTCGTTCTTCGTTTGTAAAGACTTTTCCATGTCTTCGACGTTTCTACAAGATTTGTACTTAGTTTTAATGTGGTTCGAAAAAATAAAAAAAGAGTTAAAAAAATATATAACTCAATAAATTGAGTTAAAAGAATATATGTATAACTCAATAAATTGATAAAAAAATCAAATTTAAATTTATTGCATTACGACAACTTATAACATGCAATACAATTTAAAAAAAAATGAAAAAAAAATAAGAATAAGAATCAGAATTAAAAAAAACTTGACTGACAAGAATAAAAAAAAATACAGGCGCTAAAATCAAAGCGGCTTAAATATAAAATGTGTCAAATTCCAATAACAAATTGGCGATCAGTTTCAATGGCACTGTGGCCATATACATTTAGCTATAAGAAGATGAAATGTGAAATAATTCTATAACTTATTGTTATTTTGAAAATGAAAGTCATATAATTAATGTACATTGTAAATAGAATGATTTCATATTACAGTCTTAATGGGTGCTGCATTTAGTTATGCCTAGCCTAACTATAAGAGGCATGACAGCACAATTTTAAAATTTATTTCTTTAGGCCTAGTATAATTATCTAACCTAGCCTATCCTAGTTAGGCCTAGCCTAACTATCATTGACATAGCACAATGTTTAGATTTCGTGCTTTACAGATGCTTTAAATTTTATTAAAAAACTAATTTTCGCACCTGCACTACTAGTATGGTATGGATTATACTTTGAATCATTCGAGATTTATTTTACTATTCTTGGGAGTGACTTTTTAGATAAGTGTAACTAATTCCAATATCGCTAAAATAGCATTCAAAATATAGTCCATTTTGTATACTGCAATTTAGTTATAAGTACGCCCGAAAATACAGTTCATCAATACTGTACATTAGATTTTAATTATAAGGGCATAAAACACTCTATGTGGAATATAGTATTTAGTAAAGTGTGTGAATAAAGAAGTTTTGTAATTATGAAATTATTCCACCACATCAGAAACATGAAAGTTGGTTCCGTTTTAGATAAAAAAAAAACAAACTAATACTGCACCGACGTATTTGTTCACACAGTTTATCAATACTATTTATTTGCTTTTAATTACAAGGACTTAAAATAGTTCATGTAAAATATAGCTTATAGTAATGTTAGTGGATAAAGAATTATGCAGTTATGAAATGATTCTACCATATTAGAAGCATTAAAGTTGGCGCAGGTTTAGCTAAAAAAAAAAAAACTAAAACAGCACTAACTTATTTGCTTATACAGTTCATCAATACTGTACCTAGCTTTTAATTACAGGGGTACAGAACAGTCCATACTGAATATAGTTTTTAGTAACGCATGTGGATAAAGAATTATGCAGTTTTTAAATTATTTTACCACATCAGCATGAAAGTTGGTGCCGTCTTAGATAAAAAAAACCTAAAACTGAACTAACTTATTTGCTCACCTGTTATACATATGTAGATATTAGAATTACTTAGTGGTATGTGCAACTTAAGAATAAATCACTAACCAAATCTGTGCATATTCATTTTCTTTTTCATTCTCATAAATGCACTAAAAGTCGATAGTGATTTGTTTCTTATGTTATACTCTAAAATAATTACTATAATTCTCTTCTAATTTTAAGAAAGTTTGCTCACGATAAGTGGTGCAGTTTTAGGTAAAAAACAAACGAAAATTGCACTAACTTATTTGCTTGCTCACACACGAGATTAAGTCTCAAGAGTCTACTTCGTAAGTTAAGATATGTCTATGTCTTCGACGATTCTACTAAGTTTATACTTAGTTATAATGTGGTTTGCGGATTTTTATCAACAACTGCTGCCAAATTGTTTGCCTTGAAGAGGCCTTCCAGAAGTCCTACAACGAGATGAAGTCTCTAGTGATTGCTTCTTTTGTAAAGACATGCCTATGTCCTCGACGTTTCTACAAGACTTGTACTTAGTTTTAATGTGGTTCGAAAAAATAAAAAAAAAGAGTTAAAAAAATTTATAACTCAAATAATTGGCCAAAAAAAATCAAATTTGAAAATATTGCACAACACTAACATATGCAATAAAAAATAATAATGTAAAAGAATTAAAAAAAAAACTGAAAAAATAAAAAAAAGGTCTGTGGATAAAGAATTATGCTGATAGAAAATTATTCTGCCATATTAAATGCAATATAGTTGGTGCAGTTTTCGATTAAAAACAAAAAACTAAAACTGCACTAACTTATTTGCTCACCTGTTATACATATGTAGATATTAGAATTACTTAGTGGTATGTGCAACTTAAGAATAAATCACTAACCAAATCTGTGCATATTCATTTTCTTTTTCATTCTCATAAATGCACTAAAAGTCGATAGTGATTTGTTTCTTATGTTATACTCTAAAATAATTACTATAATTCTCTTCTAATTTTAAGAAAGTTTGCTCACGATAAGTGGTGCAGTTTTAGGTAAAAAAAAAAACCCGAAAATTGCACTAACTTATTTGCTTTCTCACACACGAGATTAAGTCTCAAGAGTCTACTTCGTAAGTTAAGATATGTCTATGTCTTCGACGATTCTACTAAGTTTATACTTAGTTATAATGTGGTTTGCGGATTTTTAACAACAACTGCCAAATTGTTTGCCTTGAAGAGGCTTTCGAGAAGTCCTACAACGAGATAAGGTCTCTAGTGATTGCTTCGTTTGTAAAGACATGCCTATGTCTTCGACGTTTCTGCAAGACTTGTACTTAGTTTTAATGTGGTTCGAAAAAATAAAAAATAAGAGTTAAAAAAATATATAACTCAATTAAATGGCCAAAAAAATCAAATTCAAAAATATTGCACAATAACATATGCAATAAAAAAAAAATGTAAAAGAATAAAAAAAACTGAAAGAATAAAAAAAGGGTCTGTGCAATATAGGGTCTGTGCACTATATTGCATATCAAATGCAATATAGTTGGTGCAGTTTTCGATAAAAAAAAAAAACTAAAACTGCACTAACTTATTTGCTCACCTGTTATTTCGTGACATTAGTATTACTTAGTGATAAGTGCAACTTAGGGATACATCATTGTACATATCTGTGCATATTAATTTTTAGTTTCATTTTCATAAATGCACTAAAAGTATATAGTGATTTGTTTCTTAAGTTAAACTATAAAATAAATAATACAATTCTTTTCTAATTGTTAAAAAGTTGGCTACGATAGTTGGTGCAGTTTTAGTAAAAAAAAAACAAACTAAAACTGCACTAACTTGTATGTGCTCACACAGTTCATCACTTCTGTACATTAGTTTTTAATTCCAACGGCCCATATGGAACATATTATTTAGTAAAGTCTGTGGATACAGAATTATGCAGATAGGAAATGATTCTACCACATCAAAAGCAATACAGTTGTTGCAGCTTTCGGTACCCATAGTGCATACAGACGTTTAAATTAAAGCCAACAAAGTTTTACCTTGTAAATTATTGGCAACAAAGCCAAGAAATAATTAAGTCGACTAACAATATCCTGTATTACGACTTCTACTAATTTAAGTTTTGTACATAATTATTTATTTATGTTACATACTTTACTAATACTGCTATAGATATAACTGCAAATCAATTTGAATATCATGCCATTGATTTGCATTCACTTATAAAGTTGCAAAATGCTATCTCGGTTTAATGTACAATCATGCTGACATAAATCTAGTACAAGAAATTTGGTTACAATAGCAATTTTAGATGGAAATGTCAATATGTTTGCACTAGATTTATGTGAGTATGACTGTACCTACATAAAGATGTATTTTATATCCTGCCGATTACTTTGTTTATAAGCTTAGTAGTAGTAAATGGCCGACAGGAAGTAGAAGTTTGCTCCTGTCATTATTTAGCACTTTACAAATAGTTTCGAAATAGATCAGGTACGTGAAAAATATTTCATCAAAAGTTCTGCGAAAATTCAAAAAATTAACTCGACTTCTACAATTCATAAAAAAAAAATAATATCATTTTATATCGTTAATATATCTCCGTCAAGTAATTTCTGCAACTGTGTAGAATGTTACAATAAATAATAATAATAATTATCATTTATGGCATATTATCTATGGAGTAATAATATGTATTATCCATTATCTATATTATTGTCTGCTTATTTATCTGTGGTGTAATTATTAGTTTCCATTGTTAGTTATTTGGGCAACTTCATTCTGCTGGGCCAGTTTTGTGTTATTGGGAGATACTGAGAAAATAGGCTAACTTAATGGGCGTCAGAAAATCGATAAAAAAATGAAGGTACATTGCTTTCCAAAAAAGTACGGAAAAAATTACATTTCGTAACTTATTGCACAAAGAGCTATTCTATTATTGACTACAATGTTTTTTGTTTAATGGGATTTTTATTGAATGGGATGTTACGGGATATTTCTGTTTTATAATGTCTCTTAACGTTAAGTTCAATTTAAAAACAATGAAAAAAAAAGTTTATAAATTGTGTAATAATGGCGTGGAATTTATAAACATTTCATTGATTTTATAGCATATTCATAGGATTTTATGTCAATTTAGCCCTTAAAGTCAAAATAGCAATAATTAGGTACGAAATCTATGAACATTTAATTGAATTTGTAGCACATTTATAGGATTTTATGTAGGCTTGCATTTAAAGCCAAAATAGCATGTATTAGGACGGAATTTATAAACATTTCATTGAATATGTAGCATATATATATATAAGATTTTATGATTTTCATCTAATTAAAAAATAAACTGAATGTTATAACTTTCACAGCATTTCAAATTCTTATACAGTGTGTTCGATAAAAAGGGCCCAATGGTGTAGCGACTTCATTTCTTATTTAATCATCAACAAACCATATATATTATTAAATGAGACAGTCTTAGCTACAAGTTGGTGAAAAAAAAACTTGTTTATACAGCCTCATATATTTGTTGTGATGTCACCGACGATTTTTTTATATGGCTCGATATAATTATTTTGTTGTATTCTTGTAGAGCATTTTAAGTACTTTTCATCGGCCTGAATTTTTAGTATTGTCATACTAATTTTTGGTATAGAAATTTACGATTTAAAAAAAATCTCAGAGTTTGTCATTTTCCTAGAATTTATTTATTTACTTAATAAATATTAGTAATATTTATCTATTTATTACTTTGATAGAATTTGTGAAGATTTCGATGACTTTATATATAAGATATAATGTATTGAAACATTTACATATTTGCTGTTGTATGTACATTATTAAATTGTAAAAGAAGGTCTTGCTGTAATGCTTCAAATGGCCATCAGCCGCAGCCTTTCAATCGGGATTCATAAATTGAGAATGAATTACCGAGAAATATTTTTGTATATTTCTTACATTTTTGTGCACAAAGAGGGGCGGAAGAACTTCCGGTCGATAGCTTTTTGCCAGGTTCAACACATTTAGTACTAAACAAATAAATATATTACGTTATGTATTCCCTGGCACTAACATTCTTATTCTATACACAATGAATTAAAGATAAATTAATGAAAACTTACGAATTAAAACTAAACTACATAAGTGTTCGTTTTTAGTTTGATTATATTTTTTTATTAATTCCTTCAGGTTTGTAGCAAGTTTCGTACAATTTCCTTCAAATTTGACTCTTTTAAAAATATAACAATAACATCTAACATTTGAGAAGGTAAAGTTAAAAAACAAGAAACCGTACAGTTTCTAAAATCAATTAGTTAGGTTATTAAGTACACTTAATACTACTAATAAATGCAAAAATCAGAATATACCCCATCTCTTGATTTTTATGAATATTAATCTGAAACTTTTGAATCAATATTGCACTATATAAATTTCACAAGTTATAGAATAGATTTTTGTTTGGTAGACCTTTGGTAGTTTAATAACACTCAAATTTAAAACGATCATTAGGCTTAAGAGTATTGTAAAATGCAAAAATCAGAAATTGTTATTTTTATTATTTAATAAATATTTTGCTGCCCCTATGTTGAGTTCGCCATTCCTATCTGCAAACCAACGATATAATAAGCACGATTTTTTAGTGTCGATTTTGGTGCAACAAATTAGCGCTATTATTGGATAATATTAGTGTAAATTAATATTATGATTATAATTACACTCCAATTAGAATGATAAAGTTAAGTGGTGATCATTTTATATTCTGTACATTAATTTCTTGTTCAATTAGTAACGCGTAGATACGAGATCCGAGTTAGTGCGCAGAAAAATCGCTTCTATAGAAATAATTCAAAGGCATAGGAACACAGTTTTTGTGCTAATGTATTTATCGCTTCGAAATCGTATCTCTGTGCCGAGCGAACACAAAAAATGCGGACGTGTCTGCTCTGCCCGACGAAGTCAGTATTCGCCGATCCTTTCAGAGTGAGGAAGTGCTACACGTCCATCAAGAAAACGACCACCAAACAGCGTTCCTGGGCTTCCAGAATTATGGCAGTGTTACGTCTGGAATAGATGGTTCATCCGCTGCAGGAAGAGAAGTTTGAAATTCGTCCCGGAGGTCAGAATTACCGGAGCAAAGGCTGAACACACGCCAAAAGCTGATGAGGGACAATTTTCTAGGTAGGTTGTTTAATATTTCGTTTATATTACGCATGCAAGTTATTGGAATACATACAAAACTCTACTAAGTACTTTTTTATAATGGAGCCGTAGAATACTAGTGTAAGTTCATATTTTTAAAATCTTTAAAAGTCTAGAAATACACATCAAGCGATGTTGTATCTCTTGAAAAAAAATAGACTCTGGTTTTCAACAGCTCAATTGTCACTAGGGCCGTACATAATATTTGATATCAAACTCTTTATTGAACACACACCTGCGGAGGTCCACATAAAACTCGTCAACTACTTAAGTATATGTTAACCCTCAGAATCCTTAGTACTTTGTCAGTGTTGAATTTCGATGAAATCCATAATTTACAGTTCAATCTTGCAGAAATCAAATAAAATAAATTGGTCAATATTGGAGGCATCTACTTCGTGATACAGGATGAAATTAAATAAAACAAACTCTTTTCTTTGTTTATATCATACTGTTTATGAAAATTAGTGATTATAGTTTCGATCACGTTCTGATCATTATCAAACTTTGTTTGTTTGGAAAGTTTTGTAAGTTTGGTAGTAAACTTGGTAAGTTTGGTAATGATCAGAACGTGATCGAAACTATAGCCTCTAATTTTAATAAACAGTGTTAAAACTATTTAGTTGAATTATTACTTGAAAAGTTTAAATGACTATTGTAATAATATTAGAGTGATTTGACTATATCCTTTTGACTAAATTATCTCCAAATAATATTTAAAGTTTATTGGAGAGTGAATATTTGATTTTAGATATAATTTTTTTAGAAGAAATTTTCTTTCAAAAAAAAAATTTTTGGTATATATTTGTGAGACTTTTGTCAAAAGTATATTAATATATAAAGTTTAAATGCTGATATATAATGATATATAATATATATAACTAGGTATAATCTCGAAGAAATAAAAATTGAGTTTTTAAATCATTGCAAATCTATAAAACAGTTATTAGATTTTCAGGTTTACGTTGTTATAGTTGAATTTTGTAGAAGCAATAGTAATATTGTTGTGCGTAGAAATATGCAAATGTGAGTGCAGCCCATTCAAATTTCTTTTTGCATACAGGGTGTATACAAAATAAATGGGATTTGATTATTAGTAATACAGTACTGAGAAGTAACTGAAACAAACTTTGTTTACTAGATTTTACAAATTGCAAACTTTAAACCTCGAAAATTTCGGATTTCTAATCTACGTTGTTATAGTTCAATCTTGAAGAAATTGGGGTTTGATTGCTAGTAATACAAAACTGACAAGTGATTGAAACAAACTATTTTGTTTACTAGCTTTTACAAGTTGCAAACATTAAATCTCAAAAATTTCGGTATTCTAGTCGTACGTTGTTATAGTTCAATCTTGAAGAAATCTAAAATGAGGTTTTTAAATCTCAATAACGGATAATTCGGTTTTCCATATTACGTTGTTGTAGTACAATCTTTAAGAAATATAAAAAAAGTTTTTCAATCATTGAAGATCTTTGAAACAGACATTTCAGTTTGTGGTGTACTTTGTTATCGTTGAATTTTTAAAAAGCAACAACAATATTATTCGTAGATATATGCAAATGTGAGTTGGCACTTACAAGGCATCCAAAGCTTAATTTTTACATAATGTGTACAACACATCGGTTTTTCATAATCAGTAATACAAATCTGACAAGTGATTAAAACTATTTTGTTGAATTGATACCTGAAAAGTTTAAATGACTATTGTAATAATATTGGAGTGATTTGATTTTAGATATAATTTTTTTATAAGAAATTTTCTTTCCAACAAAAAATATTTTGGTTCATATTTTTGAGACTAAATCTATATACCAAAAATAGTTAATTACATGCTCACCTTTGTCAAAAGTATATTAATATGCAAAGTTTAAAAGATGATATAATAATATTTAAGTGGTTTGATCTTAGATATTTTCTTATGCAGAAATTTCTTTCCAATAAAAAATATTTTGTGTAAAATTTGTGACACTGAATACCAAAAATCGGTAATTCCATGCTCACTTTTGGCAAAAATATGTTGACATGCAAAGTTTAAATGATTACGTGATAATATTTGAGTGGTTTGATTGTAAGTATTTTTTTTTATACACAGCTTTTATTCCAAGATAAAACAAAATCTAAAATTTCTGAGACTGAATACCAAAAATTGATAATTCCATTCTCACTTTTGGGAAAAGTATGGTGACATGCAAAATTTAAATGATTAAGTAGTAATATTTCAGTGGTTTTATTTTAGAATTTTTTTATACAGTCATTTATTTCCAACCAAATATATTTTCGTTTCAATTAATGAAACGGAATTTATATACCTATCAAATATCGATAATTCCATGCTCACTTTTGGCAAAAATATGTTGACATGCAAAGTTTAAATGATTATGTAATAATATTTGAGAGGTTTGATTTTAGATAAATTTTTTATACAGAACTTTCATTCCAAGAAAAAAAAAATGTTAATATGTCTGAGACTGAATCCCGAAAATTGATAACTCCATCCCCAGTTTTTTGAAAAATATGTTGACATGCAACATATGCAATGATTATCTAGTAATATTTGATGGTTTTATTTTAGATAAAAAAATTTATAGACATTTTTTCCAACAAAAAATATTTTTTTGTTTCAATTAATGAAACAGAATTAATATACCTACCAAATATCGATCATTTCATGCTTACTTTTGGCTAAAATATGTTGACATGCAAAGTTTAAATGATTATGTAATAATATTTGAGAGGTTTGATTTTAGATAAATTTTTTATAAGGAACTTTCTTTCCATGAAAATGGAATTCATGCTCACTTTTGGCAAAAATATGTTGACATGCAAAGTTTAAAATATTTGAGTGGTTTGATTTTAGATACATTTTTATAAGGAACTTTCTTTCCATGAAAAAAAAAAGTTAAAATTTCTGAGACTGAATACCAAAAATTGATAATTCCATGCTCAGTTTTTAGAAAAATATGTTGACATGCAAAGTTCAAATGATTATCTAGTAATATTTGAGTGGTTTAATATTCCAATTTTTTTCCAACAAAAACATATTTTGTTTTCAATTAATGAAACCGAATTTATATATCTACAAAAAATAGATAATTCCATGCTCACTGTTGTCAAAAATATGTTGACATGCAAACTTTAAATGCCCATGTAATAATATTTGAGTGGTTTTATTTTAAATAGATTTTAGTTTATACAGCAATTACTTTCCATAAAAAAAAAAAAATTTGATGTCAATATGTGAGACTGCATCTATAAAACAAAAATCATAACTTCTTGCTCACTTTTGGCAAAAATATATTGACATGCAAATTTTAAATGATATGTAAAACTATTTGAGTGGTTTGATCTTAAATTATTTTCATATCTGTACAGAAATTGCTTTCCTTCAAAAAATATTTTGGTTATTGGATGATTTGAGACACTCGTTCTGCATATATACCCAGACTCATAATTACATGCTCACTTTAGGTAAAGCTATATTTAAATTTGAATTTGTGAGCCAACAATGAATCGAATTTTTGCCTCACTTTTGATTACAAATCACCGCCATACATAAAAAGTTTAAGTGATAATAGCAATCATATTTCAGTGGTTTGTTTTTTATCGGAATTTGTGTAGAAAAAATAAGGTCCATTAAGTTAGTCCGTCCTACAATGATTACAAATCACCACCATACATAGCAAGTTTAAGTGATAATGCCAATCATATTTGAGTGGTTTGTTTTTATATCGA